>VMQQ01000019.1:0-2400000 GCA_008121215.1 Drosophila athabasca | reverse complement strand
GGAGAAGCGGACCACATTTAGCTTCGTTTCACTGTGACTTGTGGCACGCGGCGTATGAGTTATCTGCTCGCCTGCCTCTCCCTCTCTCTTTCTCTCTTACACTTTCCATCTCTTTCTTGCCCTCTCACATCTCTGCCGCAGATATGAAACAATTTATTAGCGCCAAAGTTTACTTATTTTCATTTCTTTATTTCGTTCGTTCGCTCGCTCGCCTTTGTTACATCCCGCAGACATTCGCAGATAGCAGGGTGAGGGCAGGGTGGGCGTGGTGGCAGGACAGTAGAGGACTGGGGGCGGGGCTCCGTGTGGTTACTAAATCAGGCACATTATTTCTGATCTTAAGTACATGTGTGCGAGGGAGTGCGAGGGAGTGCGAGGGAGTGTGTGTGCAGAAGGGGATGGGATGTGCATCATTTGTTATCGCAAACTTTTAAATTAAAATTGTGAGAAGGAGTGAACCACATAGGTAAAGGGGAAGGGTGGCTGGTGACCAAGGAGGGGCTTTCCCATAAATTTATGGCGCATCTTTAGCTCCTCCATATTGCGAGGTCCTTTTATTTATGGATTTTGCAATAAACCGAGAAACTGTTGCTTCAATAAGGTTAACAAATGGGAGCGAAAATCATATGCCTTGTCTTATTGGAATGGACATTGTTAACGGCAAAATACCCGCACTACGCATCCAACGGTGGTGCATCCCAGTGTATCCCAGTGTATTCTCTCGCTTACCCATAATCTTGTTCCGTAAGACATTCCTTCTATGTTGTTTTTTTGACGAAAAGAAACACCGCACGACAGCTACGACGAAAACGCACCGAAACCGCACTGAAACCGCACCGAAAACGCAAACGAAACGCAAAAAATAATTGCCAATAGGCGCACGAGCACTGGGATTATTAATTTTAGGCGTGGCACTAGGGGGCGGAAGTTCGTGTAAAGACACAACACAAGAGAGAGTCAGATATGTAAAACGCCTTAGATTTTATCACTAGAGCATTAACGATCGCTCTTCTTCTTTGCACTCTGCACTTTTACACCATGGAACATTGGCAGCAAATATTATTTGCTTCACTTTTAAACACGCACAAACACACACACACTTTGCTGGAACTCACTTCACTTCATTCTTTGATTCCTTCTACTCTCTTGGGGTGGGAGAGGGACGAGAATTGGCGCAAACGCGCGCTCACACACATATGAAGCTGTAATTCAAACGACAAAAAAAATTGAGACGCTAACGCTCATTGCTTTCTCATTCTCCACTTCTTTTCTTCTTCTGCATTATTACTTCATGGAGTGGGAAAGGGAGATCAATTGCCGAATTTTTTGCATGCACAAACACGCATCACTTTGCTGCAACTCACTCACTACACTTTACATTTATTCCCTTTTTCTCCATCTTTCTGCGGCCCCTTGATCACACACTTGCACAACACAACACTTGCACTATACACTCACACTTTTTGGGTAGATTTATGTATTTGTTCACTAAATCGCTACACTACACTTCACTTCACTACACTTCACTATACACCTTTGCCACATTTTACCCATTGGGTTTTTCACAATTTTCCCGATTTTTGCGGTTTGAAACGTGGAGCTAACTTACGAACGCACGCGCTTTGACCGGTGAAAAAATGTAAGTGCAAGAACAAGAGCGAGCTCTTTGGAGCGGTGCAAATGCGTTCAATCTATGCTCTCCCCCACGCTCTCTTCCGAATTGCCCTCGCTCCCACTCTCTCTCATCAGCTACATATGCTAATCGCTTTTGTATGCTGTTTATCTGCTACTGCAAAGAGAGATCAAAAGAGTGTGCTTGTGTCACCTGTTGTTAGAAGCGAGAGGGAAATATTGGTGAGAGGGTTGCAGCGCGCAGCGTAGGTGCAGCGCAGTCGGCGTAGTTACTCACGCATTTCATGCTCTCCTTCTTCTCCTCTACCTTCTCGATGTCATATGCAAAAGAGATGATCGAATATTTCGGCTCTTTTACTACAGCCTGTGCTACTGTAAAACTCAATAGCGAACGTTTGCTGTTGTGGGCACCTGTTAGAGTGGGGGTGAGATGGAGGGGGTGTTGAGTGCGTACAGGTTCAATCATGTTCACATGCTTATGTATCATTCAGAACGTCATGTATAATGTAGTAGAGATGGCTTTTTCAAGTAGAATTCTATGTAGAAAACATAGATAATTCAATATTTTTGTAGATAATTAACAGAAATCAACGAACAAACGAAAAATTAATCGTTTTCATAGAATATTCAGAATTTTTAGTAAAAAAAAGTAAGTTTCGAATATAGCTCAGAATGTACAGAGAACTTTTTCTTGATCTATGATCTAGCAAGAACATTTACCGTAAGCTGGCTGCTCTTCGAGTACCGAAGTTTTGAGAATTCAAAACCTCAGATAGGAATCCTTTCATTACAGTAATTATTTTTTTATATTTTATATAATTCATTCCACAAAATTTCGAGCATAAATATTTACACAAAATGTTTAATTCCATTTTAGACCAAACTGGCGTTTCCCTTGGCAGAGCAGACCTGGACAGAAGGAGCAGAGGGAGCAGAAGGAGCCAGTGGAACCGCGTGGCGGATGGGAATGTATGGAAATTTCGCATAACTTTATCCATTAATTAAAATTTCTAGCACCGTTCTGCAGCGCACGACCTGTGGTTGGCTCACGAATGAAATTACAGCCACGCCCACTCTGGCAGGCGGTAGGAGCTCAGTTTTCGAGGGGTTTGAAATGGGAATACACGTAAACAGGCGAAAAGGAAAACATTCACATAGCCAACGACCGGTACACCGCGTACTTGCGGCTTGTACTTGCTGCCACAACTTTTCCCTTGGTCCGAAGGTGATAGGCCGGAGAGGGGGGCGGGGCAGCAGCAGTACCTGGAGTGGCAGCATAAATCTTGCTTTCGAAAACTTTTTCATATCGCCGTAATGATGCCAAATGGGGAATAAATCTGAATAATGCAATCATAATTAAGAGATGCTCAGCAACACTCAGAACAGAGCGGAAAAATTCAATCGAATTCGGCAGAGGGGTAGGGGAAGGGGGAGTGTGTCCTGCTCCATTAGCAGATTTCATTGGCCCTCTTGCTACAACAGAACAAATTCGCATCAAAGACAAATTTCTTAGCGGCAATTAGAGCGCACAAAACAAGAGACTCGCCAAAAAGGAGACTCGCCTGGCCACGCCACAAGCCAGAAAGGACAGCCAGGCAGCCAGGACACTGGAGGGGACAGAGGACATAACATAAATAGTTTTGCGGCTTTGACTGATATGCGGGCCAATAAAACTAATGAGCGTGCGAGCCAAAATAGTAGTTGGCGGTGGTTTGTAGTTGGTGGTGGCTTCATTTCGGTGGGTTGTTTGTCCTGCGTCCCTGGACCCTGTTCGGGTTCGAGTCCTTGCTTCCGGGTACTGGTTGCTGGGTGGCTGGGTGGTTGGTTGGCGGCGATTCATTTGCCAAATTGAGTGCGCAAACAAACCATAGAGAAAGTCAAATGAATATAGCGCAAGTCCAATTAAATGGTCATAAGTAATAATAATTCCGCTTTGATTTGTGACATTCACTTTGCGGGAAGAGGCAGGGCTCGCAGGGGGGTGCAGTATGGTGGCGGGGAGTGGCAGTCCTTTGCCAGACATCTTCATTTTGCACTCGGCGAAATTAGTCCATGAGAAGCTTGCCAAAAAGAGAAAGAGAGGCCGAGAGAGGTAATAAATTCCAGCAGGCTCATTATGTGGTTTACTCGAACTCAGTGGCAGAATCACAGCTGGGATTAGGGCAGAATCGTGATCGATCTTTCTTGCTCCCCCACCCCACTCGGAGCCATTCGGATTGCTCACTCTGGCTTGGTTATCCCTAGGTAGGATGGCCAATTAAAAGGCAATTCGTTAGTGAAACTTATCTCTTCTCGGACATACACGGATAGTTTCGTTTCGGCGTCCCAAACTCCCCCCGTGACCTGCCCTGTTGAGCTCATTAAACCTTTTTGGGCAGGTCCGGAGACCGAGAGCCATCAAATGATAATAATTCTTGCTGGCCAAAGCCGGAGTGTGCCTCTGCATCTCTCAGAATCTTAGACACTCGGACTGGGGCATGGGCATGGGCATGGCTTACGTAAATAAAGGCGACCGACCCATCACCCATCCTGGCATCCCATCCCAGAGACCGTTCCACGCTAAGATATTGTATAAGAATATGACAAGGAGGGCTTAACCGGGGAGAGCCAGCTGACACGCACGCGTCCAGACGGGGCGGAGGGGGAGGACTAGTGGAGGCCAGGACATGGCAATGGCAAAGGCAATGGCAATAGCATGCATACCCGCACATCCTTCCGAGGCTGTCTTGCCTGCATTGGGCGATTATTATTTATTTTCCTTAATTACGTCTTAGCATCCTCCTCGCTCTAAGGCGGGACAAGCACCTGCCTAGGATGGGGGGATGGCCCGCCCACTGCCCCTGCCTATTCCTTGGCTCATGTGCTGTCCTCGGTCCTGGCTGGAAAAGTATTTCCGTGAAAATTGTGCGTCTTCCTCAAAAGCGGAACGTGTGTGTGTGTGTGTGTGTGTGTGTGTGTGTTTGTGAGAGTCTCGCACATGCTACCGCTCTAAGCCTTCCCTTGTCTTGTCTTTTGGGGCACCTTATCCTGCATGCTGCATGCCCCCTTTGCCCGTTGCCCGTTGCCGCCCTCATTGTACATTGTATGCCTGCCACTCACACCCCGCTGTCAACTGTCGTTTGTCTTGGGCGCGTAATAAAAAGACTTAACAACGCGAGTTGTTTAATTATTATTTATGACACTCCTCCGGCACCGTCTCCGGCTCCAGCTCCGGCTCCACCTCCACCTCCGGCCCTGGCTGGCCAGATTATTGCCCCAAAAAATGGCTGTTGCTGCTGGAGATGGGCATCGTGTAGAGATTCGGAGATTCGGAGAGAAGCTAGCTTTTTGGCTGCCGCCTTGATTTAGTGTCTTGGCTGTGGCACAACGCAAGTCGCGGCTGCTGCGACTATTTAAATCAATTGCAGATTCCATTCCAAGACCAGCTCCAATCTCAATTCATTTTCATAAAATCCAAAAACTTTTTCCTTTTCTATGCCGCTTTGCCTCTTTGCATTCGTAATTTACGATGATAATTATGGCAACTGCGAATGACCCCCCAGGGAGGCTAAGCCAAGGCCGAGGCTCTGGCGTCCGCCCACTGGGCACTGAGCACTGGGCGGATGGAAAAATATAAAAATGATAATCCCATTGTCAGGCGATAATTCAAAAAACGGGTAGGTCGCCTTCAGTGTCCATTCCGGGCCATTCATGGCCCCCAGCAGTCGGGGCAGTCGTCGTCGGCCAGGGATCAACAACTAAAAGGTAAGAAATATTCTAATAAATATTCCTTTAGATTTATGTAAACTTTTTCCTCTCATTGAAGTAGCCTAAACGAGTATGCATGCATGTACGTATCTGTGTAAGCTGAATCAATGTGTGTGTGTGTGTGTGGGTGTGCACTATGGAACCAGCGACAACTCTTAGTGGCAATAATATAGATTGCAGTAGGAAGCGCAAGAAAAAATGTTCGTAATAACAGCGCCTCTCGCTAGCGAAGAGCTCTGTTAAACAGACTGTTACAGCTCTGCTAAACAGCTCTATTAACCAGCTCTGTTAACCAGCTCTGGTAACTTTACAGAGGTGCGCTCTGTTATATTTGTATTTGAGTATCATTAAAGATTAATGTATTTTCTTATGTTAACTCTACTTATATCGGCTAAAAACTGTTCGATTTTGTTTAGAAAGAGTGTCGGTTGGCCCCATAGTGCTGTGGTATGTGTTTGTGTGTGTGTGTGTGTGTTGATGCGAGAGTCAAAATCAGAGTCAGAGAGAGGCAGAGTCTTAGCTCTGGGCATGAATTATGTTCTTAATTGGAAACGCTTGGCGCCAAAACACTTTGTGCTGATGCCAAAAAAGATTTGCTCATTAAACCGCCAAAGGACTTTCTGTCCCACTTGGCTACACCACCCTGTCCCTGCCTCTGCTTCTGTGCCTTGGCTTGGCTGTCTCCTGGCTGGTGGCTGGTGGTGCGCCGCAGGTATAAATTTCATAAAACTAATACGAATTGATTTATGACTTTCTTTGCCCGGCCTGGCGAAAGGCTTGCCTCCTGCTTGGCCCTGCTTTTTTCTGCCTCAGCTACAGCTCTGGCTCCGACTCCGACTCCTTGTGAATTCCATTCCAGGCTGCCCGCTTAAATCTCTCCCAACCCCCGAGGAGATGGTGGAGGAGCAGGAGCAGGAGCTGCTATCAGTAACTGGCATTTGCTCTAGACTTGGTCTTTGTCTAAATCTTTGCCAGGTTGTCAGAACAAGAAAGTTTTTTCCCGCCCTGCTCAAAAGGGGTGCGAGTGGGTGCACCCCAGGGTGGTTAGGGTGGTTTCGGTGCTTGCGTTTGGCGCGTCTTAAGCTTATAATTCATAAAGCATTTAAGTGGACAAAAATCGAAATTTATTGCTATTCAAGATATTTGGCCAGAACAGAACAGAAATACTCGCTTTGATTCAAGAGAATTCCAGGCATTAGACGGGAATGTTTCATTCCTTACCCCCACTACCCCCACTACAGACCCACCCCCACCCCACTTCTTTCGAGCATAACTGAATAATAATAAATATAATTGTCTAAAGGACATTCCCAGCTCCAGGACTTCAGCTCCATCTCCAGCTCAGGGAGTATGCAAATTGAAGACTCTTCTTTATCGCCCCCTTCCCCAGCTATAAATTGCTTCGTGTATCAAAAATATTCCTCTCTGTGACGTATCGTTCTGCAGATAGAAGCAAATTGTTTTTCCCCCCTCCCCCGACATAGGCTGACAATAAAAAAAAAACAGCAACCTTATTCGGAGGGCGTTAAGGCATAAAAATATAATCAAAGCCCGGAACTGGGTCGTTTATGTGGCGAGACGAGAGTGTGTGTGTGTGTGTGTGTGTGTGTGTGTGTGTGTGTGTGTGTGTGTGTGTGTGTGTGGAGACATTTCTCTGATGGGTCCGATTAGAAGGAGTCATAATGGAAATGCTCTGGCTATGGCTCGGGCTCTCTGGCGGGATATCTTTATGACATCTGAGGAAATGCTAAGCCAGCAAGGTGCCCATGTCGCCCTGTCCCTGTGGCTGTCCCTGTCCAGGTCTCCTTCTCTGCTGCGGACTTCCGTTCCAGCTGCTCTCCACTCCACCTGAAGAGGCCCAAGGAATTTCGCATTTTCCCTTTATCAGTTTCCACTTTCTGCTGCCTCCGGCAGATGGACAGATGGACAGGCGGGAGGGAGGGTGGCCTGACTGTAACTGTGTCTCCAGCTGGGGACAGTGGGTGGGATGAGGTGGAGCGCTTATCTCGCGGCCACCGCAGCTGTCATTCAACAGAACTTTAACTTTGACTGCACTCCGGGTGGTGCGGTGCGGCCAGGGCCTCGACCAGGGCCGTACTAAGTGCCGCGAAAATAAATAAAAAGCACTTCTTTTCTTATTAAAAAATCGCCTGAAATAGCCCAATAAAACGGAGCAAGCTCTAGGGCTAGAGGCTGCTGGAGTCCGAGCACCCAGTCAGCACCAGATTAGACGAGAGAGAAAATTCAAAATCAAAATCAATCCATTAACAAAAGCACACAGAGGACCGCCCCGCCTCGCCCCGCCCCGCCCTGCCCCGCCGCGGAGGCAGGCTCCGTGGACCGTTGCGGCATTAACTTGTGATTTCAACTGTGCAAATTCCCAACGCCAGCGATGACTTTGCATCGCGGCGGCCGCTAATTATCCCATGCAAAGAAGGGGCATGCGGCTGGGGCATGGGCTGGGGCATGGGCCAGGACAAAAGGCAAAGTCGCGGCAACAAAGCCGTTGCGCTTCATTAAAACGGCAAGGACACGGCTACAGCCGGAAAGGGGGCGGGAGGGATGCGATGGGAGGGGAGGGCTGGGATGTCAGGGATGCGCTGCTCATTATCTGTGCAGTTATCCGCGACCGCGTTGCGTGTGGCAACAGAATTTAAATCGCTCTCCGATTCTTGTCGCATTCAATAGTGGAAATTTGTGTGGAAAAATCAGTGTCGGCTGGCGGGGGGTTTTTCGATGGTTTTTGTATCCTGGCGAGCTTATCAGCCTTGGCATTACGTCGACTTCTGCATTCAACTTCGGCGACTTTGTCTGCCCCCATGCCGCACCCCACCCCACCCCAGCCGATGCCAGGCATCAACTTATTTCTATTTGTGTCGTCGCTAACCATTTAAAATCGTACCGTACTCTCGTTGATACCCTGTCCTAGCAAGGAGTACATGGCTTATGGAAACCCTTGAGTGTTCCCTTATGATTCCTCGTTTCCCTGTTGCATTCCGGATGGCTTTCCCTGGTTATCATTCTCTATAGCTACCTTCAACAACTGTAAGAGTATACAATCTCCGATTGGTTCCTTGGATCTGATTTTCCACTTTATTTTTTAAGAATTCGAAGTATCCTCATTTGCCCCCTCCCCACCTTGCCGCAAATATGTTTCTGTCAACACGTCAGTACCGTACCGAATGCTGTTGTTGTTTCCGACTCCAGTTCTTTTCCGGATTGGGATGGGGAAGGGGATGGTATGCTCTGGCTTGGGTTCGTCTTATTTTTCATTTTTCATTTCGCACTGCATCTTTATCGCGCTGTCGTTGGTGTCGTTTCTGTTTTCCTCACGCTTCATTACAATACGAGAAAATCCGGTTAAAGGTGTCTGGAGGTCGCCTGGCTGCCTGGCTGCCTGCCTGCTCCGGCCGGAGTCCGCCTGCGGGTATGGGTAATTTTAATGCTCTATCAGGCGGAGTCGACTCCATTTGTCGCCCGAATCTCGAGCAGTTTAAGCATCTGTTGCAGTTCCATTTGCACTTGCAACTCACTTGCGGCAGACAAGTTGATTCGCTCTTAAACGACTCCATTTGTGGCAATCTCAGACAGACGTAGCCCGATGAGGCAAAGAGCTTGGGAAATTTTGAAAAACTGTTTAAATATATGCAACGGTTTTCCGATCTTTTTATCGCCCTAACCAACACTATCGGCGTGCTTTTCGCCCCAGCTTTTGCTTATCAGCGAACGGATGGGTTATCTTATCAGTCCAAGGGGAAGCCGAAGCAGTCGGTCGGTGGCCATAGCCAGCAGGTGAGTAATTTTTTCCACTCTGCCAGTATTAGAGACGACATTGCGGGCAGGTCGCTTGCATACCGAGGAAAATCCATTGAAATCCCCATTGAATTCCCCAATAATTCGAGGGCAAAGTGTACAATGCTGAGGGCGTGGCTGGCACTAGACACTAGAATCGTCTAGTCACTAATACATATACTAAGTCCCAGCGATCCCAGAGAACTCCAGAGTCTGAAACTACTCTTCGATCCGATATTAGTAATTTGTGGCTGCTCTAGTTTTGCGTCTCCGCTGCGCTGCGAGGGGCGAGGCGAGGCCGATAAGATAACCGGAGTGAGTGCACTGCGAACAGGAGGAAGTAACCCCAACAGAAGTCCCAACAGGTGAATAAATCGTGAGAGTTCAAGCGAGCGTCCAGTGACGTCACACAAAGGCCCTACAAATCGTCGCAATTTCGAACTGGAACGGAACACACAAAAAGCACAAAAAAAAGCAGTTCCAATAAGAATATTTGTGCTCTATTTGTGCGCTGATAAGATTCCGTTCCGATGGAAATGCATGCGCAATAAGTGGCACCAGGAAGGCATCGGATGGGAAAGCGTAGTGGAAAGTGGAAAGTAACATTCGTCTCTCTCTTTCAGGCATGGGGAGAAGCCTGGAGCGGGTCCTGCTGCCGCTGCTGCTGCTGCTGGGATCGCTTCTGGCCAGCACTTTGGCCGTGAGCTGTCCCTGGCCCTGCAGGTGCACCTGGGTGGTGGACAGCCTGTACGCGGATTGCTCGCGGAGGGGCCTGCACACGTACCCGGACTTTGACAATGTGCCCGTGGAGCACTTGGACCTGTCGGGGAACCAGTTCAGCGAGTTCCCCACCCAGTACGCGGACACGGACTCCCTGATCTACATGGATCTGTCCAGCAACCAGATCTCCGCTCTCGATGGCAAGGCCCTGATCGGCTTCACCTCCCTGCGAACTCTGCTGCTGGCCAACAACTCCATCGCGCGATGGATAGATCTCAGCCCCAGCGAGGCCTTCAAGTACGCGCCCAGTCTGAAGCGGCTGAGCCTCAGCGGCAACCAGTTGGGCAGCTTCGGCAGCGAGGAGATGTACCAGCAGCTGAACAGCCAGTCCCTCACGGAGCTGGAGATGTCCTCGTGCGGCATCTCCTCCCTGGGCGGGGATCAGCTGGTCAACCAACTGCCCAATCTGGAACGCCTGACACTGTCCAACAACAAGCTGGTCGAACTGGCGGCGCTGCCCTCGCGCAGCCTGAGGACGCTCGACCTGAGCAACTGCAGCATTCAGCGCCTGTCCGGCACCTTCCTCGACTCGCTGCCCAACCTGGAGGCCCTGAACCTGTCACGAAACACGGAACTGCAGTTCGGCTCCCTCGACGAAGGCCTCATTTTCGCCTATGAGCTACGCCGACTGGATGTCTCCTACTGCAACCTCGACCAGATCGATCTCAGCGGGCTGCCGCTGCTTACGGAGGTGCGCCTGCGGGGCAATCTTCTGCGCGTGGTGGACAACGAGACCTTTGCGAATAACTCCATGCTGGAGCTGCTGGACATATCCGAGAATGTGTTGCGCCTGATTGGGCAGGATGCCTTCAGCAACTTGCGGCGCCTGAAGGAGCTGAATCTGGCCTTCAATGAGATAGCCCGCCTCGACCGCAACTTTATACGCAACAACGACGTGCTCGTGGAGCTCAACATCAGCCGGAATGTGCTCCAGAAGCTGACCAGGATCGTTTCCAACTCGCTGCGCACCATTAACATGAGCTGGTGCGAGATCACCGCCGTGGAGAGCTCCGCCCTGTCCAGTCTCTCGGCCATACAGACGCTGGACCTGTCCAACAACCTGATCAGCGACATCCCAAGCAACATGAGGTCGGAAACGCTGAAGCAGCTGAACCTGGCCAACTGCAGGTGAGAACAGTCTCCATTCGAATTGTATTTGTGGTAGTACTAATTTCAATTTCGATTCCGATCGCAGGCTCTCTACAGTACGAAATAACACCTTCAGGGAATTTCCTGAACTGGCAGCCCTTTACCTGAACGGCAACCGCCTGACCAGTCCCATTCCCCCTCTGTATTTCCGTGGCAACAAGTTCGTGGATCAGCTCTGGCTGGGGGACAATCCCTGGATTTGTGACTGCCACAGTTCCCTCTTTGTGGAGTTCTACGACTTTCTCACAGCCAAGCCGGCCAAGGTAGGATAGAGCCACCATCTGAAGGACTATGACTGGAGTTAAACTGTTGTCGTTCTTTAGATCAAGGATAGGAATCACTTGCGCTGCGCCGCTCCGGCCATTTTCTATGGCAAGCTGTGGGAGTCGGCCTGCTCGGATGTGTGGATGGTGAATGCCAGGAGCAGCAGCAGTGGGGAGAAGGCCTGGGGCATCATCATGTTAACTCTGCTCCTGCTCGGCGCTCTGGTCCTGGGCTATGCCTGCATGCAAAAGTTCCTGAAGAAACGCAAGCGGAATCGGAATCACAGGGAATACGCCGAGAATGACGACGAACTGCGTCGCATGTGAGCAGCATCCTGTCATTATATCACAGCTGTACACGATTAAATGATTATCTTTCCAGACGAGACCTCAACGAGCGCATCCTTCTGGAGGAGGCCACCCCCAGTCTGCAGCAGGCACAGGAGATCAGCCTGCTGCCCTCCTACGAAGACGCCCTTCGCATGCCCAAGCTGGAGCGACCCGTCAAGTCGATGGTGGATCTCTCGGGCAGCAACAGGCCGCAGTCACGAAAGCTTCGTCGCTCCCAGACCCAGGCCGATGGCGATGGCTCCCAGTCCGAGGGCGAGGATGGACTGCAGCTGGACACGCGCCAGAGATTCCGCAGCGTGGAGATGCTCTCCAACCGAGACAAGGAACGGACAGCCCAGTATGGTCCACGTCGGCGCACCGGCTACATGGAGTACAACCAATCGGGCAGTCGTCGCTTCAGCATCGAGGACTCGCGATTCCCGGCGGCGCACCTGAAGACCCAGAACCTGCAGAGCGCCGAGCAGATTGGAAACTTCCAGAGCTACGAGAACAGTCCGTACACCAAGCGCAGGCCTAAGATAGCCGAGATCCCGCCCTTCAAGCGGATCAACATGATGGGCGCCAGCGTAGAGTTCCTCACCGATCCCGAGTACGACGATGTGGGCAGCAAGCCTGGCAGTCCCTTTGCCAAGCGGAGGCCCAAGCTGCCCTCGCCGCCCACCATGAAGGTCAGCGCCCAGGTCTACACCATGCAGCAGCCACAACAACAGAATCCGGCCACAGCCCAGCTGGACCCGGCCATCGAGGACTACTTCAGCCCCACCCAGAAGGCCGCCTCCTCGTCCACCATCGCCAGCGATTTCCAGGAGCTGGTGGCGCCCGAGCTGACCTCTCTGCCCGACTCCAATCGATCAAATGTGTCCACCTCGGATGCCGAGCAGGACCTGGAGCGCGGAAAGCGCAGAAAGCGGAAGAACTCGGCCAGCGCTCGGCGCGTCTCTGGCAGCTTCTCCGCCGCCACGGCTGCCGACAGCTCCTCCAGTGACTCCGATCGCAACGTCCAGGTACACAAGCCAATGCGAGAGACTTTATTCTAGCAACCAGACACAGTTCATTCCATTCGTTAGTCATCCCAGACCTGTTAGTTTATCCCTAAGACTATTTAAGCACACCGCGACCCCATTGCATAACCAAATAAACTTACATTTTAATCGTTAATCGGTTTCGTTGCCATGGGGGGATGGGCTTTTGATACAACTTTTCTCCTTACATAAATGAATGAGTGCTTAAATGAATAGTGCATAATGGAGATGATTGGATTGGAAGTCTTTGAACTACAAAACGCACTCTTTTCGTTTTGAATGTGGGTCACCAAAGTTTGACAAACAAAACAGGTTAAAAATGCTAAAAACTGTACAGTTTTTGAGGGAATAGGTGGCATTTTTATTAATAGGAGTAGTATTTTCTAATTCGAAACAACATAGGGACATAGACACATGGGTACAGCCAACAGCCTTCGCGCACCGCCCTAGGTATCGTCTGATTTTCCTAAATTTTTTCGCCGATTTAGTCTATAACTTATATGGCCCCATTATTTCCTATTTTCAAAATAGTCCGACTGCATTTCCCAAAAAAACAGCGGCAAATACAAAGTTTGAATTCAAATAAACATCGAATCGGGTAAACTTGAGTGCCGAATTGAGTGAAAGCTCCAGTAGCAAATAAAAAGTTTTCCCTTCAATTGCTAGCACCATCTGTTGGCCGTAAGTGCAACCCATACCGCGCCATCTATGAGAAAGTAGCTATGTACCTTTGTGGGTACTACATGGTAACTACCAAGCCATTTAATGGATTTGTCAAAAAGTATGCAAAGATTTTTTAAGATTTTTGACTTTTTTTAAAAGTAAAATCCCCTAGAAAAGAAATTTTGGGCCATGTCCGACCCCCCTTCCTGACCCTTCCGGGGTCAGAATTGAATTTCCGATCGACTGGCATCAAAATCTCAATTTTTTCAAAAATGTCGCAAAAAAAGGCATGTAAAAAAGTGGCTAACGGAGGTTTTCCGCAGTGGCGCTTCCCGATGGAAGCCCGATGGCTCCTATGAAAAAAAAACGGCGAAACTTGTCAACAAACATTTCCTCGTCAGGTGTCTCCGCTGCTAATTACATGCAATATGTAGCTAATTTGTAGCATATTTGTATTTAGCGTGTAGTTATCAAGAAAGATTTGCCCTTTTTGTATAGATATAGTCGGCTATATCTCGGCTATACAGCGTCAGATCTGGGCGCGCCAGACCTTATTGTGATCAGGAGAGTCCTGCCAACCGAATCAGAAAAAAATGACATTGAATTTTCAACGAATTTGCCAAAAATCGGCCACATTTTCGTAGTTGATGCCGATCGACAGTCTTCACGATCCTGGGAAAGTTAGTCTTTCCCCGATCTCGCCATATACAATATATATACAAGAAAATGAGTACATATGTATATATGATGATCTCCGAAAAAATGCTTAACGACAAAGAACCTTTGGCATTTCATTATCAATTAGTAGTTGTGCTTGGGCTCGACGTTCATTTTTAATTAGGAAATTTTAATTAATTAATTAGAAGCGAATAAATACATAATTTAAATAAAACTGGTGACTGATTTCACATAGACGTACTTCCCCGTTCACTTACTTCCTAACATAACATTGAAATCCGCCAAACCCCCCTGGAAATAAATTCCTTGAATTTCATAAAAACTTGTAAACGCTTTCTAGTTTTCGATTTTCCAGAAAAGAAAAGAAACGAGGTCTAATTTGAATTGAAAAGTCGCTCACGTTTAATGAATTAACACATTATAATTTCACACAAGAGAATGAAGCTTAAGTATTTTACAATATATAGTTTGGTTTTTGTAGATATAAAAGTACAGTATGGGTGTGTACATCACATGCTGATGCTGGGGTTTCGAAGCGTTTCGAAGATGTTCTGTTCCCGTAGATCTGATCTCGCTTTTAGGTAGCAATTTACATTAAATATATATCGTTTAACTTTGGTATTAAACTAGATTTATGCTTAATTAATTAATTAATTAATTTACTTATGGCTAGCACTACTTCTTCTGGTTACATTTAAGAGGGGAGCGGGGCCTTAAATCGAATAGTTTTTCTGTTGTTGCTGTTGTTGTCCAGAAGGTTGGTTAGTGGTGGTGAAAGCGGCACTCCAGCTCCAGTCCGGCAGAGGGAACTAAATCTGCGCTGGTGGTACCCACCAACGGGATTGTCGGAATTGTTAGTAGGGCTGTGTCGAGAGTCGATGGCTGGCTCTTGCTCTGGCTCTGGCTGTGGCTCTGGCTTCGGCGTCGGCTTCAGGCGGAACCCGTCAGTGTCCCACACCGTTGCCGTTGACAGTAAGCTGCACCTGATGTGTGGGGACGACAGGGCGCACGGGGGTGCTGATGATGTCCCCGGCATTGGACTTGCTGCGGGTGACCAGCATGGGGGTCTTGGGCTTGGGTGTCTCCGTCAGCTTGATCTTCACGCGACCTGTTTCTGGCGAGTAGACCGGAGAGTAGCGGCCCGATTTGGGCGACGATGGCAGGTAGGCGCTATCGGGCTCGTTGTTGTTCTGCTCATCGGGGGAGCCGGTTCCGCTGCCACCCTGCGGATGCTGGGCGTACTTGGAGGCGCGCGGTGACTGGGGTGTGGGGTAGCGGGGTGTGATGGGGTAGTACTCGTGTGCGGCTGGCTCATTGATGCTGGGCACATCCTTGGCGGCTCCGTTGGCCGAGCCGTTGCTGTTGAGCAGCGGCTGTTGGTTGGCTCCGTCCTTGGCGTCGTTGCTGTCGTACGGCTTCTTCGAGCCATTGACTATCTGCGCCTCGTCCAGCTTGGTCTTCTCGCCGATCAGTGGCGAGTGCTCGAGGCCATGCCCGTTCTTGGTCAGTGGCTTGCCCAGGTTCTTCTTGTCCATGTCGAGGAGCTCCGTCTGGCGCTGAGCCTCGGCGTCGCGGGCTGCCGCATTGCTGTCGTACTTGCAGCGCTTGATGGCCACAAAGAGGATCAGGCCAACCACCACCAGGCCGATCACGGCCAGCAGATAGTAGATGGCGTTGCTGTCGTCCTTCACAGTCTGGGCAGTCTGAATATCCGCAGATTTGGTGCTTTCGTCGATGGGTCCGTCGGTGACGACCTCACGGTTTTCGTTTCCCGTCTCCATTTTGGTCTGTACCACCGGCACGATCTCCTCCTCCTGCGCGGGCTCCTGGACGGGCTCCTGCTCGCCCTCCGCTCCCTCGAAAATGTTGATACCCGTGTTCTTGAAGATGTCCGTATTGGCAGGGGTCTCCATGGGCTTGTTGTCGACATCGTTCTCGTCATCGTTGTCATCGGAATGGCCCTCCTCCTGGTCATCGTCCGAGCCGATGGGGATGCGGGCTATGGCTGGCATAATGAGAATGCCTCCACCACTGCCGGAGCCCTCGTTGTCGTCTTCCTCCTCGTCGTGCACAATGTGCTCCACAATGGGCGCTGCCGTGGAGTCAGCAAGAGGTGCTGCCTCGTGCAGGGACAGTTCCATGTTGGTCTCGCTCAGGTCGCCGGAGCCTTCGACTTCGTCACCGGGCAGCGGCTCCTGCGGGGAACGAGCCACCTTCTTGGGCTTGCTGTGGGTCTTCGTCTTGCCATCAAGGGGCAGAAAGTCCTTGCCCAACTCCTCCTCCTCCTCCTCGTGCTCACCAGAGGCGGCCGCCGGCTGGTCACCCATCATCAGCTCGTTCTCGTCGGCCTCCGGGGTGAACCATCCGCGGCTCTCCTTCTGGCAGATATCCGACTGCTTCAGCTGCAGCCACGACTTTCCCTTCACCTCCACCGGGTGGCTGCAGACCACGGGGTGCTCCATGTAGATGTGGTGCTCCTGCAGCCAGTTGCGCACCTCCAGGGTCTTGCACGAGCAGTTGATGTCGTTGTGCCCGATCTCCAGCTGCTGCAGGTGCTGCAGGTGGGTGATCTCGATGGGCAGGTTGGTGATGTCGTTGTGCTGCAGGTTCAGAACCTGCAGATTCGGCGGCAGCTTCACCAGCTTGGCGGAGGTCAGGCGGTTGTGCTTCAGGTTCAGCTTCTTGATCCGCTTGCTCAGGTGGCCGAGCTCGTGGAGTTCGTTGTGCGACAGGTCCACGGATGTGAGGTCAGGCAGCTTGTCCAGCACGTGACCGAAGCGGGTCAGCCCCAGGTAGGACAGGTCGATGGAATGCATGGGTATCGACGAGTGGATCGGCTCCTCGGCCAGCAGCAGACCCTTGGTGCTGTTGCACCTGAGGTGGTACAGGGGTTTGTGGGTGTGCTGCGACAGAGTGCAGCTGCAGTCCTCCGGGCAGTGGGCTGCAGTTGGCGCGGGCGCGGGCGTGGCTGCAGCGGCCACCAGCAGGAGCAGGGCCATCAGGGCGGACAGAGCTGACGAGCGCTCCATTTCTGTGGCTGTGATTGGCGGTATGTGGGGGGTATGGCAGTGAGTCTTCCTTCTTCCTTTCTTCTTTTACTTTGTTGCTGGATGTCTTATCTGGAAAAAGTCGGAAAATGTAGTTAGATTTAGCTTCAAATATGATCTTGTCTATACATATAGTATACATATATCTATAGGGTGCAGGAGCGGAGCTCTTTTGGACAAAAACCCAAACGGCAACACCTTTGAACGGAAACTAACTAACGGAGCTTTGATCGCAGCGATCGGTATCGCTGGTATCTCTGCCTGGCAACTTGACTTCGACTTCGTCACTGGTTGCGTCACACCCTCCTCCTTCTACTCTTTCCTCTCCTCTCTGCTCTCCCCTCTCTCTCTCTACTCTCCCCTCCCTCGGCTCTTGTTCCGAACCCATCGAAAGTTGTTATCGATGTGAGATTCGGTTATCGCCGCCTGTTCAAACGCTAGAATTGGACGTTATCTGTGCTCGCGGGGTAATTAATACTTCACCCTCTATTTTCGCTGTTCCGTGACATCAGCAAGCACCTGACCTGACACCAAAGAAAACACGCAAACCCACGCAAAGCAGTTGTGGCACAAATGAGTCAGGGCTCAAACTGAATCTCTCGCTCTGGCTGATAGTCGTCGTCGATAGCTTAGAATAGATGATTAATCTGTCTGATCGGGGCGGTGCGAGAGGTTAAGGCTGCGGGGTCGTAATCGGAGCAGCGGTTCGCTTTTAATCTGCCTCTTTGAGGACTGCCTGCCCCGTGCTAGCGAGTGCCGCTTGTGCCGCTTGTGCCATTTATTATTGTCCGGAGACAACGCAAACTGATTGACGGCTGTCTCGTGGATGCAATTTAAGTGCAACTGGCGCTCGCTCTGGATCCCATCCCCATCCCCTGCCCAATGATAAGCCCTGCTCATCTGCTCATCTGTGTGCGTCCGTCTTTGACCGCAAAAAGTGTCGTGTCGTGGAACAAGGAGAATTGAATGTGGAGCGTGGAGACTGGCGAATGGAAGGTGGCACGTGAAGCGGTGTAGAGGGGGCGAACAATAGATATGCCCCGAGATACTCGGACTGTCTAATCCTAATCATCAGATACACGGATACACCACTGGCAAAGACGCCTCGTCTGGGCATCTGTCTGATGAGATCTAAATAGACGACGTCCCCCACCCCACATCTCAATTTGCAATTGGCGATCGGCAACGGCGGGTGGGGGCGGGGGCGGGGGCGGGCGCACTTGAATTATTCAACAGTTGCAGCATTCGTTGCATTTGCATGTCGTTCTGAAGCAGATCTGTTCTTGAAGCTGGGCGGGAAGGACGGCTCTGGATTCGGAACTGGGAATCTGCGACGAAGGGTTGTGCACGTGTCTCTGTCGCTCCCCGGGGCTTCCTGCGCTGGCAGTTCAGTTGCCCCTTGGATTTGCCAGCAAATGCGAGCCGAGTTTTTGTTCTTCATATACATATATGCAGAGGCATGAAATCGGCAGCTGCTGCTGCTGCCTGCCACTGCTGGGCGAGTAATTGAGGCATTCACATACGCGGCTGCTGCTGCTGGTTGAGGCACGAAATGCCAACTGGAAATGAGGCGTCACACGGGGCCACATGCAAAACTAAATCTCCCCCGGGAATCTCTTGCGGCCCAAGGTCAGTGTCATTATGCCGGCCACTCATCCGTAAACGGCTCTCGGACACATGAAAAGTGGTCTCCGGCCAAATTGTGTCACTTGTTTTTGGTTAAACAGCAACCACCACAGAGCCACAGAGCCACAGCCACAACTCACAAATGTCTTCTTCAAATGGCTCTGGCTCTCTGCATTTGGCTTTGGTGTTGACAAATTGCCGGGAGACTGAGACTGGGACTGGGACGATGAAGGGGGGGACACATACATATGTACGTGGAACTTTCACCGGGCCGAGAGGGGGCCGGGCATCTATCAAAATCTGTCAATTGGTGAATTGGTAATTTGCAGCTGGCACTTGTTGCTGCCGCTGCCGCTGCTCCTCCAGCTGCTTGCTGCCTGCTGTAGCCAAAGGCAATCAATGCGGTTAATTGCATTCGGCCAAAATCTGCAGCTCGATCTGGAGATGATCTCCTCCGCTCCGCTATCATAATTCGATCATGGCTTCTGCTTAATTGCCTTTAGTGGCCTGCCTCCCATACCCTTTGATGCTGGGGCGACAGGAAACTGAAATTAGAACAGGCACACAGAGGGGGGGGAGGGGAGGGATGGCGATGGGGTTGCAAATGCCACTTGATGGCACAAAGAACGAAACAAACCCAAAAACGTTTGCAAATTGAAAGAAATCAGCGCCAGACAACAGCCGCTAAAATCTTAAACGATGACAAATGCTCAACCTTGACAGAGACAGCGACAGCCAGAGAAAGAGAAAGAGAGAAAGAGAGGGGTAGGGGTGGAGAGACAGAGTCGCAGATGGAGAACAATCTCCAGTTTCTGTTCCGCTGGAAATATCGTTCCATCCAACCCGTTCACAAAAAACACAAAAACCAAAAAAATAAAAATTTAAAAACGAAACGAAAGAAAGGGAAAAATTAAATCACGTCATGCTGCGAGATCGCTGGCAAAATAAATTGTTATTTATGTATATACTTATTGTATTTTGTATATACATATTTTTAGAATTGTGCAAATCTTTTTTATACAAAGCAATAAAATAAACTAGTAGTAGGTGGTCGTAGAATCAGATTTGTTTGGGTTTGTTTAGCCCATTGTTTGGCCAAACAAATGCGCAGAAAGTGGCCCCACTAGACTATAACTATGAGTATCTGTATCTGTATCTCCTGCTTAGAATGAGTGCCACCATCCAGAGACCCCTCTTCATGGGCCGAAACCCTTCTAAAATCTCGCAACTTTTCCTCAAACGAGTATTTTCTCTTTCGCACTCAAAAATATGAACAAAAAAACTGATGACGCCAGACAATTAAAACATCAGGTGATTCGGCGGGTATTTTACCTGATGAAGAAAAAACTGAGTGGAGCGGAGTCGAGGCAGGTGAGGCGAACGCTAATGTGTGGCGTGGTGACCGCATTAAGACAACAAAACTTTGAAAAACTCTGAAAAAAAACGCGAAAAAACCGCGCCAAAGCCAGAGATGACGTCTAACTTTGGCTTGTGACTCAATCCGCAATCAATGGATGGATTCGGAGTCGGATTCGGATTTGGCCAGCAAAGCTCTCAGTCTTGGCCATTCACAGTATTCACAATATTCATTCAAGGCGATCGTCGAGATCAAGAGAGAGAGAGAGAGAGAGAGAGAGGGAGGGAGACGCGTGTTGTCATAGACAAAGAAGCGGCACTGGGCGGCACTGAGGGGCACTGAGGGGTACTGGGCGGCACTGAGGGGCAGGCAGGCGGAAGGTAAATTAGCATATATTCTAATTTCTGTGCGACAGACACTGCAGTTGCAGTTGCAGTGGCAGTTGCATGCACTCGTAATGACCCACATATCATCATACTCTCGTTTGCCATTTAAGCATTTTGCCATTCCACTGTTCAATCAAGTGCAAATGAGCCTAAATTTAAGCGTAACCTGAAAAACTCTTTCCCTCCCCCCCTGACTGCTGCCTCGCTGCCCTGTTGCCCCGTTTTGCTGCCGTGGCAAGTGTTTAATTGATTTCCACGAAAAGAGAGAAAACCAATCACCGGGGGGGGCCCCATACATAACCAAAATATGAGTAGCGAATGGTAAACCGTAAAAAAGAGGGAAAAAAAGTGCAGAGCGTAAGCTAAAATTATGTGAATTATGCAAAACGTGTTGGGTAAAGCTGGCAGAAAAAAACACATAAAATGTAGAGTCAATGTACCAGATAATAACCAATATATGGAGCCCC
Organism: Drosophila athabasca; assembly: GCA_008121215.1. Classification (NCBI taxonomy): domain Eukaryota; kingdom Metazoa; phylum Arthropoda; class Insecta; order Diptera; family Drosophilidae; genus Drosophila; species Drosophila athabasca. Next base: position 2,379,040 of record VMQQ01000019.1, on the reverse strand, counting down.
TCCCCCCCTCCCCCTTTGGAGGCTCACCATAACGTATACGCCCCATAGAACGAGCAGAACCTGATCGGGGAACTGCCTTCTGCCTAACACTTGAACTTGACCTACGAGCGCCGCCTGTCGCTGCCGCCTGTCGCTGTCTCTGTCTCCTCCCATGATATCCGTCTGCTCTGCCCTTGTCTGGGCTGGCAGCCAGAAATGTTTGCTGACAGGGAAGATTCGAGTACCCGATACGATACGAGTGCTTAAAGGCCCAAAAGAATCTTGACATTCGCATGCTTTCAGCGGCAAAACTCTCCCTCTCAATTGGCTTGGCTTGCGAGGCGTCGGGGAATGCAGGCGATTCTCAAAATAAACACAGAAAGAGAAAGGCAGAAAGTCAGCCAGCAGCCAGTCACATAAAAATACATGTAGGTATATTCCCAATTGTTGTTGTTCTACTCTCTGCGATTTCCGCTTGCAATCTATGCAAATATCACACTCACGCCCACGCCTGATGATCCATTTATTGGCGAGACGACAAAACCTAAGATTTTGCCATTGAGACAAAGAGATAGAGATAGAAAGATACAGATACAGACAGATTTGGATGGATGATGGACCTGGATGGCAACGAATGTTCCACAGAGGTGCGACAATAAACACGAGATGAGATCAGTGGGGGAAATATACACGTCTGTATGTATTATATGTATATCTTAGTCCCGATTGGGTTGTCTTGACCCACAGCAAGGCCTGTTCGCCAATCAAAGTTTAGTGATTAGCTCTTAATTATTATTATTCTCTGGCGAATGATCTGTGAAAAGTTATCCACTTAGCAGGGAGGAAACAATCGGGAAACACTGACGCGATTGACTCGAATGACACTCGGACTGACTTTTCATTGAACTTTTCTGGCATTCAATTAGAAACACGTTAATGTAGTCAGAGCCGATCAATGCCTTCGACTTGTTGTTGGAGGTTTATCAACAACACGTTCTCCTCAGATCAGAACAGTTGAGAATAGCTTAGATCTGATCAGATCAGCAAGGGCCATTCCCCTGCCACGTAGCCATAATTAGCTAAGCCCGAGCTACACGAGCTACCGAGAGATACACAGATACATATGTATGTTTGTGTGTTATACTAACACTCGAGCTAAATAAAAATCCACACTCTCGTTAATTGGCAAATAACGAGCCAAACTGTGCAGAACGCTCCGGGGAGAGAGCGAGAGAGAGAGAGAGCGATCTACAAATGCCTGAGTTTCAGTTTCAGTTTCGGTTTCAGTTTCGGCCTCTGATGATGCAATTGACAACCAAAGTTGGACTTGAACACTCGCAGATACTAGATACTCGCAGATACTCATAGATACAGATACGGTTTGACCAAATTAACTCATTTGAGTGGGTTACGTTACTTTTTCGGCAGTGTCCATAAAGTGGATGAAGTAAGCAGCGCGCTTGACCTTCCCCCTTCGCCCTTTCCCACAGCCAATTGCATTCTACGAAATCTAAATCGCAAATGCATAGAAATTACCTGGCAAATGCACATTCAAATTGTACAATAAATCACGGTAGCCGCTCCATAAAATAACAATTGAAAGATCTATCGATTGGATTGGATTCTCTTGGGGCCAGGCAATTTGGTCTTTAATCCAAACAATTTTGTGTCTAGCCGGAGAACATTTTTACGACATGCCAGAGATGCCAACGCAGACGGTAGGAGTAGGAGTAGGAGTGGTTGGGGGGGCGGGGAGACTCTTGCGTGAAATTATTTGCCAATCTGCAGCTGCGAAATGCATTCCCCTCGTCACTCTGTTGTGCATTTACACTGCACAGCGCGGATTCGAGTTTACGTGTGTGCAGAGCAAAGCTCTCTAATTATCGTAAATGTGACGATGATCGAGCTTCAGAGGAATCCTTGGCATGAGCGCGGGCACTTGGCTTTGATGCAATTAAGAAAATAATTGAGTGCGCACAAGCAGAGGCAGTGGCAGAGTCCGAGGCAGTAGCAGTGGCAGTGGCATTTAATGAGCCCGTATTTCCAAAATTTTGTTTATGAATTTTGCAAATGGATTCCCAGAAATTCTCAGTGCCCCAAAGGTGATTCGGAGACCGAAAAGTGATTCAATTATTTCAACTTTAACGAATGATGTCATATCATATATTTCGGACATAAACACTATCGAATGGATGACATCACAAAGGTCTGAGAGTCCCTGCTGTCTAGTGTAACCTTCAGTTCAGGGCAGGACTTACATGTGCCTGTAGCGCAGTGTAATTATAGACAGAGACCCATTCCCATTCCCATTGGCCATTGCACAGAAGGCCAGATGACCACTTGGGCCCACATCAGAGAATATTAACTTCTGCCTGGGACCTGGGACATGGGACATGGGACAAATTAGCCTGCGGTTAGCTGTGGTGCGGCATGGGGATGCATACGGTGATCGCATGATCTTATGGCCGTTTTTCATGGCTTCGTTTGGCAGTTGACACGTTAAGAGCACGCACGTTTGTCGGACCATTTAAGTGGCCTCGGCATCGGCGTCGGCAACGGCATCGGCATCTTGGCCATTGCCACTGGCACACAGAAGATGGGAGCAGCAGATAGAGCAGAGCGGGGGACAGCGGTCGAGCGGCATTTGACAGTTATGACCACTTGTTGCTTTATTTTTAGAGCCAAAAACGGCTAGGCCAGTTAGCAAAAGCCGGCCGGCTTAAAGCTAGAGCTAAGGCCAAAAGCAAAAGCAAAACCCCCGAAGACTGAACTGGTTTGCTTCGTGATGATGACGGCGCTGAATGGGAGTCGACTCTGTCTTCAGTCTCTCGGTCTCAGTCTTGGTCTTAGTTCCAGTTCCTTTCTGTCTCTCAGAGCAGAGCCGAAAAAGCGAAATGGAATGAATGCCAATCTCGTGTTTATACAACTCAATTCGGGCCTTGATTTACCTACCTATAAGACAGGCATACGGGCGATCCTCTCGGTTCAGAGCAGAGCTGCAACGAAACAGATAAAACGGGAAGTTAATGCCACTGATTCGAGAGTGCACACGGGAGGGGCTCTGCGGGGCAGGCTCACTCAGGTGACTTGCATAAAGAGTTTTCTATTTAGCTGGCAATTATTTGTTGGCTTTGATTTTAATTGCGCGTAATTAAAGTTTTAATTGTCGGCCCGACTAAATCCATTTTTAACGAACTTTGCCTCTCGGTCGTCTCGTCTCGTCTGTCATTCCTGTGGCGGCTGCATGTGGCATGCCCGTTCCTGTTGCTGTTTTGACTGCTTTTGCCTTTTGTTATTAATTTCCATCGTCAGCTAATCTTAATGGCCGACAATCAAAGCTGAAGTGTGAAAGTTTCCATCATGTGGCGCCCAAAAATAAAAGTCTCCAGAGAAAAGGAAATGAAAATCAAATGAAAATCAAATGAAAATGAAACCGAAACCGAAACCTGTTCCAGGGTCAACAGACTTTTGGATGAAAATCTATCCTCCAGTGATATCAAATTAAAAGAATAATCGAAATTCCCATTAGAAAATAATGAACTCTCAGGGCAAGACACACAGTTGTGTTGCACAGAGCCAACAACCTGTGGCAGCTATAGCTATAGCTTTAGCTTTAGCTGATTGCTATGCATCGGACGTGACCGAAAATATTGTCACGTAATCCGTCGACTCCCACAGAAGTGCGGCTGTCGATTGTGAATGGAATTGAATGGAATTATATGGAATGGAATTATATGGAATGGTGTGGAGTGGATTACTCATATGATAATGCTTCTAATAGAGGCAGCAGCAGCAGCATCGACAGCCAGACGAGGTCAACGCTTGATATTCAAATGAGCTCCCATTGATGAACCAATCGAGTCCGCCCCGTCGAACTGTGGCATCTGTTGCCACCTGCCAGAGCGATCCCCGGATAAACAGAGATCTTCGCTTTTGAACTTGAATTGTTTATTGGAAATTGGAAATTCCTCTCGGACCCAAGCACGTGGTAAACAATTAGTTCTGGTCCAGTCTGCGTCACAGACTCTACGCTCTTCGGGTCTCCGAATTCCCTTTGTCCAGCTGTGACAACATTCGGAGAGCTTTTCACACTATCTCTCTGGGGCGGGCGGCTTATCTTATCGCCCGACATTTGCTAATTATAGATAAAAAGGGACAGCGACAACAGCACTGCGCCCCCCCAACGCCACACAGTCATGTGCACTTGAGCACTCGGATTTCGGGGATCTTCTGCGGCGGCTCTGCCCCAACTCCGAATGCACTCCAATGCCGAGGCGTTTCCCATTTGCCCCCACTCTGGTGCTGGTTGTTGCCCAATGATAATGTTTTGATTGTGGCTCGATAACAGCTTGTTTTGCCTTATCGAAACAAACATTTGTTGCTCATCCCCGCCACAAAATACAAAAATACCAAAACTTCTATATCTAATGGGGACAAGGTTGACACATCCACCAAAAATGGGACCATGAAGTGCACGCCAAAGCCAAAGCTCTAGGCTGATGCACTGCTGCCACAATGACGATGACGACTCGTCACTCTCAAATTGCTTTTGGGGGAGGGGAGGGAAGGGGAGGCGGAGGAGAAACTGAACTCCGTGATATGAAGGAAAGTCTGAAAATCGAAACCTCAGACGATAGGCGCCACATCACACACACACACAGAGCGTACCCAAGGGGCAAGCAAACAAGGGAGCAGTTTAAGCATTACAGAAACTGAAACTGACCAGAACTTTAGGGAAACAACAGCATTCGTTCGTTTTCTGATAAGCTTCAAATTGATAAGACGTTGAACTTTCGAGGGAATTTCATTTTCATTTAGTTTACGCATTAAAACACCAGACATTGGGCGCCAAATTTTAATCAGAAATCCAAAAATAGCAAACAATAAAACCGAATTCGAATCACTTCAGCAGAAAACAGAACTCGCTTTACAGGGCGGTAATTTCATATGCTCTTGGGAATGGAAACTCCTCAATCTTGGAGGAACTGATACGTTGATAAGGAAACAACATTTACACAGAATTCCGGAAATGTTGCTCAAAAGAACATTCCATTCCGTCTGTGTGGAATTGGCGAACTTCGGGGTAGAGATAAGTTTGTGTGGCAGATACATACATACGATATTAGGTGGCACCCACAGGCCTGGCTCCAGACTTATTGGCCATAAAAGCGATGCTTGGAAATGGCATAAAACACAGTCTCAAGTTAGCACTCGCACACCTCTGTGAATTATGTGCTGGAAATTAGCACCTTCGAGCCGCGAGCTAGTGGTCTGCCTGTATCTGTATCTGTATCTGTAGCTGGAGTTTGAGTTGGAGAAATGTTACGCAAGAGCTGAAGTTTATAGCTCAGGCGGAAGATGCACGATCCATCCACCTCCGCAGTATCTATCGTCTCTCAAGTCATAGATGATTGATACTCTCATTAGGTGGTGACGTTGCATGACTTGCGTCTGACAAGCGGCAATTCGTATTAATAATATTTCTGGCTAAAATGATTCACTCTGCCAAAGAAATGGACTTGCAGTGCGCTAGCATAGTGAGTAAACAATCGACATTTCGACCACAAACACAAACAAGGAAAAGTGAAATTTCAGTAAGAATATCTAAAAGATAGCTATCCGTATCTGGATGATTCAACAAGCATCAGCATCAGACGCGTCGCTTGCGGTTTCCAATTGTTTTACGTAAACGATTCCGAATCACAGGGCACAGAAAGCTCGCCAGGTTCGAGTTCGAGTGGCGGCTCGTTGTTGGGTAGGTAGAGCGGTGCACATATGTATAGATACAGATACACACGAGTATAGTAGGTAGATAGGTAGACAGAGGCCCCGAGGGTGTTGGGGTTGCTACTCGAACTACTCATATATGTAGTAGAGCTGCGATTTCACATGAATGCGTGTGTCTGTCTGTCTGTCTCTCCGTAAGTTTGCAATCGCTGAGATCGGTTTAAGTGCCCTGCGCGTACCCATACCCAGGGGTTAAAAAAGTAACCGTTTTATTACAGGTATACTCATCTGGCGGCCTTTTATTTCTCTTTCGCTTTTTGGCAATTATATAACTTGAAAATGTTGCGAAATAGGGTCAAGTTTGCCACAAAATAAACCGCAAGAGTAAAACAATAAGAGGTATTAAAAGCCAAAAAAAAAGTAAGTAAAAATTAAACGATTCGACGAGCAACCCCGAACTCTGGCCTTTTTACATCGAGGGGAATGCCCCCACGATTAAATCCCCCGAGTAATTCCAAGACTGGAAGCAAATTCGCAATCGCTGTCCCGTCCCTTGGGGATTATTATCAGCGTTTCGCCGTGCTCCAGCGATAAACACGGGCTCAAGCACTCACACCGACACGTACACTCACACTCGTACACTCGCACTCTCGCACTCACATTCGCGGACAATGCCGGGGGGGACCTTATCAGGGTCTGAGTTTGAGCTGGCCTTCGGTCGAAGAGCACTTCTTGGATATTTTATTTATATATAGAATCGAAAGCACTTTTCTTTGATCAGATATGCGTTTGTATAGCTGTGTGGTATGGCACTCGTGTGTTTTTGTCTAAATTCCTTTTTCACTGTTTGTCTGCCTGTCTTTTGTTCTTTGCTTTGCACTTTTTTGGGAACGAGAGAGTCCTTCAACACGCGTCCCGAGCGTCTTTTGAATCACACTGCCGCCGCTGAAGAAGATTGAAGAAGATCTTCCTCGAGAGAGATCGCTCAGTGCCGACTGGGACTGCGACTGCTTCTGCGTCTGCAATCAGAATGTGTCGCAGTCGCCATTAAAAAAGATACAAAACAGACAGCGAAGGGAGAAAGAGCAACATACAAAATGATCAAAAACGAAACGGAAGAAATACAACGAAAGCTGCAGAGAGCAGAGCAGAGCACCAAACACTCTCTGTGGGCCGCTGCCGCCGCTGCCGCCGGGCCAGAGAGGTGACAATGAAAGCAAAAACAACCGAAATACTAAAAATCAGCAGCGTCGCATCCACGGCATCAAACAGAGCGCGGCGCAAACAATTTAGACCCGTAAATTGTGGAACGAAAGTATCTTAATAGCTTGCGGTTTTGATTTTGATTTGAATTTGAATTTAAATTTGGATTGTGTTTTGCCGAAACGAAACGGTTTTATTCTTTTCGCACTTGCACCATTTTAGGGTGTGTGTTTGTGTGTGAGAGCGGGCAAACGGAAACTATATAAATTTTAATTACCTACAAACGCTGATCGTGTCGGCAGATCGAGGAAGGGGAGGGTGACAACGGAACGGTACTGTCGGACCTCAGCTTTTTTTTTTTGCGTGTGCGCTTTGCGTACGACACTGGAGTTGGTTGCCCGAATGAAACGACTCAGGTCGGGTCCGATACCTGGCGGCGAACGAGGCGAATGGGCGATCAATGGGCGGGCGACAGACCGAGCAAGCACAGAGACGCGACCGTTCGATGGAAGAGCTTTAAACCGAATAAAACGGGGTATTAAAAACCTTTGCACAACAGCAGAAACTTCGCCTGCTGGAGAGCAGCACTGGAGCCAAAGCGTTGCGGAGAGAGAGAGAGAGAGAGAGAGAGAGAGAGAGAGAGAGCAAGCAAAGTCTGGAACACGTGGATGGGTATAGTCGGCGGCACACGCGCACTCACCTACAGGGGAGGATGGAACGAGCACGCACACACACAGTTTTGTTTGAGTTATGAAATATATAAACTAAATAGACGGTCGCAAAAAAGCTCATTTATTCGCCAAAATCAGAGAAGAGAGTGAGCGAGTACTAGCGCGAGAGAGAAAAGCTTATCAATCAGTTGAACTTAAGCGTTGCGTTATCAGAAGAGCGATTTGCTTAGCGTACATAGAAATGTTGGATTGGATCTATTTTCGCATAGCCGAATTTTAGTGGCTCTCTCGTGTATTTACAACGCGTGCAATTTCCATTTCCTGCTGCAGGAATTGAATTTGGTTGGTTTATCAGAAGCTTTGCGTATCTTATCAATGTATATTCTCTGCTGTTTATCTGAGAAAAGTTTCTTGATAAGCTCTCGCCTCGATTTTGCTCCCTTTTGTGGCTCTCTCCAACTCCAACTCCATTCTCTGCGTGCGTGGGCGAGTTTTGTTTACGATTTATTGGGTTTCTGGGTCAAAGGTAATGCTCATTTCTGAATGAATGTCAGAATATGAATCGAGTGAACTTCTGGCTATATGTATGTATGTAACTCCGTGTCTATGTATTGGCCCATACGAGAGCATGAAGCAGCTGAGTGGCAAAACTTGTGTTAATACCAATGTTAAATATTTGAGTTGGATTTTATCTTATCGCTATCGGCTCTCACATTCGCCGTGTTTGTTCTCGGTGCTTCTCCGTGGTGATATCACCCTGCAGTCTACATTCCAATGTGTGTACTGCCGCCCATGTCCAGCTGTTCCACCCACAGCGCCCTTTTGCTTGCGTAACACCCGATCTGTGGCGATCTGCGCAGAACAAGTTATCTCACCTGCAAAATATTCACACTAGCCATTCCCCCAAAACTGTTCTTTAATCATTAAAAAAAGTAAATGCCTGACGCCAGGTGAAGATCGAATATCTGATACCCTAGACAGAGCCAAAGCGCCACATCTGTTCGTATAAATTATACTTTAATCTGTTTTTTCCAAGCAATATTTTCAACTTTAATTTCAAGGCAGCGTCTCCTTCTTCTGGCCCTGCCCAATCACCCCCACTTTCCAGCAAGATATCCAACATATCAACAATAAAGTATCCGCCCGTACTATATGTACAATGCATACCATATAGACACATAAAAAGTCTGGTATATTTGGCTTTTGTTTATCTCACTCGACAAGACTTTTCACCTGCCCTGCCCTGCCCGGTTTCGTATGCGTCAATAGTCAAGTGTATCGGAAGTGTCCAATGCTTGGGGGGCTGATAAAAGTTCGAACAGAACCAAAAACTGAATGGATTTCTGTTTTGGCAAAAGCCAAATTTTAATTGCAAATTTGCCCAGAACACAACTGACGTCATACTGGAGGGGGGAGGGGGGGAATGAAGGAATTGATAAAACTCGGATGATATATTATATATTTACTTAAAGTGCGACTCGACGACTGTGTGTGGGTTGTACAGACCTGAAAGCTGATCCAATAGGGAAGTTTGGGCTGTTAGGCGCCCCATAGTGTCAATTTCTTTGTATACTCGAGTTTGACATTGGTGTCGATCTCGAGTGATTGTTTGCTCAACGGTCTATTTACCTAGTAATCGTATTACGTCTTCGGGTGGACTGCTGTTAAATCTTTATCAAAACTTTCGTAGCGCAAAAGTGTGTTCCACGTTCGTCAGATTCCATTCCGCATAAACGGCGACGGACAATCGGCAAATCAAATCTGCTGTACACTGTTCTGTTCTCGATTAGATAGTCATGATATTTATTAATCACATTAACCCTCTCCACTGACAAATATATCACTTCTCACCTCACCAGCAAATAATCAGCAATCGCCTCGGAAGTGTTATGCAATAGCCCCAAATGGTTGTTTGATTTTCGAGGGAAATCTACTGAGGCGAGGCGATTGAGTGCACCTGCAACAGAATGAAACTCCTCCTCAATCGCTAATTTATATCGTATACCATCTGGATCCATCGATCCAGCGATCGATCCAGTGACTTCGCTTTGTATTGCCTTGGCGGCGTTGACTTAATTGATTAGAGCACATGACTAATTTAGTTGGAAGCTTTACCACTGACAGCCACTGACAATGCGATTAAAGTTAATTTCTGGTAAATATTGATATAGGGGCCGATATGATATCTCTACTTGCGTTGCCCATTTGTCCGTATGTGCAAAAATTATATAATCATAAATATTTAATATTTAATTTTGTGGAAAAGTTTTCACTGATACTCTGGCATCAACCGTCTTGGAATGTAGAATGTATCTGAGAGGGATATAATATCATTATGAACGGAGGGAAAATCTCATCAAATGCTAAAATAATGCTCCTCATTTGGCCATTTGGCTTGACCCAGATTGAGGAGTTTCATGTACTGCCTCCCGGGTTTCGTTTTCATTGACTTCGACAGGCGGCTGGAGTGTCGTGTCCCACAATGGACTGACGATCCGCTCAGTGCCGCTCAATCCTCTGTGGAGGAATGCGGGGGAAGGGGAAGGTATACCCAGTTAGGCAAATGAGCTGCAATGAACCGGAAATTCACAATTAACCATCGCACCCCGAGCACCCCCTGCCCCAACCAACTGCACATGTATGTATGTATGTAGATGCATTTGGAGTCGACTCCATCCACGGGGGTGCAGCAGTCGGATCCGAATCAAATCGAAATCGAAATCGTATATGGAAATCGCACGTTCCGGCCCATTGGGCGCTGGACATTTATTCGAAGCCTAGGTGTAATTTTCGGATGCCTTCTTTGGGGCCCCCGGCCTAAAGACAAAGCTGAAACACAAAGAAAAAAAGTGCTGGGGCTGGGGGATATTTTAATTGTTTATACGTGTTGTTCTATAAAGGCATGTTCAGGCTCAGGCCCAGCTCGAAGTTATTATATTATGATCTGGCGGCAACGTGATCAACATTTTGACTCAAACTCGAACCGAGTTGGGCTTTGGCCGTGTTTGGGGTCGCCGCGATTACAGTTACGCTGATTGGGAGGGTTCATTGGAGCCTCGAAAGAGGAGCCAGCCCTCTCATAAACGTAATTATGATACCATGTAAACGTGGTCAAAGAAAACTATGCAGATAACTGTAGTTTCACTTTTTCGGCTGAGCCCATTCCTAGAATGGAATGGAATGGGAACGGGACTGGGACTGGGAATGGGACTGGAACAGTGACTGGATGAGGAGTGTACGATGACGACGTGACTGATAGCTGTTGGCCATTGGAGAGCAGTGCTATTGTTCCACATAGAATGGATATGAAATAAAGGATAGGGAACGGTAACTGAGGGGGAAATGAATATCCATATTCAAAGATTGTCACTGACGGATCTGCTATTAACCTAGTTACAATCTCTTGACAGTCTGACAAATACGCTTAACCCTGATTAATTAGACAAATACTCACTAGTACTCTCTCTCTCTCTCTCTCTCTCTCTCACAGCTTAATCATGCAGCTCTTCCTCGATAAGTGATAACGATTTTTCAGGCTAAAAAGCTAAAGGAGAACGCACTCCACTCCACTCCACTACACTCCACTCGCCTGTGGCTGCCACTGGCACTGGCAAATGGCGTTCGCAGGTGGTCGCTAATCAACGTAATCAACTTGCAACAAGCCTCGTTAGGCGAGGCAGACGCGAGGCAGCTTCATGGTAATCAGGCCACCAAGTTCTAGCGGAGGGGAGGCGGCTCCAGCGAAGGCCGCTCTAACCAAAATTGGTCGCGGTGCTCCTCGCTCCTCCCTGTATCTCCATCTTGGCCAGACTGGTTTGTTGTTGCTGCCAGCTCTTTGTCTAGGCAGACTGTGGCCACCCGAAGGGGGCGCATGAACATGAACCTGGCTTTACCGTTGCGGCAGGTCCGCGCTCTGCTGGGTCAAGGTCAGCTGGGAGGCTCTGCTCGGTGGGGCCTAGCATAGTCAACCAGAATCCAACTGAGGGATCATTACAGTTGATGAGATCGACGATCTCCCCCACTCCCGCCAATCCCCTTGCCATTCCAGGCACGCACATCACCCATCAACTGATCGCCATTCAACGCCATCGCCATCCGCAGATCCACAGATCCGCAGATCCCCAGATGATGCCCAGCTCCAGCTTCAGTGGCGTCGCTGGCTGCATTTGGTGCTGGCATCGCAAACTGCGTTCCTCCTTGATTTTTGTTTCGTTTTCGATTTTCTGCGATATATTATTTATGCCCATTGCAGCGGCTTAGTCAACGGGGGGGGGGGGGACGAGCATCTGCCCTTGGGATTGAAGCTGTGCTAAACTTCAAGTTATCTAGCAGATCAGAAGTCTGCTAATCATTATATTTAAGCCCCGCCCTTCCCCCCAGCACCCCCTTTGACTTACGCCCCACACGCCGCCAATGCAACGAACGACCACGTCGAACACAAAGCTGAGATTTTTCACAAGAAAATATTCATGTGAAGGCGAAAACTGCGCAGGCGCATGTTTTGTCAACTGGCAAGGCAATCGACAGACTGGCGGACTGGCAGACCGAAATACAGACGGAGAGGAGGCTAAGCTGAGGCTGGGACCGCACTGCTCCGCTGACGTTTGCGTGACAGCAGCAACAACCAAGAAAAACAACAAAAACTGCAGCAACGGCGGGCGGCAGGCAGCAGGCAGCATCCAGACCATGCTTTGACCAGTTACCAATTTTGGCAGCAAGACTTTCATTTATTTTCGATTCGTTTTTAGGCTGTTGGGGATCGCTTGGCTCGTACAAAGGGTACGACATTGACATTCAATGGAAAGAGTCTTTTATGAAATTTCCAAAGTTAGCTCACATTTGCTTGAAATGTATTTCAAAGATACATTGATGCGAGTAATTTGAAGATAGCCATTGCAAGAAGGAAAGCCATCTAGACTAAGCATGGACTAACCTTCCAGACACACATATGTACATACATAATCTAGAGATGAAAGAAGATTCCTCTATCTGAGAATTTTAAATTGTTTGGAAATAAAAACACTGCCACCTTAGATGAGATGTTTCTGCTTTGGAATGCCAATGAAAGAACGTCATATTTTCAATATGGTAAAGAAAAGCAAGCCATAATTTATTTGTCGTTTTGATAGTCGCCTGGAAACAACAGTTCCAGTTCCAGAATTTGTCGTATCATCTCGTATTATTATTTTTCTTTCGAACAGAAATGTAAGTGTGTAAAACCCCTTGAACCCCTAAAGATAATCCATCACTCAAACTCAGAAAGATGACCCCGCCGGTGACTGATGGATCCTTCGAGGCTCGAATGCAAGAAATAAAGAAGTCTATTGATCTACTGAAAAAATCATACGAAGAACGTCAGATGCGGAATACAGGCCAAATTGCTATCCAGGAGATACGAGAGATGATCCCGCTGGTGACTGATGGAGCCTTCGAGGCTCGAATGCAAGAAATAAAGAAATCTATTGATCTACTGAAAAAATCATACGACGAACGTCAGAAGATCCAGAATGCAAACCATCTTGCTATCCAGGAGTTTCAAAAGGATCTCCAAACAGCTCTGGAAAATAATGAACGCCAGATGCTGCAGGAGGCAAAGGAAGACTTTTAATGATGTTGAAATAAAAGACTATAAAATTACAATAAACGAATGGCCACTGATAAGGACTCGCCCACGTCTAGAACATTTCAATTTGTCAGTCTCTGGTTCTGGTCTGCATGTAGTCAACACTAGAAACTCTTGGAGTGCTCATGCAGACTATTTTGGTTTTTGGATTTTAAATTATTTATTTTAAATTTTAATTCAATATGTCAACTGGTGTTGCACTGGCGCTAGAAAATCAAGTGATTGACATAGGTGGTGTTCAATTGAATTTATTTATTTTACATAAATGTTCTACATTCCAGCTTCTGACATGTGACAAACCGATAATTTTATTAGCTATCAGGCAGAAGCTGAAATGTATGAAATGAATTTACATTTATCGGCTATCATGGCGTTGCCATCTTAGTGGAGGGAAAATTTAAAACAATGGCTCTCCGATCAATTTCCCTTACCATTTAACATCAGGAGAAAATTTCCCTTACAATTGACTTCGGGAGAACAATTTCCCTTACCATTTGACATACCATGGGACTTTTAAAATCCCATCTGAGCATAGCGAGACTTGTCCGATCAAAAAAAAAAACACACTCGAACCGTTAACAACAGCTCGCGCATTTTCAAAATTCAACAGGTGTGTTGATCGCATACTAACAGGAATATACACATACGCGGTAGATAGAGCGCACGAGTCAACGAAAATCGGTAAAGCTGAAACAAGTTAACACCAATTAAGCAGAATTAACGGCCTGGGCACGTGATCAGCCTTTGGATTCGTGGAAAGCCAAATCGGACTTAATCAGAAATATGAAATATTGAAATCTATAAACTGTGCCGGATAGAATAACTCTCTAGGTGCGGTGGCTAGCTTTAGTATCTCCCACTAAAGTTTGTGTGTTTCTTTCAGCGAAAATACTAATTCTTGGATTATTCCACATCAATTTTTGAGCCGCAGCCATCAGCGAGCAGAATTCTCCAAAAGGTGAGTTTTTCTTCAGATTCAGGCAGGTTTCGTTGGGAGCCAGAGCCAGAGTCGGACCAGAGTCGTAGTCGGAGTTGGCGGGCATTGAAAAAAGTGCACTGCCAGCGAGGAGGGATGGGATTTGGTCAGGCCCAGGGGTCCAAGTGTGAGTGGGACAACAGCAAATCGACTGTCTCTACCCCAAGTGGTTGTCTCACTCGCTGAGCGTATCTTTCGGTCTAAAGGTGTGTGTGTGTGCCTGAGCGTGTGTGTGTGTGTGTAACGCTACCTGTGGCTTCATTGCTTACCTGCCATATCTCTGAAAACATAACGAAGCGAACACAAACACACTCACACACACAAACACACACACAGAGCAGCAAGCCGAACCCAGCGATGCAGCTGCTCGTGCTTGTGTATCTGTGTGTGTGTGTGTGTGTGTGTGTGTGTGTGTGGTGACATATTAACTTCCAAGCCGAGTCGCAATTATATCTACCAAATTCTGCTGATCAACAGCTATGCAAAGCTCCAATTTGTACATAGCTTTACTTATCAGCCTGGCCAGAAGTGAACAAAACAGGAAGATTTACACACATTCACACCCACACACAGACACATACATACATATATGTATGTAGGGCACGTTACAGGTTAATGCATTTTCCCTGAAGGGAATCGGAGAATTTGAAACAGATAGAAGAGAAGAGTTTTAAGGCAGAATATGAAACAGTTAAGAGACACAAGCAAGAGAGGTAGATAAGATTACACCTGTGTGTGTGTGTGAGTGTGCGTGTTTGTCGTCTGTTGGTGTATGTATGTGTGTACTCGCCTCTCGCTGGAAGGGGTAAAGGGGTGGACAAACCGGTAATGCATTTACTCAAAAAGAAGTCACCTTCATCACAAATTCAACGCGTTGCTGCAAAAAAACAACAACAAAAACTATCAGATAGATGGGGAGGGGTAATAGATCTCTATAGCAATAGAAATATACCGACCAGGATCGTAGTTTGCATACATACATGGAGGCATCCATCCGATGATGGGCAAATAGCGCGTGGAAAACACTTTAAGCCATTACCAATCGAAGCTGGTTTTCCGCTCTCAAAACAGAAATAAATATTATACATATATACATATGTACATACATGTGTATACTATGATATGCAAATAAACAGCTCGAAATGCTTCCCTACCAATTAATCAACTGACCATATTTCGATTTGTTGGTTCGGGGGACTTTAATTCCGATAACAGAAACAACAAAATATTCTCGAAAAAAAAAGGAAAAAAAATTAAGTTATTTTCTATGCATAATTCAGAACCAGTTCCAAACTATTTTCAATTTTAATGCTATTTTTATACCCCACTGCTGTCGCTGCTGCTGCTGCTGGAATTTAAATTAAATTTACTGAAAGATTGCTCTGCGATTTGTTCATTCGATTTTGAGGTGCGACTCGGTTTTCCAGACGTAATCAGCCAGAGCCAGAGGTGTGTGCTCTTTGAATTCCTTTAAAACTTTGCTTATGTATGCAAATTTCGATTGGGTTTGAAGGGGGACTAGATGGGGGGACTGGGGGGCTGGGGACATTCTTCTTACCACTGCAGTAGGGAACTGTCGCCAGTTGTTGTCGCCTGTGTTGCATTATCTAATCGCTACAAAAGCCGGCCCGAACGTAAGTATTTATAAAGATAAAAGGCCAAAAGCAAACATATTCATTTTCCGACTCAGACTTTGACTCTATTCGGTCTCTCTCTTTCGCTCCCTCTATGCGAGTGTGAGTGTGAGTGTGTGTGTGAGCTTGTGGTTGTACGAGTGGAGTTAATGAGGTCACATCACTCTCTGCTATGGGTGGTTTCATGGCTGGTAATTGGCCAGAGATATACCTCTGTACCTCTACCTATATCAACATAGCCATGGAGATCGAGACAGCAAACTCAGCTGTCGCAGGGCCAAATTATGAATGCTTAACTATCAAATCGTATATTTTTGTTAAGTGCCCAGGCAAACATCCAGCAACAACTGCAGCTTGAACCACTTAATACCGCACCGAGTGCTGAACTCAGCTCAGACTTACAGAACTTAAGTGTCGGCACATGCGGCGGATGCGTAATAAGTCTCTTGGGACCAGGCTGGTTTCTGCTTTTGGCACATGACTGCCATTCGAAAACAGCGCAAAAAGCAAACTATTTTGAGTTGAGTGTTTTTAACGATCCACACACAATGATGTCATCCCCCCATTCCCATTCCAATCAGGATTGGAGGGCGCCAAATGCAGTTCTCTCTTGTAACCAAGCTTGGCTTTAATCTCTTTCCCTGCTCAATTGAGCGTGAAAATAGGCAGTCGCCAGTGGCAGTGGCACTGACAGTGTGGCCTCAATCAGCTGTACTCGCACATAGTTTTGCTCGTGTTTCGCACGTTGACATTTTACCTTAACCCTGAATCTAATCAATCAAGCCTGACAGCCAGCCAGAGAGAGAGAGAGACAACGGAAGATTAATCAATTTTTGCCAATTCTAATCAGATGCCATAAAAGATTAGTCACCGCCTGCGCCAGCCAGCGATCCAGCCAGCACCAGTTGTTGCCAGCTCCCATCCATCCCATCCCAGGAAGTATCTTGCCCTGACCAAAACCCCATTTGTCGACAGTTCTTGAGGGCAACTTTCACCTCATTCGCAATCAAACACTCTCCGACTCTCCGATCGTGGGGCGAACTCTGAATACTCTGCATCGAGAGAGCCAGTGGATAAGTGGAAGCTCAGCTTCTTTGGGGGCCTTGTAATTTGGTTTGCTCAACCCATAACTCAGGCTACCAAACTTAAGCCGATTTCACAGCGTAAGAGCTTATGGTTCAGGGTCCGAGTGTTGGTCTGTGTTGGGGTCTGGTTTTGGATAGCACCCATTGCCATGTCGATGAAATGCAGAGAGTCTTGGCCTGCAGTGACTCAGTGGAGCGTCGTGCCAGTGCCCGTGCCTCTGTGCACGTTTGGGCCGCATGGAATGTGGCCAGAAGCGGGCCCAACTCGAAGTTAGCCACGTTGGCAGACGCCTAAACGAGAGCGAGCACTGGAATCACATTTGAAATTCGATTTTCTTGCACCTAATTAATGCGGAGACTGTTCAGCTGAGAGAGTGGGGGGCGGGGGGCTTTTCCGCACCTCAAAAGCGAATTGTGTGACGCAAATTGCAGCTCTTGGGCTGGGCGCGGCCATCGTCTGGGTCTGTGCCTGTGCCTGGGTGATAATGTCAGCAATTTGACAGTCCAACTCAATGCCACTCAGGGCTCAGGATCCGCCGACACTTGAACAAAAATTTATAGATGTCTCAGCGCTGTGACAGTTCCATGCATTCGACTCGTTCCGATAAAACAATACGTGATGGCCATAGTCCCAACCGACCAGCCCCGCCCCGCCCCGATCTGCCCCGCTCTGCCTCGCTCCGCCCCGCCTTTGTTCTGTTTGCAACAAAAGCCTCAGCGGAGTGCAAAGTTTAGCGTGCCAGCAGAATGGGGGAAAATGCTTTTCAAAAGTCGCACTTTAGCGTGGAAATAAATCAGGTTTCCGTCGGCTCGAACAATGAAAAGCGTTTTTCAGGCCAGGCCGGGCCAAAGCCAACCGATCCGAGCCACCTCCTAATGCTGGATCTGATGGCCATATCTGTCCATATCCCAAATCCCGCTAATGAACCGCCCTCGCCTCCGCCCTCGCCCTCGCCTTCGCCTCCGCCCTCTCGCCTGGTTTGAGCCGGTTTCGGCTGATGATCATCTGGCGATGCTGAAAGGCTCCTTAAGTTCTTAATTTATAGCCAGCTTCCTGTTCAATATCAGTGCTATATATACGCATATCTGAAGGTATTATATCTGGATAAACAAAGAGCAACTGCAGCCCGAAGGGAGGAAGCAGACATAAAATCAATTTACGATTATTTTAATAACTGCACTGAACTCCGGCTGTCTCCTTGAGCCCCCCCAGGCCCGGGGCTCAGATACGACCAGCTATCAGCTACATATTCGGTTGGTCAGTGGAAATTTTAAGCCTGATTGATCAAATAAGTCCATCAGTGCTATCAAATGATAACCGATAACCACAAAGGGAAACCTATAAGTGTTCCTTTGCCCAGTTCCAGTTTCAAAACTAAGCTAAAATATTTCAAATATTACCTATATATTATATATATTCATTACGTATTCCATTACTGAAGCTAGACTTCCTTTGTGTTGGAATAAAGTACAGAGTCTGAACTCGTCTCACCTCGTTCTCAAGATTATAATCTTCGCCAGTGTCTAGAAAATAGAGTCATTATAAACAAAGTGTCACACATTGTGGAATCTGTATTTAATTATAGTACATAGCTAATCAGTTTAGTATAGTTTAGTGGGAGTTCAGCTGCGAGCGGGTCACGAGCCAGTGGCGAATGATTAGAGTTCAAGCAACTTAAATAGAGACTTTTGTGGGGCACTTAAGCCTTTACACAGAAATTCTCTCATTGTAATGGCTGAGTAAATTGAAATCGCTTTTAGCCAGAATTTTCGTAACTCAAAAAGTCATCTGTCCGCCGCCACCGCAAGAGGCTAACTTGGCTTACACTCCGTCACAGCTGCTTCGAGTCGCAAAAAAAAAACCAGTCTGACCATCTTTCGAAGCCACAGTTTCCCCCTTTTTATAGCCGCTGTCGATGTGTGCACGTGTGTGCTACTGTGTGTGTGCGTCTGTATTTGCTGCCTGTGTGTGTGTGTGTGTGTGTGGTCAAATGTCGGCATTTTTTTATATATTTCTGTATATTTTTTATGTGCCCGCCTTGGGCAATTTTTGCCATTGTACTTGCTGGCGGAGTAGAAATTAATGTTGCAGAAATTATGTGCCACAATGGCGTCACTCGCAGTACACTGGGGGGGTCCCTGTGTGTTGGAGCAGCTGTCATGACCATCGAATCTCCAGCTTCATCTCCAGCTCCATCATCCCCACTCCACAACTCGTGATGCTAATGAATCGGTCAACAAATGTGATTGAGTCGTGATCCACAGATACTTTCGGTGCGTTTCCAATCTAAGCCAGGCATCAGCTTAGATATTTCCGCTTTGAGCCGGGTCCGTCTGCGTCTTCCCATGAATCGATATCCTTAAAAGGAACAACAGATGAGTCCGTAACCGAAAAAAACTAACAAAAAACAACCTGAGATGATCCTCTACCTACTCGGATGTCTGTCTCTTCCTCTCGTTTCACTTCCTGTTAACGATGGAATGCTATTTATACGCAGACATCTCAATCATTATCCACCCACGCACACGCACACACGCACACACACACACATGCTGCCAAGACAGTTTGTCGTTTGTTGTGTTGTCTGGTGAGTAGTCGGTCTTAAGCCAGAGTCAAGGCGAAACTACCTGAGTTCGATACCGTTTTCAGGGGTTCATTAGCTGACCTTCCTGATCCCGCTGCTCTCTGGGACATTCCAAGCGAATATCTTTCTCTCTTTCCCTCTCTCTGGGGAACATTTTAGTGGCCAAGGGTCACACCCAGTTTCCAATTTCCAGCCGACTGCGCCCATCCACAATTCAATAACTTTCCATGGGTTCCAGGTCCAGTCCCCAGCTGCCATGCGGCTCCACATGACATTTTTGTGTAACACGAGACCCCAAGGGAGGGCTGGACGACCATCCCATCATTCAAATCTGTGGACAAACCCGACCAGATGCCACACAACCACTTGATAAAAATATTAAACCAAAAACAAGCCACAGAGAGAAAAACAAGTAAAAATTATAATAAATTCCCATTAATGAAATAGGAAAAACGCTGCTGGTATCATTCGAATGATTCGGAATTCGTGTTGGTATTGGATATGCGATACTTTATGGAAGTATCTGTAACCCTTGGACAAAACGTTCTGTTTCCGTGTCTGGTTACAAAGGCCATAAACTGTGGCAGGCAGAGAACAGAACAGAAAGTGTATATATCTCGATCGAATGTCAAAGTGTTCTAGAAAGCGGTTTCAGGAAAGCATTTCCCATTTTCTATGATTTTATATTAATTGTTTGTCAGACAGACAGACAGACAGATTGATTTAATTAGATGCACTACAGCAAAAACCACTCGAATACGAGTACATTTAATTCCATTGTTTGGGAGGGGGAGGAGTGGGAAACGTCATAGATGAGGCGAGGGAGGAGGGAGGGGTTAACCGTATAGATAGACACATTTCCCAACTGGAGCTAATTCGTACAGATAGCTGCCATTTGATGAATTGGTTGACTCACGGGTTTCCGACTTCGACTCCGACTCTCTGGCTGATTTGCATACACGTACAAGTATGGCCAGTGCCAGTGCCAGTGCCAGTTACCGGTTTTTACTCTCTAAACTTGAACAACACACACATACACCATTATAGCCATGTATCCACATAGCCATATAGCCGTATAGACATCTGGCTTGCATGTATAGTATATGGATATCGGCGTTTACACATATACATACATACATACATACATGTCGTTGCAATGACAGAAATGGAATTAATTATGGTCGGTATGGAGTGGAGTGTCGGCGGCGCCTTGGCCCGAGTCTGCCTCAGAAAATCTTTCGTGACTCGATGAAATGTTAGCCAAAAGACCTAAACACGTTTAATGCGGGCCTCCGCTGCAGTTTTACTCTGGGTTGCAGGCAGGCACCCACAGCGAGGAGAGATCGTTGCACAAACACTCAACTTGACACCCACACAGAAATTTGTGTGCGGCAGACACAGACAGAGACGGAGACGGAGACCCGGAGGCCCGATCCCGGGTCTGAGCCAGGGCAAGACAAGAGCTGGCTAAGCAATTTCTGTCTGGCTCTGCGTTTGCATATCTAATTAAATGCTCCTACAAATGCACTGAGAAAAAAAAGGGTCTTACTCACTGAAATCGAGAGCAACACAGGAAAGAAATGCCCGAAGAAGGGGAAAGAGAATTGATTATTTCCAGGTCTTACATTGTGTTTTCTTTTAAAGATCTGGAATTTAAAATCTTTTTCCAGTGTACTTAGATATACATATGTATGTGTATGCACATATGTATGTATATGGTCATATATTGACTAGATAACTGTGTTCTCGTTCGCCAAGTTCGCTTACTGCGCATTTCCCCACAATTCCCGATCCCGATCCCTGGTCACATCGCCGCTCTTGGCCACAACAATTAAACCTAAAGCTCTTTGTTTACCACATTGCGAATTATTTGCTTTGCCATGAAAACGATGGCGGCTCGTAGCCAAGAAGGAATCCACACCGAATCGACACACCATTTTATGGAGAAAATCGTACTGGAATTTCATTTCCATATTACATAACTCAGAGAGAGTTCATGTGTCGCTTCGCTTGATCGGCCGGTTCTGGATTTCTGGGAACAAGATATGTGGAAAACGGGTTCTAAATTGCTCTGAGATTGAGATGGGGGTGCAAAAGGGGCTGGGGATCCCCTGAGCTTGCCCGGATTCGGATTACTTAATCTGTTTGTAAGAGTACGCAAGGCAATCGGCTATAATCAAAGGGCAAACAAAATACTTGGGAGACTCGGAAAGTAAATATACAAAACGATCTCCGCCGAAGACAAACAGAAACTGAGACTGCGACTGCGACTGAGACAGAGATGCCGCTTTTATCTGAGAATCAGATCTGTTGATGCAGTCGAATTACTCATACTCTAAAGGTAGGGAAGTACATTCATTACGGATCCGAAAGTGCCAACTGCTTTCCCCGATTCTGAGTAACAAGTTTTGAAATACTCGAAGAATCATTGACGTTTGTTTATCAGGCCATGGAACCAGCGACGAACCGACGAACCAATTGCCATTAAACGATAAGCAAACATTTTGGAAACGCTCCTCCCGAGGTACTAGGCTGTGGGTTGTTCCGTTTGTTGATGAAATTAGCATTTCCATTGCGACGACGAATGATGTCAACTCCATCCAGTCGGGTGGGTGCTAATCCATCGCGTCAACATTCAGCCCAGTGCTGAAGTAAATCCGTGATGATGATGATGGTGATGATGCAGTGCATTTTGGGGGAAATGAGTGATATAATGCGTTCGAGGCAGCATGAATAGGTAGAGGAGGTAGATGAGTGTAGAGTGTAGCCATGAGGTGCTTCCACCTTTAGCTCTCGTTGTTGATTCAATAAATGTTTATCTGCTTATCTGCATTCAACAATTACCGATAAGATAACAGAGTTGGCCTCAACTCCAACGTGTGCTTCCCATTAAAGGTTGAGTAGAGTTTTCTAGGAAGCAGAGCCAACCCTATCGTTACTGGTTACTGTACAAAACTGAACTGAACTGTTCTCTTGGTCCATTTCAGTTTGCTCATCCGCGTAATCTCAGAATGGGTCGCCAGGCGAGACTGGTGCTGTTGTTGGTCGTGTGCCTTGGGGCGCTGCGGGCCAGCCACTCGAGCACCCTGAAACCGACCATCCACTTGATCAACGATGACATAATGGACAACGAGCTGACCTCCAGCGAGGATGTGGCGGACAAGAGCAGCCTGAAGATCTCCACGCCCAAGGGGAAGGAGCTGCCGGTGGACACGACCACGAGGAGTGCCGTGAAGAAGGCTGTGCCCTCGACCACCCAGCAGCCCATCAGCGAGGAGACGCTCAAGGACCTGCTGGAGGCATCCAAGCACAACCTGGCCCTTGCCGAGGATCCGCGCTTCAACAAGATGCTGCCCAAGGCACAGAACGCCACCGCCACCATCAGCAAAAGTGGCAAGAATGCCACCAGCAGCGACGAGAACGAGGAGTACGACGACAACTATGGCTACGACGAGGACGACTACAACTACTTCGATGAGGAGAAGGAGACCTCGACCAGTGCAAGTCCCAAGAAGAGCCGCACCACCACCACCCGCCAGCCCAAGCTGCTGCCCATCGTGGAAAACACCTCCACCTCCACCAAGTCTAAGGTAAGTTGAATCTCATAGATCAAAGCTCTATAAAGGTGTCTATAACGAAGTTCATCCTTCAGGTGAAGGCCGCAGAGTCGAAGACCAAGGAGAACACCATTGACGACAACGACTCCAACTACGAGGACTACGACGACGACGACGATGATGATGATGACGACGACGATGATGTGCCCCAAGGGGAAGCGGATGATCTGACCGACGATGAGCAGGTTGTGTTCAGCGAGAATGTTCCCTGCCCCAGATACTGCGTCTGCTCCCGCAACGTCAACAGCTACCTGGTGGCCACCTGCAGCAGGTTAGTCCGGACCCATCCCATCCCCCCAAGCGAGTGCAGATGATTAGAATCCTATTTTTACAGACTGGATCCCGGCACCCAGAAGTTCGGCTCGGACATCACCGATCTGGTGGTTACCAATGTGGGCCCCAAGTACCCGATTCTGCTGGGACCCAAGTTCTTCCAGGGACTGGGCCTGAAGTATGTCGCCTC
Source organism: Drosophila athabasca (assembly GCA_008121215.1). Lineage (NCBI taxonomy): Eukaryota > Metazoa > Arthropoda > Insecta > Diptera > Drosophilidae > Drosophila > Drosophila athabasca. Next base: position 2,355,477 of record VMQQ01000019.1, on the reverse strand, counting down.
CATTAAGATTGCCAACTGCACGATTGAGTACATGCACCCGGAGGCCTTCCACGGCCTGGAGGAGCTGTACGCGGTCAACATGACGGATGTGGGCCTGGCCATCATCAATCCGGACACCTTTGCCCTGAACAAGAAGATGCGCATGCTCACCATCTCCGGCAATGACCTCAGCGTCATGTCCAGCCTCCACTACCTGCTCAAGGTGGGTTTTCTGAGAGATCTTTTGGTGATCTGTTATCTGTAATGATCTCCTCTGTTGCAGTCTTCTAGCATTGAGGAGCTGGACTTGTCGCGCAACAACCTCATGGAGCTGAACCCCAGGGCCTTCTCGAAGCTGTCCAACATCGTGTTCATCAATTTGGCCCAGAACAACCTCAAGAAGCTGCCCGAGAAGGTGTTCGAGCCCGTGGAGACCCTGGAGGAGCTGGACCTCTCGTACAACTCGCTGAGTGAGCTGCCCCGCGGCATCTTCAACGGCACCACCCTCTCCATACTCCACCTCAAGTACAACGCCTTCACCGGCGACCTGCATTTCGGCATCAAGGAGCTGCAGCAGCTGGATCTGAGCTTCAACTCGATCGTCCAAGTCCACCACAGCATGTTCGACAAGATGCCCGGTCTGACCAACCTGAACCTGAAGGGCAACGGCATCACCAAGATCCAGCCGGACTCCTTCCTCACGCTGAAGAGCCTGCGCCACATCGATTTGTCCATCAACGAGCTGGACCAGATATCCGGAATGCTCTTCTTCAAGAACTCCGAGCTGGACGTGATCCGGCTTAACGACAATCCGCGCCTCAGCCAGCTGCCCACCGATGGCTTCCTCAGCTACAACGGGGAGTTCACCGTCTACTACCTGGACATCTCCAACTGCGCCATTGGCCCCCTGGGACACAAGACCTTCTCGACTATGCCCCACCTCACAACCCTGAAGCTGGCGTGGAACAACATCAACCATCTGCCGCGCGAGATCTTCACCACGCTGAACAAGCTGATTGACTTGGATCTGAGCAACAATCTGATTCCCAAGCTGGACGACCTCACCTTCATGGAGAACAACGAGCTGACCAAGCTCAACCTGGCGGGAAATCCCATCAGTCGGCTGTCCGTGCGCCTGTTCATGCCCCTGCACCAGCTGCGCTCCCTGGACGTGAATGACTGTGAGCTGACCACGCTCCTCTCGGACAGGCAGCTGGGCGTTGGCTACAAGATCTTCGACAGCTTGCGCAGCTTCAACGCCTCCGGCAACCTGATCAAGAAGATCTCCTCGGCCGACGTGAAGAGCTTCAAGAACCTGCGCTCCCTGGACATCAACGGCAATCCGCTCAAGTGCAACGCCGAGTTCCAGGACTTCATCAGCTACGTGACCCTGCAGATGCAGATGACGCCCAAGAAGATGCCGGTGCTCGCCAATCTGGAGGATGACGCCACCATCCTCGAACTGGAGACGCAAGCCCAGGCAGGCTGGGCTCAACTGGCCCACGAGGTGTGCAAGCACGAGGAGGGGGCCATGGCCAAGGCCGATAGGGCGGAGGAGAAGCTGGAGAAGCGTCTGAAGGAGAGCGAGATAAAGCTGGACGAGGACGAGCAGAAACTGCTCAGTGTCCTGGATAAGAGTGTGCTGGACAAGAGCAAGCTGAGCAGCATGCAGAAGATCATGAAGGGCTCGGCCAACGCCAAGGAGGAGGAGGACACTGCTGAGGAGGATCTGAACAACGGCGGAGAGGACAAGGAGGAGGACGCCGAGATTGACTATGACAGCGATGATGATGACGACGATGATGATGACGACGACGACGATGATGATGATGAGCGCCTTGAGGAAGCCAAGGATAAGACAAAGACCAAGACTAAGACCGAGAATGACTTTGACAAGTATTTGGAGAAGGAGCTGAAGCCCAAGCTGAAGAATCATGGCCTCAAGGTGGAGGAGATCGACATGTCCAAGGAGACACGTGACAAATTCCTGCTGGGTGAGTTCAACCTTCACGACGAGGGGTTGCCACTGACCTAACTTGTGCTCTATTTATCCATTTCAGAGAAATTGGGCTTGGACGACGACGACTCAGGTGAGGAGGAGATCTTCATTGAGCGCGGCCACATCTACTATGGCGGCTACAACTACCTGATCCCAATGATCCTCGTGATCTCGTGTGTGGTCCTCATCCTGTTGGCCATTGCCAAGGTGGTCATTATGGTTCTGCGCAAGCGCGGCGAACGCTACCGCATGGCCCTGCTGGCCTCGAAGAACTCATTCGTTTACCAGAAGCTCAGCGAGGATATTGTGAAGCCGGCAGCCAGCAAGGAGCCGAAGCAACCAAAGGTGCACCGGTACGCGCCCATCAATCAGGTCTAAGTCCCTCGCCTCCATCGTCATCGCAGTTCCGGGCAGGACTTGGCGGAAGTCGAAGTCGAGTTGCGCTGTTTTTCTAATTTATAAGATTATTGATAGTTGAACAAGTGGAAATTGCATCAAACAACAATGGTCGCGGTCACACCGATACATACCGATGGACGATTGAACACACACACACACAAACACACACGCATGCACACACACGAAGGCACAGAGAATCCGTTGTCGGAACCCACCGCCAGCGTCAGGAGCAAAAGTATTAGCGAAAATGAAAGGAAACACTGAAAGCAAAAACTGAGAAATACTTCAATCCAAAAATGAGAAAGAGCAAATGATACGATAAATAACAAACAATTCCATACCATACCATACCGTACCCACTAAAATGTATGAAATAGCTGCATAACACACATATGTTGTACTTAATCCTGTTGCAAACCGCCTCCCAGGTGGGGGACAACAGCAGAAACAACACTCCCGGACGGAGACCGAGCTCGATTAGCAGCCGTTTCGAGAGCAACGGACTTCCCACTGATTGAGCCGCCCCTATATATCCCATATCCCCACCCTTGATATACCCAACCCCTATGCTGTAACCGCAGAGAAGAGAATTTCGGAAACATCTTGAAGATTTAGTGCCATTTTGCCAAAATTCAAAACCAACTGTTTCAAAACTAAACACGAGTCAGGAGGAGGGGGCAGGATTAATAGTATCGAGGAACCAGAAGATTAAAGTAGGAGTTTTGATCCGAATCTGTGTAGAAAACTGTTGGACGACTCCATGAAATGACGTCTGATTTGAAATCTGATCGACAGACGAGAGAAACAATTAATGCATAAACTAAGTTAAGCCTTTTTTATTATCTTTTTTCCAATCAAATCAAGTAATCGGTTGACTTACTTTGATTTTGAAACCAATTCCGAAAACAATAAATTATTTTAACCAAACCGATCTTTAATCTTTAATAGACATATTAACAATAACATGCGGTTCAATAAAATTGAATATCTTATCTTTGTATAATCTAATGGAATACTCTAAGTACTCTGAGTGGGTAGATATCTTTATTATCTGAAGTACAATTTCCTAGTGTCAGTACACATTTTCCTCTTATTGTTATTTGCTCCCACTTGACGCCAGATGCCTTAATATACGCTGCAATTTCCTTCGTTTTGCAAACACTTGATCTCGAAAGCCCGGCCCGTATTTAAATTTGAACTTGTAAATTTATCGATATACACATGGTTTATTTATCGCTATGCGCCAGCCCTGGGAAAACGGCTGAAGCACAAAAGAAACGGAGAGAGTATAGCGCGGTGCTCAAAATTGAGTTTAAAATAATTAACAAAGATCGTACAATTGAAACTCGTACTGTTTGCAGTTTCTCTGAATGAGGAAATAAGGAATACACAAAAATATGGCTGAATGAGCAAAAGCACAAGAGAACACGATCTACACACATGGAATCCACTTGTAAAAGATTTCTGTAATTTTTTTGTTTATGGCATCTTGTGAACTTTCAAAGCTCCTTCTGCCTGGAGTGTGACCAGCTTGGCGACATGGATCCGTTAGTTTTACACTTTTTCTTCAAGCGAACAGATTAAGCGTGGGTAAGTGCAGAGATCGTTCATTGAATAATTAATAAACCACCATGGAATTCTCAAAGAGTTGGGCCAAGTTCTCGTGGGACTGTGCCCGGGGTGCTAGTTTAGTGATCCGTTCTTGGGGCAAGGTGCCTTCGACCAGATTTGGGACATCGCTGCTAGAGAACCCGAGTTCGCGGAGGCCATTTTCAATGCCAGCGCGTTGCATGAAGCCTCGTACAGTGTCCGCCAAGAGACGACCGGCATCTGCGGCCTTAACGCCGTCTACTTTGGCGCCCAGAAGTTTGGCAGCCTCCAGATGGCGATCAGGGCAGGCGGGTGCAGTGAACTCAAAGACCGCCGGCGCACTAATCACAACCGAAAGGCCGTGCGGTATGAGCGCATGGTCGGCCGTGTAGCCGGCGGGCTTGTAATTCCTGACATTGCCCGAAATGGGGTAGGAGAGGCCGTGACAGAGATGCACTCCAGCGTTGCCAAAGCCCACGCCGGCCATTGTCGATGCCAGATGCATCTTGGAGCGAGCCTCCAAATTCCCCGGCTGGTATATGGCATCTATGAAGTTCTTGCGTATCGTCTCGAGGGCAAACCGCGCCCAGACATCGGATATGGGATTCCTCCCCTGATAGGTGGGTCGCAGACTAGGATCGCTCGGCGCTGGTCCCCGCTCGCGGTAATCCACTGCGGTGAAGCTCTCCAAGGCATGGCAGAAAACATCGAAACCAGCAAACGCCATTACCCTCTCCGGCTGCGATAGGGTGTGCAGGGGATCAATGATAGCTGAAGGTATAAGATGTGTGAGCAGTTTGCGACTTGGGGACTTTGGGGACTTGGTTCAATTGTTACCGAGAGTCGGCTTGAGGTATTTGCTGGAGATTCCAGTCTTGGCGTGCAAACGCTTGTAGTCAAAGATGGCGACACCAGTGGTTTCAGAGCCAGTCCCAGAGGTGGTAGGCATGGCAATCAAAGGCTTCAACTTCACCGATATCTAAGGGGGAATTAGGAATCTTGAACAGTATACAACATGGTATTCGACCTAGCAGACATCACCTCTTTTCCCTTGCCAATGGGACAGTTGACATAGTCGAGAAACTCTGCTTCGCGATCACTGCTGAACAGATTGGCGGCCTTGGCCGTGTCCATGGCTGAGCCGCCGCCTATGGCCAGGAATGCATCGAACTCGTTCTGTCGCGCATACTCCGCGGCATGCCACAGGCTGGCATCGGTTGGCTCCACGCGCGTCTCGTCGTACACCTCGTAGTTAATGCCATGTCGGGCGAGGGAGTCCAAGGCCACCTTGACTGAAGGCAGCTTCGCTACGTTCTTATCCGTAACGAGACAGACCTTCTTGGCCCCCAAATTGCGCAAATCTGCGCCAACCTCAACACTCACACCGGGTCCAAAGCGCACCGTCGAGGCAGACATCTACCAAACACAGACGAAACAAATAATGATTATTATCTACATTGGACTTTGGCTGTCTAGATGATTATCTCCCATCTGCCTGAAGGCCAAAGTCCAATGCAGACACTTGCCTCGAAGGCGTACTCCTTCAGTCCCGTCTGGATCCCAGTTGGCGCAGCTGATCCATAGTTGTGTGAGTGGGCGGGGCACTTGCAGCTAAGCGGAATAAAGAACGTTATACTTAAACAATTAGATTAGTAAGGGATACAATTCAGCTTACGAATTGGCCACGATCGTGTTGATCAAGTTCAAGACATTTTTACGCGACATCTCAGGCTCAGTTCTGTAGTTCAACAAACCAAACCAATAGTTTAAAATGGTAGAGGTACAGGTAAAAAGTAATAACAATTGGATCAGCGGAGGATTGGAGGAACCAGAAAATACAAACAGCTGAGCGCTGATAAGAGCCTATCGATAGTGGCCAACAGTCGATAGCTCTAATATTGTCCGATCGATACTTAACCGTTTTTTCTTCTCTTCCAGATTTAAAAATGTGCGACTACCAACGCGACTACTCCTTTGTGCTGGACGACAGCGCCTTTGAAGCTGATGTCTCGATGGGGAGTTTTGACAGCGGTTTTGAAAACATGTGGGTGCAAGTCGCCGAGGAGCTGCGCCACGAGAGGGAAATTAACGAGCTGGACCAACTTTTCCAGCAAAAGTTGAGTCTGAGTCCGCAGGCGCATGGAGATCAATGGATGTTCTGAGGGATATCCCAGAAGGCGACGATTGTGATATTTTTATAAGCTTACCCAGATCATTAAACTGAAAATTACCTTCGCTGGGGCATTTTCGATTAAATGCCCGGAGCATTTGTAGTCCATTGCAGTCCATTATAGGTTTTTGTATACCGCGTTCTTTGAAGTTTAAATTTTCGTTATCGCGTAACCATTTGTAAATTGTATTTATTCGTTAATTATTACGCTTTATTTTTTTTGTTAATTTATCAACAAATCGATTTATACCGAACCTATGCTGGTCCTAGATGGCCCCTCACTGTAGCTACTTGAACATAAGGCAAATGTTTGCCATCGATTAATATTTATTGTACTATTTGGAATAAACTTGCTCACTAGAAGATCATCTATTTTAGATAAAAACTAGAAGGAAGTATCGTATCGATCCTTACCCGAATGATTAGATAAAGTTATCAAGCGCCAACCATTTATCATACAAAACTGTTTTCCACTATAATTAGTTGGCTTTGGAATTGCTAGAGATCCCACACAGAGATGTGATTGAAATTTGTTTGGAATGGGAAAAGTGACATCGACAATTGTTCGATGCTGTTGCGAGTGAAGCCAATTACCTAAACGTCTGTCCGCTCGTTTTTAGCGCAAGATTTACAGCTCAATTTGGATGGATATCTCACTTGATCTGCGAACATAAACAACAGGCAAAGGTAAACGATGTTGACGGCTGTTCCCTTCATTAGCATTCGGCGGCCAACACTGCGATTCCATAAAACGGCTGATCCGCAGGCGGGCAGTCAGCAGTTTGCAACAAAGAGTGGCAGATAGAGCATAGTGACGATGAAGTGGTTTAGTTTGTTCCTTGTGTTTGGCGTCTTGGCTTTGATTGGAAGCCTGGGCACCCTATCAGCCGCGGAGCCTGCTCCAGCTCCCGAGCCAAAGGGTCGTCCGCATACCACACGACGCCCGCGCAACGACAACGACAGCGATCGACGCTAGCAATCCGAACAGGATGAGCTTCAAAAGGAATCCCCTTCGAGTACCCTTACCCATGCCCGGAGATGCACCGAACCACAGAAGATACAGAGAGCACATCAACTTTTGGTGAAGGTCAAATGTTTTGGAGTTGAGCAAATGCAATTCGTTGAGGTTCTGCTCGTGTAGCGGGCCGGACTTCCTCTACACAATCAATAAAGAGTGCAATGCAAATCAAAGACGGATCTATTTACTATACAACAGAGTTTTGATCATTGGTTTATTCGATAGTTTCTTTGTCATAGTACTAGAGTTAAATTGGTCTGCTTAATAATACCGTTCTCGTTCTGGGATATCTCGATATTTCGATCTGATAGCTTGGGCTGTAGCAGGCGGACATTACTTTCTTTGGTAGTGGTAGTGCGAGGGTATGGTATGGGGAGTGGAGTGCGTTTGTATTGTATTTGATTTAGTTTTTGCGTACTTTACTTGTATTTGTATTTGTATTTGATCATTATCATGCGATATTTAAGGATACAATACTTACGACTTAGTATCAGCTGACAGCTGACACGCAGATTATCAAATTTAATTCAATAGTATCAATCCATTTTCATTTTCATTTGCTTAGCTACGATTCGGTTCGGTTACAAAATAATTTCAATTTATCTAAATTGTAATTACATCCATCGCTTACTGCTTCGCTTCTGTGGCTGCTCAATCCCAGCCGCCAGAGCACCGCGCAAGGTGAGGGTGAAGCTGGGGCAGTGCTCCAGCGCAGGATTGCGTTTGTAAATCAATTTAAAGCTAGCTTTACAGTTACAATTACCATTAGATTAGATTAGATTAGATTAGATTAGATTAGATTAGAGTTATACACGAATAATAAAACTATCCAAGTTTATTTGTGTGTGTTAGTGGGGCGTATTGGCGTGGTTCCGCTTTCGAGAGGGATGGATCTTAGCCTATATTATCTCTAGTGAGTACATATTTAGCACACACTCGTAGTTCGTAGTTCTAGCTGATTTGATCAAATGCTTACTCGTTTATTTGTATCTTGACATAGGTATATATGTATCTGTATTTGCTGATTCTTGTATGCTTGTATCTTTAAGGTGGGTCCGACACTTGACTCTAATACAATTGAATTCGCGTATTTGGTTTTCTTTGGAATCTAAGCTCGAGTCCAGAAGGGAAAGGGACACTAAACTATCTGTAAGAAGGGACTACATATTAGGGAACGGGAATACAGCTGAGTATCTTTGGTTGTGGTCGTCTGGCTAGCTCTGATTCGGCTCCCACTCTCATTCGGGCGACTCCGAGGAACCCGATATGCCCCCCAGACTGCACGCCCCCACACTGCCCGCACTGGTCGATGCTCCGATGTCGCTGATGCTCTTCACGCGTCGTCGACTCTGCTCGTAGAGCATCTGGGCATCCACTCCACTCCCATCCAGCACGCTGCCAATGGGCGGGGCACTCACGCGGTGGCCCGGCGGCGGACCATGACTGTAGCCACTGTTGCCACTGCCACCTGCCATGGGAATCGGCGGTGGAGCCGTGGTCGGTGGTGGCAGAAAGTGATGATAGTGCTGCTGCTGCTGCTGCTGCTGCTGGTGATGCTGTTGCTGTTGCTGGTGCTGATGATGGAGCGAGCCTATGGTAGCGTAAATTCCTCCGCCGCCCTCGCTGCTGCTGTACGAAGGCGTTGGGGAGGTGGAGTTGCCGAAGGAGCTGCGATCGCCGGCGCGATGGGGTTTAGTATTGAACCGAAAGGCTTTGGAAAGAGAGCTCTGCAAGAGAAATGCCACAGATTAGAATATTGTTGGATACTGATGTGCGATCAGAACTCACCTGAGATCCTTTCCATGCCGAAATCTATGGGTAATCAGAAATGAAAGAGAGACAAATTTGGGTTCGGATTAATAAGGTACAGAGCAAATATAGACCTTTTACCGTCTGGATATTTGAATGGATTGAAGAGAAAAAAAACTAGAGAGAATCATTTGGAAATGTCGTGAAACTTTTGTTGTTGCTGGATGTCTAAATTTGGAATTGTTCTGTTCGAATATAGTATGTATGCTGAAATTGTATCTGATATTATTGCAGTGTATATTAGATAGATATCTGTAGATTGTCTTGATGGTTATCTGAATTATTTGAAACAACATGAACATGCTTATATCATGGGAGTAATCGAAAAGAGGGATATCCTTAACTTAGGTCATACTTATCTTTCGTCGGTTGTTAGCTGGGACTACGTACACCTATGTATATGTAGTACATACTATATATGTAAGAAAACAATCATTGATATGGAGTATATATGTACGTATTGTGGTGTGAAAGATCTTAGTGGCACCTCTAGTGTGTGCAATATTATAGGAGACTAGTAGTAGTAGTAGTTAGACACAGAGAGACAACAAAAGCTTCACGTCAAGTCAGGCTTAAATACAGGATAGATATCAATATAGTATATCGATTATGGCTAGGCTTATACAGTAGTAGTAGTAGTAGTAGTAGAGTGACTATGTGGAGGAGTGACTTACCCTGAGGCTGCCGCTCGAACGGCGGTCTGTTGTGGCATAGTGCTGCAGTCCGCCGGGTCCAGTCAGGGGCACTACGCCGCAACCTGAACGGATGCCTTGACCCAGAGTCGCTCTACACAACAAACATGGCAATGTCGATATCCGATTTTTTGCATAGGTTATGTATATGTTTGTGTGTGTGTGTGTGGGAGTGTGGAGTGTGTGTTGATTGGATTTGTGCAATGTTTTCGTTATAGGCAGGCAGGCGGCACAATGGAGATAGTACACAGACAGCAGAGAACGTAGGAACGTAGGAGAGTACAGGCACGGGCGGGCGGGCGGTCAGGCACAGATACAGATACAGAGATACACAGATACAGTGAAATAGAGATACAGAGGCAGGCAGGCGGGCAGGCAGGCACACACACACACACACGCGCATAGAGTGGGGGGAGAGAGAGAGAGGGTGGTTGGGTGGTTGATTGTGGTATGTTGTTGTTGTTGTCGTCGTGTTATTGTGGTGGTAATTGTGTTATACAATCAAGCAGAGACATCATCGTCAACAACAACAAGCCGTTGATTCGATTACAGTTTTGGAAATGGAAGTTGGAAAAGTACGGTGGAAAAGCAGGAGATGGATATAAAAATATAGGAAAGATGAAAAAAGAAACGGTACAAAGACAAGAATCGGTTAATCAATATCGAGAGAGAGAGAGAGACAGAGATACATACTATATGTATGTTGTATGTTTGTTGCTGTTGGTTGTATTCGGCATAATTAAACTACTTATGTACGTACGTATGTATAGCGCAAACAACAGGAAACAACAAACAACAAACAACAGAGAAAGATCTATTGGTGAGTGAAAGAGAGGCTGGCCAACCACGAAAAGAAAGTCGAAATGGCAAAGAACAGAAATCAAGAGAGACATCAAACACCGCACAAGATAACTAGCAGCCAAGTAATGGTTTTGTCTTTTAAATGAAAGCCTTACTTATGTATGTAGTTCCAATCAGTGGAGTGGAATGGAATGGAATGGAGTGTACGAGTTGTATGTAGTACTTGTATTAAGATGGCAACGATTAGACTAGTTCAAGCTACATAAAACATTGATAACACATACATAAGATTGGTTTTGAGTTTGCTGTTTTGTTGAGTATGTGTTTGTTTGTGCGTGTGTGTGGGTTAGAGAGAGAGCTACTTAGTAAGCAATTTTTACTTTACTTACAATTGACATTGTATGTACTATACTTCGAAATAGCGCAACCAAACTGAAGACTTCTTACATCACAAAAAAGGAACTCATTTGAGACTCGCACTGCGGTCACCCCACCCCAAACCCCCTTTTATGTCCACTGATCGATCTCTGATCTTTTGTAGGATTAGGCAGGCGCCCGACCGCAGTGCAAACTCGCTAAAGCGCCCCAAAGTATGCAACAACACAGCAACACATTGACTACCACGAAATTCTTGTATGCGAATGTGTATGTGTACATATGTATGTGTCTATGCAGGTGTGACATGTACATGTTGTATGTGGGTGTATCTGCTTGGTCTCGAAAGTACAGTTTGTGCGTTGACCAACATCTTCGATGCTGTATCACAGTGGACAGTGGACCCTGTCCATGCCAGTGGCGAAGGTGAAGGATGGGCAGATCCGATCCGATCCGATCGTGTGGAAATGAGTGTGTCCTTTTCTTAATTACGCTAAAACTGCTGAAGCAAAGCCCTATAAACCCTAAACTGTATGTATGTATTTCCACTACTTGTATCGTTGACATTAAATGCTTGAGTTGACTTGGCAAAATAATCCTAAACAAATGCATCCTTAAGCTCCTCCGAATACTTCGAATACTCTCAGTACTGTAATTAATTATATCGAATACCAATATCGAATGTGCGTAAAGCTTGGACTCTGCGATACTCGTATCTGCCTGCCTGAAGCACTTACTAAACTATGAATATGAGTACGAATACGAATACGAATACTACGGATACGGAGTGTGAATATGTTGCTTCTGTGTGAGTCTATCAACTATACGTTATGACGATATGATTAGCGCTGTGCTCCAATTATTGTTCTCTCCCTATAGCTATTATCATTATAACCATCATCATTATGATCATCATCATCCTTATCATCTTCATCATCATCAGCTTGGCTAAACAGTTCAATTTTGAATCCCATTTATGATTTTTCTATAATCGTTCTGTAACATTTTGTTGTTTTTTTCGCGTGGGTTTAATGGCCCTGCAATTTGGCCAATTGACGGGAGCTTTCCATTTGAAACTCTTCCATTTGACAGTAAATTAAGTATCTGCATTGCGTACATATATAGCAAATGCATATACATACATCATATATGTATATGTATGTATATATGTATGCGGAACGACATATTGATTGGAAAAGAAAAGAGAGAGAAACATGGCCACAGAAAGGCCGCCATTAGTGCGATTCGCATTTTGTTTTTTGTTTCAAAAATAGTTTGTCTAAGACACGTTTACATGATCAACAAAGAAACAAATTACAATTATTTTTCAGATACAGACTATGGACTATTAGATACTTATGCACGAGAGACAGATAGATATATGACAGATATGAGAAATCGCATGAGATGTGCCAGACATCGACATTTTTCTGCATTCTCTGCATTCTCTGCATTTCTGCAGCTCAAGTTGATGGCAAATGACGCGAAAAGATGTGGAAGAACATGGACGGATGGACGGATGATATGCACATAAGAAGCAGCTATAAACTAATTATCAAAGCACTGAACGGAATGGCATGATGAAAATGTGAGTGAATAACTGAATGAATGAATGAGTGAGTGAGTGAGAGAATGACTGAGACGAGCAACCTCTCGCCGCAGACCCCATTACTAAACCGATTTCTTGGTAAGGCGCTTTACATACTATGACTGATATGATATGATATAATATGATACGATATGATATGATATGTTAAATAAAGTGCAAAAATAATTGGGTAACGGAACACAAATACTCACAAAACACAAACTAGAACAACAGAAACTGGAACTTGAACTGGAACTGGAAGGTTATGTAAAAGTCTAGTGGGTGGGGCGGGGGGTGGTGGGTAGGAAATATAAAACGGCACAAAACAAAACTCAATCAAAGCAGAGAATACTCTAATCAAATTGCTGTAAATATTACGCTACTACTTATGGATCACTTTCACTTGTCAAAACCGAAGGATTACACAAAGGACACACACACACACACACGCATACAGGAACACACCGCACACACACACACACATTTGAAATGACTGAATGGGAGGTGGTCCGAACTCACCTTGCCGGCAAAATGAGGGCATCGAATTCCGTGTTCAGATGTCGTCGTATTATGTTCTTGGATGGGGGAATGCCCAGAGCCGTGGCCATAGTATCGCCCGAGAAGGATGGCTCCAGCACGACAAGTCCGCCATGAACGCCGCTATCTGTCGGGCAGAAGGGGGGAAGGGGAATGGAAACCATAATTGGTTAAATGAATGGACAGACAGACAGACAGACAGACAGACAATCAATAGACTCACCCTTCAGGTTATCGGCGTACTCGCCCAGGTCGATGGATCGAACCCAGCGTATGAAGCGCTGATTGGTCCAAACAATGGGGTCCGTGTCCACCGTCTCGGATTGCACCCGCCTCATGGCCAGCGTCTGGCGGTCGTACTTCACGATGCGCAACACGTGAATGCCTGACAAAGACAGAGGGGAGGGAGGATTAAGTGGTGCACTCTGGGGTCGTGTCGTGTCTGGTTTCGTGTTTCGTACCATGCACAATGCTGGCCTGATGGAACTTTCGGGTCACACCCAGAAACTTCTCCAGCTCCTTCTTGGAGAGCGTGTCCAGCATGCGAGCATCGACGAGGGACTGCAGGAACGGCTCCGCGTACTGCGGCAGTCCAATGTCCGGCAGCCACTCGGAGGCCACCCAGGTGTGCCCCAGTTGGGTGATGAGTGGGTACCTCACCAGTTCCGGTCGTCGCTGCTCCTCGATGGCCAGGCGCAGCTTCTTGCGATGCATGGGATGGGCCAGGCCCAGACCGGCCTCCAGCTCAATGTCATTCAGCTCCAGCAAAACCTTTCCACTCTTCACGTTCTCCGCACAGCGGCCACTGTATTGGGGCATGCCCAGGGCCACCTCCAGCCAGGCCAGCACCTGGGTGGCCCGCCAGCGCTCCATGGGCAGCTGAGAGGCCTCTCGCAGCAGCCGTATCTTGTCGGCATATCCCTCCTCCGAAAGCGGATTCCACGAGTAGTCGGTGTCTGTTGGGGATTTGTTTTGAAATCATTACTGCATGCGCTCCCCCTGGGCGGGACGACTGAACTCACATTCGGTCACTCCATCGGCGGACAGGGCCTTGTTCTTGTTGCGGGATCGGGCAAACACACGCGATATGCTGCCCCAGGTTCCGCCACGCCCATTGCGTGCTCCCAGCGGTCCGCTCTTCGTGGCACAGGCGAATTTCCGGGATATGGCTCCAGCCCCGCCTGGGCCGTCGGGGTCCACGGGCGAGCCCAGCTGCTCCACGGATCTGTTCGTGTTGGATGGAGAGATGCGATTCGATTAGTTTTTGCTCGAAACGAGATTCTCCCCGTGAAATACCTGGAGTAGGCAGCCGAGTTCAAGGGCGACAATGTTGGGCTTCGTTCCTTGGGCGTTCCAACTGAAAAAAACACACATCAAATATAATATCCCACTCCACAGATACTCCCACTCCCACTCACATTGATACATGTTCTGGCTGGAGACGAGCGAAATGCTGTCGGGGTCCACGGTGATGCAGGGTCCATTGTCGCAGGTGCCGTCGCTGAAGTTCAGCTCTCCGCCAGTGCTCTCCCGGTCGCTGCTGTTGCGCAGCCCGGAGTCGTTCGAGCACGAGTTGCGATCGCCCGCTGTGGCCCCAGAGCCGCCGCTCAGGCTGCCACTGAATGCCGACAGGGAGTTGCCACGCCCACTATCGTCGGCTGTGCCCCGAAGGCCGCCCAGCACTCCACCCATGCCGGAGCCGGCTGCCATCTGGCTGAGCATGCCAGAGGCCGCCGAGGGCGGAGTCAGTGGGGCGAACGAGTGCAGACTCTCCTGGTCGGAGAGGCAGCCTGTGAGCTGGCGACGAGCCTCCTGCAGCTGCTCCTGCAGCCGCTGCAGCTGCAAGTCCCGCGCCGAGAGCTGCTGGGCTAGGGCCAAAGAGCGCTCGGCCTCATCCCGGGCCTGCTTCAGCAGCTGGAAACGCTCCCGATCCCGATCGCCCGAGAGCTTGGCATTTGTGGTCTCCGACTCGCGCACTCGCTCCTGGAAGTTGCGAATGAAGTCGCGCAGCTCCTGCTCCTTCTCCTGCAGCGAGGCGCACAGCTGCTTCACCTGTCCCAGCAGATCCGATTTGTCCGTGCGCAGTTTCTTCCGCTCCAGCCGCATGGTCAGCAGCTGATTCTTGACCGTGCGCAGCTCCGACTCCAGGCGTTCGATGCGGTCCTGGGCGGCTGTTGCCGTTCCATTGTTGCCATGGGCATCTGCCTCAGTGGGATCCACGCCACCGACGGCCCCGTCTGTGGACAGCTCGAGCAGTCGCCGCAAGCGCATCAACTCCGCATTGAGACGATCGTTCTCCTCGCGCAGCTTCATCCCGGATTCTGTGAAATATTGCGTGCATTTTTAAGCGGAGATCCTGGCTGGTGGTTTGGCTTTGTTTTTCTACAGCCAGCTACCAGAAGCTGCGGACAAGCGGTAGCGGTGTTCAGGCACAGGGATGCAACATCCCCGCCCATAGATATTCTACTCGTTGGCACTACCGCTAGCTGAAGCCAGCCCACGGGCAGTTAGCTAGGTATCCCCCTCCCCGCTTATCAAACTACACCACGCCGCGCCACGCCACGCCACGCTCTCTTCTTGCCCAAAACTCGCACGCAAGCAAAAAACTCAAAAAAGGAAACCAAAGGAAATAAACTAGGGACTACAATCCTCTAGAGAACAGAGCTGTGTGTGCAAACTGAAAAACTGAAAAGGAGCGTTGAATGAAAGTTCGGCGAACAAACTAAAATCCGTGTAATTATAACTTAAGCAGGCCAAGGCAACGCAACGGAATCGACAGACGGTTAAACGGGGATCAAGTGCAACTACTGGGACAGAGTGGGTGCAGAGGTGAGGGTGTAGCAAGAGGATTGAATGGATTTCGGCATGCGGGCTAATTGTGATGCTGATGATGATGATGATGCTGCTGCTACTGCTGCTGCTTCAATTAAAAATACAGAGCGGAAATTGGGATGAAAGTGAAAAGTACCGAGCAGAACAGAACAGAAAAGAACGAAACAGAACAGAGCAGAGCAGAGAAAAGCTGAAAATTGATTGTTCAACTTACCTGAAGCCGGACCAGAGTCTTCTTCTGAGCCAGAGCCCGAGCCCCCTCGCAGTCGGAGGTTTGTCTCTTCATTGCGATTGCCATCGCAGGACTCGAGCATGAGCAGGGCCGCCGAGGCAGCGGTTGTCGGAGAATGCGGTGGCCCCAGAGTCAGGAAGCCCGATAATGACGGATTCATATTTGTGGATGCTGCTGCTGCTCTTGCGGTTGCCATTGACTCCACTTGGGGTTCCATTAATTTCACAATTGAGCAAACATCATTGGCATTCCGCTTGTCGACTGGATATTGCATTGTTCGGATGTGTTCAGATATGTAGATATATAGATGGAGATATTTCGATGGGTGGGATGATATGATTGGGGGTAGGGTAGAGAGGGTAGGATGATTGGCTCTTAATATACGTACAGTCCAAACAAAACAAAACCACAACAACGAGAACAACGATAACAACAATACGAAGAACAAGAACAATAGCAAGAAATGATAGTGATGAGAATGACAAGGACGAGGATGATCAAATTGGGCAGGTGGACAGTTCGGGTGTGGGGAGGGGGTGGTTATTGGGAACGTGCAGGACACGAAATTAGATTGCAGCAAACAATGACAGAGAGAGAGAGAGAGAGAGAGAGAGAGACCCCAAATGCCAGATACCAGACAGGATTGAAAAGTAAATAAACAACAATTAGAACTGCTGTACGGGGCAAAATAAATAAATATCGATTTTCGGCACATTAGTCTAGAATCCAAATGCAAAAACGAACGGGCAAACGAGTAATGTAATTTCAATTATAATGTATTCATAAGAATACATTTACGGGATAAACAATTTGATTACCTATTCCCATAACACTCTACAGACCCCCAACACAACTCATGTGAACCCATGTGAATAACTGATGATGGGTCTAAATTGATTGCACGCACTCACTCCTGCCACTGACGATTCATTCAATCCACCCACCAACACTCAGGCACACAAGCACACACACACAAACAAATGTCAACAAATTAATGAGAATGTTTTTCTTTCGCCTCGTTTTTGTGTGGGGCTTTTCTCATGGATCATATGGGGATTTAACGTGTGGCCAAGGACTTGAATGAAAATTTAATTAGCTCTTAATGCGCGGCATGAAATCATAATTAAATGGCAAAATACGAATATATACATATTTAATAAACAAATTGAATTGTTTGGATTGCAAAATAAACAAGTTTCAACATTATTCTGTAATTTTCTAATTAAATGGCTCTGATTTTTCCCCCATTAAAAATCCATCCCAGCCACAGATGGCTAAGTTCTCCACTTAGTTTCGAATATTTAAGTTTTCAACTTAGCCCGACCGCATCCACTCCAGCGACCCCCTCAAACTTTTTATATATACCTTCTGTGGGTTAAGCTTGACTATCCGCTTCGTTGGACACTCCTGGTCACTCTGGCACTCAAAGTGCCCAGAGAGAGAGAGAGAGAGGGAAAGAGAGGGAATGCAGGCCATTACCATCCATTTGTCAGATTTTTGAAGTGTACATCACTTTGGCATTCTAATCTAATCCGATGCGTTGGGCTGGTGCCCCAATCTCAGTAGCAGCATCCAGCTAAAAAAACTACACTACACTTCACTTATGTCTGTACATCCCTGCACATGCTGCTGCTCGCCCCGAACTCTCTCTCCCTGCCGTCCTTTGTCGATGTTGTGTCTGTGGTTTACCCAATATCTGTCGTTGTTGTTCCTGTGGTCTATGTTATGTCTTCCCCATTGGCGCCCGGTGGATGCTCTGTGGCTTTTATCATCTACTTGCCACATGCAGCATGCAGCATGCATCTGGCCCCGGAGAACATTAAATTTGTGTGCGGTCAGAGTGTTTGCCTCTTGACTTCCGGCATCCGGACCAGACAAGATGCTCGCATGCGATATTTTCTTACAACTTTATTAAGAACCCAAACATTTTGTCAATTTTCTCATACTCTAAGTCAAAGCAAGAATTTGTTGAATTTTCGAAATTAACTAGAAATTTGATCGACTTTTAAGAGATTATTTCTGCCAAATTTAAGACAGAGAGGATAAATGTATTTATGGGTTTTAAGTTTCGTCTCTGGTCACGAAGCTTTGCCCAAGGATTGGGCTACTAAATTGGTTTTAATAAAAAGAAAACCTGTGGAACTCCAATTGGTTTTGATTCGTTTAGCAATTAAACCAAATAATAATTCACAAAATATTCATGGCATCTGCAGTTCGCACTCGAGTCGCCGCGGCGTGTATGTTGAAAGGATTCAATCAGCGAACGATGATTTAATTTCACTTTGGCTGCCATCCTTCTGGAATTTGCTGATTTAAGCATTCCCTGCCTTCCTGCCTCCCTCCCCTTTGCTCTGCAGCCCACAGCAATCTGCTGATTGCTCCCCCGATTCTGCCCATTACAAATGCATTTGCATGCATCTTCCCGTGTCCGTTTTCCATTCCCATTCCCTTTTGCTTTGCCATCCACCACACACTCACTGACACACACATTTACACCCACATGTACGCACACCCACACTTACCCGCATTTAGTGCACTGCCGCCGGAGGAGGAGCTGTTGGCAGCGGACGTCGAGGAGACGCCAACTCCCTGTGCCACCAGGTGACCAGCGGCAATTAAATTCGAGTTATTCGCATGGATCATGGCTGGGCCGGGTATAGAGTTCGCATTGGCTGTGCCTCCGATGCCATTCGGCAATTGTGGCTGTGGCAGACCGACCACTTCGCTCTTCCCAGGATATGACGGCGTTCGATGCTGCTGCTGTTGCTGCTGCTGCTGCTGGTTGTCGACTGTCATGGGTGGAGTAAGTGTCTGATTGCTGCCATTCGAGCTGGCCGGCGAGGAGCTGCTGTCGTTGCTGGGCGTCAGGTCTCGCTTGCTGGTTAGTACCAGGGGCGATGGCTTGGCAGGTGCTCCACTGCCCACTGCTCCTGCTGCTCCTGTTGTCCCTGCGGCTGTCGCTGCGGCTGCTGCTGACGTGGAGGCCGTCACAGAGTTATCCAGGGAGAGCAGCGGCCGTATGGGCTTATTGTTGTTAACGGAGACGGACTTGTCCTTGATCAGACTCGAGTCCAGAGATTTGACAATTTTCTGGAAAGGAAATTGAAAAGGTTTTATAGCAACCACTTTAGATTCAATGATTCTGGCCAAAGATAAACTGGAGATAAGAGAGAAAGAGCAAAAAGCGGAGAGAGATAGCGACAGCGACAGCGAGAGCCCAGAAGAAGGGAGATGCAGATGCAGATGTGGAAGGAGGAATTTGTTCTACGAAAGGAAGATGAAGTAGTGCGCCGGAGGGGGAGGGGGGATGCTGAGGCATGCAATTCGAGAGCCCCCTCCTCGGTGGTGGCCCCACCCTCCATTCGAACGACCAATGAGTGAGTCTAATTAGGTAAAATATCAAGAGAGGTTCCCTCTTATTTTTCGTGTTTATTAATTTTTTTTTTGTGGATAATTTTGCCTTTTTTTGCGGGCTTTGGAGTGGAGGCGGTCCGAGGGGGGTGGTGGCTATGGATGGCGGGGTGGTGGGGTTGCTTGTGGTACTTACGGATTCGCTGAGCTTGTGCAGTGAGGCATTTATGCGATCCGGATTGCGCGGCGGCGGCTCTGGTGGCTCTGATGCGGCCATCGTGGGTCCGGCAGCGACACCGTTTATTTGCATACTTCAGAAACACGGAAACACCTACACCTACACACACACACACGCATTAGACAAGAGCAACACGAAAACAAACAACACTCACACCAGCCCAAAAGTATCTCTGTGTGTCTCTGTGTGGTTGGGTGGGTGCTTGCGTGTGTTTGTGGGTTTGCGTGTGTGTGTGTGTGCTTTTCTTATTGCCGTTCTGGAAAACCACTTTCAACTGCCACGAATCGGCTCTAATCGAGGCTCAAACATTCTGACTTAGCACTAGGCAGGACACACAACACAGGACACAGGGGCACCAGCAAAAGATACGTACTCGAAGCTGCCTAAGACTCGGACTCGGTCGGGATCACGTTTCTGAGCGACCTTCGCTATCAATTATGAGCGCTGTTGGTGGTGGCGTGGGGCCGGCCCTCTGTCAGCTCTTGACCCTGACCTGCAAATAAATAAAATGGGAATTTTCAGTGGCCGATCTATAGCATCTCGAGCATCAACACCATAGCTCCAAAAGCTACAAAATCTTCATCCTAAACTTCCTTGGATTTTCCCCATTTGCATCTACCAAAATCCTTGCAGGGGGTATCTCATAGTCCGGACCTTCAACTCTATTCCGCTTCTCCTATGTCCTCTGGGAATCGGAACTAATTTGGGCTCAGAGTGGACCGGACCTCTGCTCCACGTGTGATACCATTGATGCCCATAAAAACAGAAAGCTTTGCAGTGCCCCGGTATGTAGGCCAGTGCTAGCCATAAACTTCCATTTGGGCTATTTTTTTGTTGTCAGCATTGCATGTCAACAGCCAGTTCCACTGCACTGCGACCTCAGTAAAAGTTGAGTTGAGTTTTCCATTCAACCTTTTGGGTCAAAGAGCAGGCCAGGAGCTAGGAGGGGGGCGACTGACAGAGCACGAACAGAGGGAGAGAGAGAGAGAGAGACAGAGAGGTGGGGCTCGCTGGGAGCATTCAAAACTTGGTTCTGTTGAGAATCATAAAAGAAACGGAATGCAAAGTGGAACTAATTAGTTGTATAGAGTCTTGTGTAATGACATGACCCTCACACGGTGGGTTCACTGGGGTTCACCAATGCTTATTGGTAAGTGCCACTAATGTAGGAGGGGGCTCCCCTCCCACGCATATCCGGCAGCTCACTTGTCAACGCATCCATCTCCCGATGCTCTCCAAAGCTCATTACCCACTCCCGTCCACTCTAAAATTCCAATTTTAATCCGCTTTAAGGCTCAGACCTATGGCAACAAAGAGATGGCCAGCAAAATATGTTGTGGCCATGTTTTGGCTTACTGTTTTTTCTGTTTCCCTCCCATCGCCCAGTTTATCCCCAGAAATTCATGATGTAAATGGCTGGCTTCTAACGGGTGAAGCGGGAGGAAAGGGGGGGAGGACTGCCCTGCCACACATACTCGTATGTATGTACATATGTACGATATGCCTGTCCTAAGCCGCCAAGAGCTGCAGACTCCACCTGAGCCAGCCAGCCAGCACCTTGGCTTGGCTTGGCTTGGCTTGGCAGCGATGCCACAAACATTTATATGAACGTAGGGACGTATCCCTTTATAGGAAGGGTGCGTGAGGGGGCAGGGAAGTAGCACTAATGTGGTGTGGGCCACACAAGCAGAAACTTTAATCATAATAATAACAAGTAACTTTTGTGTGTTATATCCGAGCCACGGACACGGACAAGGAGACGGACACAGGGACATGGATGAAGTTCTGGGAAGTTCCGCTTAGGGGTTGGGGTTGGGTCTGCACTGTGGCAGGCTTAAGAGGAGTATTTATGGTGTACACATGTACTATTTGTATGTGTGCTACGTAAAAGCATTAGACAGATGGAAAAGTGTTTCAGTTGATGTAGTTTTACCCGGAGAAATCTGTCAGAGCTTTCGGGATTGTTATAACTACAGTCATTCGGATTTAATCTATGGAAAATTTAGAGTATGTATCAATATTTTGGCAGACTTTATGCAGAGGAGTTTCGACGACCCGATAACGTGGCCTTCTATATTCATTGCAAGGATCCTGTGAACGAGGAGCTGCCCGACTGTCTGCTTCGAAAACGCATACAACCCACCCGCGAGCAACTGGAGATGAAGCAGCAGTTGGCCGGGGAGCGCCGCTCCTTGCTGGAGGATCGCAGGACCAACGAGCGTTCGATGCATTTGGCCCGGGTGTCGCTGCTCGTCGATAGACACCGTCGCCGCACCGTCGACTCCTTGCAGGCCATGGAGGACCGCATGAACCGCGACATGAACGAGCATGTGCGGAGGCGCACGGAGCAGCTCGACGCCCGCCTGAAGAGGCTGAGCCAGCACATCAGTGATGTGGGTGAGCGCTGCGATCTGGTCAGGCACGAGAAGTTCCTCAAGAAGCTGACGGCCACCTACGAGGCGAGCCTCCCAAAGACATCCGATTCGAAATAAACTGCAGAACTACAGAAGCTTCACTGCCTTCAAAGTTGTCCAAAACTTTTACCCGCACTTAGAGTCTGTCTGTCTGTCTGTCTGTCTGTCTTCGACAGGGCTCGACATAGTTGCAGAAAATCGCCTGTCAACTGTCCAACAATTCAGAACTTGGTTTCCTCATACCCTTATTTAGTCGAGTCCAGAAGTTTGCCAAGCACAGGATGTGCTTAAGTGCTAAGTGTGCTATCTAATATTCAGCAGACTATCAGCTCCATCAGTGATAGAGAAGCCAAAGGCCATAGGGAAATGTTTCTGCAGTAGAATCTCAAGCTTAAGCCTAACCTCATTGACAGTTTGCCGAAGGGTATTCCAGATTCAGCCATCGAAAGGAGCATTTCTATCATCTTATAAATGTTTTTTAACAGCTCGGAATTAAAGCAGCCCCTCCGAGCCTTGTCCGAGAAGTTGGACAGCAGTTTGCCTTGCATTAGCATTAGAAAGTTCTCTGGCCGTCTGTCGTAATTTGTGTGAGGATCTTGGCCAATTAGCCTCCGCCTGAGAGCCACGCTAGTGCGTCAAAGGCAGGTCCAGGTCCCGGCAATGTGCACTCGACTGCCAGCTGAGTGTGTGAGAGTAAGTGTGAGTGTGAGTATGAGTGTATGCCCTGCAAAAGTATTCCTCTCACATCTCTCCTGTCCGCATATTGCATTTGTATCTGTGTGTGTGTGGGTTCGACTCCAAGTTCAGCACTTGACCTGTTTCTGCCTGGTTATTCGATTTGTGGCCTGCCAGTGACGATGCTCATGCAGTTGTATTCTTATTCAATTAAACTCAAGGGTCTCCCTGTACAGTGTACAGTATGTACTCTGTGTGTGTGTGTGTGTGTGTGTGTAAGCCACTTACCAAAGAGCTGCACACAGTAAGTATGCTTCAAAGAGGGTCTGGGTATGTCCCAGGCGGAGGACCTTGGTAGCAAGAGAACCCAATAGGCTTATAGTATATAAATTACTCTTCTATTTAACTATTAAAAGCTTAGGAGAAATCTATTTTAGTTTTAAGCAAATTTTGCCAAATCAATTTTGATCAATTATTTTATTAAATCTCAAAGCAAGAGATATTTTTTCAGGCATTATTGGGCAAATATATTCTTCTAAAATTGTATATTTCCATTCGTAATCTATTGATAATTTTAGCCCCAAAAATACACAACAGAAAATTATATTTTTCGGTCAAATCCATCAAACTCGAATAAACTTTTCTCTGTCAGATTCATTTTGGATTTTGGAATTTGCATCGCATTGCAAATGTATGCAAATGAATGCGTTTTTGTGTGCTGCTTTTGGGGCAGGCATGATTACACTCAACGAAATATGAGGCAAGTGTGGGGCAACAGGGTGGCTGGGGGGTGGCTGGGGGGTGGCTGGGGGGTGGCTGGGGGTGGCTGGGGGCCAGTGGGAGTATAATTGACATTGAGAGCGACAGCGACATCAACAGTTGGGGGGCCAATTCAATTGCGAATTAATAAGTTAAATTAACAGATTTACGCTGCGGGCGGCCATTGAAATCCATTCGGCTGCAAACGTCAAGTGAGAATTTAATGGCTCACTGGCTGACTGGCTTGATTGACGACTGACTGACGGACTGACTGACGGACTGACTGACGGATGGATGGTCTGGAGGGGCCTGGAGGGGTCTGTCTGGCCTGGACTGGGCTGCCAATTTGGCATTTCGTTGGAGAACCATTCAATTGCACGCAGCTAACTTAATTTGTCCCTCAATCTCCGACTGTCTGACTCATGGCCGGGTGACTCACCTCGGGGCCAAGTCCTGGCCAAGTTCTACACTGAGAATTACTTTCCAAATGAATGAACAAATGACTGAAGCTGAAACCGAAACCGAACTGAAACTTGTTTTGGAACCTATTTTCTCGCAGTGTAACCGACATACGAGTACAGTGCTGTTGACCCTTTCACACGTGTTTCTCGTATCACCCGTAATTTCCTGTACGACCCGTACGAGCCAACAGTTTGATCCGTTCGCAGCCGGAAACCCATCTGATGCAATGGCATGGAATATGCGCGGACGAAACTTTTCTGCTTTGCGTTCCGGGTTCTTCCTTATCTGGGGAAGATGCACAAAGCTTCTGTTGCACTTTTTCCCCCCGCTCGCATGATAGCCGCCGACAGGCTGCCCAGCCATCAGTCTCTGGCTGTGGCACGGATAAAGTTTTGTTGCCGGGAAACTCATTTAGTTTGCAATTAATTAGTGGCAGCATCAGGCGGAGTCGAGTTAAATTTGTGTTTTTAATTTAACCAAATAGAGGCAGCTTAAGACTTTTAAGAGCATGTACAACATGGGGCAGGCGGAGGCGGAGGAGGAGGGGCAGGGCCTTTGGTATTCGCATCAGGCGCGAAATGTAAATGCTTGACCCAATTGGCAGTCGGGTCAGAGCGGCAGCAACAGCAACACCAAAAACAACAGCCACAAAATCATTTAAAATGTTCCTCCTATGCTTAAGGGTTGGGCTTCGTTTTGGGGTCTAAAAGTTCGCTTCGAGAGGGGACCGGGATTGGGGTTGGGGTTGGGGTTGGCAACGACAACTTGAACACAATTTGATAACCTACATTTGAGGGCTACTGTGCTTGTTCTTGGCAACATTAAAAATTTACACACGAGAGGAGCTCCGGGCGCTGGGTGGGGGAGGGGCGGTTGTCGGTTCTCGGTACTCGGAAAAGTGGAACGAACGGAGCGCTTCCTCGGTGTCCTTGAGCGTATGTTTTCATTTGGCATTAAGAGCATGTCAAGTGAGTCTGGACGGGACCAAGGAGAAAGGAGCAGGGAGCAGGGAGCAAGGAGCAAAGGAGAGAGAGTCTGCCTGGCAGAGATGGCAGGAGGCAGGAGGCTGCGGCTGCCTACTAAGTGAGTTTTCGTTGACGGTCTCTGTTTTTGTTTTTTGCCTCCGCTTTCGCCTCTGCCTCTGGCTTTGGTGCAGCCGCAGGAGTGGAGCCGGAAACGGATGTGTGCGTTTGGGTGTCTCGGATGGGCGGGCGGTGGGTGCTGGTGGGTGGGCAAATGGTAGAAGGAAAAGTCTTTAAGTCTTTTGCCTTAATAGCTTCAGTGTTCCTTCGGTTTCCTTGGCCACTGCTTGGTTGGTTCCACATTCACATCCTTCACCCTTGGCTGGCTCCCTAGGCTGCACCCTTTTGCTGTGTTCTTCCCCCTCTCTGCTCTCTGCTCTCTGCTCTCTCTCCTCTCTGTCCTTTTGTGTTCTGAGTTATTGTCGTGCGATTTATTACGCGACGCCCTGTTGGTGGCCCCTGCCGCGCCACATGGCGTATGCGTAACGAATAATCGTCATAAAACGCACGTAACACGGTCGATGGTCGGTCCCCTTGCGCTGAACCGTTTACTCCCCGCTGGGGTCTGCCTTTTAATTTATGTGGCATCTGTGATGCATGTTGTTCTTGGTCAGAGAATGCGCTGCACAAACACTTTGTGCAACATCCGGCATGCAATGTGCTGGAATTTTATCAGATTTTTTAAAAGTGGGAAAATCTTTAAACTGCTTCTTGAAGGATTCCACACCATTCCATACTTTCCCCTTGCCAACAACAAAACGATTTGTGACACATACATATGTACACATGTATGTATGTATGTATGTGTAATTGTGGGTTCCCCAGCGACCGTTTCCGGTGTGTGTGCTGTCGTGTCTACTGACAGTTACACGTGTCCCTACAACACGCGGAAATTAATCAGGTTTCGTATAATCTCAGAGAACCTCTGCCACAAGGCGGCCAAAGTGAGCTTAAAAATATGCCAAAAAACACATACATATACACACGGTATATTAATAATATTCATTCAGAAATCCCACAAGTCCCACAGCCCAAAAATTCCCCAACCAGCGCCCAGCGGAACAGAATAGTGCGTAATTTATTTCCACACAGATTTTGTGCTCCCTTTATGCTCGCTGGATGCTGCTTCGCTGCTTTCCCAACAACAACAACAACAACAACAGAAACAACCAAGAAACAACAAAAATAGCAGCAGAAGAAAAAGCAGGAAAGCAGCATAAAAATTGGCAAAAAATTTCCCTCTTTTCAAACAGCGAACGAACGCACTCAAATATTGACCGAATTTTTTGGCCTGCGGCTCCTGCCGCTTTCCCTTTGTTCCATTGTTTTCTTTGCTTTTCACTTCTATTTAAGGTGCAACGCAAATTCAATAAACCAGTTTATTTATTGAATATTCACGGTATTTATAAGGGAATATTAAAAAGGAGGTAAGTATCCTCCTTGATGGAGGCTCTTCCCTCGCTAGCCCTGCCTTTCCTTGGATTAAATATACCTTGCCGCAACTCTGGCATTGCTGTCGCCTGTGTTTTTGTTTTCATTCTGCCACGGCGGCACTGGCTCGCGGGGAATTTACCTCTGACCCCGGGACTAAGCCTCTGCCATGGACACCCTCTGGCCTCTGTCCTCTGGCCGCACAAAAAAAAACAAACTCCACGTGCAACTTAAAGTCAACGTCTGTGTGTGGTTTTGTTGTTGTGTTTCTTTTTGCCTAATTTGTTGGCTGCTCGGGTGTTTTCATTGAGTTGGCCAACAGTTTGTGTGGCTGGCTCACAGCCGCTCACCGTCTTTTCCTGATTTTATTGACACACACACACACAAACACACAAGAACGCCCACGCACAGCCACCCCTTTCCCGTTACTCTCGAGTGTATGTGTGTGTATTTCCAACTGCTTTCTGCACTGCTTGGCACGTACGTCTCACTTGGCGAATATCTCTAACGGCACTGACGGCAGCACGACAGCCTCTCAGCGGCGAGAGTCCTTGGCATTTGGCTCGAGTGCCTGCCGTTCGGTTTTCTGTTTGGCGCCGTGTGACGTCACACGAAGCTCCGCCATCGGCCATCTGCAGTGCGAGTGCAGCGAGAGAGCCTACTGCCTCGGCCTGTGCCTGCGCCTGCGCCTAGGAAAAGCTTTTACAGTGGGGGAAAAACAGGACATACTACTCGCAATCGCAATAGCAGTCGTACCCGTAGCCGTAGCCCCGACCTAGCCTCGCCATGGACAAGTGTTTGTTTACGTTTTGTGTGCTCTTGCTGGAGTCTCGGGATCCCTTGTTGCTCGCTGCCCCAGCCGAAGGTCAGAGGTCCTCCCCGTCTTCCTGCCTGTAAACCCACTCAATTAATCAGCAAAATAAATTGTACTGTGGAATTGTTACGAGCAAAACCGCAAAACATTTTCTCGACAATTTCACTTTAGCGCAATACAATTTCCGTCCAAGTTAGCCACAAAGCAAAACTTCTTCCCGGTGAAATGGCTAAATTGCTGGTGGTTTAAGGCCAAAAGAAAACATTGTTCGACCAAAAATATCTGAGAAACGAATAAACTTAAACTTTACCTTTAACGTGCTTTAATCCATCCCGAGAAGTGGACATGTGTGTGGAGCCTGCGGCTGTGGCAGCTGGGGGAAAACTCTGACAACTCGGACAACTTACATGTCATTCATATTGTAATTCAATCTGGAGCCTCAGCACATTCGTCTGTACAGTTGCGCATAACTATTACTGTACACGAGATGACAGGTCTAGCACAAGCACGAGCAGAAGCAGAGGAGGCTGTGCCTCCCCGTGTCTTCGTGTATTTCCCCAGACAGGACAGCCAGGCGTTGGGGGGAGACAAGGAACCTGCACACAAAGCATCCACGAACTATAGAAATCCAATTTATTGTGCAGGGAACAAAGGCACAACAAAGAGCGGCATCGAATTGCAAGTAAATTTCCATTAAATAAGAATTAATTTTTATACCTTTAATCAAAAGGATACTTTGCCTTTAGCAGCATCTCTTGTATTACTTTCCTGTCATAGAAACTTCGTTCCAATGTCGTTGCATTGAAAATCAGAGACTCTTGCCGTCCCTATAATTTGCTTATCTTCCTAATAACACATCCCAGCGAGTATAACGTGCATTAACATCATAATTATACCACTAAAGCCATCACTAATACATTATTATGACCCATTCAACGGTATCAAACGCGGAAAGGTGCATTTCCGTTACCAAAGGACCCATCCACGTAATGAAATAATCCGAATGAAACCATTTGGAGCGTATCGTATTATCATTGGCACTGCTAAACATAGTAATTGAACCAGCCCCTGCCCCTCCCCGTCGACTGCCTCCCCGCTGATCAACTACAACTATTTGGTTGCACAGTGGAAGTGTCATTTATAAGCCGTGTGGCAGAGACGTGACTGTCACGAATGCCACATAACCGGGGATTGTACCTGACAGAACAGGTCCGATAACTCGTCCTGTCTCGTCCTGGGCCCCAGCCAACCTCCTCCGCACATTATTGGCATGGCCAGGATGGTGGGGGGAGGGGCAACAGTTTGTGTTTATTGTGACTGACAATCATTGTCCTGTCGGGGACTCGGACTCGTCCCCGCCCCCGTCTCTTGCCTGGCCCGCTGTCTGTGTGGCAGGAAAAAGTGCATCCATGAGATAAGCGTGGCCCGATGCTAATAAAATGTTCTCAAATGAATGTCAAGCTGCTGCCTATTGTGGCTTATCCCGGTCGACGCCATCCGTGTCAGGATATTCACATGACAAAGCCAGAAACCAGAAAAGCAACTCCATGGATGCACAACATACATAGGCGGACGCACATGGCAATCGATGGAGAGCGAGTTCATTCAACTCCTGGAACCTGGATCCTGCCTACAGTAGGCCTGAAGATGCGCCTCGTGAACCGCCCCCCGTGGTGCCCCATGGTGCCAGTATCTGCCACAGGTGACGCGTGAAAAATTCCCCCAGAAGCAGGAGGAGTCTTCCTTCCTTGCGCCGCAATTTCTGGCTTTGTCGTAACTCAAATGTTATTGACAGCAAAGTGTCCCACTGACAGTCCTCCCACTCTCTCTCTCCGCCCATCCCCTCCCATCCCAACCATCCGGCGGAGTGCTTAAAACCCAAGCGAAGACGACCTCAACCTTAACCAAACGCAAACTCACGCCGAACGAACGATTGTGCTGATGCACTGTGAGAAAAATATTCCAGCAGGGGGATTGGTGATGGTAAGATTTGTTGGGATGTCTTAGCAGCAAGTACATCTACAGGAGATCCCTTAAGCCGACTACTACCAGCTAAACCTCCCTTCTGTTCTCACAGTGTACTCGTTTTTTCTCTTCGGGTTCTCTCCGTGTGACAGTCGCTCTGTCAAGGCAAGCAATTGTGGGCATGGCATTGTTATTGCCGTTGCCTGGCATCCGCTACGTTCCTGGCAAACCAATACCAATCCACCCCACGCCCTCCCCCCCCAACCACCACACCGCCCAGAAGCTGCGTGTGGAGAGAAGAATGTTGAAGTGGAGTTGGAGCTGGAGATCTGGGGGAGACATCATGGCGAAGTTCTGGAATTGTGGAGACACGGAGAGTGGGCATGTTTATCAATGTTTTGTCCTTATCGCCGGCAAGGGGGAGGCTGACAAGTGCAAAACTATACTTTATATATGTATATATATAGCAGTGGCTGGGGCAGTGGCATGGGGCATGCTTCGGCTTGACAACTTATTTCAACATCTGTGTCTGTTCTGTTCTGTGTCTGTTCGGTTGCTGCTCCGCCTGTTCTTCGTTTTGTACTTCCCCATTTTCATTTATTGGCGCAAACTTTTTCCACAGTTGCTGCCACAAATAAGCGAATCGCAGGAAAGGCCACGGGAGCAGGGGGCACGTACCAGCACCAGGACACCAGGGATGGCACGAAGTCGGCAAAGTTTTCTCCATACTTTGTTGAACTCCATTGTTGTTGTTCAGCCATTGTGTGTGCATATGAGGAAATATCTTATATCTCATTGTGAGGCGAAATATTTGAATAAACATTTTCATCTTATTCGAATGCCAAATGCAAAATGGAAAATGGAAAACCCAGTCTTTAATGGGAAATGCTGGGAGATGCAGTGCAAAATGTAAGCTGATTACAGCAAAAGCGGCTTAGAGATGCATTGATTACCTCAATTGATTACCTCCCAGCCTCCCAGCCGGCGGCACCTTCTCCCTCCCACCCGTAATTAATCGAATTAGAATGGAATTTTCGCTCGAAATTTAAACAAGAAAATCCATTTCCATTCGAGTACTTATGTTTTCACTATTTCCTCTTCCTCGTCCTCGCTCTCTCTGTCTCTGTCTCTCAATTTTCTTCCATTTTCTTCCCTTTTGTCTGCAGCCGGATGCTGCTAAACGGTTTATCGCACTTGTCCGGAACGAAAGAGATAGACAGAGATAGCAGGGGTGGAGTGGGGGAAGCAGGGGCCATGCGGAAGCAGCGATATATTATTAATGGCCATTATAAGGCAGGCGAAGCCAATGCGGCGTATGCGCAATATTTTCATTTCTTTTTATTCCTCGTTTTTTATTACGGTCTACCCCCAAGGGCAGCGACACATTTCTACCAAATGTTTTCCCATTTATCCTTTTCCTCTCTCTTTCTCTCTCTCTCTCCTGCTCTTGCTCTTTCTCGCTCTCTCTCTCTCTCTTGGTTTCTTTGTGCTTACTTGGAGTCCTTGCTGTGGTCCCACGTCCCCAGCATCGCTTAATAAGTTTTTATTGCGCTCAGTCACGCCAGACCCAAACGGGTATATGGGCTACGAACGTGTTCCCGTAGACCTCGAGCAGATAATCTTCGTCAGTTGCGGTTTCAATTTCAGTGACCACCCCCATCCCACCTGACACCCCCCCACCCCCACCCAATGTTGGCAATTAAGAAAACAGGGGAAATTCCAGGCATTCATTGGCGGTAAAGGATTTTGGGTTTGATTTGCATATTTGGTTTTATAATCGCGTGAAGTTATGCATCAAGGAGCCGCCTAATAGTCCCTGACTAAGTTAAGGGTTAATTAACCCTTTTCCCTCAATGAAAACACATTCGAAGGAATATACAAACTACAGTCCGGTTGGAAAGTAGGGAACTTCTCTGAGAGTAGATCCCGAAATGAACGCAAATCAACCGGAAGTACAGGCACAACACACAAATGTAGTCTCTATGCCCTTGGGGAGACTTCTCTCTCTCTCTCTCTCTCTCTGTCTTGCTCATGCCCGAAATATTTGCTCTCATATTTTTATGGCAATGGTACGTGCCCTCGTAACCGGCTTATGTACGAGCTGGCAGGACCATCGATAAATCTACTTTCCAAATAAAACTGAAAAGAACTTAAGCTACTTTTGTCATGGACTACTAGAGGCTGAGCCAAAGGCAGCCCGGAATATGAAATTCAATGAAGGCAGCACAACAGATACAGATACAGATGGAGGATACAGATACAGATAGAGAGAGAGAGAGAGAGAGGGAGAACCACCCCCCTTCGGAATAAACGAATTATAATTGAATGACTGGTCTTGGCCCGACTGCAGTCGGTTTCAAGCTGCATTCTGCTCCCCTTAATTGGAGTCTGAATGCTGCAGACAGCAGACTTAATCATATGAAAACATTTTCCATGACTTCCAAATGGAATCAATTTCAGTTGCAGCAAAAAAAACGAGGAGATGGAACTGCAACATAGCTCAATTTTCAATATTTATGGGCAAACCAATCGATACAGATTTGGCCAGGTTGTGCCTTCAGATGAATGGACGGATTGATTTTAAATTAAAAGAATTTTCAAATACCTAGGGTAAAATTCGTTCCTTTAAACCCTTAACCACATTACAGCTTCCCTGTTTCCTTTGTAAAATCATAAAATCCGTAAACAGGATATCCTCCTTGAAGTCCTTGTAGTGCTCCCTCCCGTCATAAAATGCGAAGCTAAATTAACACAAAAAAAGGGAGGGGTGGTGAGGGGACGTATAGACACTCTCCAGAGAAAGATGTCTGTTGGCTTTGTCTGCGGCAAATTGCTGCCATAAAAGCGGATGCACCAAAGCGGCAGCTCGACATTAGCCAGGAGCGAATTCCTGTTCCCTGAACAGAAACCTCCATGCACCCGAATGCACTTAAGACGTCACACGAAACTGCAGCCTCAGAGGGCAACAAAAGCCACATGTGTGCCACGCTGCCACCAGCCACCGGCCACCAGCCACTGGCTTACTGCAGCAGCTGCCCTTCCTTTGCCATCTTTCTGCTTTCTCCTCTGCCCTCCTTCTTTTTTATGCTGTACCATAACTCTTCCAAAGGCAGATGGCCTTTTTATGGCTGCCCA
This sequence comes from Drosophila athabasca, assembly GCA_008121215.1. Lineage (NCBI taxonomy): Eukaryota > Metazoa > Arthropoda > Insecta > Diptera > Drosophilidae > Drosophila > Drosophila athabasca. Next base: position 2,323,190 of record VMQQ01000019.1, on the reverse strand, counting down.
GCGATTAGTTTTTGCCCCTTCCAGCACTTTATTGCCAAAAAAAAAAGGGTTAGAGAGGTAGAAGGAGCTGGAGCAGGGCTCTAAATGATATTGATCAAAGTTCAAGTTAGCATTTCCATATTTTCCACTTTCACTAAAAGCTTTTCCACAAAGAAGGCCCGGCCCGGCCAGGCTGGCCCGCATTTTCCCTCTAAGTAAGCACTTGGCCCCCGGCCTGAACCAGTAACCCACATGTCAACCTCCTCCTCTGCGGGCACTCGAAACTTTCAATCGGGGGCCTTAAAGGCTCTCCAATGCCAGCCAATTGTTTCTGAAATACTCGCAGTATTTATTTCTGGTTTCGCAATTCAATTTTTAAATTTACAAATTTCCATAGCATATCCCGAGGCGCGCACACTCTACGCCGTGCTCCGTGCTGCTGCTCCTGCTCCTGCTGGGCTGTGCACAGCTGGCTGCATCGGGACCGGAGATTATACTTGTCTGGGGCCATAGCCAGAGCCACAGCCACTGCTCCTGCAATTATTTGATGATGCCTCCTTTTGTTCCCGTCTCTGTCGGTGCTCTGTCGGTGCTCTGTCGGTGGTGCCTCTTCTCTCTCTCTCTCTGTTGTGCAGCATTTTAATTGGGTTTTCTGCCATATTAGATTTCTGAGCCTGCCTGTTCGAGCCAGGCACCACTGGCACTGGCACTTGCCCTTTGCCCCAGCAGATTAGCAGTGAAGTGAAACGCATCGAAGAAGAAGTAGAGGCATTCCAGCTTAAAGCAATGCAAGGATGGGGGAGAGGGAAAATAGTTGGAAAATATTCTAGGGATTCCCATAAAACAGGCAAGAGATTAAATCCATCTGGGAGGAGTAATTGTTGCACAAATATCCTAGTTGGCAATGTACCTTTTTGAGTGCCTTTTTATAGATTATCTTGAGCGTAGGATACAATTCCACTCATCTCTTTCTACGACTAAAATAACAATTATTGTAATATTCTGAAAGTGGATGTACAGACATTTTGCACAAATTCCCATATCGATTTACAACTACAAGGACAAGTCTGCCTTCCACTTGAAACCTGTTCAGTTTTTGGATTGGTCATTAAATCAGAGTCTAAAGTGCAGGCTCGGACAGCAGAAATGAGGAAAAAAATCTCTTTAATCTCTTGTACATTTTCAGATACAGAAAGTCGCACAGAAAGAGTGAGGGAAAAAGTGTGGTGGGGTGGGGTGGGGTGGCAAAGCTCAATGGACACAGAGAGAGAGAGAGAGAGTGAGAGATAGCAGAGATAGTCTGGAATTTCTCCACTTGGCAGCATCTCCTCTGACAGCTTACGTATGCGTATTCCGTATGCCGTTTAACCGCACTGAAATGCACACACACACACACAGACACGCTGGCATGTATTGGAATGAATATTTCGGGTAGTTGTGTCTGTCTTGATTTTGCCTGGATTCATCCATTTGCTATCCATCCATTCGTTCGTTCGTTCTGTCCTTGTCTGCCAAACACACTTCCTGTATAATTATCTCCCTCCCCCACGCTCTACCGTTCGGACGTATTTAATAAGAAGTTTCCCCGCTGCACCCCCACACACCCCTCCCCGCTGCACACTAACAACTTCAATGGCACTTTGTGAGCGGTTATTTAGCGTAAGTAATGCAATAAGTGTGCCCCATCCCTTTGCAAGTATTTCCTGCAACAACCTGCTGCAACCGACTGACTGCTTGCCGCATCGCCGTGTAATCCCCTGTAGAAATGTCTGCTGCCAAAAAAAAGAGAAGGAAAAATGGAAAAGTCTGTTGCCGCCCAGGAAACTATCTTCCACGGAACGGATGACGAAGGAGTAACGGACGGACAAAAAGTGAGTAAGCGATGATGCTGGAAAAGTGAATTAGCGTCCTATGGTGGCACCACCCGCCTTGCCGCCTAGCCCTAACTACTTTAACTCATTCTTTAGTTCTAAAGAATTTTAATTAGCTGCATCCGGAGAGCCAATTGTCGGCAGGAGTTGCCCGTTACTTGGCCAGAAGTTTACCGAATGGCTGACAACCGTACAGGTGCCATTTACACAGTGCCTTTTGTTGTTAAAACACTTTTTGTGAAGAGTTTGCCATGGCAACTGTTTCAGTTTAACTTCCCAGCTGAAGGACTGCGACTGCCCGAAGGCCCACCCAGCAGGGGGGAGGGGGTGCTTCTGAAAGATAACACTTATCATAAAATGCAACAAACTAAGCAACAACAAACATGTGCAGTGCACATATGTACATATGTATGTATGTACATATGTGCATAACTGAAGGAGGAATCCTAACAATATTGAAGGATTTAATTGAACAAATATTCCTGCATTTGAAACCGAATACTGTTTGCATTCCAATTAAATATAATGGCTTACAGATACGAGTTCATCTATCGAAATTCATAAATACAGAAATGAGAATGTAATTTGAATTAATTTAAGTGCCGATTGATTTGTGATTTTCATGCAGAAATTTGATTCCTTTGAATTTTGCCAGTTGCCCAACATTCATATCAATCAAAGTACAAATTAATTCAAAAATATTATACTTAGGCGTATTAAGTGACACAAGAAACAACAAGAATTTAAATTAACTTAAATTAACTTACACAAAATAAAACTCCGTTTATAACTGCCTGCCATGTGCCCCAAGTACCGCGCTCTTTCCACTTATTCTTTTATCCTTTGGAGTCACAGAAGTGACCACTAACTAAACTAATAGTTTGTACGTTTAAATAACTTGCAAATTCAATTTTTTTTTTATTTTAAATGCTCTTCTTTGGGCGAGCTATACGCCATTTTCAAGTACTGCCACCTGAAGTCTATTAGTCGAAAATACAAGTATAAATCGGTGAAAGTAAACCTACCTATAGCTATTTTACCTCTTTTAAGATATATATCATATGTTTACTTATTGCAAAGAAATCAACAATTAAGCTGATGTTTCTCGCTCTCCGAAAATGCAAACGTTTGAATTAATTAATTTAATTTAAGCCATTTCTTGGACGGCTGTAAGTTTCTTGCCCCAGACCCTAGACCCGACCAAAATGTTTCATTAACTATTAGAATATATGTTGGAGTATGTGTAAATCTCTTGCTTTTGTGGTTCGAAATTAAAGCAAAATAATTATATCCGAGCAAAAGAAATTATTGTTTCGCCCAGATGGAATGTGTATGTTTTGGCCGAAACAAAACTGAAGCAGGCAAACCAGTTTTCCTCATATTTTCCAGGTGCTCATCAATTATATAAGTTCGAATAAAAATTCATACCGAAATGGCAGAAAACGAAAAACGATTCGCATTCATGGGCCACACCCAGTGAGTGCCAACAGCCTTCAATGTTCAATGTTCGATTCTGGCCTCCGCCGACGAGACAACTTCAAACTGTAAACTGTAAGCTGTCCGTATATGGATCCATGTCAATAGACACCATTTGAAAGAACTCCAAATGGGGATGGCGGGGCGTTTCAGAGGGGAGGGGAAGTGACGACACGGCACCGACCTACCATAAAAAGAAACTGCGAACCAAACGCGTACGTGACAATAAAATGAAATGTGTAAGAGTCTACGTCGTAGTCGTGGTCGTAGTTGCCATCGCTGACTATGACTATGACTCTGCCACAGCCACTGTCCCTGCCACTGCCCCTGCCACTGCCTCTTCCACTGTCCCTGCCACTGCCACTGGCACTGCCACTTTCTGTGGTTCTGCTAACGATGCGTTTTCCACCGACTTTCAGCAAAGAAACAAACTGTGGAGCCTGCAAAACCAGGATAATATTCTCTCCCATAGATTTATTAATAAAATGTGAACAAATATGAAAAGGGGATCATCATCTACCAGCTTTAAAGTGTGTGCCATCGGTGGAAATCGTAACGTGTAGCGGCGCCTGCCTAAAGTAGCAATAGCTGGAAGCAGGAAGAGAGCAGAGGCAAAGGCAGAGGCAGAGGAGCCAGTGACAGCCTCGAAACAGCTCTGTTTGCGGTGCACTGAGACTGTCGAGAGAGAGTTAGAGAGAGAGCGAGCGAATGGCAACTGCAAGTTGACAAATTTATTTTCAATGACAGTGGCTGACTGGCTGGCAGGCGATGGTTGGCCATGGGTGGCCATGGGTGGCCATGGGGGGGGTGGGGCAACCGTACCGAACGCGACTTGAGTGCAGATGAGCCAAAAGGAAGCATTACAAACATTCCGTTGCTGCATGGAAGGAATGGAGAGGAGAGGAGAGGAGAGGAGAGGACAGAAGAGAAGAGAAGAGAAGAGGAGAGGAGAGGACAGAAGAGAAGAGAAGAGGAGAGAAGAGGAGAGAAGAGAACAGGAGAGAAGAGAAACGGTACGTGAAATATGGGGAGACCTTCACCGCTCGGAATTTGTCGCATTGTGGCCATATATGTACGGGTATGTGCGGTACACTGGGCGAAATAGTTCAGTAACAGTAACAGTAAACAGTAAAACATTACATGTTTCTCAAACATCTAGGTTTTTTGTTTAGTGTATTCCATTTAATAATGCAATTGACCAAGTTGCTTTGTCTGTCTGCTCTGTCTCTGTCTCTTCCGCTTCCGCTCACACACATACTCTCTCTCTCTCTCTCTCTCTCTGTCTGTCTATTTGTCTGGTTTTCTTCCGAACACATGAGAAATGAAATGAAGACCACGTTTCACTACTCTCTCGACTCTCCCTCCAGTGGGATCCACAACCGGTAACAGGCCCAGTTCCAGGCCAAGAGCCAGGCCAAGAGCAAGACCAAGAGCAAGACCAAGAGCTGGCAGACAGGCACGAATTTAATAAAAAGTGTGGGAAAATAAGTGAATGAAAAAGCAGGAAGGAAATATGAAGAAAATATGCGAAACATACGAGCGGAAGCTGGGCAAATATGCAGCCTCCAGACCAGACCAGAGCAAACCAGGTGTGTGTGTCTCCTCCTTCCCGGACCCCACCTGTTGCCTGTGCCGCACCATCGGCGCACTCCAATCCAAGCGGAAGGCATGTGTTAAGGATAGCGGGGAAAATGTAGAGAAATTTTCATTTAAAATGTCCCCCATAAGTACGCATTACACACACTCAATTTCCTTTTCCATTTTGCCACGAACCGCTCCGCTCCTATGGAGCCCACAGAAGCTGCGGTCCGCACATGTGACGCAGTTGCTTATCGAAGCCCCATGCCACACCACACAGCAGCCAACGCCCACCCACCCACAGGCTCCCGTAATTTCGACATTTTATGCGTTCCTGGCATTCTGCGGCTGTGGCAGCTGCATCCAAGGCCTCCCATTCCCCATCCCCAGATGTCTACGTTGGTGCCGCCTCGCCCGGGGCCAGATAGTCGCCGCATTCTGACAGCAGGCAGGCCGGAAGAGGTGCTGTCGGAAGAGGTGTGCAATTCACATAACATTATCCCGGCACATCCTGTTTTTGCTGCACCTACCTGGCCACCTACTACCCCTTACCAAAATCACGAAAATATCACCGCAGAGGTGTATCTTCTAGAACGAATCAATCCCCCCATCCCCTCTCGCAGATCCAAAGGGACATTGTGCGTGTCTGTCAACTGCAATTGCATTTCCAAATTATGGTCGAGAGACAGTTGGGAAGAGCCTAATTGGGGAATGCTGAATGTTTCCCCAGGGCCTGGCCAGACTCCAGACTCCAGAGTCCAGAGTCGTGTTTGGGGGAGGGGAGGTGGGAGGGCGGCCTAATAGGATTCCGGCCATTCGCACTACATTTCAATTAGCGGATGCAATCATAAAGGGAATGTGCGTGTGTGCGTGTGTGTGGGTTTGTGGGTTTGTGTGTGTGGTGGGGTCAGGTGATTCGCTTGCGAGGTTAATATAGGAGAAAGTGTCATTAGGTTGCAGCAATTCCCATTCATTATGTGCAGACAGAAATCTTACCTCAAGCAAACAGCAGCAAACCCCCCCCCCCCTCTCAACCTGGGAAAGTACTTTAAAATTGCTCAAGTCTGTGTCGGTGTCTTCGTCTCTGTCTTAGCCATAAAAAAACCGTACCTTCTGCCGGCAAACGTCAAGCCAAAAAGGAAGAGCCAGCGAAAAGCAAGACAAAGTGCAAGATAAAGATGAGTTTATGGCTTTTCAATCCACTTCTGGTTCCCCCCTTCGACCATCTTCGCCGACGGATAACAGAGGCTGGCGCGGAGAGCGGAGCGCATCAAATCATTTCGTGCTAATGGAATTGCTCCAATGCTGATGGAATTTTTATGGTCCAACTCGGAGGAGGCTGGGCGGGGCGGGGCTGGGCGGGGCTGGGTGGTGGCGTTGGTGTGTTTTGTGTGTCCTTTCACCGAAAAACCAACAACGAGAAAGATGAGAATTTCAAAAATGTTCCATAGTCGCAAAAAATCTCGCAGTTTTTCTCCTATTTCATTGTTATTTGTCAATAATATTGAACGAATGTTTGGAATGGCATGGAATGGAATGGATGGCATACCTTGTCCGTAAATCAATGTTCACTATTTTTGTTTATTTTTCAAATTAAATGGTTTTTTGGTCTGCGCGGAAATTGTTTTTTCTGGAATAATTTCGATTGGAAATGGCATAAATCTGCATAACGATACAAAAAGTGTGGAATAGCATTTCCGAATTTCACTACTGAAAAATGCCCCGTGCGCAGGATGAGGGTGCGAGGGTTGTCAAGGGTTGTTGCTGGCACATCAAAAGAAATTAATATACGCAATACATTGAATGGGGCGGGGGCGGGGGTAAGGATCCTTTACATTGATTCCGGGTCAAGGAAAACCGGCACTAAGCAAACATTTTCCATATTAATGTGCCCTGAACCACTGTGCCCCAAGGCACAGCCCGAATTAATGAACACTCTCTCTCTCTCTCTCTCTCGAGCGAGCGAAGAGGGAGAGGCAGCGGAGCGGCAAACAGGCAAACATGAACGAACACGTCGACTGCCAACAGCACGTGTCGTCGCTGCGTTGCGCTGCGGTGCGCTGCTTGGGGGAGTCGGAGACGGGGGAGACGGGGGAGACGGGGGCGTGGGCGACGTCAGCCAAAATGTCACTCAAGGAAAACCAAATAAAACTACGCAAGGGAAAAAAACAAATGTAAGCTAAAGCTGGAGTTTCCCCTTCCCTGCCCCCGTGTCCTGTCAACCCTCTGCCAACTGGGCCAAAAGCAGACTGTTGCTTCTTCTCTCTCTCGCTCTCTCTCCATTTACCGTTAGACTTCTTTTCTGCTTCTTTGTTGTTGCTGCTCAATTTAGTCCATTGGCCCGTTCCGACAGACAATTACTCATGGGGTTACCATTGCTTTTTGTTGCTATTTTGCAGGGCAGGACAGACGACCCCGCCACTCGGGGTGGAAGTGCATGACACACAATATCCCCACCATTAACATGCACACGGATATGGATACGGATACGGAGATGGAGAGGTGTACGGAAATCGTTTTTGTGGTTATTGGGGGTGGGTGCTTCTCTGCTGTCACTTTTCAGCTTTTTCTCTCCAACAAATAAGCAGTGTGTGTGCTGACCGCATTCAAAGAGAGTCAGACAGCCGCTTGGCCCCCATAATACACCAATTAAAGGATTCCAGCTAAAAGACGAACAGTTTTAGGAACAGAGAGAAAGAGATAGAGAGAGAGAGAGAGAGGGAGAGATCAGCAACCGCAGAGCAGACAGACAGCTAGACAGACAGCTAGATCATCGTAAGATTTCCCCCCACAGATGTCATGGAGATGGCATTTTAATTCTTTTAATTAAAAGTTTAATTACATTTCTGTTTTCTGCGCCGGATTTCTCAGCCATGAACTCTCTGGCCTGGCCTATGACAAGCGCCGTGACATCTGCGAGGCCCATTAAAGCTCTACGAATTTCATAATGCCAGTTCGCTGTCGGAAAAGTTTTGTGGCGGAGTAGGGGGCGGGGCGAGGGCTGATCTCTGACCAGCAAAACATTTGCTGCTGCGGCTAACTATGTAATTTAATTCTGATTTTGATTTAGATTTTGAATCGGATGTGCTTTAACAACCATCTACTGCGACCTGGCACACAAGCGGTGACAATTTAATTAATTTGAGATTTGTGGCCATCAAACAAAAGCTAAAAACAATAGAAAGAGAATCCAGCGGTGCGCAGATACAATGACAATTTATTTCAACCACCACCCACCCACACGGCTACCCGATGGCGACCCAGTCGCAGTTCCAGTTCCAGTTCCACCACCCACTGGCCACTGGCCACACATAACCATCCTCCCATCCTCCCTGCCTCTCCCCTGAGAGCAAAGTCTGCTGTGAGCTGGGGCTTATAATTCTGATCACGTAACTCGTGTGTGTGCCACCAGCACTTTTTCATTTTCATTCACTTAGCTTAACATCTTCGAGAGAGAGAGAGAGAGAGAGAGAGAGACAGAGAAACTGCTCTAGAAACTTATAGAGTAGAGTCTCTTGTCTTATAATGATTTCTCTTGACGCTTCGCCGATTTGCGTGGGTTGTGATTTCTGCTCTGGCTATGGCTATGGCTATGGCTTTCGCTTTTGCTTGGGTCTCGCATCATTAAGCGGCGATGGCGGGGGCTGTCCGAAACACGGGCCTCGACCCTCGACCCGCCCCCCGAGTTGTTGGCCAACTGACTGACATTGAAATCGACGTGGGACTACGCGTATGTGTGTATCTTTGTCTGCGAGTACATCTGTATCTGTGTCTGTAGCTTGGAGAGTGCTGTGGCTGTGGCTGTGTCTGTGGCTGTGCTTGTGTCTGCCCTGGAATTTGATAAGTTGTAATTTAATTAAAGTTTAATTGGCCAGCAAGCAAGTTGCGTGAACTTATGCAATGAATATTTTATCATTTCTCAGCATCGTTGAAATTCACCCCAGATTTCTGCGGAACTTGCGGTCTTGAAAAGTCAAAGAACTTTGCCAAATTCAATCTTCAAAGGGAATAAGTTCTACAATGTAATCAAAGAATTTTGCTGGTTGATCGCCAGAAGGAATATTTTTGCATCTCAAAGGTAGGCAGACAGCATACAGATGTATCTTTGCTCCAGATCTTTTTGTTCTTGTTCTGCGAAAGATGCAATTGTATCTGCCATAAGTATCTACATATATTTGCATTAATTTGCATCGGACAGATACTTTTCTGATAGTAGTTTCTCTTGTGTTTCACAACCACTTAACCACTTTTCCTCTACCCCTTTTGGGGCTCCATTTTCATTTGTACTTCCAGGATGTTATTAAATATTTTATTACAAACTTTCTCACCCACTAGGATTATGGGGTTTTTTTTTACACATTTTCTTCGTCTGCCAGCACTCTGCTGCCTCCGCCTCTGCCACCGCCTCTTAGTCGGGCTAATCACCGTGCAACGGAGGATAAAAGTTTTGTAGCTCTCTGCCCGCCTTCATCAGCTTTCAGCCATGTTGAAGCTATGGCCAAGTTTTTTTCCCGTTCTGATTATGTCGACGCTGGCAGAGAACATTATTAATTTGCACCGAAGGGATTACGATCCCGTGCATAAGTTTTAACTACTTTTGTGGAGCTGTCGACGGCGCAGCTTGCACCTGCCTTCAGCCTTCTGCCTGTTCTGCACCTGTTTTCTTGCCTCTGCCACATGGCACACGCAATCTAATTTAGCTTGGAGAAACACATACATACATACGTGCAAAGCGTGAAAATGGGAAATGGAAAAAGGCCAAAATGGGGGCAGCGGCCACACCCCCGTTCGAGTGCTGGGGTTAGACAGGTGGGTGTGGCGTGGGGCGTGAGCCCCGTCCGTTATAATTCGCCTAATGCTCTAATGTGCTAATGCTCTAAGCCGTCTAATCCGATAAAGCGGCTTTAAAATAAACTCGTACCACAGAACGTGTGTTGCGCTCCACCCTAACGATCAGCGAAAAGGTTCCCCTGTCAAAGGCGAAGCAATGGCAATGCACGCTGCAATTATTCCAAGGGTTGTGCTAGGACACCCCCCCACCCCTAGCCCAACCCCCACCCAAAGACACCGTGTTTGTCAGGCTCCTCTTGGGGATTTTTGTGCTCGTTATTTCTGAGGCTATAGCCTCGTTCCCGGATGCGCCTCTATGCATCTTCAAACTGAATTCTCCATTTGAATTATTCATTCCTTTTCTGTCGCTGCTGCATCTCCAGATGCCACGCTCGAGGGTTGTTGCATCCTTGAGGGTTGTGTTGTGTGTAGCAGGCAACAGGCAACGCTGAAACGACTCCCCCGCCCCGACTCCTCGCTGGCTTTGTGCATTTGGCAGCCAGGCCTGAAAGCCGCCTCAAAGCCGTGCAGGGCCCATTGTAGCTGTTGCTCGTCGCTCGACAAATCCGAAAGCAATTTCAGCAGCATTAATCATTCCACCCGCTGCACACCCACACCCACACCACACCCCCTCCTTTATATACACACTCCACACACACTCCACTCCTGTCACGCTTATCTCTCGTCCGGCCATTTCGGGTTAATGTTGACAAAACGCATTTTAAGCACTTCAGAATTTTCCTTCTTTTGTTTTGCTTTTGTTTTCCCAACCGGACACAAGCCCCAGAGCTCTCTCCCCCCCTGCCCCCCGCCTCTGTCCCCGTCCACATGTGTGTTTGATTCTGATTTGAATGCTCCTGCTGGCAAATTTGCATTGGAAATATATGCATGAGCGGGGACTGGAGGACCACAGGATCGCCCTCAATGCTATCCTGACCACACCAGACCGAAGTGGAATCCAAGTGGCCAGCAGCACCAGAAGCTTTTGTTTGCTGCGGCCCTTTTGCCACTACTTCTGCCACTCCTCCTCCCCCATCATCCTCCTCTTCTCCCCTGCTGCTGCTGATGAGTGTGTGCCTGTCTAACCTTTTGAAACCGTTCCACATGGGGCAGAAAGAGGCCCATAATCGAAACTGGCAGATGCATGTGTGTGTGTGTGCGAGTGTATGGATGTGTGAGATTTGAAATGGAAACTGTGAATGGATTCCCTTACACACCTGGGAGGGGATGGGAGCCTTAGGCTCAGTATCTAAATTGAAGACAGCCCAGAGGAGCCGAGCCTTCTGAAAGGTGACTTTTATTAATTTTCATGCGTTTGCCAATAAATCAAATCGAACTGTGATGGCAATTTCCCCCAAGGTAGAGAAAGACAATGCATTTTATGGATAGGAAGCCACTTTCTAGAAGAAATTTAATTGAAGGATTCTTTAAAGCAAATATCTAGAGCTCTGTGCAAGCCCCTTCCAAGTGCTTTACTCTTCCTCGTGCAGTGGGCGCCCACTGGCGAAGGGTGAGCGAGCAAACGTAGAGCCGCGGCCCTTGAAACCTTTTACTAAAACTCTTTACAGCCATTTTCGTTTCTGTTCCATTCTCAAAACTATTCTATAAACTCCCTCATTTCATGTATTATTGATGAGGATTTTGCACTATATTATCGCATCTCTATTATTTATGTATTTATCTATGTATTTGTGCGTGTGTGCACACGCTTATCCCCGGAACAGATGCCACACACATCTCAGCAGATGCCACATGGCACATGCCGCACATCTCTGTGGCATGCCAGAGACTCTGCTATCCCCCAAAAAACAATCCCAATTAATATTCATTTAAGCCAGACTCACCCACAACACTCTCCACCATGCAGACAAATCCTTTATTTAGTGAAGCAACTTTTCGCGTTTCGCGTTGGGGTTTTCCTCGCTTTTTTATTCGGATTTATCTCAATTTTTGTTGTATTTTTTTTATCTTGATTTAGTTTGGTTTTGTTGGGGTCTGTTGTTCCCGAGTTTTTCACTGCTGAAAATGCACGACAAATTAACAGAGCCCTGGGAGTGAGGGAGAGAGGCAGTGACAGAGCAGGAGGGAGGCAAAAAAAAATAAAAAGAATAAAAGCTAAAAATGAAAATGAAATGCTTTCCGTGGCAGCCGTGGTATCCTTCTGCCGGGGCAAGCCACGCCCGCGGCTTGGACAGTAGAAACAACAGAATCGAAAAACACAAAATTGAACAAAATAGAAAAGGGAAAAATAAATATGGGGAAACTGCGGAAAACTAAAACTCTGTCACTTGTTTTCTCTTTGACGTATTTTGTTTTGCGGGGTGGTGGTTCGCAGCAGCCATAGTGCCATAGTGCCATGCCCCCCTCCTCATGCAGCCCCTCGTTACAGTTATGTTGGTTTCTGCTTTTATTTTACGGAATGGAATTCTTTTCTCTTTGGGCAATCGTCTGCGGCACTGACACCTTTAGTCAAATATTTCTCGTCATTTCACCTTCTTTTTTTTCGCCTTTTGCGTCTTAAGCCGTGTATTTTGCGGGCTGTTGTTCGTTTCAACCCCCTTTCGGGGTTCACTTCACCTCACGCCTACACACACACACACATACACACGCTGAGTGACCGTTCACTTGGCTTTATTGAATGGACTTTGTGGACTGACTGGAGTGCCGCCGTCTACCGTTCCGTTACCGTTACCGCTACCGTTATGGCGAGCTTCTTTCGTTGAATGAACTGACTGGCGAAAAAAAACAACACCGAAAACACACACAATGGAACTTTGTAACAACAGCAACAACAACACAACTGTAAGGTGAGCAAAGCTTTTTGCAGCCGCTCTCTCGGCTTTGACTCTCTCTCTCTCTATTGCTTACTCTTTACCCCTAATTTGGCAAACAGACGGGCGCAACAACGCTAACGCCAACGCCAACGCAACACATACCCTGCTTCGAGCTTCGTTTCCATCCCAAAAATGGCAAACATGTCGCCAAACCACCCCCCGTAAGCCATAAACCTCTCATGTACGCGATGTTCGCTGCTTCTAGCTGCTTCTAGCCTGCTCTCTAGCTGTACGTACGCATGCTCAAAAGCTGCGCTCCAAAGCGAGAGAGAGAGAGAGGGTTGGGTGGTTTTGTGGGTGCGAGAGTATGGCTCTGGGCAGGGTTGAAGCGGGCGTTGAGTGGGTTGTTTTCGTTTGCTGTCTCATTGCTTTGGTTCTCGTTCTCGTTCCCGTTCCCGTTCTCCCCTCTGCTACTGTTGTTGATGTTGCTGTTGCTGTTGTTGTTGAATGTGCACTTTGTTGAATGTGCATTGCGCTTCCTCTGGCCGGGTGCTTTTGTTGCTACTGCAAATTGCCTCGTAGCATTTAAGTCGAATTATGAAAGACTGTGGTGTGAGGGTGGCGATGGCAATGGCGATGGCGATGTCCCCCCATAACCCACTACAACGTGCTCGAGGGGACAGGACAGGAATACGGCTGCATTTTAATTAATATTGATTGTGAGTTATTTACGCAGGGGTGTGCAGTAGCAGGTGTGGTTTTAATTTAGTTTTCCAAATCCATATAGTATGTGTGTGTGTGTGTGTGTGTGTGTGTGTGTGGGCGGGCAACCCCATAACCCACTTGCAAGTTATGTGATTATGGGGATAAATGTTTGCCCATTACAGGGTACACAAAGTCAGCCTCATCATGGGGTATCATGCAAATGAAGGGGGAACGGAACGGGGAAGCCGGCGCAGCGGAGATGCCAAATTTGCATTTCAATTCAACAGTCGCTGGCGCGCACTCAGTCCTATCCTACCCCCCTCTCCCCCACCGGCACTCTGCCCCACAGCCATAGAGGGGGAGGTACTGTGTTTGCATTGCTTGAACAGCTTTTCGCCCCATCTAGGTCTTGGTATTTTTTTCAGTTTTGCTTTAAGTGTGATTCGTTGTAACGCTTGACAGCGCGGTAAAATGTGCACGTGCTGCAAGAGCAACTTTCCCCTAGGTGGGTGGGCGGTGGCTGGGTGGTTTTATTGAACCTGAAGAATGAAAGAAGTGGATTTCAGTATAAATTTAAATTTTTGCAACTATCGTTATATGGACCCAAATAGTAGAGGCAAAGAAATAGTCTCAAGTAGATTTTTTTAAATTAATTCAAATTAGTTTCTGGAACTGCCCGCTAAAAATTTAATTCAAATTCAACCGCTTACCAGCACTCTTTTCGCGTGCTAGAGCAACCAGCCAGAGACAGGTATAACCAAGCAATCGTATTTGTACCATCCCTATCTGCAAGTGCTGAAAAGTTCGTTTTAATTTGAAATTTCTCAGTATATTTACGTTATATTTTCACATTGTTCACACTGTTCACGATTCAAAATAAGCACGCTACTAGCTACTAATATTAAACAGAATATCAAAATCGAGAAATACGTTATATTTGCGGTATAGTTTGAGGTCAGATCGTATATTTTATTGGGACTTTTTGAGTGATTTTGAGGAGGATTTTGTTGAGGCAACATCATCGCAACAATTTCCCTTACATTCCTTGCTCACTTACGTTGATTACGTGACATTCTATGCTCACTTACGTTTTTTACCGTTGGCAACATTTTTTTGTATGGGCCAGCAGCATGTGTCGCGAAATGAGCGACATTTTTCCACAACATTTGCCCGGAAAAGCAACATTTTGCATACCCCTTAAGAAAGGATATTATAGAATTTAAGAAAAGTTTGTCATACCAGGCACCAATTATTGCATAAACTAGTTTTAAGGCTACCTCAACAAAATTTTGTAGTGTGTAGCGTAAAAATATAAATTAAAAATATAAATCGGGATCGAGATGTACATATATACAAAAAAATTATTCAAATCCATTAATGGGTAAAAATATGTCAATCTGTGTAAAACACACAATTAGGTATATTTTAAAACAGCTGGGAAAAAAAAATTTTATCATTAATCAAATGAAAAAGGGTATTAATATGTCCATACCCACGGCTATGTTTCCAAATGACGTGACATTTCATGCTCACTTACGTTTTCTTACGTCGCATTTCATGATCACTTAAGTTATATACCTTGGCTTAAACGTCATTTTAGAAACAATCTAAAAAAAAAAGACTCACTAAACTTAACCAATCTTGTAGACAATTGATTCATCAATCGTATAATATTATTTGCTCAGGCCTGAGGGTCCTAGTTAGCTAGTAATATTAAACGGAATATCAAAAGCGAGGAATATGAGTTTCGAACATTTTCAAAATTACCGCCACATCACCAAATATACTTTGTAATCGATGTTTTGTTGCATGATCGTTTCGAACTCATACCGTGAGAGTAAAAGAGAGTAAGAGCTCATACCGTGAGAGTAAAAGAGAGTAAGAGCTCATACATGAACGCGAAAATGAGAAAAAGAGCGCGTCCAGTGTCAAACTGATCGGTTCGACACAACATTTTGGCTTGAGCTTGGGTTGAGCCAAAAAAGGTATGGATAACGGGTAAATTTAGCCAAGGGAAATTTCACGGCTCGCACGATTTTCACCCTACCCGAAAAAATCCCCGATAGGCTTTGAGGGGCGCATGCGCCCCTCAAGGCCTATTAGTCAGCTGGGTGGATTTTACCTTGCAGGCCTTGCATTTTCTGGGCCGTTTTGCCTGTGGTCCATACCCGACATTTTCCGAAGAGCCTCAGCAATTTCCCAGGGAAGAATACTATAAACTTCCCAGGACGGCGAGGATTTTTTACAGCGCGCGGATTTGAAATGAGCAAGGGAGTTACTAAAATAGTAGATAAATTACTGAAATCAAAGTAAACTGTGTCGTGGGAGATCAGTTATTCGATTATGTTATCTTTTTACTATAATTTATGGGTTTCCTTCCAAGGCGTAGCCCCAACACTTATAGCCCAAATTATAGTGAACAAATAAAACAATAGCCCCCAAAACAATTAACTTGAACACGAGCGTTACAGAGTGTTGCCCCCCAGCCATTGTAAAATGGTTAAATCTATTATTTGCGGCCATAAACTGCAATATTATGCTTTCTTACGTCGCATGTCATGCTCACTCAAGTTTTATAAACGTTATTTGATAAACAATCCAACCAAACGGAGCCTTAAAAATAGCTGGTCTTGTAGAAAATTGTTTTATCTATTGTATAAAATTATGTGTTCAGGCCTGAGGGTCCTAGTTAGCTAGTAATATCAAACGGAATATCAAATTGGAAAAAATTTTCAACCAGAGCCGATTAAAACCATATCGATTAAGTTTAGGGGTGTCTGGCAAAAAAATCGATGTTTGAAAAAACTATCGATGTCTGCAGTTAGGATGTTAACATCGATGTTTCTCCAGCTCTAGCACATAAGCACATAAGCAAAAAGTGAAAAGAAAATAGAATAGAATGGGAAAACGGCGAACGCAATCCCTGATCGATTCGAACTCGAGCGATAGTGATAGCGGATCGGATACTAACCTGGAGTCGGTGAGTAAGCGATGGGGAGCAAACGCCCGTGCCCTGCCCCTGCCCATGCCCGTGCCCATTGTCAAGAGGCAGTGTGCAGGCCATTTGCGATGTAACAAATCAATGGGCATTTTCTTTTTTTGCAATAACAACTAAACATGATAACTGCCCCCGCAGGACCTCCTGTCGTTGGCCAAGAAGCGCAAGAAGCCGCAAAATGCCAGCAAGGCGAGCTCCCTCTCCGATTCCGACTCGGATTGGGCCAACAACAAATCGGGTGCGCCTGCCACGAAGAAGAAGAAGCGTACGAAGAAGGCGAGCAGGGATTCAAGTTCATCGGAGTCCAACTGGGACGACGATGAGAGCCAGGATGAGGCAGTGCAACCGCCGCCTGTGGAAAAGAAGCCCGAGGAGGTTCCGAAGCCAGGAAACCAGAGCGAGCATGAGGAGGGCGAGGTCTCCGACAGCGACTCGGACAATTCAAAGTCGAACTCGTCCTCTGGCTCCGACTCGTCCAGCTCGTCGTCGTCCAGCTCCGACGCTGAGTTCGATGATGGCTTCGACGACGACATGATGGGCGACGAGGAGGATCGCAAGCGCCTCAACGATCTGTCGGAAAAGGAGCGTGAGACGGAGATCTTTAAACGTATCGAACAGCGCGAAATCAGACGAACCCGATGGGAGATCGAGAGAAAGCTGAAGCTAGCCCGGCGGGGTGAAAGGAGCGAAAAATCCAAGTCAAAGGGCGAGCGGGCAAAAAAGAAGAAGGAGAAGAAGGCCAAAAAAAGCAAGGAATTGCCCCCGTCCATGCCACCACCATCGAACTCCGTGCTATCCGAACTGGAGCCCAAACCGATCAGCGACGTGAGAAGCAACAGTCCCCTGCCTCAGTCCTCCAGTCGGGATGTGGCCTCAACTTCGGCGGCCGTGGCCAGCATTCTCAACGATCGCGAGTCGGATGACCAGTCCGGCGCTGGCATGGGCGACTATTTTGATCACAAAGAACGGTCCAAGGAGCGAAAGAAGAATGTGGAGGCCAACAAAACCGATGACAAGCGAAGCAATGCCATGGCCCTACTGAAGGCCAAGCGGGAAGGCAAGGCCAAGAGAGGTAAGCACGTGTATTACTTACTCCCTTCTCTGGAAATGGGCTAATTTTTTTAATATAAATAATTGAATTATTGCAGAGGAAGAGGAAGCCAAGAGGCAAGCCGAACGCGATCGGGACGACAAAGAGGAACTTGAGAGCGTCTCAGGCTGCAAGTCGGCTGTGAAGCTGAAAGCCTCCGAGATTTACTCGGACGACTCGGGCAGCAGTGACTGGGACGACGATGAGAAGCCAACGGGCAAACGCTCGCGTTCGATTAGCAGCAAGGCTTCCAGCGAGTCTGAGGATGATGACAAGACCACCAAGAGTCCTGTGTTCATATCGAACCGCGAAGATTTAAACAAACTGCGTCTGTCGCGCCACAAGATGGAGCGTTTCGTCAATTTGCCCATTTTCGAGAGCACCGTTCTGAACTGCTTTGTGAGGATAAGCATTGGCAACAATGGCCAGAAGCCAGTCTATCGCGTGGCTGAGATAACCGGCGTGGTGGAGACGGGCAAGATCTACAGCCTGGGCACCACGAGAACCAATCGGGGTCTTCGCCTGAAGCATGGCACTCAGGAGCGCGTCTTCCGCCTCGAGTTTATCTCCAATCAGGAGTTCACCGAGAATGAGTTCAAGAAATGGCATGAGGTCTGCCAGCTTGCGCACGTCCAGATGCCCTCCATCGAACTGATCGAGATTAAGGCGAACGATATCAAGAAGGCCCTGAACTACGAGTTCAAGGACGAGGATGTGGACAAAATTGTGGAGGAGAAGAATCGCTTCCGCAACCGTCCCACCAACTATGCCATGAAGAAGACCTGCCTGATGAAGGAGCGCGATGCCGCCATGCTCCGTGGTGACTACGACATTGCCCAGGATTTGAGCACGCAGATCGATGAGCTGGAGGAGCGTGCCTCTGAGCTGGACAAGCGAAGATCGCACACACTGAATCTGATTTCGTACATCAATGACCGTAACCGCAAGAAGAACGTTCAAGATGCCGAAAAGGCCATCATGGAGGAGGCCCGGGCCAACAAGGGCCAGAAGATATCAGATCCATTCACACGACGCATCACTCAACCGCGCATGGGTTTCAAAGGTGCCAAGAAGGACGAGGAGGATCCTCAGCTCGCAGCCCTGCCTCCGCCGCCGCCTGGCAAGAAAAGGCCAAATGAGGCCGGCTCCTCAAATGCCAAGCCCACAGACGCAAAGGACTTTAGCCTGTACTCGCTGCACGACTTTGACATAGACTTGGATGTGCCTCTCCCAGGTGCGTATTTGCTCCAGTTAATATCGATTTAAGTCTCTAAATCCTCCATTTATTTCCCTGCAGTTAACAGCACGAATTCAGTGCCCAAGCCGGCGAACAAGCCAGCCGAAACGGTCTCCAAGCGTTCGCTTAACCTGGAGGACTACAAGAAGAAGCGCGGCCTTATCTAGGGCTTTAGATTCAACTCCCATATTGACAAAGCTCTTTCGTTTTGCGTCCTAGTTAGTGTAGTTAAGCCTCAATCGACTAAAGCGACTAGAACATTTGTTAATGGTCCGATACACGAAAAAACAAAAACAACAACAAAAAACTAAAGTTAATAAGCGAATTCCAGTTTCGTAGCAGTTTCTGTGTGATTTTAGATGGACAGAACACATAGCACATACCACAAACTGTTGCTGGGAAGAGGATGATTAGGGATACATCAATTGTTATTATTTCATCAATTAACTCATCTTGCCTTTCCATTTTGTGTTTGTCTCTGTTTATTGCACTTTAGTTTTTTAGAATTCAATACTTAGAAAATTGTACAATACAAGAAAACAGGCACGACACCACTGCACGTGCACCGGAAGCGGAAATATTACGATGTTGCGACCGTATGTATCCTTATGTATTCAACAATCAGTTTGATAACCTTTACTAGTACTTAAGTTGAAAATTTGTATTATATATAGAGCTGCCACCGTTTGCTATTTCCCTTCACAATCATCCTCGATGCAAGGTTTAATAAATTTATACGATATTGATGATACAATACATAATTTATATAGAATTAGTTAATTAAACAGCAACAACTCAGGCGAAATGGTTTATGAGATTCCAGGGACAAAATATATATGTACACAGGCTGATTTAATGGGATATTTATATACGAGTATGTATGTGCAGCAGGCATATTATCATCCTTCGGTTGTAATCGTTCAATGCTGTATTAGTATAAGTTCGTAAATTTTAGCAGCATGCCTATATATACATATGTATACCTACCATACACATATACATTAATAACAATAAAAGGAAATAAACAAACAATTATTCTGATATTTGCAGAAAAGACAAGATCTCGGGTTTACTTTTAGCTGCCCCACAGATCGTCTCCTAATCTTACATTATGATTACTGAAAGCATCAGTTTCTGCCCTAAATTGAAAAGTAAACTTCTGACGGCCGATCTCTTTCGCGGTCTCCTCTTGGCTTGAGTTGGTGGCTCTCTCTTAATTGGTTTGCTGGCTGTTTGTGCAGCTGTTGAACTCCTTTCATGTTCTCACATTCTTAATTCAATTAATTCGATGAAATTGTCTTTTAATTGAAACCGATCGCGTTTCGCGTTGTTTCGTCAGCAGCGAAATAACATTTCCAGCAGTGAGGGAGGTTCCAAATTTAATGGCAGATAGCTCTAAAATAAGTTCTTAAACGATGTACATACATATTTCTGAAACATTTAACTTACATCTTAAGGGCCTTTGTAGAGATTTGTACAACCTTCTGTTCTCAAATGACTTTGTTTGAATGGAATGGGGGCTTGATGTGGAATAAACTTCAATTGAATATTCTATAATGCATTTCCGCTTGAATATGTCCAACATTTCATTCATTCCCTGTCAGGGAATTTCGGGCACTGTATCCCCACTGTATCTCCAGGCAGGCAACGGATCCCACAACATATTGTTCCCAAAATGTTGAATGCCACTGATCCGATCAGAATGATGATGATGATTATGGGGGAGTAGAAGTGCAGAAGTGGGAGAATCAAGAGCAGCAGCAACGGGCTGTCGGGTGGGGTGGGGGGAACGGCTCTGCTTCCCTTTGTGGCACAATGACATTTTATCTCAAAATATGCAACAGCAGCACGTTCTCTGAAGCGGAGAGTGTAATAGATCAGTAGCGGAATCTGCATTTTCAGAATTCGAAAAACTACCGATGCGTGGCCCATGCAACAACAGCATGCCGCTGCTGCTGCTGCAGTTCATCTGTGTGTGTGTGTGTGTTTGGTTGATGCATCTTATAGTACATATGTTTGTATCTGAAGCTGTTGCATATGTGGGAGAATCCCCTTGAGGGCGACTAATCAACCGGCATATACATCGTCGCCTCTGTCTCTGACACTGTCTCTGGCACTGCCCCTCGGCTTTGGCGTCTTTCATTGTCTGCGCTTCGAAGCTACAGATACAGCGCCTCAGTGTGTGCGTGTGTGTGTGTGTGCGTGTGTCGGTTTTAGGGGACAGACGCTTCCAGTGGCTTGGGCTCTGGCTCTGGCTCATGGCAGATCAGAGCTCCAGCGATCAGTTCAAAATTGACTTCGTCGCTGACCAGACCGGACCGAACCGAACCCGAACCCACTCCGGCACGACACGCGACCCCGAATTAGAAAATTATCAAATCTCGGTCTAATTTAATTTAAAAAATTAAAGAATAAACGAAAATGTTAACCAAAAAGTGCGCCATTGATTGCTGGATATTTGTGGGCCTCGTCCTGGAATTTGTCTACGCAGAGCTGGACTTCAACAATGATCTGGAGAACAGCCAGAAGTTCCAGAGTATTCCAACCACAGTGAAAACATTCGAAAATGATACGGTCCTGTTGCCCTGCACCTTGAACAGTAAGTGGAAAAGGATAGCAACTAATTGAATCCTTCTGGAGAGAGCGACTTATGTGGATCTTAGACGATTAGGCGACCAGTTAGGGAGGGGCCTTGAAACGGTCAAAGAATTGTACAGTACAGCCCAGCGAAATTGGCCATAACAATGGCGTTTAATTCGATTGAAGAAATGAGCACACAATGGGGACAAATGATGGTATTATTATCCGTGCATAATAGAGTCCGAGGGAGCGAAACGGGAGTCCAGAAACGGATTCTGTTAATTTAATGCTACACACAAACCATGACAAATTCATGTCATTCCCCGGTGACCGGTGACGTGACCCCTCCGAACAGTAGAACCCTCTCAGCCAGCCCTCTCTCATTGATGTTGACTCTCCATTAAAGGATTATTGACAGCAACAATTAAGTTTTGATGGGTTAACGAGACGAAAGAGATGCAGCTATAAAGACAGAGAGGGAGAGCGATAGTGTGACATGATTTGAGACTACAGATTGTACAGATTTTAATCATACAACAATCATCATAGAAAATGTTCAATGCATTCAATTCCATTGCAGCTCCATTCCGATATGTGCGCTGGCACCGAGACGATGTGGCCCTGGTGGACTCCCGTCACCCGGAGATTCTGCCCCCCGACCGCATCATGCTCTGGCCCAATGGCAGCCTGCAGGTGGCGAACGTTCAGCCGGAGGACACCGGGGACTATTACTGCGAGATGAACTCGGACTCGGGCCATGTGGTGCAGCAGCATGCCATCGAGGTGCAGCTGGCGCCACGCGTCCTCATCGAACCCAGCGGACTGTCGGAGCTGCAGATTGGAGCCACCTTCGAGGTGGTGTGTGAGGCCCACGGCGTGCCCCAGCCGGTGATAAGCTGGCGACGGAACGGACAGACCCTGCACCTGCAAGGGAGCAGCACGGGCAACCGGCAGAGCCATGTCATGGAGATCAAGTCGCGGGTTCAGTCGGGTCTGATCGAGTGCGTGGCCAGCAATGGCGTGGGGGAGCCGGCCGTGGCTGGCGTCTATCTGCATGTGCTGTGTGAGTCCCATCTCCCATCCGCTCTTTGCATTGAATAATCCCTGAAATTCCAGTTACCCCCGAGGTGAATCTGCCCCAGTCGGTGGTGTACACCAAGCTGGGGGCGCGAGCCCATCTCGAGTGCATTGTGGAGGCGGCGCCGGCGGCCACGGTGAAGTGGTTCCACCACGGCCTGCCCGTGGCACTGGGCACACACTCGTCCAGCCACGAGACAGAGCTGCAGTCCAACCGCTCCCTCGACCACTACGTGAACGATGTGCGCCACCTGCTGGTGATCAAGAACGTCCGTAACGCGGACATGGGCCAGTACGAGTGCCGGGCAAGCAACAGGATCGGTGCGAGGAGTGCCAGCATTGAGCTGACCGGCCGGCCCATGCCGTGCATCTTCAAGATCAACCCGGGCACCCAGAGCTCCACGTCGCATGTGCTCGTGTGGCAGACGGAGAGCCTGCTGCCCATCATGGAGTTCAAGCTGAAGTTCCGCCAGATACCGTCCAACAATGTCACCAGACAGATTCGCACGAACTGGACAGAGCTCACGATCCCTGCCCAGGCCACAAATGGTATGATACAAGTTCAAGTAACTTCAACCGGAATCCGCTCTGATTGTTTCCTCCGTAGGTCTTGTCTACATCACGACATATACGCTGCATGGCCTCCAGCCGGCAAGTCTCTACGAGGTCTCCGTCCTGGCTAGGAACAGTTTCGGATGGAGTGACAATAGCAAAGTCATTCGCTTTGCCACAGGGGGAGAGGGTAAGTTATTATCCGATATCTGCTCTACGTATAATCTACGTATTTGTGCCGCCAACAGTTGAGCTGCCCAACTATTCAACGGAATCAGAGCTGCTGAACGATGTCACCGAGGAGGAGGAGGACATCCAGAATGAAATAACCCAGAGATCGGACACTCTGCGGGCCAGCATGATGTTCAATTCGGGATCGGTCGTTCGGCAGGGCCGTGGGCTCAGTGGGGCCTTGATCTATTCCATATGCCTAGTATTAGTCCTGACGTACCAGTAATTCAAAATGCTTTTGTACTGAACCAAATAAATAAGTATCACCAAAAATTCTGGGGAAGGTAACTCTCACGCGTCATTTAAGGGAAATGAATCAAGTATCTGCAATGATAGAGAGATAAGGTTATGCATACATATGTGAAGGTGTGACTAAATACAAACACAAATGACTAAGCCGACAGTATTGGACCCTAGGCATAGTGAAATAATCTTTTCTTCTGACGAATTCTATATATTTATAATAATTATTAATTCAGGATGATATCAATTGTACTTGGAAAAGAAACCTCAAGGCCAAGGCTGCTCTTTTATCTCCTTAAATTTAAAACAATTTATTTTAGGAACTGGAAATGGTTTAAACTGGATAAAACTAAAAATTAAAATTCCAAATTAATGCTGTCGGGAGAAGAGTTTTCCCCCCCGATGAAAAGTAAATCGTTATTATATAAGTAATAAATTTGAAAACGAATTTAAAATCTATTCCAGAGACCAGGAAAGAATTACAGATTGCATTGAAATAGAAATATCAAATTGCGAAAATGGGAGAAGCCTGGACATCTGATATACTAGTAGGTAGGTAGGTATACGTACATTATGTATGGCTCCATGCCAGGGCTTCCTCTATGGACCGACCGCCGCCATCAATTGGCAGTGACATTGCGGCGCAGTTAACGCATCTTTCTTGTTCCGCATCCCCAACCCCATCCCGACCCGCCAGCAATCCCGCGCTTGGCTTGGCTTGGCCCCCACTTCGCTCTCTTTGCTTTGCCCTCTTTGAACGGAACGGAACACTGAGCCAAAGACTGTTTACCTGCAGCAGCAGCAGGCGCACACGAGAGCGAGAGAGAGAGATAACGAGGCGAGGGCATTGGGAGAGTTGGCGCTCGTTGGCGCTGTTCCATTTCGTTCGTTTCCTCTGGCAGCGGCAGCGGCAACGGCAGCGGCGGTGGCAGCGCTTTTGGCATCCCAGCACGCGCTCCACTGGCCAGTTCTCGTTTGAAAAGCATCGCGTACGGGCACGAAGAGAATCCACAGCGCAAAGGTCTCGTCTCTATTGAGTCGCCATCTAACACCAGCCAGCAGGCCTTCGGCTTCGCCCTCGCACAACCTTAGATTTTAAGCAGCCAAAAGACAGCTGGTGCCACAGACGAAACACTCTCGCGGAAATCTGTAAACGTTTTTAGCTCAAATAGCCTTTTGGCCATGGCCAAAACGGGGCGAAAGCGTTGCAAGTGCAAGTGTTAAACGGTTTCGTGTTCACGTAAAAACAAAAAATTCAAAGGAAAACCAAAAACAAAAAACAAAACAAAATACAAAAAAAAAGCACCACAATACATCGTCTTTTGCCTTTTTTAACGCTTTAACCGAATTTTGTTGTCGTTGTTGTTGCTGGCTCTGCGGCTCTGCGGCAGCTCTCATCTCTCGTCGGTATCTTGGGGTACGCTACGGGACCAGCAAAACCAGTTTTCTTCCTCTAGGCCCAGGCAAAATAAATACAACAAAACTGAAACCAAAAAAAAACAATCTTCTCATCGCATCCATTCTGTAACTGGCCCTGAAGCCTGCCCCAGACTCTACCCAATGAACCTCGACTCTGACTTCATCTTGGGCTCCGACTCCGAGTCGATGATTCATAATAATTGCGCACAAATATGTGGCAAGTGTGACAGATGTGCCCCACATCCTCCGCTCCACCTTAGAATGCATTTTGGCACTGCACTCAATCTGCAGCCAAAATTCAGATTCAGTTTCAGTTCTCCCTCTCTCTCTTTCGCTCTCTCTTTCTCTCTGTCTGACTGTCTGCACTCTGCCACATTCTATAAATATGTACGAATATGTAAAATAGTTGTCGCTGTGCCGGCAAACTGGCAGAAACGTACATGCAATGCACCAGGCGACACAAGAGCGAAGCGAAGCCAAGAAAATCGCCAAACGAAAGCGAAAATAACAGATACTTGTGTGGGGGCCAGGAGGTGGAAGGAGGGGCAGCGTCAACAGCAGCGGCAGCGGAAGAACGGCCAGCTGCTGCAGAGGATGTGCAGATGACGGTGGAGACAGACAGGGTGGCAAGGCGGTAGAGAGGGTGGAAGCTACAGAGGGGGAGAGAAGTGCAGTGCAAACAAACGTTCAATGGAAAACAAATTTCTTGCTTGTTTTTTATTTACAGTAAGATACCAAAAAAAGAGAACAAAAATAAAAGAGCACAGAGCCGATTCATCAGATACCCTTACCGATGGATCGATGCTATACTTCAATCTCCTACGACCGATCGTCCATATGTAATATGATGAAAATCATTTGTCCCTTCGTAAGGGCATATAAAACAAAGTTTTCAATTCATTATTTCTGGCGGCAAAGTGCAAGTGCTGTACAGTGTACACTGCCCCCCAAAAAGCATTCCACACACAGATTGAAGACAGCTGCAGCCTGCAGCCTGAAGCAGCAGCAGCCGCTCGCTCTCCAAAGACTGCACACACAAGTGCAGTAATTGTGCTTGTGTGTGCATGTGTGTGTGTGTGTGTGTAAACTTTTTGAGCGCAATGTAAATAAACAAAACGCCAAAGAAGAAACACCAACAACAACAGAAACAGAAACAACAGAAAGAGAGGCACTGCTTTGATTTGAAGAGAACAATGAAGAAGAAAACGACAAACAAGAAAAAGAACCAAGTTTGCACCTTTCCCTATACCCTTCACCCTATCTTCCCCCCACCTATCGCTGTCTCTCTGTCCCTATCGTTCACTGTTTCTTTGATTTTTTCCAATTGATATACAGCCCAGATCCGTCAGGTCCGACGGCTGGCTGGCTGGCTGGCTGGCTGGGTGGGTGGTGCCAGGGCAGACGGACGTCTGTTTGAGCGGTAAATCTTGTTTTAGTGATAGGCAAGAGAGCTTTTGTAGTCACTTCGTTAGAGGAAGGTGTCAACGGGTATACTATATTCGAAATGTCGTTCAAACAGTTGACACTCCAAATATACATATATATAGTACTAAACGAGTATATATGTATGTACATATGTATGTACATGTGTGTTCTGTGTTTAGTTGTGGGAAAATGTGTACCTGCATGTGAATGTGCGGAAATTACAGCTCGTTAGTTAGTTTTCGCTGTGGGGTGTGAAATGGGTGGGGGGAATCACATTTTGGAGATTCGATTAGGTACTCCAGAAGCTGGCATAAAGATACATATACATATGTACATAGATGATTAAATACATTATATTACTGGCAATTTCTCCATTTAGTTAGTTATTTTTTCAGTTATTTCCTAATAGACATATTGTAAGAAAACTTATGGCATTTCCCAAGATCATATCTAAGAAAAATCGAATAAATAATTGCATCATCTTCGATGCTCTCTGTCTAGAAACAAGTATTTCGATATCGCAATGCTAATATCACAGAGTATCTCAGGTTTAATGAGGTTTATTTCGACCTGGAAATACTCTGTATGTTTAGTGGATAGTAACCAAACAAAACCATGGCCTACATCTAGGCGAAAGACACTGAATAGTAAAATGTCTGGAATATATTATTTATTAATAGTCTTTTTCATATGGCCAAAAGAGTGTCAGTCAGTCGGATGCAATACAAACATTTTCAAATGTTGTTTTTCAAATATTTTCGCAAATGCATCAGCTATGGATTATGATCGTCAGACATTGCGAAATTGTTTGTTTTATGAGTTGAGCACACGAACACACGTACATATGTATGCGCACATACACATATACAGAGTGGGAGAGAGGGTGAGAGGATGAGAGGAATGAGCTATGCAAGGCATATGCAAACAGCTTTTAAATTAGTGGCCCGAATTTGTAGTCCGGTGTACACTATACACACTCGTATGTATGCACATATGTACTGAATGTACAGGCATTTTTTTCATTGGCTTTTCTGGTTGTACAATTTTTTCGCATTTGCACATTAATTTATTTATATGCATAAACATTTGCATGCTATTCGACTTGGCACACCCCTGACCCAACAGAACCCCCCACCGGTCCCCCTGCCCCCCCACACTTCGACCCACTTTACTGGCATTGAGTCGCGGACCAAGAGAGGGAGAGCGAGAGCCTACCATGAGCTGTAAATTGGACAACAGCAACAGCAGCAGCAACAGCAGCAAATGGCGATTTTTCGCATAGAGATCATAATATCTTCGAGATACGACTTATCGACGGCGAGCAAATGGCAAACAGACCTGACCAGCCACGAGTACACGAGCGAGCCTTGCATAACCCACCCGGCCAAGTGGCCAAACGCCACTCCACGCCAATAATAGTTGCAAAAAAATTCGTTTGTAGTCCGCGCTTTTCCATCAATTTTCGTGCAGCTCAATTAGATGTTTCCGGCCGCGGAGCGCTTTTCGCATATAAAACGCATAAGCATAGCATAAGCGAAATTAAGAAATCATATAACCAAAAAATCAACAGAAATTATCAAAGTTATCGATTGATTGTCTTGGCGGCTCCCGTTTTGGGGCCGCGCTTGAAGATTGTATTTTGGGTAGCAAATTAATTAAGTACCAACCAAACATATTAATTGCAGTTAACGACCTACCTCCGACAGCACCGAAACCAAATCAAACAGCAACAACAGCAGCCCAGCCCATAAACCAACAGAAAGTACAAAATCAAATCAAATCAAAAGCAACAGCAAAAGCAAAAACAAAAACAAGAGCAAAAGCAATCAACATGATTAAGGCGAGAGATTCGACGTGGCTGTTGCTCATTTGTCTGTTAATTGGACAATTTTATGGTAAGTCAAGGACTAGGCTTAATGATCTATTTAATGAAAAGAACTAATTCAAACTAATTTCAAGTGAGGGGTCAAAAATCCAGGGAGAAACTTTGAAAATGAATAGATATTCGTATGATATTGTGAGGGCCAGAAAGATGGGAATAAGGGACAAAATACGATTAGAGGAAAGTGTAGACCACATACTAGTAGTTCGATCTAGAGATATGTATTGACTAAGTAGAGATGGTTAGGAGATGGTCTTCGTTTCTTCAATCCCTATCCCCTAAGTAGTGTTCATTTCGGCGAATTCATTCCTTTAAATCCCCAGTAAATGCTCTTCTTTAGTTAGCATTTATGTTCTCAGAGTGTCACGACCTTTTAATGTCTGTTCTGTTCAATGAATTTACGTAAGTTTCGAGAAATTATGAATTGAATGCCGCCGACACATCTGACGAAAATAAGTATGAGCAATGTTGTTGTTAGCCCACATACAATACCAGAGAGCTTTAGATACGATGGTGGTGAGGTACCCAGTAACCACGTGCATACCTGGGCTTATCTTTTGCGTAAATTCAACTCACACACACACACACACACTCTAGGGCATACGTGAGTGTATGTGTGCACAGCGAGCATATCTTATCGCCAAAGAGGGGCAAACACTTATCTCCCCGTCGGAAAGTTAAATTTCATTCGCTTTCGGTTGGTAATATGGCGCAAATTGTTGATAACGGTTAACATTCCAGCGCGGAATGCTTGTGGAACGATGGCTTCGAAAGTTATTGGCTCCACACCGCACCACACCGCTCCGCTCTGCCGTACCCTTACCGGGGGGTGGTGGGAGGGTGGTAGGCTGCCATGTGTTTTCTTCCACAACTTCCATTAAATTCCAGACGTTCTAGAAGTAGAAAGCTCATTGATTGCTCTTAATCTTTGCAAAATTATGCGAAACTAATATTGTTTATTGCCTTTAAAGCCAGTTATGTGTGTGTGTGAGATAGTTACCAATTTTTGTAATACCCTCTGCAAGTGTATTAAAACTCCAATGAATTGAGTAAATATTTGCTATGCACGAACGTTGTGCAAAGAATGGCATTTTGATGTCGAATATTTGCTCGTAAACTTCTCTCGCAGGCAACGTCTGTTGCTGGCCGGGGGCTGGGACTGGGGACTAGGGATGGGGAAGGGGATGGGAATGGAGGGCTGTGTCTCTCTTTCTATGTGGAACGCCCCCCAGAAATGTTCTATATAATCAGTTGTCTGTCCCGATTCCAGGCCAAAAGGCCATGTGATGTGTATTTCCCCCCACCCCTCCCCCTTTGGTGCGGCGACCACCGACAATGAAAAATATTTGGCTTTTTATTAATTTTTTTTTTCTTTTTTTTTGTCGGTTTTAATTAAAAGTTCATTTTTCTTCCAATTTTAGCCATGAGATAAGCCAACACTGTTAGCTGTTAGCGGATAGCCAAACATATTCCAGCATACAATATCAAAGAATATTTGGCCTAGAAAACACACGCACAAATTGTTGTAAACTCTGTAAATGTTTCATAACATTCCTCTGAAACAGACGAAACGAAACGAAAAGAAAATATTTGTTCCTATGATGAATTGAGTTCTTTGGCAGTTCCATGGCAAATCCATAATTAGAGTTGATAAATACTTGCCCCCAATGGGGGCATACTCGTGGTTTATTTACTCCGCTGGCGGTCTGTCAAGGGTAACAGCTCCAAGTGCCATTCCATGGGGACCTACTAATGGTCAAATTCTTTGAAATGGCAATAGAGTGCTTGGAACATCGTACATACATATATGCATAAAGTACATAAGTACTTTAGCTGATTTTTCATTGGACTCGCTTCAGTATTTTCCAAAAAAAAACAAAAAAAAAATGGGAAAAAAACATTCTCAAATTACGCATTTGCATGGGGGAACGGAACGGAACGGGACGGAACGATCGAGACGTAGGCTATCCAAAAATAAAGATCGCATAATAAATCAATGATTTGATCAATCAAAATGTTCCAGAGGGTGCGGATTGAATGCGTGCCCCTCCCATGATCCCTCTGTTTTTTTTTTGGTTTTTTTTTGGAGCGGAATTGATTTGCCGAATCAATTGATTTCCATTTAATTTTCCATTTATTGTGTGTCTGGGTTTTTCGGCGCGTTTGTGACTTTATGCAAATTCGTGGAATCGAATTATGTACTACAATATGTACATATATATCCGGGTGTATATAGTCATAGAACGGAGTCGCCCAGTTCTTGACACTTTTATGACCCCCCATGGACGTAGAGCTGCCATAGCCTGTCCATTGCTGAATCTGTTTCTCTCGATCTTTTTCGGATATTTCGGATTGGCATCTGGGAGTATGCCATAACTTATTTATACACACGTCTTATTGACTCAAAGATGGACGTGGATGTCGATGTGGGCCATTCTAGAATTGTTTACTTAGTGACCTCATAGCTCATACGATCTTACATACATATGTGGGACAAACTGAAAGTAACAACAAAAACAACATGATCATGAATTTGCAATCAATCCTATACGGAAAACAGTCTTGAACTGAATCTTGAATCAGAGTTATCAATGGACTATCAATCGATGGCGTAGACTGTCCTCACTGATACGACGATTGATGAGTGATGACTGGCGCTTGCTGCAAGGATTCTGCATATATGTATGTACATACATATATCTGGGGCAATGTAATTAAAATGCAACCTGATACGCTAGTGGATAGATTATAGCAGCCATGCTGGACCATGAAATTACACACATTCCTAGGGAAAGTCTTAAACTCTTAATAAAAAACAACTTAAGTGAAGTTTGCTGCAAATATAGTTAATCAATCTAAAAGGGTATTGGCAACTGTCAAATTCCGATTCGATCGAGCATGACTTCATCTCGAAAGTAACGGCACAATCATCGAATATTGGCCACAGGAATGCGACATGCTCCAGACGACGCCCCGGGCGCAATGCAGGCGACCACAAAAGGCCATACAACATTGAACTTTTAAGGCAAAGGGAGTGGCAGCAGCAGCAGCAGCCTTCGCTGGGGAGCAGTACAGTTGGTAGCGGGGGGGAAACAGAGTCTGGAGCTGGAGCTGGCGCCGCGACATCCCGACGCCATTGTTACACTCAAAGCGGGAGTGCAGAGAGTGAGAGAGAGTGAGAGAGAGTGAGAGAGAGAGAGAGTAGCATTCAGCCATCCATCCATATGGATGAACTGGCTCTGAGTGGGGGCTGGGGGCTGCTGTGGCTGTTTCCGTTTTTTATACACACTTTTGCAACCCCCAACAACGCGCCAAGGACAATGCGAGCTCAGGGAGCCGGATGACGCATGAGAGCGAGTGCGAGAGCGAGAGAAAGGAGCCAGCCACTTGCCAGAGCCACTTGCCACAGCCACTTGCACTTCTCCTGTGACTTTTGGCGCTGACCTACTTATGGCACCACAATGGGGTACGCTGGGATGTGGAACCAAGTCTCTGGATACATATATACTCGGATGTACAGTGTATTTGTGGCCTTGACACGAGAGGCAACAGCGGGCGAAGGCTGCAGCTGAAGATTGCAATTTCGTCAGCTTCCCCCGAATCGGGGGATGGACGGATGGATGGATGGATCGGCGGTGAAGGTCCCTCCATCCTCTTGAGGCGAGACGATGGCAAGCTGTTTTTGGCCCGACCTGGCCACTGGCGGCCACTCCATAAAAGGGGCGTCTGGCTGTGCGTCAAGCGGATGCGAGCAGGGGCACCAATTGGATAAGATAACTGGCTTGGCTCCGACTTTGGCTGCCGTGGCGACTCGACACGACACGACACGGCGACTCTTGCCGGCTGGAGACTCAAGTGTTTACCTTAAAAAGCTTTTATCGCCAATTGATAACGACTTGCGCAATATCCACCAATATCCATCGTAGCCATACGAGAATATCCAAGATGATGATGATGATGATGATTGTTGGCCATGAGTCAGCCCACTTTTACCCGTTAGAGACGCATTTGGCATGCAAATTGTTATGGCCAATACCATACATCACCGCACCGAGCTGCGGTTAGAAGTGTGACTCAAGTGATTTGCATACAATCTGACAGGGGGAGGAGTCATTCATTGTATGTAATTCAAGGGGTAATTAACATTCCATATCCAAAGAACAGAACAGAACCCATTGGTTCTGACTGCTAATGCGTTTATGGCCGAGAAAATTTACTCAAGGCCTACCCTGATGGTATCTAGTTTGTTATCTGCATACGAGATTAGTTATTAAGGTGATGGTGATGGAATTATTGCAGGGATTTTCCATGCATAGATAGCATGATCCAAAAAGAACCACAGATGATGAGGCATACCTTTAGGCGTTGGTGGGAATTCCGAAGAAGATACTCACCTTTTAACATTACTAATCAATTGAAAGTATCTGCAAATATGGTATGGTATCTCCCCCTAGTTCCGGTCCAAAGCTAATTTCCGCTTCTGTGCTGCACTCTCGTAAATGAGTTCGTTAGTGGCTTCGACCCTTACTCTTCCCCTTCCCCTTGGGAATCATGGGATGGTGTGTGATTTTTATCAGTTCCCATTAACAGAGGAGCAAACACTCGAGTGACTCATGCATTCCCTGGATACATTTGTACCTTTTCCTACCCCCACTTTCCAATGACGCAATGATCGCACAATGCAACGCTTTCTTTTCTATCTGCAGTTCGGTGTCAGGGCTCGCCCATTGAGGAAGAAACAGACTACCAGGGCGACGACTACGACTATGGCGATGCGGATGGTGACGATGATTTGGAAGGAGCACAGCCACCCGAGCCCCAAGATCTGTCCGGTTCTCCGCCATACTTTGACCAAGCCGAACTGAGGATCGAGGCCAAGCCGGGCGACGATGTGATCCTCAATTGTGATGCACGCAATTTCCAGAGTGAGTTTCCCCACCTATACAAGAGAGACCCCCAAGAGACTCGAATCTAACAAGTACTCCTCCCTTCCTCGACAGTCAACAACGCGGTGATGTGGTACAAGGGCGTGACGATCATTGCGAATGGCCAGAATGCGATCAGCCACCGGGTGGAGGGCATGAAGAACAACTCGATCCTGCTGAGGGGCGTCACGTCGGACGACTCCGGCGAATACTATTGTGCCATTCTGCCGCAGAACGTTCGACAGCTAACGACACTGAGGGTGGGCGCCCGGCTGTCGATCCTCTGCGACGATCGCGATGTAACGGATCGCTCGCAGACGTTCAGGCAGGGCGACCACCACAAGCTCGAGTGTCGAACGTACCTGCCCGGAGAGCAGACCAGCATCAAGTGGTCGTTTAATGTATGTTGACCCAGGTCCCAAGATCATCCTCACCACATCCACTTACCCGCGCCCCTCCCCCACACATTTCCCCCAACTACTTTCAGGGCCAGCGCTTGGAGTCGTCGCCCGAGGACACGGCCGATGGCATCATTGTGCTGGACAACGTGGACGAGATGAACGCAGGCGTGTACCAGTGCCTCGGCGACGACGGGAGCCGCGATCCCCCGCACGGCATGGTCACCATCGATGTCCACTACAGCCCCAAGGTCTCGACGCACCGGCACCACGTGAACACCGAGGATGGCGGCACCGCCGAGATGTACTGCAACTATCGGGCCAATCCCATTGCGATCAGCTTCTTCATCAAGGATGGCAAGACGCTGCAGCTGTCCGAGAAGTACTCGATCAAGAACTCCTTCCACAACGGCCACAATCGCACCACGCTGATGGTCAAGGGTGTGGATGTCGCTGACCTGGGCGAGTATCTGTGCCATGTGGAGAACGCCATTGGCTCCAACGAGGCAAAGATCCACCTCAGCTACAACCCGGAGACGCCGCAGTTCGAGGACATGACCATCGACGGCACCAAGGTCACCATGCACTGGCTGGTGCGCAGTCTGCAGCCCCTGTCCGAGGCCATGCTCGACTACAAGCTGACAGGGGTAGGCGATCTGTTTCCCCTCTGCTCTGAATCGGAGATCTGATCTAATTCTTTCATCTCCCTGCAGTCGTACACTTGGAGCACCGTTTCGGTTCTGCAGACGCAGCGACACAATCAGACGGGAGGCATCTGGAAGATCACGCATCAGCTGGATCTGCCGGCCCGAGGCCTCTGGCATGCCCGCGTCAAGACGAAGAACACCCAGGGGTGGTCCAACTTCTCGCCAGATCATGATTTCCGCCTAGCGGACGATGAGGGTGAGTCATCTTTCGCATGCGAGTTCTAGAGTTCTCCCAGCCATGTACTCACATTCCCATTTTTCTTGCCCGTAGCATCCAATGAGCTTAGCGATATGGATCTGCCACCGGACCAGATCGTGCGCGCCGGCATCGGTGGCTCAGTGGGAGGTGGTGCGGCACCAGCGTTACAGCAGCTGCCTGCTGGCTCGATCTTCTTGGCAGGTCTCAGCGTGCTCTGGCTGCCCCTGCGGCTCTAAGGGGTGCCGCCACTCTGGGCCATCCGGTGGACTGTACATACGTATTTCCGGATCACTTAGCTGGCGAAAGCAGCACACACACACACACACACACAGACGCACACACACACACACACGAAACGCAAATAGGAAAAGAAACTAAAGTATTCTAATTATACGAAATGCTAATGCGCGCTGCTGGTGGAGGAGACCGGCCAATACTTGCTTGGGGTCAATGTTAATGCTAATGCTAATCCCAATGCTATACTACATATAATGCACGCTGGAGCGATCGCCACTGGAAACATTTGTGCCAAGCAAAGGACGGAGACGAAACGGGGAGGACAACGAGCGAATTAAAGTTAATTTAGTTTAGTTATAGTTAAAGCGTATACATTGGAGGGGAGGTGGATGTGGATGTGGATTGTGGATATGGATATGGATTAGGAAGGAAATCTGCGACGATCGGTTCAAAACCGCCCACAGAGGATTAACTTTTGATTAACCTTAGATGTAATATTTATTTGTTTTGTATGATGTACGAGGACGTAAGAGAGACAGAGAGAATCTTCCTTGTTACCTGAGAACCCGAACCGGAAACGAATACAAGACGAGAGGCCACTGCTCGGGGAGAGCGCTCACCCTGGTATCGATGGCCACCAAACTCCTCCGAGCCCAGCGTGAGCAGATCGTCCCCTTCCCAGGCGGTGGCTCATAGTAGTGTAGATAACAAAAGGGGTAAAGATCTAGTGACTTTTTAGGATTTGCAATACGTACACAGAATATTTTTGGATAGCCGAGCGTACTTACAGCATTTTTGTGACAGTATCAGTGGGTCACAGGTGACGGGTGGCCAAGGGGTCGAGGGTCGAGAACCAGAGAGGGAGGCAGGAATGGCACGCGAATTATTATATAAACTAGACCAAAGCTTAGACATACATATAGTATGTGTACCTACCATACCCATACACGTACGTACATACACACATATGATACATATTTTTATGCCACTTGAACTCGATGGGAATCAGAGGAATCGATACGAACATTACACATCAGAGAAATGGGATGCGTATGTACTTATATACATAAGAGATATTGAACAAATCGAAGAGAGAGAGCTATACAGCCATACTATACTTAATACTTGAACACAAGAAACACCTTTTTGTCTTTGATTCTGCTACAATACCTGAGGGGAGGATAATCGCCATAACATGCTGACCATATACAAGATATATAGTACGTGTGTATCTATAATCAATTTGTGAGTGTATGTAAGAATATATTTTATATATATTTTATTTAAGAATTATAACATTAAAGCTGATCAATAAACGTGCCAACGGAAAAGAGGCAATCAAACGAAATTGATTCTTCGAAGAATTCAATCAAAATAAAGTTCCATAAACAAACCGAACCGAACCTGATTTCAACAGCCGATCTTTAAGCACATATACATACATATATATGTATATAGTATATATACAATACATATTGTACATACATACATATGTATATCTAAAAGCCAGTGTCTTACATGAATATTGTAATTTCGTTGAGTCCACATAAAAGATAAATGAAATATATAACTAAACTAAACAAATTTGTAATTCTTTTACTCTCTCTCTCATAGAGATCACGATCTGATCCGATCCGATCCGATCCAATCGAAGGGGACAACTCAGACAAATATTGATTGATTGATTGATTTAATGCCGCAGTTTCTGTATACTTTGGTTCCTTTCTTTTTTATTTAATAAATAAAGTTGATTTTGTCTTTACAAATACACAAATTTACATTCAACAAAGATTTCAAATGCACATTTTCCAGTGAGAAGAGTGGAGAGTGTAGCGTTTAGCGTTTAGAGTGAAGGGGGGCGGGGGATAGGGGCTGCAAATCTAATACTAGGCTAGAAACTAATGCCTGCCGATCTTCAGCAGACAGACTCCAGTCAGCACTGGCCACAGAAGGGAGAAGGGGCTGGGGCTGAGGCTGGACAGACTGCTCGACGCGGAGGTGGAGCTCTCCGGCGCAATGGCATCGAGGGAATGTTCGGCGATGACCACCTTGATGTTCAGGATAGAGCCCTTGGGCAGGGCCTTGCAGTAGTAGTCGCCGGCGTCCTGTGGACTGGCCTTCAGTATGGTCAGGTCGTAGTTTCCAGTGTCCAGCTTAAAGTTGGGCTGCACCAAAGTGCCGCCATTGGAGATGATGTTCTTGCCGAAGAACCACAAGATGCTCTCTGCAAGGTCAAAGTGGGGTCATTATTGGCGACAAATGGGCAAAGAGCACTCTAACTTACGCCGGGTGATGTCCAGGTCACACTTGAGGATCACATCCTCGCCGCGGAAGCCCGTTACGGTTACGGTTCTGTTTGGCTGCGCACTGTCGGTCTTGGCTGGAATTTGACCTTGATTATTGGCCTGTTGACTGGGCGCACTCTGGTCATCCTGTTCGTACTCGAAGTCATCATCCGCCATCATTTCCTCCTCTTCAGTGCCGGACTGGGGGTAGGAGAACACTGAAACGATGATAAATTAAACGATTAAACATAAAATTCCAGGATCCACCATTCCATACAGCATAATTATAGCCCAATGCGAGCGATGATGCTTCGAGTGTTTATAGTGGCGGCCGTGGGGGGTCGGTCCCAGTGGCAGCTACCACCACATTTAGTCGGTGGGTTAATTAAGCGAAATTAAATGGAAATTGAAACCAACTCGAAATGCATTAGGCCCATCATCATCCGGCTATCAGCATCTGTGTTTTTGTTTTGTTTGCGTTCCCTCAATTTCGCAGCTCAATTTCATTGGCGCGATGGGGAGAGGGGAGAGGGGACAGGGGACAGCGGGCAGCGGGCAGACAGCTGCACTGATGATGGGTTAAAGGCGATTCGCATTCACCGTTTTCCCATTCTTCATTATTTTCTGTTCTTTTCGGCTTTCCTCCGCACACATGCACATGCACAAGCACACGAATGTACAAACATATAATATTTTGTCGAAAACATTTCGGTGAAATGGGGTCACATGAAAAACGAAAATTGAAATGAGCGTATGGAAAGAGAAAACAACAAGAGTGTGCCTGCCGCCTGTCTAGTGCCTAACACTAGCATACTCCCCCTCTTTGGCTGGGTGGTATATTTGTGGAAGGTAAGGCAGTTCGATGGAGCGGTTGAGTGCCAGCCGCACTGCTTTACCTTCCATATAATATATACCTTGCGACTGTCTCTCCCTCTTCCATCCTCTCCCACTTTCTGGGGTGTTGGTATTGGTATTGGTGTTGGTGCAACGGTGTCGGTCGGGCGATCGCCGGCACCGCCACCGCCGCCGCACCCACATGTAACGTGCTGACGGGTGTGTATGGCTGGCAGCCGAGGGACAGTGGGCTACTTTTTTTGTTTTTCGGTGGTGTCACCACCACCACCGAAGCACAGCATTGAAAGCATTTCACAACAATGTCCATTTTCATAGTGCCAACTGCAGCACTCTCACACACACTGGCACACACACCCTCGGAAAAAGGGACAGTCTGATGATTGTGAAAAGTTTAAATTTACATTTTGTACATTTGCTTGGCCTCTTGTCTTCCTGTGTGCGTTTATTTATTATGGCCACTGTTGTGTCGCTTTTCGGCTGCTCAGCGTTGCGTGGTTTAGTTGTTGGGCGGCACAATGAAATCAAATAAAAGAACGCCAGCACGAAGCTTTTGATACCCTGGCAGACCGATTCGAAATTTCTTTTTTTCGAAATTACTCCTCTCCGCTCCAAAGGTGCGAGTGTGTAAGGTGACTTCCAGTTCCAATTCCAGTTCCTGCCGTTACGCACAAGAGAAAGGATGGGAATGAATGGGAATGGGAAGGCAAACAGCGATCAACAACAACTACAGCAACGAAAGAGCTTGACGGGCACTCTCTTTCGCTTCTCCTTGCATTCCTATTGCGTTCCCTGAACCATGGCCTCCCTCCCTCTCCCTCTCCCTCTCCCTCTCTCACTAAAACTGAACAAAAAATGCACATTCACTCACGCATTGTCCGAGCCGAGCGGGTTGGCTGCTCTTTTGTCGTAAACTTTGGCCATAAAAGAAATTTATTCTCGTATTTATGTACATTGAACCAAAACAGCAGACACAGAAATCACACAAAAATTCAATCCAATCCATTGAACCAGGAAGATAAGAAATAACAAAATATTTAAGGCAATTCTCATTGCGGATTTTGGCCGAATTATCCGGCGGAGTGGCCTTCCGTCCGGACGAGAAGAACTTCCGTAATTCTAGGAAAAACTGTGCATGTGTGTGGATAAAAAAAACAATAAAAGTACTTCAAAATGTAATAAAAAATTGTATTGTATTTTGAAAGTAATTTGATAAGGTTTTATGGAAACGGGAAGCCCAAAGAGTTTAAAGAGCATTTTTGAGGAATTCTAATATTTAAATATATATTTAGGGAGAATTTTTAAATTTGATAAAAAATTTCTGGCTCCGAAAATCGTACAATCTTTTACCCTTTCCCTTCGTTCTTTTTATAAACAATACACCCAAAACGATATTATCCCCGGATTATGTTCGCGTCCATGTTTTTCCTATCTTTAGAGATAAAAGTTTCCATCCTTCAACCCATGTTACTGGCCAACTTTAATTGGTACTTAGAACTGGGCCAAAAGTAATTTATCATAACCATGATTCCGACAAAAAAAACAACATCGAGGGAATGAAATGCAGTTCGGAGTCGGCTAATAGTCCAAAAAGTCGAGTTAGCTTTAATGCCAGTCACTCCCCTCCCCTCCCCTCTCCTGCCACTACATCAGGCCCTTTGGCCCCTGGCCCTCTGCTGCCGGCCGGGAATCATTCAAGTGCAGCATTTTTGTTGTCTTTACTACCTGTGATAAGGCCCGGGGCTGCTCTCTGATCTTTGATCTCCTTTCAGTGTGTGCGTGTGTGTGTGTTTTCAGCTCTGTCTGTCCCCGAACGTGACTGACCAGACCCAGTCCCAGACCCAGCCAGACCCAGCCAGACCCTGGCCCTGGCCCGAAGTGGAATGGAGTGCAGTGCGTTATATGAGCCGAAAATTGTCTGTGCTGTGTGGCAGGAGGTGGTCTTTGTCTGTGTGTTTGTGTGTGTGGCAGATAGAGACATGCGGCAAGGCGGATAATGATAATGGCATTCTGGTTCTGTGAAAGCGATCAGGTTACGGCCACGAAGCGACAAAGAGAGAGAGAGAGAGCGACAGACAACATCATAAAACGACCCACGATTCCCAATTGGCCAGGAGCCACTGTGACAGCCATAGAGGGGGAGGGGCTGATCGGATCGGTTGGTTTCAGGCAGATGTGCGGATCATTGACAGATGCCCAAAATAGCACACATTATTCGCATTCAGTTCGGGCACTCGGTCGTGTGTCTGGAAGGGATTGCGGGATTGAGGGATTGAATTGGCCAGAGAGTGCAGGCAGATGCTGCCTGCTCGACGCGTCGGCTAGCCAAAAACTAATTGAGCATTTTCCATTTTCTAAATAGAGAAAATATGCAAATCCAGCGTGCACTTTAAACGAATGCTTTTCCTGGCTTCAATTTCTCTAATCGATTCATTTCACTTTGTATTTTTATGCGCTGTGGTCTTTGGGGGAGGGATGGTGGACCGGCATCAAGTGGCTTCAATAAATTTCGATTTTCAGTGATCCAAAAAACACACATACACACACACACACATACGCACATACAAGTACGAGTATATGCTCTCATGTGCTTAGGTTTTCCCGAAGAACTTTGATTTCACTTAAACGATTTTCCATTGCGGCCACTGATCGTCCACTGACGCCTCCTTCAACATACCATTCTGTACCATGCCCAAGCCCAAGCCCATGTCCGCCCCCCTCCCCCCTCTTGGCTGTGCACGTGTCGGCAGCACTTAGATGGGGCAAGTGGCACGGATTGTGCGGGCAGCCAGCCAACAGCATAGAGAGGGTCTACACGGGGCTACTATAGAGCCATAGACATCCGAGTAGTAGTCGTAGGCGAGGCGCAACTCGGGGCTACGCCTAGCGCATAATAAACTGCCCCAAGAGGCAGGGCTCGTGTTTTCCCCATTCGGAGTCCCATTCGGCGTCCCATTCCCATTCAAGTGGCTCTCTGTCTCTCTGTCTCACTCTCCCTGGCGGCTTCTAATTAATATGCGGCACTCCTTTCTTGTTCTTCCCCTAGCCAGAGCCAGAGAATATTTGGGCAAGGTTTGTTCTTCGATTTGGGTTATTTATTGCCATTTGGGTGGGTTCGAAAACCCTTGGGTACCCTCTATGGACACAGACATTCCACAGACATTTTGGCACAAGACACACAAAAATATTTGAAACGTTTTTTGTGACCAAAATTTCAATTATTTTAAAGAAAATATCATTAAATATTTTTAAAGTCTTTGAACTTTACAAGAATCAGAAAGAATCTGAAATTCATTTTATAGTGGATATATAATATGGTTTATACATATTCATACATATGTATGTATGTATGTACATATGTTGGCAGTTTGACAAATAATTTTTTATTTTTTATCTCAGATAATTAAATAAATAACAAACCCAATGTGAAATGCAATACTTTTCGGATATTGGTATTTATTTTTGACAGATTTTTGGCAAATTTTAAGATTTTTGTTTTGAAATATTGGGAAATTAAAAAAGAATCTGGTGAATCATTAGTTTTCGTAAAGTTAGAAGCAAATATTTATGATCTGTTAAAGAAAATGATATTTAAGATGATATTTATTTCCATGTAATTTCTTTGGTTGAGTACTCGTACAGCATGTACTGGGGATGCACTCGCATAAGTTGCTCCCCCCACAAGTTGCCACTTCTTCTGGTCATAAATTCTGAAAGTATTCGTATCCCAAAGCCAGAGGCATCTGCGGCTTTGGGCTTCTGTTGCATCTGCATCAGCATTTCAGTTGAGTTCTTCATTATCGTTGCGATCATCAGAGTTGTATGTATACATACGAGTATGTACATATGTACTATGTATGCCCCACTTGAGTTGCAGCAGCAGCACTCTCCTCCCTGTTGTCTTGGATGGGAGGCCCGCACCCCGGCAAACCCATTCAGCGGCAGCGGCAGCGGCAGCCAATTCGCCAGCAACGTTAAGTAAATTGATTCTTTAATTGTAGAGAATTGGTTACGAGTTTGTTTAACTCGCTTTTGCCGGCTGCCTTTTGCCGTCGCTGTAGCTGTAGCTGACTCTGCCCCCCCTCTAGCCCACACCACAAAGCCCCCATCTGTGCTGCTGCAGTGGATGCAGCACGAATACCAGGCCAGGGCAATGGAGTAGAGAGAGAGAGAGAGAGAGAGAGAGAGAGAGAGACACACACACACAGAGCAACGAGGCACGACCAGAACCGAAAACCAACAACCATCGATGAGTCACAGATTCCAAAATAAATGAAGCACCCGGGCCCTCTGGCCTGGGCGGAGGAGGTGGAGGCGGTATTTCTGCACAAGAAGACACCGACAAGAGCACAGGGCCTCTTCTCTGCTCCTCACTCCCCCACAGCCAGCGGCACAACGAAATCTCTTTTCTTGCTTTTCTGGGCTCCTCTTTCTGTGTTCGCGGTCATTTGATGCCTCCTTTCAATTCGCACCAAGCGGACTACAAAATGCCATGCCATGTAATTCAATCCCCCAAGCGGGAAAGAGATGGCAGACAAAGACAGAGAGAGAGAGAGTAGGAAAGATCTGATGATCATCAGTTAGACTTGTTGTTTACCCATGTCAAGCATTCAGGGAGACAACTATGGAATATTAAGTAAATATGGTAAATATGGAAACACACACACACACACAAATGCAAGAATTCCTTGCGAAACTTGGGAGAAGATCAAAGACGAGGGATCGTCTTCAGAGAGAGAGACAACCCATCCTTGGCCGGTAACAAACTCGTATTCCTATTTGGCAATCCAATCACTCTGATCATAATCGCATTGTTTATGGCTCCAGGGTAAGCAAACAACACCCCAGACAAAGAGAGAGAGAGAGAGAGAGAGAGAGCAAAAAGGGTGTTCACGATCAATAATGTTCTCACGCTTCTCCTTCAGACACGCTTCTTTAGCGGGAAATCTTACCTACTATTGCGGTGAGTCGAGGGCTAATTAATACGCGAGACCCCGACGCGAGAATCCGATCCCGCTGCAACCCCAGCTGGCTATCAATGAGATTGTTTTTGCCATTCCATTCCGCTGTTTTGCTCATTTCCTGGGTCGTCCCGCCAGGCACCGCCCGAGAGGGACCGACCGACTGACAATGAGAAGAGTCTGGAATAATTAACAGCCGTAACCGATTCGGAATCACAAATGGCAAATGGCACACACCTCTAGCCTTCGCTGTCTCTTGTTGTCCCCTCCTCAAATGCCATCCACACACACACTCACACACACACACACTTCCTATTGAATGAATGAGTGGGGGAAAACTTGAATGCATTCAACTACCATTCATAGGATCGGGTCGTGATAAATAACTGAATTAATGCGACAGCCTGCAGTCGATAAATTATTGCATTTACTGTTCGTTGCAACTGGCTGTAAAATGTGCAGAAATTATCAAACTAATAGCAACAATAAATACACACAAATATCATTTGAATAAAGCGGATTTTTACTTTTTTGCACAGTGGCAAAAATGTCAGGCGATGAATGATCATCCTCAGCTCAGCCATGAATCATTGTGATCTAACGAGTATTCCGGGAAACATTCCACCAAAATCATCTGAATCATCCCATTAAAAATAAAAAAGCTCAAAGTTCAGTCTAAGATCTTTGCTGGCAAGGGACAAATGTAGGTCAGAACTAGTTTGGAAAAGCAACTCAACAATCACATCGATTTATAGTAAATTCCTGCATTTCAAATCCGAATCGAATCTGATGCACTGCGATTAGTGCGCGCACGGGGTCGGACGGCCCCAAGCCCCAAGCTCCAAGCCTCCAAGTCTGATTAGATAATGCCCTGAACTGAACTGAACTGAACCGACGATTTCATCAGATCAGGTCTAACTCTAGCCCCCAAAATAAACGCTTCACTCACCCAGGGAGCTGCCCACGATCAGTAGGAGTCCGGCAATTAGCAGTGCTCTTCGGGACATCATATTTTTGATGGATTTCTGTTTCAGATCTGATCGCTCACTCACTGCCAGGCGATGAATATGTATCCAATAGGTTGTGTATTTGGTTTTTGTCCAAATCGAAATCTGTGTCACTCGTTGATCGTTTGTTTTTTTTTTTGGGATTTATGCCGCGTAATGTTCTTCTGTTGACGGTGGATCGTTCCAATTTCCGGCTAGCACTGTCAGCACTTTTCTCCTTGGGGAATTTTTATTGATTTCAGAACTATTCTCTCGCGCGCGCACAAAAACGAACACAGCGCCTAACACGATCCACAACCTCCTTTTTTTTTTACTTTTCGAATTCGAATTCGAGTTTGAATTGAAATTCCGTTATTACCGTTCGGCACCAGAGCAGAAATACAAATGAGCATGGCTGTGCCTGTCCGCTTATGCTTGCTTTGGGCCGCCTGTCTGGTCTGCCATGTTGGCAAAGAGAGCGTAAGCAGCGCGCGCGCTCGACAGAGAGAGAGAGAGCGACAGAGGGCGCTCAGAGAGAGAGAGAGCGCTGATGGTGTGGCGGGAATAAATTGTATTTTGAAAATTGTATTCATTTCATTTTCAGAGGCTATATTTATAGAAGGAAAGCATTTCCTGGCCATCAAATATG
Source organism: Drosophila athabasca (assembly GCA_008121215.1). Taxonomy (NCBI): domain Eukaryota; kingdom Metazoa; phylum Arthropoda; class Insecta; order Diptera; family Drosophilidae; genus Drosophila; species Drosophila athabasca. The sequence continues at coordinate 2,279,044 of VMQQ01000019.1, read as the reverse complement.
AAAGCGAAAGGGCTTAACGGATGTTGACAGAGGAAAATATGGATTAAAATTATGCCAGATTTGGGCCAAGGGCTTAACATACATACATATGTACATATTTATGCATATGTAAAGCTCTCCCTTGAGCCTTGTTTAATTTCCAATTAAAAACTTAATTATTACTTCATATGTGTAACAGAACTCCCTCGAATTATGCCACATGCCTGAACTGAATTCCTGTAACTGCCCCTGCCCCCAAGCCACAGCCCCAGCCCCAGCCAAGTCGCCAGTTCCACTCCAAGATGATTCGCGGAAATTTCTTTGCATCCCCCAAAGACAATTTGCTTAATGGAATCGCGAGTTCTCAGGCATCCCAATGGATGCTGTTCCTCGGAGCACTCGAGTCTGGGAATGGGATGGGATGGGATGGGTGTTTAACAAAACTGTGATTTCCTTGCGGCAGACCAAAGCCATGGGGCAAGATCGGATGATTTGGGGGCGGGGGAGACTGTGTACCCTTGGGGTGGCTGGATCTGGATAGTCGTCATGGTAGTCGTCATGGTTCTCATGGGGGTATGCTGCACCCATCAGAGACCATCAGAGACTTGTAGTTGATATTCCATAATGTTCCAAAATTGATCCCAAGTGATCAATCAAAACTTTATTCCAGGTATTGGTCAGGTTTTTTCATCCCAAATGATACCCATTAGGGTACTCTATAGTCGTCTCCCATGTAAAGTTAGTCTACTTGTTTGCTTATTTGTCAGTGTCTGATGACGCCTACATTGGAGACAGGCACATCCAGAGACACACACAGATAGCGATACAGGCAATCCAACAGATGCAGATACAATTTATGCCCGGCCGGCCGTAGTGTCAGGCCGCAGCGTCAGCATTAAATGTATCTAGATACATATGTATGTATATACATACTTGCAACATTGGCACTGCACAAACAAACAAACAAACAGACAAACAAACAATTAAAATTAATCTACGAGCATAAAACAAAGTGCATTGCATTATGCATTGTATCTGTATCTACGACTATATGCATGTGCGTGTGTGAGTGTACCTCGTTATTTGTTTTGTCTTCTGTTGGGTGCCAAGCCTGTAAACATCCGCAAATCTAGAACTATTCCTTTTGGGGGAGCCAGCCCCCCATTCGAGAGGCGTGGTTATTAATCAAATATTTATATTTACTCACACACACACACACACACAGCGTCACAGCATACAGAAAAGTGAGAGATTCTTTTGGTGGCGGCGTTGCATCCACAGAATTTCCAAGAATTCCATTCTTCTAGAAACAAATTAATCAAACAACAAGTAAAAGCGCTATAGACGACATTCCGACTGTAAGGTACCCGCTACGAGACGAGAATTACCTGGTTCTGATTCCAAAATATGGTTCCATCAACCAACAGATGTCTAAATTCCACTGTTTGAGGCTGATCCAATACACCCCTCGCATCCCTACAAGTACAGGGTATTCCCTGAGAGCGGCAACAAAGCTAAAAGCCATTCGCAGGAACAACAACAAAAAAAAAAAATACAAATATAAAAGAAAACTATGCGCTGTCAGCACAAAATTAGTTGTGAATCGAAATACCCTCCAAGAGCCGCGCAGACTCCCCATGGCCCGCAGCAGCAAAGAGAGTGAACTGCTATTTAAGAGAGAGCATTTCAATCGGCTTATGCTGGCCTCCCAGCAAATACACAGTTGGAGCTGGAGTTTGCCACTGCAATGGGATTTCTTTGTGGGGGAAGGGAGGGGTAACTGCTGCATTAAATGCACAATCCAAGGGAATGCTGGAACTGCACGAGTATTTCAAATGGAATTGACCTAGGCTCTCTCTCTCTCTCTCTTTCTTTGGGCTTCGTGCGTGCATGCCGAATGCCAAATTCAGTTCTTCACACTGCAGGAAGCCAGCCGTGCTCTCCCTCTCGCTCTGTCCCTCTCTCTGACACATTTCGGCTAGCTTTCGGTTTCCAATAGGGCACTCCTGCGGCTGTGCAATATATGAGTCATCTCCCCATGGACGCCGCTTTGCGCTCGCGCCTTCTCCTGTTCGTTCATTCGGTATTTCGGTTAATGCTGGTCGCCGTCGCCGTCGCTGTCGCTCTGCCTCTTCCCGACGTGGTGGAGTACATATCCAGATGGTTCGCTCTGGCGGCACCGCAGTTCAAACGACGACGAAGCAGGCAACACAACAACCCACGCAAAAAAGCACACATAAACAAATTTCAGTGTCTCGGCAACGCTTTTGTGGCATTGCCAACTTATCCTCCGTCGCAGCAGCAGTACGAACGTACGAACGGGTTTCGATTCAATTCGGGATTGTGACCAGAGAAAAAAAAAACAGAAGAACAGAACAGAAAACACTCGTAAAAGTGAAAAGGATTCCAATAAAGTGTTATCGTAATTGGAATTTGCATACTTCTTTCGGAAAGCAACAACAACAAGACCAAGAAAAAAATATGAGGCATCTCTGGCTGCTGGCTCTTATCGCCTTCGGATCTTCCCGGTTTCCAGGTACGAATTGGTTGCATCTCTCCTCCCCTCTTGCACATCTCACATCTTTGCCGCTATATAAACTACATACATATGTATATAAAGATACATATACAATAAAACAACACACAGAAACATATTAATTTGAATTTAATTTACAATCTTTATGAGTTCGGCTCTGAATGGTACAGACTTGAACTCTCTGGAGAACAAAACATACAAACACTCGATTGATTATGCGGGTTCCACATACTTTTTCAAATGAACTCTTCACAAGCACGATTCCATCGTCTCGTCTCGTCTCGTCTCGCCTCGTCAGAATTATGGTTCACAGAGAAATATGAAAATATGGAACAAAGAAATACTTATAATAAACTTTCTGCTTCCATGTACATTTGCATAATCTTGAGATTATAATCCTTGGGGAAAATGTCTAGTGCACTTGCCACTGCCTTCGTTGCTATGTGACTTTGTGTGTGTGTGTGTGTGTGTGTTGCAGGCGCTTAAGTAATCGATGGATTACCCTGCACTTATGCCTCCCCTCATCCCTGCTCTCCGCTGACCTAATAAGGAAAAACTTGGACAAAAGTTTCTAGTCCATGAAAATATGAAATGATACAGGAATTGCCTCATCGCTCATCGCTCATTACCATACCCATACGATACCTGATGGTAAAACATAAAGTGTTTGATAGTTTGGTATGCATATAGGGTTACAAATTCGCCAGCCGTTTATGGGGCCAGACTCGGCACCAAACTCCATAAAACACTTGTCTATGACCCTAACCATCTCCAGGCAGAAGTGCTCGGAAGGGTTTTCACTTTTATGGACAAGCTTTCCTTAAATGTCATCTGGGTGTGGGGATGGGGAGTGTTGTCTGTTGTCAGGCAGAACGTGTGTCATTCATTGGATTGGATGACAATTCGGGAACCACTTGTAACCAGGGCTTGCCTTGTCACTCTCTTTCTCTCCGATGTTCAGTGCCTACAAATAGACAAATTAGTGGTACAATACTCGTACTGGATGGGGCAGGGCAGCATTGTGTCGATGGGATCGAGTGAGTGTACGTACTGTGAAGAAGGAATGGAAGGAATGAGCACATTGTTAAAAATATCAACATGATTAAAGTGGCTCTTGAATAATTAAGCAATTGGGAGCGGGCAAAGGGAGCCGGGAGCTGTCAGATGATGATGATGATGGGATGGGATGGCTCTGGGAGAGGTAATTGCCATATCATGGGCGTCTCTCTCCGTATGTGTGTGCGTGTGCTTTTCAGGGTTATTAATGCGGTTTATCGATATTAATTATCATACAGATAAGACTGCAGACGCGTGTGGCATAAGTGAGTTGACAATTTTCTATCCCAGTGGATTAAGAGAAGCGTATCCATGCCCCATGCCACATGGCTTTGTGCTTTAAATACATGAAATGTTCATCCCACGTTGTAAATGTTGATCAAATCATTTCAAACTTTACACTACATTCAAATAGCATCCATTAGTTTTTAGAGGAGAGCTTTACATTTGATCGTATAATCCTAAAATTTATAAAAAATCGTTCATGAGTTAATGATCTTCTAGCCAACTATCCACAAAATATTGCGTTATCCCTGATTACTTTTTATCGAAGATAAAATAACGCCCATATCCGTGGGGCTGACCTAATTCCTTGATTCGATTTCTACCTGAAAGTAAACAAAAAATCCCTAACTACGCCAAGGATAAGCAAGGTGTCTTGTCTTGGCTTGTGTCCTGTCTGTCTGTCTGTCTGTTCTGTCTGTTGCCTTTCCTAACGAGAGAGCAAACAAAACTAATAACTTTGGCACACACACACACACACATCCACCCCCTCTAAGTATGTACCTGTGTATGTGTGTATCTGTGGAATATACAGAGTAAAATTGGCACTTTTAGCTGCCATTAAGCAATGCGCTAAACTTGCGAATGACGCAACGCAAAGCGATGTACATCCTTGATCCAAATACTCGTACATATGTATATCAACCGAAACAAGCGTTGTGTATGTAAATGCATGGATGGAGGATGGAGGAGGGTATACGTGTATTCCTGCTCAAGTCCCGAAATGAATTCCATTCCGTGATGATACTTTTGACGTCCTGACCCCAAAGCAATGGGAATTGTGGCACGTATGTGTGGCCCATAGCCTCACATGCCATCCTCAGTTCACTTGAGTCGGGTTCAGCCAGAATGGGCGTTGACACGCTCCTCGGGAACACAGAAAGGGGCTTGGCCCGGTTCCGTTAATGGTTTTATGTTGCCAGGGCCTTGGGGGCATAGGCTCGAACTCGAACTATCGCCAGACACGGAAATCTGTTGTGGAGCTTTCGTGGAGTGGTTTTTCAATGCATAATGTGCCCCGAAAATAATTACAATCTATTCCAGGTGTGCTGACCTTGCCCGAGGCACACCCAGGCAAACCATCATCCGCCACAACCGCAGCTGGAGGAGGAGCTGGCGGAGGCGGTGGCGGCGAGACCAGCACCGACTACAGTGAATACGACGAGGAGGAGCCGCAGCGGGCGCCCGGAAACCTGGCCAAGTCCTCAGGAGCAGGTCCCAATTTGCCGCTTCCGTACTTCGATCAGCCGAAAGTGGACGTCTATGTGGGGGCCAACGACAGCAGTGTGAAGGTGGAATGCCCCGTCAAGAACTACAATGGTGAGTGTGGAGATTCAATTCATAGACCGTGCACCGTGCACCGTGCACGACTCTAATTGAATCTCGCTACACTCAGCCCAACACCATGCCATACTCTGGTACAAGGATGGCAGCCCCATCAGCAACGGCAACACCCTGTTCGGCACCGTCTACGGCCTGGACACAAACTTCACATTGACCGTGCCCGTGGCGGCCAATGCCACGGACGGGCACAAATACTCCTGTCATGTGATGCCACCCGATGTGCGTCGCGAGGTGACCATCCATCTTGGACCGGAGCCAAGTACCCCGGCTCCGGCTACGACTACACGCGCCACAGGTTCGGCGCCGTCTGTGCAGGATTGTGGCCGCTGGATGGTCCTGCTCTTGGCCCTCCTCCAGTTGGCAGCTCGCTACTAAATCGGAATCGGGCCAAGTTCAGTTAACGCAATTCTACCACCGGCACTGAACCCCCCAGCCCGGGTAATGCGGAGATGGAGATGCGCAACCACCCAAAAACGAGCTTGTCACTAAGATACAGTATGTCAAGAAAGTATTTTCACATAGCAAGTCAAGCATTGTTTGTTATTCCCAATCTGCTTTGTGATTTCGTGCATTATCATCTTATAGTTTCCCAGAAACGGATCCGTAACATTACTAACTATACATATTCCTTGTAAAAACGCTTTCTTGAAACACTGTATGTTTGTCGGTATATCTAATTACAAAGTGTACGATCTGAGGGAATCGATTTCTTGGCAAATTATGTTAGGTGTTGCTTTGTTATTGTATTATAGAATATACTATCATATATTTATATATGTATCTATGTAGGTAGATCTGGAGGAAGCAAATCTTCCTAGGGTTACGTTACACTGATCAACAGATTATCTGAGTTATGCTTCCAACTTTTGCTTCCTCTTCCTCCAACCTTCCAATCTGATTGTACTGCCTAGAGCATCAGGACTATACTATATCGCCTGTAGATTCCTCAAAGTCGAATACTTTGTATACTAATTTGATTTGTTATTAAATAAGTTCTTATTTTAGCTGAAAAGCCAATTAGGTAACGAAAAATTGAACTCTTAGAATGCTATTTAATCGTATAGGATCGAATTACTTATAGAATGCTGCTGGCTTTAGACGTGTGCTTAATGAATCGTATTATATTATATTATACTTGTACTTATAATTATTATTAGTGTATAATTGTTTTGAACTTAGCGGAACAAACAACGGACCGTTACCGATGCGATAACAAGTGGCTTAATGAATCGTTACAGAGGATATATGAAGGATATGATATGTGAAGAATATATATATGTATCCATATAAAACTGAATGTAATTTTTGTCGGATATAAAAGTGAAATAAACTAGAGCTGCTATAGACCCAGCTGAATCCATTCAAAATGTTGATGAAGCAAACGAAAGAAAACAAAATCCACCCCTATAAACATATTTAGGTATGGGCAGGATTCCATAGCGCACTTTTCACGCGTAGGGGAGGGAGGGTAGGCGAGGGAGAGAGAGAGAGAAAGAGAGACAACAATGCATTGTTGGCCCTGCAGCTGCAGCGCAGGAGGAGTAGGAGGAGGAGGAATTCCGCAATGTGCGCAGGGCATGCCTGCCATATGGTTCTCCAGGGTGGTGCTGCTGGTGGTGGCAAGAACTTTAGTTTCCTGCTCAGTCGCGAACTGCATAGCGGACAGGACACACACACACTCAGGACACTAGTCAGGAACATAAATCTGCTCCAAACCGAAACAACACAGTGAGTTCTTATCGATCGTACTATACTGAAGGAATGAAATCAATACAATTATTGTCCTGTCCCCCTAGATGATCCCACAAAGTGAAAGTCCTGCCCTATTCGAGGACAATTCCGTTGGGGAGTTCCATTCTGGCCCTGAGAATTGTGAGCAGAGTCGCTGTGGGCAGAGCCAGACAGCCCTGGAGGTATACGAGAGAATCCTCAGGCGGCTACAGTCACAGCCGGAGGCATATGGCTCACGAATCGATGAGACCGCTTTGATGAAGCAAATTTGGATTGCCAGCTTTACAGGAAGCCGATTGCAATACCGAATGTAGGAGATCGAAGATCGTTTGTTAAAGATTTAGGAAATAATATATGAATACTTTTGAAAATCCAGGTCGTTTGTGTGTTTAATTTCTTCTTTCCCATAGTCATATTTCCAATACAAGAAAAACTCTCAAACTTTCATTTTGGTTCATGTTTTTGTCCTTTATTAAAGCTTCCAACACACATATAGTATAGTTCTCGTATAGTTCACAACATACAGGATATAATCAAAGGTCGGATACTTACCCATCAGGTCGGTGGAATCAACCAAAGTTTCTATAAACTATATATGTATGTATGTATGTATATTTTTTGTTTGCTTTTGCGTATAAATGAGGGCAAAAAAAATATGAAATATACTTGACAAAATGTTGTTATGCAGCATTTTTTAATAGTTTATTATTCAAACTGTTTTTCATTTTCATTTATAAATTCCTAATTTTTTATTTGCTTATTTTAAAGGCTCTTGATGTCTTTGATGTCACAAATGGAATTTTGATCTGTGATAATTCAATCAGGTTATAATATTGATTATTTTAATTATCAACTCTACTGCTAATGTATATATAGGTATATATATATATATATTGATTATGGGAGGATCTGCCGATTCATTAGATTCGATTAGATTAGATTATATGTAATTGGCTCTGATTGGACAATGCTTTCTTTTATATTCGTTCATGACGTTTCATTTTATTACAGATTTATGGAGAAGAATAATATGTATGTGTGGAAATCAGGAAATCATAATTCAAAACAGTAATTGTAATAGATAATTGATAGGCCTTCTGCTCCGGTCCGCAAACAGATTTATGGAAATTATCAATTAAGATTAAGTTAATATTCTTGGAATTTTATAATTATGTATTCATTATTCATTCATTGTCATCTTGTCAGGCCAAGAAGCAATTGATTTCTCATTGATATTCGCCTTTTTGGGATTTAGGTTTTATAAACATAAACATTGTCCTTAGTTATTCATTCATTTATGGAGTAGAGTAGAGTAGAGGTGGAATCAACTTGACTTGAGTTCAACTCGGGTTTACTTGAGTTGAGTTTTTTAATATTATTTATATTTTTTGAGTATGGTATACGTATTGGGTTTATAGGACTTGATGGGCGGTTCGCGCATACGTTTCATGTCGGTTGGATATGGCTGTGGACGTTTATAAGCCGCTGCATTTGTTGGTATTATTGATGGACGTGCTATAAAATTGGTTCATTATTACTTTTAGTATGTTATGCGTGTTTCAAGAATGGTTTAAGTCGTTAAATATAAAACGTTTGATTGTTATTATAAAATTAGTCATTCTTTTTTTGCTTTGTTTTTTTTTTTTGCTTTAGAAGTTTCAGTTTTAATCACTTGTGCTACAAACTACCCCAAACGAAACCCATCGAAAGTGCGACCCCTAGAATTTAGAGTGAGGGAAAACAGGAGATCTAATAGATCTAGACTCTACAAACTACGACTGGAAGCAAAAGGCATTATCAACTCCACTTACGTTTGCTGTACTCGTAGCCCGCGGGTGGGCCACGCTTCGGAGGCATACGATGTGGATGCTCGTATGCGTAGACCCCCTCCTCTGCCTCTTCGGCTCTATAAACAACAACATTTTATATTAGCTATGATATGATCAGTCTTTGGTGTGGGGGGAGTGGGGGTGGTAAGTTCTGTTCAGATGCAAGGCCGCTCCGGTTGGTTGGGTAATCCTGGTTGGTCAGTAAATTATACAAAATTATACTTTACAATTAACTTACTCGGGCGGATTTTCCGCGGCTCTCTTGATGAGGTTTATATACTTTGGAGCACTGCTGCTGCCAGCCCCAAACTTCTTATCGAATACAGATCTGCCAACAGAGCAATAACTTAACTGAGAAAACGCATTTCATCATTAGTGATTCCAAAAACTTACCTGTAAGCCTCAAGATTCGGTCCGTGGATGCTTTTGGCTGACTCGGGGTCCATTTCCATGAGTTCGCGCAGCTGTTCGTGCGACACTTCGTCGTTTTTGTCTGGAATTAGATACTTACGGATCTCGGCCAGGGCGTAGGCAATGCGGGCATAGCACTCGGCCGGTGTGGCCACAGTGCTGACCTCCAGGAACAGATCCTTCTGTAGATGGGAATAGCGCGGATCTCCGGAATTTCGCAGCTGCTCCTCCTTGTTGCGATCGCGAATAGAGCTGCGCCCCTTAATGGCGATCTTGCACTGCGTCTCCTCCTGCAGGCGGCGCAACGAGTTTCCCTTGGGGCCCAATATCTTGCCGGTGAAATTAAACTGCAAGTAACAGAGCGAGACACGGATGTGATATCTGGTGGATGAATGTTAGGTTATCCCCTCTTACCTTTGGATATTGCTTGACAGGCACAAACACCTTTTGCGTGATTTTCATTGGCTTCTGCTTGTACACATCGGCATAGAATTCTTTGCCCGGAATGCGACCTGTGCAGTAAACACGGTCCACAGCTGCAAAGCGAAAACATCTCGTTAAAATACATACCAATAGATGCACACATATGCCGCAATTGATTTTTAATCAAGAAGATTTACCTTCGTCAATCAGCAGAGCGCAAAGGGGAAATTCGGCGGATAAACGCTGACGTTCCTCATCTAGGTCGGCCAAAAACTTTTGAGCCACCTCATTCAAGCGCGGCTGATGATCATGCACAGGTGGCTTTTCAATGAATTTCTCTATAAATTCGCCTGAACTTTCCATATTTATTTAATTTGTCTGAATTTTTGTCGCACTGGAAAATTATGTGTATAGTGCTAGAGATGATAGATTAGTATGCCAAACTATCGATATATATTTGAAAGTGCAAGGACTCACGAAAATATCAATACGGATAGTGTTGTGGGATATATGTGGGAAATCGCATCTGAATACAGTGAAAATCGACACAATTTCTCTGTTGTTTTATCAACGATTGGATTTTTTAGACCGACAACTTCTGATTCCACAGGCATGCTTCAATGCACATGCTCGATATTTTTGTGCGATGAGTAGGACTGCAACTAGTCCAAATCGGTCTGAACACCTCAAGCACTAACCATACAATATATAGATGCGACATTTCATACATTGAAAATGGCCGCATCAGCTACCCGGCGAGTCGTGAGAGTGTATGTGTGCACATGCATTCTCACGTACTTTGCGTGTTTGCAAGTGTGTATGAGCGCACAACTGATATTTGCGCTCTCTGAACTTTGTTTTGATTTTTGTGCTCGCGCCACCCTTCACTTTAGCATTTTTAGAGTCGACCCTTTTTGAGGACGCTTGCCGTATAATAGCAGAATAATTGTTATTTTGTACATGCTTTAGATACTAACTTTGTTTAACATAGCTCTGTATGTGAGGCTGAGCTTTAACTGTATGTGTGCACATATTGTAGGTCTGCTTCGCCTACTGCCTTGCCATTGGTCACAATAATGACACATTTTTGTAAAATGGCGAACCGGTGTGCTTGCGCCAATGGGCTATGCTGCAGGCCACAGGGATAAGAATCGCATCGTTTTCGCTATTCTCCATTGTGCCCTCGCTGTCTTCTTCTACAAGCAGCTGATTGTGATTATAGTTTATTATATTATTTATTTATTTATTCGCGGTGTGCCCCGAGCTCGCTGGAGCCTTCTGGCGCGGATGCACGTTCGGCGAATCTCGGCTATCTCCTCGTTGGCTCCAACTGCCTCGCTTGAGTTAGAGCCCCGCAGTGATCTAGCGAAGGTCAGGGGCCTCATAGTACCTGGCGCTACGCCTTCCCCTGTCGGGGTCGGGGTGGGACTCCTCTCCCTCGGGAAGACCTTCCCAGAGAGCACTGGATGGCCTCATGGTCGCTGGCGGTGAATATCTCGCAGATCCTCCATCGGGCGTGGCGAGCCAGCGCACTGCTAGCGTATGTTAGGTCAATTACTGACCCTGCTCCTGCTTTGTTGAAGATCTCCTGGGATCCTTCGTTCAGTAGGACGAGGTCCAGCGTCGCAAAAGCCTCCAGCACTATGCGTCCTCTGGCGTTTGTGCGAGTGGATCCCCACTCCATGGCCCAGGCGTTGAAGTCGCCCCCGACTACCACATTGTTCCGTCCGCGTAGGTCGTATATATATATTACGTACATATGTATATTAAGATGCACACAGATACAGATAGACTGATACCAGTCTAAACGCTGCAAGCACCTACATACATGTATGAACTGTCCCATCTACATATATACTATATCTATCTATCTATTTACAAAGAAAGAACCTGCAAGAACGTGTGTGTATGCAAATATGTGTGTGTTCTTGTGCAAAGCATGTCATTATTGTGACCAATGGCATGGCAGTTGACTTATGGAAAGATAATTTTCTCTGTCCCTTAGAAATATACGTAAATATTTGTTCTCATATTTAAAATATACCGTGTTGAATATAACAATTAATTAAATTGTCGGAGTTTCAATATCCTTAAAAAATAACATATAATAAATAAATAATAATAGAAACAATAAATAAATAAATAATATAATAAACTATAATCACAATCAGCTGCTTGTAGAACAAGACAGCGAGGGCACAATGGAGAATAGCGAAAACGATGCGATTCTTATCCCTGTGGCCTGCAGCATAGCCCATTGGCGCAAGCACACCGGTTCGCCATTTTACAAAAATGTGTCATTATTGTGACCAATGGCAAGGCAGTAGGCGAAGCAGACCTACAATATGTGCACACATACAGTTAAAGCTCAGCCTCACATACAGAGCTATGTTAAACAAAGTTAGTATCTAAAGCATGTACAAAATAACAATTATTCTGCTATTATACGGCAAGCGTCCTCAAAAAGGGTCGACTCTAAAAATGCTAAAGTGAAGGGTGGCGCGAGCACAAAAATCAAAACAAAGTTCAGAGAGCGCAAATATCAGTTGTGCGCTCATACACACTTGCAAAACACGCAAAGTACGTGAGAATGCATGTGCACACATTCACTCTCACGACTCGCCGGGTAGCTGATGCCTGCCCTGTTGGTGCGGTCAAATTCAATGTATGAAATGTTGCATCTATATATTGTATGGTTAGTGCCTCAAGCCAGCCGGTGTCTATCGATACTTATGGCGGCATTAGAACCACAATTCCGGAAATAAACAATAATCTATAAACAACAAAATACAATGGCTAGCGAAGATATATTTCAGACGGAATACTCTGAAGAGCCGGAGTCTGAGGTTGAACAACGAATGGAGACAGAGGAGCCATTGGATGCAACCGAAGCAGAGGATGAAACAGAGACTGTGGATGCAACTGAAGAGACGTCTCCTCCAGCCAACGCTGCCGCTGCCCCAGAAAAGACTGGTAAAGCTGAGAACTTAATAAAAGGGGTTTTCACTTCATCAATTTGTTTATTTTAGTTACCACCAAGTCAGCTGCCGAACACGAGCCTGAGGCAAAGCTGACGCACTTGCCCTTGGCCCGCGTGCGGAACATAATGAAGCTGGATCCCGATATGCATGTGGCCACGCATGAAGCGGTGTTTGCAGTGACCAAGGCGGTGGAGTTGTTCATTGCCTCGTTGGCCCGGGAGTCCTACACGTACACTGCACAGTCCAAGAAGAAAACGGTTCAAAAGAGGGACGTTGAACTGGCCATATCGGCAGTGGACAGCCTAATGTTTCTCGATGGCGCCATGAACTTTTAAGAGAACTGTGATTAATCCTGGGACTTGGTCAGTAGTGGACATATAGTATGTATGGGCTGGGCTTCCTCCAGTCCAGACCCCAACCCGAGAGGAAAACAAATGAGCCACAAATTAAATGTACGTTTCTTTTTTATTATCGTATAATTTGTTTTTTAGATTTAGGGTAGTGTCGCGGCAAACATATTCTGTTGTATTCAGCATAAGGGTTAAAATTTAAAAATAATATTAAAATTAATACAAAACAAACGTTGAATCGCATGAACAGAAAATAATAAAAGTATACTCGTACATTGAAAGGACAACGTTGAACGTATCCGAATACTCGTTTCGGGGGAATAGTAACGAAGCCGGAAAATTGGTGTGGTTTTTTTTTGTTTTTTGTTCTTTAATTTGTTTTTCATATTTGATTACGAAGGTTGTATTTTGTTTGTTGGTTTTAGGGCGGTCCGTGAAGGATACTTACTTGGTCGTTTGGACTTTATTTCTTGTTGGTTTATCTTATGGAACAATAATTGGAAAACTTAGACTAACATTTCGCTGTGATGGTTTTAGAAATGAATTCATTTGTTGGGGGATTTTTTTGTTTTCTTGTTTTGTGTTCTGCTCTGCTCTTCTCTCTTGCGGTTTTAACTATAATAAAATTAAGTTTTGTTTTGTTTCGCTTTTCGTTTTTGTTTGTACAAAGAAGATTTAAGGTTGTATAAAATTTGATGCATTGATTTCTGTTTCGGATTTTCCTTTGATTTGGATTTGCTTTTGGATTTGAACACTATTCGAGAATATTTTGGAACAATTGCAATAAAAAATTAGCTTTTTTTCAATTTATTTGTTTAATATATTAAATATGTGTGTATGGTTGGATTATTGAATTTTAACATTTTGCTTTTCGATATTTTTTTGTTTGTTTTGAATATTACTTTTAATCTTTATGCTTAACGTTGTTTTGTAGTGGTTGTTGTTGTTGTTGGGGGATTGTGGTTGTTGTTGTTCTTGTTCTTGTTGTAGTTGTTGGGATTTTTGTGGGGTTAAGCGATGGGTTAACGTATTTTCGGATATGGAGCCGAGCGGTAACGCACGCTTTCACGAGAACGTGATCCAGTTTCGTACTGAGCAGATGAATGTGATCCCGAGCCCGTGGTGGTTGGGCGATATGACGATGAGGAGCGACCGTTGCTTGGTTTTGCTATTTTGAAAAGAATTTTATTTGTTGTTTAGATTTTTCATTGTTTTTGTCTCTGTGGTGCTTGGTTTTCTTGGTTTGCTCTCTGTATTCTTTTTTTTTCTCTCCTAAGATACATTACATACATATATACAATGGGTGAAACGAAATAGGGAAATAAATAAATTGTTTAACCGGTTTTGAATGCACTACACCCTGGGAAATCTTTCCGTTAAGTCTTTGCCTCTTTTTTTTGTTTTTGTCGCGTTTAAAAAAAAGTTTCACAAACTTTGTATCAATTTTTGGATGAAAATTGATATATCACAGTTTGGATAACATTAATTGATGTATTTTGAGCGTTAAATTGAGTCGTTCGAGTTGTTCGCTGAATTGAAACATTTGCTTTGATTGTTGTTTGGGTTTTCTGTTCTTTCTCTTTTTGGACATGTTAGTGGTCTTCCAATTAATGAAGATTACTTCTGGCCGTTGTACTGTTTGGTTTGGTTGATCTCGCCTTTGTTCAGGCATGGCATAGTGCATTTAAAATCTTGTTAAATATGGTGGGATGGGTTTCCGTTGATCATAATTTTGAGACGCGGTTTAATGGCGGTTTCTGGTTTTTTTTTTTTTTTTTTTTTGTAATTTACTTTTCTTATGTTTGGTTTTCGGTTTTTTCTTCTTTGTTTTTTTTTTTGCGCGAGTTTAGTTTAAGAGTTTAGTTTCCTTTCTATTTGTTTCTTTTCGCAAGCTCTGTTTTATGTTTGTCCTGCTGTGGGGAAAACATTAATATATCTTACGCAGAAGTCTTCTTACCTGGATAGGCCGCCGCGTACGATGAGGAGGAAGAGTGTGGATGGTACTCACGCCTGTAGTCGCGCTCGTAGGAGGTGCTGTCGTACTGGGCATGGTGGCTCGAGTGCTTCGACGACTGTGGCGGCGGTGTCGCATAACGGTCGTACTCCCCATGATGGTCGTACAGTTCGTGGTCCCTTGATCTATTCAACGGAAGTGACATCATGGATTGCACATTCGGGAGGATTGGGAAAATATATTCAAGCTAGCCTACCTATGGGTCTTAACTATGCCATAATTTGGATCATCCATCACATACCGGGCCTTCTCCAGGATCGAGTACACTTTCGGCTTGGACGAGGCTGGTGGCGGTGTACTGTAAGAAATTCAAATGCAACAATTATTGAGTTGTTCAATCGATCACTTTCAACAGGCCGTACCGAGTGTTGTAGGCTCCGTGCTCGCCATATGATTTCGAATAATGGTGAGATTTCTTATATATCCGCTCCTTTCCATCCATTTCACGCAACTGTTCGAGGCGTATGTCGTCATTGGCATCAGGTATCATGAACTTACGTACTTCACCCAGGGCATAGCTGATGCGGTGATAGGCCTCGGCTGGCGGGGCCACTGTGGATATTTCCACATGCAGATCACGGCTGAGATGTGCATATTTAGGATTGCCCGAGATCCGCAACTCCTCTTCCTTTCCATGGTCACGCATCGAGTTGCGGCCCATAACAACCATTTTGCACATTGTCTCCTCCTGCAGTTGACGGAGTGTGTTGCCCTTGGGACCCAGGATCTTGCCAACGAAATTGAACTTGGGATACTCCTTGATGGGGAAGAGGACCTTCTGGGCCACGCGGATGGGCTTCTCGCTGTACACGTTGGCATAGATCTCCGGCTTGGGTATGCGGCCGCTAACCAAGATTTTCTCAACCTCTGCGAATGGATAATCGATTAGATGCGCTACCTATTACGTGTCTCAGCAGCGCTACTGACCATCGTCCAGCAGACGCTTTGTTATGACATGCTTCTTCTCCAGTGTCTTTTTCTCCTGCAGGCACTCCTGCAGATAGCCATTTGTCTTTTCGTTCAACTGGGGTGTGTCCCTCAGTCCGGCGTGACTGGCGTTGTGGCTACCGTCCGCCTCGGAAGTCTCCGGAGCACCCCCGCCGGCTGCTGCTGGCTCATCATCTCTACGTTTACGCTTGTAGTCTGCTGTGTCCTCATTGTAGTCTCTATCATAGTCACGCGGCATATTACTGTATATAGTGTATGCGGCTTTAAGTGGAAGATCGGATCGGATCGGCTAATTCCACTATTTGGAAAATTTTACTTTGCTGAAAAATATTTGCTCTGAAAAAGTATGTATGTGGTAAAGCAGCGATAATGATTTATCGATATATATTTTTGTTTGCGATATTTCTTGAGGACAGACCAGACTAACGAATATTAACACAGGAAGTCAAACTTGATTTAGGCAAATTGCAAGAAATTTCATGCAAAATCGGCTCTATTTTTTATAGCTTCACGTTAATAGCTCATTATATATGTATGTATATGAGTATACATAGATCATTTCAATCCACTTCGATCGATTCCATCAAAGATGTCGGTACTTTTGTGCGATAGATGAAATGAGTTAATTTTGTGAATAAGAGAGAAAATAACATGAGAAAGATAATTTTTTGTGATAAGATAGTTGTTGGGAAACTTCAAAGAGCGAAAGAGTAAAAAGTCCTGTGTATGGAAGTTTAAATTAGCCTTAAAATTGAAATTTAATGGATAACAGCGCAATATCGTTGAGCCGATTGACTATCGCGAGCTCCTAACAGCACTCCAAGAGCTGTCATCTTGCAGCCATGGAATCGCGCTTAACAGTACGCGGGCGAGCACACTAAAAATATACGAATAAAATACACACTTGAGAGAAAAAAAAATTAGGGCCATAGGAAGGTTGCAGTCACACATTTGCCGAAACCGAATCGAATTGACTGCGAAACGTGCCGCGCACTGTGATAAGCACCCACTATTTGGCATTAAACGAGGCGACTAATTGAGAACGGGCTCCGTTGTGGAAGCAGGACAAATGGCGGAAAACGGAATGCGTGTGGGCCCAGGGTCATCCGTAGTGGCGGCAGCGGGTGGCGTTGTGGTTGCGACGGGCACAGGTGCTGCCAGCAATGGCGAGCACGAGAACGAACATAATGCGAATGGGGATATCGAAAAGACCCAACCGGCGCCGGCCATCCAGAAATACATGCAGGAACTGATGACCGAGCGGTCGCGCATGGAGAATCATTTTCCATTGGCTGTCAAGCTAATCGACGAAGGTAATCGATTCGATGCGTGTGGCGCTTGCCCTTTGCTTTCCAAGTGCTCAATTTTCCCTTTTCCGGCCATCTTTCAGCCTTGGAGCGGGTGCAGCTGAATGGGCGCATACCCACGAGAGACCAGTACGCGGATGTCTACCAGCAGCGCACCATCAAACTATCGCAGAAGGTGCACGTGCCCATTAAGGATAAGAAGTTCAACTATGTCGGCAAGCTGCTCGGCCCCAAGGGCAACTCCTTGCGCCGTCTGCAGGAGGAGACGCAGTGTAAAATCGTCATACTCGGTCGCTTCTCGATGAAAGACCGGGCACGCGAAGAAGAGCTGCGAAACTCGGCAGACGCTAAATACGCCCACCTGAATCTTCCGCTTCACGTCGAAGTATCGACCATTGCCCCACCCGCCGAGGCGTATGCCCGCGTGGCCTACGCCCTGGCCGAGATTAGGCGCTACTTAACACCGGATAAGCACGACGACATTCGCCAAGAGCAGTACAGGGAGCTCATGGAGGATCCCGAGGCGGCTAAGAAACTAACACTGCGCCAGCTCCAGCTGCAGTCAAACGTGGCTGCCAGCGGACCGCCTCTCTCTGGCGGCAACAATGGCAACGTCAACAATCGCTCTGGCGGCAACTACAGGTGGGTACTGCGTACTCCCCCAAAATTAATTCTTACTGATTTGGATCGCTTTCCTTGCAGACACAAGTTTCCGCAGCAATCGCATTATCACCACAACGAAGAGACTGTCTACTATCGCTCACACACGAATGCCTACCACCAGCCAAAGCCATACGTGCCACGTGAGTGTCGGGGCTTGACAACTTTGGGGTTTGTTACTTATTTCTATCCTTATTCCTTATTCCAGCCAATCAACGGGGAAATGCCATGCACACGACTATGCAGCCCCAGACGATTGTGCGAGCCTCGCCGCCCGGCATGGTGGTCAGTGCGGCCAGTTTCAATGGACGGAATGCAGGCCTGGGCAATGCCGGTGGCGGCGGTATAATGGCCAATATGGCCACCACGGGCGGCGGCATAGGTGGCACAGTGCAGCAGACCATGCGCTACCGTCCCGCTGCCCCCTATCAGTTTGTCAAGAAATAATACACATACAGTGCACATCCATTGTTGAACCATTTCGCGGCCACCACCCCATCACTGTCATCGTCATCGCCATTGAACCATCCACACGGATCCACGCCCATCCACGCGAACACATACGCTGCTCCAAAGGTAGAAGTAATCATTAAACTAAAAACAAACATTGAACAGTTTATCACGCATTGATTTTACCAATATTTCGAGAATGTGGAAACCAAAACGAAACGAATCGAATCGGTAAATGTATGATTAAGAAAACTAGCCTAAGTAGACGAATGCTCTAAGAAACAGATGACGAAGAGGATCGATCACCCTTCCCCCCTCATTCACACACACCCCACCTGTACACCCTCCACACACACTCACACACACGCACACACCGCACTCGCACTCCTCCAAGTAATTGGATTCGTTATCGGAGGAGTCTGCGTTGGGAATACTGGAATCTGTGTGTGTGTGTGTGTGTGTGTGCGTGTGCGTTGGAATCTGCGAGCATTTGGAAGAACCCGAACCGAACACCTCAATGTGGATCGAGTCGAATCGAATTGAATTGAATTGATTTTGTATTCAGGAAGGACCCCAGTTGGCCCAAATGTCCTTGTTTTTGTTTTTTTTCTCTTGATTCCTTATTATTATTGTCATTATTATTTTATTATTGACGAATTAGTTTTTCATTTAATATCCTTTCACATTTAAGCCAGCTACTGCTTGAACTTTATGTATGCTTTATTTATCTTATCATCTCCCCTGCGTTTTCAACTATGTATCTTTATTTTGTTTAATGCATTTTTTATTACGTTTACGATTAGAGGAGGCTTATTATTATTATTATTTTTATTCGTTACGTTGCCAGGACAAAAAGAAACCTATTTCAAAAGTGTATGAATACACTATATAAATATATATATACCCATATATATGATATGATTTATTATACATAGTATATACATATGTACAACCACACCCACACACATACACATACACCGCAGACATGCATGGACATGCATATACATATATATTCAAAGCATCAGCATAACTACCATAAAACAAAAACCAAAAGAATGAAAAGGAGAATCAATCTATATAGATCGAGGCGAGGATAACATTAAAATAACAGTACATAGCATGGCCCACAAGCGACTCCGACATACATACATACATAAATACATAATTGTTATTGTTGTTGAAAGCAGCAACTAAAATTGTAATAGAAATTATGCAAATATACATACGAAATATGACGACAAATGTTAAATTGCAGCTTAGTTATTCTTATTATTTTGTTGAACCTCCACCCATTCATGCCATGCCATCCCCATCCCATCCTCCACGAATAGAGATGTGGAAAAGAAATACTATATAAGATGTAGTAGATATAGAGCAGAGCCCTACAGCTGCATAATCGGCGCTTTATTGTAGAGGTGCCCCCCACTGGAGTTTGAGTTTGATTTGATTTTGTTGAAGATGCGCTTCTGAAGCCGCACTCAAACACACACACACACACAAAGTGAAAAAGAACCATCATTGATTTGTATTGATTTTTGAAACCATTATTGAAACCAATATGCATATACACAATACATACATATACATATATTCGAATATTTACTATATATTTTACAGTGCATTACAGTGCTGATTATCGTTAAATAAATTTCCCCGATTTGAATTCGCCATTTCTTTGACTAAATGTGCACCAAAAACGAACAAAAAAATACTTGATTAAATCCATCATTTATCAACAAAATTGGACAACTTCTTTTGATTTTCATTTCTTTAACAAAGTCATTTTATTTATGATTATTAGCTAACAAACACGGGGTACTGGTAGTCCCCATCTCTCTACAATGATTTAACGAGCTGCATTAGTGTGTAAGGATTCCTATTGCTCATGAACTTAAGCTGCTCCTCGAAGCCCTGCGGCGTCTTGTTGATCCAGTGGCGATCCAAGTAGTAGTTTATGTAGCTGTGGAACTCCTTGTCCGTGTAGTTATCCACATGAACGGGCACAAAGGGATCGATGTGCTCGAAGCCCTCTTTGCCCAGCAGATAGCGTGGCATGTACGAGTCCATGTAGCCCTCGGTCATGGCGATCTTATCGACTGACAGAATGCAAACTCCATTGGTCCAGTCGTAGTTGGTGATGTCGAGGAAGGGCTGTGTCAGCGTAATGCGATCTGGGGTCACCCGCTGCTTGTTGTCCGAGAAGATGCGTGTCACGGGATGGAAGAAGGCGTTGAAGCCATCGATGGCCACCATTATTTTGCACTGTCCCGCCGTCGAAAGCTGTTTCAGCTCTGAAATCAAAGCGACCGTGGTATCCGTGGCATACTTAATGCGCGCTATGCCATGCTCTATTAGCTCTATAAGGGACGAGCCTGCCGGTGTGCTCTCGCGCTTGCTCCACACATACTCCTTGCTCGTCTTCAGCTGCAGCTGCTGGAGCAGCTTGCCATTCTGCGTTTTGAAATGGACCAGCCAGGCGGCCGCATCGAAGGGCAGATCGAGCATACCCTCCTGCGCGGCGTTGGATGCCTCCTTGGGCCGTTTCATCCAATTGGGCGCCCAGGGCACATGCACCAGCAGAAAATCATTTATCGCTCCGTAGTGAAGAACATGGGCCATGGTCAGTGTCTTGCCCACACCATTGTCTCCGTAGAGCACATAACGCACCACGGGCTTTGTCAGATCTGCGTTCTTAATGTAGTGCAGCAGCTCCAGCGCCGGCGACCGCACCATGAGGCAGGATTCGGTGAATGTCTTTATCTGCTGTTCGTACTGCTTGGGCAGGCCACCGCCGGTGAAGATTTGCTTCTTCTGCTCCACGGGTATGGTGTAGAATTTGGCCACATGCAGGGCCGAGTGCTCGCCGGGATTGGCAACGGCCGTGCGGAACTCGTTCACGCCAGCGGCCGCTGTTCCCTCAACGGGAGAGGCTTCCGCGTTCGTGGACAGTTGCAGAACATTTCGCTGAACTTGTGTGGAGACACGAGACAGGTTTCCCAACTGTTTTCGAAACATTTTCATTGAAAATTTCCGTATTAAATTGTTAAATAATATAATAATATCGATACACCCTCGACGGCGATAACAGTTCAGGGATGGATGCTACCACTAACCATACAATATACACCATATACACCAAAATCACTGATGGCACCAGGCATCAGCTACCAGACGAATCGTGAGAGTGTATATGTGCTCATGTACTTTGCGTGTTTGCAAGTGTGTATGAGCGCACAACTGATATTTGCGTTCTCTCAACTTTGTTTTGATTTTTGTGCTCGTGCCACCCTTCACTTTAGCATTTTTAGAGTCGACCCTTTTTAAAGACGCTTGCCTTATAATAGCAGAATAATTGTTATTTTGTACATGCTTTAGATACTAACTTTGTTTAATATAGCTCTGTATGTGAGGCTGAGCTTTAACTGTATGTGTGCACATATTGTAGGTCTGCTTCGCCTACTGCCTTGCCATTGGTCACAATAATGACATAATCACAATCAGCTGCTTGTAGAAGAAGACAGCGAGGGCACAATGGAGAATAGCAAAAACGATGCGATTCTTATCCCTGTAGCCTGCAGCATAGCCCATTGGCGCAAGCACACCGGTTCGCCATTTTGCAAAAATGTGTCATTATTGTGACCAATGGCAAGGCAGTAAGCGAACAAGCAGACCAACAATATCTGCACACAACAGTTAAAGCTCAGCCTCACATACAGAGCGTTTTTTACTTTGCCAAGCTGAAATTATGTGTGGTGTGTCTTCTTCAGCTTGTTGACGAACTGACCTACCGCCACAAAATAAATGAAGAATTGTCAGGATGGGTGGGGGTGGGGGTGGGTGTGACCATTGAACCGAAACGAATATATCTACGATTTCTATGGCATTTTGAAAATCCAAGGAAAAATAACGGAAAATAGAACAAAAACATATGTATCACGAATGAAACAAAAACTGTTGTGGTAAAGAAAGGGAAGTTTTATTTTAGTACATATTTTATTAGAAAACTTCAATCAATATTTAATGTCTAATATCGTCAAACAATAGTTCGAAAATGGCTCAAATTTTCCGAAGGTGTACCAAAAGGTACACTTTTTACCACATCTATTTTAGAGTGTATGCTATACTTATCCGGATAATATACATAGTTATATCGGTGCTGCCACAGATCGAATTCCACCTGATATACTTTGATAATCTGTGGCACCACCCCAACCCCACAGATTATGGGAATCCATTTGTGGTTCAATGGGATTTCTAAAACTTGCAAAATACTACACATGCATCTACTACTACAAATACTACCAATAACTGACCCATTTAAGAGTCGTTTAGAGAGGGTTCCAATACAGTTCCAGTATCCAGCGGATACAATATGTCCTGTATCCAGCGGATACCATTTGTGGCTATTGTGGTTCTTTAGGACGTTGATGTGCAATGACTGCACCATCAAGTGGCCCAAGCGACACCAGCAGATGGCTGGCCAACCGACTGAGGAGCGCTGCCGCATTTCGATTGGGAAGTATTACGCTTAATAAAACATCAAGTACTACGACGGTTAAATCTGAAAAAGAGCCCCCCAGTACGTGAAAGTGAAGCTTTTAAGAATTGCATAGAACTCCCATGATGTTGCATCCAAGACAAATATCCGACCCGACCCCACCTGAAACAATAATGTAACTATCATACCGGAATAAATCCACTGTTCAAAAACAAAAAGCCTTTAAATGAAAAAGGAGTGCAATAAGGAGATAATATAATATATAAAATATAATAAATATAATATAATAATATATAGAAGGATAAATAAATAAATATATAATATATGTAATATAAACATAATATAGATTATAAAATAAGTAAGGGGAAATCGAAAAAAGAAACAGTATACAGAGTAAACCAAAACAGGAAGACTCACCTGTTCCCATAATTATATAGTGAAGAGTGGAATTTTACTTGCTATTTCCATTTGTTGCATTGTTGTAGTTTGATGTTTGTTGTTTGTTGTTTTTACACATAAACACAAAAATACACGCAATAAAAATATCAAAAAATATTTATTACATAAGCCTTGCACTGCGCATCGCCTTCTATGTACTTCTTGCCGCTCTTTATAATATTGTGTTTGATTTTCATTTGTAATCGCACTTTCACTCAAACAATATGCATTTAGATTGCCTTTGCAGCTCTCACAACTTTTTCATTTAATTATTTAAATCAAAAAAATATCAACAGTTAATTATCACACACATCTTGCACTGCACTGCACTTGTACTCCTTGCCGCCTTTTACTTCTTGCCAGCACTGCCAGCTACTTCTTGCCAACTCTGCCAGCTCTCACATTTAATTATTAAAAAAAAAAAAAATCAACAATTAAGTATCACACACATCTTGCACTGCATGTTGCCTTGAATTCCTTGCCGCCTTCTACTTCTTGCCACTCCTTAAAATATTTTTTTTTATTTTTCACTAGCACTTTCACTCACAATTTTCATTAAGATTGCTTTTTAACTCTATTATTTATATTTTACAATTTATTTATTTTAATTTATTTATTATTCACTTTATGATGTATTTATTTAAATTATATTTGTATTATAAGGTGATCACAGAATAGAGATTTATTTGTCCGCTTTTATGACCGCTTGCAATGATCGTATCATAATTTATTTATTGTTATTTAGTTTTATAATAATTGATCACAGAATAAGAATTTCACATTTTGGACGGCGCGCGATTTGCCGTCGGTAAACACACGATTTGATTTTCCGTTTTTATGACCGCTTGCAATGATCGTATAACTTAACACACTGAACAATAAAATAAAATAAAAAAAAAAACAAAAAATTCACATTTTGGCCGGCGCGCGATTCGCCGTCGGTAAACACACATTTTCCGTTTTTATGACCACTTGCAATGATCGTATAACTTAACACACTGAACAATAAAATAAAATAAAATAAAAACAAAAAATTCACTTTTTGGCCGGCGCGCGATTTGCCGTCGGTAAACACACATTTTCCGTTTTAATGACCGCGATGGTTGGGGGGGGGAGACTGAGCCGCACTGAGAGAGCTTTACTTCTTATTTCAGTAAAGAAGAAAAAGAACAAGAGAAAATCGTCCGCGGAGAGAATCCTCACAACTGCTGCTAGGCAGACTGAAATTTAAGAAGTAAAAGAGAGGGCGAGAGAGCGAGTGCGGCTACCTTGTTAATTAACAACATACTTAAGTATGCCTTGGGTGCCGGTGATCACATATAACGAATGTAGGTCAAAGGCTCGCTCTCGCTCTCTTACTCAGTTTATCTTTTGCTATTAGCTCGCTGCTAAATTACCATGCCTCTTTATTCTTTCTATGATAGTTAACTGTTAAATCAGTAGAGATTGCATTTGCTTACGCTCTAGAAGCGAAGAGGGAGACGAAGAGTACATAGAAAATGTACATTACTTTGAAGAGTTCTTCTCTTTGATGCTCTCTTCCTATGCTTATGCATTGTAAGGGTGATTT
Source organism: Drosophila athabasca (assembly GCA_008121215.1). Lineage (NCBI taxonomy): Eukaryota > Metazoa > Arthropoda > Insecta > Diptera > Drosophilidae > Drosophila > Drosophila athabasca. The sequence goes on along the minus strand of VMQQ01000019.1, from coordinate 2,254,237 downwards.
TAATTATTGCGTTATTTTGTCTTTGGCGTATGCATTGTTGTTGTTGTTGCTTGCATGGGTGGAATGGGAGACGGAAAATGCGTGGATGATGTACATAAGTCAACTTGAACATAGAACAAATATTTTAATGTGAATGGCTACATATGTATATTTGATCCATCTCTTCATTGCAGGTAATGCAGGGCAGACAATTAAGAGCGCACCTTTGCTGAAATAATCTGAAAGCGGCTTTTTGCAATAGGGATTTGTGTTTGCTGTTGTTGCTTTGGCTTCTTATCTGTTTGGGGCGGGGGAGATGGGAAACGAGCGACAAAAAACTGTAACAATTTGAATAGTTCTTTTATTTGATTCTCTTTTCCTACTGCATGTGGGGTCAGTACAATGCCCTGAAGCGGGGGCGGGCTCAGTAAGAGCATCTTTGCTTTTGCATTATGTGAGTTCTTGTATTTGTTTGTTTGCTTTGGCGTACGCGTCGTTGTTGTTGCTGCCTGTCAATGCTTTTACATATGTACATACATACATAGGTGCAATGGAAGCTTGACCATAGAATGTGAAGAGTTATATTTGGTTCCCTCTCTTCACTGCGGGTAGTGCAGGGCAGACAATTAAGAGCGCACCTTTGCTGAAATAATCTGAAAGCGGCTTTTTGCAATAGGGATTTGTGTGTGTTGTTGTTGTTTTCGTTTCTGCTCTGTATGGGGAGGGGGAGATAAGCCACGAAAATTTGTAATAATTTGAATATTTCTTGTATTTGATGCTTTCCTCCTACAGCATGTGGTGTGGGTATAATGCTCTAAAGCGGGGGCAAAAGTTAAGAGAGCAGTAGCGGCCTAGGCTTTTACATTGTAGAGAGTATTTGTAATTGTTTTTTGGCGTTGGCGTATGCATCGCTGTTGTTGTTGCCTGCCAATTCTTTACATGGGTGGGAATGGGAGACGGCGAGTGCGTGGATGACGTAAGTCAGACCATAGAACTAATATTTTAAAGTGAAGAGTTAAATTTGATCCCCTCTCTTCACTGCAGGTAATGCCCTGAAGCAGGGCAAACAATTAAGAGCGCAGCTTTTCCTAGAGAATCTAAGAGCGGCTATTGCAATGGGGTTTTTGTGTTTGCGGGTTTTTTGTTTTAAGAAAAAATACCCAAAAAATGGCGAAAAAAATAGCACCACTAGCACTTTTCTTAGTGAAGCTTCTATATTTCTCAAAATTGTCTATGTAATTGTTTCGTTTTGACTAAGATTTCATTTTTTCTGTCATAAAAGTTAATAATAATCATTACAATGGGACGTGGAAAGCACTGCACTGCGGAGATGAGAGATCTGACCAAAAAACTGATATTAAACGGAAAAACGTACAGAAAAGTTGGTCGATTGGTATGATATTCCAATGAAATGATTAAAAACGTCTTAAACTATGAAGAAAAGGCTGAAACACGCGGACGAAAACGATTTATGGCCCCTCTTCATGGCAATAGACGGATTCGTCAGAGAAAGAAGGTTCCCTTTAGGCCAGCTACCGAGCTTAAAGAAGAGCTTAAAATAAATACGATGGATCAAAAAGTTAGTACATAACTTAGCCAACATAATATAAAAGTCTGCAGCCCAAGAAAGATACCACTTTTAAACGCGACACATATTACTAGGCACATGAGGTTAGCCAGTGTTCAAGCAAATCGGACATCCCAACAATGGACGAATATTCTATGGTCAGATGAGTCCAAAGTGGATATGTTTGGTGGAAAAGGATCTCGATCATACGTTAGAGGTCCAAGGAAAGTAGAATACAAACTTTGGTACACCACAAAAACCGATAAGCATGGAGGGTGTAGTGTAATGGTATGGGCCTGCTTTTTCCACTATGAAGTAGGTACACTAGGTTGGATAAAAACCATCATGGATTAGCACGTGTAGGTGAATATCGTGGATACAGTAATGCTACCCTTTGCAGAATATGAAAATCCGCTCGTATGGGTCTTTTAACAGAACTGTGACTCCAAACACACCAACAAGAAAGCAAAGGAATGTGTTATGGCAAACTATGTGAACGTTTTGGAGTGGCCTGCTAAGTCACCTGACCTGATCCCATCAAAAATCTGTGGCCCTACGTCAAGAAGCCGGTTGCTACTTCCAATCCAGCCACTATCGAATCACTTTGGGTATAAATTAAAGAGTCCTGGTCCTAAAACGATGACAGGACTTGATTGATTCCATGCCAAGACGCTACGCAGCTGTTATTGCCAAAAAAGGACATTGTACTAAATGTTAAATGATAATTATAGATTTAGTAATAATCGTTCAAAATAGTTAACTAAGGAATTCGTTACTTTTTGGTCACTATTTTGTTTTTAATTCAATATTTGAAAAGTGGTGCTATTATTTTTTTCGCCTAATTTGATCACTTTCAAGGAATTTTCTTAAATAACTTAAAAACGTTAAAAAGGAAGACGATTTTTTTTATATTCATATGTTTATAAGTAGGATATTTTTTTTTAATATTAATAAGTTTATTATTTCTTGTTTATTTTTTATGTTCCATTTTTCACATGTACATATGTATGTATGTACAAATATTTAATAGATTTTATTCTAGGCGGGGAATATGGATGTGACTTAATTATTGAAAAGTTTTTAAATTAAGTCATATCAAGTCGACTCAAAGGTCAGATTAATTTTTGACCCCATTACAGGTGTAATGGCCTCCTCGTGGTGTTCCCTGGGTACCGACCTTCAATCGGGAGCCAATTTGAGCGGCGACTTTATGTCTATATGTACATATGAATGTATGTACATATGTTTACGGCTTTTTCATAGGCAGTAATAATATAATAATTTATATAATAAAAAGCTTATTATATTAGTATATGCTATATATAACAAAGTTAGCAACTAAACATGTGCAAAATAACAATTATTCTGGTATTGTATGGCTAACGTCTTTAAAAAGGGTCGACTCTAAAAATGCTAAAGTGAAGGGTGGCGCGAGCACAAAAATCAAAACAAAGTTGAGAGAGCACAAATTTCAGTTGGGCGCACATACACACATGCAAACACGCTAAGTACGTGAGAATCCATGTGCACACATACACTCTCACGACCCTCTCACGACTCTCTCGGGAACACATACACACTTGCAAAAACGCAAAGTACGTGAGAATGCATGTGCACATACACTCTCACGACTCGCCGGGTAGCTGATGCCTGGTGCCATCAGTGATTTTGGTGCGGTCATATTCAATGTATGGAGTGTCGTGCCTATATATTGTATGGTTAGTGCTTAAACTAAATGTTATAATAATATATGTGATGAATTTTTAACTAATTAAGAACCCTAACTGGGTTGTTTCTTAGTTAATTAGTTATATTTCATAATTAGTTTACTTTATTATTCGATTAACTAGTCGATATCCTTATCGAAAACGGCTGTTGCTTCTATTCTATCTCTATCCCTGGCAATCAGGCGGCGGCAAAATTGCGTCTTGTGAAATTGGAAAATCGTTTGAATCCGACTATATTTTCATATTGCGAGTTAAAGAAAACATGTCATCAATTGATAAACTGTCCATTCAGGGAGTGCGCAGCTTTGGATCCAATGCAGAAGATCTTCAGGTAAGTGCTGGCCTGATTTAAGCTATATACCTTAATAGACTTGTTTTCCAGAGCCTAACTTTTTCGTCGCCTGTTACGCTGATTCTGGGTGAGAATGGGTGTGGAAAGACCACAGTAATAGAGTGCATCAAGTATGCTCTGACAGGCGAGTGCCCGCCTGGCAGTGACAGAGGGAAGAGCTTTGTCCACGACCCCAAGATATTTGGGCTGAATGAATCCTTGGCGCAAATCAAGATGCAGGTTCGGGACAAACGCGGAGCCCGTGTTTCCATCTGTCGCACAATGAAAGTCTCCAGCAAGCGAGGCAAGGTCTCGTTTGAGACTATGGACTCCACCATCAACTTTCTTACTGATCCGGGGAATTCAAAACGTGAGAACCAGGACTCATTGAGCGGTCGCACAGTGGACATTGATTTGGCCATCTCTGACTTCATGGGCGTGTCCAAGGCTATCATAAACAACGTCCTATTCTGCCACCAAGAGGACTCCAGTTGGCCGCTGGACGAGGCCAAGAAATTAAAAGAGAAGTTCGATGCTATCTTTGGCATTACCGAGTACAACAAGGCGCTGGATAAGATCATTAAGATGCGAAGAGAAGCCATGGAAGAGCTCAAGGTGATGGGTGAGTGTCTGAAACTTTCGTTTGAAACCGTCAATAAGATGTACCAATGCAACAGAGGCCGGGATGAAACATGTGGCATATCTTAAGCAAGAGATGGAGGTTAAAACACTGGGTCTGGAGAAGGCTCAACAAAAATGTGATTCCATCAAAGCGCAGTGCAGCGCGTGTGAGGAGGAGATGAAACCCATTGAGTCGAGGCTTCAGGAAATCCGAGACATTGAATATGAGATTGGCAAACATCAGGCGCAGAAAGTGGAAATGGATACCAAGTGAGTGCGTTCCAGATTGTTCCTTCCCGAAAGCGAACTATCCAACGATTCTTTTACAGGCATAAGAACTGCAAGGAGCAAATTTCAGCCATTTCCAGGAAAATCAAGACCATCTTTGCGGGTTCTTTGGTTGAATTGGATCTGGAGATCCGCAACTTTGATCAGCGAATGTCTGAAATGAGACACAAACGCTCTGAAACGGAAGAAGAGTTGTCCAAGCTGAAAAAATCCCACGGAGAAGTGCAGCAAACGCAGACAGCGCAGGACAAGAAATGTTGCCTGGCCAAGCAGCGGCACCAGAGCGAGCAGGCGTGCAAGACACAGTTGGTGAAGCGGGTCAAAGATTTCTGCAATGAATTGCAAATTTCGATACCAGGTGATCTGATGGCAGAGCCCGAGAAACTGGATGACTTGCTGCAGGACATCGAAGTGGTCATCATGGGCAAGCTCTGTCAGATCACGGAAGTCTCCGAGAGCAACGACAACGCGGATAAGGCCAGGCAGGTAAAGATCGACGAACTGCGCATTGATTTAACCAAGTCGGAACAAAGCGTGACGGCGCAGGAAAAGCAAAAGGAGGCCAGCCAACGGGAGAGAGAGACACTGAAGGTGAAGGTTCAGCAAATTGAAACCTCCATGCAGGAATTGAAGCTGCTCGAGGAGCAGATAGTCGATGCCGATGCCATCTACGAGCGCACATCGAAAAACTTCAATCAGGACAGTTTCCGGGAAATCATAGCCGGCCAAAAGGCCAACATAGCCCAGAAGCAGGACCTCTTCAAGAAGCTGGATGAGCAACTCACGTTCCTGGGAACCATGGCCAAGCTGGTGGCCGAAATTAATCTCAAGGAAAAGGAGCTGGAGAAGAAGAGCCAGGAGATCCATCGCGTGCGCAGTCGTCACTCGGATAATTTCGGAAAGTTCTTCAAGGAGCCCATATCTACCAATTATCGCCGCTCCCTGCAAGGGGCGTACGACAAGGTGCGTCGCGAGATCCAAGATCTAAACGAGCAAGCCAATGCCCAGAAGCTCAAGGAACAATCTTACGAGATAAAGCGCAAGAATCTAATTGCTGAGACTGCCCGAATGGAAAAGGAGCTGAAGGAGGGCGAGGAGCTCATATTCCAAAAGTGCCGCTCCACACCATACGATGAGCTCCTGGAGCGCAGCAAGCTGGCCATTTCCAAGCTGCAGCTTGAGCATGGAGCCCATAAATCCGCCGAGGTTCTTTACAAGAAGTGAGTCCAAAGATTTCGCTGAAAAGGAAGCAAAAACTAGACCATATTTACTCCTAGGTACATACAAAAGATCAATGAAGAGCCCTGCTGTCCCCTCTGTCATCACAATATGTCGGGCGATGAGGTGAAGTCTGCTGGCATGTTATCTGTGACAATCATTTGCAATGCTTTGATTTTAGGCCTGCGATCTAACCACCGAGCTCTCCGATGAAATCCAAAAGTTGCCAGACAACATCAGTAGATCGGAAAAGGCTCTGAAGGCAGAGCAGTTAAAGTACGAGAACTTGCTGCAAATCAAACCCAGCATTCTTAAGGTGCGGGAGCTCAAAGAGATCTTGCCCAAGAAGAAGGAGGAGCTGTCCGAAATTGAGGTCCTACTGGGAGAGACTGTCAGCGAATATGAGACGCTGATTGCCCTGATCGGAGAGCCCACCCAAAACATGGACCTCGCCAATTCCATGCTGGGCGATATGACGCTGCTCGATGAAGCCCTCAAGGATTCTGTGCGTGTTAAGAAAGATCTGGATCAGCTTAAGGTATGCGAATGACAAGCTATGATGGAAAAGGCCTTTGACAATTCTTCGTTTTTAGAGCAAACTACCAGCCTCGTATGATTCGAGTGTATCAATGGATGCTCTACAAGCGGAGAAGAGTCAGGTCTCAAAGGACTTGGAGAAGGAACGCAAAGAGTTGGACAGCGCGCAGCAAACCTTTGAGCAGCACGTTGACGCCCTCAATCGTTTGCGTGAAGTTAAAAATGGGTAATACTTTCAAACACTCAAGACAGTTCCCTTCAAGTCGACTAATCCTCTTTATTGGCATAGATTAAAAGATAAGCAACTAAAGCTGCAGGAGGGGCTGCAGAGCTTGCCACAGTTGAAGGAGAGGCTCGATGAACTGACTCAACTTATCGTCACCATAACCACAGAAATAAGCGAGCTTATGGCCAAGATTCAACCGCTCAAGCAGAAGCTAAGGGCTGCCATAGACGAGAAGGAGCGCCTGAAAGAAGCCGAACGTACAAAGTTGAGTCAGCTCAATGCGAAGTATAATTCCTACAAAAGCACAGATCAGGATATACAAAGGTGTGTCCTTCAAAAAGATAGTAGTCGCAGATAAAACTGAATCCAAAATAACTCCATGCACAGGTTGCACAAAGAAGCTCAGGACTATGCCAAATTGGATCTAAAGAATGAGATCAGCAAACTCGAGGACTCCATAAGGACCACCAAAGAACAGCTGAAAAAATTGGCAAGTGAAGTGTTTGAATGCCTCCGATGAAAACTCACTTCATATTTAGCTTTATTTCCGCAGGAAACTGAAATCAATTCGAAAACCGTGCAACTGGAAACCGTCAAGACCGAGTGCCTTAATCAGCAGACCGTTGAGCGCGATCTGAAAGACAATCGCGAGCTGAAACAGCTGCAGGATAAGGAAACCCAGCTCAGAGAAAGCTGTGAGACGCTGGCCAAGCAGTTGGGCAATTTGGACTTGCGCAGCGTCAGCAGTGAGAAAATGAATTTAACCAAGAGGCGGGATGCGGGCACAGTGCGCAAGGGAGAGCTGCTGGGCCAGCTGGGTGAGATCCAAGGCCAGGTGGAGAGACTGCAGCGAGAGATCAATGAGCCTCGGTTCAGGGAGGCGGTTAAGAATTTCCGAAAAGGTAATTTCGAGATGGTTGTTACGCGTTGCAGCATTGATGACTTGGCCCAGCATCGATTTGCCCTGGAATGGGCCCTCATACAGTTCCATGCAGAAAAGATGGAGAAGATCAACCGGCTGATCCGGGAGTACTGGCGTATGATCTATCGCGGCAACGACATCGACTACATACAAGTGAAGACTGACGAGGTCAACACAGATGTATCCGCTGATCGCCGCAAGACCTACAACTATCGCGTGGTTCAGTCCAAGAACAACACGGAGATCGAAATGCGTGGCCGCTGCAGTGCCGGCCAGCGTGTGCTGGCCTCTCTCATCATCCGGATGGCTCTGGCCGAGACGTTCAGTAGTAACTGTGGGGTCTTGGCTCTGGACGAGCCAACCACGAACCTGGATCGCATCAACATCACATCGCTGTGCGATGCTCTCAACTGCATTGTGGAGGAGCGTCAGGCGCAGTCCAACTTCATGCTAATCATCATCACCCACGATGAGAACTTTATCTCGTCGTTGGGCAAGATTACCAGCTATCATCGTGTTTTCCGCAACGATGAGTGCAAATCGGTTATACGCAAAGTGCAGATCGGTTGAATGGTCGGCTCCTCAGAGGGTCTTTTTAATAACTCAATAAATTATCTGAACCGAAGTCTGTTATCGTAATATTTGCTTTCCTTGTCAAAACATCAATTGCAATAATTGGTTATTGTTTGCAAAGTGTTTTATTCAGTTTCCAGGCATGGGCGAAGCCGTGCGGCTGCTGCTGTTGGCAATTCTTCTCGCCGGTGATGCTCGTGGATACTCCGTACAATTTGGAATGATGCATTCCCAGGCTGTGCCCATCTATGAAATGAGCTATAACATAACACAAACGATTCTCCTTGTGGAGGTCAGACAAAAGGTTGTATTTCTATCATTTGTATCGGTGTAAATACTGAATTAATTACACATTTATTTCTATGCAGGATAAATTGATTTCTAATATTAACCTGATTTTGGTCTTCGACGAGAGTCAAGTGGAATGCGTGGTTGAGGCAACCATACTCACGGGCGGAATTGGCTGCAACTACACCATACTGCAATTCACCTGCCTCCAATCTGAGGAAATTCCAGCGAAAGTCACGGTTCTCATCTACGGACTGCCCAGTCGGGGGGAGGCCTCAAAAATATATTTATCTTAAACTAGTTCAAACACAGATCAGTCTTTGCTCTCCTTCGTAGAGGTAGAGTTAGAGGCCTTCCAGTGGTAGCCATCGTCGGGTAGGTCGCTGCGAATGAGTGGCGACAGCCAGGCTATGTGCATGCGCACCCCAAAGACACTTCTCAGGTTCTGCCTGACACCCCCTTTGTATTTGAGCTTTCGCTGCTTTGTGCGATCGGCAGAAACTCCGCCACGGAGCACGATCGGCACATGATAGCCCAGCAGGAGGACGCCGTACGCCAGGGCCAGCACATTGAGGCTGTAGAAGAGTAGGTAGATGTTGGTCCAGAAGCCGCCGGTCACCAGCAGCAGCATGGGGCAGGTCAGCTTGAGGATCGTCAGCCAATTGCAGTATATGCTGCTATGGATGATCCACATGTAGATCGAGTTGTAGACCAGCGCGTACACAGAGCCCACAAACAAGTAGAAGATGAAGCCCATGAAGAAGCGATGGTTCCGGTGGCCGATGCAGCAACCCGTGTAGAGGCAGTGGTGATCCCGCTTCAGTATGCAGGCGCCGCATATCTTGCAGTGCCACGATCTGGGCGGGGCCAGTCGATTGCACTCTGTGCACTCGCGCCACTCAAGGCGCTCTGCCGACTGCTCCGGCGGCGGTTCCACTTGCTTGACTGTGGATGGAAATGGTTCTTAGTAGTTCCCATCGGCTGGACCCTGTCCTGGACTCACCGTTTACGCTGGTGTCGATCATCATGCATGCAATCATGTTCCCCTTAATGTTGAACACCAGAAACATGGCCATGAGGAAGGTGAACGTGTGGAAGAAGCCGCCCGGCTCGTGGAATGCCGGCAGCACCACAATAATCTCGAACATGAACACAATCGGCAGAAAGACGCCAATGAGCAGGAAGCACAAGACATCTGCCAGTCGCCGGGGCAGCGGATTGCTCCGGATTTTCATTTTATTATTAAGTGTAAACAACTAAGTATTACCGATCGCAGTGCTTGGAGTTCCAGAACTGACTTTGGCTCGCTTTTCCATCACGTGCGGCCAAGCTTTTATCACAGATGGGCCAAAGCTTTTGTGGTGCCAAAGCGCCACACATTTCTGGCGGAGAGCTTCGCAAGCGAGAGCTTCAGTCGTGGTAGAGGGAAACTTTATCAAAGTATATTAAAAGTATATTTAAATCAATTAAAAACTATTTCACCGAGCAACGACGCTCCAACACATTGATGTGGGAGTTGTGGAAGCGGAAGACTGATACAATTTGCTTATCTTATCAAACACGACCGCACCACAAGTGTACGTAAACCTAATTGAATGAAAGTGCTTGGGATGCCTGGGGCAACTGTTGTCAAAGTAATTAACTTGAAAGGATTTAGTTCGACACAAATCACCGCAATCGATAGAGCGCATTAATTATTTGGGTCTTTAATGTGGGTGTTTGTTGCCTGATTGCTGATTGACTTCAGATATTAGGTATTTATGGAGACGTTAGCACGAATTAGCTCAATAGTTGCAATGGAGTCATCAACGGGGAAGTTAGGAACGCAGGGATCCTCCATGTTTCTGTTGAGGAGCTTTGGCAGGAGCCTCAAAGAATTCCTCAAGAGCACGGGTCTGCATGGACTGAAGTTTGTGGGCGACTCCAGCCTCAGCAGTTGGGAGAGGTGAGAGGAGATGTGAATTCAAAATACACCCACACAACCACACTACAACCGCCATTAGATCATTTTTCTTTTGCTCATTTGTGACCGCCTTGGTGGTCACGTGCCACCTCATCGTGAACATCTATGTTAAGTGGGACAGTACCCCGGTGATAATTGGCATCAGCCCACAGGCCACCTCCATTCTGAAAGTCCCCTTTCCGGCCATCACCATATGCAACATGAATCAGGTTCAGAGCAGCCTGGTTTCGCATTACAGAGAGTAAGTTCTAGCGATGTCTAATCCTATAGATAGAGCTCTAATCCATACGTAGGGGCTCCGATGAAAGCGCCATTTTGAAGCTGTTGTGTAACTCCCAAATCGACGATGACCTTGAGGATGATGAGAAGCACTCGAATTTTGCCCGGAATACCCTTAGGATATCGGATTTTGTTTCGAACCACTCGCAGCACTGCGATAAGATGCTGCTCTACTGCAGATTCAATGCCGTGGAGCACAACTGCTCGCACCTGTTCCAGCCGCTCATGACGGACGAGGGGCTCTGCTGTGTCTTCAACTTCCAGCCACCAGAGTTCCTCTACAAGCCATTGTAAGAATGAAAATCGTTTTGTGGGATATAGCAAAGTAAATCATCTCCAATCCATCTCCAATCCATCTCCACTCCACTCCAGTTCGAGAAGCAATCGAAATTTGACATTGAAAAATGGTTATGAGGCGGTCAAGTGGAATCCAGAGACAGGTTATCCCGACAAATTACCAGCCAAATATTATCCAGCGACAGCAATCGGTGTGTGGCTATGGCTAATACAAGAAAACATTTGTAATTAATGGGAGGAGTTTTCAGGGACAGGTATTACACTGGGATTCAGTGCGGTTCTCGATGCCCAGATGAGCGAGTACTACTGTTCCTCGACCAACGGACCCGGCTTCAAGGTGTACTTCCACAATCCGACCGAAGTGCCTGTTGTCAAGGAGGCAGGACTCATCACCGCCATCGGCTATGAAACCAACTATCGCATGGAGGTGGTGCGAGCCGAGGCCGTGCCTGCCATTCGCTCCATTTCCCGGGACGGTCGCCAGTGCCTATTCGCAAACGAGAAGGACCTGATCTTCTACAGGACCTACACTCGGCTGAATTGCGAGAACGAATGCATGGCCGGGTACCTGTACGAGTCGTGTGCCTGCATACCCTTCGACTATCCGCAGATCTACAGCAACGCCACAATGTGTGGCATGAGGGACACCCTCTGCCTGCGTCGGGCCCAACAGGCGGCCATCCGCCCTGAATGGGTCAAGTGCCGGCAGCAGTGTCTGCCCGGCTGCTTCGACCTCAGCTACATGGCCAGCGGCTTCTCCTTCCCCCTGGCCACCAACAAATTCCAGTTGGCCAATCCTCTGGTGGAGAGCATCAACAAATCGTATCTGAGTGAGAACATAGCCGTCATCAATGTCTACTACCGTGAGTCCGTCTACTACGGCAACATGAAGAATGCCTACGTCGGACTGACAGAGTTCCTGTGTAAGTCGATCGATCCCTCCTCTCCACTGACAGAAAACATTCTTATACTCCCAACTCCAGCTAACATTGGTGGCGTGATGGGCCTGTTTATGGGCTTCAGTGTCATCTCTTTGGCGGAAATCTTTTACTTTCTTCTCTTGAAGCCCCTCGTAGAACTTTTCATGTGGAAAAGATCCCCCCAGGTTGGCGCAGAACACTCCAAAAAGCACAATGCATTTGCCGTAGAACAGCCGATAAGAGAGATTTCCGATAACAAAGCCATGTGGCATTCCCGAGAACTGTACCCCCAGGGTCTAATTCTGAAGTCCAACCGAAAAGCAAATAACAAAAGGGTATTCGTACAGTGAGAAATAATAGTTCTACCACAGAATGGCAAATACAGTGCTCAATTATTTAACGTTTACGTGTGTAGGAATATAAGTAAACTGCCATATCATGCATCATATCATTTGCTGACCAGCAAAACGCAAAAAATGCAAATTGAAATCAGTTTCGTCTGGTCTGGTCTGGCCTTTGATCCCACAAAAAAGAAACACTTGAGTAATTGAATAACAAATAACAAGCCCCATAAAATATGTTCGGTTATTTGAATAATAAATGAAGAGCGAAATTAAATAAAACATACAACAGTAACAGTCGCGAATCGAATGTATTCCATACGCTGCCAGAATAACTTTAGTCTTTAGTCTAACAAAATATTGACCATGTCTTGAATTGGTTGATTGGTAAAAGTTCGAATAACGGAAACGAGAAAGAAACTCTTTAACTAAATCAAGTTTGTGGTGGAATACACTCTATATACATATATATGTTTATATGTATGTATGCATAATTTACATAAGTATCCTCGTGGAGACTCTCACAGCTGCTGTCCTGCGAGCCAGCAGGATGGGCTCCAGGATGGCCCCAAGGCAAAGTCCGTAATAGTAATAGTATACTCTGGCCGTGCTTAATGCAATTAACTAAGTTTCTTGGTTGAAGAGCCGGGCCGGGCCAGCCGTAAGGGTGCACTAAGTATCACCCTTATTTATGCGATGTATTTTATGTCAATAAGAGCATTTTGGCCAAAATTACTTTGCCCTGCTGCGGCAGGAAGTACATAAAACATGAATTCTGGTTGCCTCACCCTCCTTCTGCTCCTCTGGCAGGCAGGCGGGCACCCCGTTGCGTTCGTTCCCCGGTTACGTTACGGTTAACTATCAAAGATGCCACATTGCTTCGTCGTCTTGCACTTCTGGCGGAAATTCCCGTGGCAGTGGCAGTGGCATTGGCATTGGCAGTGGCTGGGACACGGAGATGCCTGCCTGCCTGCCTGAATGCCTTCGCTTTCCCTGCGTTAATTACTGACCTCAAGCTGCACGTAAAGCGACTAATTTTCGCACACAGCTATTCGGAGCGAGGCATAGCTGAATGCATTCATTCAGCAGCATGCTGCTCTTCCTCTGGCTCCTCCTCTAGCTCGTCCGCCTTCTGCTCGACATCCTCTCCATCCGCTTCTTTTGCCATCTGCAGACCATAGCCCGAAGGTCCTGGCAATACCACAAAAAGGAGAAGGAGATGGAGAAGCAGGAGGAGGAGGATGAGGGGGGACAATAGTAAAAATGGAATGAAAAGCATTCTCACAGTTGAAGACAATTTGCAAAATTGCATCGCTCTTGATGTTTTCACGTGGATTCCATCTGCTTTCTGCCTCCGTGTTTTTATGGCAAGTCAACAATGCAATTGTCTGCTCTCTTTTCTGGCCCCGTCTGTGCGGTACAGTGCGTTCAAAAAGTGTGCGAACACCCGTACAGCCATCAAATAAGAACAGGTTGATCCAAATAAGATATCATCTTGCCACTGAATGATGCCAGTGTCATTCCTGATGTTGAATCAAAATCCAACAGATAGTGTCTGACTTTTAGACCCTCGTTGAAGCTCTTTATCTTTTGGTATTATCTCTTCCAAAGACTTACCAAATTGTCTACAACTGTCCAACTGCATTGTGTTGGCTGAGGAGGGGGGAGGGGCCATCTAAAACCGACTACAAAAAGCTTTGCTCTCGACCATCTTTCAAGCGATAAGACAACTGGCGCAAATGATTACGACGTGTTCTGTGGAATCGTATACAGCCAGAGGGGGAATCCTGGGCACCAGCAAGGTACGAAGATTGGCAAGAAAGGGCAGATGTAACGGGACAGCCACAGCCCCAGTCACAGTCCCAGCCACAGCCACAGCCAACGATGCTTCGTAAATGTCAAGAGCAGAACTAGATTCAATTCTTTATGGCTGTGTTAACGAGCCAATTCCCCCCTAGAAACTTTGGCTTTGGATGAAAAATGATGCCATTAAAATGGTAAAAACAAAGCACAAATAATATTTAAAGTCAGCTCCGGGGTAAGAAGAGGTTTTAATGCGCACACGAGTAATTAACATCACATTTTGGGCTGCTGGCAAAAGTTGTCAACTTGACAATGAAGTTTTCTCTTCATCCATTCGCCCTTTGCCCTTCGCCCTTCACTCCACCCTTCGCTGGGTGACGAGGCTGGGGCGAAACTCCCTGATTAAGGTATAAATATTTGATACTAGTGTGGCCCCTGACCCCAAGCCTGACGGAATACGCCCGACAGCTCCAACTTAAGCATTGTCACTTTATGGGGACGCAGCCGCCTCAGTTATGCATGAAGTGTATTCATCAAAATACCAGTAGATTCCGAAAACATACCCGTGAATGTTGCACAGAGTTTTTGGGGCACGTGTGTCTAGTGGCAGAGGCTGGAAGGATAGATAGATAGGTGGATAGATGGTGCTTGCAGAGGAAGCAATTTAATCGAATACCAAGATGTCTTCTATCCAGTAACCCATACACAAACACACACACACACACGCAGTCGATGAAGAGTGAAAGAGGGAGGGGGAGTGAGAGAGTGAGAGCAGAGTTGCATGCGGAAAAGCAATTAAAACTTCTTGTCAGTGTCTCGGAAGTGTTTGTTCATATTTTATGATGTTTTCGTGTAGAGAGCTTGATTATGAATGTGTCACCAAGAAGTGTTGCTACCGCTTCTCCCCCCCCCCCGCACGCCCTCTTTCTGTTTCTCTATCCCTCTGCTTTGCCTTGCCTGGTGAGTGTTGCATGCAACGAAGACTGCCGCCTGCCATTGAGGTTGCAAGAATAATGTATAACATATTACACATCCGCTCCGTTGCCACTGCCAGTGAATCCTCAACAATGAAGACGGAAGACCGAATTGTGAGAATTTTAAATGTGCAAAGTTGCCGCAAAACAAAACTTAGGGCTTGGCCACCGCCTGATCCCTCGGTTTGGCCATATTCGATTGAATAATTTATTGAATTTATCATGGTGTTTTGGCTGAGCGTTTTCCCATAACGGTTGAGTGCATCAATATTTTCTCGCATCACTTCTGATGTCTGCCACTTAGGAAGCCATATTCGGGCCGAGCCAAGCAGCAGCCACAACAACAACAAGCCAACAGTATTGGCCTAATGGAACCTTGCAGCCATAATGGCATGCTCCCACTCAAGCGCCCCCGTGTGTGTGTGTGTGTGTGTGTGAGCCACTGCCACCCCCAAAAAGGGTTTCATAAGAATGGTTTCCCTTGATACCTGCGGCTGAGAGCTAGGAACTCGTCGAAAATATGCAAATTTGTCGTCCTGACATGCACACGCTGGCCACTCCCACTGTCGCACCTGCCTAATGCACCAAAATGCATTTTAAATTGGGTAATTTTACACATGCCACGCCGCAGGCGACAACAGCAGCAGCAGCAGCAGTGGCAGTGGCAGTGGCAGTGGCGCCAGCTTCGGGTTTAAAAATGGGCGAGCATTGGTTTGGATTTCGGATTGGGCAGATAATATTCATTGCATCAAACATTCCAGTTAGCCTGTGGGAATGGGAACGGAGGCGGAGGATGTCGGCTGGGATAAGGATAAGCCTGACAGGCTGAATAATCAGGACCATCAATCAGGGCTGCTGGCCGGGCTGGGCCATGTCGCTTCGTGCCCTGCACACCTCATTAGCCTAATCGTACAATTGCGCACGGCCGGACACACACATAAACGGGGCTTAGAGGGGGCTTGACGCAGGAGGCTGCAGGCTGGAGGCTGGAGGGGTGGGGTGGGGTGGGGTGGGATTAACTTTACCGCAATTTGCCCTCATGCGCTAAACAATATTTCATTTTCAAGAGTTGACTTTTCTCACTGACGACAGGAGGCTTAACATTTTAAATCCACAAGACCACAAGGCCTTTTGACTTCTCTTTTATGCTTTGTGCTTCGCTCTTGATGTTTTTCTTGTTCCCTTTAGTACCCGTACTTTGTGAATATGTAATCGGTGGAATGGAATATGGGTGCTGCATAGATCTGGTACTCATTACATATGCTTTTATAGAGAGTTTTATGGAAGAGCTACGCCACCGCCGCCGAAAAACAGAGGCAAACGCGAATGAAATTCCAGTAATTTGTTTTGAATGCAAAACATAGGGAAAGTGTTCCCAGTATTTTTTGGGTCTTTGGTACGCAGTACGCAGACTCCGATGCCGGCGCCAAAAGGGGGACAGCATCCACGGGACAGCATAGTCATGGACTGAAAGGGGGACAGCATCCACAGGATAAACACGGACTTAGTCCTCCACAGACGGCGGAGTCGAGTGGTGGAGCTGCGGCCGCTTAGCGGGGGAAAATCGCCGAAACTAAAAGGACGAAGCGTGGGACATTATTTAAAGCACGTTGGTAGGATGATTGTCCATTTATTCCGAACTTTTAAATGCATTCACTAAACGATTTATGATCTGGTAATCATATCATTTTTCTCCATTTTTGGGCCAACAAAAGGGTCTAATTGATCTATGGGTTTCCATTAGTTTCAAATTAAAAAACATTTTTGTCATAATTGATTCATATTTCACAGCGAAATGCAATCAAACGAAACATCAGAATTTCCTGTGGTCAGTGCCACAAATGAGACTGTGAAACATACATATATATTCAGCTCGAATGTCCTTTAATTTTATTTAATATTAAAATTCATGCATTGCCCATGGCTCCCCACAGGGGGGGATTCATTTAGAATCGCTTTGATGCACTATGATGAGGTGATTCGATCGATTCGTTTCATTTGTTTTAAATTTGCTCTAAATGTGAGCTAATTAAATGGGATTGGAGGCGAAGGAGATCTGAGAGTTGAGCTGCAAATAAATCGTTAGCAATTCATTGTCCTTGATTGTGTGCCTGGCTGGCTCTGGGTCTGGGTCTGTGTCTCCTTGGGGTCCTCCGTCTGTGCCGTCTGTGTGCGCCTTCAGAATCCGCCACACAAGTCAATGCAATCGGTGTAATCGGAGTAGGAATCGCAGCTTTTCCCTAATCTCTTTGCTTTATCCTGCGTAATAATAACTACTTCCAGGGCTTTGCTTTAAGGACTTGGCTTCGTCTTAGTCTTCTTTGTTCTTCGCTTTCTCCTGCTTTCCCGCTTTTCCTGCTTTTCTTGCTTTTACTTTTTTTTCTTTCCTTTGCGTGACAGCTCATGTCTTGTTTATCTAAATCATCCGACTGTGTAAATGCCAGGCCTGTCTTCCTGTTACCCCAAGCTACCCCCCCAAGCTCTTGTCCGTCCGTCCGTCCGCCTGCCTGCCTGCCTTAGCTGCCACTTCTTGTGTTGTGTGCCACGCCACTCCAGAACTAAGCTCGTGTCATCACATGGCAATGAGTGAATGACTTTGTCGACTAAACTGTTGTGCCCTGCTCTACCCCTGCCCTGCTCTGCGTCCCGGACTGGGGTCTCCGTGAGGCTATGCAAAAATCTGCCGAGTCGAGTCCTGGTTTTGGTAACAATGGCATGTACGTTCAAGTGCATCAGTTAGTCGGGTAATTACGTCCTCGTTGCACATTTCAAAGTCCCAGCCAGGCTCTGGCTCTGGCTCTGCCTCTGGCTCCTACTGCCTTTCGCTCGTTATCAGGCAGTGTCGCAATTTCTCTGCCTTTTTTTTCTGGGTTGATTTTCACATACGACTGGGCACCGAGCGACTCCTGCTAATCAGAAATTGATCGCAAATGTTCTCTGGCTCTCCGGTCAAAATGTGGGAAATATTGTTACAGCATTGGAATGCAGTTTTTGTGTGCGCTTCGCATCTGTCGGAAATTGCTCAAGACATTGATGCCGTGCCATGCCAGGGCCCTGCCCCGCCCCGCTCTGCCCTGCTCTGCTCTGCCAGATCCAATATAGCCAATTCTGCCCGCTGGCTACTAAGTATATTACTTACATAACCTCTACACACATATATACATACATATATACGTGCATGTTTGCCAACTTTTCCATCAATTTTTTTGTTCTCTTTCCTTTCTTTCGTCTGAGCGATTGCACGTGCTTTGTGTCAGGTTTTTTCCCTCATTCCCTGCTCATTCTCCTCCGAGCAGCTAACGCCTTGAATAAAGCCACAATGGAAACACGGAGCTGGCGCTAATGCAGACAGCTGTCTGTAATATAGCAATATAGATGGAAAATTGTTAAACTACATTCAAGTGTTGCCAGAGTTTATGCTTATATTGTAAACAATTGGCATCCTGGAGGCGATGTGAGATGCCCTGCAGTTCAATGAGAAATTATCATCATATCATCTTAAGAATTCTATTCCCGCATTTGGGGGAAATCATAGCTTAAAGCCGTCAGTAAATGGTTTGATTTTCGCCTGCCGCAGAGCCATTTTCATCGCTTTTCTTCTGCTGCTGCTGCTGCTGTTTTTTTGGGGGTAATATGTCCCTCGTGTGTTTTTTGTTGGCTCAGCCCAGTTATTGTTTCTCTTTCTCTTTCTTCCCCACAGCCAATAATGGGCATCGTTTAACCCTACGGCACTGCGTACCGGGAGCGTCGGGAGGAGACTCATATAGACTTTTTTTTCCCCCTTTTTTTCCGTGGAAGCTCAGGTGTAATGTGTGGCTGGAGGAGGACTAGGTCGCACGTGGATGAGCGCCATAAAATAAAGGCTGAAGCATTGCCTTCAGTTATGATTTGTTATTTGATTATGATTTGCATTTGGAGTCGGCAACAAATTGGATTGTCGAACCGAACAATGTGCTGGGTGCTGGTGCTGGGAGAACAATGATTCCATTCCGATTTTCTTGATAGAGTAAGTTTTCCACACTAGAGCAAACAGTTGCCGGTTGCAAATGAACAGTTCTCTTTGTTTCAGGATTGCCTGATTACCATACACACACACACACACACACACACACACACACACAGAGTGCGAGAGAGAGTATAGAATATCTCATATGTATGTACATACGAGGCGTATCCCTGGCATGCCCCCGAGGCGTGGCCCACACCATGGATTGCTCTTTTGTGCTCTCCCTCCTGTGTGCCAGGGGAGTCATAAAAAAACAAAGGAGCAGGAGCCGGCTAACCGTGTGAAATGTGTGCATATGAAAACGTTTGAGTTGGTCCCCATGCCCATCCCCATCCCCATCCTTCCAAACTGAAGAGTGCTCCACTTTCATCGCTTAAATGCCGCATATCAAGTAGACGCCATGAAGACCCGCTCAAAGCAAAGGAGGAGCCTCGGCTGGCCAGGTGAATGTTCGCCTCTGTTAAACCATCGAATGGACGGCAGTTTATTTGGCCCGGCTCAGAGGCCAAAGCCAGTGTCCGGCCAAATGATAGATGACACATCTGCCAGTTGGCCGGAATCGAAGAAATTCTTCAAGACAGCCGACAGATGTGGATAAGAGTTTGATTGATATTCGGACAGCTCCACCTCCACCTCTGTCCCCGTCTCTGCCCAATCGAACGGATTCCAAAGAAACCTCCGGATAAGCCCCGGCTTGACTTTCAAGAGAATCATCATCGGGCACTCAGAGGCCAGACAATAATGGAAATTTGTGTAAATTTGCATTTGTCAATTGCGCTGATGAAATTTTCCATATGGTTCAATTTATGACCACAGCGGGGGAGGGTGGGAAGTGCGAGGTGTCAGTGCGACTCCCCAAAGGCCTCGCTCTGTCGGCAAATAATGGCAATCAGAATGTCGGAGTCCGCATTCAAATGCCGAGGCGAAATTTAATAACAAATATAAATCATTTTGCTGACAGCCAAAGCACGACCGCCAGCAGCTTTGTGTCCCCGTCCCCGAGCCCCCCCGAACACCCCGAGCCCCCCGAATCTCGCTCCATATCTACGGCTTCCTGCTCCAGGGACCTCCTTCAACTTCCATTCACACCTCAAGTGATACGGCGCGCAGAGCAGCAGAGACGGACGCACTAATGGCACAGTCGCCCAATAGAAGGACCATTTCTCATCCTTCGCAGCATGCCCCCCGTCCAGCAGGTCCGTCTGTCCCTCTGTGGGAGTTGGCGCATGTCCTTGGGCCCGGCCCAAAGTTGCCACTCTGTCTGTCGTGTTAATTTTTTATCACTTTGAAATTAAAGAACAACACTTGGGCGGTGGTCCGCTGTCTGCCGTCCGCCGTCCGCCATCCGATTTGTTTCTCTCTTTTTTCGGGACAAAAAGATGTGATGCTGCAGGACATGCGGAAGGACTCCAGTGTTCCCTGGCTCGTGTCTGGCCGGGCATAAATAATTAACTTAATGCCATGTTGCCCATAAATTAGGCATGCTCTCCCGTCTTCCAACATTTGTTAAGTGCCTTTCACTTACCTCGGGAGCTGGAGCTCTAGGCTTCCGCTGTGGCTACTCTTTGATTAACAAAGTATGCCATGCCACCAAGGGCCTCTGGTTACGAGAGAAAGGTCCTTCACACCCCCCTCCCCGTCTGTCTGCCTCTTACATCTCCTTCCATCACTCTGGGGACTGCGTCGACCTATTTGCCAATGCAATGCCAAATGCAATTTCGAGCAAATCAATTGAAAACACAATTGCCTTTCACTGAGAAGTACTTTGCTGCCCCTGCCCCTGCCCCGTGCACCGTGCCACATGCCACACTCCGTCACGACTCTATTTGCACGACCGGGGAATGGGAGTCGAGATTTGTTTTGCATTGACCGCAAATTTCAATACAGCTTTGCGGTCGCCGCCCAATTGCCATGCACCTCTCCTCTCCCTTTTAGCACCTCTCTCTCTCTCTCTCTCTCTCGCTCAGCCGGGGGCACAGTGGGGCGTTTGCCATGCAAAACATATATCTACAAAATGTATATATCCTCCGATTAATTGGCGTCATATCTGTGAAGGGTTCGAGTGCTTGTAAGGACATGTTCAAACAACAAATATTGTGTCGGCTCTCAATTATGTATGTGCTCTATAAATATTTTATTTATACGCAGGACAACATTTAACACCAGGAAAACAGTGGGACCAGGACAGGACAGGCCAGGCACAGGACAAAGTTTGTGTTTGTGTGTTTTCGTGATATAATACAAACACTCGTGAAAAAACAAGTTTACTGTGAAACAAAGTCGAAATATTCAGCTCAAACAAAGGAATCAACTCTGAAATTCGACTTTCTACTTTCCCCCATTGATGGCAGTGATTTATATGAAAAATAACAGCAAGAACCAACAGCATTCATTTCTTTAGCATTTGATTGTGTCACATCCAATTAAGTGAGGTTAACCCAATCAATTGCTAAATGGTTCTCCAACCACTGTGCACTGTGCACTGTGGACTGCTGGCAAGTGCGGTTGCATTGGCATTAAAGATTTGTGTTGCGGCCTCCTGGCTCTTGTGGTTCGAGGTTGGAGGTTCATGTTTCTGGCATTTGTTGTTCCTGTCCTGCTGCCATTGTGGCGTTGTTCCGGCTGTTCCGGCTGATGATGTTGCAGCTGCTCGAGCGGAGCCCGGCCAGAAGCCAGAACCCAAAGTGTTTGCTCAGGTGTACGTACGTGTACGTCAATTAACTGCTGGTTGCCGCCGACCCAATTTACTTAAACCGAATTTCGGCGCCCACTTTTCGGGGATAACGCAACTAATTGAAACACACAAATTCGGCTGATTGCAATTCATTAGGCTGGCTAATGTGCATAAAATGTTCATAATCAGCTAAGTGAAGACTCGCAAAAGTTATCCTGCTGCGAGCTCTCCTCTCTTGGCCCAGACGAAACTGGGTGGGGGAGGCGGAGGCGGAGTCGGAGTCGCAGTCTTTGAGGTGTCAACTTTGCTGGCAACGGCCCTGACCCACATTGTTGGTAGAGGGAGAGGGTAGGGGGCTAACAAGTTGAGATATTATATTTTAATGAGATGCAGTTGGTAATTTTTGGGGCTAGGACTAGGGCTTGGGGCTTGCCTCAGAACTGTTAGGATTTGTCGCCTTGATTATGCAGCTCCGCCTCCGGCATCTCGTCTAATTTTATTACTCTGGCTGGCTGGGCGAATGAATATTTATGGTCATCTAAATACGTTATTGTATCCGGGATGTGCGCCACCCACAACCCACAACCAACAGCCCACTCCCCGTTCCGCCCCCCAGCTTGAGCTGCAGCTCAAAGTTCTTCGCATCTCGCTGACCTCGTTAACCCTTGACATGCCCTGCTCATCAAGAACATAAAGTTTGTGCATGCTCTGGCCCCAACTCAGCTGAAGCTGTCGTCTCGGTGACTTTGCATATGATTACATAAAATTTACATCGCATTATTTTGCGTCTGGTCCAGGACCCGGCCTTCCGGTCTTCCACTTCCTGCCAGTCACGTGGGCTAGCATACAAATTACTCATGCAACATTTATTACCCGGCCTCATCAGGTCAAAGCCCAAAAGTAGTGCCAACTGTCTTCCCAATTCGAAAACATTCCATTCCATTCCATTCCATTCCGTTTCGAGCATCTGCAGCTATCCGACGAATTGATGAGGTTCACGTGCTCAAACTGTTTTACAATCGAGGAACTCTATGCAAATGAAGTCCGCTCAATGAGTGCACTGAGCCGTGGACTCAGTGGACTCCGAGGAGCACCGTGGAGCTCCTGGAAGTCAACAAAATTATTGTCCTGCCCGGGCACGACTCAAGCAGCGTAGAATGAGAATGAGAACCGTATAAGTGGATTTTTTATAGTGCGGGGAGGGAACGATGAATACTTGAAGTACTTGATCGATGAGGAGGAAGAAACGAAACTATAATGATCTCCCTATATCATACATACATATATGATATATGTATGTGCATACCGTAAGAACCAGCGATGTGCACGGACCGTGAGGTTTTGCTTCATTTATCTTGATGTTTATTTTTTTATGATTTCTGGCTAAAATAACTTTAATTCAAAAAAAGTATAGCCATAGCACACTTTTTTGATCCGTAGTGCACTAGAGTGAAATATTGTGTTTAATACAATGTACAATACAAACAAACGAGTACACACCCGCAAAAAACAACAAAAAAAAAAGGAACTGTTGATTTATTTACACGGGCAATATTTTATCTGCCACATCATGCCCCGAGCATTGGCTCTCCTCCAAAGAAATAAAATCAAACCGCACTGGGAATGGAGGCGGGTGGGGGGTGAAAGTTAACAGAAGCAGAGCTCATGGCAAATATATAGCTAGAGGGGTGGGTGTGTGGGTTGGGGGGGGGGGGGCAGTAAACAGACCACGGGGCTGCAGTCGGTTTACTTTGTGTTAGGAGCCGAGCGATGCCATCGATTTTTGGCCAATATATTCTGGCTCTGGCCATCTGGACGTGGCAGAGCGCTGGAAGATGGAAGTTGCATCTGCAGCTGACGCCTAAGCTCAAGGTAAGAGGGTCACATGCAAAATATGGAATGCAGCCACTTCTTCCACTCTAGACCCGTTATCCTCTTGCCCTCTCTGGCCACACAACGTTTAGTTCATGCAGGCCTGCCGCTCCGCTCCCCTTGCTGTGCTCCACTTGCAGCTGCTCCTTCAGTCAAGGATTCTTCACACTCTCCGCTCTTCTCATTCCAATCACTCTCGCCCTCACCCTCGCCCTCGCCGCTCGCCCCTGCGCTGTACTGCGCTGCGCTGCGTTTCCTCCGCCACTTGTGTGGATGGATTTATTGCCGTTTTCGGCTCCAGCTTTGAAATTGAAAAGCAAACAAGCCGCTAACAAGGTGAAGCTTTTTGCCTCCTTGCTCGCCATTTTTTTTTCCCCACCCGCAGTCGCACCCTCATCCTTAGCCTTTAGCCCTTCGCCTGCTCGACGCTCACTTCAATCTAAATTTGAAGTTGCTCGATTCGATTCTATTCGTTTCCTTTCGTTTCGTCTCGTTTCGATGCGATTCGATTTTTCGTACGTGCTCGATAATCCCGTCGTGGTAATCGCTGGGAAGACGTAGTCCGTAGCCCGCAGTCGTAGTCCCCCCGTAGTCGCTGGTTGAGTTCTCTTGTAAATGTGGAACATTTTTGATTTCTCACGTATACTTATGCCTTTGTGTGCTCTATTTGTATTTGTGTTTGAATTGAGCACCATTAAATGTCCAAGTGGCATGCAACATTTTTCTCACTGCGGTCGTGCCTTGGCGTCGTGCCTAGACGAATAGAAGAATACTATATATGTACATATGTATGTATGTATGTACATCCATACGTACTACCCTCAGCAGCCTCATGTCCTTATTCAATTTCGCTTTGCTTATTAATTTTTATTTTTCGTTGGGCTTTCCCTTTTGGTGTTTTTCTTTTATGGCGAGGCAAGCAGTTTCGCTTGGGAGTTCCTTTCGATTCGAAACAACTGCCTGCAAATGGAAAATTGTAATAAAAATAACTTTGCTGAGGCGAGAGCTTTATGGGACATGAAGCAACTTGATTATTCTGATTATTTCAAATTCAATTTAAATATTTTACTCTAGACAGGTGTTACTCAACGCGCTCTCTTCATTTCGGATTCCCTTAACTGCACTGAGAGAAATATGGCATGGTAAAAAGAGAGCCGAAAAATTCGATCATCTCTTTTGCATACGACATCGAGAAGGTAGAGGAGAAGAAGCATGAAGAGAGTATGAAGTGCTCGAGTAAATACGCCGACTGCGCTGCACCTACGCCGCGTGCTGTAAACCCTCTTACCGATATTTCTTTCTCACTCCCACTGTCAGGTGACACAAGCACACTCTTTTGATCTCCCTTTGCAGTAGCAGTGGGAGAAGATAAACAGCAGACAGAAGCGATTAGCAAAAGAAGCTTATGAGAGAGTGGGAGCGAGGGCAATTAGAAAGAGAGCGTGTGGGAGAGCATAGAATGAACGCATTTGCACCGCTCCAAAGAGCGCGCTCTTGTTCTTGCACTTGCATTTTTTCACCGACAAGTGATCTCCCTTTCCCACTCCCTGAAGTAATAGTGGAGAAGAAGAAAAGAAGAGGTGAGTTCCAGCTATGTGTGTGTGCGGGTGTTTGCACCAATTCTTGTCCCTCTCCCACGCCAGGAGAGTGGAAGGAATCAAAGAATGATCAAGTGAGTTTCAGCAAAGTGTGTGTGTGTTTGTGCGTAATTTGCCAATGTTCCATGGAGTGAAAGTGCAGAGTGTAAAGAAGAAGAGCGAACGTTAATGCTCTCGCTCCCAAATCTAAGGCGTTTGATCTGACTCTCTCTTGTTTAGTGTGTTCACACGAACTTCCGCCCCCTAGTGCCACGCCTTAAATTAATAAGCTTAGTGTTTGTGCGCCAATTGCAGATAATTTTTTGCGTTTCGTTTGCGTTTTCGGTGCGGTTTCGGTGCGTTTTCGTCGTAGCTGTCGTGCGGTGTTTCTCTTCCTCAGAAATTCAGAGAAATTCTGTTTCTCTTAACAGTTGATATTTTTTTTAAGAGAATATGCACTTGCTTTTGGAAAAGAACATGAAAAGGGCCCATTGACTGGAATTCAAGGGTACCTACATGTTCGACCCTAAAGCACGGCTGGATATCATTTTTTTAAGGGAATAAATTGAGCACCCTTATCCACACCATTTTCAGTTTCCACTTCATTTCTTTAATATATCTTAAATATGATTATTTTGAGTGTAATGACTTTCTCAGGGTGCCCATTCCCCTAATGGTTTATCTCCAACGCTCCCATATTTAATTTTAAACTTGCCCAACTTTCTGGCACTTAGATAATTTTTTGTTCGTTTTGGTGACACTTTTTGCAAGGTCATCCGAAAGAAAGTTTAGCTCTGACACATTTCTTTCTGCAGAATGCAGCAAAGTTTTCTTTCGCTGTTTTTTTTAGTTTTTTTGTTATACATTTTTGATTATTTATGGATCTGTTTTCAGACTCAAACATCAACTAAAAAATCCAATGAAAACAAGTTACATAATTGGGCATTTTCCGCCCATAAATACGACGATATGTCTGCAGGCATACACATGTACATACATATGTACATATGTATGTGTATGTGTGATGGCAGGAGCTGGAATCGAACAATGAATAATGTTTCGGCCAATTGATGGACGTTAACTGCTAACTGGGCTGCTGCTCCGCTCCGTTTCGGGTCAAATTAGGAGCAATAAAATTGAAATTTATGAGAGCAGAAAGCCAGGCCTGGACCGGCACAAAGTAAAGGCTTATCCCCAGTCCAATCCACACCTACTCGGATTCGTATTCGTATGAATGGCGAATGGCGGGAAATGGTAGACAAAAGAGCAAAATAAATTGGCAGTGCCGCCATCAAGTTTGCCTCTATTAAAACACACAAAACAAATGCAAAAGTTACACAAAAGGAAACTTTCTCTGCCATCGTCCTGTTACGGGTGGGGTGGGGGTGGTTCTGGCTCTGGCAGGGTGGTTGGGGGGGTTGGGCCTGTCTGGTGGTTCCGTTCTATTGCTGACTTTGTTATTTTAGAAAAAAAACTTGCGCCCACGTCTTCGGTTTGGTTTTGGCTTGACTCTTTCCTTTCCTTCTGGCCATGTCTGGCCAAGCAGAAACTCCTTTCGACATATATAGATATGTATGTATGTACGTAAGTTGAAATTATTTGGCGGCGGGAGAAAAGGTTCAAAGCCGAATTCAGCCGCCAATTCATTATATTGACATCAACGTTTTTCCCCCATTTCAGGCGAACCTAATTGAGATTTAATGGGTGTCCACCCCATACACCCACTCTGCTCGTCCTCTGTGCTGAACTGCGGGCCCAGATTCGGCCGGGCAGATCTATGGAAACGTTGGCGAATGGAAACTGCACATTTAGTTGAATCCAATTATTTTTTATACTCCTGCTGCACGCATGGGTGAGAAGTGGCGGGGAAGGCCATCAAAGTAGTGAAAAGCGCTGGCGGAAAATTGAAAACTTCACAAAGAGCGAGCGAGCGAGGAAGACTGGAAATGCTGGCACATTGTTGGATAGTCAAGTTAATTGTCTCTCCGTCGTCCCACAAAGAGATGCAATCGGACAACGAAAAGGGAGCGACCACCCAGCCGGAGGCCACATTTGCAGGTGACAGAGCCGAGAGCCGAGAGCCAAGAGCCTTTTGTTGTTAATTATCTAATAAACTTTTACTTACATTAATAATTTCAATTAAATTTAATTAAATTGATTTTCAAGCGAATTCCCAAAGGATTATTTGCAATTTATTTTCGTGTTTCGTGTGTGTTTCAATCCATTAATAAATTGTTGGCTGTTGACTTTGTCTAGGCCCAGGCCCAGGCACAGGAATCCGGGAATTTGCTGGTAAACAAAAATAAATATTGTGATGTAATTATAATGCACATCCTCGCATAATCCTTAAGCCGCCACAGGCGCCCTCCCAGTAGTCGCTGCCGGGTGGATGAGCGGGTGTCTGCCAGAGCAAGCAAATAAAAACATTTAATTAAACTTTACCAACACACACACAAACACACATACATACATATGTATGTATGAATAATTAAAATTTAATTTCGGCAATATATATATCACAAAGAGACAGAGAGAGACAGCGACAGCCATAGTGGGATGTCTGAATGTTTGCCAGGTGCACAGCCACCCACACGCACACACACACACACACACACCCATTCGGAGACATGGCAACTTGTCACCAACGAACAACAACAACAGCAAAAAAAGAAGAGAAGAGAGAAGAATGGGAAAACGAAGGGGGGGGGGAGGGTACCGGGGGGGGTACTACTCCTTGGAGAGAAGCAATTTGGCTGACGAAGCCAACAAAAGCCTTCGCCTAAAGGTGAAGCGAACAAAGGAAATACATAAAATATTGTTCCTACCCCCCCACCCCACCAGGGCACCTTTACCTTTACCTGCCACATTCCATGCCACACCCACTCCTCATTCTGTTTGTGTATTGTAATAATTGCTGTTTTGGCTTCATTAAAAAATAAGTCGCAAAATCGCTTACAGGAATTTCTTGTGAAATTTCTTTCGTTTCCTTTCGTTTCGACGTGAAAGGGCAAACATAACTCATGAAAAATGCCACAGAGAGAAGGAGAGAAAAAAAGGCTTCCACCCCCATAAATGGGGAGCAGACATTCCTGTGGAATGCCTTGGGTTTGGTGGTCAGCCCACCCACTCACTCCACCATACATGGCACAAATTGCATTCCTTGGAGGAGTACGAGTATCGGAATCGAAAGCGTAACAGGTGAAGCCCCAGCCCCTGCCCCTGCCACAGCCCCAGCCCCAGCGTCCTTTGACGCAGATGCGTTACATAAAGTAGTTCGATTTTAATCAAAGCAAAGAACAGAGTTGCGTAAAACAATATCTTTGTGCAGCTTGTGCAACTTTTAAAATGAGAAAAAGAGCGGAAATTTGCTATGCGATATGTGTATGTCGGAGTTAAAGGGGTTTCTTGGTTTTTGTCAGGGTTCGCAGTATTCATTTTCATGATTTTTACTCGTGATGACACGGCACAAATAGCCTAAAACTGAGTGTACAGCAAGAATCGAGGACAAGCTCTTTCAGCCTCTCATCATTACCTGTAAAACAATTGCCTGTACCTCTCTCAATTGATCTCTCTCTCTTCAAGGTATACTAAACAAGGTAGGCTTATTGGCTCGCTCGCTCTCTGTGTTTAACTACATAAATTTCAGTCTGCCTGCAGCAGCTGCGAGCGAAGCATCTCTCGTCTCTCTCTCTCTCTCTCTCTATGCTGTCATTTTGAATAACTACTTATTCCTCTCTATAAGCCTACCTTGTTTAGTATACCTTGTCTCTCTTTATCTACCCAGGCCAGCTACAGAGTAACACGCTCATGCGCCTCTCTCTTAATTCCGTCCCTCCTTCATTCCACATCATCTCTTTCTCTAACACCAATACAAATATGAGACAGCCCGTGTCTGAAACGGAGCGTCGAAGCTAGGAGACAAGCAGTGACCGATAACCAACGAAAAAGTGCAAAGAAGACACGAAAGGGACTCAGCGAGCAAGCTGACAGAGAATAACCGAAATACACTGCAAATAATTCTAAGACCCAACATGTACATACATACATATGTATGTATGTACTTTAAAGTTCCTAAAGTACTATCCACGGTACAGGTTAAAGTTCTCTCTACAAATATCGAAATATCGGAACGACTCCCAAAACAGGTCGCCAGCCAATAAAGAACTTTAAGAGCAACACTTAAAATTCCTCACTTAAATTGCTCTCTCCCCCAAGCCCAAGCCACAGCCGAACGTTCGTTGTAATGGATATGCAAATGAGGAGGGAGGTGGGAGGTGGGGCGGTTATAAAAAGGCAAAAATAAATAATTTAATTGATTTCATTAGGCGACGCCAGGCATCTGTCGATGGCGGCAGTAGGTAGGTAGCATCCTCATCATCATCATCGCTGTCATCGATTCCTAACGAAAGTCTGCCTGGATGGATGCCTGAATGCCTGGATGCCTGTCTCCGGCCTCATAATTTCGAATTTGCTTTGGAAATTGTCGCCAAGTGCTGCAACAGCACCTTGCTTCCGCCTCCGCATTGGGCCCGTGTAACTGTCTGTGTGTGTGTGTCCTCGGAGGACTTCGTCTCGGTGACAGCTGCCAGACCCAGTAGCTAACGAGATAAATTTCAGTTTTATGGCAAGACAGAAACAGAACCAGAGCCAAAGTCAGAGCCAGAGAGAAATTGAGAGTGTGATGGACCGAAGGCAAATCATTTGAAATGAAGCATCAGGTAATGTGAAAGCAGGCGACGGCAATTTGGCAATGTTTAAGTTATTGCCACTGCCACAGGGATGGTCCCCCCCGCCAGCAGCTCCATCTTTTGTCCGCCAATCAAGTCATAAAGCCCACCCTCACACTGCGGACTTTAGACTACAGACTGCGGGCTCCTAGTAGGAGCTCCTGAATGAATGGAATTGTTGTGATGCTGTAATTAGACGGGGAACAAAGTCCATAAGCCAGGGAGTCGGCCGGGCTGGCTGGGCTGGCAATTTGAATTACAAATGTAGATCGCGTGGATTTGTCCTTCCGTGCTCGTTCGGTACTCATCGTCCCGTCAAAATCAACTTTTTCCCCTGTGCACCGGTGCGTATACGTAATGTGACGTTTTTGCTATCGGTGGGTAACACTCATGCATACTACAGACTACATACGTGTCCTCCGTGTACATCGTATGTCATTTCAATCCCATCCCATTGCATCCTTTGCCATCCTCCCCGCTAAACAAATGCTTAAATGCTTTTTGTAGAGCGAAATTTATGCAAATGTCAGTCGCAGAAGGGTTTGGCTGGTGCTCGGAAGGGGCTCCGAAGGGGTGTGGCGGCAGATTTTGTGACCAAGCGACTCGAAGCCTGACAAGAGATACATACAACCCGAATCGCACCATCCCGCTGACCCCATTCGCTGTCATTCCCAGAACTCAGACCCCACACCCCACACACCCCGCACAAGCGAGTGTATGCATCCGATTTCCCTATCAATTGCCGGAGGTGCCACAAAAAAAAGTGCAAATAACATTTTCAAACTCAAACAATACAATTAACGATGAGAAAATGAACAAATGTGGAAAAAATGTTTCAATTGAACTCTGGATACCCTTAGGATATGTGGACTCTATGGGGACATTTTTTCAAGGAAACTTTGTGGCTATAAAAACTATCTGTGGGATACATTTAGTGGTACAATGTGGTCAATGTGAATTCTGCATTTCAACCCTTTGTCTCGAGTTAAAGCCATGTTCTGCCATGTTTAGAAGCAGCCCTAAATAGCAGTCGAAATCATCTCAGGATCTTGGGATGAGCAGCGGCAGGGAAGGGTACTGAGACTCGTACAAAAACAATGAAATTCTGGATGCTCTTTGTCAGAGCTGCTCCCCCGTTCCAGCCGCAGCTTCAGGCCCTCCTCGACTGATCCAAAGGGAGCTGCGTGTCGGTTAAACGAGGTCAAATGGAAATCGCCGAGTTGGCATTAACTTTTGACACCACCATCATCAGCGGGGGGGGGGGGGGGGGGGGGGGGGGGGGGGAGTGTTGGGAGGGGAGGGGGAGTTGTGCATTTATAGCTGCTGCTGCTGCTGCTGCTACTCCCTATCGATGTTCGTGCTGCTGCCACACGATTAAACAGTCAACCTATTGAAAGTCGCACGCAACTAAGCGAACAAAGACTTTTCCGACTGCTAGAAGAGGGAGGAGGAGGAGAAGAAAGGTGTGTGGGTGTGTGGGTGGGTGGAGAGCTACCAATTTTTTGTTAAATTCAACTACATTGAGCATTTGGCATCTGGCTTTTGTCCGTACTCCTCTCTGTGTTCCTCTCTATTCTCTATTCATTCAGGGACTCTTTCATTCGATTGTCGCTTAGTTGAATCGCTTTTCATCGGGCAACCAAAGGCTGTGGGTTGGATTCGGTTTCCACCACCACCACCACCACCACGACTTCCTCCGGCAGCCGTCGGAGCCGTCGCTTCCCAATCAATTCAATTGCATTAAAAAGTCACCTCACAATGGCTGGCACCTCTGTTCCCCTCCCCTCTCCGCTCCTCACAGTAGCCATCGTTAAGTGTCAAGCCATGATTCTGTGTTAGCCAGAAGAATATACTTGGCTAAACAAGTTAAAAAAGTTGTATTTGTATTTTGTTTGCTGTAGTTTGAAGCCCGGGCTAATTGATGCAAGCAATTTGTTGTTTGTTTAAGCCAAACAATTTGTGCGGTTATCCCGGATAAAGTTTTTTAATCGCCTGAGTGGAG
Organism: Drosophila athabasca; assembly: GCA_008121215.1. Classification (NCBI taxonomy): domain Eukaryota; kingdom Metazoa; phylum Arthropoda; class Insecta; order Diptera; family Drosophilidae; genus Drosophila; species Drosophila athabasca. Next base: position 2,222,525 of record VMQQ01000019.1, on the reverse strand, counting down.
AGAAATTAGTTTTCCCCTTGAAGGACACTTTGCAGCGAGTAAGCGGGGGGTGGGGGGTGTAAACTCTTTTTGGGGAAAATTCATGAATATTTCAGAGAATTGGTAATTGGGCGATGATAGATGACAGCTTCTGCCTTGCAACAAGCGAATGCAAAATTAATTATAATATTTGTAGGGCCCGAAAGATGCAATTATCGCTGCCATCAATTTATTTAATGTCAAAAATTAATTGATTTACTTCTTGGGAAATATTTTATGCCAGCCCTTGTGGAGAGGGTATAATGATTTTGTTCAAATGTTTGCATTATCATATATATAATATATATGTTATTGTTTGTAGGAAAAACCTGTTGGGGCCTCTCATAGGCCAGTATGGGCCTTAGTTATCCGTAGGTTTGCCTGTGAAAATAATCCTTAAAAATGTATCTAAAAACTCTGATCACTGCGTATGAATAGCCTCGTATCCTGCACTCATCGGTGGTCCTCTTTTATAATTATTTTGCCAGACCGACAGACAGACAGACAGTCGACCCACTGGTCGTCGAAGGGCCAACCGCAATCGTCGTTGGTTCCGCATTGCACTCAATCGGTGACCACAAACCGCCGCTTCAAGTGTGAAAACGCTTGAATTATTGAACCGAAAACGGTCGGAGAGAGACAGAGAGAGATTGAGAGAGAGAGAGAGAGATTGAGAGATAGAGAGAGAGAGAGCGTGGAAAAGTGAGGATGGTGAGGGGAGAAGCTTTTCCAATCATTACTGCAAATTGCAAAGGGGAGGAGGAGGAGGAGCAGGAGACCTCCTGCCAAGCCGCAATTACATATGCACATTCATGCGAATGTGGCACTTGGTGGCGCCCGCTGGAGCTGTGTGCCGTTGCACTTGCCCCTGGTGTGTGTATGTGTGTGTGCACGCCCTTTTTTTGGGGGCGGGCACCAAAACACAGATGCGTGGTTTGAGTGACACTTGAGTTTGCCACAATTTTAATTGACATCCACAGAGCGAGAAGAGACGAGACGAGACGAGGCGGGCGGTGCACCCAGGGATCCGATCTGGCTCCATGTCGGGTCGGCCCCGTGGGTCCTTGGGGAGTTCTGGCTGAGGGAATTCGAGATGTTAACTTCGGCACAATATTGATGAATGGCTGCTGGGGAAATTAATGAGCCAGGGCAATCGATGCGGCAGTAGAAACAGCAGCAGCAGCACCAGAGGACAGAGGACAGACAGGTAATTGATTAGACTGCATTCAGGGTCCGTGTCCAGGCCAATGGACCAAAACAGTAAGCTCATAAGCCCCAAATTGCACAACAATGGACACAATTTAAAGATACATAGATAGAGAGAGGCAGAGAAAGGCAGAGAGAGAGAGAGAGAGAGAGACCAGAACTGGGTGTGGGCCTTGGGTGAACGTTACGAACGTTAGTGAAATGCTTTGAACTGGGATTATTAGAATAGATTTCGCAATGAACATGAATTCCAACTCTCATGGCGACTGTTGCCATTTCCCATTTGCCATTTTGACAGTTTAATTAGTTGAATAACTGTTCTGTTCGGTTGAGGCCTGGTTTAAACAGAAACTCATTATACATTTCATTGCATTTATTATCACCGACTCGTATTTATTGCTGCATGATGCATGCATCTTTTGTGTCAGCTGCAGGTGGAAGCCAAGCCCTTATTGGATGGAGACGTGTGGCAAAGTCCTTTGATTCGGCCAGGTTAAGCTCTCTTATGTGGCAGCATCAAGTGTTTTATTATTACCAATTTAAAGCCATCCATTGAATTAAATGCCAGCCAATTGCAAAAAGTAAGCCTCAATGCTCTTTTGTCCATCCGGCTCTCTCTCTCTCTCTCTGTTTGTTCTCTGAATGAAAGGCCCCTGCCCCTCCCCGTCCCCTCCCCTGCCTTGCCCTGCCCAGCCAATGTTGTATGCAGAAAAATATGGCAGAGTCGGACAAAAAACATGAATATTCTGCTGCAAATATATGTATGCAAATACGATGAAAAACACGATGGGAAAAACCAGGGCTCGACCAGACAGAACCTCTCGATACTCTGCCATAAACTGGCCAGAGGAGAGGAGAGGTCACAGAGGGAGAGAGACAGATGCGGGACCCCATCAAAGGGAGACTTAACAAGGATTCCGTTCCGACTTCAAGTTGGGGCACAACAATCATAAAAGCGAAACAATCATAATAAATGTGGGAAATCCTTTGGCTGCATCCTGGCCAGCGCCAGGAGTTGAATTCAAAATGGAGGCTTTGCGGTCACAGGTTGAGGTTGCGCCTTTGCCTTTGTTTGTTGGATGGCCGCAGTGGGAGCCCTGGGAGTCCTTCGGGGTCAACTGAAAAAAGGGTTCTGCTCTCCTACGGATATTTAAGGGCCAATTCCAAGCCATTAGCTAATGAACAGTCCGGAAACCGAGACACCGAGAGATCGGCTGTCTTTTTATGACTGAACACAACATTGATGGCACCCAAAGAATGTTGCCACCTTTTGTGGCATTTAATTAATAAAAAAAGAACACAGCAAAAAGAAATGGAAGAAGAAATCAAGGAAAGAGGAGACGCCAAGGAAACGCCAAGCTCTTGCTTGCTCCATTGAACAATGTGGCCATGCGCTCCTCCTGCTGGCCAACTGGGAATGCATTCCAATTTAACATCTCCTCTCGTCCATAAATTTCTCCGGGCTTGCCTCCGGGCTTGCCTCTTTCGCTGAGTTAATCAAGGCTTCGGTAATTTGGCGGAGAGTGTGAAGTGTTTGCCCGGATACGGATGCCCAATGGAGTGTATTATATGCGCTGGCCACAGCAGCAGCAGAGCAGAGCAGAGCAGAGCAGCAGCAGCTCCTGTTCGAGCACTTCATCAATGCCCGGCATCTTTTGTGAGCAAGGTCCTCCTCCCCCTCCCCCTCCCCCTCCCCCTCTCCTGTGCGGCCACGTTAAGTGTTTTACAGGGCTCTCCACAAAGCGCACATCATTCATGTCCGAGGCAGGATGTAATATTTGCCCAAGGCCGAAACGACCCGAAGCCTTCATCTGTTTTTTCCTGCCCCTCTCCACTGCACCTACACAGCCACGTACACATCAATGGGAATGTGCGGGGGAGGAGGAGAGTGCGAGAAGTACTCAGAGTATGTGTCTGTGTATTGGTGGATGTCTGTCAGTGAGCTTTGGCTGTGGCAGGCCCTCTCTCTCTCTCTCTCGCTCTCGCTCTCATTGCATATGAATCAAGTAAAGGTAATTGAAAATCAAAGCCACTGAATTTTGAAGCAGGCCAGGACTATGCCTGTTCCATGGGCCATGCTCTGCTCCGGCTGAATGGCGTCCAAAGCGATCCGGAGTAATGCGGTCTTTGGATTGGCAACTTTATGCTCCAAAGTGGCAATCAATGTACTGCACAGAAGGCCGAGTGGCCTGACTGTTTTCGATAACTTTGATTAGTCAAAAGTAGTTCTCGCATTGCCCCTCCAGCTCCCCTCCGCTCCCCTCTACCCTGGTCGAGTGTTAGGCACTAAGCTTAGTTCTGGGCCAGGTCAACAACGAGTATCTGTGTGCCTGTATCACAGAGATAGCCAGAGAGTGTGGCTGCTACTGCTGCTCCGCTGCTGATTCTAAACCAGGTGACTGTACAACTGGGCCGTGGCTCCCATTGCGCCAGCCATCCGCACACATTCCGTGCGCACTGTGACACTTAACAGACAATTAAGTTGCTGACCCCCAAAACAACATGAAAAGGGTCGTGTGACGTGTGCCTTGTGCCAGATGACAGTTGGGCGGTGGCATTTTGCACACTTTTCCCGCGTTGTTTCTGCTGCCTCTGCTGTGTGTGGGGCATGGCTTTGGGTTTGGGGTATTTTTCATAATTAATCCAACAACAGCCGGAGGCATTTCCGAGAGCTTTTGCCACCCGCTTGTTGCGGTGTGCGGCTGCTGGGAAAGCATTTTCGCCATTTTCCAAGACAATTTGCGAAATTGCAGTACTGCCGACTGCCGGCTGCCTGCCTTGCTTTCCTCCTTTCCCCTTTCACCTCGTGGCTTTTGTTTTCCTCCATCTTCCTACTTTCCTTCTCCTAGCAAAAAGCAGAGCGCAGGCCCCTCCCCTTCTCCCCCGCCTCTCGTCTGCAATTGCATCAAAATCTCCATCTCCATCGCTTTGCCAAAAGGGAAATGCAGCTCGGACTTCCACGGAAGTAAAAAACTGCTCTCCGAGGTCTTTCTGGTTTTCAATTTGCCTTGGAAAACTCTCCCCGAAAGCTGTGCTGTTGCAGCTGCAGCCGCCATCGGGCCGCCAATTTAAACAATTTGTCGGCGAAGTTGCACACTGGAAGCGCTTGTGGCACGAGCATGGAGCATGCCTGTGGGCCACTTGCCTAATCCGCTTTGCCATGTCTGGGGCGCCTGGATGTCAAATTTGCAGCCAACTTCGCCAACCTCCTTTCGGCCATAAAAAAAGTTTGCCGAAGCGCGGCATGTTCTGTGGCAAGTAGCGCCATTGTAAGGAAACTTTAATCCCGCTTAAATTATAAATGGCACATTTGGCTTTTCCCGCGCCTCAGTCTCAGTCTCAGACCTCAGACTCTGCCCCAGTCTCGGACTCGATGTGCAGCTACATTTCAGGACTCTGCCTCCGCCTACGTCTATGCCTATTCCTAGGAATGGGCCCCATGTCAGGGGCCGCGCTCGAGTGCTCTGACAAACTTTATGTGTGTTGTCACAATCTTCTCCTGCCTGCCATGCCATGCCCTGCCAGTGCCAGTGCCAGGGAGCAGCAGAGACTGAGGGGCTGAGGCTGAGGCTGTTACTGTAACTGAGGCTTTTGAGGGCTTGGGGTGTGTGGGGGTGTGTGGGGGTGTGTGGTGGTGTGGGTGTGGGAGAGACAACCAGAGGATGCCAGTTTTGATGCCATGGCAAACACAAAACACTTTGTATCCTTTTATTTGGCAAGAGGAATGGAATGCACTGCACTAAAGCCAAAGTTTACGGCTCGCATTTAGTTGCTTCGGCGGCGTTTTCCCAAAGCGGAAACTTCTAAGCCGAAACACGAGCTGAACTGAACCGAACCGAACCGTACGGAACGGAACGGAACCGAAACGGAACCCAGCTAAAGTGAACCTCCTTTAGAGTCAGAGACTCAGGCATAAAATTGTGTCCTCCTCCGCTTCCGTCATGTTTGCTCCGCTCCTCTCCGCTCCCATTCGCATGTTGAATTATGATTTTCTGCCTGGCCTGACAAGAGCGTCCAGAGTGTGTCTTCGGGCAACAGTCCGGACGGACGGAGTCTCTGTCGCAGTCCCAAGAGTCTCCAAACAAATGGGATGCCAGGAAATCAATTAAAACTTTCTATCATGTCACCAGGGCAGCAGAGCAGCAGAGCAGCAGCCACTCGGCGATGGACTATGCACTCCTCCTGGGCAATGGCAACGGCAACTGCCATGGAGCTGGAACTGGAACTGGAGATCCCAACAAGTGTCCTGGGCATATCATACCAATGTCATCGCTTGTTGAACATCTGACGTTAATGGTAATTGAACTGATGTACGAGCAATGCACAATTAATGCCCACCGATGACATGGAGGCAAATCGAATTACACATCTGAACGAGTCCAGTCCTTCCGCCAGGGAGGACGACTCTCCACCCTCCTCTCCGACTGTCCATCCCCATGGTAATATGCCTAGCACTTTCGATAGACTTTTGCCTCGTTTTAGCCGGCTTTGGCTCCGTGTCCGGGCCCGTTCATGCATTGCGTCGCCTTGGGCGCGAGCTTATTACATTTTCCTGCTTGGCCGAAATGAAGCCGTCGGTTCATTTGTTTAGTTTCTGGGTTTTTCGGGGGTTTTCTCTTGGTTTTTTCTCGCTTTGGCTGTAGCCTCGTAAAACATTTTACAAGCAATACGTCCGTTTGTCCGTCCAGCCAGCCAACCAGCCAGCCAGCCCCCAGCGAAAATTTTAATTAGAGTGCGCCACGCAAACATGGTGCATATCCTTGCCACCTCCAGTCCCTCGTACCCCGTACCCCGTACCGCGATCGACCAGAACCAAACGATACTTTTGGGGTCTCCATTTCGCACACAATGTTTATGTTTGTTTGTCATACATGGGAAAAGTCCCTGGTGCATTGGACGTTACCCAAATGGGACCCCATAGCGTTTTGTATTCGTAGCTGGTTGAGAATGGGATGCGGAGCGGAAGAGGTACCAGGAAGAGCTACTAGTACCAGTGCCAGTACCAACAACACCCTGAGGGGTAGCGGGGTGGCGACGTGAAGGTGGGAGAGCATTGCATCCAAAATAAACAAGCGTGCAGTTTTTTTTGGGAACACGCTTTCCCCCGCTTTCCAATCTTTTCCTTTCCTTTTTGCGGTTCGAGAATGTTGCCGAAAACTTGAATGTAAATTTGCTTTGGCGTTGGCTTTGGCTATGGCTTTGGTTAAAGCCAGCATCTGAATACAATGCGAGCGACCAGCAACGCCCTGGTTTCCGGTTTCAGATCGATTAAGGGCGAAGAGAATGGGGATTGTGGGAAGAACGTGGCTTTTTCATATACTTTCTCAGCTGTCGAAACAATTCCAAGCTAATCAAAAAGGGCGAACATACAATGTACATCTATCGAATTTCCTCAGATAGTTTGCTGCGATTATCTCGTATATCAGAGAGAATCAGATTAAAGCTGCAAGTTTCTCAGGCCAGGACGATGTCTTCCTGCTCTGCTGCTAATCACAGCCCAACCCTTGCCCTGCCCTGCCCTGCCCTGACTTGACGAAAGTAATTACTGGAGTATGAATTTTAAATTATAACGGAAATGCTGATGAAGATGTTCAACATCGGCCTGCATTTCCCACATTCAGAGGCCAACAGCAGATACTGTTCCCAGTATCAGTATCCGATTCGATGGAGAGACGGGGCGCATGCGGAGGATTGCGCAGAATCAGCATCCACAGCTGGCTGGCTGGCTGGCTGGTCCGTGTCGTTTGGGTGTCCTCTGTGCCGTGCCGACTCGCATCAGTTGCTCGCTGGGGGCTCTACGGAACGGTTCGCACACTCGGCAAATGCGGTTCACATTGGAGTCTTTGTTTTAGCACAGAGCAGTGCCACGACCAGGAGCACGACCACGATTAATACCACGGCCACATACCCATAGCCACCTACCTTCAGGTGTTTGGCGCCAAGCTGCCCATTTCGCTTTTTGTGGCAGAGAGACAAATTGTTTTCTTGTGTCAAGTGCTGGGGTAGACATTGCCACATCCGCACCCACACCCAACTCCTGCCCAGGAGCCCAGGAGCCCAGCCAGGCAGTCAGTCAGTGAAAGTTTGTGTCGCCATCTCTGGTGGCTGTTGCGGGAGCCTCTGTCTGTGTCTGTGTCTGCGTCTGTGGGAGTACTTAACAAAAACAGTAAAGTCCTGCTCCTGCTCCTGCTGGATCGCTGCTTCTGGTGCCACAGCCAGTGCCACCGCCACTGCCACTGCTCCACGCGTGCGGTTTGTGGAGTCGAAATCGGATGACATTATCTCTCAGTGAGCTGTGGGCCGCAGGACATTTGTGGTGGTGCCACCCGTGGTGATGGTGATGCTGCCTCTGCCTCTGTCTCTGGAGCATTGTTTTTGTTTGCGAGAACAAAATTAAAAGCGAAGCGCACCTTAGGCATGCATCTTTAATCAGCAGCCGATGAATTTGCGTGCCACTCCGTGTCGCCCCACCCGCACTCGAACCGTGCCCGTGGATCCGTGCGAAATGGTTACGGCGTATGAATAAGCAATGAAATAAGCGCTCCCAGGCATTTGTCATTTGCCAAAGTGAAAATTGAAGTGACTGTGAAAATTAAGACAAATGCGTGCTACTCCTCCTAGTCCTGCTGCTCGTCATCGTCCTTGTCCGCCTCCTTCTCCTCCTGCGGATTACACTGCCCATTAAACCAAACTCGAAACAGAGTCGAGTCCGCAGGCGACACGAATCCACGAATCCACAAGGCTCCAATCCGTATCCGAATCTCAATCTGAATCCGAGCTAAATTTGGACTTAACTAGGTAAATATTGAATTTCTGGTGGATGGCTGACACAGACACAGACACAGAGACACACAGACACGTTCGACGGGGATTCTCGTTCACACCTGTTACAACTTAATTACGGCTCAGGCTTCCAGGATCCCTGGCTCAAGGCTCATCAGAAGTAACTAAATTATTCACCCGGAATATGCGAGTGGGAGTATTTACCAAGGTGGAAGGTGGCATGTGGCACAAGTACGAGCACGAGTACGAGTCCAGCTGGAAAAATATTCGTATTCGTATGTCCAAACAGTTCGACCAACTGGCTAATTCCCCCATGGGCATGGGCATGGCCATGGATAAGGCGTTGCCGGGGGGGAGGGGCGAGAGAATGAATGAATGAATGTAATTGCTTTTGATTTATCTCACTCTCCATGCCAGCAGGGGGGGGTAGGGGGAGAGAGCGGAAATAGAGTGGAAAGCCATTTATTCGGTGATTGCCGCCAAGACCTGACCAAATAAAACTTATTTAGATAAATTATTACCCAGATGATTATTGATGAAGACTAATTTGTTAAGGTTGGTAGTTGGGGGGCTAAACCTCGGCCACAACTCTGTTGAACCACAAAAAAAGGTCCTTTTTAGCTGCCCCCCCCCCCCCCCCCCCCAAAGGAGTGAGGAATTTCAAATCATAAATTTATTTATAAGGGAAGACCTTTTGGCATTGCCTTTTTCTGTGTGTGTGGGAAAAGTTTTACTTGTGGTACAAACATACATATACATACATATACATACATATATGAGTGTATGTATAGTGTATGGTTACTATATGCTGGACACGTTTGAAATATTGTTTTTGTTTGCTCGAAAAGTGCTTAAAAACGGTCAAACTAGTCAGTCCAGTCGGGAATAAGGATATTTCTCGAAGGCTAACCAGAAACCATACTGGAACCAGTCCATTTCGAAATGCATTCCCACCTGTGGACCAATCTCCATGGCAGTGCACTATTAGTTTGTATTATAATAGCTGGAGCCTGGACACTTTTGACTTGTAAACCCTTCCCATACGAGAAGCACAAATGAATAGCCCATAAAATTTGAAACTTGAAGCTATCTAATTTCTCTGACTGCTGAAATATTTATCTATTAAATGCATTTCAAATCTCAAAATTCAGAGAGTTCCCCCCCCAATCATGTAATCCCCATTAAAAGTTGAGTCCTGGCAGCTGGCTGCCTGGCAGACATTCCGCCATTTGATTAAATATAATAAGAAAGTTATTCGAGACTCCACTGATTCCGCTTTCCTATCTTTCTCCTTTGCCTTCACTCTCTCTCCATCTATCTCTTCCTTTTGCTCTCACTCCCTCTCTCTCTGTGCATGTCCCGCTCTTTCAATTATAAATATATTTTTCAAACCCCTTTATAAAGTCGATGGAAAAGTTTTCTCCATTATTTTTTCAAATTAATTGGCCAACGTTTGTGAAACAATTTCCGGTCAGGAATTTCACTTGGATTTAGGAGCCATACAGTAGGAGGAGGGGGAGGAGGAGGAGTAAGTGGGTGTGTCGATTGGTTATTGCTTCTGCCACGCCTGCTTCTGCTTCTGCTTCTGTTTCGGTTTCTGCTGTTCTGCTGGACAGAAGCATTTTGAATATTTCAATTTTTGCATTTCCATATTGGCCGAACTGATCAAATAAATTCACAGCAAATAAACAGGCGATGAAGAGCAAAAACATATACATACATACACATATATACATATCTAGGAATCATTGGAGAGGCATAGATTTTTCGATAAAAGATTGCCCCTGCCACAGCCCCTGGCTGAGCCTCTGCCATTCAGTTCCGTGGCCGAAATTTATGGAATTTGAAATGTTGACACAATGCCCAAAATAATTTAAATGTTGTGCGAATCTGCTGAAATATGTTATACATTCATTTACATGCAGATCTGAGGGCGGGTGGGTGGGTGTAGGGAGAGCCCTTCAGCTTTTAGATGGATTTGACACGTAGCTCGGGCGAAATGCAGATACAAAATTCAAGTGGGCCCATTTCGCAGGCCAGCAGCAGCCCAGCATCTCTGGGGGGGAGTGGGGGATGTGTAGGAGTTCAGAATATAGAGCTTCCGTTCAGTCATGCTGGATGCTGGTCCGTTCGTGTGTATATCTACATATATGTATGTATCTGTATCTGTAGTTGGTGTGTATCTGTATCTGTGTGTAGCTTGTGTTGTAGGTATTTGCATTTCCATTTGAGTTTTTTGTTGCTGCTGCCATCGACTGTGACTGCAATATTCGCCTGAATAAATTATCCAGGTGAGCGTGGCTCTGCATGCCAAAAGACAGGCTTGGCTCTCCTCGTGTGTGCCTTGTGGGACTCTAAATCAAACGCTGCTTGCCATAAATAGATTATTGCATGCATTCATTACGCGTACTGCCTATTATACGGTTACGTTAAGGTTACTTTACGGGGGTTACAGGGGGGCACCACCCACCTAGATAATGACATTAATTTGGATTACAATTTGTTGGCTTATGAAGTGATGATGCTACCCAAACTCGGCCCCAATCCTCCCATCGTCGTATTAAAATTTCCTTTATCCCTTTATAATGTCTGTCCCAGTTTTCAAAATGTCCCCGGGATTATCCCCCTCTTCGTGGCCCTTACCCATCGCTGTTTCGGCCCATCGCTCGCTCGTCGGCTTCTTCATGTTCATGTCTTCTTTATCTAAATCATCCAACTGTGTAAATATTTGCCTCGCTTCCTGCATTCCATCCTCGTTATCCTTAAATCGTGCGTGCGAAGCTGTACAAAGGCATCGCCTACCGAGCTGAGGTACAGCGAGCAGAGCGAGGATGCAAGGATGCGGAGACGTCACGACGGAAGGGGCGAGTGGGTCTGGGAGCGACCGAGCGACCGACCTACACCCACTTCACCCCACCCATCGATCGCCCCAGCGAGCGGACCGACCTACTCTACTCTCTACAGTGGGTTAAATTTTGCATAAGAAAGACAAGGCGGTCACGACTCACACTGCACAGTGGGTCGGAAGACAATACTGTTTACTGTTTCAATTTGATATTCTTGAAATAAATAATTATTTGAGGGATTGAATAAATCAAATGTCTGTTTCCCACTGCGATACTGGCGGATCCTTGGAGTAGGCTTCTGTATTCCATTTGTAATATATATTTTGTTTTGTAGGCCGACCACAACTATCAGTCCCACTGTGCGTAATTCCAACGGTAAACAATAATCGCAGCATTAATCTGAAACTGCGCACAAATCCGTCAAACTCGGCATGGCGGATGGTGGGTGGCGGGGTGAGGAGAGGGTAAGGATAGGGTGAAAAAGAAGCAACCAAAGCAAAAGCAAAAGCAAAAGCATAAACAAAAACAGCAAACAAAAACAAAAACAAAAACCAAACATTGGCGCAGATTTGGAGGCGCTTGAGCTGTCATTAATTTTAAGAACTTTTGCCCCTTTCCCCCTAAAGGGGGCGCTTTTGCAGCTTTCATCAATTTTCCAGGTAGTTCCTCCTTGGCTTAACAGTCCGCGGGTGCGAGGGGGTGCGGGGGTGATGGGCGTTGTCAAACAAATATTTCAAATCATCGTAAAAGGCAATTAAGCAGCATGACTGAGCGTTTTATGGTACTGAAAATTAGAATTCATGTTTTTTGGATTAACAATTTAGATTCTCGATTGTTTCAGCATACAAATGCAGATGTAGATATAGAATTTATGGTCTATGGTTGATGGTTGATGGTCTCTGGGATTTAATGGGGCATGGTGGCCAATTATCCCAGAGCACAAAGCATCGGGGTCACCACTTACGCCTCGACAGTCAAACAAGTTGTTTGGGTAGAGTGTGTGTGTGGTTGGGTGTGTGTGTGAATGATATGGGACAAGATGAGTTTATTTTGAATAGAGTTTCTCTTTCACGTCGCCTGGCATTTGCCCAGCAATATTTGCTGTGCAGACTGCCGACTGTTGACTGGTATGAAAACCGATACTCCACAATCGAAATGGGGCAGATGTTTGGTTTCGATGAATAGCGGAGAATGGATTGCCAGAGCCCCTCACAGAGAAATACAATCCCTGCCCTGAATACACAAAGCTTTAGGATCACCCACGGTAGCAATCAATATTCATATAGATTTCGGTCCGCTCCCCCGCACCCCCCTCCCGCCACGGGGTTAGAAAAGCGAAACTTTCGATTGTCTGCTGCTGGGTGGAGGATATGCATGGAAATTCGGAGCAACTTTTGCTCGGGCTTATTTCATTAGGCAACTTATCCACAGATTTGAAACAAAATTCTTTTATCCACCTCCGTGCCGCCACCCCCCGCCCCCCTACTTTGGTAAGTATTTACAGTGTTGGAGGGTTTTTGTCAGCTGCATTATGATAAAAATTTTACAAAGTTTTCCTTAAGCTTTTTACACGAGCTTACCGCAAGATGTTGGCTGATGGGTGGGACAAGGGAGTGGGGCGGGGGCGGGCGGTTGGATGGCCTGAGAAGCCGAGAGGCTAAAAGGTACATGGGAGGCAATGGGCATGGAAAGGGGCATGGGCACGGGCAGGGGCAGGAGCAGGGACGGCCTGAGCAGGTTTTGGGATGGCTTAGCTGAAAACTTGAAAGGACGAATCCCTTTTGGCCTCAAACTATTATTACATGCTCATATAGATTATTCACATTCTTTTACTTTGCAGTCTACGGTCTACGGTCTCCCGTCTACCGTCTACCTTCTACCGCAACAAAGGCAACAAAGGATGGAGGCTAAAGCTGGCTTAAGTTCGCAGGAGGAAAGGTCTCTGAAAGGTTCAGGTATGTGGCTTATATAATTGCTGAGAATTGCCAAGAAGTTGGCGACGGTTGACGACATTAACTATGAGGCCCACATAATAGACTCGTTCGTACAGTGCGGGACAGAACTGTAAGACCCACTATAGAATGGGTAGAGTCACATATTCGAAAAAGCTTAGCCAAAGATGCGACACCTCATCGTATCGTGTATTTGCATTATTCAAATTTAGCAAGTAGTCGTTTGGGTCACCCATCAACTATCGTCTGGGTCACCCATCAACTATCGTTTGCTGTGATTCCTTTTGGGGTCTGTCCTTACTCTTTCGCTTAGAACACTTTATATCCTGGTACGGGTGGCTGCAGTCATATCGAATACCGTACAGCGTACAAAGGAGCGTCAAGGAGAGAACAAAGTGAGTCGAGGAGGAGCCACCGCCACCGTTATGTTGATTCTCCCCCCTGTACTGTACTGTCCTGTGCCCTTTCCATGTGCTTTGAGGGCATTTAGAAAAGCCACCCACCCACCCTGGCTCCTGGCTCCTGGCTGCTCCGTTTGTGTGTGGTGAAGGGGAGGGGGAAAGGCGAAATGGGGACTTCTTTTTTTCTATTCCACCTTTTCGACTTTCGACTTGTTTACGCAAAAGTTAAGGAAGGACATAAAAGCGAGCGGGCATCCTGGCTGGCTTGCCATGCCATCCCGGCATCCATCGTAAAAACTGTCGTCACACTGGCTGATACCGATAGCGAAAAGCACAAATAGTCTTAGGGCTAAACGGGGGACTGGGGAAGGGGACTGGGGGGGGGGGGGGGATAAATTTAATCATAAACACACAGAAGTCGATTACGTCATGTGCGAAAACAACAAAACAAAACTATGTATTGCAGGATGTGTTGTGTCCTTTTTTGCCTTTCATTTGAACTCAAAACTCACTTCAACTCAAGTCGGATCAGTGCCCGGAGAAGCTTAACTTTAAAGGGAATCCGAATGGTGGGGAGGCAGGAGTATCCATCAAAGGAACAGCACAACACCCCATCCCATTCCCCACCCTTCGCTCTCGCCCTCGCCCTCGCCCTTAAATCTAATCCACGCAATACTGGAAATTTAAACAGAGAGAAAGAAGAGAAATAACATTGGATTACAGATTGTCGCCAGGACAGAATGGAGAATGGAGAGTGGAGAATGGTGGATGGAGAGCGAAAGGAAATGTGCATAAAAAGGGGATACAATAAACGAGACGTGGAAGATGGAGCGCCCCATTTGACATTTAAGCTTCTGGGCAGAGGATTCTTTTCTTGTGTCGCTTTTTATGATTATTTTTACTTTTGTTTCCGGCTAACGAGACGCATTCTGCGGGGTAATCCGGCCCTGGGGAAATGTTTAACCAAAAGAGAGTGAGAAGACATCATCATCGTCCTGTTCTGTTGTCCTGTTCTGTCGAAAATCGCTTAAATGGACTATCAATGTCTGTCCTGTCCGGCCCTGTCCTGTCCTGGCCGAAAGCCGAAAGCCGAGAAATTGCCAAAGACATTAACACGGACCAAATGTTGATTAAACTGGCATACCCCCCGGGGGGGCATATCGAAGAGAAACTTTGAAATTGAATAATTTGTCGGTTGTATTCGAATCTCGATTCCCCTTGTGACCTTTTGCCAGACAGGTGCACAGCCTAGGAGTTCGAGTCGTAAAAGGATTGTAAATCATGCCGACGACAACGTCATCGCTCTGAAGAGGGTTCCTGCTCCTTCCAGCCGCCCCTGAGATGGGGTCGGGGGCGGGGGGGGCAAGTGGGTGTGCCCCGAAGGCAGCGACAAAGCAACAGTCGGAGAGGGGGGGAGAACTGTCAGAGACGGACAGTTGCTCCGGAGTCCGGACAGTGCTTTTCCGCTGTTTCGGATGAGCAAATGACCTGGAAAAGCCAAACGAAGGCGGCACACAAAAGGAATGTGGAAAATATGGCAAACAGAAGCGGCAAACCAAACAGAGAGAAGGAGCAGCACACACTGGGGGAAAAAACAGGACACCCAGAATATATATACATATATGTATATGGAAGTCTTATCGAGGATAAAAAAAGATGCCACTTCGAGGCATTTCCATTCCTCCCCCCAAATACGATCGCATTGCAATTAAAGCAGCCCCAGAAATGGGAAAGTCACTCGCAGGAGTAGCCTCCCTCTTTTTTTTCGCAGTGCAGCAGCAACAAAAGGTGGCAACAAAAACTGCCACCGGAAACACTTGCCATGACAGAGCAAACGTTTAGCATCTGCCCCGGAGGGCGGCAGTACTATGTAGTGGCAGTTGCTAAGGTCTGTTGTTGCTGTGGCAAGTTGATATTTAAATCTGATTTACACCATCAGGTGGTTGCCCCTCAATGTCTGAATGGTTGCCAGAACGGCACCTACCTTCATCCACCGGCAACCCGTAGCTGCAATCTGATAAGTGCAGGGTGGCAGGACGGCTGGGTGACTGGGTGGCTGGGTGGCAGGGACTCACTCCCAGGTGGACATGAAATGCATACCTAATTACGTTAATGGCCGTCCGGGCCATAAATTAGTGGAGATTAGGCTGTGCCAGCAGCCAGCAGCCAGCAGCTACGGAGTCGTGTTCGTGCCAGGGGGATCCCCGATCCCCTGTAATGTCGAACCAAAAATGGAAAATGGTGAATGGAAAATGGTAAATGGGGAAAACTGTAACGGCATCGGATGTTTTTCTTCGATGCGGGCGGCTGAAATAATTATGGCCATGGCCCCTGGCCGTAAGCGAAATGTAATTATTATTATTGTTATTGGTTTTGGCCGCTTCTCCTGGCATCCTGGCATCCTGGCGTAAATCGACGGGTAAGGACACCACAGGACAGGTAAATCAATACATTTCCATACGCGTTGGCTAAGAGAGCAATTTAAAACGCTTTTGCGGCTGGCCAGCTGCAGTCATTATGCAATTATCCCTGCCCTGCCACGCCCCCTTCCCTTCACACTGGCATTTTCCGCGGAATGCATCGATCCCAGTCGAGTGGCGATAATTTCTGAAAATATTGTTCGACGAAAGCCTCTATGTAAAAGCCTTATATAAAATTCCAAATGGAGTGAAAAGTTATTCGAAATGGCTTTAATTGATGGTGAAATTCTTTTAATTGCGGACTCCGAGTGGCAGAAAGTGGAGAAAGTTTTCTCGACTCTGCCAGTTGTGCAATAAAATTGCTAAATGAAATGGAAATTAATCTAATATCCGGCCGCACAGGGAACCAGGAGCCGAACACGGAAAACCTTTTATGAAGGATAACTCTGCGGAATGTAATTAATCAAGCGGAAGGAGCGGAAGCAGAGATCCCATGAAAGGGGGGACCCCCCCGACCCCCGCAGTGGGTACTCGTATTTATGTTCCCATAAATATTTTGATACTGCTCGCTGCCTCTTCTCCTGCTGCTGCTGCTGTTGCTGCTGCTGCTGCTGTTGCAGTATTGAGCAATCAACACAGATATGCACTTGCACTACTTGCCCCTGCCACTGGCCCAAAAACAGGCCCCGGCTGTTGCCTGTGCTGGTGCCCCATCAAAGTGCACTCTGCTGACAACTGCCAGCTACTTATGCATGTTCCTGCCACTGACAAGGCAGCCAGCAGCCAGCAGCAAGCAGAGGTGGTGGGGGTGCGGCATAGATGGGCCATGAATGGGGCAGGAGACATGCAAATGTTGCATTTCATGCAAAAGGCAACGACAAAAGGTGTTAAGAAAGCCATTTCGCCTGCTAATGAGAGACGATGTCTCTGTCTGTACGTGTATGTGTGTGCCTGTGTGTGTGTGCATGAGTCTGTGCCTGTGTGTGTGTGTGTGTATTTCCCTCTCTGTCACTCACCCTGTGTCTGTCCGTCTCCGTGAGTCCTTGCCGCCTGCCAAGACTTGCGCTTGAGCTGAAGAGCAAACAAAAATGTTTTCATGTTTGGGCTTGTCAACAGATTTATCACGCCCCCCTGCCCCTGCCCCTGCCCCTGCCCCCGCCCCCTGGTTTGTGGGTGTGCAGAAGCATTTTGCTTAATTAGTTACAAACAGCTGAAACTGAGAGAAAAACGTACAAAGAGCCGCATAAGCCGGCGGAGATGAGATGGTGGCCTCTCCTCTCCCACTGGAAAGTATCCCATGGCTCGGTCGGGTTAACGCTGTCTTAACGGTTTCGACAAATGTTTGCAAATGTCTCAGGAGGAGGAAGCAGGACGAGTGGAGGGCACAGGGCTGACAAGTCAGTTCCGTTCGGGATTATCCGGTGAACTTTTTATGTCCCCCCCAGCATACTTATGAGGGCGCGTACCTATCCTTGTGGCCTCTATTGCGATCGATTTCCTCAGTTTTCCGCCATGAGAGTTAATTGCATTTCCTTGTGTTCCCCTCTCCGCTGCCACAGAGAAACTCAAAATGCTGGACATCACGCGCGATAAGCCCGTAAAGGTGGCCGTCAAAGTGGCCGTGCCCGTGAGGGATCACCCCAAGGTGAGTGAATAGATGGCCAATAGATGGGAGAAGGAGCCGTCTGATTACCGACGCCAGGGACAATCCGATTCAATTCCGTTTTGTTTTGCAGTTCAATTTCGTTGGCAAGCTGCTGGGACCCAAGGGCAATTCGATGAAGCGCCTCCAGGAGGACACCATGTGCAAGATGGCCGTGCTGGGCCGCGGCTCGATGCGCGACCGGCGGAAGGAGGAGGAGCTGCGCGCCAGCGGCGACAACCGGTATGCCCATCTCTTCGAGGACCTGCACGTGGAGATATCGACGTTCGCCGCCCCGGCCGAGGCCCATGCCCGCATCGCCTATGCCCTGGCGGAAGTGCGTCGGTTTCTGGTTCCGGTGAGTAGTGGTGAGGGTGGACCCTTTCCCTGACCCTTTTTTATTTCGGAAGGGACTCACAGGGGCTTTGCTGCCCCTTGGTTGGTTCTCTTTGTTCACTCGTAATACCCATTAATGATTAAAGTTTGCCCAATCCCCGGGGCAGGCAAATGAACATCTTAAAGTTTTGTCGAGCACGGGACTTAATGTTACGGCAAAGATGCTGTCCGAGGCAGCAGCAGCAGCAGGATGCCGGAGGAGCAGGACTGCTCCAAGGTTGCTCTCGTTATCGACTACAGCTTCCGTGTTGTCGTGTTCTCCTGCCATGCAGCGAGGATTTCCCCTCTCTCTCTCTCTCTCTATGTCTATCTCTCCTCCTCTCACTGACTAAATTGCATTGTGCTGTAATTACATTTGCCAACCAAGCCCCAGCCCCACCCCCTCAGCCCCACAGCCTTACAGCAGTCGACTCGGTTCCAGCAAGTGCCTCACGGCACGCGTTGCACAAACTTGGCTGGCATGGCATCTTCCTCCGTCCATTGTGTGGCTCTCGACACGCCATCGCCGTCGCCATCGCGAAGTCCCTTCGTGTGTGTGTGTGTGTGTGTGTGGGAGTGTTCTCTCCCACGCTCTCTGGCACCAGCTCCACTTGAGACACAAATGCTAACCGTTTACTATCTATATCCAGCAGGCCACGTTCCGGGCATCGTCCTCATCCTCGCCTGGCGAGCGCATATTATATTTATATCTTCTTTAAGATGCAAGATGCAAGTTGCAAGCGGCAAGCTGCAAGCGGCAAGCTGCAAGTGGTAGGTGGACATGAAGCAATTTAAAATGGGCGCCTGGACATCTTATCCAAACGACAGCAGAATTTATCAGAGAATTACAAATGAGCAGAACAACTCGTTGGACGAGTTATCTTTAATCGAATTACAATTAAAGTCTTCTTTTATCTGGGCTTAATTGAAGGTGGGAATACATACATACATATGTATGTATATCCAATCGATATCTAATGCAATTTCTATGAATAGCCAAAACAACTCGATTGAAAAATATGAAAATATTAAATTCCACGCTTGCAGCCAATCGATTTTTATCTGCGATAGACGAGAACATTGAAGTATCTATAAATATTCAAATTTCTGTCCCATTTTCTCGGCTTTGATATATGTTGATGTACATACATACATATGTATGTATGTTTGTATATATAAATTGCAGGCCAAATTAAATTCTCATCGCTCATATTGTGTGTATAATAAACAGCTTCTAGCTTGGAGAAAGATGACTGGTTATTAGATTAAATCACACCCACGCCCACAGTCACAAGCACAGTCACACCCACAGTCACACGCACAGTCACACCCACAGTCACACCCACAGTCACACGCACAGTCACACCCACACCCACACCCACAGCCACACCCACAGCCACACCTGACAGCCCAACAAATGTGAGCATCCCAAAGACATCTGTCCAATGAGATAGCAGAGATCTATGGGACACTTAACGCTCCCATTGTTTATAATTGTGTGTGTGTCTGTGTGTGTGTGTGTCCTCTAATCTCCTGCTTTGATCTGTATTTTCCCTCAAAATTCAATTCTCACCTCGCACATGACTAAGCTCTGGCCTGGCTTTGAGCCAGCAACAGCGGATGGGGCTTGTGGTTGTGGGTAATCCAATATATTGACATCCTGGCCAACCTTTGACTGGCAGCTGTCGGCACCATAAAAAACTGTCTCCTGCTGCAGAGTTCTCTCCAACCAGAGCCCCTCCCCACCCCCACCCCCACCCCCCCTGAGTTATTCCGATCTGATTACACACAAGGAAAATTTGCATAGAAATTATTTGATATCTTCAAAAAGAGGAGACGGAGAAACAAAGCCGAAGAGAAACTGTTTCAATTTAGATAAATTGCTGGGGTTTCACCCACAGCTGCGTGTGTGTGTGTGTGCGTGTGTGTGTGTGTCAGAGGGAGGACATGACTGTGGAGTGTCTAAACAAATCTCATCTGCGACATATTTAAGCCTCGCTCACCTGGCTGGAAATTGTTTATGGCATCTGCAATCGCGATTTATGTGTGCCGCAGAGGGCGGGAGGGAGAGAGGGAGAGTCCCATAAAATGTTGCCTTACGTGACAGTCCTTTTGGGGGAGTGAAAGGGGGGTGGGGCGCACGAGTATGTTGCAACCGATTCAGTGCTAAATCTAGAGATACTCATAAGCAAGTCAACTGGTTAATGGAATGTGTATCCATCCACTCGACTCGACTCCCACCCGGAGGGCTTGTGGGTGTGTATCCCAAAGGTGACCTGCAGCACCAGGCAGCAGGCAGCAGGCACCAGGGCCGCCCATTTAATTGCATTAAGCACTCCCAGATATGTGCGTCTGCCTCGACGCGCACGCATCCTGCGGGCAGGAGGGGCAACGCCTGGAGGTGGCCGCCTGTGCCCGGATCGCTCTCGGAAAACTTTTAATTGACATCCAATAAAATTCGCATTTATTACGAGAGACAGTGGGCGCATCCCAACGAGATTGAGAGAGAGACAGAGAGAGACAGAGAGAGAGAGAGAACGAGAAAAGCGGGAATTAAATTTAATTGCTTCACAGAGGTGTACTCCATGGCTAATCCCAGTGCCACTCCACAACTTGATACTCCCATTTGACACTCCCATTTGATACCCTGCAGGACTACCACGATGACATCCGCCAGGAGCAGATGTGGGAGATGCAGGCGCTCACGTCGACGCCCGGCCTGGCCACTCACCTGGACGACTCCCAGAGCCCCACCACCAGCACCAGCACGGGCACCGGCCCCGGCACGGGCACGGGCACGAATCCCAACCCGAGCGTCGTCAGTACCTGCCGGGGGCTAGCCGGTGGCCTGGCAGACATGGACACATCGAACGATGACAAATCGGACAATGACATCAGTGGCATGGACTGCCTCTCGCCGGACAAGCTGGACTGCTCCCCTGCCTGCGGCAGCATCAGCATCACCACCACCACCGAGCATGCTCACAGCCATGCCCACACCCACGCACACGCCCATCCCCACCAGCACCATCATCATCACCATCACCATAGCCATCCCCACGCCCTCGCCCACGCCCACGCCCACGCCCAGCCATCGCATTTCCACCAGCTGCTGCAGCAGGCCCACGGCGGAGCCAGTGCAGCGGCAGCGGCAGCCTGCGGGGAGCATCTGTCCGGACAGGCCACTCCGGCAGCGGCAGCGGCACGTAAGTCCGGACTGGTGGAAGAATTGGTCCTGGTATTGGGATGAATAATGGGAAATTATTGTTTCCGATTGGGTACTTTCATTCGAGAGCCTCCCTTGGCCGTGGTCCTGGTCCTGGTCCTCATCCTCATCCCAGGACAATTTCTTCCTTTCAGTAATCTTCGAGCTGTCACTCACGCCCCCATTTGCCTCCTATCTGCATCCACAGTGCACACCACAGCCATGGCAGTGGCGCTGCAGCACCAGCTGACAGCAGCCGGAATCGGAGGACTCCTGAAGCCGGCGGCGGGGGTGGGGGCAACCATGGCCGGGCTGCCGACCACCCAGGCGAGCCCCGCAGCCCTGCAGCTGCCCAGCTGTGCTGACGGAGAGGCAGCCACATCCACACTGACGCTGCTGGAGCCGCCCGGCTCGGCCCTCCTCCATCCCGCACTGCGCAACGTCAAGACCATCAACATAGGTGAGTGACCAGCTCCAGCTTCGGCTTCCCTTCCGTTCGCCCCGTATCCCCAAAGGCTAATCCCGGTTCTGCTCTTGGCAGGTGGCGGCCTGGGACGCAAGCGTCCGTTGCTGGGCGTTCCCCGCACTGGCATGAATCCCACCAAGCGCACGGTGATGAGTCTGCTGGCCAGGGCCAAGAACTCGCAAGCATTGCACTCGGTGCGACAGCCGGTGGTGACAGCATCCAGCTATGCAGAGTGAGTGCACCCCTTCCAAGCCCCTTCCAGCCACCAGCCCCCATCCCAGAGTTCCCCATCAAATGACTCCCTTGCAGGCCCTTGCAGATGCTGGCCTCGCCCTTCATCATTCCGCACCACCACCAGGCCGTCGACCAGCATCAGCACCAGCACCAGCACCAACCCCTCCTGGCGCTGTCCAAGGAGAGTCTCGCCCAAGGCGTCTAACCCAGTGACCTCCTCCAGCTGCGGCTGCTGACAGCTGGGCAGCCCACTGACCACGGTCCCAGTCCATCCCGACCGCCTTCGATGTGCCCCGCCTCCTTCTTTTAAAGAGGATCTTGAGGATGGAACCACTACCATAAATCTTTGCGTACCGTACCCATACCCGTACCCGTACCCGTACTCGTGCTCGTGCTACACCGATCTTTAGGGACTAACTGTGAACTTATATACGAACGAGATGTGTCGCGTCTACAGTGGCCACTCGTGCTCGTGCCACACGATTTTATTTTGTACTGATAATAAACGGAGCGAATATTTTCAATGCGATGTTTTATTTCCACAGAAGAAATCCAGAAATAAAAAAAAAAAACCAAAAAACTCAAAGAAATGTTAAATTTAATGGAAATAAATTAAAAAAAAAAAAAAACAAAAACAAATTGAAACATAAAATAAAATTAGTGTCAAATTAAAGAGAGCAAACTTCAATAGAAATGTAAAATGTAAACGCAATTACTTTAAACAAATTACTTTAACTAAATATACACACAAATACGAATGCGAATTCGAATGCGAGTTCTAGTACCGAACACACAAGTACCATACAGAAATACTTATATACAATACAAGCAAACACATACATACATATACATATACAACACAGATATATATATATATATACAACTATATAGTATGTGTGTGCGTGTGTACTTAAATCTACATAAACTAAGATTAAACCGAACAAAACTACTAAATTAATGAGATAATAATTTTAAAGGGTTTTAACAGCAAGTAAAACGAAGACAAAGTCAAAGATAAAGATACAGATACAGATACAGATACTCGTAAATGGTATTATATAAAGTAGACAGACAGATCCCCGATCAGAGTGATCCCACCGCCTTCAGCTTACTTTGCCTGATTGATTGATTGATTGATTGATTGATTGAGTAGTCCTAGCCCCCCTCAGACCCAGAGCTTGTGCTAGAGATATGATAGATAGTTCGGTTTCAGTTCGAGAACAGAAAGAAGTTTCAGCACATCGAAAGCAGCGATTACCTACAGAGTTATATTTTG
Source organism: Drosophila athabasca (assembly GCA_008121215.1). Lineage (NCBI taxonomy): Eukaryota > Metazoa > Arthropoda > Insecta > Diptera > Drosophilidae > Drosophila > Drosophila athabasca. The sequence continues at coordinate 2,199,701 of VMQQ01000019.1, read as the reverse complement.
TTCAGATTACGAGTATATATAGACGTTAGGATACGGACAGGATAGGTCTTTGGTCTGAGCCTAGCTAGATTTCTCCCATCCCATACCATCCCATCCCATCCCATCCCCTCCCAAGCCCTAGACCTATTGATGTTCCACACACTAAGGGAATTTGATCGGAATCGTTTCTATGTTGCACTTTAAGAGTTACGTACATACATATATCCCCCTTTTCCCGGAACGGAACGGAACTCCACCCACGCTAGAGATTTACACTTGGACGTGAGGCAAGGCGAAGCACTTACATAGTACAGTACATACCACATAGCGATAACCGATATACCATTAAACAAACAAACAACACAACCATTAATCGATAAATGTTCAAAAATGTTTAATCAAAAGGAAACGATACGAAACGAATATTTACAAGCGTAAAATAAACGTTAAACAAAATACAGTAAATTATTGATGTTGAATGAAAGCAAATCCGTGTAAGGTCCTACTCATATCCTATCCACATGCCATTACGTGTAGATGTCTATTATGCAACTTGAATTAAATAATTAAACAAAGTCTTAAACGGCACACAAGCAAAACTCACTGTGAGAAATTGCAGCCAACTCCACGACACCGCCACCACCACCACCACCACCACGACACAGCTTCGAGCTATTTACGAAATAAATTGCAATATTTTAAAAATAAAAACCAAGGAGTTTTACTTGAAGAACCTGCTCTGTACTGTACGGATAAGGAAGGTAAGTTTAACTCTGTTCAAGGATATCATTTATTCGAAATCAATCCAACTCTGAAAATGGGATTGTAACCAGGAAATAATAAATAAATAATACATATTTTGATGCTTATCCTTGATGCTGCACCGTTTAGTAAAGCGTCTCCCGCTCCAGCCAGCTGTCAGGAAATTTCCGGAGAAGGTATCGCCGGGCAGTTTCGAGGAAGGCCAGCAAGAAAACCAAAGGCCAGATGTACCACCAGAAGAAGTCCAATCTGCAAAGAGAGAACCAATGAGCAGTGGCAGCTGGAGGCTGGGCGCACGAGGAAGACGAACGCACTCTTTGCCCCCGACCAGACGCAGGCCGTGGGGTGCATCCACGAGGGGCACGAGCACGCAAAGGCAAATCAAATAGACGATGGCCAGGTTCAGGTAAACATTGGAAAATCCATGATTTAGCAGATTGGCACGTCCGGTCCTGGTCAACATTAGATTGGTGCACTGCATCGCAGCGAGGGTCATCAGGCAAATGGCGGACACTTGACAGTCCAAGCGATGGCGGGACTCCGGACCCTGCGTGCAAAATCGGAAATGGTTAGATATAATACGATTCACTTGTACTCGGTTTAAACCCATTGGTTATACCCATTCCTGGCCATACGAATCGGTTATGCCTGCGACAGTTTCGTCATACCACTTGAAATTGAGACCCAGCAGAGTTCTGGGCAGGAAGCCGTTGCGGGCCATAAACAGGAAGTACATGATAAAGACGGCCGCAGCCTCGATGACACCCACCAGGATGAAGGCCACAAATAACAAGCTAAAATCGGGATATTCTGGTTCAAGGACAAGGCAAGATGAGAGGCGGTACTTACCGTCGATTCAGCAGGAAGTCGTCGAAGATCTTGGGCTTCTGCTTCATCAGCTTCTCCTCGGCGTCCTCGAAGAGCAGGCTCAGGCCAGGCAGCTGTGTAAGGGAGTCGGTTCAGTCAGATAGCCCTTCCTCTCAGAGGATCCTTACCAAGTTTACGAATATGGCTATGATAAACACTTGCATGACGAATAGGCGGAGTGGGATCTGGACCAGGAAGAAGGACACGTGCATCAGGATCAGGACCGTGTTTGTGGCCAGACAGTAGGCCAGTGCCTTCTTGGTGTTGTCGAACAGCAGGCGGCTCACCTCGATGGCAGCCACCAGCTTCGCGAAGGGACTGTCCGACAGGAGGATGTCGGCACCGGCCTGGCTTGTCGTCGCACAACCTTCTTTGGCCACCCCCACTTGGGCGCGGCGCAGGGCGGGCGTGTCGTGTACGGAGTATCCCATGACGGTGACCACGGCCCCCAGCCGCTGGCAGGTCTCCACTATCATGTGGTGCTGCTCCACGCTCACCTTCGCGAACACCAACTGGGGATGGCCCAGCAGCAGCTGCTCCACCTTCCAACGCTGATGATGCATCTTTTGCCCCACTAGCTCATCCATGCTGACGACAGCAGCATTGACCTGGTGGCGCTTCATCGACGAGTCCATGAGGTCGACGCTCTTGCTGGGCGGGCCAATGATGCCCACGCTCATGGCCAGGGCACGGGCGAAGGTGGCCTTGGCGCGGGTAATGATCACCAGCTTGACGCCAGCGGAGCGACACCTGGCCACGTTTTGTACGACGTTGCCGTGGGGCGGATCTTGGGTTGCGATCAGCCCAAGGAACCTCATTGAGAAGGTGTTCACGGCCAGGTAATCCTTGTAACTGCCCGGCTTGGTGTCACGGCCCAAGTTCACCTGGGAAAAGCGGTGGGGCTCCATGTCAGAGAGAATTTCCTTGTAGGCGAAGGCGCGAACATGCCGTCCCGCCTCCATAAGCCTGGTGGCCAGATCCCCAATGGTCTGCTTGAGCGGCTCGTCGAGCAGGAGCTCCTCGTCACTCACGGCATAGGTCGAGCAGTGGCTGAGTACCACGTCAGCATAGCCCTTCATCAGGAGGATGTAGCGCGGTCCGCCATTCTCGTTCCCGATCTTGTGCACTGTCACGTGAATGCGGTCGCGGGTGTTGTAGCTCATGTTTGCCACCTTCTCGTGATCGCGACGCAGCTGCTCCACTTTGGGAACGAAGGTGAGACCGAACTTGAGCACAGCACTATCATAGCTGCTTCCGTAAATGCTCTTCTCTTCCACGGGCACGCTAATCGATCCCCGGGGGAAAACTGCATCGTTGCACAGCAACGAGGACCGGATGAGCTCTATCAAGCGCGGCCCCACCTCCTCTCGATTCAGGCTCTTCGCCCGCAGCAGATCCGCATCCACGAATATCTCCGACACCTGCATCTGCTGTTTGGTCATTGCGCTCCTCATGTCCGTGCAGATCACTGTGGACACTCCCAAAGTGCTGACGGCCTCCAGGTTCTGCACATGGCATTCGTTCAGCTTCAGAATCCCCTTCATCCGCAACAGGCCCAGGTACAGGAGGATGGGCACGAAGAGTGGCATCAGAGCAATCGCAAGGCACAGGTTCACTTGGGTCGTGGTAATCATGGACTGCTTGCCCGGCGCTAAGGTGCACAGCACCACGAAAAACAGGAAAACCGCCACCACGATCGCGTAGTAGATGACCTAATAGTGGATTAGAAAAGGAAACACTTCGGAAAGCCAAACCCACCTGCTTCAGATGCTTTCCCGCTCGGCTGGGCGGACGTGGCTCCATGCTGAGGCGGGCCATGACCCCAACCTCTGAGGAATCCCCGCAGGCAATGGCCAGGCCCAGACCATAGCCCTGCGTGGCGTGGCTGCAGGCGAAACCCACGTTTCTGGATTCCCACTTGGACAAAACTTTTCCGGTCATTTCACACTTATTTTATTATATTTCATAAATTCAATACAGTTCTGGATTCAGAGACCTGTCAGGCGACTGGGACTGCCAGCCCTTCCCTCACCATATGATTGATCTCCACGGGACGAGAGAGACCTGTGAGGGCCACATTGTTCACCTCCAGGCCGCTGGAGCTAAAGAAGCGCAAATCGGCTGGCAGTCGCTGTCCGTAGGCAATCGGCAAGACATCCCCCTGAACCACGTCCTCGGATAGAATGATCTGCTTCTCGCCATCCCGAATTACCGTGCAGTACAAAGGCATCAGATCCTCGAATGCGTCGACCACCGCAGAGTCGTCGGTCTGCTGCAGCAGGATCAAGCCTGCCAAGAGAACCAAAAGGACGAGTAGGAATATGCCCGCTATCAGGTACTCCGGGTCGACGTTCGTATTTCCGTGTTGCTTGCACTCGACGTAGAACAAGATGAAGCAGGTCGTCGCCATCAGCAGGATGAATATCGGCAAGCACCAGAAACAGTTGTCCAAGAGCTTCGAGAATGGCGGCTCCCGGTGGACAGGCAAGCTAAATGTGTTCTTTCCGTTCCGGGACAGGCGCTGCTCCGCCACTTCTTTGCTTAGGCCCTGCGGAGGATTACGGATGATTTTTACTTATCTCCCCCCCGATGCTGATGTCTTAGAGCTCACCAGGGTGGGGCTTGTTTCCAGTCTGGAGCATAGCTCCTCGAAGGGCCAGACATGCAGATGGGCAGCAAAGTACTCCAGCCACAGTTCGTTTTCGGTTTTCGTTTCTTCTTCCACCTCGTATTGCCCATTTCCTTCGTCCCCTCGATTCCCCTTCCACTTCCATTTCCAGTTCATCTTTTTCAGGCGTTCCATATTTACGGGAAATGCTAGGCAATTCGACATCGATTGTGTTTCCAGCGTGTAGAACAGGAACAGGAGTGGCCGTAAAAATCCCATCAATGTTCGCACATAAACTGCTGCGACTGTCACCCGGACAGGGACAGCCCCGGGACATTGTACACATTAGGGGTCATAACGCGACGAAAAACAATCTGAAATGCACCTCTGGGACCCCCTATTGATATGGGCCGACTTTGCGCAAACAATTGGGCCCACAGGCTCCCGATACGATGGGAATGCGCACTTTATGGCCTCGTTTAATAAGTCATCAAATTTCATTGCTGCGAAGTAAAACACAGATAAAACATGCATTTGCATATAAATATTTATGTGTTGCGGAGTCGTCAAGAAAGTGGGGTAGGGGGAGGTGAGTCTGGTCTGCTCTGGTCTGTGCGTATGCGTATGCTTGTGCTTATCTTTACGACAAGTGCAAATTGGTTTGTCTTCAATGGAAAGTTTTCAGACTCGCTGTAATCCATGCTATTTGTGGTGTAAAAGAGATTGAAAAGCCAGATGAAGAACAGCAAGATCATCGGTCCACTACTACTGTGCTTAAAAGCATCACGCGAACTAGTATCGTTCCAGATAAGAAAGCTTTCGTGGGAGCTTTTATTAATAAAATAAAATACCGCACGATCAACCTGTTCTGCGCTCAGTGTTCTTCGATTCTCCAAGCACGCACCACCAAGTATTTGTTATCAGTGGAAATGTCGGATCCCACAAGTGGAAATAAGTATTGTTTCGCAATTGATCGTGGCGGCACCTTCACCGACGTACTATGCATTTGTCCGGGCGGAAAGGTGCGCACCATGAAGCTGCTGTCGGAAGATCCAGAGCGGTATAGCGACGCCCCCAGGGAGGGGATTCGACGCATACTGAAAGAGGAAACGGGGCAGGAGCTGGCTGCCTCTGGCCTGGTAGACACTTCCAAGATCGGGTGGGTGCGCATGGGCACAACGGTGGCCACGAATGCCCTGCTGGAGCGAAAGGGAGATCCCGTGGTGTTGGTGGTCAACAGCGGATTCAGGGATCTGCTCTACATAGGCAACCAGGCAAGGCCGAAAATCTTCGACCTGAACATCCGCAAGCCGGCGAATCTCTACCAGTCCGTGGTCGAGGTCGATTGTCGCATTGTTCCCGAGCAGGCCGATCGCTGTGAATTGAGTAAGTGTCTCCACTCGGAATCCGATCGCACTCTATAATGCCGTCTTTTCCAGACCACAGCTGGAAGGTGCTCGAGGGTGTGGCCAGCACAAAGTACTTGGAGGTGCAGCCCGTGGATGTGCAGGCGGTACGTGCCTCCCTGACAGCTGCCCGCAATGAGGGCGTGTCCTCTGTGGCCGTGGTGCTGGCCCACAGCTACGCCTGTCCGGAGCACGAGCTCCAGATCGGAGTCATCGCCCGCCAGCTGGGCTTCAGCCATGTAACGCTCTCTCACCAGGCCATGCCCATGTGTCGGGTTGTGGCCAGAGGCTACACGGCCTGTGCTGAGGCCTATTTGACGCCTCATGTGGACCGCTACCTGGCGAGGTGAGTGCATCTAATCTCTGTTTGTAAATTATGTCGATGAGACGGCTCTTTCTTGGAGTTAAACAAACGAGTTGAGACGGAGAGCAGCTCCATAAAGATAACAACACCCAACACCCAGTCTAAAGACCAAACAAACAAACAAATTTCCAAATATAAACACAACTCATATAGAAGAAAAACAAGCACCTGACCTAGAGGGTATCGACTAGAGATTACCCACTACCTACTACCCACAATTGGCAACATATGAACCAACAATCATGATCGTTTCATTGCTGCACAGACCATTTTGTGTGGCTCTACCTCTGACTTCCCCAACACCTACAATATAGTAGATCATTCTCAAGTCCTCATCACAGATCCTTAGTGAAGCATTCTTCTGGCAATCATCCAAATAATATACCCTTCTGCCCAATGAAGTCAAGGGTATCGAAAAAAAACGGTCACACTGATAGCATCGAACAGTGGAGGCAAGAATAAAGGGCACGCCTGACCTCTTTCCAGCTGATTCCAATTTCATCTTCTTTCATTGACGGTTCCTCTACTTTCACAGCTTCAAATCTGGCTTCGACAACCAGCTGGACGGCGTTGATGTGCTCTTCATGCAGTCGGATGGCGGCCTGACCAACATGGAGAACTTCCGAGGAGCCCGCGCAATCCTCTCTGGTCCTGCTGGTGGTGTGGTGGGCTATGCCCTGACAGGATCGAGGGAAACAAAGCTGCCGCTGATTGGCTTTGACATGGGCGGAACTTCAACGGATGTGTCCAGGTATGCCGGCAATTACGAGCACGTGATCGAAAGCACCACGGCTGGCGTGACGATTCAGGCGCCACAGCTGGACATCAACACTGTGGCAGCAGGAGGAGGATCGCGACTGTTCTTCCGATCCGGAATCTTTGTCGTGGGGCCAGAGTCGGCGGGATCGCACCCTGGTCCCGCCTGCTACAAGAAGGGAGGCCCGCTCACGGTTACGGATGCCAATCTGATTCTGGGACGCATCCTGCCGCAATACTTTCCCAAGATCTTTGGGCCGACGGAGAACGAGCCGCTGGACTATGAGATCTCGAAGAGCAAGTTCATCCAGCTGCAGACGGAGATCAACAGCCATTTGAAGGCAACTGGCGATGACAGGCACCTGAGCATTGAGCAGGTGGCCCTGGGCTTCATTCGGGTGGCCAACGAGACCATGTGCAGGCCAATTCGTGCCTTGACGCAGTCGCGGGGCTTGGACACGGCCAACCATGTGCTCTCCTGCTTCGGTGGAGCCGGAGGACAACACGCCTGTGCCATTGCTCGTAATCTGGGCATTGCCAAGGTGAGTCCTTTAATGGAGCACGATTACTAAGACTCATAATTCCCGTTGGAAATTCCAGGTTGTTGTTCACAAATACGCTGGAATCCTCTCGGCCTACGGCATGGCACTGGCCGACGTTGTCCAGGAGCTGCAGGAACCCAGTGGTCTTGAGTTCAGCGATGCGAATGGCCAGCAGCTGAAGGACCGTTTGGATGCCTTGTCCCAGCAATGCCACGCCAAGCTGGCGGAACAGGGATTCCGTCAGATCGAACTGGAGCCTTTCTTGCACTTGCGCTATGAAGGCACCGATGGCGCCTTGATGTGTGCTCCTACAGGTGGCAAGAATTCGTCGGCTCAGTCGGCTCTTTTGACGGCCTATGGAGACTTTCATGCCACTTTCCTAGAGCGCTATCGCACGGAGTTTGGCTTCGTGCTGCAGAACAGGCGCATCATCGTTGATGACATTCGTATTCGAGGCCTGGGGAAAAATGAAACGCCTCCCGAGTCCGAGATCAAGCGTAGCTCAGAGGCCACACCCCCTGCTGAAGGTACTTCGCGTATCCACTTCGATCAGGGCAGCTTTGATGCCCCCATCTACCTGACCAAAAATCTCTTGGCTGGCCACCAGATCGCAGGACCTGCAGTGCTCATCGATCAGCTTTCCACGATCATTGTGGAACCAGAGTGCGGTGTCCAGGTGACAGCCTTCGGAGACCTTATAATGGATGTGAAGACCGGTGGCAAGCACGGAATCAACGCAGAGCTAGACCCGGTCCACCTGAGTATCTTCAGCCACCGCTTCATGAGCATTGCCGAGCAGATGGGACGTGTGCTGCAGCGCACTTCCATCTCCACGAACATCAAGGAGCGCCTGGACTTCTCCTGTGCCCTCTTCGGGCCGGATGGCGGACTGGTCAGCAATGCACCCCATATTCCGGTTCACCTGGGCGCCATGCAGGAGACGGTACAGTACCAGCTGCGGGTGCGCGGCGATACCTTGAAGAATGGCGATGTCATCTTGGCAAACCATCCTTCTGCGGGTGGATCGCATCTGCCCGACTTGACGGTCATCACCCCAGTGTTCTACGAGTATGAGTAGTCTCTGATTGCAGCTGGGAAATCACCCACTAAATGTGTCCTTCCTTTACAGGAGTGTTTCCCGACCAGTTTTCTTTGTTGCCTCGCGTGGACACCATGCGGACATTGGTGGTATTACTCCCGGATCCATGCCACCACACTCCACATCTTTGGCCCAAGAAGGTGCCGCTTTCAAGTCCTTCCTGATCGTGGAGAATGGACTGTTTCAGGAGAAGCAGATCATCGAGCGCTTGACCACGCCCACAGCAGCCAAGGGAGCCGTGGGCACCCGAAACCTTAGCGACAATCTGTCTGATCTAAAGGCTCAAATTGCCGCCAACCACAAGGGCATCCAGCTCGTGTCGGAGCTAATCGACAGCTATGGCCTGGATGTCGTCCAGGCCTACATGTCGCACATCCAGAAAAACGCAGAGCTAGCAGTGCGCGACATGCTACGTCAGATTGGGCAGGACTCGATAGCTCGCACTGGATCCACGGTGCTGCAAGCCCAAGAGTTCATGGATGATGGCTCGCCCATAACGCTGAAGGTTACCATTGATGCAGAGAAGGGCTCGGCCCTGTGCGACTTCACTGGCTCCGGCGTGGAGGTCTGGGGAAACTGCAATGCCCCACGAGCAATCACGCTCTCGGCTCTGATCTACTGCCTCCGCTGCATGGTGGGCCACGATGTGCCACTGAATCAAGGTTGTCTGGCACCCATTCAGGTGGTTATACCAAAGAACTCCATACTCGATCCCTCGGAAGGGGCCGCCGTTGTTGGTGGCAATGTCCAGACCTCGCAGCGTATCGTGGACACCGTGTTGAAAGCCTTCCGCGTCTGTGGCGCCTCTCAGGGCTGCATGAACAACATCACCATCGGAGACGAAACTTGGGGCTACTATGAGACCGTAGCTGGCGGATCAGGTGCTGGTCCCGGCTGGCATGGAGCCGGCGGAGTTCATACGCACATGACGAACACGCGGATCACCGATCCTGAGATTCTGGAGCTACGCTACCCTATGATCTTGAAGCGGTTCTGCCTGCGCACTGATGGCTCTGGCGGGCGGGGCCAATTTAATGGCGGAGAGGGCGTGGAGCGAGACTTGCTCTTCCGTAAGCCTGTTACCTTGTCCGTGCTGACAGAGCGCCGCACCTTGCAGCCCTATGGACTGGCCGGCGGTGAGCCCGCAAAGAGCGGACGGAATTTAATCATCAAGCGGGACGGCAGAGTGATTGCCCTGGCTGGAAAGACTTGCATCGATGTGGATGCTGGGGTGAGTGTGCAGATTTCGTTTCTGCTCAGTTCCATTTCTTACACAATTCCTTGCAGGATACATTTGCGATGAAGACTCCTGGCGGTGGTGGTTATGGACACAGAAGCGATTCGTCCAAAACTAAAGAACTCTCGGAACAGGAGAACGACAAAAGATTTGTGGAACGGGGCACTGTTTTCAACTATCTCCAAGCTCAAGAGTCTGCCTAAGCTTAAGCCCACATCGCTATCCCAATGTAAATTTCTGTTATTGCTACAATAAAATTAAAGAAATTAATAACATTTATTTTTCCTAATTTACAGGTTTTCTAAATATATAAATATATATAAATCTTAATCGGCTTTTTTAAATTACTGTTGGGCGGAGTTAACATAGCTTGCAGCTGGTGGTTAACAGCACAATCGTTAACATTAACAGAGAAAATGGATAGAAAACGACGTTATTGATGCAATAATGACGTTATTAATGCAATAATAACGTTATTGATGCAATAATGACGTTGTTGATGCAATAATAAAGATATCGATAAGTAATGCAGTTATCGATTAAATAATGTAGTTATCAATGCAGTTATTGATATAATAATGTACAAGAACATATGTTTTGGTTCGATAGACGATAGATCTATCGATGTTTTGGTGCAGGGTGTTCGTTTACAGTCACATATGTACATTTTCAAACGTAGGCGCGCAGCTCTAGTATCCAGTCGATTGTATCGGTAGCCATTTGATCTCGGTTTTATTTTTGTTTGCTTTAAGAGAAGTAACAGGAACCAACGACAACGTCACGCCCGCATAAACCGGACCTCCCCATCACCTCACTACCTCACAGAAATTATATTTATAAATATATTTATAATTAATTACAATTATAATTGGTGGTATTATACTCTTGTACAGGGTACTTTAAGTCTGAAACGCAAAAAACGAAGCGGGTTCGGCCTTATGGCTCCGTGGGTAGCATTTTTGGCTGAAATTATGGGATTAAGCGATTATGCAATGAAGAACAAAACTTTGCCAATTATTTGATCAGCATAAGATACATACATAGGTAATTGTTGGTCAATGGACCCAGACTAAATGCTTTCCTTTTTTAATGTCGCTTCGCTTAAATAAAAATCAGTTATTGTGGGTCCATTGACAATTCATGATGTGCGCCAAGCTGCAGTTTGTGGTTCGTCTCCTGATTATATCATATTTGGTAACCGAGGTATGTAGCTATTACAAAGATTCACTATCCAAAATAAAAAATAGAAAACTTGTCAAGTAATGATATTTGAACTTAACCCAGATCGCTTCTCGGTTGGAGTACACGAACGTCAAATGCGAGTCCTTGGATAAAAAATTTAGTGATTTTGAATATTGTTTTCTGAAGTCCGTGAACAGGACATACAAATACCTTTCCATCAAAGTTAAACTGTTTCAGAGTCCCGTTACCAAAGTCAAGGTGTGTCCACTGAAAAAAGTCTCAGAAAATATGATGCTAACACAATTTTGCGTTCCAGATCAACTTCGGTATGTACAAACGATTCAGTGGCTATAGGCCCTTCCTCTACAACATCACAATCGATGCCTGCAGATTCTTTGATAATCAGAATTCGAATCCCATAGCTAAATATATTTTTGAGACCTTCAAGCCCTACTCTAATATGAATCACTCGTGTCCCTACAGCGTAAGTAGTCAGGAGATTCAACCGAGATGCAATCAGACTTACCATTATTTATATCCGCAGGATGAAGTTGTGTTAGAAAAGCTGACTGCAAATTTTAGAAATCATCGGATGACAGCTGTTCTCCCTTTTCCCGAAGGTGACTATTTATTCCAGTATAATTGGATTGCCTACGACATCAACCGGGCTGTGCTCAAAGTATACTTCACGCTATCCTGAATGGAGTTCGATGAAGGTGCTGCGTTTACAATGGTGTTAGGTGTTCGGTAGTTAGGTGGAAATCACAAACAATTTCTTTAATTTTAAATGATACACATTTTTTTGCACCAGTGTAGTCTTTTGAATGGAAACTATGACCGTTTATTTTTCCAATATAAAATACACAAAATATTTTTGAATATTTTTTTTTTTGTTTTTTTTGTTCGCTTTCTTGGAACCGAAATGTTGAGGATTGAGATTCAATTCCTTTTCAAATAAACGTTAAGCATTGCCTAATTCAACTGCTTGCACAGCTTGCTCTCAGTTTAGACACCTTGTCTAGCTCACACACCTTGTATATGTTTATCCTGTTCATAGTTTTTTCGAGTACATAAAATGAAATAAATACGAGAAAAGAAAGCAAAACAGAAAATCAAATCGTATCCAGTGGTCGATCCCCTCTAGGAGAATGATTGTAGCATGGTAATATATGACATGGCCGAGCGGACAATCTGCAGGGGATAATTATTTAACGGATCATTAGTAAACGGATGTCTGTAGAAGAGGGAAGCCAAAAGCTAACCGTTGAGAACGCCTCCATGTTGGCCTCAAAGAAGTAGCCTGTGATGCGGAATCCGTTAGATGCCCGCATCATGCTGATAAGTAGGGAACGACAGATGGAGGAGGATTCGGCACTGGAGCCCAGGCTCTCGTACCAGGGACAATCGTAGATGGCCCACTCGAAGAGGGCGCTCTCGTTCTTCAAGTTCTCCCCGCAATAGCAGTAGATGTATGTCTGGATGAGAATTGTGGCAATGAAGAAGGCATAGTAGATGCTCTGTTGCTGGGGAAAGAACTCCGAGGCGAGGTAGCCGGTCACGCACAGCTGCAGCGAAGAGGTGAAGAACTGGACGCAGATGATCGGCTCGTAGCAGCGGCTCAGCTCCGCACACAATTCGAGGCTCGTCTGGTACAGTGCGAAGATCTGGTTGAGCTTCGCCTGCGACTCCTGTGAGGTTTCGCTCTTGAAGTGAAGCACCTTGTACTGGGCGATCTTGAAGAAGGCGCAAAGGTTGCTCGTGAAGGAGCAAAAGATGGCGTCCAGGCTAAAGGCTGGCAGGACCACACCCGTGGCTGTAAATACAGACCACAAGTAGGTCAGCGCGTAATTCCGGTCGATGTTGATGTCCCAGGGAAGGCTTCAGGGAAGAGAATGGATAGATGTCCTCACATGTTTCAAAGAATACATACACAAAGGAAGTGGGTAGCTCTCGATCGGCATGTCCCGTCAGCATGTAACGCAGACCCATTCGCACAAGAGGCCCGACAGCGTTCAGGGCCCAGACGATGACGAAGAGAGTTCGATATATGCGGCACATCCGCTGATCCTGCTTATTGGCCGTGATTATGATTTGCGCGTACGCATCGCCTTGTGCCCCCTCTAATCGGACAGATTGGGATCAGTGAGCGCTAACAGAATAACATAGTAATATCCTCTACACACCATAGGTCATCAGTTCGCGAAAAGTGTCGATCATCCGCCCAAAGTCCTTTCGCAAGTAGACAATCATGCAGAACTTGAAGAGGCCCATTAAGGTGATGAACAGGGCTACCATGGCATCCGCAAAAAGCATCACGTCCTTCCAGTTAACGATCATGAACGCCAGGATGAATGGAAAGGCGGCCACAATGGAGAACACGTTGATGCTCCTGTGCCGATACTTCCACATCTCGCCACTGCCGCTAAAGAGATCAAAGCCCAGCACGGCAATTGTGTCTTTCTGCACCAAGAGAAAGTTTTCCGTTGTCGACATGTTGCACTTCCAAACTGTACTTTCTCTACGGGATACGCTCCTTTTATAAATGTGCTGTGCACAATGTGCACCCACCACTCGGTGGGGACATTCGTAATTATAGGATATCGGAGTACTCTGACACCTTGTAGGCATAGTTAATGCGTAAAAAGCTGGTGCTTTGATTTGCGAAACGTTCTTTATTGGCGGCCAAACATCTAGAGGTGTCCTCCTGGCAGAGGCGTGGTCGGTTGTCAATCCGTTTGGGGCCTATTGGCCCCAGCCCCCCCATCCACCCCAGCCACCATGATGGCGATAACCAACACAGACGCCTCCATATAATTGAGAGCCACGAGAATGGATTTCTATGGGACATTCCCCATCTGTTAGGGTACTATACATTTGCAACGCAAAGAACGAAGTGGTTTCGGCCAGATGGCTCCGCGGATAACATTTTTGGCTGTAATTATGCGATGAAGCGATTATGCAATGAAGAGCAAAGCTTTGCCAATTATTTGATCATCGTAAGATAGGCATTTGTTGATCATTGGACCCAGACTAAATGTTAACATATTTAATGACGCTTCACTTGAATCAAAATTACAAAAATCAGTTATGTGTATCATATTTGGTAACAGAGGTACATACATACATACATATGTTTGTAGTTAATAGAAAGATTTTCTATACTTTTTTGTGTACCATTGGAGTCATTTGAATTGAATGGAAACCATGAACATTTTTTTTCCAATTAAAAATACACAAACTATTTTTGCTTATTTTTTTTCATTTTTGTTCTCTTACAGTTTTTGTGTTAAATTTTTTTTTTGCTGTTTATTCGTTTTCTTGGAACCGAAATGTTGATGCTGAGAATCATATTCCTTTTCAAATGTACGTTAGGTATTGCCTTATTCAACTGCTTGCACAGCTTGCTCTCAGTTTAGACACCATGTCTACCTCACACACCTTGCATATCTGTATACTCACCCTCTTGTCCAATGCACTAATGTAGAAAACGTGTAGAAATGCCATTTAAGCTATGTATACTGACGCGGTATGACATTCGACTTTTTTTTAAATTTTCAGCAATGAGAGGGATAGCATGATAGCCAAAACCGAAAATTAGTATTCAGTCGAATACTCTCATGCTCTCACTTTTCCTTGCCTATAAGTCTGTGTTTTTGCAGTTAATTGCAGCTCGAATTATAATTTGTGATCAAAATCGAATTCCTGATTATATTTTTCAAAAAGGTCGGAAAAGGCATGTCAACAAGTGGATAACGGACAGTTTGTTTTTGAAGTGTATCCATTTCCCCGTCGGGTGTCGTTTTTGATAATTACATAAAAATAAAAGGTGCAGCATATGTATAGTTAGCGTGTAATTACCATGTAAAAAATTAATTTTGTGGAAATTGTTTTTGACCTTTTTTGTTTAAACTCACTTATTTCACTAACTAGCCAATAAATAGAGGTCAGGGCCAATCAATTAGCTTTTTCTCTCTTAAAAAAGTTTTTTTAACACCCTGATAGTGTCGCAATAGTTCGTAATAGTTCTTTGACCCCGACTCTAACGATACCGACAGTCTTCCCCAGCGCCCAGACTGGGACAACGGTGGCCACAAAGGTAGATGCGGATGAGGATGTGGAATAGGAATTACATATATTTTTTTCAATACTTATATTTGTTCTTGTAATCCACTGGGGCTAATTGAATTGGCGGTGTTTAAGTTTTAGGAGTATCCTTCATTAAGCTAATAATGTCCTTGCAATTAATTTAACACATGCATATATTTAGAATAACAGACTATATGCTAAGATTTGTTGCTGTTTCTTCCTGAAGATGGATGGCAAAAAAAAGATCCAACCCAGCGACAACGAGACTCGAAAACGCAATCGCGTCACCATCGCCAGCCGACGGAGACTAAAAATAAAGCATCAGTATAGCCGCTGTAGCGTCTCGATCGACCAAGTTACGCACGCAATTAGCCAAAGTACTTAGCGGAATGGTCGAAAGCTGCGACCGGCGACCGGCGACAGGGCTGGGCATATACTACTCGTGAGCAGGGAAGCTCCGCGCAAGCATCCCATGGGTTTATATTTATAATTGCCGCTCCACCATTTTATGGCGCTCAGTCGGTCAGTGGCGGCATCAGCTTTGGGTGAGTACCTTGCCACGTACTGTGTCGCTGTGTACTGATTTGAATAGTTTTCTACTCCGTAGAGAACAAGGGCCAGCGACAGCACAACACGTAATCGATGCAAGACTTCAGCGAAAAGATTCAGCAGGCGCACGATGAGAAGCTGGGCAGGTGCGTACCCATCGGACTCGGCATTTGGGAGTCGGTACATATTTAGAAAAGATTTGACTTCCATTCTATTTCCATTAGGCATCTGGTGGCCAACATGAACATCGATGCTGGCGAAACGCTGCTGGAGGAGCGGCCGCTGTTGGTTGCCCCGCACTGGGAGTGTGGCCAGCTGAAGTGCGCCCAGTGCATGCAGGAATCGTATGTGATGTGTCGCAGGTGCCAGGTATTTCCGCTCTGCATGGACTGCAGCGAGCACAATGACTTCGAGTGCGAGTTCTTCGCCAGTGGTGCGGGGAGCAGGATTTGCAAGGATCTGCTGGTGAAGAACTATGGAATATGTGCGTTGCTGAAGCTGCTCCTGCTGCTCGAGGATCCAGCCACACGGGCCGACTGCCAGACACTTATCGAGCGCTCCGTCAATCTGGAGGACTATCGCGATGGCGAGGGCATGTGGCAGGAGCACGAGGAGCAAGTGGTGCGTCCGCTCCTGGCCAGCGGCTTGGTGGAGGCCTTGCCCACGCAGGAGTTGACGGCGGACATGCTTCATGCCCACTGCGTGCGCATTGATAGTAATGCCTTCGAAGTGACTGGCCGGGATGGCGAGACCTTGAAAGGGGTCTTCCTCTGTGGAGCTGGCCTGCCCCACCACTGTGTTCCCAACACGGTTGTGGCCCTGGACGAGCAGTTTAACATGAAGCTGTACGCAGCCGTGCCACTGAATGCCGGCGATGTTATCTACAACTCCTACACGAATCCTCTGATGGGCACCAGCCAGCGACAGCATCAGCTGCGTCTCAGTCGCCACATGGACTGTTCCTGCTCTCGCTGCCAAGATGCCACAGAAATGGGCACCCACATGAGCAGCATGAAGTGCCTAGAATGCTCTACAGGCTTCTCCATCTGCGATATTGGTCCAGATGGCAGCGGGGATTGGCGATGCTTGGACTGCAACGCGATCCGGCCAGCTACCGATGTCCATGAGGTGCTGGCCGAGGCGGGCGGCGCCCTAGTCGATGCCAAGGGTGAACTTGAAGTCTACGAATCTCTCTTGGCGCGCTACAAGCAGCTCCTCCATCCCAATCACTTTCTGCTGCTGGACATCAAACAGAATATTGCCAGCATCCTGAGAGCTGCAGCTCTGATGAACTCCATGGAGCAGCCGTGCAAGAAACTCCTGGCCCGCCGCGTCGAGCTGTGCTCCGATCTCCTTCCGGTGTGTCGAGCAGTTGTCCCCGGCCTCTCCAAGCTGTACGCCATTGCACTCTTCGAGTATCTGCTGGCGCTGGTGGAGCTTATAGAACTACAGTTTGCCGAGAGCGATCTGGACAAGAAGGAATATGCGGTCAGTAGAGATCTCTAGGCTCCTTTTGTGCCCTCTATTTATACAGTCTTTACCGTGGTTTCAGGCTCAGTTGAGGATTGGCAGTCAGGTGGCCAAGGAAGCCCTCGACTTGCTACGCTTTGAGCCGGAGAACTCAGCCGAGGGATATCTCTCCGAACGGATCTCCATGGAGCTAGAGCGAATTGATTCCGATTTGATGAAGTATGGCGGCCGGTAGTTCGCACCAGCGACTGTGTGTAAATTTAAAATCAAGTAAAATAGAATAGAATAGAGTAGATTAGACCAAACGGATGTGGAAGGAATGCCTTTCGCGTTGTTGTTTCTGTGTACGCATGCAGGGCCCGACACGGTTCAACGCTTGGTGGGCCTGGGGGGGAATCATTGACCAAGAAATAAATAAAGAATCGAAACGCCTTTAATTAAAAATAACTCGGAACAGCACAGCACTCGAGCATACTGTCAGTATGCCAAAGTTAGCCAAAGGGAACGGGATAGACAATAGACAATGGCTGCAGTCTCCGACGATTTTGCCAAGAAATGCGAGCTGAAGCAGAACGAGACGCTGGGCAGGTGGGATAAGCAAGCCCTTTAATTGGTATGGTCCCTAATCAGCCGCGAATCCTCACGCCGATCCTTTCAGATTTGTGGTTGCCCGATGTAATCTCAGCGCTGGAGAAACTCTGCTTCTGGCGCAGCCCATTGTGGTCCTGCCCCACATTGGCGACAGACGCTGTTCCAAGTGCTTCAAGCTTACCGCCATCTTCTGCGGGTTGGTAGAGATTCCCGATTCCCGATTTCCGACTCCTTCAACAATTCTGCAGCATGGCTTATGTAAGTTTTTGTTTTTTAGAAAGTGCCGACTCCTGGCCTTGTGCGAGGACTGTGCTGACCACGATGAGCGCGACTGCCAGCGACTGAGGGAGCTGCAGCTCTCGGACGAGCAAGTACAGGTGCTGCAGGAGAAGGTCAACACAGAGGTGCAGGCGGCTCTCGCGTGTCTGCTGCTGGGGGAACATCAGCATAGCAGGCCCCTATTCGAGGAAATGTCCCAGATGGAGACCCATTTGGAGGCCAGACGAGGAACGGACATATGGAAACGTTATCAGGCACACGCCTACGCCCCGCTCGAGGCGACTGGTGTGATAAAGCAGCTGCACAGCGGTTCAGGAAATGCAGTGGATGAAATCCTGGTGCAGAGGCTCTTGGGGATACTGGATGTGAATGTGTACGAGATTCGCGCCCCGGAGCAGGGCGGCGCCATGAGAGGACTGTACCGAAGAGCAGCTCTCTTCGCGCACAGTTGCATGCCCAACCTGGAGACGGCCATCGATGACGAGCGGCGCATCAAGGTGTTTGCAAATCGTCAAATAGCAGCCGGAGAAATCCTATACATCTGCTACACCAGTGTGCTGCTGGGCACCGAGGAGAGGCGCCATATTCTGAAGACGGGAAAGTGCTTTGACTGCAACTGTGCCCGCTGCCAGGACCCCACCGAGCTGGGCACGCATATGAGCAGCTTCATCTGCAGTGGGTGCGCCTCCTCCGGTGGCTACATAGTGCGTAAGCCTGAAACGGGCACCTGGCAGTGTCTCCTCAATCCAGAGCACACACTGAAGCCGGACTTTGTGTCCAACATGTTGGAGAGGGCCAAGGAGGAGATCTTCCATGCACGCGGGGACATCTACCGGCTGGAATTGCTGCTGGCCAAGATGAGTCGGCTGCTCCATGGCAACCATTACCTGATGCTGGATCTCAAGCAGAACATAGCCTCTGTGCTCCGTCAGATTCTTCAGAATATGGCCCACAGTCCCAGCAGAAAGGTTTACGAGCGGAAAATTCGTGTGTGCCAAGAGCTTTTACTGGTTCTAAAGGTTGTGACTCCGGGAATCTCTCGGCTGAAGGCCATTGCCCTCTACGAATTGGCCAACACGCAGGCGGAACTAGCCAGGAAGCTCTACAGTGAGCAAGAGCACAGCTCTAGAGACCTACTGGTGGGGCAGATCAAACTGTTGTGGAATTCTTACCAAATATGCTTCTTTTTTTGTAGGCGGAACTAAATCAGACTGAGATTATGATGCGAGAGGCCCTGCGAATGCTCCTGTTTGAGCCCGTGTCCACTCCAGAGGGACAAATGTCGCGCGGCATGCTTAGGGAGCTAAAGGAGCTGCAGAATGACATCAAACTTCTGCAGGATTCGAACGACGATGTAGTAAACTAAAAATATCAATTGTATTGATTGTTTTGATTCGATTTCGATTGTCGTATTGGAAATCGATATGCTGCAATAGAAAGCTATATTTTTGCGGAGAAACTGACGGAGCTTCTTTTGCCGCTTCGGCCCAACTTTTCCAACTCTGTCTGAAGTTTCGGCGAGGACTTCTCCGAGAAGCCTTAAAAGTCATTCTGTTCCGCCACTTATTCTGGGCCATCCTTTTCATTTCTAGGTGCTGGAGGTCTTGGCCGTGGAAGCCATCTCGAGCGCACCATTTATCCTTTCCGGATGCAGTATCGGAACTTTCTTGCTCGCGTGCGTCGTTATTGATTTTGATACGCTGGCAATAGGTGCGATTTGTCCCTTTTATTGGACAACTAATGCATTCCTTTGTTCGATGACTGTTTGTCGGAGTAGTGATGGCCATTGTCATAAAACGCTAATGGGGGTCGCTCGCAATTAGTTACGCCAGCAGGATTTACATTTGAATAAAAGCCCTCACGCATTGGATGGTCCCATCATTTGGTCAACATGGGCAGCCGACAGCTGTGGCTCTGGCTGAGGCGGATCTCAGCTTGGACTTGGAAGAGACGGCTGGCCTGGCTGCCAACAGTTCTAGCTGGCTTTAAGAGCTACTCGAACCGTCTCAGAGAGATGGCTGAAATGGCAGGAGCCGAAACAGGCGTGTTGGCTATCAGTTTAATAGTTAACCGGCAGCTGCATACCTTGGAGAGGACCCTCTGGCTGCTGGTTGTCCTTAGCAGCATCTACGCCGCTATTATGCTCAGCGGCCTGCAGTACGAGCGGTATCTCAACTCACCGACAGTCATTTCGGTGGATCGGGACTACCGAGGCTGGAATGGATCGTTGCCGGCAGTCACCCTGTGCTACTACGATCACATAGACTCCTTCAAGGCGAACGAGTACATTCAGGATGTGTGGAACGTGTCCATTATTGACGAGGACTACTTCTACTTTATGGACTTCCTGTATGCGGTGGTCAATGCCACTGCCAGCAACTACGCGGAGCTGGCCAAGTTTGCGGAGGACGAGCGCTTTGACCAGGTGGATCTGTACGATCTGATACAGCGGGTGGATCGGCCCTTCGAGCAGGTCATCAGCAGCTTCGATGCCAGCTTCAAGGTCCATGTCCAGATGGTGATGACAGAGCGCGGCTCCTGCTATGCCATCAACTCGCCCATGTCTTCGGTTCTGAGTGGAAAGTAAGTAGGCGAAAAGAGAGATACAATATCATGTTAGGGTTTCAATTCGCGTCCACAGACCCATCATCTACGAGGAGATGGAACAGCCACTCTCCTGTCAGTACGGCAAGCAGCAGTGCTACATTCGCATGGACCTGTACGAGAGCACGGGCGTGGTAAGATCCACATCCACACAATGATTCTATTGAGACTGTGTCTAAATGCGCGCGTCACCTTCCCAGCTGGACGTGCATTCGCCGTATGAGGTATCCGCAACAGAGGCGAACATTGTGGCGCTGCACAAATCCGATGAGATAACGGCCTCGTTCAAGGTGCTCGAGACGGTGTAAGTAGACCAAACATCTAGAGAGACACCATAGAGAGATTGATTTATATGCTGATTTATTGTGTAGGGCCTCAAAAAACCTCTACGAACTGAGCGTGGCACAGCGCAAATGCGTGTTCAACAACGAGGAGACATCCAATCTGAAGGTACACTGCTCTATGGTTCCCCCTATCCCCTGGCAAATGTGGTCTATGGGATCGTTACCCTACGTTTCGGTTCAGCAAGAAAACAAATTTCGCAAGTCAAAAACAGATTAATGACTAAGGCAACTTGTAATAAGGCATATTCCCAGGGGAATATTTATTTTTTATAGGATTTCGAATTTCCCATATTTCATCTTAAGCCACATGTACTATGTTTCTTCCCATAGTTTATACGTTTTCCTATCACAGATTTCCTTATCTTTCTGTAGATATATAGCAAATCTCTTTGCCTGGCTCGCTGTCGGGCTGTGATGGCACTGGAGATGTGCAATTGTGTGCCCTTCTTCTACCAGTTCGTAGAGGGACCAGGCTGCAATCCGGCGGGATTCGAGTGCCTCCTCGACTTCAAGTGGCCCATCTGGGCCCTGCACATCTGCAAGTGCCCCTCGACTTGCACGGAGATCGAGTACACCATGCAGACGGTGAAGAAGAGCTCGTGGGGCGTGAAGAATAACGATGAGGTGGCCAGCAGTGAGACGGCTACCTCCAGCTTCCGATGGGACCTGATTCCGCCCAAGGTGCGCATGCGTCGTGATGTTGTCTACAGCTTTGAGGATCTCATTGGTGGGTGCAGAGTCCCGGTGCACAGTCAAAGTGAATCTTTCAAAGCGTGTTCTCCTCTCCCTTTGCAGTGTCCTTCGGCGGGGCATTGGCTTTCTTTGTGGGCGTCAGTGTGTTGGGTCTGGTGGAGATGGGACACGTGCTTCTCCACAACATGCTCCTAGATATTTCCACTCTAATCCGGTGGGTCTACGCTCAGGCCAGACGACACAGGCGACGAACTAGCCACAGAGCGGTGGCGGAGGCGCCTACATCTAACCACCGTCATAGCCAGCAGCGTCTCTCGTTGGCCGATACAGCGGAACTGCCGCCGTTTGACTATGTGAATTGATAAGCGACAATTAGCTTGCCATCCAAATGCGGTCAAAAGTTTAATGTTACCCGCCATGTGCGCCGGTAGGAGGGAGCACAGGGCTGGGCTGGTTTTGGGGCCATATGCTGGGGGTAGAAAACCATGTCGCCGGCATAGACGTTGCCCAGTTGCCGCTCAGTCTTCGACGCGAACAGTTGTATGTGGTCTCCGTCTCCATCCATCCCAGCTCTGAGCTCTCTCTTGGTGCCGTGATTTACAGACAGATTTAAGGTTTCCCCCGTGAATGAAAGAATGAAGGTGTGATCGCGTACCGTACCGTACTCAACAATAGAGATATGCAAATACCGTGTGTGCTACAGTTTCTGACATAAGATAAGATAAGATAAGATAAGATAAGGGCGGCCATTCCATCTTCGAGCGAACGATAAGCCGGGGCGGGATTAGTGAATGCTGGATGCAGCAGACAAACCAAATATAGACCACAAAGATCTAGAACCACAAAGAGCCGAAACGAAACGAAACGAAACCAGACAAATCCTTATCCGTCCATTGAACTCTTCTGGCTGTTGAATGAACGAGTCGGGGCCACAGCAGGGCCCGTCCCTGTGCCTAGAGTGGAAGCATCTCAATTACTATGTGCCCGCCCAGGAGCAGAGCAACTACAGCTTCTGGAACGAGTGCCGTAAGAAGCGCGAGCTGAGGATACTCCAAGATGGTAAGGCTACTCCGTTGTGGGAGTGTGGGAATGGGAATTGGACTGATTACGGTGTGGGGGTGTGTCAACATTGCAGCCAGCGGTCACATGAAGACCGGCGACCTCATCGCCATATTGGGCGGCTCGGGAGCTGGAAAAACCACATTGCTGGCGGCGATTTCGCAACGATTGCGGGGTAACCTAACCGGGGATGTGGTTTTGAACGGAATGGCCATGGAGCGGAATCAGATGACGCGTATCTCCAGCTTTCTGCCACAGTTCGAGATCAATCTTAAAACCTTTACGGCCTACGAACATCTCTACTTCATGGTAGGTCCTTGCACTCTCCCCTCTAGACATTTCTCCAAATCACTTTCATTAAACCTTTGATCAGTCGCACTTCAAGATGCACCGCCGCACCACCAAGGCGGAAAAGCGTCAACGCGTGGTGGATCTTTTGCTGACTGTGGGTCTAAGGGACTCGGCCCACACCCGCATCCAACAGCTGTCCGGGGGGGAGCGGAAGCGGCTAAGCATGGCCGAGGAGCTGATCACAGATCCCATATTTCTGTTCTGCGACGAGCCCACGACGGGCCTGGACAGCTTTAGTGCCTACTCGGTGATCAAAACTCTACGTCATCTGTGCACCCGTCGCCGCATAACCAAGCACTCGCTGAGCCAGGTGTACGGCGAGGACTCCTTCGAAACGCCCAGTGGCGAGAACAGCGGCTGCAGCTCCATCGAAATGGAGATTGTGGGCAGATCGCACGAAAGTCTGCTGCAGGGGATGCGGGATTTGCCTGCGCTGGGCCACCTCAACAGCAGTCCAAACGGGTCTCTCAAGAAGGCTGCCATTTGCTCCATCCACCAACCCACGTCGGACATCTTTGAGCTCTTCACCCACATTATTCTGATGGACGGCGGCCGCATTGTCTACCAGGGACGGACCGAGCAGGCAGCCAAGTTTTTCACAGAGTGAGCATCCTTATATTCCATGATTTCATCCTTGTACCGCTTCTATCTCTGCTGTAGCCTGGGCTATGAGGTTCCACTGAACTGTAATCCTGCTGACTTCTACCTAAAGACACTGGCGGACAATCAGGGAGCAAAGAATGCCGGCGCCATACTGCGGGCCAGGTATGAGCACGATACAGATGGACTCTACAGCGGCAGTTGGTTGCTGGCCCGCAACTACAGCGGGGATTACCTGAAGCATATGCAGAGTTTGTGAGTGCCGTCATAAGAGGGATATGTATCCATGCTTTAATTGTGAATTGTTTCTAGCAAGAAGATCCGTTGGATATACCAGGTTTATCTGCTGATGGTCCGTTTTATGACTGAAGATCTGCGAAATATCAAAAGCGGCCTCATCGGCTTTGGATTTTTCATGGTGCGTATGACGATCCCCCTTCTCCTTCCGCAATGACTTCGTAATCCATGTGAGCTTCTTTCAGATCACCTCTGTGACGCTCTCTCTAATGTACTCCGGCATTGGTGGCCTGACCCAACGCACCGTGCAGGATGTGACCGGTTCCATATTCATGCTGAGCACAGAGATGATCTTCACGTTCAGTTATGGTGTCACCTACATATTTCCCGCCGCCCTGCCCATCATAAGGCGGGAGGTGGGCGAGGGCACCTACAGCCTGTCAGCCTACTATGTGGCCCTGGTGCTGTCCTTTGTGCCGGTGGCCTTCTTCAAGGGCTACGTCTTCCTGTCGATTATCTATGGCTCCATCTACTATACGCGTGGTTTTCTGCTCTACCTGTACATGGGCCTGCTCATGAGTCTCTCTGCCGTGGCGGCCGTTGGCTATGGCGTCTTCCTCTCCAGTCTCTTTGAGTCGGATAAAATGGCATCAGAGTGTGCGGCGCCATTCGATCTGATCTTCCTGCTATTCGGTGGCGTCTATATGAATGTGGACACGTGGCCGGGGCTCAAGTACTTGTCGCTCTTCTTCTACTCCAATGAGGCGCTGATGTACAAGTTCTGGATTGACATTGACACCATTGGTGAGGGGGATACATTGGATTTCATTCAAACATGTCCTTATGAAACTCTTCCGTTTAGATTGCCCCGCCAACGCGGACCATCCGTGCGTGAAGACCGGCCTGGAGGTATTGCAGCAGGCCTCCTACCGCACCACCGACTACACCTACTGGCTAGACTGCTTCAGTCTCCTTCTGGTGGCCGTGGTCTTCCACATTGTATCGTTCGGCCTGGTGCGCCGATACATCAATCGCAGTGGTTACTATTAAATCGGGGGCGACTTTTATTTATCCAATTTCACTTTACATCTTACAAATATTCCCTCGGCGCTTCAGGTAATTGCAAAATTAGCTGAGGCTGAGCTGGTTAAAATTTGTATCTTTTAAGCACAAACTGCTGGATGGGTTTACTTTACGTATTTAAGCCTAAAACTTCAGTGGAAAATATTGCATTGATCGAGCGGGGGTCGCATTAAATAAATCCCATAATTGTGTCATTAATCTTAGTTGAATTGTAACTAATTTGAAATCATGATACGTGTTCCGGGCGAGATTAGTTGGATGCGATCTATCAGACCAGACCAGATCTATCAGACCAGATCATATATAGGATACATTTTACAATCAATTCAAAGGGGGTTGTCTCCACACCACTCATGATGCACTTGCAATAAAATAAATTAAGCTACAACAACCAAAAAAAAATAATTTAAACAGAAAATTGTTAATATTCTGCTTGCTTTGTCCATTAATCGTGCGAGGTGGATGGATGGCCAAGTAGAGTGTTCCATTCCCCCATTTATCTTTAAACAAATATCTCCTTCCCGTGGGCACTGATGATATATTAGCTGTCAAAGGAAATCTGTCGCTTGGCCTTGACCCCAGAGTTGTGGCTGGTGATAGGTGGTACCTGGATCTTCCGGGCGGAGCCATTACTGCCGCCGCCTCCGTAGTAGGGACTGATGTTTCGCTGATCCTTGCCCGTGAAATTCTTCTGCGCTGACCGCCGCAGCTCACCGTCCACGTTCTCGCGCAGCGCCAGGCCGCCCAGATTGCTCTTGGAGGAACTGTTCTGCAATGTCGGATTGGGCCTGATGGGCTGCAGCCGCTGCTCCTTACAGAACAGATCCTCGGAGATACGATCCAAGAGACTGGACTGGGTGTCTGTGCAGGCGGTGGCCTGACTCGTCTGGCTCAGGCCAAACGTGTCGATCGAGTTCTCGCTGCCAAAGAAGTTGTGAATGGAGTGCGAAGACTGCAACGAGATCGATTGCTGCGAGGAACAGCTGGTGGCTTGCGACAGCAACAGTTTACGCTGGGCAAACTCCTCTGGTCCAATGTAACCGGAGAGTCGTGTGCTCGACAGCCGCTTGGCCTCGCTCTCCTGACTCCTGGCCAGCATGTAAACGTCATCGGGATTCTTTCCTGCTACCACGCTGTACGCAAATTTCTTGGCCAACCTGAAAGGGAAAACGAAAGCCAATATAGCTGATTCCTCGCCTGGCTGATGCCTGAACTCACCGCAGCAGTGTCTCGCTGTTGCTGGTCGTGTGTCCCAGGTAGAACTCCTGGAAGATACGCTTCACAACGCGCGTCAAGTCAGACGCATGCTTGCGGAAACTCTCGTGCTTCGCAGTGATCTTTCTCTCTTGCAAAGCTTGCGACACGGCCCACAGCATTTTCTGCACAAAATAAGAGAAATATGTGAGTAACATGAAGCAAGTACTGCCTTCAATGGAACCCACCTTGCGCTGGTTATCCGTCATGCTGCTGTTGGGCGTGCCACTCATATCGGAGTGCGCCCGTGGCAGTTTGCTCAGATGAGGCGTGCCGATGGACGAGCTGGTGGCCAGGCTACTGCTGCTGCCGCTTAGTCCTAGACCGAGGCGGCTATTGCTGACAGACACACCCACAGTTGACGTGATCCTCTGCATATGCGCTGCTGTGGAGGAACCAGCTCCAATACAAAAGCTCTGACTCTTGATCTTCAGGGCACGCGGCGTCAGGCCACTGGCGCCGCTGCTGTCGGACCGGAATAGCTTCCTGCTCTGACTAGCCAGCTCCGCATCCTCATCGTCGCAAGCATTGCGCTTTCGCTTGAGCAGCATCTCCAGGTTATTGCTGCTGCTGCTGCCCTGGTGGTCGGGCGAGAAGAGGGCACGCTTCGACTTCTCCACGCGATCTGCGATCTCCGGCTTAAAGAGAGGCTTGGGCGGCCTCAATTGCTGCTGCTGGAGCGTCTTGGCTGGACTTTGGAAAAGGGCCCGCTTGGAGGTTTCCCTCGAGGGTCCCGGCTTGATGAGATCGGTGCGACAGAGTCGTTTGCGCGCCGACGAAGTTGGCGTTTTGCGCGCTAAACCATAACAAATCATCATCATGATATATATTTTGGTTAATATTTCGCTTATCTTATCGTCAAACATACCTTTCTTCTTACTGCCGGGCGTTTTCCTTTTGGGTGTGGCCTTTCTTTTGTTGCGCACTTTTCTGCAAGGCAAAATTAGAGAATTAAGACACTGCCATGACTACACAAGGCCCTCAAGGAACTCACTTCGTGTCAAGCAATATTTGCGGTCCTATCGAGCTGTTCAGCTTGAGCGAATTCGTGGCCAGATTCGCAGATGAAAATATGGCCCGTCGCTTCGCCAGATGACTGAGACGGTTGCCAGGCGATTGGGTGAGCATTCTATAAAGTTCACATTTCTCACATTTAATACTTTTATCAAAGGAAAATATAATATGCAACTCACTTCATACGCATGTTTCGCTTCTTGGCACTCGATGGGGAGCGCACGTACGACGTGGCTGTCTCCACGCCCACATAGCGGTCCACCACGGACATACTGAGGTATTCATTTTGTTCGGCAGCCTTGTTCAGATTGTAACTAAAAGGGGGATAGCCGATAATTCCATAAATGTTGTCATTATTCGGGCCTTTGATGGACTCACCTCAGTCCATGATGCCTCACGCCCAGCACCTCGCGCCAGCCCATATTTTGTGCATCAGACAGGCTGTGCGTGGGCTTGAACAATGAGGAGCTACTGCTGATTTCGCTGTCCGCAATGCTGGCCGTTGAGGTGGAGGGTTTTTGAGAGAGAAAGTTGAGAACCTGCTCCTTCATGTCTATCACCGTAGTAATCACATCCACATCGGGAGTGGTTACAGTTGGCGGCGGACGTACGCCTTGCAGACAGCGCCGTATCCTTCGATAAAGTTCCCGCTCGCGTCGGCAGTTTTCCAGGAAGTGAGAGCGCGGGTCGTTGGCGTTGAGTTGAGTGGTCGAGGTATCCTGTGTCTGCTCGTCCACAAAACTCGACTCTGTTGGGGCAGTGAGAGAGTTGCGGGGGCGCTTATCGCTTACACATTGTGACTCCTCCAGGACTTCGGGAAGATCTTCGAGAGTTCTTGCCGGGGCTTTGTAGGGCACTTGGTCAACGTTCTCCGCATCGTCGTCGCTGTCAGCAAAGAGATCCGGCGACCGTTCGTTGTTGTATTTATGTTGTGAGGTATTCAGAGACGTTTCCAGCACAGTGGAGAGTTGTGTAACGGCAGTGGAGGGACCTGGCTGCTGCTGCTCCTCCTCAGGTCTCTTAGTCAGACTTTTAATTTTGCCATCGAAGCTAAGGCAGCTGCTGTCTGTCGTTGTGGTCGTGGCTGCTGTTTCGGAAACTGACACAGCCATGTCGACAGCGTTGCAGCTATTTTCCTCCATTAGGGTTTCGTAGAATCTGGGAAAGACAATCCTTCCCGGGGACGGTCGCTTAACTGAAGAGGCCTGTACTTCGGGCAGCTTCAGGTCCGCCAGTTGGGAGCCATACAGACGCTTATTGACCTGGCCGTAGGGGCTTTCGCCGAATCCCAGGAATTGCGATTCTTGGCTGCCCTTATTATTATTTGGCGGCGTATGCGTTGCTGCCGTTGAATTGGTCAGGACGGGCTCATTGCTCAGTGGTTTCGGTTTCATTAGATATGGCAGATTCATATGCTCCTCGTCAGATATGTGTCCTTCATTGTTTTCACTGAGCGAAGACTGGAAAAACAGCACTAATTTAAATTATATTCTCCTAGAGAAAGACAATTTTGTTCATACCCCGCTTCCTGTAGACGGTTCCGATTCATAACTATTGTTAATTTTGTGCCTCAAAGAGTTGCTGGCTGCCATTCTTTAATTAAAAATAGATTTTGTTGTTGTAGTACTAATGGTTATTTCGGTATGTAGAGGCACGCGGCATTATGTACAGGCTCGCTCCAATTTTTGGAGCTCATAATCCAAATGAAAATGGTAGCAAAAGCAAACAAAAGCCGCTGACTCTCGATTTGTTGGTTATCTATGGGGTGCATCAATCAGGCTGAAAGTGCATTTACCTTTTGGAAATGTGGCACTTTTCCCCAGGTGCAAGAAAACTCCGCACTTCACTAAAACTGACCAAGCCAAAAACGCGCGTAGATCATGAAGTTGTGCGCGCATTTAGTGCGGTCGAGTCGCACGCAATCACACCCTCTGATATATCCAAATGTGCGCGCGACCTTCCTTGATCTTAGTTCATCTTCAAAATTGTATTCAAAGCACTAGTTATTAATTAATTTATGTTTTAATTTGTTTAATAGCGCGAACATCTGCCTCCAGTGTGACCGCGAAATTATCGATAAGATATACCGTCCGACCATCAGAAATATACCAAAAATTACGGTCTCATTTTTAAAATATACCGTAGAAGTACTGATGAAAATAATATTCTTCGATTTGACCATATTGCGTTACAATGTCGTGATGGAGCATGGAATCACTAACCATACAATATATAGACGGGACAATTCATACATTGAAAATGTCCGCACCAAAATCAGACATCAGCGCCCGAGCCAGTCGTGAGTGTGAGTGAGTGAGTGTATGCGTGCTCATGCATTCTCACGTATTTTGTGGGCTTTGCATGTGTTATCAGCTCCCGCGAGTCGTGAGAGTGTATGTGTGCTCATGTACTTTGCGTGTTTGCAAGTGTGTATGAGCGCACAACTGATATTTGCGCTCTCTCAACTTTGTTTTGATTTTTGTGCTCGCGCCACCCTTTACCTTAGCATTTTTAGAGTCGACCCTTTTTAAAGACGCTTTCCTTAAAATAGCAGAATAATTGTTATTTTGTACATGCTTCAGATACTAACTTTGTTTAACATAGCTCTGTATGTGAGGCTGAGCTTTAACTGTATGTGTGCACATATTGTAGGTCTGCTTCGCCTACTGCCTTGCCATTGGTCACAATAATGACATAATCACAATCAGCTGCTTGTAGAAGAAGACAGCGAGGACACACTGGAGAATAGCAAAAACGATGCGATTCTTATCCCTGTGGCCTGCAGCATAGCCCATTGGCGCAAGCATACCGGTTCGCCATTTTGCAAAAATGTGTCATTATTGTGACCAATGGCAAGGCAGTAAGCGAACAAGCAGACCAACAATATCTGCACACAACAGCTAAAGCTCAGCCTCACATACAGAGCGTTTGTACTTTGCCAAGCTGAAATTATGTGTTGTGTGTTCTTCTTCAGCTTGTTGACGAACTGACCTACCGCCACAAAATAAATGAAGAATTGGCAGGATGGGTGGGGGTGGGTGTGACCACTGAACCGAAACGAATATATCTACGATTTCTATGGCATTTTGAAAATCCAAGGAAAAATAACGGAAAATAGAACAAAAACATATGTATCACGAATGAAACAAAAACTGTTGTGGTAAAGAAAGGGAAGTTTTATTTTAGTACATATTTTATTAGAAAACTTCAATCAATATTTAATGTCTTATATCGTCAAACAATAGTTCGAAAATAGCTCAAATTTTCCGAAGGTTTCTTCAAAAGGTACACTTTTTACCACATCTATTTCAGAGTATATGCTTTACTTATCCGGATAATATACATAGTTATATCGGTGCTGCCACAGATCGAATTCCACCTGATATGCTTTGATAATCTGTGGCACCACCCCAACCCCACAGATTATGGGAATCCATTTGTGGTTCAATGGGATTTGTAAAACTTGCAAAATACTACACATGCATCTACTACTACAAATACTACCATTAACTGACCCATTTAAGAGTCGTTTAGAGAGGGTTCCAATGCAGCTCCAGTATCCAGCGGATACAATATGTCCTGTATCCAGCGGATACCAATTGTGGCTATTGTGGTTCTTTAGGACGTTGATGTGCAATGACTGCACCATCAAGTGGCCCAAGCGACACCAGCAGATGGCTGGCCAACCGACCGAGGAGCGCTGCCGCATTTCGATTGGGAAGTATTACGCTTAATAAAACACCAAGTACTACGACGGTTAAATCTGAAAAAGAGCCCCCCAGTACGTGAAAGTGAAGCTTTTAAGAATTGCATAGAACTCCCATGATGTTGCATCCAAGACAAATATCCGACCCGACCCCACCTGAAACAATAATGTAACTATCATACCGGAATAAATCCACTGTTCAAAAACAAAAAGCCTTTAAATGAAAAAGGAGTGCAATAAGGAGATAATATAATATATAAAAGATAATAAATATAATATAATATAATAATATATAGAAGGATAAATAAATAAATATATAATATATTATAAACATATAATATAGATTATAAAATAAGTAAGGGGAAATCGAAAAAAGAAACAGTATACAGAGTAAACCAAAACAGGAAGACTCACCTGTTCCCATAATTATATAGTGAAGAGTGGAATATTACTTGCTATTTCCTTTTGTTGCATTGTTGTAGTTTGATGTTTGTTTTTGTTGTTTTTACACATAAACACAAAAATACACGCAAAAAAAATATCAAAAATTATTTATTACATAAGCCTTGCACTGCGCATCGCCTTCTATGTACTTCTTGCCGCTCCTTATAATATTGTGTTTGATTTTCATTTTTAATCGCACTTTCACTCAAACAATATGCATTTAGATTGCCTTTGCAGCTCTCACAACTTTTTCATTTAATTATTTAAATCAAAAAAATATCAACAGTTAATTATCACACACATCTTGCACTGAACTGCACTGTACTTGTACTCCTTGCCGCCTTTTACTTCTTGCCAGCACTGCCAGCTACTTCTTGACAACTCTGCCAGCTCTCACATTTAATTATTTAAAAAAAAAAAAATCAACAATTTAGTATCACACACATCTTGCACTGCTGTTGCCTTGAATATTTTTTTTTATTTTTCACTAGCACTTTCACTCACAATTTTCATTAAGATTGCTTTTTAACTCTATTATTTATATTTTACAATTTATTTATTTTAATTTATTTATTATTCACTTTATGATGTATTTATTTAAATTATATTTGTATTATAAGGTGATCACAGAATGCGCGCGCGCAACCGTCGCGAAACACGAGATTTATTTGTCCGCTTTTATGACCGCTTTGACCGCTTGCAAATTGCAATGATCGTATTATAATTTATTTATTGTTATTTAGTTTTATAATAATTGATCACAGAATAAGAATGTCACATTTTGGCCGGCGCGCGATTTGCCGTCGGTAAACACACGATTTGATTTTCCGTTTTTATGAACGCTTGCAATGATCGTATAACTTAACACACTGAACAATAAAATAAAATAAAATAAAAATAAAAAATTCACATTTTGGCCGGCGCGCGATTCGCCGTCGGTAAACACACATTTTCCGTTTTTATGACCGCTTGCAATGATCGTATAACTTAACACACTGAACAATAAAATAAAATAAAAAAAAAACAAAAAATTCACATTTTGGCCGGCGCGCGATTCGCCGTCGGTAAACACACGATTTGATTTTCCGTTTTTAGGATCGCTTGGTGGGGGGTGGGGGGAGACTGAGCGCAGCGATAAGAATGCAGCGGCAGGTAGCCGCACTGAGAGAGCTTTACTTCTTATTTCAGTAAAGAAGAAAAAGAACAAGAGAAAATCGTCCGCGGAGAGAATCGTCGCTCACAACTGCTGCCAAGGTATATTAAACCAAGGTATACTAAACCTTGACTGCTGCTAGGCAGACTGAAATTTAAGAAGTAAAACAGAGGGCGAGAGAGCGAGTGCGGCTACCTTGTTAAGTATGCCTTGGGTGCCGGTGATCACAGTTAACGAATGTACCTATAGTTCAAGGGCTCTTTCTCGCTCTCTTACTCAGTTTATCTTTTGCTATTAGCTCGCTGCTAAATTACCATGCCTCTGTATCGGCAGCAACGAATTTATTCTTTCTATGATAGTTAACTGTTAAATCAGTAGAGATTTGCATTGCGCTGAAAACATCTATTTCCTGTATTTGGCTTACGCTCTAGAAGCGAAGAGGGAGACGAAGAGTACATAGAAAATGTAGATTACTTTGAAGAGTTCTTCTCTTTGATGCTCTCTTCCTATGCTTATGCATTGTAAGGGTGATTTTAATTATTGCATTATTTTGTCTTTGGCGTATGCATTGTTGTTGTTGTTGCTTGCATGGGTGGAATGGGAGACGGAAAATGCGTGGATGTATACATAAGTCAACTTGACCATAGAAAAAATATTTTAATGTGAATAGCTATGTATATTTGATCCATCTCTTCATTGCAGGTAATGCAGGGCAGACAATAATGAGCAGACAAGCTAAAGAAGAAATACAAAACATATACAAATACAAATACAAACGCTCTGTATGTGCACAAGCTGAAGAAGAACACACAACACATAATTTCAGCTTGGCAAATTTGCCAAATTTTACTTAAGTAAAAAACGCTCTGTATGTGAGGCTGAGCTTTAGCTGTTGTGTGCAGATATTGTTGGTCTGCTTGTTTGTATTGGTTTTTTAAAACGCCGCTGGCTAAGAAAACACCCATTACTTTAGAATTGATTGTATGTTATTATTTTATGATGACGCTTGCCCAAAATTACAATAATTGCTTATATTGAATATCCTCTATATTCTAATTTTGTTTAATGAACTATAAACGAATATAATGAACGAATGTAAATATGTACAAATGCAAAATATATATCAGACATGACATCAAATTATATAAATTGTCTATAGGGTATTAGTGCGTTGCGTTAATAAGCGCCACTCAGCAAATAAATTTGTGTCTCAATTGAGACAATTGAGATTTCTTAAGAAATCTTCGGCAGTACTGCACACGTACACACACATATGAATGTACGTTCTGTCTGTGGACATTCGCATAAGAAATATAGGGATGATTTCAAATTTGACTCGCAAGTGTGGCACTAAAATCCGTATGGACCCAATTATTACCCATTTATATGTCATTAATATCCATATTCAAGGATGATATATATATTTTTTTTTAGCGCATACTACTTTTTTATCAAATATCAAATATATCATTGTATAATATAATACACCATACAATCAAATGTATATTTGTGAATATATATACATATATCTGCTCATTATATTAGTATATTCTATATTAAACAAAGTTAGCATCTAAAGCATGTACAGAATAACAGTTATTCTGGTATTATAAGGCAAGCGTCTTCAAAAAGGGCCGACTCCAATAATGCTAAAGTGAAGGGTGGCGCGAGCACAGAAATCAAAACAAAGTTGGGAGAGCGAAAATTTCAGTTGTGCGCTCATACACACTTGCAAACACGCAATGTACATGCATGCTCATGAGCACACATACACTCTCACGACTCGCCGAGTAGCTGATCCACACATGCACAACACGCAAAATAAGCGAGAATACATGTGCACACATACACTCTCACGACTGGTGTAGCTGATGCCCGGGTGTAGCTGATGCCTGATTGTGGTGCGGACATTTTCAATGTATGAAGTGTCGTGTCAATATATTGTATGGTTAGTGATGGAATGTAAGGATGTTGCCTCCAAAAAATCCCTCCACAAAATCCCTCAAATATTGGTGGCGCGAACATCTTTTGGCGGTGGTGCTAGCCCTTAGTGATGGGCGATATTTTTTGAAGACCATTAAATTAATTTGTGAATGATATGAAATAGATACAGTTTAAACAAAACATTTAAAACAGGTTACAAATTATATTAAAACTAATTTTAGTGAAATTCGAAAACTGTAATAATATAATATCTTCTATCAGCACCACGAAAATCCACCTTGCGTATAAAATATCGCTATTACTATCGGCGTGGCTTGCAGCCCTGCCAAACAGCTGGTTTGTGTTTAACACAATAACAACAAACAAGGCCTTAAAATTTATAAAAACATTTCTATCTTTGCCAGTTGCGCAGAGCATTCGACTCCAAAATTCCCACCAAGTGCGATAAACCCATACACAGAGACTGTACTCGCTCTCCAACCACACAACTCCAGTGATTTGAAGCCTATAGCCTATCAAGCGATTCAGTGACCTGTTGGAAGGTTTAAGAACGTACCCAGTGGCCTGAGTTGATTAGTAATAACAACTAAGTAATTGTGACTAAATCAAAATAGACGTCCCCCACTCACTCCGTGCCATGCGAGTCGATTGATTACTTTCCACGAAGATGCGCGGTATTGAGGGCAAAGTTGTGGTGCTCGGATCGCGAGGTAAGAGCAAATGTGCATTGCATCTCAATTTAATGGCTCTGGAATTTCATTCATAAGAATCCGTAGACTGCTCGTAATTTCAGCAATTGTAAGGTGATAAGAAGCAGCAGCATCATCTGCAGTATACACTGGGTAAATCGATAAGCGGCAGCCTTGAACTGCTATCAGAATCGGCTTAATGATGGGGCATTTGGGATCGTCTCTCTGCAGGCATTGCTAGGAGCTAAAAAGGAGGCGTGTCTTGCAGTCAGTCAGGGTGTCTGGTCTGAAATATTCTTATCTGTCTGCTAAACGCAATGCGCAACAGCCGCAGAAGCAGTGGATGCCCGCTTAATTGAACAACAGTCAGAATAGCTAGCGCCTAGACAGAGTTATAGAGCCCAAGAGAAAAGGTTTATGATTCTAGAGTAGTGTAGTGTATCTTACTAACAGTAAAAAGTTCTGCAGTTCATATTTTTTATGTATTTCCCATACGCAAAGTGGTTTCCAATCGCCAGCCTCTACTGTACCTGATTTCGCAAAACTTTTTCGTTTGCTTTGGCTGTTTCTCGTTCGTTCGACGGGCCTGGGTCTAATCGGCTGTTGTAATGCTAATATTTAAATTGTTGAAGGCCATGCAAAGTTCACCTAGAAATGTACATTCATTTACACGAGTAGATATATATTGTACGTATGTACTGTGTACAGATGTGTATGCTTTATCCAGTCGTGGCTGCTGGCATTGATTCATCTGCGGTTTGTTCCTGGTGACATCTGTTCTTCCCTGAGCCTAGATATGAATCATTTGCATATCCATCCAGGCACAGCGAGAGTACAGTCATGGCCGGGGATTCTCAAGTGCAAGTGCATTTCAGACAATGGAATGTTGATTTGGGGTACTTCGGAGCGGTTTCCTTATCATTGTTTACCACCTTGCGAGGGTGCTACGTCTCAAATATAACTACGCTGCATGCTTTTGTCTACTCTGCCATGACTAATCTAATCAACGGTCAATTAATGCGTGCGCTTCTGCCTGTGCCTGGTGCGGTCGCTGATAAGACTCGGGGTATTATATTCGTATCATATGGGAGTCTTAATTTTCAATTGTTTGTCGTTTCAGGCGTGGGCAAGACGCGTTTGGTCATCCGATACATCAAGAACACATTGCATCGCAGCGAGAGCGAGGTGCCGACAATAGCCGTCTCCTTTTTCACGTGCAACATCATCTTGGACGAGGTCAAAATCAAATTGCAAGTGCGTACAAACACCATACCAAACACCTAACCGAAACCCGACACCGACACTGAACACCGACCCCACATCCCTTTCACGGCCGCACACAAATATTGGAATGTGGCCGTAAAAAAGCCGAAAGCCAAAGGAATTTCCCTTAGCCCTACGCCCACTAATCCTATTTGCTGGCTGGATCCCCCGAACGGTTGAAGGCACACGCTAATCTGGCGGGCTTATGCTGGCTGTCCCTGATTCCCTGACCCCTGGTCCACCACTAGCTCGGTCATTTTATTTGTTTGCTTTTTTTTTTTTGTGTTTTTATTTTGCAATTTCTGCGTCCACTGCACTTTGTCTGTTATTTGTTTTTTAGCTCACTTTCTTTTTTTTATAGTTTATTGATAAGCTGAGCGCGAGCGGCGGCCCGCAGCAGCAGCAGCAGCAGCAGTGTTCCCCCCCATTGTGATAGGGTTGCCAGCCCTTTTTCTCCCATATACTCGCATGTTTTCTCTGGGTGATTTCGTTTTTATACGCAGCCATATAACAATGGCAGCTGCAATGACTAGGGGGGTTCCTGCACACTCCCGACTGGGCTGTACCCTATTAAATGGAAATGAATTGAATGTGAAATTTAAAGTGGCCCAAAGATAAATGTGGCATTTCATTTCGATAAGTGGGTGTTTTTTTTCCCCCTCTTTATAGTGTCCACTTTAGGGTAACCAAATAATAGGAAACTTTTTGGTTCACAATGCGAATGTTAAATACAGGACCTTTAAATCGAAATGTTCAAGGTTTCAATTTTTCAGAAAGGAAAAACTCGTTTCTCCTTTTTAAGAGCCAGACAAATGCAACAACCGTCCAGAAATACCCGTCCCGTCTGAGAACAATAAGCATGAATACATAATGGGATATAGTTTGTGTATTCTTGTATTTGTGGATTCGAGGAGGTCTTTGTCTTGTTCTGCGGTTCCCCTGTGCTTGGATTTAGTTTCGACAATGAACATGTCGTTGCCCCAAATTTTTATGAAGATTTGAATGGGCGAGAGGGCATAAAGAGGACCTGACCGGACCGGACCATACCCACAACTGAAGTGCACATTCCACAATCCTCCAGATGATTGTTATTGCTGTGGGAGCGCGAGGGCATAAAGAGCACAATTGCAGAATAAACGCTGAGTGACTGAATGACTCAATTAAAGTTCAAGTCACGGACGAACTCTAATCATTCAACCAATCATTTGTCCATCTCTTTCAGATCTGGGACACCGCTGGCCAGGAGCGATACCGGGCCGTGGCACCCATGTACTATCGGAATGCGAATGCCGCCATTCTGGTTTTCGATCTGACGCAGTATAAGACGTTTACGGAAATCAAGTCCTGGATACAGGAGCTGCATCGCAATGTCCAGGATCCGATGATACTGACACTGGTGGGCAACAAGATGGACATGCAGGCGCAGCGTGCCGTCTCCCGCGACGAGGCTTTCCTCTTTGCCACCTCCATTGGGGCCACCTACTTTGAAACCTCCACCGAAACGGACCAGGGCCTGGAGCAAGTCTTCCTCTCGACGGCCTTGGGAATGGTGCGACTCGCCGACGAAGGCAAGAGCCACTCGCTGCGCTCCTTCGAGTCCACCGACTCCCTGGCCTACACCAACACAAACACTGCCTTTAGTCACACTGTGGCCGCCTTGGCTCGGAGTCCGGGCAATGCTGCCTTCCGTCTGCCGTACGTGGACATCGGCCGGGCCGTCGAGGGCGAGGATGTGAAGACGAATGGTGTCGGCCGCCTGGAGACGGCGCCGTGGAGCATTGAGCACATAGCCCTCGGCGAGGTGGAGAGGCCCAGCTGGTGCTGCTATTAAGTGGCCCCCGCGACTGTTATCAAAGAACCAACAATGTGATGTTAAAAAAATCAGATTTACTTTAGTTCGAATATGTTTACGAATCGCTATAGCTATTTTTATTGCCATGGCTATCCCAATAACAGCAAAGCAAATCCCGAACATGGCTTGAAGCTATTCTTTTAAACACACTGATTAGGCCACAGGGCGGAGCTGCTCGATCCATTGACAAGGCGTCTGACATACCCAAATAATCGTAATCTTAATTCTAGATCCTAAGCGTATTCAGCAATCGCCACATGAATATTATTTATAAATACACTAGTGAAAGAATCATTTGACCTTGCAATCAAATACCCACCACAACCACCACCACAGGAGGCAAACCAAGAAACCAACACAGGGAAAAAAGCTCCAACACACACACAAACACCAACAAATTCATGTACAAAGAACATTTTATACCGCTTGGATACAAAAAAAAAAGAGAATAAACAAATACTGTACACCGATGCGTACACCATATAAATATAGATGTGAAAATGTATTTAACGTGCTCTGTCATTTTGGGGCAACGTCGCGTCGGGCACGCCCCGCATCGCTTTGGGTTTTCCAAGTGGCGTATCGTCCGAGGTTGGAGCAATGCAAATGCATTAACTTGGCCATTAACGCGGCAACTTAACGTGTAATTGGAATTTAATGCCCCCATAACAAAGCCAAGGGTTACAGTTGTATTGGTTCATGCTTCTAATGCTCTGGCATTAAGTTCTGAAGGGGAGCGCCCAGGAGCGTGACCAGCTATTATTATTAACCCCTGTGCGGCACAACGAGGTCTCTGCGTGCCACGTATAGGTCTGGACTGCATCGGGTCTGCTAACAAATCGAATTCTGATTTTAATTTAATTTTAATATTAAATAAAATTATTTTTGTTTTCTTCTTTTATGGATTATGACAGATTCATTGTGAATTTTTGATTAAAAAATGCAAAAGATTGGTTGTTGCCTGCTGACACTTTGATTGATATAACATTAATGAAGGTCTTTTGGCATATCAGAGCCATCTGTATGCGTCCAAAGCAACGACAGAACTCTCTCCCCTCCCATCTTAATTCGACTCCCGAAGTCCCAGCGAGAGGTTAAATTGAATGGCTA
The DNA here is from genome assembly GCA_008121215.1 of Drosophila athabasca. Lineage (NCBI taxonomy): Eukaryota > Metazoa > Arthropoda > Insecta > Diptera > Drosophilidae > Drosophila > Drosophila athabasca. The sequence goes on along the minus strand of VMQQ01000019.1, from coordinate 2,160,524 downwards.
AATGTACTCATAATTCAAGCAAGTCGGGGGGCCAAGTCGGGCACAATGGCGCAAGTTCATAAAGCCAGCTCCGAAGGCAACTTTAACGATTAGCTAATATACATAACTTATGGTCAGTTGAATCCTTATGTATAAATAATATGTGCAATTTAGCGTGAGGCGCCAAGCCAACAAAAAACCATCCACAAAAGACCAAAAACTCATTCAAGTGTCATCAACACATTTACCAGGCAGCTGGCGGCTGGAGGGTCTGGAATGCCAATGCTATGGATGGATATCTGGAGCTGGACTTGGGGGTTCTGTTGTGGTTCAGTCAGCCCATTGATTTGCCATTAGGGGACGGTAAATGAGTGCGGAGCCACACAACAGCACTCGTTCGTTTGTCTCTGTGCTGGAGCACTCAACCGGAAGCGATGCCAACACACGCGCACACGTGTGCCTATGTAGATGCCTACCAGATACGAGTATCCTTGACTTGACTTATACCTATACCTACAAGCATCTTGTCTTGTGGCAAACACACACACACACACACACTGATAGACACGAATTGTCCCCTAATGGTGTTTAGACGGCTTAATGATGTAGAAATGCATCAATGTAATCAAGGTGAGGCAGTATCTGAAGGAGCGGCAGCAGCAGCAGCAGCAGCAGCAGCTTGCAGGCAGGCAGGCAGGCCCTTTTTGACCAAACAATTGAGGTCTGTCTGCAGCCTGGTTAACCGCACTCCGATGTCCCAACAAATTGCTAACTTTATTCGCCTGTCAGTTGAACTAATAGGCCAGCATGTCGTACCAAATTATCCATTAGCAGTCTGACAGCTTGGCCAGGCCAGCCCCGGCCATGCCAGTCATATTTACACTCTGATTGCTTATCCACAAACACACAAATGAGATTGTTGCAAAGCTACTTTACAACAAAGTATTTGCAACAACGTTTTGGCATTATTTAAGATTTTAAATCATTTTGTGTGGCATTGGAAAATGTGTGTCTGCTACGGGCTTCAATTGGTGTCGTGTATTTTAGAACAAAGAGAATTTCCAAGTACTACAAAAACCATCCTTAATTGAGTACATGTACATACATATGTTCCATCAATCAGTTTTAATATTCATGACTGGAATTTTTGGCCAACATATTTTTAAGTTTATTATTTTAGGATTTTACGCGATTCGTTGGCTTTATTTTTAAGCCACTTTGACTAACTATGATCCCCCATTTAGTTTTCATAGTTTAGGGCTTGGTTTTAATACCTCCCATTTCCATTTGGTTAGGCGTCAATTGCTGCTGACAGTCGACAGTCGGGGGCGGGGCAGGGCAGGGCAGGGCACTGAAATATTTGTATATGACCCATGCATATAAATCGAATTACATGTCCGCCATGGCATATTTACGAGCCTATCCATAGAGAGACTACATATGTATGTACATGCATGCATACATACATATATATGTACATACATATCTCTGTGGATGAGTGTGTGTTGGCTGACGTTTGAATATCAAATCTGCTAAAGTTCCCTTTGCTACATGAATTGCTCACACATATGCACGAATCAAGTATGCAAACGAACAAATGGCGATGTGTGTGTGTGCGAGGTGTTTGTGTGCTCTGAACGATTCCTTTTATTCCTCGATCCCCGAAGCATTCATCTATCGCTGTAGCCATCGCCATCGACATCGACATCGAATCCTGGCAAGCCGGTCATGCAAATAATTTTGAATATTTAACAAGCAGCAGCCCAGAGCGTGTTCACGACTTCGATGCATACTTTATGGCCATTGCCCCCCCTCTGAGTGTGAAAGAGAGAGTGTTAGTGGCAGCAAAAATGTATGTATGTACTATGTGTGTGTGTGGCTTGTTCGTGTCAACTATTTGGCATTATTACAGTTTTGATTGAACTTCTATTGACCTGAAAGCCACACCACACCCAACCACACCAAACCAAACCATTTATATTCCGCAACAATTGTGCTGTAATTCTTGTGTGGATATCGAATGGGCTAACAAATTGAATCCTCCCCCTGACAATGTTTATTTGCATTTGAAAGTTTACTCGCATCTGTTTATTTTTTGTGCAATTTATTTTAGATCAAGTTTACCTGTTCCCAAATCGAGTCGAACCCTGCAGGCTGCAGCTCAAATCAAAGTGTTCTCTTCAATTGAATTGCTTTTGGAAAATTGAATTGTCTCGCGTATGTAGCGAATATATACCAGTACTCGTATATTTTGTGAAAGTAATTTCCATTGAATTTCCATCGAAATGCTAGGGGAAATGTGTGCCAAAGCCATGCACAGAATGGAGCTACGTATGGAATGGCCATTGAGTGAATTAACCAAATTAAAATCCATTTAAAAATGCCACACACTGGGGCATTTAAATCGGCCACCATTTAAATCAACAAACAAGGCGAATTTCAAATTTTTGCACAGCTTTGTCGCTTGTTCTACTTCTGGAAATTGCTTGAATGCCAAGTTAGCCGAGTTGAGTCGAAGTTGGCCAGAGCTGGTGGCTGAAAGCAATGCAGCGACATGGAAAATACCACAGCAGACAGTGCATGGACACACAGCCAGGCCAAGGGACAGGAGGCTGGCTGGCTGGTTGGCTGGCTAGTTGGCTGGCAGGAAGAAGGATGGGAATAAGGATGAAGATGAAGATGGAGGCGCTGCGGGCATTTCGTTTGAGTGTCGTCCTCGTCCTCGTCTCTGTCTCTGTCTTAAGCTCAAATCCCAAATGCATAGACAGCTGCTTGTGATGCTGCTGCTGCTTGTGGCGCTGTCTGCACAAAAAGGCAATTCCATCTACGGGAAAGGGAAAGGGAGTTGGCCCAAAGGGACAGCCGCACGACAAGCCAGCTCGGCAAACGCAATTCAAATGCAATTTAATGTCATTTTAATTGAGCTGCTGCCTGAGCAATGTCTGCAGTCTCGACGAATTGTCTGCAAAAAAGGGAGTCATACATACGTATCCTTAAAGGGTTTTCCCCCCGAGTTATTTATGGGACAAACACAAATACGAGAAACACTATTTGATTTGCATTTCATTAAATAAATGCCCACTAAATTGGCAATTTCGATGCAATTGTTTGGCCATAAATTGCCAAGAGTTCCGCATTGACCCAAATTGAATTTTGGAGACCGAGTGGTTGCTGGTTGCTGGTTGCTGCTGCAGCACATTACTTATAATTTATCTGAAATAATGAATACAATAGATCCCTCTAAATCATGGTAGTCTCTGGCTGTTCTTTTCCTGTATCCCTATGGGTAACCTGCGAACTCCCTTTGAGCTGGGTGTGCCGGTCGCGGGTTCATCAACGGCTACAATTTATCATAATTTGCTTACAAATTACTTTTTCACCCACAGATGAGGCTGCTGTTGCTGGCAACTCATGTTGCCAATTTCGAGGCCCAGCAACCATTCACCTGAATGGAAGCTGAGCGAGTATGGCAGCCATTAAACTGATAAACCCTCCAGTCGTGTCGAGTACACACACACACACACACACACACATACGGAGATTACAAAAGGACGGACTGTGACTGGGACTGGGCAGAAATGAGACTCAACCATGCCGGTGTCCTTGAGAGCGTGCGTATGGCAGTGGCATAAGAACAAAATTTGTCTAGACAAACCCCAGCAGGCCTTTGTCTTTTCAATATCTGCTCTTTCTTCTGTTCATATCTACATATGTACATACATATAACATATGTATGTATGTTTTACCTTTACCCTACCCAGCATTCATCAGCGGAGCATGTGACTTTTTGGGATAAGAAAAGAAGTCCAATTGTATGCAAATCTCAAAAAAAAGGGTTATGAAAATCTACTTCCATTCGTATTTTCTGGAATATAATTCGATAATAGCTTTGAGCTTGAACAAATAACTATTACGCCCTTCCATTTGCCCAATATTCGCTGAACTCTCTTAACAAGTTTTAAAGCGGCTTAAAGATCTGAGAATGTATTTTAATTCCACTTAACTGTGAAAAAAGTGTCATCGAAATTTTGTGGAATATTTTACTCGAAATATTATTGCATGCAATTCCATAGACTTAATTCTACTTTTATGAATTCTCATGAAATTAACTTTTTGTTGTGGATTTTGCTAGTTTTTCTGAGGTATTTTCTGTGATTCTCTGCCGTCTCTCTATAGAGGTAGTTTTTCTGTCGCCCATTTATTTTCACTGGAATTTGTTCTGTTTTTTTTTGGGTATACTCTTTGAGCGGTCTCGGATGTAGGGTATTCATAATTTCTTTATTTTCCCTTTTTTCACTTGTCTCTTTCTATCAATCGATCACACACACACACACACACACACACACACACAGATGAACACCTCACCCCATCGGCGAGCTGTCATAAAAATTGAGAGATGTGACTGCCACATGAGGGTGCACCATTTTTGCCCTGTTGTCGAGATGACAACACTTTGCCATTGTGTTTTGGGCTGTCACTTTCTATTCGCCCATTTTTCTGCCTCTGAGTCCTCTCTTCCGCATCGCCCGCATCCTAGAGCCGTACGCTGCCATTTGCCATTTTTAATTGTTTACCGCCCAACAATAGGCGACAAAGGTTTGGTGCTTTTTTCCAATTCGGTGCTACTCGAGAATCCTGTCCTTTGGAAAAAAACTGGCAGAGAAAAATTCTGTACAAAATACAAATTGATTGACCTGCAACAGGTTCAGGCCAGAGGGCAAAATTTAATTAAAACTGTCCCCTCAGCGCACGAGAATTTAAGGTCACGGCCAAGGCTAAAGGACTGGCTCTTGACTCTTAAAATATTGGGGTTCACTGATTTTCAACTGCACATCATCTGTCTGCTGACGGGGCAGTCATGAGTCGGCAATCATTTCAGCCACCATATCAATTGCTTCTCGCTTTTTGCCTGCTTCCCACTCCTGGCTTTTCCAAGTACAGTCGTGACTCTTGGAGGTCAGTGTTTGTGTGTGTGTGTGTGTGCATAAATACTTCGCCCACCTTTTAATCGGTATACATATATGTATGTCGTGGGCGTATCAGGGAACACACATACCTATTAAAGCCCCCGCTCTCTCCCCCATTTGGCTGCTGTTTTCCAACCCATATTAAGTCCTGTGGGGTGGCGATTTGCGATGTGGCATCTGCTGGCATCTGGTGGTGGTGGTGGCGGTGCTGGTCAGTGGGTGGGTGACTGTGACGTTTGACATTGACTGGCTGATAATACAAATATCATTGTTGCTTGCACATAATTAAGCCTGACAGTCGACGAAACTCTTCAGGAAACTCTTGTCCAGCTCCAGGCACTGTGGGGCGAAACCCAGCAAAAGTTGAACCCGGACTTCTTAGCTGCAATAAATAAATATAAATTTAATCGGAACTTTAAACTTAAATCCATTCTATCATTCTATTAAGTAACACTATGTGTTCTCATGTAAAGGGATCTTTGATCTCATCCACTGTGCCATCCTGTGCTTGGGCCCTGCTGCTGCTGGTGGCATTAACTTTATTGGTATGCTTGGCTTTATGCTTGAGTGTATGTGTGTGTGAGTGTGTGTGTGTGCCTGGATTTGGTCCTAATGCGCCTAGTGCCAGCTCCAGTTGGCAGTCTGTTGACTTTCAGCTTTGGTCGCTAATTAAGCCTGTTTATCGAAGTAAGTTAGCTGTTCAACTTTCACAGCCCCCTCCTCTCCCCCTCCCGCCACTATCTGTCCTCTATCGCTCCTCCCAGCAGCCGGCTCTCCGGCTTAGTTCACTTTAGTTTTATCAGCCAACTAAATTTAGTGTGTCAGTCGAATCTAGGAGTAGTATGTGTGTGCCCCCCCCACAGCTGCCTTTGGACATCTCTTAAGTGCAATAATAAAGCGATTCTCGCAAATGCCACAAAGCCTTCCAGTTCGCCTCTAATTGAGTAAATTATCCAGGGAAATGAAAATGGTTTCCCATATACGGAACGGCAAACAAGTTTGTGGCATTGTCACACACACACACACACACACACACACCTACACACACACTTATATGTACATATATGCGGTCCCAGTGGACCAAGTGCTCGTAAATGATATCGCAAACGAGAGTTAAGCGGAACTCAACCGTGTAAAACTATCGTTTTTGTATCCGAAAGTGATACGAAAATGAATCACTGGTCGCTCAGTTTGTGGCAGTGAAAGTTTCGTTTTCGATAGCTCGAAAACGGATCGTTTGCGGGCCTTTTCTAATATCTTTTGCGAGCCTTTTCTAATATCATTTGCGAGCCTTTTCTAATATCGTTTGCGAGCCTTTTCTAATATCATTAACGAGCCGAAAAATGTTTTTTGTTTTTGTTGTTTTTATTATTTATATTATAGAAAAATTAACATTAAAAAGTAAAATAAAAAACAAATTAAAATTAAATATTAAGTTTAATTTTTTTTTGGGTTTTGTGGACCCTATCTTGGGCGTACTGGAAGAATTTCTGGGTAACTCTATCAAAGTCCGAGTCTTCCAACGAAAATCTTTCATTAAATCCAGCTGTAAAAAAATAATCGATGTTTAGTATATTACAATACACATATTAATTTTAAAATAATACTTACTACGGATTGCTAGGGTAACCCGCAAGCCCCTAACACATTTTTTTGCATCTGTGCCACGCCATGAGCACTGTCGCGCCACCTCGTCATTAAGAATGGAGCGCCAAGAGCTCCGAATCCATTTTTCGAACGATTTTTCGCCACACATAGTTAGCTCTGAGATCTGTACAGAATATAATATTAAAATATAATATAGAATATATTAGTCAAACTTATTTACTTACCGATTTTATGTCTTAAACGCCACTTAAACCAATTATTTTGTTATATCCACTCAGGCACGTCCGTCCGCTGCGGTTTTCAATCACAAAAGAACGAACCAACGAAAAAAGGCAGTGCAACACAAAAAAACGTCGGCGTCGCGACGGGCTTTTTGACATGTTCGTTCATGTTCTATTACGAGAGCCGCTGTTTCTTGCACATCGTGTCCGTTTTTAACTCCGTTAGCGATACTTTTGCGAGACTTTGGTCGTCGCGAGTTTTTTGTCCGCAAAATGCTCTTTTCTGAGTCCGTCAGCGAACATTTTGCGAGACTCAAATCGAACCTAGCTTTTTTATCCGTTACTAATTTTCTTCTTTTTATTTATTATCCTTCTTGTCCAGTTTTCACTCATTTTTAAGTCCGTTTGCGATACTTTTGCGAGACTTTGGTCGTCGCGAGTTTTTTGTCCGCAAAATGCTCTTTTCTAAGTCCATTTACGAACATTTTATGATAGTTCCGTTTTACTATCGTCTTTTGGTCCACTGGGGTAGGACGTGTGCGTGTATGGTTTGTGCTTTGTGGTTGATGTGGAAACATCGGAAATCTGAAGCTTCGTTCAGCCATCAGCCGAGACGGAACAGCACGAGGAGCAGTGCGAGGGTTTGGGGTGGGGTGGAGAGCTTTCCACTGACAGCGGCTCAATTGCCTGCGGTTTGCCTTTTAGGAATGACATTTTATTAGCAGCCAACACACATAAGTTTAATGCCAATCGATGGAAAATAGAGAGAGAGAGACGGCTATAGAGAGACAGGCCAATGCCTTGAAATATCTGGCCAACTTTTGATCTCCGGCTACATGTATACTAAATACCGATGTATGCCCAACTCTCGTTGCGATTTCAGTCTACTTTTTCTCCACATGAATGTGTGTGTGTGCGTATGTGTGTTCATTGCACTTAACCTTGGCAGCAAGTTGCCGGAGTCGCTTTTCAAATACTTTTGAACTCGACCTTTCGAAAAACTGAAAGTTTTTTAGCCTGCCTGCAGTTTTTCTGCTTCATTTGATGTTCTGCTGAACTGCTGAACTGCTAAATTGTGTGTGGTACCTTCTTTTTGAATCATTTAATCAACGAATAAATCCCAGCTCTGCTGCTGGCAGGAAGGGACTTGAACTGAAAAGCAGCTTTGCTCGCAGCAGAGCCACAAACTGAAGTTCTCCAAGTGTGTTCGCATTTCTGCTATCTGCCATTTGTTTCGTTCATGCATCATCATTTGCCATTGAGCGGGAGGCGATAGAATAGTGGCATTTTTTACGAGCAGATAAAAAGTGTAGTAAACAAGAAACAAAACTGAAAAAGAATGCAACTATTTCCGCTACATTGGTTCGCAAATATTTGCTACAATTGGTTGTCATGGGGACAGATACGTCAGCAGGGGGAGGGGGAGGGCGGCATGTTGTGGAGACCCCATGGCAATTTGGAGATAAATTCGGTGCAACAGTGCGTATGATTATTAATTTTATTACAAAAGGATTTTTGCGTTGTTTTGGGGAATTGCATTTTAAATATTCATTCGATTCATCGCCACTCTTTTGTCTACTTTTGTCTACCAATCGATTCCGAATCGAACGCAACTGCTGGACAAACAATGGGCCTGAATCGAACCATCATCAAACCAAGCCCCTGAGAATGGCTACAGTTGAGTTGAGTTGAGTCCTGTCCTGGGTGGCTCTCATCTGGGGCTGTCATCTGATGGGTCAAAGGGTTTCCTATGCCCTGCCTTGAACCACTTGTTGCACGTACCACAGCCCTTCTCCCCTGCTTGCCAGAACTTGCATAATTACCATAATCGCCTGCAAAGCATCCTCGACTAGCAACATCGAGTGCATAATTTATAAGTCCCTGGCCTTTGTGGCATTAATGAGCGGATCAAACAGGATTAAGGGCGTTCTGGGGAGTGGAAGGGGGAGGGGGTCTGCCTTGGCAACAACCCACACTAAGGGATGGCCATTTAACCACCCAAGAGGGTTTTCTTGCCACTTTGCAGGTCTAGTTTTTACATGCGCTATGCGCCACAGAGTTCAACGAGTATGTGTCGAGACGTCATTCCAAGAATCCGCCTGGTTGATAAGAAGAAACATGTCCAGCTATTTGCACGGCGGTAAATTACACTAATTGGTGGGTTCGCCCGATAAGGGAAGTGGCTGGAAAGGAAATGCTGGTAATAGCTGCCACGGTTGGAAAACACGGGTGGGGTGGCTATAAAAGCGAGTGCCTAGCTGCAGTTCAGAGCAACAATCAACGCGAATCTCTGCCAGGTTGACGATGATTATGGATATGAAGACGCTGTCCTTGTTCTGCGTGGTGCTGGCCGCGTTTGCTTGCCACACATTCGCCCAACGCCCTAACGCGGGTAATGACACCGAATATTGTCCCCCAGATGGAAATGGAAATGGTAACGGAACGGACAACAACGATGATAATAAGGATGGTCTCGACGATGGCCTTTGCCCTGCCTTCCAGGACGTGCGCGGCCTGATCGACCACGAGGCTCTGGTGGCCCTGATCGAGACGCACTCTCAGTGCGACGCCAAGTTCCGGAAGGCCATACGCTTCTTCAACACGCCCGGCTTCGAGGATGTGGCCCTGCTGCTGCAGGAGAGCGAGGCCTATCAGACGGCGCTGGAGGAGCTGCAGATTGCCGGCGTGGACACCACAGACATCGAGTTCATCCTGGACATCTTTGGGTGCATCGCGCTGCCTGTGCCCCAGGTCGAGAAGAGCTGCGACTGCAGTAAGGTCAAGAAATGCAGCTTCGTCGCCGACCTGCTGGCCCTCATGGACAGAAGCGCTGTGCACGAGTACTCCGTGGATGCCCAGTCCAGGCAGTCGAACTTCGCTCTGTTTGCCCGCACGGTCACGTCGATACAGTTCCAGGCCACTCTCCGCGCCAACTTTGTGAGTAGTCCCAAATTCCTCCTGCCCCTCCTCCGATTGTAATCCAGCTGAATCCATATCCGTCTCAATTGGCAGAAGAAACACGATGTGGCCCGCCCATTGAAGATCCTGCGCCGCAACGGATGGGACATTCTCGAGCTGCTGCGTGCCATGATAACCATTCTCACCTGGTGACCTGCCGCCACTCTCGCTGTGCGCCACTCTGCATTGCATGTAAACCAAAAGCGGCAACAAGCTTAAACATAAAATGCTCCCTGCAAGTTCTCGTTTGTGTTGAATGGCGCTCGCCCCTTGAGGCACTCAATGCTGTCATCTGTCAAAGGGCAGTGGAAGGGGATGTGGGATGAGGGATGTGGAAGGCGTGGGTGGGCATGTCGATGTCCCGCAGTGCTCTCTGTTTTTATGGGGATTCTTCACTGAAACTGCGTTCAATTTGTCACTGCAGCGGAAGTGTTCAGGAAGGAAGGACCTCTGCCCGGCGATGACAGAGGAGCCAATATCCTCTCTTTATCGTTTTGAGCTGATTTCGCTTCTAATTATTTGGATCAATGGCTTCATGCGCTGCCCGGCTAATCCTCCACCAAAATTGATTGCTAGATGGTTATTAATTTGAGTTGAAATGCTTCAAAACGAAAATAACACACTCAATGGCATCGGGCGGAGGGAGTGCGCCAAACATGTACGAAATATTCCTGGAAATATTCCAGTTATATTCATGAAAGCATGCTTAGAATTTCCCAAGAACTCCATGAATCAGCAGTTCGAATTCAAAGGAAAGTTTCGCGGAAAGTAAGACAAGCCTCAGGTGCATCACCAGAATGGAGTAGTTCTCGGAAATCGATCCATCAGTTCGTAAACTTGAATTTCCTAGATACACATTTCCTGGGCACAAGCCTTAGTCCCAGTTGGGTATTTGATTGCCATCATTCAGGGGGACGGGTGGCGTGGGCCTTGGTAAACAAATTAAGACTCGTTACACTTTCATTGCTTATGCTCGACTTACGAGTTGCCAGCTGTCGCTAACCAGCAGCAATCCAGGCCTGCCTGGATTCTGCCTTCGATCCTAAGTCCACGTTGAGCCATGAGGCCGGCCGCACAGCGTATGCAGTCGTGCAATTTGAACGGCACAAATGCCTGCTCATAGCAATTGATTTATGCCTGCTACGTGACTTCATTTCGGCCAACTAGGGAAGCTCTGGCTCTGACTCTGACTCTGACACTGTGCTATGGAGCAGCACCTGTTGTCGTCTTTTCTCTTATTAAATTAACAACATAACAATCTCACTCGCACTCGCACTCGCACTCACTCTCTGTCTGTGTGGAGGTGCGTGAGTATCCTTAGCCAGCAAATCCGATGCCATTATGCATTATAAGTGTATAAACAAATCGTATGCGTGCCTCACAGCTCCCAGCTCCCATCCTCGTATCTCGGAATACGTGCCTTCCGCAGAAACAAACAGAAAATAATATCAGCCCTCACTGCGAGCTGAGGCTCAGGAATCGCACTTCAGCTCCACAGTCTTCCCCCGACTCGTGTGTCAATCAAGTTAAATGTTAATGAATTACTCGGCATGGCCTGGGCACTAGGACATGCTGACAGCACCAAATAGAATGATGCCGACAAGTTGTTTTGGTTTTCTAGACACTCTCAGGATCGAGCTCCAACCTCCCCCCCCCACCCCCATTGCTTGTCCTGTGGTTGGCCTGGCCTAATGTTTAAACCCTATATGGGGCGGAAGTAGCTTAGGCCAAGGGCAAGTGCAATAAGAGATAACCAAATGCTTTAACTGCTCAACGAATTCGGTTTTTGCCATAGCAGATAGTTGGACAAAAGTTTACGAAAATATTTGAATTTGAATCACCTACACACACACATACATACATAAATTAAATCTTCTTTATTTTTGGGTATGCAACCAGTCGAATCTCCTCCCAGCCAGCAATGTTCGAGTACACTTTCGCTGCCATGCTGTGGGTCAATGGAGGGATGTGCTCGTTCCCCACTCCACTCTCTGCGTCTGCCCTGCCTCCCGCCTCCCGCCTGCCACTCACCCACACCCACTCACCACTCGGCGAACATGACCGAAATAAATCGTTGCATACTTACGCGCGCAAACAATTTTCACTCTAGCTTCTGCTTGATTTTTCCCCCCCAAAATCTTCTTCGTTGTCCTCGGCGGCCCATTACGTGTCATTGAATTCATTACGCTGTCAGTCTGCTAGCGGGGTGTGTGGGAGTAGATTAAATACCATGGAAAAAAACCCCTATGGAGGGAGGAAACAACCTGCATGTCGAAATGAAATAATTAATTAACGCTGTGGCTGTCTGAAGCGTGATTGGATTAGTGACTGAAAGGCCTGCATTTAATAATTATATTTACTGTGTACTGTGTGCGTATTTACGCATATGTTTTTTAAACGAACATGTTCATTATTAAACCTTTTCAAGCATGTTAATATTTCGCAACACATTACGATATTACGATAATATTTACCTCTACACTTTAAAAACTGAAAACCAATCCAATATGAAAATAGTTTGTTGAAACATGAAACACTACAGAGGTGCGGGATGAAATCACACTCATTAGTGCAAAAACTATCTGGAGGGCCAGATAATTGTCAATTGTCTATTGCATTTATCCGTAATTATTTACCAACACAAAAACATATTTCCATAAATGAAAATGGAAAGCTTTAACAATTTAATTTAATTTGCTGAGTGTCAACGCAATAATATCATATAAAAAGTTTGCTAGAGGTGTTTATTTTTTATTTTATTACACCAAAGTTATAAACTCTGGTTTGGATAGACATTAATTATCCTTGCGTTTATCGCTTTTAATGTATTTTTAAATACAAAGTCAGAGGACCATCCAATAACATTACCTAGTACACAAGAGAATAGATTTGTATGTTCGATTCGTGGCAGTCTATTACAAGTATTTGTAAATTTAATTTAAATGTGATTTGTATGGGTTTTATGGTTATTCAATTAAAGGATTAAAGGTGATCCTATCAGGATACCGCCCTTTCTCTGCCATGCAACCCAATGCACCCCAGCGAAACGTGGCTAATAACAATGTTTCTATGGGACTTGGTAGGAAAGCTCTGAAGTTAGTTCTAACTAAAGTTCTGCCGAAATTCTTCCTCATTCACATTCAAAATTTCACTTTGGTTGCAGTCCTTAACAAACCCAAACCAATAGCCATACCCAAACTCAAACTCAAACTCAGACCCAAACCCAAACAATTGACCACAAATTTTTCATTGCCAGAACAGCAGTGAATCTGCAGGAGAATTGCAACAATTTGTTGGCTTGATTTGTTCAGAAAATTTCATTACACTAACGAACCCTGATGCTGATGCTGGCTCCTTCTTCTCGTTCTCCTGCCGTTGCAGCTCTGAGACAAATGCGATTTGAGCCGATTGATTCCTATTCCCATTCCCAATGTGCTTGGCAGCAGCAGCAGTAGGTACAGCCTCTCATCGAACTATCCCCGACCAGTCAGCCACCCCATAGCAAGTCTCTTGGCAGTAAATCGAATTTGCTGCCCGCTCGGAATATAATTGAGGCGTTCACTATGCAAGCACTTTCCGGATGCCGGACGGCATTATTTTATTGCATTAAATGTGGGTCATGGTCGGGTCCCGACATGGAATTACATAGCGAGGAATACCACAGTACGAGGGATTTAAGAATGCGCAGCAGAGATATACATACATCCATGTGCATCGCCTATGATGATGATGATGAAATGGATGGACCACTGATGTAGTGGGCACCTGCCGCCCAGCGTTCATTATTTCTCCTAGGGCAGTAGAAATTTCCTTTACTTTTTGCTTGAATTTACTTGTTTTAAGCTGTCAACTGCCACTACACTGCTGGAACTAAACTCCCTCCACCCTCCACCCTCCGATTTTTGTTTTTTGTATTTTCAGATAAAACTTCTCTGCTCGTTTCCTTTCGCCCTTCGCCCCAATCTCAAATGTTTTCTCAAAGCAGTGTTCTCGTAGCACTTCAGATTTATGGTCCCCGCAATCGGTGGTCAGCTCCCTTCGAGTTCAGTAAGTGAAACCACAATGGTCATAAATCCATGTCGAGTATCGGCTAGCAAATCTCATTATGGCCACTCATAACTGGGGATAGCATGGCTCTCCTTCTTGACCGGCTTGAATCTATAGCTGGATCAACGCTCAAATGGAAACACAAGTTGGCTGAAGAGCGACTTATCTTTGGTCGTTGAGGGGGCCAACCGAAATGCATCTGGCATCGCAGTCGGCCGTAATTGATAAATTAAATATTGCGCTGCCGTAATTTCATTATGGCAATTCGATCGACAATTCTGTCGCCCTCTTAACAAGTGTGCTTTAAGTGAAATTTGCGGTTCCCAGTAATGCATAAATTAAGAGTCTCCATACGGACACGAACACGGACATGGACAAGGACATGGAGATGGACAATCGTTGCAATTGCTGTTCGCAGGCAATGAACAATGGCATCCAAGTGATGGCATTTTAATGAGCCGCCATAAAAAATGGCAAAAAATCATTCGAGAGAGCAGACGATGGCTGAATGCCCTTACCGAAATGACTGCTTTAAACGTTTGTCCATTCAATGTGTGGTAGGATAAGCTCTATCAGCCAATACGGCAGCCCCATGTACTATAATAACCTCTATTAGACAATATGGCAACACTAGTATGTATGTAAGAAGAATACAAAAAATATACGGCCACATTAGAAATGTGTAGACCGACGCAGGATCACTTTTTGTGTGGCATCCGAGCAGTAAGAAAAAGAAAATAAAGAGCGATATCAAAAAAAGACATTCTGGTACTACAGTTGTACATACATACATATGTATACTCTCACAAATGGTTAACGTTTTATCTACCGCTAATGATTGTTCTATGTTTAAAGAATGTAATTCATCTATCATCTATGTAATTATTCCATTGCTCAGCGAATCGAACAACAAAGTTAAATGCTATAAATATTTCGAAATTCAAGCAGAAATAATTGGCAAAATGCCAACGAATTTTGCCATAAAAAGAAACGAGAAAGCTGCAGAAGCTGGCGACAATAGCAGAATTGCAGAAAGTGAAGGGAAATATGATTCCATTTACAACTTTTGCAAGGACACTCATTCCAAGAAATTATTATTAAGTTCAAATTGTAAAAATTTCTGATTTTCGAATTGCTAGTCAGATTTATACAAGAAACACACACTCCTACAGACCCACAGACCCCAATTCACACTCTTCCAGAATGCGTTCTATTTTCATATTTTCAAGCATTTTTCCAAGATGCGCCAAAGCTTGGAAACTCTGGCCAGCAGCATTATTATTTTTTTTTTTTCTGTTTACTCTTATCTCCGCGCCCGCTTTCCGCTTTCGGAAAATAGTTTTGTTGCTCTCGCTTTTCCCCCCACCTACTCCCATCCCCTACCAACCCATCCCATTCCAGTCCGCGCTGCATCCCCCAAAGTGGACATGCGGGCGTTGCTTTCTTAACCAGCGCAAATATTTTAACCTACAGAGCAGACAGAGCAGAGCAGGGCCTGGCTCTGGCTCTGGGTTTGGGTTTGGGGCAAGTAAATAAATGTTTCCGAGATAAACTGGCGCTTTGTGTGCCGTTTTGGGCGCCCCGTTCCCTCCACGAAGCTATTTTGTTTGCCCCTTAAAGCTGTGGCCTGCCTGGCCTCTTTAAGCGTCGGAGAATTTTTGCATTTTGTATGCAGATGTTAAAATTTGTCGCATACTTTCTGCCTGCTGCCCAATATGGCCACGGAGGGACTTACGGACGGACGGAGGGACGTGACTTCGCACGTGCGGCATTCAGCCGCGGATTTGGACTCGGATGCGGATTCGGTGTCTGGCCTGCGGTCGAACAATCCTACCGTGGTCACTCCCATTCCCCATTGACATTGGTGGTCATTAATTTGAAGGGGAAGTCTGTTTGGGTTCAACTAGCGCGAGCGAGGCAGCGAGCTCCCCTTTCGTCACACGTACAGGGACATGCTTAGATTAACAGGGTGACTAAATTCATTAGTGTAGAGCCAGGGGTTAGGTAAGGGACCCTTTGGAGTCCTTTTCCAGTGGGCTTCTGGTTGCAGCACCCTGTAGTATGCCCAACCACTTTGTCATCCAACTCACGTACAGGCCACGTATGCCAGCACCCGAAAGGATTGTCCACGCTCTGGTCAACTTCAGCATGGGTCGCTCTTGGCCATCAGCTCGATTAGATGTTGTGGCCTGGCTCCGCCCTTGCGGTCGTGTTTTGTGGCTTTAACCTAGCAGACGAGACCTACCAGACCGACCAGACGGTCTGCTGCGATCCGGTCTGGTCTTCTCTTGTCAGAGACAGGGAGGAGATGAGGTAGTGGGAAAGCGGTTGAGAGGTGTTGGAAAGCTTGCGAGCGTTAAAAAATGTTTTAGCAGCGCATTTTTGAGGTTAACAGCATGCACGTGCTGGCCTGGCCCCACAGTGAGAGGGTAAGCGAGAGCAGACAGAGAGACAGGGTGACAGAGAGAGAGAGAGCTGAAGAGTGAACAAAAGGTGGCGACTCTGACTCCGACTCTGTCGACAATGGCGTTGAGTGCTGCAAAGGCAAAGGCAAAGGCAATGGGGCTGGGGCTGGGGCTCGGGTTGGGAGCACAAGATTTATCTATCCACGATGTACGTGATGGCTACAATCGTGTCAACTGCTGTTGGACTCACATGAATTATGACGAAGACTACTCGTATGGGTGTCTTGTAAATCTCAACTAAATCTGCACCGATGGCATGTTCCATTTAGTTTGGGAAGAGGGAAGGACGAATCAACTGCAATCATTGAGGCATAAATCCTGATGCCAGTTTGATTATCTGTCCGGTAAGCCCTAAGGCAAATGCAGCTGCTTAAAGCCAAACAAAAGCTTTATGCTTTCCACATTCTCCACTCTCCATTGGAAGGACTGGGCTAGTCCCAGGACCCAGCAGGCCATTAACGAGCATTTCCCCAGGCAATTCCCCCAACGGCCAGGCTGTTGGCCGGGCAGGATTTGCGAGTGACTCAAAGCATTTTGCATGGATTCGGCAAGGAGAAACGAGAATGGCATCGACTAGGCCATTTTACTCTGCCCTTGTCCCTTCATTGGCTGCTGCTTGGGGGAGTTGAGTCGGAACGCATCCTTTCCCAAAGTCGAGACCATGAAATCTGTGCAGCCATTAACATTTACGATTTCCAATCCGTAGGTCAAGCTGGAGCTGGGCAGCTGTTTGCATCTGGCAGCTGGCGATGTGGAATGCGGAGTGGGGCATGGTATGGTATGCCAATTGGTAGGCGTTTAATGGGCATCACGAACTGCAAATACATTCGGTGATGGACCTGGGCATGGACCTTAGCTACTGCAACATTCTGAAACGAAAATGCCAGCAGGATTGGGTCTGGCCTCCACTCTACTCTACTATTTGCTTGCAGTTTATCTTGTGGCCCCTGCCCCTGCCCCCTGCCTTGCTACGGAATGGATCGACTCTGTAAAGTCTGCCCAAAAGATTTCCATACAGTTGCAGAGGCTCAAATTTTTGCATTTTAATAGTCTGTTAACTGCCGGCCATCAATGTGTTTGCGTGTGTGTGTGTGTGTTTGTTAACAAACGGGAAGGCAGGAGGAGGGAGACGAAGGAAGGCCAGTGGGAGGGATAGATTTAGGAAGCCAGGTGCTGCCCTAATTCCTAGAGAGATTTGCATGCCATTGAATTTTCGACTTGGTTGATTCTCAGCTCGGTGGCAGAGCACTTGAAATACGCTCTCATGATCCGAGTGGGCTGATGAATGGCCAAACAGTATCCACCAGGAACTGTGTAACAGAAAACAGGAGCCCAGGCACAAAACAGCCTCTGTGTGACTACGAGTATGTATGTTTTTTTAATGCTCAGAGCATTTCTGTTGAGCCTGCGAAGCCTTAAGACTGCGAACAACATTGTATATTCTATCAGCAATTTCAACTGCAATTTTCGGGGATTATTATTTTGACAAGCTCAGAGGCAAAAACCAATTTGTACTCGCCTTTATGCCTCTATGCCTTTACTCCTTTATGCATATCTCACCGAGATTCGCACTGGAGAGCAGCTGCGAATAATTGAAATTAATTAACTCTTCTTGATCTATTCGGGATGCAACACTTTCGAACGGCAGAGTCTTGCTTTTTGGTTAAATTCTAATGACTCAGCCATTTGGCTTGATGTGTGGCTATCAGCAGGAGCACCCTCATCAGCAGAGGCCAGCAGCCAGCAGCCCAGATCCAAGCATCGCCAAGTCACGTTCTCCTTTGGCTCCTCTTGGCTTTTCCCATTCTTTCGCTGGATGTACGAGTATACTCGTATACTGTATGTATGTATGTATGTACATATATCTTTCGGTTTTTGTTTCGTGACGTGACGGGACGGGACGGGACGAGCTTGCTGCCACGCTAATGCACGCCCTGCAAAGTATGCAATAAATTTGACGCAAGCCTCACTCTCTCTTCTCTCTGTGTGTGTGTGTGTGTGTGTGTGTGTACCTGTCGGTGGCAGAGTGGCACTATGGCACTATGGCGGAGGGAAGCAGAAGCAGAAACAGCCATCAGTATCATAAACATTAACGGCTTTTACTTACTCTCGTTCGCAGTTCGTGGGGGCTTCTTTTGCACTTGACACAAAAGCAAATACGTCCATGTCTCTTCAGCATCGTTGCAGCGATTTCTCATGCGGCATCTGCGCGGTATTTGAGGCGTGTGGCACCACCACCACCACCACCATCACCTCTGGCTTTCGCCTGCAGTGCGATAAAAAGCGACAAAATGTTTGCTTAATAAGTTTGCTACACTCTTGCCCCGGTCGGGTCTCTATTTGTTAATCCCATTCAGAGACTGCAGCCACATGAAAGAAAGGAAAAGAAAAATAAAAGGAGTGAGCGGCAAACAAATAAAGACCGAGCCGAGCCGAGCTGAGCTGAGCGCTTTCCCGACCGCCTGCGACTGCGACTGCCTGGAAAATTCGGTCCACATCCTCTTTTATGCGGTCATTGGCCAGAGACTCGGGCGCAGCCTCTCGCCATGCCAGGCACGTTTCCATTAATTTAAAAACTTCAATTCACCGTCCATTAAAGGTTGAAGATTGAATTAGCCTGAGGCCTGAGAGGAGACCGAGACCGGAGACCGTGTGTGCGTGAAAATAGGGGTAAATTGTTTTCAGGTCTGTTCGCCCACAAATCAATGAACTATGCAAATGAAATATTGATTTCAGATAATAAAAAGGGCCTCCTCCTCCTCCGCTCTTGTTATCTCTGTCGATGGTGGATTCCAACATATGTATTTAAATCTGCACACAGAAACACACATGGATGTGGCAGACACAGCACAGCAGACAGGGCTCAGGCGGGATAGACAGCTGTTGGTATTCAATAAATATGAAACACATCCATCACTGTCCTGTCAGCCTATGCTGCACATAATCGTGAGAGTGTTTTTGCGATTCGGCCTCGACTTTAAGGCTTTAAAACTCAACGCTTAATGTCCTGGCAAGATGCCAAAAGAAGCTCCGTGCTAATGAAATATGTGTCACATCCACAGCTACACCTACAACTACACGTACACGTACACACTGCAAATGCCAGTACCCCACTTGAATGTTACGTATACGCACTGCTGGTTAAGGCCTATTCCTAAGTGCGCAAGCATAGGCTGTCAATGGATTTCGAATGCGAGTGCCTTAAATGGAATTTCGCTCGACCAATTGCCTCTGCTGAACGAAATTTCAAATTCAAATTTTTAAGAAGCAATTACGAGACTGCGACTGGGACTGGGACTTTGATGTGGCTGCTTAGCTGCTCCGCTTTGAACTCCATCCAGTGAGCAAATAAATAAATAACAAAGCAAAAATGCGCACAATGTCGGCGAACGCTTAAAGAGGTTCGCTCCTGACTCCTGACTGATGGCTGATGGCTGGCCCCAGTAGGAGCTATTTCAATTTTGAATGCCTGCCACATTGCCCCCGAGTGAGGGGGCTGGGGGCGGAGCTGGGAGAAGGGGTTGCCAGTTGCGAGTTGCCTTTTTAAACGTCTTAATGGCTAATTAAATGAAATTGAACAAGTCCGCACTTAATGGCAGGCGCAGGCAGGTGTATTAAAAATTAATAAAAAAGAGGGCGACGCTACTGCTACTGCGTGCTGTGCTGTGCTGTGCTGTAGCGGTGGGTGGTGGGTGGTTGCTGGTGGTTGGTTGGTGGTGCTGTCGTCGTCGTGGAGGTGTGATTCTTTTTATTGGTTCCTGTCCATGTCCCATGGCTTTTTAATTAACTTTTCGGAATGGCGTTGCCAGGCCAACGGGTTTTGTGGCCAGGCAAACTTCCACCAAGTTCTGCTGAAAGGCAGCGAAAATTTGATCAAATTTAAAATGTTGTCTGGTTTTCTGGGCAGTTTTGTTTATGGTGCACCACATGGCGTATGATTAATGCTCGCTCTCGCTCTCTCTCGCTCGCTCCCACTCTGAGTATCTGTACATTTCATTAAATAAATTGTAATTTATCAAACGGCCTTCCCGCAAAAAGCAAATCAAATAAATTACAGAGAAGTTGAACAACTTTGACCATTAAATGCTGCAAACCAAATAAGGCCAATGACGATTGTTTTATTTTCCCTTTTGTTTTTGTTTTTGTTTTATTTGCCAACCATTTCATTGCAATTGATTTTTGGTGTCAGCTGCACGCGCCAGAGACAGAGACAGACATGTCCACCCTCTCGTTCCCCCCCTAAGCAGGACTCGACAAGTGCTGTGGCTGTGGCTGTGGCTGCGGCTTAAGTTTGTCGGCAAATTGAAAACTTTGTTGGTTAACTTGGCTGTGAAAATAGGGCTGGGACCGAAAGCATGGCAACGAAAAGCAGGGGAAAAAAGAAATGCCCAAAAGCCTGGGCGCACATCAATACAGCATTCTTTCCACCATCCGCCCCCGCACCGCCCCCGCCCCCGCACCGAAAATAAACAGTCAACAGAACAAGCCGCCGAAACCAGAGCTTTGGTTGCCAGTTGTGGCTGCGATTTCTTGCCCCGACCCTGATTGCATTAACCAACAGGACGAAGCAATCAGAGTGGCCGCCGGGGCATGGACTATTTGATACCGAGCTGCCGAGTCCTAGAAATGGCTTAAAAACTCTAGCAGGATGCAGGATGTGTCGTCCTTTTATTTGCCAACTGAAAGGTGTTTGCGTAAAGTATTACTATTAAAAATAAATAAATAAATCGGCAACGGGACAAACATTGTTGATGCGAGGCCACAGAAAGGAAGGGAAGGAATGATGCGAGTCCTTGCGAAAGCCTCTTACGACTTTGGTCCAGGCAGGAGGGGCTTAGGACTCGGCCTGGCACCTGCTCATGACTGATGGAGTCCTGGGCACCTTGTGAATCAGTGCCACGGTCTCCTCGTCGTCCACCAGAACGTCCGTGCTGGAGAAGGGGGAGTGGCCAGTGATCTGGCTGTAGAGGGGCTGCATCGTCCGAATGGTGGACACCCGCTCTCGCCAGGTGCGCCAGAAGTACGTCTTGTAGACGTGTCCCCCGAACTCCAGGATCATTGGCCTCTCCGGCGACAGCGGGGGTATCAGCTGCAGCTGTGGGTTGACACTGACCATCATGAGGTAGCGGTCGAGGTAGCGATAGAAGTTGAAGCGGATCAGCCTCAGCGGGATGAGGCTGACCAGTTCGAAGCACTCAATCTCCGGATCGAGGCCATTCCCATAGCTGCTGGCCACGCTGCCGGGCTGTCCCTGCTTGGAGAAGTTGTCGCAGCCAAATATGATGCGGCTGGAGGTGAGTGCCACGTGGTACTGGCGCAGGCCGATGCCACGGCTGTCCACCAGGGTGAAGGGGTTCTCCACCAGCACCGGCTCGTAGATCTCCTCGAACTCGGCGAGCAGAGTTTTCTGCACTCGGAACATCACGCTGTGGCGCCAATAAAAACGACAGCGACAGAAACTTTGCCAATAATTTAATTGAAATGTCAATCAAACTTTTGTAGCTCGTTTGTGTGCTTTGTTTGTGCTTGCTGTCTGTCGTATTTGCTGTCGAAAACTATGTCGAAGCCATGTCGATTCATCTGCAGATCATCTGCAAATGTAAATCCATAATCTACATGCTCTTACAGACCTGTCTGCAGTCGTTCCCTGGCTCGGGGATTAGCGGAAGTTGCCTAGGAATTTGCCTAGGAATTTGCCTAGGAATTTGCCTAGGAATTTAAATTGGATGGACAGTTGCCAGAGTTACTGCCAGTGGCAGAGGCAGAGTCGTTCAGCATGGATGATGGCACAAAATACTCGCATTAGGTGCAGTCAGTCGCGGGATAAGCGACAGCGTTGATGAGCATAATGATGCGCCCAGCCGGAGCACACCAGGCCCTGTCCGGAATGGCACATCCGTGCCGTCGTCCAGTTTGCCTTCGAGGTTTAATGGGAACATTTGACAAACAGAAGATGAACCTGCGGACAGGACAGACAATTGTTCAATGATGGTTTGATTTGATTTCAAAGAGTTTTTTACTCGTCATTCCCTAGCGTATCCTCCCTGGTGGAGAGTCTAACCAGTTCGTTGCCAGAGGAGCACTTTTTTCACACTTCACTTTCATGTTTCCCCTTCGACGTGGCTGCTGCTGCTGGTTCCTGGCCATAATCTTGGCTTATGACTGCCACAGTTCACTTTCATTCTCTCTGTTCCCTTTTCCCTTTTTCTGTCAGAGCAAACACTTTTAAAATATTCTGATTTATGGCAAACTTTCTCCTTGCTCTCTCAACTTTTCACAGTTGCCAGTTGGCACTTTCCACGTCCTTGTCAGGGGGCGGGGCGGGGATGCTGCGACTCGCACTGGCACTGCCAGTGGCTCTAGCAGTGGCACTGCCACTGATGCTGTTGCTGCTGCAATTGGCGACAAATTATAAAAGAAAACTCGTTGTGTCTTTTGCCATGCTCTCTGTGTGTTGAAGCTACACAGGGGCGGGGGCAGGGGCAGGGGCGGGGGACAGGGGCGGGTCCAGGCTGCGGGCTCCTGCTGCTGCTCACTTTGTCAGCCATTTAATTTGGCGTTGCAACGATTGCAACTGCTGGGGGCAGGAAGAGTTGGAGCGCGAAGTGCTGTGTCAAGTGGCATCCGTGCAGCTTTCAAAGCAATTAGTTGCAAGAAAATTACAAGAACAGCTCCAGACGAATAGCCAAGCATAACTTATGCCAGTTCCGAGTTTATCTTCAGCTCCAGCTCCAGCTCCTTGCTAATTTTCCCAAATTCCCCCAAGACATATCTACGACTGCATTGGTTGCCCCTCGCTGCCCCTCGCTGATTAAGTGCAATGCAGACCATCGTCCTGCTGTCACAAATCACACAAGATACATGACCATTTGGACCGAATTCGTACGCATTCACGTACACAAATGAGGCATGCGGCCTTGCCTCACATTTGGGGAATTAATTAAAATTTTCTCGTTTGGCATGTTTATGATGGCAGTCTCAATTAATTTCAGGGCTCGTTGAGCAGCGGCAAGCGGCAAGACGGGGCTGAGACGAGGTTCCCTTCCAATTAGGGAACGGATACTGTGAACTCCGCCTGCCCTTGCCGCATAAACGCTGCCGAAACTGTGTGTGTGTGTGGCGTGCCACAACTAATGTGGCTTGGTGTGAATTGCTCACTTGCTGCTTTTCATCGTCGTTGGGGCAATTAATTCCGTGCCGTAAATGTGTTTCATTGTCACCGATCACGGTTTGAATCACTTGAATTTCATTTGGCTTTGTCCGATTACTAGCGGAGCCGTAATTGCCATTGAGTGGAATCTTAACCGCCAAATGAATTCTCCTCTTTATCCTCCATCCTCTATCTCTATGCCAGTCCACTTGCCCTCTTCAAGAGGGGCCTAAATGCAGCAATTACGCGAAAGCACCAGCACACTCACACACGCATACATACACACTATGCACTACTCGAGAGAGTCTGTGTGTGTGTGTGTGTGTGTGTGTGTGTGTGTGTGTGTGTGTGTTGGCCTGTTTGTTGGTTTTGGCTTTTGCACTTTTGCGCTTTTTATTACAAACATTTCACGTTTTTATTGTTAAATGCGGCGCAACATAAAACAGCAGTCGCTTCCGACACACTCATGCATATGTTTTAGTAGTATATTATTTCCGCGGGGCGAGGGATTACGGATGCGGATGCGGATCCGGATACGGATTTGTTTGTTAGTGCGGATGCTGTCTAGGTACCATCCACACATTGGATCCTTTGTGCTGCGACCCACTGCGTCGCAATTTGTTGCATCATCCACTGGGTGGTTTGGGTAAAACAAAAGCTCTGCAATCCAAAAATTAAGTATACGCAGTCGTGGCGACTTTATTTAATGACTGACTGCCTCCGGCCGCATACGTTTGCGGGCTGAATATTATGTGGTTTGGCATTGTGCGAATGGAATGGTAATCAAAGCAAAACTATTCGAGCGAATGATATGTGGAATTTCCCCTTAGAAACCTACAGAGGGCACTCAAGGGAAATCATTTGATTGTTGCTAGATTTAATGTCCGTTCTCAGGTAAGGGAAACAGGAGGTGACATTTACGAGTGTATTCCTGGAAAATCGAAACGCAAGCCGGAACTGAAGTACTTATCCATACAAATACACATTTATCCTTTATAGCCAATAAGTCATTGAGCCATCTATGCTTTAGCTTCTACCCCAGGCCCAAATAAACCTGATGGGGCATAACAAACCAAATATCCAAACAACAATTGTCTCTCTGTCAACTTTCGGTGCCAGCTTCCCCTTTGCTAGTTTCCTTTGGTTATCTCAATCTGCAGCTGCCGACAAATACACACTTACATACATACATACATACATACATACATACATATGTAACTAGAAGTAGTTTCCATTCCATTCATTCCTCACTGAGAACCATGTGGGATCCAGCATTTGGCGCTTATCGTACATCTCATCCCATCCCGAGAATGCCAACCGGCACATTTGCACAATTGCTTCTTGGAACTGACACATCAACCACGTCCAAATTTAAACGTAAGCGTAAACGTAAGTAAACGCATTCGCACACCCACTCTCCTATCCACCCCCACTCTCCCTCGCCCCCGCCCTCGCCCACGAGGCTCTGGGGCTGAGCTGGAACTGAAGCTTGGATGTGGATGTGATATGCCATCGTCATTGTCAGTCCCATTCCCACTGCCAGGCAATGTCTGACATTCGCCTCGAGTGGTGCATGTTATTTGGGCCGAAAAAGAGCGTGAACTCAAAGTATTCGTATTTCAGATATGTATACATGTACATATATATGTACATATATGTTTGTGTTTACCAACAGGATTAAAAAATAAAATGAGCATCACATTCGCACAACAATGGTTTGCGATGCCACAAAGTGATCGGGCGTCGATCTAAACATTTCTAATGTGGCCGTATATTTGGTAGTCCTCCTATATACTAGTGTTGCCGTATTGTCTAATAGAGGTAATTATAGTACATGGGGCTGCCGTATTGGCTGATAGAGGTTATCCTACCACAATGGTGTCTAAATCCAATGTTCAAGAGATCACGCGCTCATCTCTAATGCAAATCTATGTATCCCCCCCGCTCCCCACACTCTCTTACTCTTCGTTTTCTATTCCTGTTTCTGTCAGGTGGCGGTGGGGTTGGTGTTGGGGTTTTATCTGGGATCTTTGCACTTGCGGCAGATTTAGTTTATGTGTCGGCAGCTTCCAAATGCAATTCACGTGTGCACATAAATGCAATTGTGTTCCAGGAGATCCAGGAGGTGGGAGCTTAAAGAATGCTTCAATGCTGATTCGAACATGATATCTAGTTAGGGAGGGGGGTGTGCGAGGGGGGGGAGACATTACATCTGCTGTCCGTAAGAAGTCCATTTCCATTGAATGGCTGACACGAAGGGACATGCATGTGTGGAGTTTTCCATTGCATGTTTACAATGCAATAAAAATATTTTGCCAGGATTGTGTGATCTGACATCCACACACACTCATGCAAATATCCTTGGAATATTTGTGCAACATTTTTGAAGAATATGCAAAGCACACACCCACCCACACCCTTTTGCTGAATTATGTATGTGTGGGTGTGCAAACAGGACAGCAGCAGATAAAGCTATCTCTGGCCCTAAATATTTGAGCAGCCCTTGCCCTTCGGGGTCGAGCACTTAGGAACAATGAAAAGCAATTAAAACCAGCATTTCAGATCAACATATAAACAGCTTAAAGTCACCTACCACCTACACATGGGGGCGGCTTGAAATGGAATAAAAATGTGGCTCTGGGGCCAACATTTTACTAAAAACGAAGCCTAAAAAAAAGGTTGGCAAGAACCAGCCATTTCTGTGTTTGTATTTACTTAAAGAGCCATTTGTAACGCCCTCCGAGAGAGAAGAACAAAAAAAAAATCAGTAAACGCTAAGGGAAATAAGTCGAATTTGGCTGTTAGTCATTATTCTGGGCACTGAGCCATCTGCTGTTAATAAGGTGTTGAGCAATTTAATTTTATTGTTCTAGTACCCCCTGGCACGCACACACACACACACAGACACACACACACAGACAGGACCCGAGACGGAGACGTAGACTGAGGCCCGGGTGCGAGGCTCCTTTAATTTTAATTGGCTCCATGCCCAGCAGCACGTGAGCCGACAAACGGTGTCCTTGCCAACAAAATGTTACCCTATCGCAGCCCAATCCCCCCCTGCACCCCCACTCCCATGTGTGTGCGTGTATTTGTTCGCCTTCTTGCCATTCGTTTCTTTTTATTATTCCTCATCGCTTTTTGTTCTCTTCATTTCAGGCTTGGCAAGTCGTTAACATGTTTTTTATTTAATGCCAAAGAGATTGCCATTGGCATTTATTGCCGTAATTAAGTGATGGAAAAAATGCTCGCAATGCCACATCCACATCTAGGCTCAAACCCAACCAGTCAGCCATCAAACAGCCACCACCAACAGCATCGACATGGAAATAAATTTGTTCGAGCCACTGTTCAACATTTTGCAATTGCCAGCCGACGAAAAAAGCAATTTGGTTTTTCTGCCAAGTGCCATTTTCATTGTTTAGAGAATGACCGATCTCCTCCAGGCGGAGCACAGTAGAGCCACTTTCACCTTTCACTTCCATAGCCCTGGCTTTGAATTTCTGCAACAGGCGTTTAATGAAATGTTCCGAAAAATCCAGTCCAGCTCCAGCAACAAGCCGCTGAGCTGAAGCTATTCAAACACTCGCCCCAGGTCATTGAACTTCAAGTTTTTCTAACTGTCAACCACATTACTGGCTGGTCCCAAGGCGATCTTTATGAGAGGAAACCCAAACAGTCTCTTCTTAGAAATATTGCAATGATCGAATTGATATTTCCGCTGATTATTGAGTGCTTTCCATGGACTAAGCTTCAGCCCAGTTTTATCCACTTGGCATTTGAACCATCTATTGGTATACATTTTTATAGAATTTCATTTAAATGGGGGAAAACTACTGCCGCTTATCGCTGCAGATAATTGTTTAAAGCACTTTTTTGCTCTGTTGCTCTGTTGTGCTGCCTCGTGGTGGGGGTGGAGGTGGAGGGGGGAGGAGAACCGATTTCAATTACCATGAACACGTTTGGTTTTAATGGGGACAAAAAAAACCTAGAGAGGGATTGAGTGGGTGGGGACTCCAATTGAACCAATTAATGTCCATATTTCGCCTTTCAATGGCAATGCAAAAGTTAATAAAAGTAAAAATC
The DNA here is from genome assembly GCA_008121215.1 of Drosophila athabasca. Classification (NCBI taxonomy): domain Eukaryota; kingdom Metazoa; phylum Arthropoda; class Insecta; order Diptera; family Drosophilidae; genus Drosophila; species Drosophila athabasca. Next base: position 2,133,043 of record VMQQ01000019.1, on the reverse strand, counting down.
TGCTTCCAGCGACAGTCGTTAACAGTGGAAAATGCCCCGATTAAGTATACGCTTATTTCAGCGGATTTTCCGACACCCGCCGCGCCCTCCCCACCCCCCTCCGCACTGCCAGGACAGCTCTTACGATTGTCCTTGGTAGCTGGGCATGCGGCAGACGTATGTACATATGTATGTGTGTGTGTGTGTTTGTGTGTGTGTGTCGAAAGTTTAATTAATGTCGTCACGTGCTTGAACTGCGAAGAAGAAGTTTTTGTTTGTGCGAGTAAATAAGCCCAAAAAAGGGAGCAGTACGAATATCTGGATATCCATGGCAGACACACATATTTATTCACGCATATTTGTTGGAGCAGAATGATGGAAATTCAATTTAAAGAAAGCTCGAAGAGGAGAAGAAGAGAACGTTCCGCTTTAAATGAATTCCCCAGTTTAGCCTGGGCGAGTGCTTAAAATTCAATACGCAGACACGCACACATCCTGGTGCGTCCTTTATGGTGCTGATAACACTCGAGTAGCAGCGGTGAGCATGATGGGGGGGGGTGGGGCATGGCATCCTAAGGAAATATTGTCATCCTGGTTGGAAAATTTTAATTTGAAATACAAACAGAAAGGGAAAACAAAACAGGAGGAACCAGAAAGAAGAGAGCAGGAAAGCAGGAAAGCAGGAAACAAAACAACATCCGATGAGCCGGCACCGACGGCCGTAAAACATTTAAATTAACGTCTCCTTCAAAACAGTTACACTCTGTACGAGTGCCAGAGTGTATCAGTGCGACTGTCTGTGTGTGTGTGTGTGTGTGTGTGTGTGTGTGTGTGTGGGGGTGTGTGTGGGAGAGAGTTGAAAAGGCATTTCCGGAATAGCAGACATAAATGGCAAAAAGGGTCACACACAGGCATGTCCATAAAGATAAAAGCCATAACGTGCTCATAAAGCGCAAGAAAGGCGCCAACACTTTTCATCGCCTTTCTGCCACGCCCACACACCCACACACACACACACACACACCGATAGATGGGCTGGACCAGATACCAGTGTACCTACCTATATGTAGTACGCACCCAAAGTGCATGCTCCTCGGATAAGGCACTGAAAGTGTCTGTTTCACGCTGCGTATGCTTAATGAAGTTGTCAGACGATACAGCTAGGGGGGTGGGGTGGGAGGGGGTAGGGATAAGAGAAAAAGCATCCTTGTGTATCCATATGATTCGGCATTTATTGAATTGCTTTAAACAACATTTAAGCCATACATTTAATGTATTTTCCACTTAATAACAGCAATGCTTAACTACGGTACAGTACGGTACATAAACTACCAAACAATAGTTCTGTTCTGTTCTGTTCAAACAAGAGCACAAATTTGCAAATTTTACATATTTTACAATTGTTTGCATTTGCTTTCTTTGTGTGGGTGTGTGCTCGGGGGGAGGGGAAGGTTCTGGACAATTGCTGACATTCAATTTATTTGGATATATTTTGTAGTATATTTATAGCTAATTGTACACGAACTAATTAATTATCAATTTTAACTACAATTAAATTTAAATTTGATTTAATTTTCCATATTTTCCATGTAGTTTTCTTTTTGGCAGAGATATGTGTATTAAACAGTTTCCATCAACTATTTTACAGAGGGGGAGAGAGAGTATTAACAATTGTGTTGGGGCGTTGTTTAGAGTATTTCAAGTAGATCGGCACTTAAACAGGACTTAATTTATTAAACGGCAATCGCTCTCCGATTTGAATAATTATTGGAACTGATTTGATGCCATTTTCGAGTAGTAAGCAATTCAGATTCAGTTGCAATTAGTCATCCACATGCATGAGATGTAAATTCAATTAGATAACCGGCTAAAACACATGACTTTCAGCAAAATTGTGTGTGGCTGTCTGTGTGGCTGTGTGTGGGATGTGGCTTTACGGTTTGGTTTGCTTGCCTTGGGCAAAATATATTCACAGCATTTAGGGGCTCATTAAAGCTGCAAATCATTTCGCCCAGCCACTCCCACTCTCACCCACACCTGCACTGTCCATTCACCTTCACTAAAGTCAGGTGCTTTGGGCCCTGGCCATGGCTTATCTCTATATAGTACTAGTGGTTTGGCTCGTAATCGTAACGATATCTAAGTGGCTAAGTGGCTAAATGGCTAACTGGCTACGGAATATGGAAATACAATTTAATAAAGTCTTTTGTTATTCAATTTGCGTAAACATAAACTACATATCATATTTTCAATTGCCATCGGGCACACCAAAGCGGTTCAGCCACAGACCTCTTGAAACGCTTTCTGAAATGGGTTCTAGGATCTTTAAGAGTTTGAAACTCCTGCAGAACAATTGGGAAGATGCTGAACCGCTGAACCGCTCTCCTAAATCTTTATACAGAAACCTCTTTGGTGTATTTGGAACGATCGTTCAGATCCAGAACCAACTTATCGGGCCGCTTGGGACGCGTTGTGCCACCACTGCCACTGGTCCTGTCCGTCTGGCTGGTGGAGTTGTTCGATGCATTGGACACGTTGCCCAGCGAGGGCGCCGGGGCAGGATCGGGCGCCAACTGAGGCAACTCCCCCTCGTCCTCCTCCTCTTTCGTGGAGCTGGTGTAGAGGACAATGTCGTCTGTGGAATGCGCTGCCTTGGCCATGGCCACGCCCACACTCCGATCGAGTAGCAGCTCGCTGCTGCGCGACTGCCCCTGGCTCTGGACCGTGGCGCCGCTCGGCTGGACGCTGTGGGTCTGGGCCTGGGTGCAGCTGCCGCTGCGCCGGCGGCCACTAAGCTTATACTTACTTCTACAGTTATCACAAATCTGATACGTAATGCAGACGTCGGCCTCGAGCAGGTTGCGGGGGCCGCGCTTGCAGCTGGGGGGTGGTGTGTTGGTGGCTGCCGAGCGCACGGCCGGACGCCGCTGGCGCAGCATGTGGTCCTGGTCGAGGTCCTCCGACTGCGAGCACATGCAGTCCAGCTTGATGTTGGCGAAGCTGATGCTGCCCTCCTGCTGCGGCGAGCCCATGTGGTCGCAGGCACTGCGCGGCGGACAGCAGTAGTAGTGCTCCTTGGACGCGTCCAGGCAGCGGCTGCAGATGATGTGGCCGTCGGCGGTGCGACGGAGCAGCTGCTCCCGGAAGTCGTCGCCACTGAGCTCGGTGTTGATGGCTCGCTCCTCGTACGCCGGCGACGTGGGCGTCGACGAGGGGGGCGTCTCCAGGACCATTGTGGGTATGCTTGTCCGGCCGCCACTGGCACTGCTCCGGCCGTTCGCATTGATGTTCTGCTGATTGTATTTCTGCATCTCCGCACTCAGGGCCAACAGTGGCAGGGCACTCTGGCGCGCTGCGGCATGACCGGCTGCCGCGGCCATCATGCCACCGGAGGTCTTCAGTCCATCGAGCAGACTCGATATCGTCATCACAGCCACCCCCTTGGGCGGCGCCATCTCCTGTATCCGCTGCAGTTGCACGCTCAGCTGGCGGATCTCCTCCAGTGCCTCCTGGTCGGACAATTTGTTTTCTGAATGGGAGAATGAGGGAAAATATGTTTATACACAGGCGACACAGCGACAGCTACAGTGGAAAACAAAAGGGAACCGCGAAAAAGTCTCTCAGTTTCACCCCCTCCCCCTCCCCCCTGCTTTTGACTCTGCGAACTTTTGCACTAAAAAGTTCCACGTCCATGTCAAAAGTTTCACGTCCCCGACCCAAAAGCAAAAGCAAAAACAAACCAATCCGATCCAAACCGAACCGAATGGAGACCGAGACCAAAAATGTAAATGCGTAATGTATGTAGCTTCTGTGGAAATGGAAACGAAAGTTGTAGGAGCCACCCCCTCCCCCTCCACTCCCCTCTGTTGGCGGAATGATGAATGGCCGTTCAATTCAACTGAAAGCCTGTCAGTATGATTTAAGCGGGGTCCACTCAGAGCAACTCCCTCCCTGCCGGAACTTTCAAATACTAAAAATACTAAGAAGGATAACAAATATTCAAGTTTACTCTCTCTGTCTCTGTCTCTCTGTCTCTCTTTCATTCTTGGAAGGGCATTTGCCAAAAGGGAAACACTCTTCTGCCTGGGAAAGCGGTGTTGAAAATAATTGGTATTTTAATTGCAAGACAAAGGTATTATTTAAGTTTAACAATTTGGTAACACTTTTTAGTTTCGATAACGATCATGTTTGTATCAAGTTGAAGTCTGTGAAAACTCCGAAGAATGAACATTATTTTCTATGTTAAATAAAATATACACATATTATCCCAACAAGCGGAACTGCCCTCAGCTCAGGGGCAGAGTATATGGTGAAAGCATCACGTTGGTTTTTCGTTTTTTGTTTTGTTTTCCTGCTTTGTTTGCCGCCGAATTCAGAATTTAGAATTTAGATTTATGGCTGCGAAATTAAGCGAGTGAAGCAGTCAGTCGACAGTGGCCCAAAATTGAATTTATTATGTGTGCCCCGCCGTCTCTTAGTATGCAACGCAACATCCTCCTCCCATCGCATCCCATTTTCGTTTTTATACCCGGTACTCGAAGAGTTTAAGGGTATATTAGATTTGTGGGGATAACGATTGTGTGTAACGCCCAGAAGGAAGCGTTTCCGACCCCATAAAGTATATATATTCTTGATCAGCATCAATAGCCGAGTCGATATAGCCATGTCTGTCTGTCCGTCCGTCCGTCCGTCCGTCCGTCCGTCCGTCCGTCCGTCTGTCCGTCTGTCCGTCCGTCCGTCTTCATTTGCGCCTATATCTCAGAGACTATTAAAGCTAGAGCAACCAAGTTTTGTATCCAGTCTCCTCTGTGATCACACTACTCCAAATGTATTTCAAAATTTCGCCCCGCCCTTTTCCGCCCCCACAAAGAACGAACGTCTGTGGCGTACACAATGTTGAAGATACGAGAAAACTAAAAACGCAGAATTATAGCGAATGATCATTTCTATCAGAGTGTTGAATCTGAATCAGATCGGATCATTATTATAGCTTCAATGAAGAAAACCATTTCGAAAGTCATCGTTCCCTCTCGCTCTCTCTCACACGCGACCCCATCTGCTTTGCCCATTCGAATTTTGTGACGCCTAGTTCTCAGAGACTATAAGAGCTAGAGCAACCAAAACTTTCTATCCAAGCTCCTGTGATATCAAACCAGCACAAGTGTATTTCAAAATTTTGCCACGCCCTTTTCCGCCCCCACAAAGGACGAAAATCTGTGGAATCCACAATTTTTAAGATAATTGAAAACGAAAAACGCAGAATCATGGAAAATTACCATATCTACTAGATTGCCGAATCTGGATCAGGTCGAATTAATATTATGGCCAGAAGAAACAAATTAAATTTCAGTGGCTACGTAACGCCTGCCAAGCGCTGACTCATTCCCTCTCTCTCTGTCGCAAACACTTGTACGTCTCAAATATGTAGTTATACATGTCATGTAGAAATTTAGAAGCAGATGTAAAAAGCATATGCAAACAAAATTGAAAACATGTATAATATTCCAAAAATTATTTGACGTCATTTTTTGAAATATTATTTTTTGCCCAAAATTTAATTTGTCCCTTTTGCGAACATATAATAAATTGCATAAATCGCAAGCTCATATATGTATGTATGTACATATGTGTATACTGACTGAGTACCGGGTATAAGGTAGAGCCGCGGCCTTTGCCGCGGCTCACAACGTTCACCCTCGTTTTTTTTTCGGCCTTAAAATATTTAAAATTCGCCACAGCTGCATGTGTATGTGTGTGTGGGCGAGTGTTTGCCACTTTGTGATTGTTCAATTTAAATATGCAAATTGAGAGCCGCTTAAAAAACTCGACTAGCACAAAAAAAGTAGGAAAATGCAGGCACAAAAAAGGCAGAACAAAATGTAAATTTAACGCACAATTTACGCAGCCACAAAAATGCTTTACGTTTTGTGTTAAAATAGAAATACGAGTAATAAAAAATTAAATAAAAGCCGTGCTCCCATGCAGAGATAGAGACAGAGAGAGAGAGGGCAAGAGAGAGAGAGAGAAAAAGAGGCCGAGCGGTCATAAAGCATTAAAACATAAAGCGTCGCTCTTGCGCAATAAAATTCTGGGAGCGTTCGCCATGAAACCCAATAGGAGACCTTGCGATAATAATGCGGGGACTAGACCGTCTCTGAGGAGACTCCCATCAGAGCCTGTAAACCCTGAGAATAGATAGCACAAAGTGAATATCTGCTACCAGTTCTTTTTGGCAGTGAAACACTGGAGGACGAAACCAAAGAAAACTCTCATAAATGCATACTGCTAGAAAGGTATTTGTAAATCACTAAAACTCTGATCTGCTTGAATGTTATTCAACTTAATTTCTTACTAGAAGTTCTCGAAGTGAATAAAGTGAATAGAAAATTCGATTAACTCATCACTGCACTGGCCATAGAATGCGCTGATGCCTTGCTAGGAGAGAACTAGTATAAAGTAAAACTTCCCAAACTTGATTGGCCACCACCCATCTACACCTGCACTAGCACCACCCCCAGGCACTAGCACCAGCATCCAGCAGCCAGCAGCCAGCATCCAGCATCCTCTCGTTGTGGATGATGGCTCACTTGACTGCCCTCTCACGGAGACGCCTCGAATGGTACACATACAGTAGTTGTTTATACATGAAAGCCAGCCAAGCGATAAACAAATATGGCGTCGGCGGCAACTTGGCGGAAGTTTGCGCTTCGCAGCTATTTCCTTCCTTGAAAACACGCGCACACACAAGCACACACAAACACACAAACACACACACACAGGCATGCACACACAAACAAGATTCCTTAAGTTAACCGCAGAGGCGAGGACCAGAGAGGATTGCGTGGCAAGACTGTTTTGTACGAGCTGAAGAACATAAATCAGTAGCCAAAGCTGTCACTAGATATGGCTTGGGCATGTACTCGCATCTCGCATCCAGCATCTCGCATCCCATCCTTGACTCGTGTCTAGACAGGAGAGATAAGAGGGAAAGTGACAGCGTCGCCTGTTTCGCTCATTTTTTAATTTGCCAAATAATATGACATAAATAAGGCCAAAAAGGACCCACCCCACAGTGAAGCAGAGGACTTCATAAGCAGGCGGCCTCTCTCCATTCGCCGTTCTACTGTTTCTGCTGTCTGCTCTGATCATTTGTCGAGTGGACACTGTCGTTTGTCATAATGTGTCGATATGGTCTGTCCATTAGGACAAATGAGGCAATTGGTTTGTTATCGCCCGACTGGGGGCGGACTCACCTGCTGACGTGGTGCACGCCACTGGGACCGTTGAGGTGGTCATCGAACTGGGATTGGCAAAGGTCCGGACTTGAGGACGAAAATTGAATTTGGCTCCAGATGCCTTGGTGCCCAGACCGATGTTCTCCTGATGTGATTTGCCGCTACGCAGCACGATGTACACCTGGCAAAAGAAAAGATAAAACAAAGCACAGGGAACCAGAGTCAGGAAGGGGAAGGCCAAGGGGAAGGGGAAGGCGAAGGGGAGAGGGAGACACACACTCACCTTGCTGCCAAAGATGAGGGCCAGCAGCAGTGTCACCGTCAGTTGGGTGTGGCAGAAGAAAATGATGTACAGGAGATCCGGATTGGCCGGCGACTGCAGGAACAACCTGCCATAGAGATAGGGAGAGGGAGAGAGAGAGAGTAATGGGAAATGATAGAATTTGTCCATCCAAACTGTACGTATACGTGTGTGTGTGTGTGTATACGTTTCACCGCACTTACATGGAGACGTTGAGGAAGCAGGTGAGCAGGAACTCGTTGTAGATGGCCATCGATATGAAGCGGCTCTCGTTGAACTCGGACGGAGCCTTCCGCACCATGATGCACAGTCGCACGCCCCAGGCCAGGAACAGCACCTCCACTGCAGAGAGGGGGAGGAAGGGAGTAAGAGAAAGCCAAGGATTAGTTCCTTTGTGTTGGTTGTGCTTCAATGGCCTCACAGCTCACTTTTTCAACATTAATTAGTGAGAGAGAGAAAGGCAATTACGTTATCATTTTCATTTTTCATTTTTTGTGTTGTTCTCTCCTTTGGCTGAAAGCCTGAGAAGCAGTGCCACGGAATGGCAACATAATGTGGCAGTCTTTGGGGGAGTCCTTTTTTTCGTGTGGCACTCATCTCGCTTACTCGTGCGTGCGAGTGAAATGAAAGTCATAAAAAAAAGCATACACTTTTTATGCAATAAACTCTTTCAACAAGGGAATGGAGAGGAGGTGATGCAGAATGCTGCATGCTCCATGCTCCATGCTCCAGGCTGCATGCTGCATGCAATTAAAAATGTAATACTCGCTACGTGCCTCTCTATGCAGCATGAAGCAACAGCAAATTAAGTTATTTAGCATCTCTATGCCGTCAAAGTGCGTGACTGACGCAGCAGAGCGCGAATCCGCGATAATTGTTGTCTATGTATATCTATGCGGGAATACAGAGATACAGAGATACAGAGATGGAAAGTGCTTCAAGTTGGTCCCTAAACTTTTTTAATTAACGCAAGACACAGTCAAGTGCTGCGCAGCGAGCCGTCCTAAACGCATAAGCCCATTCTTATCCATCTTCCGTTCGGCATATGTGTATACATATGTGGCTCCTCGACAAGAACCTGCCGTCCACCGGGCAGCAAAAAACTCCTGCATATTCACATGGCGACGTTCGCTGACCACCACCCACAGCCACAGCCACAGCCACCCCCACACCCCTACACAGCTGTCTGGATGTGTGGATGCAAAAGAATCTCCTTTAAGCCACCCCAGGGAGTGGCGTGTGGAGTGCCTTCCACTCGGCATCCATAAGCTGTTGTTGTTCTGGGCTCTTGGCTGGGCAACGTATTTTCTCCATTTCCCTTTTGAAATTCATACGTTGCAGCCAAGGTCGTACCTAGAATTACTCGAAGGGGGAGTTGAATTTTGTTCTAAACGCTTCTGCGAGCACTTGTCCATATTTTTGCTTTCAAAACGATAAAATTGGGGAATAAGGCAAAGAGAGGAAGAGGTAAGGATTTGAAATTCTTCTATTCTTGCAGAAAAAGGTATTTTCCTCGAATGACTGAATCGTGGAATGGATGTTTCGAACCCCTCCTTGGGTACTTGGGTACGCCCTTGGCTGCAGCACACAGTGCGTATGAGCAGCGTGTGCATTGTCATGCGGCATGTCGCTGCATGGAAGCTACTCCTTCTCCGAATGGGTCTGCTTTCAAGTGGCAAGTGGCTATTGGCTGCTAATGCCAATCAGCAGTGCCCCAAGCCCCAGGTAATATTAAATTACTCTGCTCCGATGGATGGACTTACTCGATGTGAATGTGTAGTCCCACCAGTCGGTCTTGCATAGGAACGCCTTCAGGTCGTCAGCGGTGCGTCCCACAACCACATCTGGCGGCGAGACGAGTGTCCTCACCAGCAGGCAGGTGCCGATGGCCCCGCAGATGATCCCCAAGCGCTTCAGCAGAGCGGCATCGGTGATTTTGACTGCCTTGGCCGAGCGCACGCGAAAGATCACCGATATCCTGCGTGTGTGTGTGACAAATTTAAAGGAAATCTCAGATTGCATCACAGCATCCCCATCACCATTACTCACCTCCAGGTCTTCAGCATCAGAGCGCCGTAGGTGAGGGAGAAGCCAAGCTCTCGCAGCCAAATGCGAGCGGTGCATGTATAAAGATTGGGATTCGGATACATCACAATGTTCTGCAATGGACAGAGAATGATAGTCCTATAATTGGCAAACAGAAATCCAAACAAAGTGCACAAACAAATGACAGTTTTATGCAGTTTTATCTCTTTAAAGTCTCTTTAATGTTATCATTAATATATGTATGTGGGCGGGATTTTCAGCCTCACCTATTCAAAAATAAATATATTAAGAGAAGAATATGAAAATCATAAACACATCCACCCACAACCCACACAAAGAGAGACGAAAAATGTCGAAAAATAGATATCCTCGTCTCTAGGACACATACATTGTGTGTGTGTGTGTGTGTCAGGAGATACTCATGGCGGCTGAATAAATCAGCAGGAGATAAATAAATCCTCAGCTTCACCCACGTCAGTCCGATGTCGGCTGGGGGGTGTTCGATGAACTCTCGTTTAAAGTTGTTTATTTGGCCAGCATTCCATTAGCTTTCGACGCTTTCCATAAATCAATCAAATTAAATTGTTCAGAAATTGATATGAATTGGGTTCAAGAGGTCTTTCTGCCGTTATTCCATCTCATTTTTCTTTTTACCGTCTGCATATACACATGTACATATGTACACATGTATGTGTGTATGTAAAGTGTGCGGCGATTTATGGTTTTGCATTTTGAATTTTTCCCGATGGAGAATATCGACCAGTTTGCAGCATGCAACAGATATGCTGTTCTGCTTTTGGCAAATGTTTCCATGGAGCTTAACAGTGATTGGATTGGGTACTCTTTGTATTTATCCATGTTCGACTGCTCATTTTTAAATAAATGAAACAAAATATAAGCAACCAAATGCAAGGCCTTACCGTGCAATAAATGAAGAAGGCTCCCAATGCAATCACCCGCAGCAGGGCGGGACTGGCGGCTCGTACAACCTGGAAAACAAAATGTACAAATATATTTCAATTAATTTCAATAACTTATGTGTGGCTGTACATATGTGTATATTATGTGTGTGGAAAAACGTTTAAAATTTAAATTGAAATCGCACAATTTCACAAGAGAAGAAGCCGGAGAAAGAGTGCCGAGGACAAGGATCTCAGCGACAAGGACAAGGAAATGTAGTGCCGAGTACAAAGCGGAGTGGAGTTGTCCTCATACTTGGCAGGATGTCGGGCGGCATGTTTAGCTCCATTTAATTAGTTTGGACACACACACACTCGTGCACACTCGACTGAGGAGAGAGAGAGAGAGAACAAGCACATAGACAGAAATGCGACAGAATCGCATTACGAATGAAAACAGTTTAGTTGGCTAGTTGCCTTGGGACGCGAGCAAGTGGAACGAGAGATGGCCTGGAGTGCACTGAGGGCTGGAGTGTCCTGGTGGGCTGTCGGGCTGTTAGGGGCCACACAAATGTCAGACAGCAACTTGGCGGGGTGGGAGGGGGGCGCAGAAATACTCACTTTCCCGAACATTTCGCAGAATGGCAGGAGAAAGTTGAAAATGGTTTAAAACTGTACGCCAGAGACAATTGGACGATGGGTGAGCTCTTTCACTAGCTTAATGAGTGTCCAAGTGACACTCGAGCGAACTGTACATGGCAGTGCCTGTGCCTGTGCCTTCCGCCCAGGGAAGGACGGAAGTCGGTCGACAATTCTGTGGATATGTGCACTTCCGCTTATGCGCGACAATATCCGTTGTCCTGCTGGCTTGTTGCCGGCTGTCAGCTGTATGACCAGTCAGTCCCTGGCCGCACGTACAAAATTAACTAGATTCTAACAATGCTAAGCCGCTTAGCGGCCCAATGATGACAGCAGCTTTGGTTGGCCTCGTCCGGGATCAGAGGAATTTGACAGGGAGAGAGAGAGAGAGAGAGAGAGAGAGCAATTTACACAAAAAATCCCCCTCACAGATTCCACATCGCGACGGCAGGACAATGCTATTAAAATGACTTTACATTCCTGATCAAGGATTTACAAGATTTGTCAAAGCTTGGAGCATCTTTGGAAGTAATTCTGATTCTGATTTATTCTATATTGTACCTACTCTCTTTATTGATCTTACCTTAACTTGCTGATAGCGGAACGTAAACCAGGCCGCAGGCGGCAGGAGGCCGATGACAATGCAGGCCAGTGCCAGGATGCTGGTGCGCATCGGCCAGTTGAGGGCGGCAATGCAGGGCGACGAATCCTCGCAGGAGTCACAGCCCTCGGCGCAGGGCAGACACTCGTACTCGCTGTTGCTGTTGTACGTGGAGTTCTTGCCCTAATACATATTTAATGAGTGTAGGATTCGCTCAGTTCGCTCAGCACTCGAGTCAGCACTTACCAGCATCAGCTTCTCGTATTCCTCCTCCAGCAGGCTGCCATTGAAGAACTTGTGGAGCGAGACCACGTCGGGAAAGTAGAATCCCTTGCGGCAGAGGCATTTGTAGGAGCCGCGACGAAAGCCCAGTCCCATGATAGCTTCACACTGAGGGCGCAGGAGAAAGGAGAAAGCAAAATGGAAAATGGAAGATGGAGAAATGAACATTTTTGTGCTGACTTTGGAGTTTCTGATGGCGTCTGGCGTCTGGCGTCTGCCTCTGCTCACCATTGTGGTCCGCTGCTTGCACTTGTCGGTGCCGGCAAAGATGTTCAGGGGCCGCTTGGTGCCGGGCGTGTGGCGCTGCGGGCACTGGTCGATGTCCACGCGCCGCAAGTCAATATCGATGCCAGATGTTCCCCTGCAAAGCGGAGCAGAACGAAATGAAAGAGAGTGTGCAAAAGACAGAGAGAGTGAGAGAAAGAGAGAGTCAGCAAAAGGCGTTAAAAATTTATGTTATTAATTTGTCAGTTTAACAATCAACTGGGGGTCCGCACTTAAACCAAATGGCGCCATTTATAAAACTCAAATCAATAAAACGTGTGTACCGTCAGCCGCTGATATTTATGGACAGTGGAAAGTGCGGAGATTGGAGATGGCAGAGGCCCGCCTTAGCTTCTATTTCCTCTTCTAGTTCTAGCTTCAAGCTTCCAGCTGGTAGGCAGCCGCCTGGGGTTCTGTTTTCCGTGGCCTTGCCGATTCGATAACAAACAATAAATGCCTGCTTTGATTGCGCATATGTCTATGGACTCTGTCCCAGAGGTTGAGATGGAGGAGGAACCCCAGGAGCCCCAGGAACCCCAAGAACCGCACACACACACGCATAAGCAGAGCCAAGGGATAAACTAGGGAGCATGTTTTGGTTACGGTTTTCTTTGTATTGAAAACGAGCTCAGGGAAAAATAGCAGAAAATTATTTCCTTGCTGTCGTTGACGGAGAATGGGAATGGCAGGGGATGGGGCAAGGGCAGGGGCAGGGGGATAGGCAGAGGGGGTGTAAGGCAGATGCCTTGTCGTTTTACAAAGACATAAAGCCATGAAAAGGGTACACTAAGCTGTCGACGCTCCCTGAAATCCTATATGCCTCCCTCAAAGGTCGCCCCTGGAAATGGACAGCCACCCAATTACACGCATACCTAAGCAAAATGGCGGAAGGAGCACCAAAGCGGGGCACACGAATGTAGGAAGGGAGGTACGGAAGGAAGCCGGAACACATGTAGAACTTTACGCATAATCTCAGAATTGTCCACATTTTCACGCCGGTGCTGTGGCTCTGGCTCGGGCTGTGCCTCAAACCATCCCATCCCTGGCCCCCAGTGGGCTGACGTCAAGGGAAACTTTGTTGGGACATGTACATAAGTGAAAGGGTATGATCAGTTTGTGATTTATTTGGAGACCTACGAGTATAAGTATAAGATCAGGAATTCTAAATTCAAATTTCAACCTTTTTCTACGGTATTTGACGCTTGGAACCCCAAAGGGTTCGAAATGGAAAACATTTCGGTTTCCTCTTCAATTTCCCCAATTTTTTGGTGGCCGCCCCAGATGGCCGTTATGTGCGTGTGTGTGTGTGGGGGGTGGGGGGTTTCAGGGTTTCGGCAATATTGGGTTCAGTCTGCGTTCTCCGGGTCCGGCTCCGGCTCCGAGTTCGGGAAGCTTCATGTGACTGTCAGTTAATATTGACATATCAGTTTGTACTTATTTGATTGTTTCTGACAACTTATTGATTGCAAAAGGGGGAAAAACGGGCCAAAAAAAGGACTACTACTGCTGGAAAATGGACAGCAGAGCTAGTGGCTGACTGGGCTGCGAGGGCTGAGGGGGTTGAGGGGGCTGACTGGCTGCACAATGGCCCATCATTACATTATAGTAATGATTATGTTAATTCCCCAGCAGTTGATCCCAACGCCTTTATGTCCGGGACCCGGATCCGGCTTGGCCTTTTTTCTTCTTCTTCTTCTACGTATTTGTATGTCTGTCTCTGTCTGTCTCTATGGCTCACTTATTTCCCTTTTTGGATAAGGTTCGTATTCGTTTTCGTTTTCGTTTTCATATGCGAATGCTATTTCGTATTTTCTGTGGTTTTATTTTCCTGGTATTTTCCTTCGTCAGCGCCCCCGCCCCCCGCCCCCCGACGAGTTTCTATGTCTGTCTTTCTCTTTGTTGTTGCTGACAGTTTTTGAAGATAATTTGTAAACGGATATTAGAAAATAAGCTGATTGAGCTGCCCGAATGAGTTTGGTCTCCGGTCTCCGGTCCCCGGTCTCCGGACGATATCTCTGCGTGTCGCATATTGATTTATTAGTTTTCTTTGCCCAAAGCTTCGAGTATTTTTGGAGACGGCTGATGCTGATGCTGAGGGGGGGGATGGGGGGGACAATGTTTGCCTATCTGGCGTATACTTGATTTACACACACAGAAGCAGACACAGAACCCAACACAATGCCTAATGCCTACAAATGAGCCATAAACGCAGTTGTTTGCATATTTCTGTTGGCACTCATATTGCAAATAGTCGATGGGTTGGGAAATTGCCTGTTGATTTTTGTATTTGTCTTTGTATAAATGGGAATGGATTTAGTTTCCTTTTTAAAGGAAAGAGAGCGTTATTTTCGAATTGCAGATGGCTTTAAAGTCTACAAGACAAATATTTGCCCAGCCAATAAAATCTAGGGGACATATGCACGAAGGTGGGGGATTACGTATTAGGCGAGGCGTAAAATCAGTGGATTGCAATGCCAAGCACGTACCACACGCACACACGGACACAAACACACAAACACGAACGCATTACGTGAAAAAGTGAAGTGCATCTGAAGAGCTTTGGAGCTCGGATATAGATGCTCCACTACCAACACTACTACCAACACTACTACAGCGCGTGCCAGCACACATGCACGTGCCAGCTATTTAAAAATGGCAGCGTTGCCAGCTAATGCAGATGGCATCCCGCACCCCAGGCCGCCCCCTGAGATGTGCTCCATTTTCGAGTTCATAAAGTTAGCAGCCGAAATGGGTTTGAGTGGGAAAGGAAAGGCATATCGAGAGGGGTGTCCTGCGTGTACTCCGTCACGCACGCAGTTTTGTAACCAGTTTGTAAACAACTCATTTATGTGGATTCGCTGGCGGTGGTGGCGCTGCTGCTGCTGTCATCGTCGTTATTGCCGCATTACGTAAACGCCAATTTTAGGTTGTGGCAGCCATGGCATTCGCGTTGCGTCGCGTCGCGTCACCAGCTGCTAATGCACATAATCAGTTTTGTAGTTTGCACCTCGATGGCATAGTTTGCTGCGGCTCACCAAATGCAAAACCTTTGCTGCTGCCGAAATATGTCACAAATATTTGTAGGGAAAGCAGGGCAGGGGAAAGGGGAGGTTTCGAGGACACATTAAAGCGAAAGTTGACTAAAACTTCGTTGACTTTAATGTGGTGTTCGAAGTCAGCCAGGAAATTCCTAACGAATATTTACACTCAAAGCATAAACCTTTGATCAAAGGAATTCCGCATGTTTCCACAGATTTGTTTTCAGTTTCATCAAAAGACTTGGCGACATGAGGACTCTCGAAGAAGTGTTTTGATTTCTGTTCGGGAATGGAATGTCTGTGTCAGCAGGTATTCGGACCACAGCATAGATGTAGATTCGTATGGAATGGATTGCATTTCCCAGAAATATGGCACCCACACATACCCATACATACACATGCGAGCATTCATAATCAAGCCAACATTCAGACGTTGACGTTGCAACAGGATAACAAGCAGCAGCAGCCAGGCACGGCACTGCAACACAAACGCTTGCTTATTGCCAGACATTCGATATTTCCGTTTCCGTTTGCCTCATTATGCTTTCCCACCGAGCAGAGGGGCATGCCACATACTCATACTCGTACTCGTACTCGGGCATGCATGGCTTTCCCTGTGGCAAGGCGATGGCAATATTGCAACATAAGTCAAATAAATACAATGCTGGGGATTACGGCTTACTGTACACTGTATCCACCAGGCTTTGTCATGCCTCCTCGACCATCTCCACAGTCGTCTCCGTTTTAATATTGAAACTTTATTGCTGCTGCTGCTGCTGCTGCTGCTGCTGCTGGAGTGTGGCGGGTGCTAAGCGAAACTTAAATGAAATCAAATAAAATTATTGCCCCAGTAGGAGGCATGTTCTCTCCCTTGGCGTTTGCCGCTTGGCATTCGCTCACAGCGGGGCGCTAAATGTGATTTGTGATTTGTGCTTTGTGCTCTCTGCCTTGCCACTGCTGGGCGGACTAATGCGCCATTTCATTTGGCCAAATAATTTATAATAAAATTAAGTTTAGCTTCTTGTTCTGGCTGCTTATTGTTTGGCCTTCTCGTCTCGGCCTTCCTGGCCTGCATATTTCATGGAGTTGAGAAAAAATGAGCCAGCTTCCACACACCGCATAGTAAATTAAATCAATTAGCAAGTTTCCGCTCTCCGCTCTCCCTCTCTCTCTCTCTCTCTCTCTGTATATATTTTTTTTCTGTTTTTGCGCTTCCGCTGCCACGTAAACAAATTAATTTCCCCAACTAATGGGAAACTGATAGCAGAACATTATTAACATGAGCCGGACCCGGACATGGATACAGGGATGCGGGATGCAGGGATGGAGGGTCCAGCCAGTCACTCCGGTCCAGCCGCAAACTTTTCCCCTCCGCTTGCTCAACTTTTCCGCCTCCGCCCACTCTCCGCCGGTCTTCCCGCTGTCTAAGCTGCTGAAACAAAAGGGGGCTTTTGTTTGACGACGAGGAGCGAGCCCCGGACGTGCCCAGAGACTGCATCCAACAGCTGCAATGCGATGCCGGGACCAACTTAAATGAACTCAACTAACGAACTTTTAACATTTGCACATTAATTTTACTCTCTCCAGCACACAGTGTTCGGGGTTCGCGGTTCCAGGTTCCAGTAAAAGTATTGAAACGTATTCAAATTGAGAGTGGAATGATAATAAATGCCACACTTTGTTAAGTAAGCCACGATATGCCGGCATTCTAGTTGAATTTCTCCACTGAATATGTGGCACATCGAATGATTTCAACATTTGTGGCGCATTGTTTTCCGTACCACTGTGCGCATCCGTCCATTAGGGCAGACCAAATTTATGTTGCAACTAATTGCAGGCAGTTGCCGAGTTTCCGACATCGTCAGTGGCAGTGGCAGAGGCAGTGGCAGGGGCAGACAGTTGCCGTTTTCAAAGAGTTCCCACTCCGCCCTGGTCCGCCCCTCTCTGGCCATGTCGGTACATGTGAAATTTATTGAGCGTATAAAGCCATTGAGCGCTAAGTAGGCGTATGTGTGGGTGGGTTCGGGACCAACTTTTATAATTGATTGCTTTAATTCAATTTATAAAACGCTGTCTGCCCTCCCACCTGATAGCTGGAGGGGGGGCTGAAAGCTTTTCTGGGCCCCCCTCACACGCATAGACATTCAAGTGCCGAGTGTAATTACATTTTAGACGCTTACTTTGGCTGAAATGAACTGCATTAAATAAGTAGCGTTTGCAATCCATTAGACAAGCACTGACAGCAGCGGAGAGATTCGTGGCGGAAAGTTTTTAGTGGGGAAATGTTATTCCGACAGCTAATTCTGTTGTGTTCTCTGACAGCGATTGCCCTGGCCAAGACCCGCAAACCATTGTCCTGGTGGCAGAAGCAATACTACCAATCGAAATGTGAGTAGTTGGCCAGCTGGAGCTAGACAAGTTATTGGCTATTCAAGAGGGAGGACTTGCATTCGCAGGGCGTCAGAGATTCCATTTCACCACAACCGCCGTGCCGGGGGCCACACCAGAACCGAACGGAGTGCGGATTGTGTATCCCTGCTACTGCTACAAGCCGCCCGCCCAGGAAGGTGAGCTCACCACCGCCCACTACGAGAGGTACATCGTCGAGAGAGAGGATCTGTTTATATTAAATAAATAGCTTATTGACGGGAAACTTTCAGTTTGTGCAGAACTACTCCGTACTTTAAGATAACAAGCCGATGAGCAGCACACCTACAGCCCACAGCCCACAGCCCACAGCCCAAACTTGGTAAAAAAGCTTCGTAATCCCGACACTAACTCGCCCACTAAGTGAAAATAGTTAGCTGGCCGAAATTCGTTCTGTTTTCTTGCTGCATTTTGTTGTGGCGTGACTGTGGCTACAGCTTTCTGTTGACTGCTGCCTGTTGTCTGCTTCTTCTTGCTTCTGCTGGCAGCCCGAGCGATAATTGCAAATTATGGATGAGATGAAGTAGAGTGGAAGTGGAAGTGAAAGTGGGAGCAGCAGCAGCAGCAGCACAGACAACAGTGATGACTAATCGTTGGGAGATGCCTGAGTGGCATCCTGAATGGCATCCCATTCTGAGTGGCATCCATGGTCTGGCCATTTAGTCATAAATATGCTAAACGCTTTTCATCTGCGAGCAACAGCAGCCAGCAGTCATTATGCTGATGGAACTGCCTCGCTGTCGGAGAATCGTCAAAGCGACCAACTGGTCTTTCATTAAGAGTGGGATGTGGGAGGTGAGATGTTATGGGAGGGGGCTTATTAAGCCGCTTAGGCTGGAAAATGTAAGTATTTCTAATAAAGAGACTCACGCCCGCACAGCTGATTTAACAAATTTAATGAAATAAGGCAGACTCCAAGGCTTCTGTCTGCTCTTTACAAAGCAGGAATTAATTAAATATTCCCAAAAAGAAAAGAGCAGTTTTTGAAATTTATTGATCTGGGCCACGCGCCAGAGAGCAGCATCAATGAGTTTCCCATCAAACTACATAACTTGCTCAACGATTTCCACTTGTGTTTTCTTTTGGCTCGTCTTTTCCGAGCTGCCTCTTTCTCTTGCCCACTTTTTTGCACCATTTTCAACATTCAATAGAAAAAGTTGGCAAAAAATATAAGAAAAGCGAAACGAGAGGGAACTATGTTTGTCGGGGGTGGAAAGAAAAGGGAAAAAATTGAAAATTACTTCGAATGAAGAAGATGATGGAATGAATAAAGGGAAACAGCACGCGATAAAGTTTTATAAGAATCTTGTGCGCTCTTTTAACGTATTCCATTTGGAGCGGTGCGTGAGCGAAATTTCCTATCAGTTCTCCCACCTACAGAGACCCCACCCCACCCCACCCCACAGTCGATGGTTGGAAGAAGTCCTAAAACTTAAAGCACACTTGCACGTGCCACCAGACCAAGAGTAAGAGCCAACCAGAGTAAGAACAGTCATTCAGCCATTCAATTACTTTTGCTGTTTACAGTCCTGCCGTCGTCCTGCAGTCCTCCTGCCACAGACAAAAGCCAGAAAGCTGACGCTGGCGCTTCATCATAGTTTCTACGACAGCTTTTGTGTCGTCCTGCCACTGCAGTGGGGACTGGGGACTGGGGAAAATCGCACTGGTGGCACTTTTCGGGCCAATGCAGTTTTCTTTTCAGATTCCACTTGGCTGTGAATTATTTATAGAATGCTCATCTGGATGGCGACCAGAACCAGTCCCACCAGTCGCCTGCCGTTGCCATTGTTTCGGGGCTTACTTACTTGAAATGATAGCTGCCATTCTCATAGCCGAAGAATGGGACAGTATAGGTTAGCATCCAAATGTTTCCACCGCCGCAATCGTAGTACGGTTTCGACCATCTTCCATCCTCATATTTCACAGCCAGGGTATCGTCCTCAATGCGCTCCTCGGTGCGGTTCGAATAGAGATGAAAGGCTGCAATGAAACGAGAGGGGGGAATCAATATCCATTATGCAAGCAGTAATTAGAATCGATAGGCCTTTCAATGGAGCTCAAGAATGCACCGCGAAAGCTACACAGAGGAAAAACATTGCTATTTATTCGGCTTGGGTGTTTTCTTCTTTAGTTTCGTTTCTCTCGGTGCAGGACCTTGAGGTTTCAATGCCTAATGACTTTATAAATGCAATCACTCGGCCCCGATTGAGACATCCTGCAGTTGTCCAATGAATAAACCAAAAATGACGAGACATTAAAAACCTATCAGCGATTGCTTTTCTCCATATATAAACCGTTTTTCGACTGGAAATTACCTCAGAAAATGAAGAAGTCACTCTTTGAACGCCTACGACCGGTGCCACTCACCGAGAGCGTCGTCTCGTCAGACGCCTGCGTGTATTTCTATCGCGCTGCGACCTTTATGGGCTGGGTCCCACCCACCGCGGCGGGACTGCATCGATGGGTCTATTTTCTTTGGACCTGCACAACCATGGTGCTGGGGCTGGTGTACCTGCCGCTGGGACTTTCCCTCACCTATGTGGTGCACTTTGACAAGTTCTCGGCGGGAGAGTTCCTCACCTCGGTGCAGGTGGACATCAATTGCATTGGGAATGTGATCAAGGCCTGTGTCACCTTCTCCCAAATGTGGCGCATGCGACGGATCAACGCAATGATTGCCCCCCTGGATGAGCGCTGTGAGACGCTCAGCCAGCGCCAGATACTCCACAAGATGGTGGCCCGGGCGAATCTAATTATTGTGTTCTTTCTCAGCGTGTACCTGGGGTTCACCACCACGACGCTGATCGCGTCGGTGTTCGCGGGCAAGGCTCCCTGGCAGCTGTACAATCCGCTGGTTGACTGGAGGCAGGGCACGCTCCAGTTGTGGGGGGCTTCGCTCTTGGAATATTTCGTCATTTGCATTGGTGTGATGCAGGAGCTGCTGTCGGACACCTATCCAATCGTTTTCTTGTCCATATTCCGCGGACATCTGGCCATACTCAAAGATCGCATAACGAAGCTGCGCTGCAACACCGAGCTCTCGGAGAAGGAGAACTACCAGCAACTGGTGGACTGCATCAAGGATTATCGGACTATCGTGCAGTAAACAGATATACCTACATAGAGTTCTTGATCTCCAACTGATCTTCTCCTTTGCAGATGCTGTGATCTTATAAGGCCCACCCTGTCGGCCACCATCTTTGCGCAGTTCATGCTCATTGGCATCGTCGTGGGTGTGGCGGCCGTCAACATGCTGTTCTTCACCACCAGCATCTGGATGATCCTTTCAAACATCACCTTTATACTCGCCATTTGCGCGGAATCCTTTCCGCTCTGCATGACCTGCGAACTCCTGATCGAGGACTGCGAAGCCCTTGCCTGTGGTATTTTTCATTCCAACTGGATAGACGCGGATCGGCGGTACAAGTCGGCGATAATTTACTTTATGCACAGGGTGCAGCAGCCCATACAATTCTGGGCCGGAGCCATCTTTCCCATATCCGTACAGAGCAACATCACGGTGGCCAAGTTCGCCTTTAGTATCATCACGGTTGTCAATCAAATGAATCTGGCAGATAAGTTTCGAAAGGAAGCCTAAAGTTCGCCCCCCCAAAACTCTTGTTTTGTATTTGCACTATGAAATACAAGTGTTTAAACAAGAACTAATTTTGTTTGAGGCGGTAAACACTTGAAGTGAATAGTATTCGTAATCAGTGTGAGAGCATATAACTGTCTAGCAAAGTTTTTATCTTTCGCGCATTTGGTATTCTTATATACTAGTGTTGCCGTATTGGCTGATAAATGTTATTATAATGCAAGGGGATGCCGTATTGGCTGAAAGAGATTATCTTTCCACATCAGTTAATTAAAGAGTTTATGGAGTGTGTCAATTTGAACTTTGCAATCGTTAGACGAGGCCTTCCTGCCATCAAAGATTTAACAGCCAATCGAACGCTTGATTAAGTTATTAACCAATTCTGGATAATTGGCAGTTGGGTGGAAGTTGTGTTCGCACATTAATAATAAATCATTGTTGGCACTCTGCATGGCCGATTGTTTAGTCTAATTACAGGCCACAGCACAATGTCCTGAGCCTGGGCGTGGCTGGCCGAGCGAAACGCGAGCACCTGTCCACTTACCCTGGCTATAAAACAGACAGGCACTGGGACCTACATGCGACAATAGTCCCTGAGCACTGACTGGTTTAAATATGGTGTTGTTCGAGCTGATAAATCCGGCTCCGCTGACTGAGTCGGTCAAGTCCCGCGATGCGAACATTTATATGTATAGGGGCATGTGGCTAATCGGTTGGACACCGCCCAAGGAGGGTGTCCTGCGGTATGTGTACCTCTTCTGGACCTGTGTGCCGTTCGCCTTTGGGGTTTTCTACTTGCCGGTGGGATTCATCATCAGCTACGTGAAGGAGTTCAAGAACTTTACGCCCGGAGAGTTCCTCACGTCGCTGCAGGTGTGCATCAATGTGTACGGGGCTTCGGTGAAGTCAACGATCACGTACTTGTTCCTCTGGCGGCTACGAAAGACGGAGCAGCTGCTGGACACGCTGGACAGGCGGTTGCAGACCGAAAGCGATCGCCAGAAGATCCACAATATGGTGGCGCGCTGCAACTACGCTTTTCTCATCTACAGCTTCATCTACTGCGGCTATGCGGGATCCACGTTCCTCTCGTACGCGCTGAGTGGTCGTCCGCCCTGGTCGGTGTACAATCCGTTTGTCGACTGGCGCGACGGCCTGGGCAGCCTGTGGATACAGGCCATTTTCGAGTACATCACCATGTCCTTTGCCGTGCTGCAGGACCAGCTGTCCGACACGTATCCCCTCATGTTCACCATCATCTTTCGGGCCCACATGGATGTGCTGAAGGATCATGTGCGGAGTCTGCGCATGGATCCGGATAAAAGCGACGCGGAAAACTACCAGGACCTGGTCAACTGCGTGATTGATCACAAGATAATACTGAGGTAAGAGCTATCTAGAGAGGCCTAGGAATTGGCTAAGATCGGTTCATTCCTTCCTCAGATGCTGCGACATGATTCGTCCCATGATATCCAGGACAATTTTCGTGCAGTTTGCGCTGATCGGATCCGTGCTGGGTCTCACTCTGATCAATGTGTTCTTCTTCTCCAACTTTTGGAAGGGCGTGGCCTCGTTTCTGTTCGTCATCACCATCCTGCTGCAGACATTTCCCTTCTGCTATACGTGCAATCTGCTGATCGACGACGGCGAGGATCTGGCCAACACCATTTTCCAGTCCAATTGGGTGGATGCCGAGCCCCGGTACAAGGCCACCCTCGTCCATTTCATGCACAACGTCCAGCAGCCGATTATCTTCATAGCCGGAGGCATATTTCCCATTTGCATGAACAGCAACATAAGCGTAAGTGATGTTCGCTTTCTTATTTGAACAGATTTCGAATTCCAATTCTTTTTCGATTCGTAGGTGGCCAAATTTGCATTCAGCATTATCACAATAGTGCGACAAATGAATCTGGCGGAGAAGTTCCAGTAAAACGAAGAAGTTTCCACGTTATTATCTCGAATTTTCCTGCACTTGAATCGAAAAAAGGCAAAGCCCGCGATTTGCATAAAATTTGTATATTTTATGGCTTAAACCGCATAAGATTTGGCCTGATTTAGTTGGTAAATGGTAATACGTACATATAGCAATGGTAATGTCTGAGAATGGAGGCCAAAATTTGGTAAATTGTGTTAAAAGACGGAAATTACAACAGCCAGACGTCGGCAATTGGTAGCAGAGAGCAGGAGGACGAGCACGAGGATGAGGATGAGCACTGGCGCACATTCCACTGAAGGAGGAGCAGCCACAGGAAGTACATATAACTGTTTACATATTGTATGCGATTTTTATTTAAATTTTATGTTAAACACGTGACTTGTAAACAGCAAAAGAGGGAGGCAGAACAGCACAGCACTCGCATATAGTCGTAGTCGTATAATAATATAAATTGCTTCGCTCAGTCATAACAACTACAACGGGGATGAAATCTATAGTATAGTATTCTATTCTGCCGGCGGTTGAGTAAAAAGCAAATATTATGACATATTTTTGCGGTTACACACACACACACATGCGACATAAATATATATATGAACTTGTAAAGTGATGAGGAGACAGATACAAGATACACATGTAGCTATCGGATGTCTGTGGCGGATCCAACACAACAAACTGTCCTTACAGCTTCAAGGAGTCTAGTTTGTTGTGCTTTTCATAGCTAGTTATCCTTTGGGTCTGGCAGGAAAGTGAGTGTTTATTCAATTATATTTCATGACTCATTCCGAAAATGCTGCAAATTATAAATTGCCAGCTTAAACAGGAAATATTTACTCCAATTTAAATTATCATTGATGAAACTAGGCCACACAACTAATTTATGCAAATTTATTTTCTATGCACTTTAAGCGACATTATTCCATATTTTTGAATAATTATATTAGAACTCGTTAGGCATTGATAGCGCATTTTGAAGTGCTTTGCTCACATCGGTGAAGCTGCAAAAATATTATTAATTAGGCATTGAAAAGGTAATCAATCATTTATCTTATGCATATATACATACCATATACATATATAAACTCAATCGAATTAATAGCACCTGAATTGGCCGCAAATTGGTTGCGGTGTGAAGAATTGAAACAGCCTTATGCAGCAGGCGGCAGGTGGCAAGCGGAAAGGCACAGAACGAAAATGTTGCAAATTTAATCAGAACTGCACCGGTTATCGCATCGGCTGGAGCTTAAGAGCGGCCGTGACAGTGGCTGTGGCAGTGGCAGTGGCAGTGCCTTTGCCTGACAGTTGCAAGTCGCAAGCTTCCCGTTTTCAGCGAGGGTAAAGTTTTTGCGGGTAAACTTTAAAGGCAAAGGCGAATGCGAATGCAAATATGCAAATGCACATAAATTGAAAGTCAGCGAACGCCGTGTGGCCTTGCTTCACTGAGCGTGCTCTGGGGTGGAGTGGGGTGGGGTGGGGTGTGATCGGGTAGGGGATATATTTCAGCACGCCATAAATCATAGTTTACCGCATATATACTACATGGTATTACTCGTACTCGCACTCGCACTCGCACTCGCACGTTAAGGCGCATTCCACATTCTGAGAAAGTTTTCCGTGTGGCGGCCTATAGATATAGGACTCCGATGTCGAACACGGCCAGTGGCTTTCATTTATTGTTTGAGCCACGAACATTGTTTGCCTAGTGCCCAGTTTTGTCAGTTTTTGCCAGCATTTTTCACTTTTCCACTTTTCCACTTTTGTCTTTTCAATTTTCCCCATCTCGCAGCGGCAAACAAACAAATGAGAACCAAACTTTGATGTAGTATGGCAAATAGTTGGCTGCCAGCCTGCAATCAGCCTCTCTTAGCCCTCCGCTCTGTTAGACTGGCCGAAAACTATACTGGCTATTAGTATGCATGGGCCTGGACTATGGACAAACGTCTCTCCCTCTCTCCCCCTCTCTAGGGCGTCCCTTTCCGATTTGCATGTTTGTTTTCGATTCCATTTGTTCTATCCTGCCACTGCCTCCCTCTATTCTGTCCCTCTGTCCATCTGTCCCGCTGTGTGGTGGTGGTTGCAGCAAAAGTCATACGGAGCCATCGAGCACGACATTCTATGCACATTTTTCCACGGCATTCCCCCCACATTCAATTGTGTCTGGCGTGTGCCACATCCCACGATAATACCAAATACTCATGCGATATTTAGTGTGTATTAGTGGCAGGATGTAGGCAAGCAAACAAATAATTTGCATGCCAGGACACAGAGGACACATACCGTGCCACCGTGGGGCAATCGGGGTAATCTCGTGTGTGTGTGACGGGGCGTGCAACTGTAACCTTTAATTTGAAAATATTGCGAAATGCTGCGGCATTGGCATGTCAAATGCATTTCTCCATACTCTCTCACTCTCACTCTCACTCTTTCTCGCTGATTGAGGGTGCTGGAGTGTGATAATTATGCAATCAAATAGACAAAACGGGAGGGGAGGGGAGTGCCACAAGGAGGTGTTGGAGAGAGAGAGAGAGGGCGAGGATAAGTTGACATCATTAAAACTAATTCAACGACATTAAATTGTTTGTGTGCTGTTTGTAATCACTTTTCGCTTCGTAGCTAAAACTTTGCTTGTTAAACTTTGAATACTGAAGGATAATCCAGGAAACTTCAGGAAGCAGACAAGAAAATTTCAAGACGACGAGCAGGAGACACGCAGACTGCAGGACTATAATGATGAGGCTGAGTAGATGTCAGTAGAGCGACGGACTCTGGAGGACTCTTGCATAAAATTAGCTTACACGCATCACTGTCCCTGTCCCTCTCCCTGTCGGCTGTCCCTGTTGCTGTCGGAGCAGGGTCAAGCCGGATCAAGCCGGATGCCATCCGTGTGATGGGATTAGATGTAATCACTCAGGCGACCAGTGGCCTAGCCATAGCAGCTAATTAACAACGGAATGTGAGATTCCGTGGCAAGGCAATTTCCATTTAGAGTAGCCCACGTTGAAAGTGGCAGTTGAAAGTTGAAGTCGAGCGGGAGACACTTTCGCTTTCGCTTTATTTATGCGCTTAATTGTTGGCCCGTCGGAGGAGGACTCTTTCGACCAAGTGGCAATGATAAAACATTGTGAAATATGCCGCTCTCTCTCTCTCTCTCTCGCTCTCTCTCTCTCAAATGGCAACGCAATTAGGCAGCATCCCTTGGGGCTGCCTAGCCTGAAGAGCGGAGGCGGCGCCTCATTCCCTGTCCTGTTTGGGGCTGTGACTAATGAAGGCGGAGATTAAAGCCCCCAACAAATATATAAATATTCAATGGCATATACATGTACATCTACATGTACATCTACATCTACATATATATTGTACATGTCGCACTAAAGGCAAGGCGCTATCAGGGTGGCCCCATAAATAAGACAGAGAGTTCTGCCTGTCCCGTCCGTGTCCCGTCCGTGGCATAAATCAGAGCGGTCATTCTGGTAGGGCTCTATATTTGAATATGGCTTTTTGGTACGTACATTTCAGATACTGCTCGTTGCGGGCTATCACCTTCTCGGCGTTCTTGCGGGCCAGAAAGAACCACTCGGAGGTATTGCCCAGATAGTGGTACTCCATGGCCAGATCCTTGGCAAAGATTGCCCCCAGATTCGGGGGCGGCAGGCGGTAGGCGAACGGACAGAAGAGGCCCGGCTGTGCGGGATGCTCGTTCCAATCGAAGCAATTTCCGGCCGCGAATATATCATCGTCGAACTCCACCATCGATAGAACGGAGGCGTGCAGCAAGTTGACATCTTCCTGCACCCGCTGCCCCGTTGTCTTGAATATTCTGCAATAGACACAAGAGACACATATCGGATATTAGTTGCAATGCTGCTGCCACTGCCACTGCTGCTGCTGTTAGACAAGAAAAAATGCAATTTATGTTGCAAGTCCGACAGGAAATTGCATTTAAAATAGATGAAAAAGTGTGTGGGGATTATGGGTGGATGCCATGGAATGTTGTATACTCTTCATGTTCATGTTCCACAAATCGAATGGAGGAGAATGACTTTGAAGTCATTAGGAGAGTGCCTATCCTCATAGCATACCACCCATATTTAAGCATTTCTGTGGCAGGACATCTATCCTCCGAATAATGGAACAAGCCTGGCTAGCTGGCTGGCTGGCTGGCTGGGATTCAAGCAGTGCACCGAAAGTGACTCAGTGGAGCGAACCCAGCGACCGCCTTGGATTGCCATTCCCTCATTTTTGTCGGTGGCCTGGCCTGTCATTCCTCGAGAGTCGGGGGCTGCGACTTTCACTCGGCTCTGTTTCACGTAGAAGGTGGGTGGGTGGGTGGTTGGATGGCTCGGTCGGTCTTCTGCTGACTTGTTACAAGTGCATACTTATAGGCGCAGCCGCCTTCAAGCTGCGCTCAAGTGCGCTGCGCGGCTGGCGGCTGGCGGCTGGCGGCTATTGTCTGTGCCCACGTTCCCACAATGACTGCCAGCATAGCAGGAGCCTCTTCCTATTCCTCTCCCTCTCCCTCTCCTCCACTCTACAGACCTACAATGGACGGGTGTGGGTGTGTGGGTGAGGAAAATGAGTAAACGAGAAAATTACATTCAAGATTTCTGCCAAGAGGATACATGTACGGAGGCGACCTCCTTCCGCTCGCTCTCTGTCTGCGAAATATTAATTAAAATGTCGCTTTAAGAGCAGAGGCGGGGGGCCGCGAGGCCGCGAGGAAAAAGAGCTGCCACAACATTGCTTGCAATTTGATTTTCCGATACATTAGCCTGGAGGCAGCATCCAGAGCAGATATGGAAAACTTTCAGCAACAGACATGGGCTCTGGCTCCCCTATGGCTGGGACTCACTCGCTAATTGGGCGTGGCTCATTAATTTGCTTGTGGGCCTCATTTGTAAATGTCAACGGCATTTGTCAGCGCCCATCTCGGCGGCGCCCTCTGCA
Source organism: Drosophila athabasca (assembly GCA_008121215.1). Lineage (NCBI taxonomy): Eukaryota > Metazoa > Arthropoda > Insecta > Diptera > Drosophilidae > Drosophila > Drosophila athabasca. Next base: position 2,104,854 of record VMQQ01000019.1, on the reverse strand, counting down.
GAGCGCCTGCATATCCCAGACAATGTCCAAGGTCGTGTCAGGGCTCAAAAGTCGCCTTATGAGGACGACAATGTTTTCTGGTGATAATGCTGACTTAGCAGAGCTCAACATGGAGTTGACAGCTTTTTTTCCAGCATCTCCTGCTCCCCGTTATTTATGGCACTTGGAAGGGGCCCCTCTTGGAGCCCCTCTTGGAGCCCCTCCTGGAGCTGCAATTATCAGTACATCTCTTGGTATCTGCGAGAACAGTTTGCTTTTACTTGGATACTTTAATAGTTTTCGGACCACTCCTTCTCTCAGGTGCAATCCCAATTGGCTGTAGCTGTAGCTCCCGCTCTCGTCCTTCGTCTGACTTAGGGAAAAGTGTGCTAAAGACGCTTTTCAACACTCGAGTGCTGCAAGGGAAAAGGGTGCAAAAACAAGCAGCAAACAAGCTCCAGTCGGTAGTTGGTAGTTGGTAGTCGGAAGTCGGGAGGGGGTGGGGTGGGGTGGGAGTCTAGAGTAAGTAACTCACTAAGTACTTGAAAGTGTTTCCCTCTTTACGTTTCGGCCTTTGTCTGTGCTTTCTGCAGGGAAACTGTAGCGCTACAAGGGTCTAGGCTAGTGTTAATCCAGGAGTTTGCAGAACCCGGAACCCATGTTGGAATTCCATAAGGCTTCCCTCTCCTCTCCTGCTAAAGCCTCTGACATTTAATTAAAAACATGTTGGCCTCAACACTGGACTGGACTGGAATTAGGTGTGTGGTCGATGTCTCTCTTTTATCTTATCTCTTATCTTTTCCTTCGGGCTGCAGGCAGCATCGGCAGCAATTTATTCCATATTTATGCTGTCACTCTGCCACCTGCCACCTGCCACCTGCTCTCCTCTCCGAATTGCATTAAGTATCCGTCTAGTTGGTTGCCCTGATCCCTGGCCAGTCAGCGAGTCACTCGGCACAAATTGGAACTTGGAGCATCGGTTGATGCCATGAGAGGCAGGCCTGACTGCCTGCCACTTAAGCTGCTTTCTTTTTTTGTTATTTGACTTTTGAGAAGGTCGTTGCATGTCGAGGGTGAAGGGCTTTCCCAAAGCCCACTCGCCCCCGCCCCCGCCATTCGCAATCTTAACTGGTATTTGCATTCAAGTCGATGCCAAGGTCTTCCGCTGACTGATGTGAAAATGATGAACGGGTATTGATTTTGCCATGGCAAACACAAGCCACACAAAACAGAAAACAGAAAACAGAAAACACACAACAGCAGAGATGAAAACAAAATGTGCAAAGAAAAACAAAACAAATATTTGAAATGGCCAACTTGCATTAACAAGCAAATTAAATTCTATTATCGTTATGCGTGAAAAGCAATTAATTATGCACGAACTGGGACGGAAAATTTCAAATGAAATCGCAAATTCTGGCACCTGAATATGGCATCAACGGGCCAAATTGTATAACAAAACAGCCATCAGGCTGACGAATCCTCAACAGGACTCTAAAGACACACAGAAACACAGGCCAGGCCAGGACGAGACGAGAGCACTTTTGGTTTGCCCTTTGGGCAACTACCTCAAGCCTCTGATTCCGACTGCTGTCGACAGACATCTTAATTGAAAGGGAAATGCTCCGGTTTAATTATTCAAAGCACACGCAGTGCTCGGCTCCTTAGGACCATCTGCCCAGCAACTACTTGGTCCTGGTACTCGGCCGGGAAGGATGCTTCAATGAATGAAATGCTTTGGCCATGAAGCTGGTGAATCGGTTGTCGACAACCTTTTCGGCCAAGCAGTCGGCGGGCGACCCTTTTATATAAAGTTTGGCGCCTTTTATTTGTTTGACGGGTGCGCCTTTTAATAGCCCATAATGGTCAAGGTTTTTTGACCAATTTTAATTAGGCCATAATTAAATGATCAAAAGCGAAAACATAAGCGCTGGCACAGCATTCGAATGCCGTAGGTATGACTCGCCCCCCCGCCCCCTTGCTAATTGAGTTCCGTATTTTATTTGATTGCCGAATGGAAATCGATTCACAGACAGTTAACATTAGGAGGAGGCAGGAGTGGAAGGATCGATTCCTTTTCGACATGAAAGGTAGGTACTCTATGTATACCCATATCCTCCCAAATGAAAACTGGAAATATCCCTCATGTGAAATTTCGTTAGCACATTAAAACCAGCTAATTGACAATTTTCTTTTCCTCATTGGCAGTAATAGGCATAGAAGAGAAACCAAATACAAAATACGATCAAAAGTTTGGCCTAAGAGGAAAATTGCCTCCTCGATGGCAGTGACTCTTGTGGCATGACAATGGCATGTGTGTGTGTGTGTGTGTTCAATTAGCCAACAGGAAAAGGAGTTCAGTTAATTAAAAGTTCCAGCCGCTGCTATCCTTGTTCTTTTCTTGTTGTTTTTCTCCATGTTTTCCTTTGTTGCCTGTTTGGTTTCTGCTGCTGCTGTGTGCCACCCTGCGGCTAAGTGCGCCCTGAGGCAGCACTTGTTGTTGACATGTTTATACTGGCCACAAGACCAATCCTGCCTCAGCCTCTCTCCCTCCTGTTCCACTCCTATTGGCCTGTTGTTTGAAAAATGCCTTTTTGATTTAGTCCATTAATTGCTTTCAAGTTGGTAACTTCTTTTCAACGTACTTTTGGCTGCCTGATGATTATTATTGCTTTGTGTGCGCCCTTTGTGTGGCAGCAGAAGTTGGCAAACATTTTGGCCAGAAAAGTTTACTTTTAAGAACACGCACTCCAATAGGCACTCGAGCAGGCAGGGCCGGGCAGGGCAGGGCGGGGCAGGAGGGGCAAGGCTGGCGATGAGTCGAGCATAATGAGTCGCGAGGGCTTCGCGCCTTTCTGCAACTTTTGCTGCCACAATGCGGCGGAAGCTATGCTGGCTGGTCTATGGCCCAGGGCCGGGGTCTTGTCTGATCCTGGCCTTGCCTTTGGTCGCAAGAGTGGCAAATGTTTTTATTGCGCAAAAATAGACTCCCTCCCCACCAGGCCCTCCCCCCCCCCCACCAGAAAACTGTAGCTGCGGCTTAAATGTTACGCATTCGCCAAGTGGGACGACAACCACTTCAGTGGAAATGCTGTAAATGGAGGCGACTCTTCAGAGTTGGGGGGAGCTTCGCTTCTCGCTTTTCGGTGTCTACTCGACAAATTTGTTAAGCTGTTAAGTTATGGCAACATGTGTTGCACAGAGCGTGCCACGCGCTGCTGCAGCAGGCCAGCAATGTGCGTCTTATGTAAAAAGAGGCAAAATCCGCCAGACAACGCCAGCCAGGCAGCAGCAGGGGGCAGGGGGCAGGGGACAGGGGGCAGCAACGGAAAGTCAAACTCAGATGCGAGGACGCTAAAATAAGCCAACTGGAAAACGGCCGCGGCCCAGTGGTGGAGGGCGGGTGGTGGCGTTGAATAGGATTCATGTACCGCCGGTGGCCTACAGATGGCAGAAGGCATGGACATGTCCATGTCAGTTGCACTATGGCCGCATTTAGGGGCATGGGGGCATGGGGCCACGGGGGCATGGGGCATGCAGCAAGAAGATCCACATTTGGATTGTTCTGCGCAGAATGAAAACAATTTCCATTTTGGCGGCTGTAGACAACTGCATCGTTGCATCGCTGCGAACAATAAAAAGTTTAGGGTGTGGCAGTGGCAGTGGGAGTGGCAGTGGCAGTGGCACGGAACCGAACAGCAGAACAGCAGAAGAGCAAAACCATGGCATTATTAGCACCGCCCGCGGAGCAAGGCACGGAGTAAATCAAGCGGCACAAAGTCCTCGCTCGCACACTGAGAGAAATCGAGTGAAAGAGTGCAACAGCCGAGCTTACTTGGAGGCAGCATCGGAAAGCTCCTTCGGTTGATTTCTTTCGATGCATCCAGGCGCACAGGACTTGCCTGCATGCATGCATATATATTTATTGCTTCCGTTGGCAAAAAACTTTGAAGGAGGTTGACAATGGGAGACGATTCTGATTCCGATTTCGATTCCGATTCCGATTCCCCGTCCTCCACCTTCCTGAGAGTGGGGAGTGGGTGTGGGGCCTTGGCTTGTGTCCTTGCTGTTGTCGCATTTCATTGCCGCTGGCAATTGAAAAGTGCATCGCTTATGCAGATTTCAATTTCGATTGCTTCTATGAAGTGAAATCAAATGCCACGCCCCAGAAACAAAATAAGTAAAACAACTAACAGCAACAGCAACAGCAACAGCCATGAACAAGCGACGAACAAGCAATCAATTATTTGCCAAGTTTATTGCCAAAAAGTTCAAGTGAAAAACAGAATCATTGCACAAGTGGAATGTCTCGCATCAAAAGAGTTTAGCGATGGCCCCCCTCTAACCTCTCTATCTATGGTATCTCTCTCTCCCGCTCTCTCTTTTACTGTCTCCCTGTCTCTGTTAAGTTCGAAGAAACCGGAAACTCAATTTCTGAGACCTCTGAGCTGCTCCTCTGCTCCTCTGCTCCACTCCACTCATTCAGCATTGTCTCACCTAAGCACGACAACACATTTAAGTACTTAAAAGTTTTCTCCGATTCCTTCTGCTACGTACGTTTCAACACTTTTGTTGCATGTTCCTTGGGTGTGTACATCTCTCTGTGTACATCTGTGTGTGTGTGTGTGTGTGTGTGTCTGTGTGTGTCGTTTCCTCTTTTTGTTTGCTGTCTACACTTTGGCGGTGCGGCGTGAACGGAAACTAACGAAAAGTGGCCAAGGCAAGAAAACAATTGAAGCTCGTAATTTTCAACTTGAATTGATATTGTTTTTCCTGCCTGCCTCCCTGCCCCTCCCCCTAGCCCTAGAGCTACAGCTACAGCGACTGTTTTGTAGCCTTTTGTTTTCGTTAAATGTTATTCTTGTTTTTGTTTGTTTGCGCAACAAAGTAAACGGGAAATACCCCACACACACACACATACACACACACAAAAAACCAGTGAAAGAATGGAGGAGGGCAGGACGGAAAAGCGATAACAATGTATCACAAAACAATAACTTCAATTAGTACCTATCTATGCTATACTCTCTCTCTCTTTCTCTCTCTCTCCCTTTTGGGTACAGTAAAAGTTTTCCCGGCTGCCTTTGATTATGTTAACACAGGGAAAAACTGATTAAAACCAGCCCTGATTAGCGCTGCCTCCCGTCTGCTGCCTGCTGCCAGCCACACCTCTTGAAGTTATGAACAAGAGATTTCCCCATCCAAAGTATCTTTCATCAGATTTATGTCGGGGGTCCAGGAGTCAGCCAAAGCCTGGGCTTTGAGGGCAGCTGCTGCCCTCACAGAACAGAAGTCTGGGGCAGAGCCAGTCCCAGGGGCAGCATTCCATATTGAGCAAATTTAATGAAAACAAATGCCAAACATATGACACTCAATGCAATAATAATGTTGATCCCGATCCCAGTTGCCAGTTGCCAGCTCCTAGATCCGTATCCTGGAACACAGTTTAATTTATTGACATTTGACGTTAACAGCCATTTTCTTTGGGAATTTGACGTTTTATTGCTCCCCAGACCAAAGCAGGGTCCTGTCTTGGCCCTTGTCCTGCTCTCTCTCTCTCTCTCTCTCTCTCTCTCTTGCTGCGCCCCTCTGGCCTCGCCGTCACTTAATTTGTCAAGTCGCTTTTGGCCTGGTTAATTGTTTATTTGTGCGTTTTATCGACAAGAGGCATTTGTTCATTAGATTTGTCAGCTTTGCTATTCATGGTTTTTCCTCCCCTAATCTTTTCCCTCCCCTCCTCCCACTGCCCCTGCTCATGCCCTTGCCTACTTTTTGTCTTTCTATGTGTGGCTTTTAACAAATGAGTTTTTCGAACAAATGGCTTTGATTTCGTTCTCTGATCAGGAAAAAATGGAACAGGAAAACGTTTAAGTATATTCCATTTCAGGGGTCCGACTAAAGCACATCCATTGTCCCGACTCGACTTTCCGCCACGACTCTCCGAAATGAGCTTCAGTTAACATCGCTTTCCACCAATTTGTGTGCTGCAATATTTTGTCCTCTTTGCCTGTTGCTTGAAGCAATCAAATCAACCTCTGCTGTTGCTCTGTCATCGAAAAGAAAAGAGAGGTAAATGTTTGGTTGAGGTAAAAACGACAGGACGTGAGGTAAACGAAACACAAGCCAAATCAGTAGAGAAAAACATTGAAACGTTCTTTCGTTTTTTCGCTTCACAAAGACATAAATTCAATGTCTAATGTCCTTCCGCAGGAGGGGAGAGGGGAGAGCACAACGACATAGATATTGATACTGTGCAGAGGACATATGCAGGCGGTTGGCAGCAGGACGCAGAATGACAGGACACAGGATGCTGGCACGGACTCTTGACCAGCACCCACATATGCGTCAAATGATGAAACTTTGTGTTTATTGTTCATCTTGGGGCTGCCAGTAGAGGACAAACCAAAGGAAAGGAAAGGAAAAGAAAGAAAAGAAACACAAACTGTGGGTGAAACTTTTCTGCTCTTGCTGCTGCTGTTGCCACACGCGGCAGCATAGATCGAAGGAGGCAATAGGAGAACTAGCATGTCCTTGAGATTGTCACTTGGCCAGCTACTGGCGAATCGATGACGGAATCAGGAATGACATGGACATGGACCAGGGACAGGGACAGGGAACTGAAGAAAAGAAGACATTGGCCACACATTGGCCAGCTGGAAAATTGGTAGAGAAAAACCCAGAGTTGCGGTCGTTGTTTGGATAAATCAAAGTCCTGGCTCAAACTTTTTTCCTCTGTTCGGCTAAGTAATTGAACTTTTATCAAAATATAAGTATTGCACGCACCCAAGTAGCAGGAGACAGCCAGGGAGTCAGAGAGTCAAAAGTAGTCCTGACAACTGGAAGGACATTATAAGCGTTGACAAAGGACACTTGCCGAACGGTGAAACGGGGAAGAAGATGAAACGGTGAGCCATGAAAGGTGAAAGGAGCAGCCGAACGATACGAATATTCTGTGCTATTTTTTTGTGTAGGAATCGAACAGGACACCCACCCAGGACTACAACTGTGAGAGTTTATAGCTGGAGTACAGCAACGTCTTTTATATTTCTTTTAAATGGTTAGTGATGCCACACACCAAGTGATCCGCCATCGGTCTACACATTTCGAATGTGGCCGTATATTTGGTATTCTTCTTATATTCTAGTGTTGCCGTACTGGCTAATAGAGGTTATTATAGTAAATGGGGCTGCCGTATTGGCTGATAGAGGTTATCGTTTACCTTTGTGGCACCGTTCAGATTTCGACACCCAAAACACAAAATTGTTTTATTTTCAAAATTCGAAATTCAAAAAAGGCGATGCCCGTCATCAGGTTGGAGTCCTCGGATGGTGTTGTTTTCGACACGGATGCCGAAACTGCAAAATGCTCGGGCACCATTAAAATTATGTTGGGGGATTGCGGCCTGGCGGTCGAGGACGGGGAGGAGAAGGAGAAGGAGGACCATGACCATCCCCTCATACCCGTGCCGAATGTGAATTCGGCAATTCTACAGAAGATCCTGACCTGGGCCAAATACCACCAGCATGACGCTCCCGCTGCGGAAGATGAGGCCAAGAAGGATGGGGAAATGGAGGAATATCCCATCTGCGAGTGGGATGCAGACTTCTTCTCGGCCATCGACCAGGGCACTCTCTTCGAGCTGATCATGGCAGCCAATTACTTGGACATCGGGCCACTGATGAACGCCGCCTGTCAGACGGTGGCCAACATGATCAAGGGCCACACGCCCGAAGAGATTCGGCTAATCTTCAATATTCCACGTGATCCCACGGCAGAGGATTTGTATGAAAATCACAGCGTGCGGAGCAGTGACAGCGAAGATAACTAAATTAGTAGGAAAAGTCATGATATACAAACTCCACTGAGAAATCTATTCTATCTTTTGCCCAAATTGAGTTGAGGTTTTTCGCTTTTTCCACATCTCTATGGGCAATGGTAGCTCCAATTTCCCCATTTCCCCATTTCCCCATTTCCATTTCTATTTCCCTCGCAATATGCATTCGGCATTCGGCTGTGTCGAAAACTTTCGATTGGAAAAGTTTCTCATGTGTATAATAATGCGAGGAGAGAGAACTTTCGCTTTCGCTTTCACTTTTTGCTTTTTGCTCACCTGGTCAACATGTTGGCGCGATTGACGGCCACCTCGGCCTCCACACGGAATCGGTCCTGGGCATAGCGGTCGACCACACCCTCGCCGAGATTCAGAGAAGTGCCGGCCACACAGTTGGAGCCCATCAAGTGCTGCTGCTCGATGTACTGCAGGAATTTGGAGACCAAATCTATTTTGCTGTCCCTCGCATTGATCACGTCCGCCGTTAGCTGATTGGACTCCATGTTCTCTCCGTCCGTGTCGTCGTCATTGCCCTCCACATCCTCGATGACCAGCTGCTTGGTGTTGTCATCGATTTGCACTTCCGGCGGATAGCCATCGTCCATCGTTACCTCTGAGGTATCCAGCACCGAATCAGCCTCCCCATCGGCCTCGAAATGGATCTGCTTCACCTCCATGTTGGCCCGAGAGCGCGCCTCGGCCCCAGGACTGTTGTCAATTTCATTTGCATTGCGATTACCGTCATCCAGCCACTCTGTGGTGCTGGTGCCGCCGCTGTCATTGAGCAGCTGCAGCTCCTCAAAGGGCAACCTGGCATACGACTGCTTCTTCTCCGTGTTCTCTTCGTCAACGTCAACGTCAGCGTCTACGGCTACGTCGTCGTTGACACTGTCATCGTCATCAGCGATATTATCGTCATTGTTGAAAGCATCGTTTTCACTGCCTGAATGCGAGTCATCGAGGCGGTAATCGGATTCTGTGGAGTCTCCTGAAGGGACTCCAATGTCGCCTACGCCTACGCCTGCTCCTCCTCCATCCGCCGGCTCCTGCCAGCTGCTGCTGTTCACTGGCAGCAGTCGTGTCCTTGTCGCACTCGCGGTCACATGATGAGGCGCAAATTTCGCCATTTTTGGCATGGAAGTGGTCGATAACGGCTCGTCCTCATCCTCATCCTCATCGTCATCCACCTCCACCTCTTGGGAGTCCTCCATGGCTGCCTCATCCTCCGCGTAATTGGCATCATCAATGTTGGCACGCACAAATTGCCGCAGTTGCAGAGCTCCATCGACTGCACCTGTTCGCCCTGTGCCTGTGCCTGGACCACGTGTCGGAGTTGACTTGGCAACCAAAGGGCCTCCAACTGCTGCTGGGGGCGTTGGTGCCGGCGGCGGCGGTGGCTGGGGCGCGGTCGTGGGAGCGGCAGTCAAACCCACGACAACATTCTGGTAAGCCGACTCTAATGAATTCTCCAGATCAATCTCGTCCGCCAATTGCATGACCTCACTTAGAGCAGCCGTTTCGTCGTCCTCGTCCTCGTCGTGGGTTGGAAGACGACCCTGTAGATGTTCAGCCTCTGCAAGGCTGCGATGGTTCTTGGCCGGATGGAGCACACCCAGGCTCTTGTCCACGCTCTTCCGAATGCTCTCGTTGATTTTCTTCTTGTGCAATTTGCGTATTTTATGCGTGACTGGGGCGCTTGCTGTGCCACCTGCCCCAGGCTGCTGTGTGGGCGTGACTGAAGTGAGGCGGGTGTTGCTGGTGCTGTCACTCCCACTGGTGCCACTAGTGGCGTTCCCATTCCCATTCCCATTGCTGTTGCTGTTGATGTTTGTGTTGTGAAGCATATGGGAGGTGCGGGAACGCCCGTGGCGAATGTTGAAGCTGTCGCCTGCCGCCATCAGGGTTTCCGCTTCCGCTTTGATGCGATTCCGTGGGGATCCAACGGCTGTTACTGTTCTCTGCGTTCCAGCGACTGTTGCGGCTTCTAGGTCCGCTGCCGCATGCCCCTGCCCCAACTGCAACAGCATCAGTGGCATCAGCATCCCCATCCACAGCAGCAGCTGAAACGTTTGCGGCATCCTCATCCTCATCCTTTGCCTTTCCGCTGCTTTCCGCCAGCAACTGCTGCTGCTGCTGCAGCTCATTCCGCGGCCTCTGAACCGAGGTACGCGGTGCCGTTTGGACGCTGACTGGATTTGTTCTGCTCTGGTTCGCTGGTTATCTGGTTCTCGGATCCAGTGATGAGGACCCCTATACACTTCTACCGGTTACTTTGTGGCTCGCTTTGATTTGCTGATCGGTCCTTTGCTCTCGACTGTGCAGCGATCCCTGTGTGGCTGGCTGTCGATTGGTTGTGTCTCTGGTTGTGTAATCTCCTGGTTTCGCCAGCTGGAATTTTCAATCATCAAAGACCAAAGCGAAAACATGACACATCATCCGCATCGAGTGCCCCATGTGCCCTGTGCCAGCCCATGGCCAGCGGAAGTACAGGGGCCCCGCTGTCGCGGCTTTGATGCCCATTTCCAATTTGCCTCAACTGCTTTTCCCTTTGGCCTCTTGCTTTGTCCTTTCCTCCAATTCGATGCCAAAACGATTGATAAACTGAAATGGAAAAAGGGAAATCCAATGGTTAGCCTTCGAGTGAAGCTTCGATGGAATCGAACGGATGAAGCAAAGGGCCTTAAATATAAGTTAGATGGTTGTGTAATTGGTTGGTTGGCTAATTGGGCGTTTACCGTGATTATGAATGGCAACGAAGACAAGATGATAGATACACAATAGTACTCTGGAAATCCCAGTTATAATCATGAAAATTAAACTACGATTAAACTGAAAGCCAAAGCCAGCTTTCCATTCTTGTCTCTTTGGGTTACGTTGTAGTCAACGTAAGCAAATTATTTGCTGTGATTTATGCGAATCTCCATTGTTATTTACTTGCCGCAGAAGCTGCCACCAGCTCAAGGTCGCACGTTTCGCAGGGTCCTGTACTTTGAGGAAGAGAATTGCGCGCTTTTCTCAGTTTCTCAGGCAGGAACCTGTCCGTGGACAAAAGCTTTGGGAAAACAACAACGTTAAGTTCTGGCTCACAAATGCTCCAGCCAAGGCGGCAATTAAAAATTTCCGCATCTACGCAGAAGCCAGAATAAAATACAAAATGAATAATTGTTTCCCCAGGCAGCAAATATTGCGCATACGCCGCTGTGTACCGCTCTATGGCACTGCATTGTGCCAAGTGAAAGGGAGAGAGAGAATGTCAGCCCCCCTCCCCGCTCCCCACTCCCCACTCCCCACTCTTTCACTTAAATTAAACGCAATTTGTAGGAACTGTGCTTTGATTGTCAGCTGGGGGATTTAGCGAATAGGAAGGTGTCGGGGAGGAGGCGCGGGGAGTGTGCGGGGCGGAGCAGCAGAGTGAACATAAATAAAAGTGTACGGCCACAATTCGCATAAATATTATGGCGCTAACAAATTATATGCCATTTAAATGTAATACCAACTAATTCTGGAAAAGAAAATCCACTTTTGGCAGGTCCCAGATTCCGTTGCGCTCCTCTACGGCTCCTCTACGGCGATGGGCAGGGCAGGGCAGGGCATAAAAATGTTCATCCTCATATAGCGAGAGGATAGCTTTGGTAGTCGCAAAGGCAGCGCCACATCCAGTTCTAATTTCGAATTTTATGAGCCATAAAAATTGCTCCAAGGCGAGGCCAAAACATCAACAGACAACAGAGCACAAAAGCAACAGCCAGTGGCACGGACAGGCATGGAGCGTGGCATGATGGTGGGGCATGAGGAGGGCTGGGCGCACAGCGGCAGCAGCAAGAGTAATTGACACCCATGCAGCCAGGAAGGAGGCAAACTGTGGAGCAGACTCTGGGCAGGACTCTGGGCAACCGATAAACAAGAAATGTATGGAATATTTTTTAAAGTCACAATCGACATTCCTTTGAAATGAATCAAAATGAATTATATTCTGTTGGAATTTATGAATGCCATCAATTTTCTATTAGAAAATTGTCTATTATCTGCTAAAGTCAGAAACTATTCAGCTTGAATAAGTTTGCCACAGCCTGGCAGATGGCAAATGAAAAATGTGGCATTATAGTGGGTGGGGGCATAGTGTGAGTGGATGCCACATGAAATCCTGCTGTAATTTGGCTCCAAAATCGAAATGGAAAACGCTGATGAATTTTTCATATCCGAGTGTCGTGCTTCCGTTTTGTTTTCCCTTGGGTGTGGCAAGGCTGCAAGCCGTTCTAACAATAAATAAACAATTCGTGTCGGGGAGAGGGGGCGGATTATAAATTTAGAAAGTGTTCATAAATGTCACACAGAGACAGGTCCCCGAATCGTGTGCAAAAGGAAGACCTAACCTTTTCTGGAATCCATGTCGAAGAGCCGAAGTATCCTGGTTTTGAGATGGTTACCAAAGTTTGAGTCCGTTTCTGTGGTTTGGCTAACCCCAGAGTCTCCCATCCCTTGTGTCCGACACGGCTAATGCATTAGGAGAAACGAGAAAGCATCGGAGGGAAATGGGAAATGGGAAATGGAGACCTGTAACATTCGCATGCACTTAACCCTTGACACGCTCGCCCTCCCTCACGTTGACGGACTAACTTTTCCATTCTCCCTTCTGTCTCTCTCTTTTTTTTTGCAGAAGCTTGCCGCCGTCATGGCTAAGTGGCTGCAGGTGGTGCAGCTTGCCCCATGTCCCTCATCTCAGGTAAAACAACCAACAGTCCAATTTGAAGAGAGAAGCAATTGCATTGGTAGGTGACAGTGTGACCTGTGACCTGTGATGCTTAGCTTGATTAATGGCCCACGGCCAGCACTACCCATGCGAAACTTCATACAAATTGAATTGCCCAACTTGAATACGGGAGGCAGTCTATGGCCTATGCCATTCATCCGAAAACTGTAAGGAAAAGGGGAAGCATCTCCATTGCAGCATCTCTCACAGCAGCACACACACACACACACAAGAACTCGGAAGAACAGAACCAGAACCCATCCACTGCCGTTGCCGCTGTTCTTTGGGCTTCAAATTTATGCAAACACATTAACAAACTCAACGCATTTGCTTTGTATGGGGAGGGGGAGGGGGTGCTGTCTGCTGTGTGGGGGGTGGGGATGCTGCCTGCCGGGGACAAAGTTTGTTGCGTTAAATGAAATTCAAGTAATTTTTTCTGCCTTTGCCATTGCGGAAGAAATGAAATGTCTTTGGCCAAAATAGAAAAAGAAAGCAGAAGCGGAGACGGAAGCGGAGACGGAAGCGGAAAGGACACAACAAAAAAACACGGAAGGTTACTCAAAGAATCCCAAACATTTCGTTGGATACTCTTAGAGGAACCATGAGCATATTATTAGAGCCAAGGATGAGCAAACAGAGCCAGTAACCAGCCAGGACTTGGGCCAACATTATGGCCGAAACCTTGGATACCCTTGGGATAGGGTAGTCGGAAATTTAGCAGCGGAAATGGAAAAGCGACCCGTCACCCGTCATCTCCATTTCCATTTCATCACGAGGGCCAGCATCACCTTTGTTAGGTAATTCACATTATATGCTGCTGCTGGCAGCAGAATGGGAGAAAAATGGAGGGCGGAAAAATGACATTTGACTTTTAAATTGGATAATTTTTCGCCCTGTCTGAGAGAGAGAGGGAGAGAGAGTGAGAGAGAGCGAGAGGGAGAGAGAGCGGCTTGTGGCATTCGTAATACCATGGAAATGTAATTGATTTTGGTCAAAATTCATTAATTTTCAGCCCAGTCAGGTGCTGTCGACAATTCGATTGATATCAATTTGAATTAAATTTCAAATTTAAGCAGCGAAACCTCAGGGAAACCTGAGACTCAGACTCAGACTCTGGTCTCAGTCTCCGGTCTCAGGGCTCAGGTCTCATGTGCATATGCAGCAACTCAGTTATGTATGAGAGTCAAACAAGATGCTTTCAATTTGCATACAAATGATGCACACACACTACACACTCCTCCCTCAACCTGCGGATCTGGTGGGGGGGGTGGGGCATGCACGGGGGGATCTGTGGGTGTGTTCTTTACAGCCACTAATAACAGCAACAAAAATCACATAAAACGCAAGCAAATTGCTCAGATTATGAGCCACTTGGGCGCTTGGCTTATACGAGTGCCAGTACCAGTGCCAGTGCCAAAGCGGAACAGGGAGATAAAAATGGCGCCGTGGAAGGGGATTGTGTGTGTGTGTGTGCCTGTATGCGTGTGTGTGCCGGGAGTACATACTGCGTTTTTATGAGCTGGCAAACATGCTTTGAGAATTTATGAAAATAAAAATTGCAAAAGCCAAAAGACAGGACAGGCAACAGTCGAATGCCTGAATGGCTGAATGGATGTTGATGGTTGGGGAGAAAGCTACTCTTACTCTCACTCTTACTCTTACTCTTACTCTCTCTCTTACTCTGTCTTTCTGTTTTTCAGAGAGAAAACTGCTTCCTTCATTAGCTGCCATTTGTGGATTTAACCGTTGAGTCGCGTTGCGTCGGGTGGGGTGGGGGGGTTGGGGTTGGAGTCGGTTCCATCTCCCTAGGTTCCGATGCCTGTGTCCGGGTATTTATTTATTTATTTGTTTGTCTATTTGTCTGCAGCTCTTGGCTTCCTATTTTCGTTATTTTCGTGTGTAGGTGTTTGTGCGCTTTGTATTATTTAAGCCCCGGCTCCGGCTTCGGCTTCGGCTCCGGCGAGTGGATGTGGATGCGGAGGTGGAGTTGGAAACTCAAAGTAGCATCGCTCATATATAATGCCCTTCACATTTCGTACCATTTTCATTTAAAGCAAGTATTAAAGGTTGTATATATGTACGTTTGCTGTGCTTTAATTAAGGAATTGGCATTCGTCTGAACAGCCAGGGGAATGTTTGTTTGTTTTTCTATTGTTTCGACTTGTTGGACATAACATTACTCCTCTCTATCAATGTTATATTTAACACAAAAATAACATTAAAGAAATCCCTAATCCCTAATGTATGGGCACACTGTCATCTTCTAGTGCATGGGCACACTTTCTTACTACCTTCCTCTTCCTTCTTGATCTCCTTCGAATGTGGCTGGTTGTGAAAGTGGTAAACATTTAAAACATAAAATATAAAAGCAATCACGCATTATAAAAACTAAACTGTGGTGGATTCCTTCAAACAAGGATACTGACTGGACAAATAAGTATATATTACAACATGACTGATTGAATATCGAATGCTGGAAAGCAGTGAAAACTGAAAAGTAAGATATATCTGAGTAGTTCCACTGAATGGTGCAGTGTGTGTTGGTGTGGACGATAATCCAGGAACGTTTCGGCAAGGGAAGGGGGGGGGAGGGGAAAGTAGCATACAATAATATTTCGCGTATTATTTTAACATAATTGCTTTAGCTCTAAGCATGCGACGTGGATTCCCATATGGCATATACTTTTATCCATGTGTGAGGGAGTATGTGTGTGTATGTCTGTGTGTGTGTCTGTGTATTGTTCATTGTTTATTCTACCGCCTCACGCATAAGGGAAGCTTATGAAAATGAGTTCGGATTTGCACGAAGCTTAAAGACAGAGACGACACACAGACACACAGACACGATTCACGCACACATGTGCATACGAGAGAGTCCTCCTCCGCGTACGTGACGTGGCAGCGATGGAAGCGAGTGGCAAATGGCAGATTATGTCGCCAGACATTAAATCACCTGGCAGCAGGTAAAATATATGCGATGCTTAAGCAAAATCAATTCTATTTATACGTGAGCGCATAAATTGCACACACAGTAACACAGTAACAGACTCTGAGACTCCTGGAGTCCTGGAGTCCCTTCCCAGACTCGTGTGTGTGCCACATGTGTGCTCGAGGCAGTCAGCCAGGCAGCAATCGCAATAAAATGGAGCTGTAGTCCTAAGCCAGGACCTCTCTCTCTCTCTGTGTCCCGAAAAGTGAACCGAATCAAAGCGAACCCAAACCCCAGCCAAAGCCCAAGAAGCCCCACGTTAAACTGTTTATTTGAAGGGAAATTTATAACCGGAATTAGAATACAAACAAAACTTTTGCCTACACAGCATTTATATTTATATATAAATTTAAATTTAAGTGGCGGCGCGTGGATGGATCTAAGGCCGCCAGCTGTTCGTTTTTCTGGGAATCTCTACCGAAAAGGGATAATATTAATTATGATTTTATAATACCTAATGACTGGCCTGGGGACACAACTAAATAATGCCAAAATCGATGTACTTTAAGATAATGCGAATTCCAATGTAATTCAACTTCTGATTCGTGTCGGATTTGGTTCTTTTTTGGTTTGTTTTTACTTATTTTTCAACTGGAAAACCCACAAATTCTGGTGATTTGGTATGCGCATAATTTTCATAAATTCCGCACAAATTCGCGCTTTATGTTTGCGCCAATTGGTGGGCGCCCACCTCTCCCACTTTCTCTCTCTCTCTCTCTCTATTCCTCTCTCTTTCTGGTTGTGTCACATGCAGCGTTTTGATGTCTCATTATGAGCGGCAGTGGTCGCAGGAACCGCATGGGGGAAATTTAAATTTCAAAGCATTTTTGAGGCCATTAAATAAAAGTGAATGAAATTTAAGGAGAGCGAAGGGAGAGGAGGATTGGAGGATGCTTGATGAATGCCCCCGAAAGTTGCTCGAATTATTTTCTATAATTGTCTTAAGCATTGACCTTGGCAGGCCGTGGCCAATAAATTCAAAAGCCAGACAATGTCTAGCCACCAAATGAGCGAAGAGACCGAAGCCAATGCCGAATGTATACGAATAACTTATACGCCATGTGGAACGCCACTCGAACATTTTCCATTGTTAATGCAGTGCCTGGGAAAGTTTTGCCTTTAAACGGCATCCTAATGGACAAAATGTGTAGCCATAAATTGGCCAAAAAAAGAAAGCATAAATATAAAAAGAAAAATATAAAAGAGAAGCAAATCCGAGAGGCAAAAGTCAAAGTCAAGCCAAAGCTCAGTCAAATGGAATTTGCCCTAATTTATGGCACTCTTTGGGCCTTGGCTTTGGGCTTTGGCTTCTGGCCACTCCACAACATCGAGAGCCAATATAAAACATGACGTTGCGCCTTTTATTGACCAACCAGAGACCAGCGAAAGGCAAATCACCAGAGGCACCAGAAGCACCAGAGGCCTCATCAAGCAGAGATTCCCCAGAAATCCCATTTCACCCACCTCCTCCTCCCCTCCCCGCATGGAAAAGCGCTCGAGTAAGCACAAACGGAATCGTACTGAAACTGAAACTATTAACTAAATTATCGACAAGCGGGGGGCAGAAGCATGAGGCATGCCTCGTAAAGATCCCAAAAGCCCCAACGATGACGCCATGGCATCGGAGGGCGTTGAAATTTTAAAGCCAGGCAAACGGAAATACGAAAGAAGTTAAATGCTCATCAATAACACTTCCCCTCACTGCCCCCTGGAACTGTACGGATTTGCCCCTTTTTGTTGTGTAATGTGATTTATGACAACATTCCCTTTGTGGCCGATCATCATGCCCCGATTCTGGCTGTGTCGCTGTGGTTAGCCGCTCTCTCTCTCTCTCTCTCTCTCTCTCTCGGGCTGCCTCATGTTCTCTCGTGTTCTCTCATGTATAAGTAATCAAATCCAACTTTGTTAATGGCTCTCAACCAATATCGAATTCGGCACGATTTTTGGGGCCACATAGCTATAGCTGTAGTAGCAGGAAAATTGTAGAAATTTAAAGCGGAGCGAAACGAAACGAAACGAAACGGCAAGCCCCCGGGAGCTCAGATTTTAATTTCCTGGCCATGTCAATCAATTTGCTGGGACCTTGAACGTGAAATGTCTCTCGCCGGGGTAGGTAATTGGTTGAGTGAATGACGAGGTGGCGGGAGGGGGGGATTCCGGGAGAGACTTGCTGACAAGCACGTGCCAGGAGCTACCTACAAGCAGGTGAGACAACTCCTTTGAGGCTCAAGCCTCGCGCCTAGAGCCTCAAGGCCATGGGTCATTTCCATTTCGGTTTCGCTTTTATCGCAGCTCGTAAATTAATAAAAGCAAAGGAGAGCAAAGGAGCAGGAACAAGGAGAACAAGTGAACCGACAATCAACGCATCAGGAATGACGACAATGGCCACATTAAATAATACAAAACAACACACCGAAAAAGGATACGACGGCAGCAGGAGTGCCACACATGACACTGAGAGTGTGTGTGTGTATGCAAACACACCAAGCAAACGAGGGACACATGGACATGGTGATACGTATGTGTAACCCATTCGAGTTCCCTTTTGCTTTTATTCTCACCCTCTCTCCCTCTCTCTCTCAGTCGAGCATACCCAAGGAATGTGAACCATAAAGGTACGGAGATGACAACTGGTGTTGCTGCTGCTGCTGTCGCCACGTTTCCTTCATGGCTAGGGGGGTGGTGGGCCCCACCCACACGCACGAATTGTCAGTCAAGTGACGGTGAAATGCTTGTCTTTTGCCCTGCCACCAGCCACCAGCCTCTCTGTGGCATTGTCCTTTGTGTGTCAGTGGGAGAAAAAGGGTAAAAGAAGAAGACGAGACACACACACACACACACACAAATGAAAATTTAAAGATGACAATTTTCGCGCGCCTGTCCTTGTTCAAAGTCTGCAACCTTGACACTTGGGTGTAACTGAAGTCTTTGAGCTTCGCTTCAATTGGAGCTCGTGAAAGTCGTGAAAGTCGTGCAGATGTCAGGCACGGCACGGCTTTCCTTGATAGATGATATTCGTGATGTGATGGTGGGGTTAAAGTTTTGTGCAGCTGCAACTTGATTCAGCACGGGGCATCTCTCAATAGGCGGCAGCTTAAAAGTTGTGTCGTTGCCTCGCAAGGCGCTGACAACTGTCGCCCATAACTCACTTTTACGGGACAACCGGGAGGACAACCCTTGCTGCAGTGCCACAACCAGAAGCAGACATAGCCGTAGCCGTAGCCGTGGCAGAAACAACAAAGTTGGTAACGACACTTGGCCAAACAAGTTTCTGAAAGGACAACCGTGCAATCCCCAATCTCCAATAAAACCAGCCTCCCTCCCACCTCCACCTCCACTCCCACGCCCGTTAGCCATTTGTTTCCATAGAACCGCAGCAATTGTTTCCATTTTACTCGGGTTTCATTCACAGACAATGCCTCAAGGCAGCCTCAGCTGACGCACCTGCCACCGGCAACAAGCAGCAGGAAGCAGAAAGCAAAAGGCAGAGAGGCAGAGAAAAATCGAACAGAAGAAGGTACAAATCAAATGCAGGAAAAGGAGGCAAACAGGAGAGGAAGACGAATAAGAGAAAGATGCCAAACTGGCATCGAGTGCCGCAACTTTGCCTTTCGACGGCAATTATTTTGGCCACATTCAACCACCGCGACCGCTGCCGGCCACCGGCGGGAATTGCATTCCTCTGACGTGGCCAAGACAACTTTCTCGGTAGCAGTTTCTTTTGGTTTGCAGCTGTGATTTGTGATCCTAGGAAATAAAGGGCAAATAAATAATCTGTTCTCCGATGATGATGATGATGATGCTTAAAGCATTGTTAATCCAGGTCAATTAACAATTGTGTCTGCCCCACTCTACTGTGTTGCGTTGCGTTGCATGCCCCCGGCTGTCAATCAGCGCTGAGCAAGTATTTAAAGCGTTTAAATAATTGATTTCTGTGGTCGCCACACCGCAATCAGGGTGAGTTAATTAATGTTTAACACGCCACAATCATAACTAATTTAGTTTGGAATTAAGTCGGAGGTGGTCGCCCGATAAAATGGCTAAATTGTTTAACAATGGGGCGTGACAGCAGGTCAACCAAACCAAAAGGCTCTAAATACCCCCCATTATTTCAGTGTTCTATCCGAATGGAATACGTTTGCCTTTCGGCCAATCAATTAGATTGATTGCCCCAAACGAGTTGTGAACACAGTTGGGCTCCCAATTAATTGGTTGCGTGTCAAATGGCCAGTAAGGGTCGCCCTCTAGACGGTTCTGTGTGTAATTAGGGGACAGTGGAACTCAAACCCAGACTAAAACATAACCAAAAACTGAACCAAAGTCAAAGCGCTTAAGCCGATTTCGGGAACCAAAAGCACTCGACTAAAATAACGAAGTTTCGGTCTAAACCCAAAAATAAAGAATGGCAGTGTATATATGTGCATACTCGTATGTACATATGTATGTATGTACATGTAGGATTGAGTCTGCCATTTACTTTTCACATGTACGTAAATGCAAATCCCTTAATCTTGTCTTTTTTCCTTTTCATAATTAAATTTGTTAATGAATTTTCCTGGTTTCCTCTCTAAACGGTTGGCTGCATCAGGCTCTTAGTTGATATTATGTTTAATTACATATACAGAGATGCAGTTGCATAAACAGTGCCACAAAAACATGTGGCGATTGAAGAACAAACATGGCATAGCTATGTAATTATTATTCCAGCCGAAGCGGATTAATTAATTAGAATTAGAATTGTGCAAATTCCTTCCAATATGTACACTCGGGAAATGCTCTGGTGAATTCCACTTAGGTATGTGCATTCTTAGTCAAATTTCAAGCAACAATTTGGGGATTCCCTGGAGTTGAAAAGCGTCTTTAAAGTTTAAACCAACACGAGGACAGCGAAAAGGGAAATGCGAAAGGAATGCGATGAAGAATAATTTCCTGCGGCTATTTACCCAGTACCTCGTCTCTACACATAGAGGAAAAGGCAGAAAGGAACAACAATGAATGTCCGAAAGGTCCTTGGGCTTTCGTAATCGCTTCCTAAGGTAGTGCCAGAGGGAGAGCAAGGACTAAGACAGACAAAGAGAGTAAATTTCACTATCATTGGTCAATGATTGAGTCCTCTTGCTTGGACACTCCCTTTCGTAGTGATTATCTCTTTATATCTAAAACTTGCCCACATTTTCTGCAAGTGTATGCAAATAGATAAATGTAACTGGTACTCGACAAAGCCACCGCCGCTGCGCACTCGCAGCATGGGGGTCAATGGGAAACTGCAGGCATCAGCTTGGGGCATAAAGATTTAAGCCTGAAGCTGTGTAAATTTGCATTCATAAAGCACAAGCGGCGGCCAGAAGTTGGCCCATTTGTATGCAAAGTTCAGTTACGAGTAACGGGAACGGGAAGTGGCCAGTGAGTAGTAGGCGGGGCACGCCTACCTCCGAGCGTCAGGTGCGATTCAAATTAGAACCATCATTAGAAGCAGAGAGCAGAGCTTCACCGGAAAGTGGCGTAGGCCACCAGGAAGGCAGCGCCCGCCACTTGGCAGGTGGCAAGCGATTAACTTGAATTAAGCGCATAATAACTCTGCTCCAGCACACACACACACACACACACAGACAATGTAAATCCGCTTAACGACATCCGCAAGATGCCCTTAAGATTTCGTAGAACGCATTCGCATCTCACAGATATTTTGCCAAAATGAATTCAACCCATTTGGGGCTGATGGTAATTCTTCTGGCACCGAGACCAAAGGGTTTAATCAGTTTTTCCACCGAAATGCTAAAGGAGGAAGCAAAGAAACGAAGGGTGAAGAGAGCCAAGAAGGCAGACAAGGGCCGAGGTGCAAGTGAGAGAATAAAATACAATTTCACACATCGCCTGGCAAAGGACATGGGCTGGAGCCATTGGCGGCTTACGCGTTCACACGGCGTATGCGTGATTTCGGACCCCCCCACATATTGGTGTATCCTCCTCGCTGGCTTTTTGGCCTGCTATTAATTAATTGAGTTGCTACTCTGCTCCCTCTCCCCACGTGGCATGTGGCATGTGTTCCACTGTGCCCCCATGTTGCCCCGAAATGTTTTTGTCACCATTTTAAGTCCAGCTTTTAATGTAATTGAATTTAATAATATTAAAAAACGCTAGAGAGCCAGCCACAAAAAGCCAGGACATGTTTGCATGCCAAGCGTGTTATTTGTTGTTGACCAGGGAATATGCTGGCATTCACTTTTTATGGCATTTAAGCCCTTGCACAGAGCATTCAATTGGAACTGGACTCGCGTAAGCCCCGTTGCATACACGTACATACATACATATGTATACGGCACTCCAAACCGACGGAAACTTGGATCACACTTGCTCCAACCAACCAACCAACCAACAACCGGGACCAGCATTCAATCAGAGGAAAGGTAGCCCGAAGGGATATTATTTTTCCATTTATTTCCATGATTTGGACAAACACGGGGTAAGGTTTTGCTTAGAATTTCAATTACGAAATCCAGAATAATTTATGCCATAAAAAATCATTTCATTTTGCTTTTCACTTGAGTGGGAAATGGATGTGTTCCTTGTGGAAATAATACTCACCCTTTAGGCGAAATTAATTTAAATTTATATTATTTATGGGTATGCTATTTATCCGATATAGTATATTATCCTATGCTTAATTCAGCTTTTCGATTGTTTCACCAACAAGCTCGTTCAGGCATCTTCGCACTCAGCGATCGGAACTTCACTTTCACTCTCACTCCATCGTGAGCCCCGATCGTTTGTCCGTCAGGATGAGTCCTTTGCAGTGGGAATCCTCTCCTTTGGGTGCGCTCGTTCGCATGTTCGTTCTCCACACACACACAACCACGCCGCGACGCGTTTCAAAACGAACTGCGAGCTTGGGCTTCATTCAGTGCCACATTCGGTGGCGGCTCCTCGAAACTCACCACACCCCGACACGAGTACGAGCACGAGCAGGAGCACGAGCACGAACCCGAGCCCCTAGCACGAACAGGAGAACGAATCGTCGTCGTCGTTCTCCTCCATGTGGGTCTGTGGAGCATCGGGCCACTGTGTGAATGGGCCAGGGGGCGGTGAAAGTGAAAGCCCTACCACTGACTGCTGCTATTGAGGCAGGTTAGTGCTCTCTCTCGCTCTCGCCTTCTCGCTCTCTGTGGCCCCACTTCCAACGATGTTTCTGATTAGCCTGGAAGCGGCAACGCTTGTTGTGATAAGCCATTGGCTGTGTGGAAAGTAAACTGTTGCGTGCAACCTGAGACAGCTGCAACTGCATTGAATATTATTTTACATCTTGATTGTAAATAAAAGAAAGTATTCATAATACAACTGTTATCCTTCTCGCAAAAGGCTTTGCCTGCCTTACTTTGGTCCAATGTTCCCATGTTGAGGACATTTCCTGCTCAAATCCTGGCTTGAATATTTCGACCAAATACTCGAATCTCTAAAATTTCCTTACAATCTCACATTTCCCCTCCAAGAAGCAATGAAATGCTTTTTATTTGGATATTCTTATCTCACAAATATTCGATATTTCTTCGATGTCTTCCAGGTCCTGCGCAGAGCGTAGCAGTGGGATTTCAGTTGGCCAGCTGTTGAGCGTCTCGCGTCCGGCATTCGTATGGTGAGTTTTCCCACACTGATAAGAACCACTGATAAGAATGCACCCGCAGTTGTCGCGCACAACGAAACCAAGACGTAGGCGTCTCACAAGGAGAAAAAAACTGATGGAAAATGTCATCATCATAGTTTCTTGTTTCCACTTTACTAGGAAAATGGTGATGAGGGGGTGTCTAATGGGTGTTTAGGGCGTTTGGAGGCGACTCGCGTCGGCTTCCAAGCCACAAAATGCGCAACGCTGCAGACGCAATTAATGCGCAACGTTTTACAATTAGTGAAACTACCTCAATTATGCAGCTGCAGTACCATCCACCATCCGCCAACCACCAGCCCACCAGCCCACCATCTCCGGTCTGCCATCCCACGACAGGGGCTGTGCCCCAGCCTCTTGCCCCTGCCCCTGCTGCACCTCGCCAGCCACCGCAGTCGCTGTTTGGGGGGCAGCTCTTAATAGGAAATTCATGGCCGCTGTGAACATTTTCTCGCTCCCATTCTCGTCGTTGCTGTGGGTTACATGGATGGGGTTTTCTTTTTTTTTGGCGACAGGGGCAGCCTTTTAATTATGATAATTACATTGTTGTCGTTCTTGCTCGCTGACAGCGGCAGCTGCAGCAGCAGCCGCTGCGTGGGGTTAGACAAACAACGCGTTCCGTTGGGTTCCGTTGGGTTCCGTTGTGTTCCGCTTCCCCGATACGAAACTGACATTCGTGCAACCTGCCGCATGCTTAGCGCCACTTATAGATGGGTATATTCGCTATGGGACGAGTGAAGGAAGTCACAGGACTCGTGCACACGCGAGTTATCGGACACCAAAGCAGAGCTCATTAGAGCGAGAGCATTCCACAAAAAAAACAAGGAGGGAGCATCATTTCATGCCACTCGACTCTCGAGTAGAGAGGCCTATGATTGTGTTTCCGCTGCAAATGGAGGGGTTCGAATGCGAATGCGAATGCGAATGCGAAGGATTGCCCTGCACATCCGTTCAGTTTTTAGGCGTAATTGGGTTAGGGCTTAAACAATCCGGATGAAAATATTTCACATGCAATAAATTGCTCTGCATAGTATTTTTTCAACGCATATGGCAGTGTCAGCGTACATAGATGCCACATGCAACAATTAAGACATTAGATTGGTCGGGGAGGGGACTGGGGACTGGGGAATGGGGACTGGGGACTGCCTCACAGCAATGAATCACACCATACGCATACTCTGGCTCTGTGATGGAGGCCCTTTTTTTGGTCGGCCTGCTTTGATTATGTGTGTGTGCCTGTGTGTGTGTGTGTGTTGGCTCGCTGCCATTTCAGCATGCAACAATTTATGGTGCGCTGTCAGCAATATGGCAACATGTTTTTTTGGTGGCCTGCGTGGACATGCTAATTGCATGCACCATCCACGCATCACTCTATTAAGCGAGAAAGAGAGAGAGAGAGAGACAGCATACAAAGTTACTATACCTTTGGGTTTATGTTGCGTTGACATTTTTACCAAGAGAATAATTTAATACCGGTTGTGGCAGTGTGGCAATGTGGCAGCATTGCAAATTCCTATGAAATTGACGACAAGCAAGTGAGCCATAAATTCTGTAGCCTACTTTTCAGCGAATGTTTTGATGTTGCAAAAACCGCTGACAGAAGCAGCCACAGCAGCAGCAGCAGCAGCAGGAGCCGCCGCTAAACGAGCATTCCGATTTTGTGTCAGTTTCATTTATTATAAAAAGCACCAGCATCAGATATTATCAAACAATATCGCATTTCATTTGCATTCGTTGCAGCATTTCTGCAGATATTCTTTGAAGTAATCGCAAATAGTTGGCCCTCAAAGGGAGAAATAGTTTAAAATGCAGAAAAAATATACATAAAATGCGATATGGCCGAGGAAACTTAAAATAGGACCCCGCTCGCTGGGAATCCAAAACCTAAGCAGCAGGTGGCACCGGTGATAATTTGTAATTGATACGACCACGCGAACCAAATTACGTAATTAGGGAAAGGCCAACACCGAGGACAGCACGCATCCATCTGTGTATAAAAAGAAGCACGCTTAGAAAGCACAGAACAGCAGCTAGCAGCAGAAGCCATGCCCGAGGAAGCCATCGACAGTTTGAGCTTCATCAAGAGCCACTGGACAGCATGGTGGATACTCGGAGCGGCCCACAAGCGGGTGCAGTCCCAGTGGCGTGGCCTCTACGTCTGCCACAGTGTGCTGCTCAATGTGATGGTCACAATCTGCTATCCGCTCCACTTGGGCCTGTCGGTTTTTAACAACCGCACACTCACCGAAGACATCATGAATCTAACGATTTTTGTGACGTGTCTCGCCTGCTCCATCAAGTGCCTCCTCTACGCCTACAGTATTGACAAGGTGGCTCGGATTGAGCAGCTCCTGCGTCTTCTGGATGAGCGAGTCAATGGGAAAGAGCAGCGTGCAATCTACGGCAATGTGAAGCTTCAACTTCGAATCATCCTTTACATCTTCATTGGCATCTACTTGCCGATTGGTCTCTTTGCCGAGCTGTCATTCCTGTTCCAAGAGCAGCGGGGCCTGATGTACCCCGCCTATTTCCCATTCGATTGGTTGAACTCCACGAGGAACTATTTCATAGCCAATGCCTACCAGATTGTTGGCATCTCCTTTCAACTCATGCAGAACTATGTCAGTGACTGCTTCCCGGCGGTGGTGCTCTGCTTAATCTCGTCTCACGTGAAGATGCTCTGCTCCCGCTTCGAGGATATTGGCAGGGATCCATCCATTGATGCGGAGAAGATGCTGGAGGACTGTATAACCGATCACAAGCGCTTGCTCGAGTGGGTACCAACTGAAAGGATGTCTTCTTATTAT
Source organism: Drosophila athabasca (assembly GCA_008121215.1). Taxonomy (NCBI): domain Eukaryota; kingdom Metazoa; phylum Arthropoda; class Insecta; order Diptera; family Drosophilidae; genus Drosophila; species Drosophila athabasca. The sequence goes on along the minus strand of VMQQ01000019.1, from coordinate 2,078,841 downwards.
TAGTACCACAGCTTATTCTCCATTCATTTACAGACTCTTCAGGTGCATTGAGGGATTCATGTCGCTGCCAATGTTCATCCAATTCACGGTCACCGCTCTAAATGTCTGCATCAGCATCGCGGCTCTCGTATTCTTTGTTAGCGAGCCCTTGGCTCAAATTTATTTCATTTTCTATGGACTCGCAATGCCGCTGCAAATTTTTCCCTCCTGCTACTTTGGCACCGACAACGAATTCTGGTTTGGACGCCTCCACTACGCCGCCTTCAGCTCCAATTGGCCAGATCAGGGAAAAAGCTTCAAGCGGAAGATGATGCTCTTTGTGGAGCGATCCCTGAAGCAGAGCACAGCGATTGCTGGTGGCATGTTACGCATTCATTTGGACACGTTCTTTTCGACCCTGAAGATGGCCTACTCCCTGTTCACGATTATTATACGAATGAGAAAGTAGGTCGATAGGTCAACAGTTCCTCTAAAATTGTTTTGAAATCCTCCTTTCCCTTTGAATGCAATTTTCAATCGATTAAAGGTCATACAAAGGTTTTTGTATTATTTTGTTCTAAAAATGTGGGAAGCCGCAGGTGCAGGATAGCCATTAAAGACACTTACTCCACCGCCACCCACGACGCGTCGGACTGAGGCTATGGTGGATCCCGGTCCTGGAGTGGCTCTGCCCTTGTTGCTTTTTTGGGCGGTGGATATAGACCTAGCTGCTGGACGCTTGCTGTTGTTCTGGCTGCTGTTCCGCAGCGACATCTTGCCGGATCGCACCGTATTCCCGGACAGTAGCTGGGGCTCGTGGCTGAAACTCTTTTTAACTCCCTCGTGTGTTCCGAAAAGGCACTTGGGTGGGGACTGCTGGGGTGAAGGCGGATTGGGAATGTAGCTGTCCGCCATGTCCGCCGCGAAATTTTCTTCTCAGCGATTGGTTTTGGAATTTGTCTCATTGTTCTCCCTTGGTCATGGTTGCTCCAAATGCCACGCTCAGTTGCTGGCATAGGTGATCAGCTGATTCCAAAATACGTGAATTTCCTTTGAGCTTGGCAATCCGTTTCATTATGTTATCCATATCGTAGATTTGGGCAATGTTCGTTAGTTGTATGACCCAGTTTTTGGCGCACTGTGTCCCGTCGTATTCCATGGTTACTTCTTTTGCCAACGTTAGCGACGATGCCGGAGATCGCCATATGTTGTTTACCTTTGTGTCCGGTTGTTTTACAGCACCGTTTGCATTGTCGTCTTTTACATCACTGCTGTGAGAGTGCTTTTAACATTTGTGCTGTTAGCGCAGCCGCTGTTAGCGCAGCCGCTGTTAGCGCAGCCGCTGTAAACTGCGGTGCTGTTAGTGGTGTCGCTGTTGTCGACATCCATGTTTTCGTTGATGACGTCACTGGCTTGGCCGACATGTACGATCCTGTTTATTTCGTAACGAATTTTCTGCAGCATGGATCTGCCCGCTCCGATCTCTGCGCGTAATTTCATCAGGGTGTCGTTTTGGGCTCCTACTGCGTTCGGCTGTTCCATGCTTGGTTGCCCTGAAAATGGCCTACTACTCCCTGTTCACGCTTATTACAGAAATGAGAAAGTAGGTCGAGAGATCGATAGTTCCTTTAAAATTGTTCAGAATTTAAATTCCCTTTGAATGCAATTTTCAATCGATTAAAGGTCACCAAAGCTCCATTATTTTGTGACTGAAATGTGGGAAGCCGCAGGTGCAGGATAGCCATTGAGGACAATAACAAGCCTACAAGGAAATTTCGCTATATAAGCCAGAAATCCTTTACATAAAGTGTTCGATAACTGTGGAAAGGCTACCGCACCGCATCTTCAATTGTGCTTGGCTTCAACCCCGAACAACTGATAGCCCCGAGAGCATTGTACATCTGTGGCAACGACTCCGATCATCTGATCGTCGAGCTTTGCGTTTAGTTGCCCATCTGAACTTACAAATCGATGGACAAACGCAGACGTGTGTGTGGTAAAAAGACGTGTTGCCGACGCGATCCAAAATGGAAGCGGCACCCCTCAAACCCTTTTTTTTTTGAGACAACGATCACAAAAAATACCTAAGCTTTGCGTTAATAGGTGGGAGTTCGATTGGTTTCGATGGTTTCGAACCTCTCTAAATGGTTTCGATTCTTCGAGAGTCGCAATGCCCAAAATTCCGATTGACCTGTCTCACGAGAAGCTGCTACCAACCACATCGTTACTTGGCCTCCCGGCAGTCTGACCGATTCGAGCTTCTTCTTCGTACCGATGTGCAACCTTGAGTCGCGGCTGCTGCTAAAACTGCTGAATAGTATGGTCGCCATTTGTCGGAGGGAATTTTAAATGGGATTCCGCTTGCTGGGAACCCAAACCCTAAGCAGCAGGTGGCACCGGTGATAATTTGTAATTGATACGACCACGCGACCCCAGTAACGTAATTATTGAAGGGCTAATACCGAGGTGAGACCATCGCGCAGGGTGCACAAACACATCGGGGTATAAAAGAAAGCATAATCAGTAAGGAACATTTAGAAAGCGAAGAACAGCAGCAAAGACCAGCAGCAAAGACCAGCAGCCATGCCCGAGGAAGCCATCGACAGTTTGAGCTTCATCAAGAGCCACTGGACAGCATGGTGGATTCTCGGAGCGGCCTACAAGCGAGTGAAATCCCAGTGGCGTGGCCTCTACGTCTGCCACAGTGTGCTGCTCAATGTGATGGTCACAATCTGCTATCCGCTCCACTTGGGCCTGTCGGTTTTTAACAACCGCACACTCACCGAAGACATCATGAATCTAACGATTTTTGTGACGTGTCTCGCCTGCTCCATCAAGTGCCTCCTCTACGCCTACAGTATTGACAAGGTGGCTCGGATTGAGCAGCTCCTGCGTCTTCTGGATGAGCGAGTCAATGGGAAAGAGCAGCGTGCAATCTACGGCAATGTGAAGCTTCAACTTCGAATCATCCTTTACATCTTCATTGGCATCTACTTGCCGATTGGTCTCTTTGCCGAGCTGTCATTCCTGTTCCAAGAGCAGCGGGGCCTGATGTACCCCGCCTATTTCCCATTCGATTGGTTGAACTCCACGAGGAACTATTTCATAGCCAATGCCTACCAGATTGTTGGCCTTTCCTTTCAACTCATGCAGAACTATGTCAGTGACTGCTTCCCGGCGGTGGTGCTCTGCCTAGTCTCGTCTCATGTGAAGATGCTCTGCTCCCGCTTCGAGGAGGTTGGCAGGGATCCATCCATTGATGCGGAGAAGCAGCTGGAGGACTGCATAACCGATCACAAGCGCTTGCTCGAGTGGGTACCAACTGAAAGGATGTCTTCTTATTATTAGTACCACAGCTTATTCTCCATTCATTTACAGACTCTTCAGGTGCATTGAGGGATTCATGTCGCTGCCAATGTTCATCCAATTCACGGTCACCGCTCTAAATGTCTGCATCAGCATCGCGGCTCTCGTATTCTTTATTAGCGAGCCCATGGCTCGAATTTATTTCATTTTCTATGCACTCGCTATGCCCCTCCAAATTTTTCCCTCCTGCTACTTTGGCACCGACAACGAATTCTGGTTTGGACGCCTCCACTACGCCGCCTTCAGCTCCAATTGGCCAGATCAGGGAAAAAGCTTCAAGCGGAAGATGATGCTCTTTGTGGAGCGATCCCTGAAGCAGAGCACAGCGATTGCTGGTGGCATGTTCCGCATTCATCTCGACACATTCTTCTCGACCCTGAAGATGGCCTACTCCCTGTTCACGATTATTATACGAATGAGAAAGTAGGTCGATAGGTCGGTAATTCCTTTAAATTCCCTTCCTCCTAGGAAGGTCGCTCTTCAATAAATCTAGTCGTTTATGAAAACATTCGATCTAAAATTGATAGGTACTATTTATTTGTAATTTTGCCCTGTCCATCGGTGGCAGAAAAGGAGCCGGTCCAGAGCCAACTAATTTCGAATGCCCCTCTCCATCTTCTTGTGTAAACTCAAATTGCGTCCGCGCATGGGCGTTGAAGTTGTCTTCCTGGCTTTTGGGGCACTACCCTGCAGCAGCTGCTGATGCCCCTGGGACGAACTAAGACTGGGCTGACGGCGGGCAGTGCTGCGGGACCTGGTTGCGGGTCCATTGCTGCTTCCTATTGCATTCTTCCTAGGACCTTCCTTCCCGGCACTTCCTCCACCGCCACCCACGATGCGCCGGACTTTAGCTATGGTGGATCCCGTGACTAAGGTGGCTCTGCCCTTGTTGCTTTTTTGGGCGGTGGATATAGACCTGGCTGCTGGACGCTTGCTGTTGTTCTGGCTGCTGTTCCGCAGCGGCATCTTGCCGGATCGCGCCTTAGTCCTGGCCAGTGGCTGCGGCTCGTAGTCGGAACTCTCGGCTGGGAACTGCTGGAGTGGAGGCGGACTAGGGATGTAGCTGTCTGCCACAGGCTCGAAAGGGTGCGAGTCGGCACCATCTGTGGCAGCCATGACACTGCCAATGAGTTCATCGGCCAAGTGCTGCTCCAGAGACCGGGTGCTGGTGTCCACCGACAGCGAATTGGAGAGCCCGTCGGCCACGAACGGCAGCTCTATTTCCGCGCAAATATGTTGGACGAGGAACTTCTGCTGGCGGTCAAACTCTCCCAGCATGCGCAGGCGCTCGTCATGCTGGTACTGAACCAGCTTTCTGAATCGGTCCTTGTTGGCCAGGAGGTAGTTTCTCAGCCTGTCCACGTGGCTGGGGGCCACGGCCCGCTCGTTCACCTCGTTTAAGCCGCGCTCGATCAAGAGGTCGATTTGTTGGTCCAGGTTTTGGGTTGGCTGCTCCAAGCGCAGCCGTTCCATTTGCAGGTGTGCCAGCACCTGGGAAGGCTCCTCGAGGGAAAACTTTCGCGATCGTTCAACGGTGCAGCAACCAGCACCGACTCTGTCGGAATTCAGTTCGACCATGTGGCTGGACGGGGTCACTGAGGGGGCTGCACTTGTGTCCAGTGTGTCCTTGCCCTTCCACACCGTTGTGGCTGGCTCGGTCGACGTGTACGGTGGCAAGCCTGTCCGCTCAAAGTGCAGGATGCGATCTTTAATACTGTTCAACCTGGGCTGAGAGTCGGTCAGCACGGAACTGTCCAGCGGCAACTCGGGTGCCACCGGCTCAGGCTCTAGCTTCTGAGGGGTAGTGGGTATATTGGTATCCTTCGCATCCGAGGCTTCCGCCAGTTGAGGACCAACAGACTCGGTCCGCGGCGACAGAGTATTGGTATCCTTCGCATCCGTGGCTTCCGTGGCATCCTGGGCATCCTTGGCATCCGACATTTCAGAACCGAGAGACTCGGTCTGCGGCGACTTCCGGCTGGTTCTGGGGGCTGGCACGAAGATGCACGTCTCCGTCTCCTGCAGCTGCAACTGCGGCAGACCCCGCCGTCTGGCCACAGAGGTGTAACCATAGTCGATGCTTTCTTTCCCGTCTGCGCCCCCCGGCACTCTAACCGCTTTGAGCTTCTTTTTCAGGTGAAGATCCGTACCGCTGTGCAGCATAGAGTCCAGGCTGCTGGTAGAACTCGATAGAGAGAGGTCGTTCGGAGAGGCACTGTGTTGACTGATGGTCGTCTCAGTTGGGATCGTGGTCGTGATTTCCATCCCCTCCTGGCTCTGAGTCTGGCTCTGTTCGACCTCTGCCCACAGGCTCTCCATTTTGTAAAAATATTTAGTACCTAAAAAAACCGACTCCGAAATACAAATATAAACCGAAAAACTAAAAAACCAATTGGTTCAGTTGCTACTAGATGGAAGCAGCTGGATAGCTGCCTGCCACAACGGAAGTCAAGGAAAAGTGACATGATTATTGATAATTGATTCGGGCTTGGACTTTTCCTGAATGTCACGTGTAGGTTGCAGTGCCGTAGGATAAGATTTGCCGGATTGGAGCAGGGTTTAATTGAATCACAGAATCTCTGGTGAATTTCCATAAGACAAGCAGCAGCAGGAGCAGCAGCAGTAAATGCCAACAAATCAATTGCTCACGAAGGATAACAAGACTTGAGCCCAATGCCATTGCTCGCTTATTTATTTGCACAAGCGATAAGACATTAAAAGACTTCGCCCTGCCCCTCTCCACCTCCTGCGGAGTCCAAAGTGGGAGTCGGAGCTGAAGGCCGTAATGCGCTTAAGTCCAGCACAAAGTCCGTGTAAAACGGCTGGCGGAAAGGCAAAAAAGAAAGCGGAGGCGAACCCAAAAAAAGGAGATTCCAGATTCCAGCAACAATCTATAGCTGGCAAAAAACTAAAGATTGAGACCCAGGGAAATGGGACTCTCCCTCTCTCTCTCTGTCTCTCTCTCTCCCAGCGGGTGTGATTGTGTGTACGTTCCAATCGATGACCAATTTGATGACCATGTTACGCCATTGAACATACTACAAAGTTGATTTGAATTTATTACAAAACGCATTTACTTTACTTTCCTTCCGGATTGCGAAGGCCAAGCACGTAGCCCCACACCCATCCGCCCATCCACCCGTCCACCGCCCATCCTTCAGCTCGGCTCCCCCCTCCACGACCAGGCAGTGGTTAATTTTTAATCAAAATAAGGAAGAAGAAAATAAAGAAAAACTACTGCCACGGTAGCTGGCGGACGGCGTTGGACTTTGGGGCATTTAGCAGACTCAGCTGTTTGTTCCAAGTCGGAAATTGTATTTTGGCCACTTGGCTCATTTGGTCCAAGACCTCATCATTATCATCATCGTGCTTATCGTTCCCCGTCATCAGCAGCAGCACCAGCAGCACCTCCTACAGCTCCTCTTCCTGCAGGTCCAGGTTCAGGTCCTGTTTCTGTTTCTGTAAGTCATGCAAGGCTGTTACTTTAAAAGTCCATTGCATTTGGGGTGGATGGATGGATGGTTTAAGTTAGTTGGCGAAACTTCTCCACTGAGAGAATGCGGCTATATATCCGTAGTTCAAGTCTTCAACAGGTTCTATGTTGAATATCATATACATATGTACTTGTTGTAATATATACTTAGTCGTCCAGTTGGTTCCTTTGTTTTAATGAATCCACAATAGTTTAATGTTTATATTCAGTGATTGCTTTTATATTTTATGTTTTTATATTTTTCACTCTGCACGCAACCAGGAAGTAGAAGAGAAGGAAGTAGAAAGAAAGTGTGCCCTTGCACTAGAAGAGGGCAGTGTGCCCATACATTAGGGATTTCTGTAATGTTATTTCTGCTTTAAACATAACATTGATAGTGAGGAGTGATGTTATGTCCAGCAGTACTTGCAAATCGTTCGCTATAATTGGAATTCTGCAACCTTATTTACTGAAAAACATAGAACATCTACATCTACACAAACATCGTTCTCTGTGAGCAAAAAAAAACCGAGTATTTCGGATGTACAAAACAGTAAACATTTAAGGAGATTATTTGAAGGAATGTCTAAGTCTTCCAAGGTACCGTACCGAGTATTACTGTTCTAAATGGGGTGTGGGGTGCCTCTGCCTTAGTGCAGAGCAAGCATTTCCCTCAGAGCGTGGCACTCATCAGCTGGAGTGGCTCATTGGCCACTTCCTTTCGTTTCCCCCCCGCACAAGAATTTGTTGTTAGGCAAAATGTTAATACAATTTCCAGTTGCAGAGCACCAGCCAGTTGCTGCTGATGCTGATGCTGCTGTTGCTGTGGCAGCCACAAGTGGCCAAAGGATGCCGACGGCAATGGGAATGGGAAATGGAAAGGGGGGATCTTGATGCGGATGCTGCAGTCCTTGAGCATCCTGTGGAGTAGGTACGTGAGGCCACTTGAAGTCCTACACGAGAAGACGATAGAACCACAGAACTCAAGTTCCTTGGGTTCCAACAGGTGAAAATGAGCCGATTTTCCCCATACATATAATCGAACACAGAGCAGTCTTGGCCAACTCAAGCAATACTTAATGTTTGGCCAACTTTATATTTAATTAGTAGCAAACGCTTTGGGGGGCAGGGGGGAGGTGGGGAGAGGAGCATATCTCCCAGCAGCCTTGAGTCGAAATTAATAGTTTATCCTCATGTCGAAGGATTCGAGCCCCGAAAGTTTCAAATTTATCAAGCAAATCAAAAACAAAAAACAAATTCCACCAAAACTATGTTGGACAAAACTTTTGTCAATGGCTTAACTTGCCAGAGCGGAGAGAGAGCGAGAGAGAGAGAAGAGGGCGAGCCCGTTGAGTACTCAAGTAAATTACAAGCTTTCATAGTCTTGGATTATTTAACCGCAGCAAGGAGTAGCTGTTGGTGTGTGTGTGTGTATGTGTGTGGAGCAAGTGTTATCAACACACGCACACACACACATACGCGCTCTGGCGCACAGGATAGTGGCAAACAGGATGGCAAACAGGATGGTTTCCATATGGTTTCGTATAAAGAGGGAAATTTTACAACCGGCATAAGAAAGTCACTTAACGTGGGGCAATGGCACATTATGTGGCTAAGAAGAGGGCAGTGGCAGTGGCAGTGCCAGTGCCAGATAGAGTGTGCGTATGTGTATGTGTTCGTGTGGGCCGAGAGGCTCGAGCAATGTGGCGACTGAAAGTTAATTTTGGCCGGAAAATGTGAGCCAACCAAAATATGTACACAAAACGAGCAGAAAAGCGGATGGAATGCCACTGCCACTGCGGCAGGAGGCAGGAGGCTGTCCTGGTTAAAGGGTGGGAGAGGAAGAGAGGCGTCAGTGAAAACATTTTGCCTAAACTATGCCATTAACATACAAAACTTTCATAGCAGACGTAGCTCTCGATTCCTCTCCCACACCCCCAACCTCTACCCCTCTGTCTGCCACCCCCGTCCCTCCCACTCCTTCGCTTTCTAGCCGACTCTTCGAAGCACGTAAATACTTGCCAGAAACTTGCACGAATTAACAGCAAAAAGTTTGTCCTGCTTGTGTGACGGAAAACTTGGATAAAATAACACAAAACTGCCACTGGCAAGTGACAATAACAGGGAAGAGTGAGCAAGATAGACAGAGAGCGAGAGAGAGCCAGAGAGAGAGGGAGACATATGCTTCATCAGCAGAGTTCCTCCGTTTCGGCAGATGGTGGAAAGGATTGCGCTTGACAGGAACTGCCAGCCATCCAGCCATCCAGCCAGCCTGTTCGTGTTCAGTGTTCAGTCGTTGGCCGTCTTCATCTCCAGTCCGCAGACTTTACTGTTCAGTGCCAAATGTCAAACAATTTGTGGTCTCCTAATCTACCCCTCTCTCTCTCGCTTTCCCTCTCTATCTCCCTCTCCTGCTGTATTTGAAGTTCTGGCCTACAGGCTATTGGCCAAAGTACGAGTATTTATAGCTGAAAACTTTATGACTACCAAGACCAGACCTAAGCCAACGTCTATAAAAAGCCAAGCACTGCTTTCTGCGCTCTGTGCTCCGTTTTCCGTGCTCTCTTGTCCGTGCTGTTTACGGCTTGCTGTGTGCTACCCCTGCCTCCCCCTCAGTCGCACCGCATAATTGCCTCTAAAGAGTGCTTCGTGTCCAATGCGGATTCTGGTCCAACTATAACTCATTATGGCTAATGAGTGTTATTTGTGCCCTGCCGCAGAGCCAACCTTCATGTTGTATGGACGTAGCAGGGCGAAAGGTCGAACAATTTGTTGCACGAGTGGGGGTACAACACACACAGCCAAACGGATCTTCACTTTGGCCAAAGGGATTACTTTTGACTGACAAGAAACGCGACAACGAGTGACGGCTCCTGTCAACTGCGTGCAAGAGCGAGAGAGAGACACGCCCAGAGAAGGAGTGAAAGAGAGGGTGGAATATAATAACGACTCTGCTTGAAATCCTTAATCCGAGTGGTGCTACACGGAGTTAATTGGAGTTGTTTTTAAAGGCTTATTGAAGGCACCATCAAAGTCTCCTGCCAGACAGCAAGCAGTTCGCAACCTTAAAACAGTTCGTAGCTAGTAGTAGTGATAGCGAGTAGCGAGTAGTGAGTAGTGAGTAGCGTGTAGTGGCTGACGCATGGTGAGACGCTGCATATCCGCTTGGATGCCCAACGTTCTTGTTTGGCAAAGGCTTCTGTCTGCGGCTTTCTTCGCTGCTAGTTTCAGGATCTCCTCTTCCTGAAGAAGTCACTGGATACTCACTATCGTCTCCTTTCATCAACAGACTTTTATGCTGAACACCAGATGTACATATGTATGTATGTATTCGTCGACCTGTTGCCCCACTCAGGGGCCATAAGACATACTGAATTGAGAGTTAAGCGATCGCATAAATTGTTTTTATTGTTTCTTCTTAAATGGCGTGGTTACGAGAAGTCCTTGGAACTGACTTTAATCGCATGTAAATGGAAATGGCGCGTGTCCTGGCAAGCGGCGGCAATAAACGTGGCCAAAAGGCATATGCATAATACATATTACGTATACGTATACGCACGAGTATATGTAAGCAATTGAACGAAAGGAATGAATAAACGAAATAAATAAATAAGGAGGCGCAACAGTCTCATCGATTTGCTTGCACATTACCAAGGGCTCAATTTGGAGGCGAGGCAGCTTCCCCTTCCGCCTCTCGTGCCTGCCCCAAAGTGGTGGCTTTGGCGGCAGTGCAAACACAACAATTGAAATTTTAAATGGCGCCCTGGCAATGACAATAATGAGATGATAATCGGTTGGGAGATGGCAAGGACGTTTATGCTGATGACGTATGTATGGCACGAGGCTCTTGTTTGTTTGCACCCCCCTCCCCTTTGCCCACACAAACATGCACACACTCAAAAACGTGCCACATTGTGGGGGCTGGATGCTGATAACGTGTGATTTAATGTATTTTTAACGGGTTTTAATCCGATTTACAGTTAAATGGGGCGTATCATTATAGGGCCGACGACTCTGCCACCAGACTCTTCCCCTGTGACTGTCCTGCCCCCCTCCTCCCTTTCTTTGACTTGAAAATTCGACTCATTCTGCTTCAAACTGAGAATGTGAGATGGGATGATGATATTAATATGAATTGAGGCGGGGAGAAGTGAAATTCCTGCCACAAATGCATGCCCCAACCACCGAAAGCTTTCAGTATTTGCGTGAAATGTGAAATTGCAAAATCAATGCAAAATATATATATTTTTAGCTCTCGTTGATCGTTGGGTCAACCGCATGTCAATCAAGGTCAGCGTCAGCGCAAATGCACAGCAAATTGAAAGCCATCAATTTGTGCAGCTCTTAATAGGCTACTCTACATATACATACACATATCGCACATATGTATGTGTGTGTGTGTGTGACTGGACATTGAGTACCCTTTGCGTTGCCCAAAAAAACCTAAAGAATTTACTTCAAAGCTCTTTGGGTCTTTTTCCTGCTGCTGAATGTGGCAGAACCTTCAAAGGATACGCACGATAAAATCGGCTTAATATCGGCTTGCTTCAGTATCACAACGATTGCTGTGTCTCTTTGTGGACTGCCGCAAATTGTGGCAATCAATGCAGCTGCCAATGCTCCTGCCTGTTGCTGCTGCTGCTGCTGCATGAATGCAATTGGGGGCATCCTTTGAGCATCCTTTTAACTGCCACCGGAAAATGCAAATAAATCAAAATTTCATGCTGTTTTCATTATTAAATTGTAATATATTAAAGCATTGAGTGCACACTTCACATACATTCATACATATGTTTGTATGTATATCCATGACGACCTTGACATATGTCGCCAGCTAGTTGGCTGAGATTATTAGAGCCAGAGTTAAGTATTTGCTGAAATCACATGAAATTGCCCAGGCAATTTAAAGCTCATTTTGCGATCATCAAATGCCTGGCAGATGAGTGGCAGAGGCAGTCAACGGAACGGAGATACCAGAGTAATTGCAGACAGGCAGAGGGGGGGAGACCAAGGGAGGAGGGAGTTGGGAGAGCAACAGCAGATGTGCGCCTACCCTTTGACCCTGGCCAGGGTCAATTAATTTTGACCTGGGCTTGGCCAAGCATCCGTTTTTAATGGATGAGTTTCCTTAGAAAAGATTGACCCCCCTGTCTAGGGTATTCCCAACTTCTATATGCCTTCCCGTCTCGTTCTGGCACAGACACAAACATCAACAAAAAGTCAATCTGCAGACAGGCACTTCTTTTGCACTTGTTTGCACTTCATTTGATGTAATGAATCAGAATCAGAAACAGAAACGATTCCTTTTGATTATGGGAATTTCATAGCTCAAAAACTAGACAAGAGCTAGACAAGAGTCTCATCAGACTATTCGACATTTGAATTTAAAGTTTTGGCCATAATCGCGCTGGCTTGTTGGCTTTGAGCAAACACATTACATGCCCCATGCCCCCCATGCCCCAACTCAATGACGCGCTGCCCCACACGAGACCCAAGACAAGCCCAAACTTCACGTAACTCTCAGGTCTTAAGTTGTTTATGTTTAAGGCCATGGGCCTGTACGGGGGCAATTATAAAAGACTGCGTGCTGTAAAAATAAACTTGACAAAATAATGTACGGGCGGGGCGGGGCGGGGCGGGGCCGAGCAGATTCGCATAATTGCAAGCCAAACAAAACCGAACAACAGCAGAGCCAAAAAGCAACAGCTGGCCAGCCAGTTGAAACCGATACTTGAATCTGACCTAAAACTCTTGCCAGAATTTCGGTACTCTTTTTGCCTTCTATATTCCACCTGTTGTAATATATACTTATTTGTCCAGTCAGTATCCATGTTTCAATTAATCCACCACCGTTTAGTTTTTATAATGCGTGATTGCTCTTATATTTTATGTTTTCAATGTATCTCGAAGGAGATCAAGAAGGAAGAGGAAGGTAGTAAGAAAGTGTGCCCATGCACTAGAAGATGACAGTGTGCCCATACATTAGGGATTAGGGATTTCTGTAATGTTATTTTTGTGTTAAATATAACATTGATAGAGAGGAGTAATGTTATGTCCAACACCACCGATAAACCGATGGATCATGGTGATGGATAATATGAATTGCATTTCCTTACATACGAGAGTCTGCACATCAGGCTCTGTGTTCTCTGTGTTCTCTCTGTGTGTTTGTGTATTCTGTGGCCACAGCATTGAAGATGAACTTGGAGCTGGATCCCAGAATAATAATCCTTGCCATAATGTTGTTGATTACTGCCGCCACACAGGGATGCCGAAATTGAATTGCCAAATGGATTCACGTGTCTGTCTGTGTGTGTGTGTGTGTGTGTCCAATCTCTATCCAATCACATTCATCTGTGTTGGCACTGTCCGTGGCCTGCAAATCTTGCGTTTATTCAAGCATTTCCGGGGCTGGGGACGGGACTGGAGGGGGGACCTTGTTCCGAAATAGAATCACGTACAGGACCAGGACCAATTATTGTCCTCGGCCTCCGATTTATTATGCAGGAAGTCAGTGTGCGAATTAAACTCCAATTTCCAATGTGATTGGTGGGAGGGGGGGGGAGGCATACATACATATCTCAACCCGGATCGGCCAGAATCATTAGTAACTGGTTTTTTTTGTTGTTCCCTATCGATTTTTGATTCTTTTTTGTGATTCATCATTTGTCATGCCCTGAATCACATTGAGTTCATTTCTGTTGATTCAAATGGGCGAGCAATTAAGATCCGAACATCCGAATGGTTCAATAAATATCAATAAATTTCGCCAGAAATTCCTGCTTTTCGGCAATAAATAACAATGGATCCGAGCGGGCGCATGTCAGTCGGTCAAAGTTTCTAGGCCAGCGAGCAAACAGTTTCGATAGAAAAAATAGCCAATACGAGAATCCGGAAAGCCACCGGCCAACAGCCACCGGCCAACAGCCACCAGCCAACAGCCAGCACCAACCGCCACTGCAGCTACCGTGCCAGACAACAAATCAAGTGTGAACCTAATTGCAAACAAGGTAACTACTGTAAATATTTGTATTTGTGCACCTCCCCAGCGCCCCAACCCCCACACACAGTCGATCTTACACCCGAGTCGTGGGCCATGCGGCGTATGAGTGATGCACCCGCCTGGCGGACTGAGGCGAAGTGAAAGTTGTGGCCAAGGGTGCAGCTATCACTGCATCACTGCAGTCCGCAGTCTGTGGCCAATTGATTGCCGCATATGCGGAAAAGAAAGTCCACAATTTGCCATCGCCTCAAAGACGTCAATGACCGGGCCAAACAAACACACAAAAACCAGCAGCCAGCAGCTCACTTAAATGCGAGTTTAGTTACTAATCGGTTACACCGCACAGCATTTTTTAAAGAGTCGCCGCAAGAGCCGTCAGCAAGCAATCTACTACGCCAAAGCCAGCGGCAACGGCAACAGCAACGGCCACTAATCAGTTAGCCACTCAGGCCTGACTGCCTGACTGCCTGACTGCTGCCTTTTCACACCACTCACTCCACTCGACAGAAAATCAACAACAAAAATTTAAAATAGTTGGAAAAGGGGCAGCGCATTATTTTAAGCCAGAGTCTTGGATACCCTTGATGCAGTTGAAGTGGCAATTGAGTTTCTTATGTGATGAATATCTCCTTCTGGTGGAAAGAGTATCAATCTCTTCGATCTATAGCAAAGTCTGCCCGATTCTCATCGTCATCGTCGACTTGTGTCTACACAGAGCGAAATTGTTTCGACTGCGCACGCGCAGAGCGTTGAAACAGCTGAGCTACGTGCTTGGATACCCAGGCCCCCGGGCACTTCATCCACCTACCAGCAGCAATCCTCTTGCTGTCTGCTGCCTGCTGGCTGCCCATAGCAAACACGTTAGGCGCCGACCGAGACTGAAAAAGTCGCCCAGCAACCCGCTCCCACTTAGAGCCCTCCCCGCTTCGCCCCTGTTAAGCCGCTCACTAAAAATGCGAGAAAACGAAACGAAAAGAAAAGAAAGAAAACAAAACGTGAGACGCGCTTCGTGGCCGGCTTCGAGCTGGGCAGGCCAGGAGAGGCTTGAAGCTTGGCAGCTTGGCATCGCCGCTTGGAGCTTGAGTGTTGGTAAGAGACTCTTAAGTGCTTGGCTTTCAGTTCAGTTGCGAATTTCATACAACGCGAGACGGTTGGGCATTGAGCGTCGCTACACTACTTCATACCACAAAAAGTCACCCGAAAAAAAGTAGAAGAAGTTTCGCGATTAAGCGGAAATTAGTCAAGCAAATAATAAATAATAAATAATTCCATCTGTCTCCGTCCGTGCGAGTGAGTAAGAGTGAGTAAGAGTGAGTGCGAGTGAGTGAGTGCTCGCGTGCAATCTGAAGTGAAAAGTGACTCAAGTGGAGGAGCAAACCAGATCGGACAAATCAGAACTAAAGACAGCCCCAAGATGATTGAGAGACGCAGTCAGCTGGACAAGGTAAGGCGACCCCAAATGGAAGACTCTCCTCTTCAGCTGTTAGGCAAAGCCCAAGCCATGCCCTCATCGAGTTGTAAACAAACTAAAATTGCATTTCATAATCTGGAGCCCATTAAATATGAATTGAATTGCTGAAAACTTTTCTCTGTGCTCTGTGGACACTTTGTGGTGAACTTTATTACCCGTTTTGGGTTGAAAGTTGTTCGCAAATGTGAGAAAATGTATTTTACATTTTATTTCCCACTTATTAAGCGACTGGGAATTGAGTTTGGGAATCTTGAAACAAAAGGTTTATACTATATATAGTAGAGGTTTTTTGGGTGGAGAGATATTTAAGACCTCCTCGCTGGGGTGCCCCATTGGAGTTAACTCTTTTGTTAATCAGCTCGATATTTATTCTAATGATATAATGACACAAGACTTGGAACAGATGGGGGCAGGGGGAGACCTGGGGATGGACAAGCCGATTTCTAACTGGGAACCCCGCGTCCCCCACCATTCAGGTTTCTATTTTCTTACGAGTCTTTGTTCAATTTGTTTGGCAAACTGATTAATTCTTGGGCCATGTGCTAGGTGGGTTTTCTTTTCGTTCTCGGGTTCGGGTGCGGGTTCGGGTTCTGCTTCTTAGCGGCATGATGATAACAAGATCCGAGAACTCTATTCTCTGTTCTTTTCTTTGCTTTATCTTCTGCCTATCTAAATATTCGCAAAAATATATCTATGTATACTCGGGTCGTCATCTGTTACTGTTTCTGTTGCTGTTTCTGTCTTTCGTTTTGTTGTTTTTTCTTCGTATACTTGGAAATGATTCAGACTTCAGACTTCAGACTCATTTGCATATGTTTGGCAGTTATAACTTTTGCTTTTATTAGCATTTTTCGGATCTCTGGCGGCTAAAAAATGTTTGAAATTAATTATGTGCGTGTCGAATTACGTAAGACGAATTCCCGACGCAACGAAAGTAAATGCTGCTATAATTTATGCAAATATTCTGGCCTGGCCAGAACAGCCCCGATTCGATTACAGTCTTACAGATTATTTTAAGCCCAGTCCCAGGCACCCCCTTACATGTAAGTGCACCGGAAATCGGTGTGTCATCGGAATTGGAATTGGAATTGGCCAACTGATCGATATATTTAGATGTTTATGCCCGCGAATGGACGTCAGCAGTCGGCTGGAACTACGTCATGGGGCCGGGGCCGCATGCGCAGCTGCATTTAGAGTGGATTTTGAGTGGGTTTTTGGGTGCTGCATTCCCCATAAGGAATATGTATCTATTCTTAGTTCTAAGCCAGTAGAACCACTGGTGATCCAATGTGATCTATGTCACGTAGTCCCCAAAGCAAAGCGGGGATAAAGCGTACATACATCACTCCCTGTCTCTCCTCTCTCCTTCTCTTCTCTCTCTCTCTCTATCTACTTGAACCCATGGAGAGCTTTTGGTTTGCCTCGCTGGCTCTCGCTTTTCATTGTTAATGAGACCCAGAGCACACTGAGAGCAATTAAGCTAATAGCAAACAATTGTACTCTCCGGAGTAAACCAGAACTAAACAGAGGGATAGACAGATAAGATAGGATGAGTCAGGGGAAGAGAGAAAGAGTGGCAGAGCAATTACAAAACGGAGACCAATTGCTTCAGGATTTCTTTTCAAAATTCTCTAGATTAAATCTGAAGAATGGAATGCTTCCATTAAAAACTATATATTTATGTATAAACTGCAGATTATAGACCAGATTAGCCAGGTATATACTTTTGAAGGCTAATGTCTGACGGCTCTAATGATTATAATAAATCAATCAACCTGTTCTGCCTGATAATCCATCTATAGTACATATTATATTCGTATTTATCTTCGTTAGCATATTCCACAGTAATGACCAGCAGCATTTCAGTTCAATTCTAGTAAAATTAATGATGGCAGAATATGGCCCATGGCTTAAATGTGAAATAATACGCTTTAGATTTGTGAATACTCAATGCAATTTTGCATAAATAATTTGCATGTGCAGCTAATTGATAAGTGCGCTTAAGCTGAGTCAGCAGAGACCGCATTTAAATTAATCAAAGGCTGAGCTACCCCGACCCCCCACACAGCTCTCGATCGTCGTGTTAATAGACTCCTTTTGGAGAGTTGAGGGGTATGGGCTTTAAATTTAATTAAATTTACACACACGACGCACACACGCAGATATGGGATATGGGACTTTTTCAGGTCTTTTATCATTCGCGTACACCATTAAATAAATTACTTCTTTGCTGCGGCTTTGCCCGATTTTCAGACTGCTTTTTTGATTAAATTCGCATTTATTGCTGCATTCTAAGAATTGGATTAAATGTAATCAAATGACTCCCGGGGTCCCGGTTTCTCCCTCTGCCGCTCCCTCTGCCGTCCCAATGTTCTACCGCCTCCGGATGCACTTTAATTAATTCAAATTAATTACATTGATTATTTGGGCATAATGTGGTTGTCATTGCTGTGGCTGGCTGTTGTCGCGCAGCGACTGGAGAGTGGAGGAGAGTGAAGGAGAGTGGAGAGTGTGGAGTGTAGAGAGGGCCATTAATTAGTTGCTTGATTTACGATGGCATTGCCACGCCCCTTTTCACCTGTCCCGCTCTCGCGGCAATTTAATTGTACTTAAACTTTGCTTATATTCTCGAGAGCACTTGGAATAAACCTCAATTGTGGGGTAGATAACTACCTTAGATACACCCACTTAAAAGCATACAAAAAACTTTTCCAGGGGGGTAATTAGTTTAGTCACCAAGAAGAAAAAACATACATACATATGTATGTATGTGTGTACATGTGGGTGATAGATAAATAATAATAAACAATTGTCTGCAAAACAACAGTTAAAGCAAACAAGCAAACAGGCCGCTAAACAAATAATCAAAACTGTGCTCTTTAGCTATGAAAAAATGTACAGTACAGAGTATGGAATATATTCTGTCCCACTCCCACTCAACATTTATCTGCACGTGTGCATTCGTAGCAAGATCGGGTGGCGGGGGGCATGAAAGAATCGCTTAACAGTATCAACTTCGGCCAAAGCGTTCCGCTAAAAGGTCACGTACAAAAACAATCGCCAGATTCGGCAGGGCAGCAAAAAGAGCAGTCACAAAAACCCACAACAAGAGCAAACGTGTAAAGAGTGCCAAAGTGTAGAGTATAAAAGAGTGCAAAGAGTGTAAAGAGAGTACAAAACTGGCACTCGCAAACACAGCGGAGGTATGAGTGCCAATGTCAAGGTCCGACTTACTTACTCTCTCTCCCTTCTGGCAGTGTCTGCTCTTCCGACTTACTCTTCCTCTCTCTCTCTCTATCTTTCTTCTGTCTCCTCTTCCGATATGCAGAGGCAGCTAATGAGCTTTGGCTTCCACTTCATACAGTTACACACCAGCATGACCCTGAGCAATGTCAGGGGCCTGGCTCGGCTCTGCTCTGCGCTCTGCTCCGGGGGCTTGTGATAGTTGTTGTTGCTGCTGCTGCTGCTGCTGCTGCTGGTACGGGAGCATAAGTGTGACCAGCAAAATATACAAAGCAAAAAAATAGGTGCAAAAACCAAGTTGAATGCTGTTTGTTATAGTCGTACCCTTGCAAAGGGTACTATGATTTTGCTGAGATGTTTGCAACGCAGCGAAGGATGAACCTGTGGCTACATCAAGGTGATGTACATATCTATAGGAAGGTCAATCAGGCTACTCTCCTATAGGATTAGTCTCTTCATTTTCTATACTCTTGCTTACTGCTTTATATGTTCCATAGAAAGGGTGTCAAATTCTTCGGTAGCCCATTGTTGATATTTCTGTTGCTCTGCTCGTTGCCCGTTGTTTGGCTATTCAAATTTTATGCATTGTCAGCAGACAACAAAACCAAAACACAACAGGCGTTTAGACGCTTAGGCAGTCACACAGTGGTTAAGAAGTGGGTGTTGTTTGGGGCTGGGGGATTGGGAGGGGAGGGGCCAACCAGTCGAACATACAATTCAATTTAACGCTTTGTGCCGCCTGGTTATTTGGTTTTCTAGTTCAAGTTGAGGGTCAATAGCTGTTGGATTGCAGTTATGCTTTTGGCCAACGCTACGACTACGACTAAGGGTATGACTATGGCTATGGCTCTGTGTATGGCTATGGCTATGACTATGGCTAAGTGTTGATTTACAATTTGTAAAGTTGGCAAACAAATATTGTATCGATGAATCGATTGAGTGGCGAAAAAAAGCAAACAAATGCCAATAGCCGCATCTGCTTGTAGACCCTCTCATCAGACAGCAGCACAAACATTTGCCGCTCCCTTCCTTTCCTCCCTCCCGTCTGTCCGTTGGTATTTAGCAGGGGCGAGCTGCGAGCATGGGGGAGCTGCGAGCATGGGGTGGGAGGTGGAAAGTGGGATGTGGGAGAGGCAACCCACTGACTCAGAGCTCTTGTTTGCCTGCGACTTAATGCATTCGAGATTAAAGGCTAAGCAGTCAAAGGGACGGCGAGCAAAAGAGCAGGAAAGAAAGTTGCATCTGATGATGTGATGTGAATATTACACGTGACTTGCCCAACCAATTGAATACCCTTAAAGGCCAGATCTCTCACAGTAAGTGTCTTGAGGTTTTCACTGAACGCGTACCGCGTGCCTGCACATTTATTGCCCTCAATAAACGTTCGTTTATAAAGTGGATACTTTTAAAAGTTGATTCCAATTAGCACATTGTGGTAGATCATGCCGGTCTCGGAGCCGGTTTACTTAAAGCCAATAACAAATCTATTAAAATAAGTAGAAAAACTAAACTAGAGGGAAAGTTTGGAAATATGAAATAATCCCTATAATAATCTCTGTAGGAAACAAATATAAAAAAATTCAAATATTCTCGAGAAATTTGTAAACTCTTTTCCGGTTTTATTTATATTTTTGGTCCATAAAATTCCCCCCGAACCCTGAACCCCCAACCGCAGTGGCAACTTCATCATTTTTGCATATTCAATTCCGATCTTGGGTTACTGCTGTATTTCTGGTTCTCATTGTTTAATTTGCCCGACGAGTTCAAGGCGGTTCCGGTAGATCCCAGCTGCAAATGCACACACAACCCATCATAAACAGCACCAACATCATCATCGTCATGTGAAATATAGGTTTTTATTGTAGTGGAACGAGACCTGGCATCGAAACTCGGTCAGACCGAGGGTGAGCCGGGCCTGGCCGGGTAGGTTCAGTGAACTGCAATGAACTACAGATACTCGAACTCGTACTCTGCGGATTCTCTCTGGCATTGGGAGCGGTGAGCAATCGATAGAGCCGAAGCTGAAGCTAGCTCTCCATTCCCGTGGGCGATGCTGGCAAAAAGTGTGTCAGGCCGACAATTACATTGAAAGCTTGACTGTCAGCTTTTCCTAAACCAGTTTACGGTTAAAAGCGGCACACGGCATCAGCAGCAGCAGCAGCAGCAGCGAGAAAGCTGTTCAAAGAAATTCTCTCTCGCGTGCTCCCTCGCTCTCGCTCTCTTTTTTCGATCATTGCAAACTTTTACATCGAATGCAGGCAGCGCCGACTGCGACGTCGACTGCGACTGCATGATCAGCTGTAGTTGTATATGTAGCTGTAAAAGTGGGCTACGTGCTGAGATATAAGCAGCGCATGCGCTGCCCGCTGCCAGTCGTCGCGCAGCCGCTCACATGTGTGCACTTCTCAGAATTCTCGTATTGAATTGGATCTCTGGCAATAGTTCTGGCCGCGTTACCCACTCTACATTCCCATTCCCATACCCATAAGCTGCCAAAATGGCTTCCACAGCCACAGCAACAGCGACAGCCACGGCACGCAGTGTCTACATCACGAACGAGGTGAGTTTCCTGCTTTGCCAAAAAAAAGAGAACAAAAAATGCCAGACCAGAGATGCCAGAGGGGAGGTGAGGGGAGGGGAGAACGAAATACGAAAAGAATATGAAATAAATTATAAAGTCGCCCGCAGGCACTTCTGATGAGTGCCCTGGCAGCTAATTAGTGCTGCCTCATTAAAACCGAACCAAAACCAAACCAAAAACCAAATGAAACTGTTGCTTGACGCTACGCGACTGAGATCCCATAGAGCAAGTGCGAGAGTGAGAGCGAGAGCGGTGGTTGCGTCCAATAAAAATGGGGGAAAACGAAAGGGAGCCTGAATAGTCTGGCAGCTGCAGCCACTGCCACTTGACTGTAATTGCGAAACAAAAGCAACATCATTTATGCCAGGAACTCAACTCGCAGAGGTCAAAGGGCTCCATCCCATCCATATCTTTATCCCTATCCCTATCCCGATCCTGTGACCAGCCAAGTCGCAAAATATCCAAATTAATAATCAATGAAAACAATTAGCGCATAAGCAAACAGCGGGCATGTTTGCGAGAAATCGTTTTCAACACTTTTGCTTTTGCTTGTGCTAAGCCTTTGGCCCAGGGCCAGAAAACAGAACACAGAACACAGAACACCCATAACCAGTACCCCTCCAAGCACCCAGTACCCAGACTCAATATTGGATTTGAAATGATTAGAATAAATTAGTATTCATTTTCGGCAAAGTCGGGGAACAAACAGCTGCAGGGCCCGCGACCAGGCCTGGCACCGGGTTCGGATCAACTTCGTCAGCGGCTCCACTCGGCTCGGCTCTAAAAACAAATTGCAAAATTCAATAGAAAGCAACAGTGAAATACAAACACACAACGAAAGCAAAAGCAAAGGCAACAGCAACAACAACAACACTGGGAGAAAAACAAATTCAAAGTTCAGCTTGGCCGCCGGCAAGCCATCAATAAAGAAATGAGAGGGAGACGAGACGAGACGCGACGCGACGAAAGCGAAGAAAAATCAAATGCTAATTATAAACAAATTAAAAATGTGGCTAATTGTGAGTGAAATTGGAGGGAAATCAAACAAATCGAAAAGCAAAACGAATAAAATAACGCAGGTCAATGGCATTAAAGCGGGAAAGAGTGAAAAAGTTTATGAAATTATGCAGTGGATCGGAAAAAGTTTTAAATTTATGCAGAAAAATACAGAGAAATACAGTGACTGAGCAGCGATTGAGGAGAGATTGATTAATCAATGATGCTTGGATTAAGCTAAGGCCAAGGCTTTACATTTACACATCCTTTAAGTATCGTGGCATGGATTAAAAATACCTCAGATTGTGCACAAAAGTTGAACGACCTTCAGTTTCGTTTTCGCAAATTGATATGTAGACTAAAACTATAATTACATTTAAAGGGAAATAAAGTAAGAGTCAATTCTGATTCTGACACCCAACCCAACCCCACCCCACCCCAACCCGCTCTCAACACCCCAATTATAGCATTTTGTTGGCTAAGTAATTAACGTTTATTGACTGTCGGCAAACAGAAAACTTTTTTGTAGGCGGCCGCCTACCCAACTTGATGGGTCTTGAACTTCTTCAATCTCTTTGGCTGTTTGCCGGATCTATAGGAATATATTTACTATATGTGTGTGTATCCTTACTGGGGGCCACGGCCACGCCCACGCATGGCTTGCGCCCACAAAATGGTAGCGCGGCTCTTCTGTTTGCTTGGGCCGCGTTTAGCCGTCTGTTTGCACATCTAATATTTGTGAAAAATTCAGAGTAAGAATAACGAAAAGATTATTGCGTGCTCGAATCAACAAAATGTCAGTGGTCCACCCCCCTCCCCCACCCACACAACATACCCACACGCAGGCGGCCACTCAAGCTCGAGTGCCGCCGAACGATGGCAACAATTGGTTGCCAACAGGGCGTATGAGTGACATGATGAGGAGCAAAGCACGGCAAGCATAGCTCATACGCCTCGTAGCCCGTTGCCCGTAGCCCGTGTGGCGGTAAAACTCGTTCCGACCAACATCGGACCACACGCAAATCTCTTTCGCAAATACTTCATAGTGCTTTTGACCGTAATTTGATTTGGTCGAATGGAAACAAATTCAATTTGTATTGCAAAATGCAGCATACAGCATGCAGCATGCAGCAGGCGAAAGAAAAGACCGGTAAATATGTATGTACACCACTCGGGCACTCCAGAATGAAATTCTATATTTAGGACTGTTCCCCCTGCCCCCCCTTTTCATTTTGTGGCACTTGAGTGGGTTTTTTCATGCAAACAGAATCACACAGAAAATGCATTCTTACGCACAATTCACTTAGTGTAGAAGTGTGTACGTGTGTACGTGCGTATCTGTGTGTTTCGGTGGCTTTGCATATAAATCAAGGCAATGGCAGCTCGAGTTGCACACACACACACACACACAGTCGCAGTGTCCTGCTCGGGTCCTGCTCCTGCACTGGCAGTTTGTCCTGTAATTTATAGTTGTTCAAAATAGTTGTGATGTGTCTTTAATTACAGAGAACCCTCTCCGGTTTCCACTTAGCCAGAAGTTCCTCAATTTGTGATAAATTGTGAACATAGTAGGGCAAATCATTCCCTAGACAAATCAATGATGGAAATGTATTCAGAGTTTTCCTCTTTGTCTCAGGGAATATTCTGCTCGGCCTTCTGCTTGGCTAAATCGGAGACAAAAAGAGTTTCCTGCCAACCAGAAAACTGAAACAATCGTCGGGCTGTCCACTTGGTATGCGCATTATTATGCAAATGTTGGTTTAACGAGAAACAGAGCCTAAACGGAATATGGGTTGGATTTCTCCTTTCATTCGAATGAAAATGAAACAAGTGAACATCCAAATAGAAGGTTTGTTTTCATATTTCCACTCGAGTGAATCATCATGACGACTCCACGCTTGATTTGTGGCATCCCGAAATACATTTGAATACATTTTTTAATGTGCACTCGGTAAATAGAGGCAGAATCTTTTAAAGCTGCCCCTCTTTAGCTGTCTGTTTGTGTGGCAAAGGTCACGGCAAAGATACGTTGAATTATTTGTTTAATTAAGCGGCAACATGATGCCGTCTGTGCTTGCACCTTGCCGGCCATTGGTGTCAGGGCTGCCACAGAATCTCATAAAAAACAAAAACAAAAAAAACACTCGTTTAATTGTTTTTCGAGTAACAATTAGACAGTCGCAATTGCAGAGTCCGGCCTCCTGCCGTACCCTTGTGTGGGTCTGTGTCGCCTGACCGATTGTCATGGCTCGTTGGATGCCCTCCTCACCCTGCCGGACCTGACCCCCGCCCCGCCCCGACCTGCACTCGCTTTTATGCTTTGATTTCTGTTTGGCGAACATTAAGTGCGGACGGACCCAGACATACAACAAACACAGACACCCAGGCACCCCCCCCCTCCCCACAGTCGATGTACAGACTACTCGTGTATCTAGATATTTGGCCATTTCCAATGCGGGCTCAAAGTTCATTGGATTTGGACCTTTTGCCTTGGATGGCTTTCGAAATATAGCAGGGGCTTGAAATATTTGGCAGGGGCTGGGAAAATTCACTCACTGCCAAATGGAAAAGCTCGATGCATCCGCCTACAGACACAGACTGGCAACAAAAACTGGTTACGCTTGGCAAATGCCACGCGGCAAGTTGGCCTTGGTCTAATCCACATTTCAGAATCCCCCAGCTGCAGCAGCCACAACAGCAGCAGCAGCAGCAACAGGCAGAGATATGCACAGGCGGGTAGCATATTCTCCGGTGGCTGCGGTGGCTGCCGTTGCCTGGCACTCTAAACTTGATATGTTTGGCCTACGTTTAGTCCGTGAGCCATGAGCCATGAGGCCCCATTCGGGGCCTGGGTTGCCCGGCCAGAGCATTGGCCAAGTGGCAGCAGTGGAGATCGGTTGTGGAGCGGGTTGCACTGGTGTTGCAGTTGCATTGGTTGCATGACAAACACTTGACTTTGCACCGTACGAAAGCGGACCACACCTAACAAGTGGCGTTCAAGTGCGAATACCAAACGTTTCATTTCAGCCAAGATCAATGATCAATGTGCCACAGAATGAGCTTCAACAATGATGTATTGTCTTCCTTCATTCATTCATTCATTCGTTCAATCAATCAGTTGTTAATCGATTCACTTACTCTTATTTTGCAGATAATTATCACAGCCATGGACCGATTCGTTTGGTTCGTCCTCCTGGTGGTGATGTCCCACCTGGTCACGGAGTTCACCCGCGTCTCCGGCTATGCCCGAGGTCAGCGTCACGAGCTTGTGCTCTTAAACGACGTAAGTCACCGCATTGCCTGCTCACAGTTCGACAAAGTATTAAGTGATTTTATGGCCACAGTTGAGTGGGGCCCCCTGGCGTTATTGTAATTTAAATCTGAATTGCGATCTTTCCAGACGATGCTGCAACCGATGCCAGTGCAGAATATGCTGCTCTACCCCAGCCATGAGTACGGCCAGTACCAGCAGCAGCCGCAGCAGCGTCCATCCATGAACAGCCTCCAGCAGAATGCAGCTCTGCTGTTCAGCAGCCTGGCGGCAGGGGCAGCCGCAGCGGGAACTGGAGCATCTGGTCAGCCCAACGCGGCCATTCTGTCGGTGGGTGACAGCCAGCCTGCACACAATGCCGAGCCCAGCTACCCCCTCTTCAGTCTGCGCCCCTTAATCGACAGCATTTTCGAGGTGAGTTGGCAGAGGCCAAGGATTTCCCTTAACCAAACCCGCGAGAGTTGCTGATTTTGCATTTGAACTCTCCGCAGATTCCCATTTCGACGCTACGAGCTGTCAACAATATGGTCGGCCGTCTGACCGGCAGCTATCGCCAGGCCACGGCGGAAGTGTCACAAAAGTCTGTGGCGGCCGGCACGGCCCTGCCCATGGGCCATCCCAGCTCCAATCCCCCCACCGCCGATTCGAAGTTCTCCATATCGCAGCGCAGGGAAATGCGCGAGGAGATGGCGTAACTCCGTAAATCCCGATTAGTTTCTAGTTCTAGTGCATGAATGTTGTTGTCATTTCTCTACGCGAATGTTCGAGTGTTTGTCGTTTGTGTTCTTTTCGTGTGCATTTATGTATGTATTTTCTGAATGTTTGACTTTTGTGATATACGTGACATTGTTGTAAGGCTAGCATAATGTTAATGGATGTTAATGTCCTCCCCAAAAAAAGGAAATCCAAAAAAAAGTATGTGTAGATAGATACGTTTAAAATAAATTTAAAAGAATGAAAAAATGTGTACAAATTTCCAAACGACTGATGGAACCACGAAAATCGTGACGGCATGAATGTCCTTTTCTGATGCCAATCGGTTGGCAGGACATGCCACGCCCAGATCAGGCCAAGATTTGCCAAAAAAATGCAAATCTTCACAAATTTCATGACAACTACACGCTAAATACAAATTTGCTACACATTAGCTACATCTTGCATGTACGAATGTACTACATTCTGCAGGAATTCTGCTACATGATCTGTCAAAAAGTATGCAACGCAACATTTGGGTATTTTACATTTTGCATTTTACGGTACTACTAAAATACTAACAAGAACTATCAATTCGTGAAATTAGCTGAAAATTCAAAAAACGATCGCCTTTTAAACTGGAGGAAAGATGGCGAGATTAGTGAAATATTTGTATAGATATTGTTGGTCAAAATTGTAACTTTGTGGCCTATGGGACGAACCACTGTGCACTGTGCAATGCTACTCAAACTGTACGCTTAAAATATATGTAAAAGAAAATGAAATAATGAAATAATGTTATAAATCAATGACTTCATAAATGTAAACATGTCAATTGCTTCCTGTCAAAAGTCAATGAACACATCAATTGGGAGCATCATTCGTCAGCCGATAACCTCCTCCTCCTCCTGCTCCTTCTCCCCCTCCGCTCGAGCAATCTGTGCATGAAACGTTATCAAATGCTCATGGACTTCCTCGTATTTCCTGATGGAATCAATTTGAAAATGAGAAATGTGTTCAATTTAATTGAATTTTCACTAAACTGAAATTCATTTTCGCGTAAGTAATATGAAAATATCTGGGAAACGGACTGGGAAAATGAGCAAACAGAAAACCCAAGTGATTTCCCAAGTAATTGATGTGTGATGCAAAAAACGGACGAAAACCAATTCAAAAAGAAATGGGATTGGATTTAATTATATTTTCTTGTTGGACCCTTTTCGTTGGCATTTGGTTTTTGGCCATCCGCATTCTCAATTATCAAGCACGTGCACAGGGGATTTTTTTTGGCCAACAATCCGAGACTCTGGCTCTGGCTCTGGCTCTGCCAGAAACACATTAACACAGATGTTGGTGGCAGTAGCCGGCAGTTCTGTTTGTCATTTGAATACCTAATGATCCAATGGTTGGAACAAAAGAAGAATGCCCACCGCCGGGTGCCGGGGCCCTGCTGGGGCCCCAAGCCGAAAGAGAAATGGATATGCCATTGGGCTCGTATCTGTCGTTTGGCTCGATAGAAATTAGCAAACTTTTAGACATGCTTCTATTGTTTGTTTTTTCCATCAGACCACACCAGACCATGCCACACCACACCACACCGCATTCAACGCTTCAATGCAATCCCCACCGCAATGCAAATGAAAAGGGAAGTTGTGCCTGCAGGCTGCAGCACAGCATCGACGTTGAATCGTGCACCAGAATTACTCGTTATGCCCCACTGCAGCCAATGCCCAAACTGATTGCAGTTGCCACACGCCGCGTGCACCTTTGAGGCAAATGAAGAGAGACGAGGCTCCAAAAAGTCGATTCTGCCAACCGGTTTGCCATGCAGCAGCGTATACGTAATGCCCATTTGCGGCTCAGCTGTGAGTCACGGCCCACAACTCGATTGTTTTAGGCCCCGTTCTTCAGGCACATGCACTCGGGCATCATCTTTTCCAGCTATAAGACAGAAGACAGAGTGTTTCGTCTGTTAGTTGTGCTGGCCAAATGTTTGGCTTGTTTGCAAGTTCTCACCCAATTGTTAGCCAGAGAGGTGCTAATAGATCGGAGCCAGTTCTTAGCTGAATACATAGACCTCTGAGATAAGCTTGCATCATCGACGGAGAGCCGACAGTGTCCAGGCTGAAGAGATAATGCATATGCCGGGTTCAAAGATAGGCAGAAAACAGAACAGATTGATGCTGCTGCCCATATAAATAGACGCTTGCATATTTAATTGCGCCACCAATCCAGTTCGCGAGGCATTACAACAGAAAACACCAGACGGCAGACAGTAGACGGCAGACTGTAGCTCGCTTCCATTCCAAGCCACTCCACACACAAAATTCAAGTTTAAGCCCGGCCCAGGCCGACGACTCAAGCTCAGTGCGAGCCGACAACGCGACGCGACAACAACGTGCCACAAATCAGCCGCTCAGATTCGCTCCAGTCAAAAGTCAAAAGAAGCCCAACGACAGGTACAACATTGAGTGGCGTTAATTAATTAAAAAAAAAGTGCAAATCCAATGTGAAAGCCTCGTAATTATGCTCCGCCAGATGGTTGCCGCTCCCTGAATTCGAGGAAGAATTCTGCGAACGCTTTGCGCATACAAAAGAGCCAAAGAGCCAAAGGAGGGAAGAGGGAAGGCAAAGCAATTTGCTGGAGCTTCTGCTGCTGCGCTGCTGCTGCGCTGCTGCGAGGCTGCTGCTGCTTCAAGTCTCTTGTCTAGCAGCTAGAACTGATTTCGTTTTTGATTGTTTTTTTTTAGCTACGCAAAATGTTCGCCTTTATCGGAGTGCTTTGTGTGCTGCAGTCGGCCATCCTGGTGCCCGCTCAGGTAAGCTTTTCCCCCCTCCCCTGCTCCCCCCCCTGCTCCCCTGCGGCTGCGGCCATGCTCTCTCTCGCTCTGCCAGATTCTGCGGTGGGCGAATATTTTAATTACAGCGCATTTGCTTATTTATCTGCAACTCCATGCTGTGGCTGCCACTTGCAGCATGTTGCAGCAGTTTATGCGGCGACTGAATTCAAGAATTTGAATCCACCAAAGCCTAACAGTCATCAGTGAATCAAGCGATCAATTACCACTGAATTCATTAACTTGATTAATAGATCAATTGGCGATGAGCTCAGAGACTCTCGTTATACGACTAAATGCACGCTTTCTCTGTTCTGTATGAACTTTGCCCATGGATCACATTATCGAAATTCGCATTAGAATCACTTGCCACTGGGGCTGGGAATCACTGGCAGTGGCAGTGGCAGTGGCAATGGCATTGGCGTTGGCGTTGATTTTATTTGTGGTCTGTGGCATTTTACCAAATGATTTAGCTGCGGCCAAGGGGGAGGCAATCGAAAGCCATCTAAACTGTTGGTTGGTTAATTGCTGTACGGGTCGAACATTTGATTTTTGCAATTTAGGCAAAGTGCATGGTTGACCAGCCAGCAGCCACTTGCAACCAGCCACCGAACCGAGTTGCCTCATGGCTGGGCTGAGCCTTAAATCGTTGTGCAATGTCCAGCAATGAAGAATTTTTAAGTGTGCAGTTTCTCCACACGTTTCGCGTTTAATTGCTGGGCCAAGGCAAATGCCTAACACACACACACACACACACACACATACTCAACCACTGCGGTGGCTTATCATTAATCTTGGGTACTTCGAGTCGCTACCAACTACACATTATACATCATTTTAATAACTGCTCTTGCCTGGCTACCTTGAACTTTGCCTGCTTGGGCTGACTAATGTCCATTTAATTGCATTTCCCCACAACAGATTAAGCATACGCCCCGCTGCACCACCACACAAGTCGTTTCGACATTTGACATTCGACAGTTTGCTATTGGGATTGGGATTGCCATTGTTGATGTTGGATAGAGGCAGTGGATTATCCTCTGAGGGAGTGGATTATAGATTACGCATTCTCCCCAACTCAAAGTTCTCTTCTCGACTTTACACAGTTATAGATGTAGATGTAGATATTTGTCTACACTCTAAGCTTATGGTTTCCCCTGTTTAGCAGGGTTTTAGTATGACATACGAGTACTAATCCGTTGCCACATTCCGCCGTAAGCTCCTGTCTCGGCAGTGGACAACTTTAAGGTGTACTCAACCGACCGAAGAAATATTTAAGCGCCACAAACACACAGACATTTCCCCCATTTCCTTTCTTTTTTTCGTTTTGCTGCAAACAAACCTTTTTCCTGGGGCCTTTTTCCCTGACAATTTTGCTGGCCGGAAAGTTTATTTCTATTTTGTGTTGTGCTGCTTGGGGGCTAATAGAATTTAGATTTTAATCAACGCATGCATGAAATTTGCATTTCTTTTCTGTGCGGCTTGTGGGAATTAAAATTAGGAATGAACGTAAAATGCCAGGAGAAGGGTTTCCCTCGCAGTTGGTGGCAGCAATTTCAGCAGCGATTCCTTGGAAATTCTTTCATGCAAATTGCTGGTCATTCAATCCCTTTGCACTCTGCGCCGTCCAACTCTTTTTTTTCTGGAATTAAGTGCTTCTGTATTTATGCTTGTCTTTTGTTTGCTGCCTCCCCTGGGGGCGCCACAGCATAATCCCTTAAATCTGGCCAACTGCTAGCCAAAATCTTGCATTACCGACTCTTCATTTTACCCAATTTGCTGGCCACAATTATGGCCAATTCTTGTTGGGCGAATGTTTTGTTACCATTAAAGGTGGTGAGTGCCCTTGGCCTGTGCACCTGCCACCTGCACTCGACACTGCCACACTCGAGTATCACTCAGAAACATCTAAATCGTTTCAAACAAATATTTAACTAATCCTGCAAAAATCAACATAGTTCTGATTTGTCTGTGGATTTGTTTCACTTTATTTCATTTATACTCGTTTATGTTTATGTTTTTACAGAGTTAGAGATTTGAATATGAAGTAATAAAATGTTTTCTAATTAATTTTAGTTGTTTTCCCACTGCAAATAGCAGAGCAGAGACCTGACCATTAGTTTGTTCCAGGAAAAAAGAAATTACAAAATGTACTTTTCCCAGAACCAACACATGTAGCATGTGGCAAATGGCAGGTGGCAGGTGGCAGGTGGAGTGGCGAGGAAATTATGTATACTTTTCCCTTTTTGTGGGGGGCGACTCGGGCTCAGGCTCAGGCTCAGCAATGGCTAAATCCTATTACAGCAGTTTTCTATGCATTTCCAAATGGGGAAAAAAAACAGAAGGGAAATGTGCAGAAGGTGAGGAAGTTGTGTGGCAGCTAGGAGCCAGGAGCCAGGAGCCAGGAGGCAAGATAAAGTGTTGGGGGAAAACTGATTTAACAGACGCTTGAAAAACCCAACCGCTTAGCGGTTTACAGTAGTCCATGTGTTATATATAAACACATTTATCTGTGTGCCATTTGCATCTCATTATTCCATGCAGAGACAGCCATGAGCCAAGGGGGAGCCAGGGGGGAAGTGAATCATAAAATTGCTAATAGCAACTGTTAAAACATGTACTATATATAGTATGTACATTTGTTGTCAGAGCGGAAGTATTTCAAAGGCAAAAACAAAGTTTAATTGGCGTCGAATAAGGTTAAAATCCTCTCGAATGGAGAGGAAACTTACAGAGCAAAAGCAATAGCTGATTAGCCCATCGAACATACGAAAGATAAGAGTCGATGCATACACATACATACTATCTGTATGTATGTATGTATGTATGTATGTATGTGTAAGTGACTATTACACTTGACAATGTAAGTGCCAAGAAGGCAAGTGTCGCCCGCTTTTAGGGTAATTAATATTTACAGCTTTGACACGCACTCAAAAAGACACGATCCCACAGATACACGGACACCTCACAGATCCAGGCCATAGATGGACACTTGTAGATGTGTCGCCTCCGCCCCGAGCCCTTGTCGGCTGCCCCTTTGGCAATGCAGCACCACAAACGGCTGGCCAATGCCACCCTCTGTTACCAGGGCCTTGGCATCGGTCGGGTGGCTGCTGAGGTCCTCCACATGCAGAGCCGTAATCCTGTAGCTATCAGCGGCGGGACTCTGTCGGGGCGACGGGATGCCAGTGGAGATTAAGCAATTTATATAAAAATTCTCATATAATATATATGTTTATCTCACCTGCGAGCCGTAGACCACATCTCTGCCTGGGGTCTCGGGCGTTAGGTAAACATCTTCGGTGTACAGCAGGCTGGCATATTTGTTGACATGTCCCCAGGTGACCGAGGCGCCATCACCGAGCGGCACTTGCCCCCCCAGAAGCAGCAGCAGCACGAGCAGCAGGAGCGGCAGCAACAGTTGACTGCTCTTCAATTCCCATTCCCTGGCATTTGTCAACATGACAACATGTGTACGTTCTGGCTGTGGCAGTGGCAGTGGCAGTGGCCTATGCTCCTCCTCCTCCTCCTCCTTCTTTCGTGTGGCACTTTCCCTGGTTCCACCTTCTTCTTGGGCTCGTTCGAGAACGAGACGAGTCCCACAGACGTACGAAACTCAAATGAGCCGCCTTCAGGTGGCCAAATTAAATATTGTCACTGCGTCTCTCCGTGGAAAAACTGTTATCAGTGGCAGGTGTTACTCTTACTCTCTCTGTCCCTCTCTATCTCTCTGTGTCTCTCTCTTTGCGTGTAATTATACATTTATGATATCTCTCTTTGTGTGCGGGCTGTGTGACTTGGCTAGGGAGTTGGTCAGGGTCAAAGAATTCCCAAAGAATGCAGTATTACTGGAACACCTGAAAGAGCATTCATAAATCACCATTCATGCCACTAAAGTTCTGAACCACCTTCGATGTTGTTCGCCTGCGTTTGTTATGTTATATGTTTGTGGCCTGTCATAATTATTGATAACTGGCACGAAATGCTCTCACGCTCTCATTGCTGCTCCGACTTTATCTGCTATCAACGAATCGAACTACATAGTTCTGCCTGCATATCGGGAGCTGCTCCACGGCAAACTGTTCAAATATTTGTCCACATTTCTGAACAGACAGACGACTTGGCAGATCGCTTGGCACCTTGCGTCAGGGCCGGCCTAAGGCCTAAGGCCTAAAGCCGGCCTTAGCCTACTTGAGAGCCGAGTTTCAAAGGGCTGGCGGAAGAGAGGAGATGAATAATTATTATATAAACTTACCCAACCGGACACAAAAGGGTGTTTGTTGCGTGTGTTGTTTGCGGCAGCATAAGTTTTGGCCAAAAACTTTTAACTATTGCTACACTGGAGAACCGACAGAACATCTTGGGTCGTAAGTTTCGCCAGACTCTGGCCAAAGCCTGAACTTCGACCCCTCCCCTCCCCCCCTCGACCAGCTCCCGTTCGCGTGGGCGTGGGCGTGGGCGAGTTCTGGGTAGAAACTTTCAATCAAATTACGTATACGCAGCGTGTAGCGAACTTTGGTTTCCCCTCTCCTCCCTCTTGCAGCTGATTACGCTGCGCGATGGCAAGGTGGGCGTCAACTTTGCCGGCTACCACGCCGATGCCGGACTGGGCGGACTCCTCACAGGCAACTCTGCCCACGGCGGACTCAGCGCCTCGGCCGGGACCCCCTGGGGCCCACGAGCAGCCGCGGGTCTAGGCGGCAACCTTGACGGTAGGAAATACTCCTCAACTCTCTTGATTGATTTCATTTCAGTTACACTTTTATCGTACTGCTCTACTCCTCTCCGGCAGGACGCACCGATGGCCTGGCGTATGCCGCAGCCCAGGCTAATCCTTCAGTGGGCGCCAGTGCCCTCCTGGGGGGCAGCGCTGGCGAGCATGGCTATATTGGCGCCGAGGCACACAGTCCCGGCAGGACGGCCATCTCCTCCAAGCAGCACACGGTCGTCCAGCAGGCTCCCA
Source organism: Drosophila athabasca (assembly GCA_008121215.1). NCBI lineage: Eukaryota > Metazoa > Arthropoda > Insecta > Diptera > Drosophilidae > Drosophila > Drosophila athabasca. The sequence continues at coordinate 2,044,966 of VMQQ01000019.1, read as the reverse complement.
CTTCTGGCCCGGACTCACCACCGCCGGCCCTGCCCACCGTCGGCAATCATGTCCAGAGGATTAAGCCGCCAAAGAAGTATTCGTTGATCAGGCCAGATGTGAGTATGCATACAAGTATTCCATTTATCCAAAATCGCTAGGAAATTTTGGTAATTCCTGGAATAAGTGAAATGATTTATGGGAATTTCCCAGAGAGCTGTTTCCGCGGCACTCGTATGAGTGCTTTCATGAGTGTTTGCATGAGTGTTAGTCGGATTAATGAATGGCGCATCGACAGGCCAGCAAACAAGAAACCATCAATATATGCATACCTCTCCCCCCTTTCCCCCCCTCCCTTTCCCACGCTAATGTGTTAGTCGGACCGCAGCGGCGAAATCATTGAAAATCATGTTATGGCTGCCACACACATCCCTCCGGCTCCTCCGGCTACTCCGGCTGTGCCTGCCACATCGGTGATAATTGTGAAGCGGCCGCGCCACCGCGTCAAGCGCCCACGTCAGCGGCAACGCACCGTATACGTGATGCAACAGCAGCTGCAACAAAGCGATACGCCTGCAGGCGACACCCAGGAAGGGCGCCAACGGAAACCAGAGGCGGAACCGGAGAAGGTAACTGTAGCAACAACAACAACCAAATCCGATGTGGTGTATATACAGCAAACATACAGACACACACACACACAGATACACAGCACACACACACACGCACACACACACTGGCAACCACGGACATCGGAGAGGAGAAGGAGAAACAAATTTTTGGCTTTTCGGTGGATAAACTTTCGCTTTAGGGCGGAATTACATTTTCAGCTGTAATTTTATTTGAAAACATTTGCGGACGCTGTGGGCGTTGGGCGTTGGGCGTGGTCGGGTCCGTGTCCGGCAGGGCATGCGGCCCCTGAAATTACATATTTTCAAAATATATTCATACATACATATATACATATATTTTTCCCCAACTTTCCTTTTGTTTGATGCATGAGATGTTCTTTGCTTTTTGGTGGCAGTGGCTTCCGGCATTCGTTTTTTGTGTGTTTTGTATTTCCCTTAAACTAACCTGAATATCTCCCCCCTCCGCCCCTTCCACAGTCCCCACTGAGGAGCGACGCGAAGACCGTGGAGACCCACAAGTACTCGAAGACCGTCCAGAGGCCGCAGACAGTGGGCAATCGCTTCGTGGCAGCCCAGTCCTCGTCCCCCGTGGGCCTGGCCCTCGACGTGAGTGCAACCACGCTGCATAGATTTATTTGATCCTTACCCCGCGGCATCTTATGGCATTGCAGATTCCCATCGGCATCCTGCGCTCCCTGCAGCAATCGCTGGGCAACCTGGCCAGCGGCGGTGCGCAGCCCAACGGAGGAGGAGGGGTGCCGCCCGCTCAGGGCTAAGCCCACTTAGTATCGATAAGCTTCTCTTTATATACAGAGCTAGACCCCCGGTGTCAATCAATAAAACATTTGAGCAGGTAACCAAGCCAATCTGCTGGATGCTGGATGCTGGCTGCTGGGTGTTGGTGTTGCCCCCGGGGATGTGGCTGAAGGGAACCCCCAAGCCAATCATCAATTTGAGACACGTTCGATTGGATTTCAATTCAGAATCATTTTGTTGGGTAGTGTTACACCAGCCAGACATTAAACAGAACTCACTCGAGACTTGAGCCTATTAGCAGCCTCGTGTTGCATATTATCATAGAGAGAGAGAGAGAGAGAGAGAGAGAGGCTGAAGAGAGACTGCCTATCCCTTGGAAACCCTTGGCCATCCTTGGCAGTTATGGAGAGGAAAACAAACTTAAAAACTTCCGGCTTAGACTTCAATTATTGCATTATTGGTCGCCCAGTCAGGACGTTCAAGGGCTTCCTTCCTTTCAAGTGTTTACTCCCATATTTCCTCCTCCTCCTCCTGCTCCTCCTTAGGTTAACTCTTTTCAAGTCGAAGCCTGTCAAGTGTTCCGGACGGACTGCTCTTGTGGCTGCTCTGCTGTTGCCCTTAATTTAAAAGGGTCCCTTGCCATTAAATCAAATGCCACAACAGGGCCAGCAGCAGCAGCAACAACAGTGGGGAAATGAATTGAAACGGCATCCGAGGCGTACATTTGCGGACGGAACGGAACGGGAATGGAACGGCACGGGGAGCAACCACTACAAACAGTTCGGCAAACATATTGTTAGGAAATTCGGTGGAAATTCAAGCTGGGGAGCAGCAAAATTCCAAGGCATTGGACTTGTTTATTTAGGAGATTGTGTGTGAGTGTGTGAATGGGTGAATGCCTGAGTGTGTGAGTGTGTGAGTGTGTGCGTGGGGTACCATCAAGATCCAGACCTCAGACAAGATATGGCACACACACTCAGCACACCCAGCGCTTGTGTGAGAGAACAGAATATTTCACACTCTGCAACCGCAGGCACTCGCTCGTGCGCCCCAAATTTAGATGGTTGCAAAAGGATTGGGAGGGGGGGGCGGTGGGGTATTCACACGTAAACAAATGCACGACCCACAACAGCAGCAGCGGCAGCAACAGCAACATGCATTGTGTAAATATGCTTAAATACTTGAAGGGCTTTTATGCCTTTAACCCCCCGCTCCCCGCTACCCTTTGCCACTCCCCATTCCCCTCACATTGTCACGAGTTTCCCACATTGAGAGTGCTGTGGTGGTGTGGACGGGTCGAAGGGTTAGAGGGGGGTCGCAAGGGTCAGTTTGCTTCCGCTGGCGTTTAGTGTTAGCGCCTGATGGCTGATAATATTTGAATTTCTCAATTAGTGGCCTGGCGCGCCTGGAATTTATCGCCCTTTGGTCAGCACTCGATTGTGTACCCTTAAAGCCCTTAAGCCCCTTAAGATGCCAAAAGTAAATGAATGCTAACAGTGTATAAAACAATGAAAATGGCCATAATCCCCATACCCTTAGCTGCAGCTCACATTTGCTTTCCTTATCTCCTATATATATGTATATATGTATATCATATATCTTTAGAGTGAAGCCCCCCATTTATCGATTCAAGGCTCAAGCTGATTCCACCGAATTATCCTCCATCTTATTATGAAAGACTTTCCCAACCAACCAACGCCATAACTTAAATTTCTTTTAAAAAGTAAAAAGCCCAGTTGGCACACAGATACATATATATTTCTGCGTATATATGTATGTACATAGTTGAGAGTTGAGAGCCAGAGAGCCAGCCAGAGTCAACATCCCATTTTATGTTATTTTTTGTTGCTCTCTTTGCTCAGGTTGCCATGAGCCAGAGGCCAGGGGCCAGGGCCTGGGGGGGTCAAAGGGCGACGCAACGCGAGCCCGATTTGTTGGTCGCGTCGTCGCGGTTGCCTCATTAAATTTTACGCACGTGCCGCACAAATTATGTTTACCCACACACACACAATGTGTGCCCTCACCTTGCCTCACCCCCCCGCACCACCACCCCGCACCCAATGTCCGACTCGTATATATTTTAAACATTTTTCTAATTTAGAGTTTCAGTACAAAGGAAGAACTTAAGCTGGAAATTGAAAAGGTCTTGGCTACAATTTATGTGGGCCGCAAGGGCCGGCACCTAATGTACCTAATGTATGTGTGGCAGAAGGCTTTAGCCATGCCACAAACGAGCCCACGCACTCGACCACAAGGTGCTTGAGTGCGCCCCAAGGTAGGCATCGGAAAAAGGGAATGAAAACTTAAAGGTGGAATGGAACTGTTGGAGAATGATTGTGGCAATAATTATCAGAGAAAATGAACAGACAACATTTTAAATAAATTCTTCGCAGACAACGTTGCGTATGCGCTATGTACATACGGGAATGCACAGGTAAAACTGAAACCCTCTAAGTAACTGACTGTGACATCTATAAATATTCAGTTCTTGAGTTTCTGGAGATCGAGTGCAAGCGTATGGAATATAAATATTCATATATTCCAGCCCCATGTTTAAAAACTTTCCATTTTCCACTGCTGTCGCTTTTCATTTCATTCAAGTTTACTTGAACTTTAAGTGTGGAAATTGTACATACATATGTACAGGAAGGTGTACTATACATATATATGTATGTATACGTATTTTGTTGCCAGCATCCAACTATATGCATGTACGATGTCTGCATTATTAATGAGTCGGCTCCATTTAATTGAAGCAATGTGATTGTGGCCAGCAGGAGGGGCGTGGAAGGAAACCAGAGTTGAGCAGAGCACCTGCCATGCCAAGCCATGCCCGGAACGCATGCAAATTGTGTGCCGTGTGCTCGTTGTGCCGTGCTAACCACCAGACCAGACCAGAACAGACCAGACCAGACCAGACCAGGTTGGCGAATGCCACGAATGTCGACATCAACAGTTCATAAAAACAGGCGTGGCGTCAATGGGGGGGAGTATACTAGGTATGCCACTTTTCAGCAATCTTAGAACACCCTGAGGTAAGAAAAATGCATATAGAATACGGGAAGTAGCACCCACACAGCCCACCCACAATTTGAATAACATTTCCAGGGTACAACCCACATTGAATCGTTAATGATGAGATATTCAAATATATATTTTCGCCAAAAACGTCAACAACACAGCATAATAATTTAATGCGGTGCAAAAACATCCTTATTTTTCTGAAAAATATAACAATCTCAGGGAAGAGAAAAGAAAACTTACTAAATTATTTAGCACTTTGTCCTGCTCAGATATCAGTCCTGTTTGTTCTTTACATTTTTCTGGCTTATTTTTTGTTTGGTAACTTTATTAAAGGCCACATTTATTGTGCTTATAACAAGCTGATGTTCTTTGGATTATTTTATTGAAATACCAAACAGCAGATGCCCGCCAGCCTGGCAACCAGAACGGGACAGGAGATACGGCAGAAGCAGATTCAGCAGAAGAGATTATCAAGCAACCACAAGACAGGAACCGCGACATCCCTTTGAGCTTAATCCCAGAAAAATACACACTTAAATTCGAACGAAATGAATTAACGTCGCGGCCACAACCGAAGTGATCAAATTGCAGTGCGCCCGGCAACAGGCAACAGGCAACAGTTTGGTGGTTCACAACCTCTCCTACCCGCCCGCCCCTCCCCGCTTTTGGGTCTGGGAAATGTGCAAAAGTCGAGGAATCAAACAAAAATGTTTCCGCTTTCCCAGGCTCTGCTTTGTCGAGCTCTCGGTTCCGTCTCCTGCCCGGCCCTGCCTTGTGGTAATAAAATCATAAATCCTCAGACAAAGTTGAATGGCGGATTCGGGGTTGGAGGTGGAGATGGAGCGAGTATGGGGCGGGGAAGAGTTGCGAGGCACAACCGAAAATGTAGAGTCCGGGACCGGAAACGGAAATTATGTTGGCCTGTCTTTGGCTTAACCTTTGTCTTCTCCACTCTCTGTTGCCATTTGAGGATTCGGTGCCATGAATGATTGCAGTTTAAACTCGGCCGTAATGCTTTTTATACTTTTGCAGAGGTTTCTTTTGGGTCTGGAACACCGGACGGTAGCCGTACCTTTCCGCTTTTAAGCCTTGTTTGCCGACTTTCGTTCTGCTTGGCTACATTTTTATAGCTGCACCGGCAGAAGCATAATTAATTTCATTTTACGACGAGGCGCGTTGCAAAAATGCATAAAGTCAATTAACTGAAAAAGCAGTGAAAAAGAACCAGAGCAAGGAGCAGAAGACGATGATGATGAGGATGAGGATGAGGATGTTGTAGTGGCTTAACAGAGTGTGCTGTTAATAAATCATAGGGTCAAGTTGGTGTCAAGCATAAATCCAAGGGTCTGCGCCCGGACAAGTCCATTAACTGAAAGGTTTACGTTTTTAAAAGTCTTGGCCTTTAGACTATTTTTATGCTTAATGGTTTCGTTGGAAGTTAAAGGAAATTAAGTATAATCATTGCTTAATTGGTGAATTTCATATTTTGTGAAACAAAAGCCCATAGATTAATACTTTTATTACGAGAACTACTACATTGGTTTTGTGATTTTCAACATGTTGAAATTTAAATAATTGGCGCCCCACACAGTGCTGCCACTCTTTTCACGGCCATAACGGAATTTGGTCGATTTTATTATCGATGCTTCAAATGTGTTTTTTTTAATTAAAGATTTAGGTAAAATGAAGCAGAGCAGCTGCCCAGCTTAACTAAATTTCTTTTTAGAAGCTGTTTTGCATATGTTGTATCATTCTTTGCAACTCTTTTTGTCACAAATTTCTTGAAAAAACATCGTTTCCTGCAGCAAAACATCGATATTTTGCAGTAACAGCTGTTTCGCAAAACAAAAACAACTTTCCATGCCGGCTTTCTTAATTCTTCTTAATTTCTTCTTAAGTAATTCGTTAAATTAGAGCTGGAGAAATATCGATATTTTGTTGCCTTTTAGCCGTCGTGCTTGTTGGGACTTTTTCTGGGACTTTTTGAGGGATTTTGTGGAAGCAACATCATCCCAACAATTTCCTTTTTCATCGCAACAGTTTCCCTTACATTCCATGCTCACTTACGTTTCTTACGTTACATTCCATGCTCACTTACGTTGCTTACGTTACATTCCATGCTCACTTACATATTTTACCGTTGGCAACATTTTTTTTTATGGGCCAGCAACATGTGCCGCGAAACTAGCGACATTGTCCCACAACATTTGAACGGAATTAGCAAACATTTTCATACCCCCTAGGGACTGGATATTATAGAATTTAAGAAAAGTTTGTCATATTAGGCACTAGTTAATGCAGAAACTAGTCAGTCTCTATCTCAGAAAATGTTACGGTTTTTGGTCTTTTTATAAAGACTGAAAATGGGTATCGGGATCGATATGTTAATATTAATAAATTAATCAAATGCATTATTGGTTCGAAAAATTTAAATATGTGCAAAATACAATATTAAATACATTTTAGAGCAGCTGGGAAAAATAATTTTAAAATTAATCAAATGAAAAAGGGTATTTATATGTCCATACCACCGGTTGACAAGCAACAGCTGTTCAATTGACGTAACATTTCATGCTCACTTACGTATTTTACCGTTGTCAACATTTTTTTGTATGGGCCAGCAACATGTGCCCCGAAACTAGCGACATTGTGCCACATCATTTGCACGGAATTCGAAACATTTTTCATACCCTTTCAGAAAGGATATTATAGAATTTAAGAAAAGTTGGTTTTACTAGTTGCCAATTCTTGCAGAAACTAGTCAGTCTCTATCTTAGAAAATGTTACGGTTTTTGGACTTCTTATAAAGACTGAAAATGGGTATCGGGATCGATATGTTAATAATAATAAATTCATCAAATGAATTATTGGGTCAAAAATTGTAAATATGTGCAAAATACAATATTCATTGCGTTTTAAAGCATCTGGAAAAAAATAAATATAACATTAATCAATGGAAAATGGGTATACAATTGTCGATTCTTCCGGTTGACAAGAAACAGCTGTTCAATTGACGTGACATTGCATGCTCATTTACGTTTTCTTACGTCGCATTTCACAAAACAAAAACAACTTTCCATGCCGGCTTTCTTAATTCTTCTTAATTTTTTTCTTAATTAATTCATTTAATTAAATGTTAACCTTTCAAAAACATTCAAAGCAAAGTTTCAACCTTCAATTTTTGTAATGCAATGAGGTAGCACGGAGAAAGGAAAGAAAAGCAGTCGTGAGGCTGATGTGAGTATATGGGTGGGTGGCACGCGCGATATGGCAGAATGTAAACGCGGCAATGTTCAAAAAGCTTCGGATTTCATTCGAATGGCGGCCAAGTAGCAGAAAGGACACGCGTCCCGCAACATTTTCAAACTGCCTTGTGTGCCACGGGGCCCAAACAAACCATAAATCGCGTTTTTGTCGCTGGCGTTGTTGTGTGTGGGCATTGAAAGTTTTAGCAGGCTAACTGAGTGAATTGTTGTTGCCATTTCAGGAGCCACTTCAGCCATGGAGGAGTTTAGCAGCATTAAGCCCAACAGCTCGGTGGTCAAGCTGTCCGCCTGCCTGGAGAAGGTCTACAACAAAATCATCGAGAGCCGGGAGAAGCAGGTGGCCGAACATCAAATCAAGGAAATTGACTTTCTCAAGACACAATGCAAGCACGAGCACATGCAGCTCAGTCTGATGAGCTGTCAGACCCTCGTGCGCCTTGTCGACGAGGGTGTGCTGGATGCCAACAGTGTGCAGAACACACTCCTCTCCATGCTGGGCAATGCAGGGTAAGGACATGCAAGGACCGAACCGATGACCCGACCCACATTACACACGTCCGTAGGGGCGCGCCTATGAACTTCCGGAGTGCAGTGGCGGTAGCAGCAGCCAAAGCCAAGCTAAATGGAACGCAGCGAATCCCATAGCGAAATTGCTCGCAAAAGTTGCATAAATTACTGACTGGGTGCAGAGAGGAAGAAAGCAGACTGCAATTGGCCCAGAGCACTTAATTAACCGACCATTTAGCGGCTGCCAATGTTCAGATTGGGACTGCTCTTAACATTGTTCTCCCAATTCGCACGCAATCCTTCGCATTTCCGCTTGCCGTGTGCTGTGTGCTGTGCCTCACGCTACAAATTAATTGCCCTAGCACTTGGCACGTCATGTGATAAATGGGAGAATGAAATATTACTTGCTGGATGGACTAGGACTAGGAAATCCAAGCTGTTTGACATTGACTTGATTTCCGCTGACCGCAATCCGTGGTGCTCAATCTTCCAGCTCCCAACCTAGATCTGGGATTGTGCCCGGGGTGCCATAAAATCTATTAGCCGTTTCCCAACACGCACATGTGCCCTGGACTCTGTCCACACCGCCCACATGCCACATCCTGCTGGCCTTGCTTCACTCACAAATGTTTCTTTGATATATGCAAAGCGCGGAAAAAGGTCTGGCATTGAACTTGAAATGTTTGCGTTGCCCCATCCACTGTGAAGGACGTCAAACGGTCATGTAATGCAGGAATTAGCCTTGATAAGCGTATAAGGCAAGTGTAGGCAAAAAGGATTGCATATTAATTGGCCTGCAGGGGAGAAACCACAATTACAGGGGCCCGGGTGGCCAGACGCCGTCATCCGGTGGCAATCGCCTCTGGCCAACGCGTGAATTGTAATTACCCAGTCAAAGGTAAAGCGATTTACCCGCGTTGAACTCCTTCTCCTTCCTTGCATATGTGCAAGTCGTTAGGTTCGTTCGTCAGGCGTCTCTTCGCTGCAACGGAAGTTGAGCTAAACGCCAGTTAGAACTGTTCGTTCCACCTTTATGCTAGCTTACACATCATGATTATCGGAGCTCTGCAAACTGTTATTACACCCAGCCAATTAGATTCTCTGATCCCCATCGATTCCATGACTATCTTCCATTACAGTCCGATGCACTTTGCCATCATCACGGAGAGCATAGTGGGCCTTCAGCTGATCAATCTGAAGCGGAAGACATCGCTGCTGAAGGAGCAGGAGACGTATCAGTGCTCGTATGGCCTGAAGACGCAACAGCATCCACTGATATCTCTGCTGCAGCACTCCAGCGTCAACATGAATGATGTGAGCAACAAGATCATCGGCATCTGCCAGCACCACGACAAGAGGTGGGCCTCAATGATTACCATACATTCGACCATTGATTGATATAAACTCTATCCTTAGCATACGCAAGCATAGCATTGAGTATTTGCGTCCCGTGTTTCTCTACGTGCTGTGCAATCCACAAACGCTACACGACGTCAAACCGATGTGGACTTGCCTGCTTGGCCTGAGTAGGAGCCAGCCAGAGGCCAGAACTCTGATGCAGGAGCTGCTGTCGTGGAGCAAGTTCAACAATTCCAGCACCTGTCTGTCCACCAGCATCCTGGTGATAGAGGCCATCGATTACTTCCTGCAGCAGTCGGATCATGCCCAGTCCATCGATCTGTGCATCTACCAGGCCTGCCTGATCAAACAGCTGGCCAACTACGGCATTGATCCTCGCCCCAGTCTGCTGTGCTTGCTTCGCGTATTGCATGCGACTCGGGAGCATACGCGGAACCACTACCATGTGCTCCTGGTTCTGTTGGCGGAAGTGCTGCACGTATTGTCCCCCTTCTACCTAGCCGACCTGCTGCGGATCATTGTCTTCGTGGTCGTGCAGGAGCGCTGTGGCCATGAATACATTCTGAACATGTGTCTGGATGGCATCATTCAGTGGATGTCTCAGACTGCATTCATACCCGCCGAGGGGCTGGCTATGGCTAACCAGATAGTGCAGCGTGTGCTCGACCTCAAGCAGTCGGATGAGGGCGAGCGGATATCCACCAGGCAGCTGCAGCCGGCCCACATGCGCAACTATCATCCGGACATAGCGATTGCCTTTGATCTGGCCAATCTTGTGGAGTCGTTCGATGCCTCCGATAACCAGGATGTGTTCGCCTTTGTCGACGCTTTGAATGTCAAGTCCAACACGGCCTTCTGCCAGCGCCTGCATCTCTTCTTGCGAGCCCTCTTCCTGTCCCGAGAGCCGCCCGTTGACTGCTGGTTCAAGATCTACGAGGTTATCCTGCAGACCATTAAGGTAAACGAGGGCATCGCATACGACTTCCTCATGACCTACATTTTCAAGCTGGCCCACGAGAACAATCCTGAACTGCAACTGGAGTTGCTTCGAGGTCTGCCCCACTTTGCCGTATCCAAGGTGAGCTCTCAAATGAAAACCACTTAAATCTCCAACTGAAAAATGTCTCTTTTGCCAAGGACAACGTGCCCATGATTCTGAACACCATTCGAAATCTGTCCAGCGAGAATGGCACCTTCTGCGTGGACCTGTATCTGCGACTGTGGCGCGTGGAGACGCGCACCTATCCCTTCCTGCTGAAGCAAGTGGCTCAACCACTACCGGAGGGGGATAAGCGCTGGGAGTTGCAAGTAGCCCGAACCCATGCCATGAGGGAAATCTGCCAAGAAAAGTAGCCCACACATTAACACCGACCTTTTATCCTGTTTCTAATCTTAAATCCATTTATTGCAGGCCAACTTTGCATGGCTCGGAGCTGTTGCCCCACCTTAGCAATACCTTGAACAGCTGCACCGATGAATCGGGGGATCTGGCCACATCTCTGGCGTTGGATGCCCTATATGCCTTGTGCGACAGCCACACGGTCAATATTGCCTCCACCTGGAACGCTCTGGGCAGCAAGTTTCGCGGCGAACAGCGTCCGCAGACCCTTAGGTCCCTGTACCATTTCTTTGGCTTGGTTCCTCTGCTGCAGACACCCACGCTGGAGTATGAGAAGCTTGCGGATGATGCCCTGGAGCAGCTGTGGCAGGCCATCAGTCGACCGGGAACAGATGCGGCACACGTTCGCAATGCTCTGGCAGCCCTCAAGAGCTATGAGCCAGGAACAACGCTCCACCTGCGGCATATTCCGGCTCAGTTCCGTTTTGAGATTGTAGGCGGAGCAGTGGGTGGACTTAGTGGCCGAGAGGTGGTGGATCTGCAGGAAGAGACCGTGCCCGGCGAGGTGTGGGTGCAGCTGCTCCAGAAAATTCGCCCGGAATGTGGAGATGCGGCAGCTGATCTGATTGCCCACCACATAGGAAACGAAATAGACGGCTTTCGGAGCGGAGTCTACCGCCTGCCCGAAGGCAAGCCAGAGCCACGCAAGCTGGTTGGCTTGTTCGCGACCAGTCCGCTCCGCGCCGTTACCAACTACATGGTGAGCCAGGCCCGCTTCGGAGACTACGTGTCAGAGCCCTATGCAGTGACCTTTGCCCTCAGGGCGCTGTCAAAGAAGTTTCCCAAACCCATACCACCGCTCGACTGGAGCTGCCTGACGAGCTTCTTCCACCTATCCTTCGATGCGAGGAAGTACTGCATCATGATAGCCAAGAATCAGGCGTCGAGTTCAGGCACAGCGAAGCGTTTGCTGGAGAACTTCCTGGTGGACTTCGAGCCCAATTGCTTCGAGGAGGATCTGCTGTTGCTGTTCTCACTGCTGCCGGAGATTGCCAGCAGCGTGAGCCTTCACATCATAAAGAACTTTGCCGAGAAAGTGGCTGTCTATTGCTTCAAAGAGTCACAGATAAACGACTTTGTCGAGGGTGAGTTGAGATTTGATTTGGCTTGTTTTTTGTTCAGGCGATGACATTGTATCCCCTTTATTTGCAGGCTGCCTCTTTGAGAAGTTTTTGGACAGCGTCAAGTACATTTTCACGGGAAAGTGCGACATACCCGAAGTGCTGGATGTTTTCACACTGATTGTGGAGCGCTACATGGACTCGATGAATCTGGACTCGAGGCTGTTCGAGCGCTACACAGAAGTGGTGGCCGTTTTGCATCCGAATGCCATCGACGGGCTGACCACGCCCGCCAATTGGTGGGAGACGCCCGTGGGCAAGCTGAAAAAGGCCACCATCATCCGATGCTATCTGGTGCTGTACAATGACAAGCTGCCCAACCCACTCAAGTGGCTGACGCCCATCATTGATGCCTACGAGAAGCGCTCGGAGGAGCGCCCCTTCTTCTATCGCCACTTGGCTGCCACTCTGTATGCCTTCGGAAGCGATCAGCATGCCTGCAACTGGATCATGGAAATATTCCTAGAGATCCAGATGCTGCTGGCCGAGGCCTCCAACAAGGAGAAGGTTACCAGAGCTCTCTATCTGCTGGACATCTTCGTTCTGGCCGTGGATGTACTCTCCGGCTGTGCCGTGCTGCTGGGCAGTGTCGATGTGGTGGCCACAGACGATAAGCAGCGACTCCTTCTCTTTCCCGAGAGCTTGCAGTATCTGTGCGACCACATATTCTGGAAGGATCATGAGGCAAAGGTGTGGGATGCTTAGCCAACTATTATCACCTGCTTAATCATTCTTGTATCGACTTTCAGGTCTATGAATTCCTCTTTAATCTATACAAGCACAGCTCGATGCCGTCGGACTATGCTGACGTCTTCAAGGAGGCAATCATTTGCTCTCGGAACAAACCGTACTTCGACCACAAAGGTGTCTGGACCAAATACGTAGGCCTGCGTAAATGAACACGACGAACACACCGCATTTAACACTATCCCACGCCTAAAGTGCACTTACTGGTTAACGATCACCGAATACCGTCAATGTTAGTCAACTTTTGATAGCAAACGCATTCTTTGTTATTTGTATGTGTTTAAAGAACATTAAATGCATTTTTGCGCACAGTATTTGAACTTGATGTTTCCATTGCTCCCAGATCAAGGCAAGGTGTTGCATCTTATCGCACAAAAATACCGATATCCGATACCGATATACCGCAAAAATATCAAAAAACAGTTATATCGGTATATTCCTATATCAATATTTTGCATCCCTAATACTAATATATTTATTAAAAAATGCAGATAAACTAAGAAAAAAAGTGTATTTAAAACGTATTATCAGTGCGTGTCACGTGCTGCAATCCCAATCGGCTGTGAAGCAACCTTGAAGCTATTATACCACGGACACTGGGTGACTCAAGTAAAACGTAAACAATGGACGATATCAAGCTGGCGAAGGTATGTTTATGGCTTATTCAAGTGATATTTGCATTGTAAGTTCGAGGTCGTGTCATCGTCCAATCTAAATCCTGGACAAGAGTTCTGAGTCATGCAGCAAATGCTTTGTTTGGTCCACCTTCTGTCCTGGCTATTCAAAATCGATGGTCAAAATGGGCGGGCAGCAAGGGAAGGACCGGCACCGCACCAAGGGCTCTATTCCTCCTGCCGCAGGACACACAAATCAAGTCTATTAATATATAGACTTCTTTTAAACATGCGCATAGGTCTGGGATGGGAATGAATCCAGAAGTCTGCCTCCTCGCGCTCTTTTCCACTCACACACCCAAGCAATCGGGAGAGGTTACTTTTTACTTGCTTGCCTTAACCCACAAGTTGAACCCACTTTCAATTGGCCTTTGACATTGGCAATTGAAATAGACGCAAGAGTGCACGCACCACTTTTCCTGCTCTCTCTAACGATATGTGATTCATAAGACGCCTACAATTTAAATATATTATATGTAAAGTCTCCTCAAAGGGTATCAAGCATTTCCTTTGCTCCTTTTTACAATAATCTCTCTCTTTTCATTGGATGAGAAAATGTCCCTGGCCAGAAATTTCCCCAACACGAAGCATAGCATGCATTTGGGCGCGCGCCAGCCTGGCAGCTGAGTTCACTCCTAGCACTCGTGTCGGGAGGTTTGTTCTTCTGCGGCCTTCGAACACCCACACGCGCGCCCACACATACCCCCGAAAGAGGGAATAACAAAGTGTCCAAATACACACACACACACAAGCACACAAACACACACCTACCGCCATACATTCATATTTATACGTACTTTGTGTGCTGTTGTTCGTGTGGAAAGCGAAAAGTGAAAGTCTCGAACCCAACCATCCCGCCCGCACTCACGTGATTTGATTTACATATAAGCCAAAAGGGCCAGTGCTCTCCCCTGACCGCTCATTCTGTTGCTAATTCAAAATCAATAAGCCCTTGTGCAATAACAACAACAACATTAGCATAAACTGCAAAACGAAACTATAGTAATGGACTTTACCAGATTCATGAATAAATTCAACGAAATCGAACGTCAACTATCCCCCACATCGGCCCTGCGGCTGAGCTTCGACAACATATCGCCGGAGTCGGAGGAGCCGCCCGATGGCAACAAGAGGCTATGGGGCGTGCCCGTGCCACCCTTTGTCTCCGACAAAGTGGTCTCCTGGATCGAGGAGGAGTTCAACGAGGCACCCGTCTTCTACAACGGCAACTGTGTGCTCAAGAAGGTAACCCAGACAATCTCCATCCTGGCCTCAGATCCCATTCATCGCCTTTGCTATGCAAATCTCAGTGCAAACAAAACCAAGAGAAAATCAATCTAATTTTCCTCCTTTTTATACGCATTGCCGCCGGCTCTTGGCCGGAAATTATGCAAATACTTATCGAGCTGGAGCAATATGTTCTGCGCCCCCGACGTGACCCCACTTGGCCTCTCTCCAGTGCCCATTTTCCCCATTTCCCCTACTTCCCTATTTGGGTCACACAGACACTCCATTCCGACTGCATCCTGGCGCCATTTGCCTGGCTATTTCATCCCACAAATACTTACAAATTGTTGCATTGTCGCCGCAGGACTCGAGTCAAGAACTCTACAGGACCTGCTTCCTGTGCGGCCAATTACAATAAATGTGCGGGTTTCCCGTCATGGTCAGAGATGGCATTGAAATGGAATGGCTTCAGGGGAAAATTGCACTCGTCCATCAAAGAACTCGTCGCACACTGCAACAGTCTGACAACCGAAAAGGTTTCCCATGCCCCCTTGACAACTGTCGTCGTCTGTTTTCCATTCCGTTTTCAATTTGCCAGCTGTGGAAAATCGAATAAACCCATTGCCTGGCGGAGAGTGGAGGATGTGTCATGTGATGTGATGTTGATTGAGTTTGGATGCAATCAGGGGGCCCACAATCTTTAAGGATCCCAGTATACTCGTAATGATGTAGGTTCAATTTGCATGTTAAATTGAATCCTGCTGGGCTCCTGGGAATGAATAAATGAACCGACCTCCCCATCCGACTGACAATTAACTGACCTTATCTATCCCAACAATGGCTCCCCCAGCCTAGAACAGAAGCCCCAACTCCCGTCGAAATGACATGAAAGGAAATTAGTCGGTTGATGAGCAGGCCCCAGCGGCTGGGGGCCCAGGGGCAAGAAGAACTGCCACAAAGAGGAACCAGGAGATGAATGAGAGCGAGAGGATGTGAATGGGCATAAGGGCCATCAAATGCATGAATGGTATGGCTGCCCAGCGGTTTTGTTTAATGGATGAATAGCATTCTTCCCTCGGTTGTAGCCTGACAAAGAGGAGAAAGGCTGCAAGGGAATTTAAAAAATAAAATAAATGAATTTCCCTATCCTTTGAACTTGCTCCTCTTCCTACCAGTGCAGTGGCTGCTGTAATATATGTGTGTGTGTGTGTGTCAGTATGACGTCAGCAGGAAGCTGCAATTGAAATGAAGATGGGCTTAAATTCGATGTAAAATATTCATGCAAATAATATTTCATATTTCTGCTCTCTCTTTCACTTTTTCACCTTGTTTTCGGCAGGTGGAGAGTGTGCGGATGATAGATCGCTACAATGCCAAAAATCCCACAGTCGGAACCCTCTACCTGACGGCCACCCATTTGATATTCGTCGAGCCCGAGAGCAATAAGGAGACCTGGGTAAGTAGCCACCAATATATGACATCATCAATTATTTTGTGCCCCTCCTTGGGGCGACTTGTTTGTTGTTGTTTTTGTGTGGAAACTTTTTGAGCCAGCCTGTGCCACAAACAATTTAGTGTCGCGACATCTGAGTCACCTGAGCCGTCCTTCCGTTCTTATGGAAATGGGGAAACGTGCTCAAATGTGTGTTTCCCAGATGGGGCTTGGGCTTGACCTCGCACTGGCACAAAGTTTCAGGTTTTTTCTCCATCTTACAGGCGGTAAGACCTATGCAATAAGAGTGATGTCTGACAGTCGTGCAGCGTCCTGGTTGTCCGCACTTCCGCCACTTGGCTCGAGCATGAGTGCAGAAAAGTTTATTCTAAGAAGTTGCCTCAAGGCTCGTGCATTTTGCGCTTAAGGTTTGTGCTTAAATTTGCAATCTGTGCGCAGAGAACAGAAAGCATGGCATAAGCACGTAGCGTATACGCCCCATTGCAAACGCACAAATTGAATCCGGCCAGCATTTCTATAGTAAATTAATTGCGCAAAAAGCAGCAGCGTACA
The DNA here is from genome assembly GCA_008121215.1 of Drosophila athabasca. Classification (NCBI taxonomy): domain Eukaryota; kingdom Metazoa; phylum Arthropoda; class Insecta; order Diptera; family Drosophilidae; genus Drosophila; species Drosophila athabasca. The sequence continues at coordinate 2,028,270 of VMQQ01000019.1, read as the reverse complement.
CAGTGCACAGTAAAGTAGTAGATTCTCATCAGGCATAAGCCCCCAGCAGGGGGGGGGGACAGCGACTTCTCTTTGAGTCCACCAAAAGAGGCAAGAGGATTGGGGCATGGTGTGCTACGGGTGGTTTATCGGAAGGGGAGTGCTCTTGGTGGTTGCACAAACAGCTTAGTCAAGCTGTTGCGGCTTAGCGCTTTTTGCATTATGCCAGCCAATGCGATTTGTATGCCTCAAAGCAGTAATATTTCATAGAAAATGAAATTAAAACAAATCAATCTGTATTAAATAGGCTTATCCTTAAACCACACCCTGCTTATACGTACATATTTCATGGCCAACATCCTTTATGCATCCCCAGTAAATCCTTGTGGTTCCGCCAATTAGGGTTCGCAGCAACCTTAAATTGAATTGCCGCTGCCGCAGCTCTTGCGTATACGTAACATTTTCAGCAGGAAGCACGCATGCATCGCATTTTAATTGCCTGGCCAAAAATTGCATTAATTATGCTCTCCACAAGTGCGACAAGTGCCCCCAAGGCAGACAGAGAGAGAGAGCGAGCGAGACTCGGGTCGGAGCTCACTTGTTGGCCAACTGAGAAGAGGGTTAATTAAATATGAAAGGGCTTCGCGTGGGTCTTCCACTAGTGGACATTTTACGGAGCGTGTATCGATTTTCGGTGGCGCTTGCCAAATTGGTTTCCAAGTCTCTCATAATCCTCGCTACTACAGGCTACTCGGAATTACTGTTTTTACTGCCACTGAGGCACTGCATCAATAATTGAGTGGGAAAGGAAGTCCGTGCCCAGACACGTGCACAAGGAGGGGGCATAGAGAGTCGGCACTTTCTTCGATTTTCCTTTCAGCGAGAGTTGCATAATCGCAGCCCTCGGCAATGTCATGGTCAAATGGCGCTAATGAAATTGTTGGCAATGTTATTGGCTACTTGCAGATTCTGCACATGCACGTGGCCAGCATAGAGAAGCTGCCGCTGAGCACGACCGGATCACCGCTCCTCATACGCTGCAAGACATTCCTGTCGGTCACATTCGTGATTCCCAAGGACTCCGAGTGTCACGACGTCTACACATCACTGCTGAAGCTCTTTCAGCCAGGTGAGACTCCACTCCAGAATTTCGAAAGCAAATCCATCGCCAACTCCAAGTCCTCCTCCACAGTATCCATCAACAAATTGTATTGCTTCAACTATCAGCCGGCCAAGGATGACTACCCCAAGAGCGCTGGCTGGGACTTCTTCAACCTGGAGGCCGAGTTCAAGCACCTGCTGGTGCCCAACGACAACTGGACCCTCTGCTCGATGAACGAGAAGTACGAGCTCTGCGACACCTATCCGCGTCAGATCTACGTGCCCAAGGAGGCCACCACCCTGATGCTGATCAGCAGTTCGCGCTTCCGCTCCAAGGGACGTCTGCCGGCGCTCACCTATCTGCACAACAACAAGGTGGGGGTCCACTTTGCCAGCATTCAGCATGCAAACAATTATCCCATCCCTCCTTTTAGGCCTCCATTTGCCGCTGCAGCCAGCCACTGTCTGGCTTCAGTGCCCGCTGCCTGGAAGATGAACAAATGCTGGAGGCCATACGGAAGACAAACACGAACACAGACTACATGTATGTGGTGGATACGCGGCCGCGTGTGAGTACCAATTGATGACCAATTCCCTAGAGATGAGTACCATGCAGATAGTTGCCCCTTTTTCATGTCTGCAGATCAATGCGATGGCCAATCGAGCTGCCGGCAAGGGATACGAGAACGAGGCCTTCTATGAGAACATTAAGTTCCATTTTCTGGGCATCGAGAACATACACGTTCAGCGCGCCAGCCTGCAAAAGGTGCTGGAGGCCTGCGAACAGAAGTCGCCCACCATGAGCGCATTCCTGAATGCCCTCGAGTCGTCTGGCTGGCTGAAGCACATTCGCTCCATATTGGACACGTCGAGGTGGGTAAACATTGGTATTTATTTGCTGACAGCTGAACAAATAGAAACTCCTCCTCTTTGCAGCTTCATTGCAAATGCCGTGGACAAGGGCGTCTCCGTGGTTGTCCACTGCTCCGATGGCTGGGACCGCACCGCTCAAGTGTGTTCGCTGGCGCAGCTGATGCTTAATCCCTACTACCGCACAATCAAGGGCTTCCAGGCGCTGATCGAGAAGGATTGGCTAGCCTTCGGGCACAAGTTCAGTGAGCGTTGTGGCCACATTCAGACGGACGCAAAGGAGGTCTCGCCCATTTTCACGCAGTTCCTGGACTGTACCTGGCAGCTGATGTCGCAGCGCAGCGAAGCCTTCGAGTTCAACGAGCGCTTCCTGCTCATCCTGCACGACCATGTGCACTCCTGCCAGTTCGGCACCTTCGTGGGCAACTGCGAGAAGGACCGACTGGACCTGAAGCTGTCCGAGCGCACCTTCTCATTGTGGGGCTACATGGCCAACCACCTGAACGAGTATATCAATCCGCTGTACAAGCCCAATGTGGATGAGGCAATCAAGGCCAATCTGGCGCCGCAGTGCATCAAGTAAGAAGTCCGCGTGTGCTAAGCACTTGCGCCATATCTTATCTACTGTTTCACCCGCAGGTTCTGGCGGGGAATGTACTGCCGGTTTGAGAGCGGCATCCATCCGCGGGAACCGCTGGGCGATCTGCTGCTCGACAGCAAGGAGCACACCAACTCTCTGGAGGATCATGTGCAGCATCTTACCAAGCGCATAGCAAGCTTCAGGAGCTACATCTCCAAGTCGGCCAAGAAACTACAGGACGCTACCAGCACCACCACCAAGGTCACCAAGGAGGTGGCTGCTCCCAACGAGATCAATGACAACAAGTACAAGGCGAATTGCAGCGCTGAATGATCCCCCTCTAAGATCTGACTCCCCATTCCAGATACAACTACGACAAGAAGCTGAGCGAACTGTCCGCTGCTGACGACGACCACCCGCTTAAGGCAAACAACATGTCCTTTGCCAGTCTCTCGCTGAATGCGGAGCAGACGAGCCCGCCGCAAGACCTGCCCGACGAGATCGACTCGGTTGCCATTGATTGGAAGCCCATGCGCAATGTTACCGCCTGTTCCTGCTCCACGCCCTTCGATCAGTTTAGCAAAAAGGTGAGACAGAACTCGGCCAGAGACCTATGAAGCGTATCCCTAACCTATCATCTCTCGACAGACACATTGCTGGCGCTGCGGTGACATCTTCTGCGAGCGCTGCATCGACAAGAATGTGTCCCTGCCAGGACACGACAGTGGCAAGCCGGTTCCCGTATGCCGGGGCTGCTTCAGGCAAATGCAGAAGAACAGCCCGTAGAGGGTGCCAGAACATACAAATAGCCTAATCCATAGTCATAGTACATTGTTGAGCATGAGCGTCGCGGTCGAGTCGGCGACCGTGAAGTCTGAGTGTTTGGGGGAGGAATGAATGGATGGAAATGCAATCATAAACACACTATGAATTCTATTAATTATATTATATTTGTTGTTGCATTTGTAGTGGTAGCTGCTTAGAAGCTCCTCAGAGTTGTTGCAAATCAAAAACAAACAAAAACGTAACTAGAGCAAAACCGATACCATCTAAACCGCGAGGGATGGGCTTCCAGGCATAGACCTATTCCATAAGTCGGGCACAAATCTGTATATTTTGTTGTTAAACTTAGATCGGCACCCAGGATGTAAACACACACAAGCGACGAGAGTACAAGTGAAGGCATATTACACGGAAAAAGCAGGGGGACCGCCATGAGAATCAATTTAATTTAAAACACCACCCTACATATATGTACATATATCCAATTAGGCCTGATATATGTATGATGTGCATTCATTCACAAGCGACTCGATTATAGAAATTCCTACAGCTTCGGCCCACATACAGGATGCACCTTCCCCTCCTATGCTGCGGTCCCTCGCATTAACCATATTCCACTAGCATTAACATGCCTGGCAAAAAACAAGGAAAAACATAAAATACTATTCAAAATTGTTTATCGATTTGATCAAAATGTAATAAAAAAAATAATATTTATTCAACAGCAGCGGGTTTTATTTAAGCGACGATTAGTAGCCAATGTCTGGCTTGATGCGCAAAATGACGGGAACACTGGTGCAGGGCAGGATGGCCACCTCGGTGACCACGGCGCTGACCAGCTCCGGTGGGGTTATGTCATAGTTCAGGTTGAGGGGCGTGAGACGGCCCTTGGCTGTCCAGTTCTTGAGGCAGCACTTGTCGTCGCGCACCAGATCGTTGGGATCGCTCAGCTCGTTGTAAACAATGGCGTCGGTCTGGAATCGTTCGCTGAACTTGTGCGTCTCGCAGCAGACCAGAACGGGGACATTGTGGGCATTGGCCACGAGGGCCACCTGTGCCGTGCCTGTACGTGCCATAACATAGCCGTTGGCAAGCAGGGCATGGGCTCCCAACAGCACCTTGGTAGCCTCGGCCATCACATAGCCCACGGCATTGATCAGCACATAGGTGCAGGGTATTCCATGGGCGTGCAGGCGGCGCAGCATCTCTTGGCCCTCGCAGGTGGGACGCGAATCGACCACAATGACACGGAAGGCGACCTGTCGCCGCTTGGCCTCCTCGCAGATGAACTGTATCAGCGAGGAGCAGCCAAAGGTGAGCAGCACATCGCCATCGGTGATCTTCTCCTGCAGGGAACTGCTTATGGCCTGAGCCGCCTTGCCAATCTGGTTCTCTATGTAGGTGTCGATGAAATGAACAAGCAGTTCCTTCAACTGCAATAACGATTTGGATCAGCAGTTATGAAGAAGTGACATTGGCGAGGAGAGACTTACCTCTGTCTCTGGCACATCTGCCGGCAGTTGCGTGACCTGACTCCTGAACTGTTTGTAGGCATTGGACACGGAGACGGCCAGCGGACGACACTTGTGCAGGTGATCCACGTGATGCTTCACCGCAGCATCCAAGCTGCGGCCAAACTCCTTCTTAGCAGGCGTCTCGAAGTCCTGCACCACCTGCCGCAGGGCATGCAGGAAGGCAATGCATCGCGCATTGGAGCCGACCACTGTGCGCTGAGCATACTGCACGCCCAGGCGAGCCATGCTGGGATGCACCAGCGGATCGTTGATGAACAGGCTGGCGCCCTTCTCTGCACAAACCAAGTGATTGAACAGCTTTACTTTGCACTCTGATTTGGCGGTGCATAATGAGTTTTTGCTGGGTGAAGCAGTCGTTGCTGATTTCACAGGCGAGACGCTTTCCCGTTTCAGTTCCTTGACTGCCGTGGCCGGGACCTTCGCAGTAGCTGCAGCTGGAGCCTTGACACCTGGCTGCGCTTTCTTTACTTGTCCTTGGGCCTTGGCTGCCCGTTGAGCTTCCTGCAGAGCCCGCCGCTCAGCTTTGCTGAGAGCGGGTTTCTTCTGTGAATGGCATCAGAGAATGAGAGGTTTTCAAGATGTATTTTTACCTTACCTTTTCTTCATCCGCAGCGGAGGATGGAGCTGTGGTTGCTGCTGGGGTCTTATCTGTCACCTTTAAGTTGGCCAGCTGTTGCACTGGGGCTTCGACCTTGGTTCCACTGGATTTGGCTACCTTTGCCGCCTGCTTGGCCGCCTTTTTAGCTTCTCGTTCAGCCTTGATCTGGTCGCGAGTCTTGTCGCCAGTTTCCGTTCCCGTCGACGTAGTGCAAGTGACTGCAGCAATAGGAGCTGCTGACGCTGCAGTTCTTGCGGGCGGCTCTGGCTTGTCCCTGGCAGTGGTTGTGGTCGTGGTCGTCAGCTTGGTGGTTATGGTCGTCTGCTCCACTTCGGTGATAATTTTCGTAGCTGGTGGTGTAGACTTTTGTTTCTTGGCCTGCTTGGCTAGCTTCTTGGCCTCGCGCTCCGCCATAACCTGCTCACGCGTTGCATCCGGCTGGCTGTTGTCCCCTGGCATTGCACTCTTAGTGGGCGCGGAATCAGTAGTCGACGATTCTGTAGTACTATTAGTAGTAGTAGTGCTATGTTCCACGCGATTTCGTTTGTTTCGGGGTCGATTTCGTTGCCTCTGTTTCTTTGGCTTGGCCTTGGTCGTCTGACTGTCGGTCTGTGGAGGTGGAGTGTGGAATTAGTTAAGATATCAATCAAGCTAGGACCCAATTCTAAATCAACTCATTAGGCATGCAAAATCAAAGACTACAAGTGCACTACGATGCTAATAAGCTTTAAGTGAGTGAGGCCTTATACCTGTGACACCTGATCGCTTGTTTTAATCATTTTGATAGCTTGCAAGGAGACAGACATGGAAATTTAAAAGGCAAAGGATGTGGAAAGCCTGGTGCTTGTGGCCCTTAGTAGCAGCACTAGTAGGACACCCAAAGAGGTTAGCAAATGGTAGAATTCCTCGTTAGCTGGTTTGTTAATTAAATATATGTTGGGTGTAGGGCCCTGGTCGGGCTTGGCCTATTTACCTTACGATTTTTGTTGAATTGTTTAACTTATTTGCTCACGATGGCAAAAACTCCAGCTGATTTGAAAGGCGATCTATCGCACCATCTATCGATAGTGCAACCGATTGTTTTTGCAGCCTAATTTAAATCACTACAAAAAAGCCGGTTACATTATATTTCAAAACAAAGTAGTTTACATTAAGATAAACCACTAACCATACAATATATAGACGGGACAATTCATACATTGAAAATGTCCGCACCAAAATCACTCATGCCACCAGGCATCAGCGCCCGAGCCATTCGTGAGTGTATGTGTACTCATGCATTCTCACGTACTTTGCGTGTTTGCAAGTGTGTATGAGCGCACAACTGAAATTTTCGCTCTCCCAACTTTGTTTTGATATTTGTGCTCGCGCCACTCTTCACTTAAGCATTTTTAGAGTCGAACCTTTTTGAAGACGCTTGCCTTATAATACCAGAATAATTATTATTCTGTACATGCTTTAGATGCTAACTTTGTTTAATATAGAATATACTAATATAATGAGCAGATATATGTATATATATTCACAGATATATATATATATTCACAGACACAAAGCCACACCATTCATTTCCCCTACCGGTGCGACAGCCAATCAGAATTATGAAGCCTTTTATGCATATGGCCAAAGCCACCCGAAATATTTTCGCTGCAGCAGAGCTGCCGATCAGAATTATGACAGCAGACACGAAGCCACACGAAGCCACACCATTCATTTCCCCTGCCGGTGCGAAACCCAATCACAATTATGAAGCCTTTTATGCATATGGCCAAAGCCACCCGAAATATTTTCGCTGCAGCAGAGCTGCCGATCAGAGTTATGACAGCAGACACGAAGCCACACGAAGCCACACCATTCATTTCCCCTGCCGGTGCGAAACCCAATCACAATTATGAAGCCTTTTATGCATATGGCCAAAGCCACCCGAAATATTTTCGCTGCAGCAGAGCTGCCGATCAGAGTTATGACAGCAGACACGAAGCCACACGAAGCCACACCATTCATTTCCCCTGCCGGTGCGACAGCCAATCAGAATTATGAAGCCTTTTATGCATATGGCCAAAGCCACCCGAAATATTTTCGCTGCAGCAGAGCTGCCGATCAGAATTATGACAGCAGACACGAAGCCACACGAAGCCACACCATTCATTTCCCCTGCCGGTGCGAAACCCAATCACAATTATGAAGCCTTTTATGCATATGGCCAAAGCCACCCGAAATATTTTCGCTGCAGCAGAACTGCCGATCAGAATCATGACAGCAGACACGAAGCCACACCATTCATTTCCCCTGCCGGTGCGAAACCCAATCACAATTATGAAGCCTTTTATGCATATGGCCAAAGCCACCCGAAATATTTTCGCTGCAGCAGAGCTGCCGATCAGAATCATGACAGCAGACACGAAGCCACACCATTCATTTCCCCTGCCGGTGCGAAACCCAATCACAATTATGAAGCCTTTTATGCATATGGCCAAAGCCACCCGAAATATTTTCGCTGCAGCAGAGCTGCCGATCAGAATCATGACAGCAGACACGAAGCCACACCATTCATTTCCCCTGCCGGTGCGACAGACAATCAGAATTATGAAGCCTTGTATGCATATGGCCAAAGCCACCCGAAATATTTTCGCTGCAGCAGAGCTGCCGATCAGAATCATGACAGCAGACACGAAGCCACACCATTCATTTCCCCTGCCGGTGCGAAACCCAATCACAATTATGAAGCCTTTTATGCATATGGCCAAAGCCACCCGAAATATTTTCGCTGCAGCAGAGCTGCCGATCAGAATCATGACAGCAGACACGAAGCCACACCATTCATTTCCCCTGCCGGTGCGAAACCCAATCACAATTATGAAGCCTTTTATGCATATGGCCAAAGCCACCCGAAATATTTTCGCTGCAGCAGAACTGCCGATCAGAATCATGACAGCAGACACGAAGCCACACCATTCATTTCCCCTGCCGGTGCGAAACCCAATCACAATTATGAAGCCTTTTATGCATATGGCCAAAGCCACCCGTAATATTTTCGCTGCAGCAGAGCTGCCGATCAGAGTTATGACAGCAGACACGAAGCCACACGAAGCCACACCATTCATTTCCCCTGCCGGTGCGACAGCCAATCAGAATTATGAAGCCTTTTATGCATATGGCCAAAGCCACCCGAAATATTTTCGCTGCAGCAGAGCTGCCGATCAGAATTATGACAGCAGACACGAAGCCACACGAAGCCACACCATTCATTTCCCCTGCCGGTGCGAAACCCAATCACAATTATGAAGCCTTTTATGCATATGGCCAAAGCCACCCGAAATATTTTCGCTGCAGCAGAACTGCCGATCAGAATCATGACAGCAGACACGAAGCCACACCATTCATTTCCCCTGCCGGTGCGAAACCCAATCACAATTATGAAGCCTTTTATGCATATGGCCAAAGCCACCCGAAATATTTTCGCTGCAGCAGAGCTGCCGATCAGAATCATGACAGCAGACACGAAGCCACACGAAGCCACACCATTCATTTCCCCTGCCGGTGCGAAACCCAATCACAATTATGAAGCCTTTTATGCATATGGCCAAAGCCACCCGAAATATTTTCGCTGCAGCAGAACTGCCGATCAGAATCATGACAGCAGACACGAAGCCACACCATTCATTTCCCCTGCCGGTGCGACAGACAATCAGAATTATGAAGCCTTGTATGCATATGGCCAAAGCCACCCGAAATATTTTCGCTGCAGCAGAGCTGCCGATCAGAATCATGACAGCAGACACGAAGCCACACCATTCATTTCCCCTGCCGGTGCGACAGACAATCAGAATTATGAAGCCTTGTATGCATATGGCCAAAGCCACCCGAAATATTTTCGCTGCAGCAGAGCTGCCGATCAGAATCATGACAGCAGACACGAAGCCACACCATTCATTTCCCCTGCCGGTGCGAAACCCAATCACAATTATGAAGCCTTTTATGCATATGGCCAAAGCCACCCGAAATATTTTCGCTGCAGCAGAACTGCCGATCAGAATCATGACAGCAGACACGAAGCCACACCATTCATTTCCCCTGCCGGTGCGAAACCCAATCACAATTATGAAGCCTTTTATGCATATGGCCAAAGCCACCCGAAATATTTTCGCTGCAGCAGAGCTGCCGATCAGAATCATGACAGCAGACACGAAGCCACACGAAGCCACACCATTCATTTCCCCTGCCGGTGCGAAACCCAATCACAATTATGAAGCCTTTTATGCATATGGCCAAAGCCACCCGAAATATTTTCGCTGCAGCAGAACTGCCGATCAGAATCATGACAGCAGACACGAAGCCACACCATTCATTTCCCCTGCCGGTGCGACAGACAATCAGAATTATGAAGCCTTGTATGCATATGGCCAAAGCCACCCGAAATATTTTCGCTGCAGCAGAGCTGCCGATCAGAATCATGACAGCAGACACGAAGCCACACCATTCATTTCCCCTGCCGGTGCGAAACCCAATCACAATTATGAAGCCTTTTATGCATATGGCCAAAGCCACCCGAAATATTTTTGCTGCAGCAGAGCTGCCGATCAGAGTTATGACAGCAGACACGAAGCCACACGAAGCCACACGAAGCCACACCATTCATTTCCCCTGCCGGTGCGACAGCCAATCAGAATAATGAAGCCTTGTATGCATATGGCCAAAGCCACCCGAAATATTTTCGCTGCAGCAGAGCTGCCGATCAGAATCATGACAGCAGACACGAAGCCACACCATTAATTTCCCCTGCCGGTGCGACAGCCAATCAGAATAATGAAACCTTTTATGCATATGGCCAAAGCCACCCGAAATATTTTCGCTGCAGCAGAGCTGCCGATCAGAGTTATGACAAAATCGTTCGATTCTCTTTGTAGCAATCAGACGTGTTTTTGTTTTGCGCTCCGCTTACTTTCTACCTATTTTGCTTAAACAGCCGGTGTTTTATGAAAATATCCCTTAAAAAATTCATAAATTAACAACCTACTATATCATCTATTTCTTGATCGCGAGTGCATGCCTGTTTACTGTGAAAAACATAATTTTAAATTATTATTTTTGCATCGCCTAACAGTGTGTTTTTGTTTGTGCTTTTCGTAAGTACACACAGTATCATATTTACAGCTCTCACCTATTAGTTTTGCTGATTTATCACTCTCTCCCTATTACCCACACTTAAATAACTGTTCTTCCTCTCTCGCTCTCAATACGTTCTGTGTAGTAGCGCTCTCGCTCTCTCTCTCTCAACTGAAGCTGCAGTAACCGCTCTCCTCTCTTTCTTATTGCGCTTTCATCGCTTATCTGGCACACTGGTCTGATATATATTTGTTTTGAAATTTTATATTTTTTATTTCTCATAATGGAATACACAGTTGTCTGTGCCAAGAAAACCTGCAAAAAGCAGATCACCCATGACCAGCCGAGTATCCCCTGCTGGCTATGCGATAGCGTAGTGCACGCTAAATGCGCCGGGTTCTCCGGTCTCGTGGGTGATGCCATCTCTAAAAGAAATGGCTTGCATTACAGCTGTGAGGCATGCCGTCCGGTTGAGGGGGAGATGGCAGCATTTATGAGGCAGACCCGGAAGGGCTTTAGGGAGCTGACCGTGGGCTTCAAAGAGCAGTACGATCGGCTCCTAGCCATGGAGTCTCAGTTCAGTGGTCTCAAACTATTGACTGAGTCTCCTAGGCGCAAAAAGGTCACTCCGCGGGATCTGCATGTGCCGACTGCCCCTCGACCGGCCGATGCTGACAAGCTGACTCCGACCACCCCAAAAGTGCAGCAGTTGATATCGTTCGCCACTCCAAAGGCAACGACAGCTGCTGGTGATGAAAATTCGGTAGCCGAATTTATCGCGTCGGAGAGCATGCAGCCAAGACCGTCTGTAGCGTCCGTGTCCGTAGTATCAAATTCATTAGCTGTCCCCGCAATTCCGACCCCACCAGTCAATATACGACCCGGACCACCGGGTATTACCATCACAGGTGATAGGCCTGTGGTGCCAAGATTGGTCGGGATCCCACCAAAGAGACAAGTTTTTGTCTCACGGCTTGCCCCTGACTCCACAATTAAAGATGTGACGGCTTATATTCAAAGCCGCATACAAGCCGTTGATTTCAAGGTGGAAAAGTTCAACTTTTCTTATGCCAGGGAGATAGCTTCTTTTAAAATAAGTGTCTCCCAAACTCATTTTAGCACCATCTGTTCTGCCAAATTTTGGCCGGAGCATTTGGTGGTGAAGGAGTTTAAGGCAAAGAAGAAGACTAGGCCCCCAATAACTCTGCCAACTAACCAGACCAGTGCTCCTTTGTCATCTTCCCGCTCTACCTCCACCCGTCCAAAAAACTAACAAACTCTCTTTCAGTGACCTATCAGAATGTTCGAGGCTTGCGTAGTAAGCTCAGCATTCTTTTCCTGGATAGTGTCGCATTTGCATCCAACGTTATTGTGTTTACCGAAACCTGGTTAAAGCCGGACATTCTTAGTTCCGAAGTTTTGGCAGGTCGGTACACAACTTTTAGAAAGGATCGTTCGTCTCGACGTGCAGGGGGGGTTCTGATTGCTGTGGACTCAAACTTCACGTCGGAACTTTTCACAGTCCAGATCCAGCAGGAACTGGAATTTCTGTGTGTAAAACTGATTCTTCCTGCTTTCTCAGTTTTCATAACTTGTTCGTATATTCCACCTTCTTCGGATATCGCAATTTACGAGCAGCATTTGTCCGCCTTAACCGCTATCTCTTCCTCGCTATCTGACAAAGATCACATGATAGTTCTTGGTGACTTCAACTTGCCAGGAATTGTTTGGTCTTCGGCAAATGAGTCTAATAGCCTGGTACCCATGGCACGTCATGACTTTGTTGACGGCTTGATTGACCTGTCTCTGTCTCAAGTTAACCATGTTAAAAATTCCTTGGGTCGTTTTCTTGATCTGTGCTTTGTAACGGATCCGACCGTAGCGTTGTTAACTCGAGTCCCCCCGCTCTCTATACCTGAAGATGCCTACCATCCTACTTTCGAAGTGTCGCTCGACCTAGGACGAACTGTACTAGATCGGTCGGGTAGACTACCCCAATGTGTCCGCTGCTTCCGTAAAGCCGAGTTTACGAAGCTTAATAACCTCATTAGGGATTTTGATTGGTCCGCTTTATATTTGTGCAGTGATGTTACGACAGGCACAAACATTTTCTATGATGCACTGGACTCACTTTTTGTCTCTTGTGTCCCACTTTCCTGTCCGATTAGATCAAGAAAACCCCCTTGGTTTACCAAGGAGTTATCTCATCTAAAAAACTTAAAATCAAGACTTTATAAAAAATTTCAAGAAGTTGGCTCTCCTTCTTCTCTCTCTCATTATGTAATAGCTCGGTCAAACTTTTCAGTTCTTAACGCTCAATGCTATCAGAATTACCTATCTCGATGCAGGATAAGTTTTTCTAAGGACCCCAAACAGTTCAACAGCTTTGTAAACAGTAAGCGTAGAACGTCCGCACACCCATCCTCGCTATCTTTCCGTAATACGTCGGCAGATAATGATCAGGCAATTGCCGATCTTTTTGCCCGTTTTTTCCAAACTACCTATTCGCAGGATGTTTACTCTGGTCAGCCGTATCCATACAGTTTACCGCGGTCGAACGGCATTTTCTGTCCCTTGCTAAATGAAAGCTCGTTGCTTCATGATCTACGAACAGTAAAGCCGGTGTTCTCACCGGGTCCGGACGGAGTTCCCGGCTGTGTACTCAGGTATTGTGCCGAGTCTCTGTGTGGGCCGTTGCTTAAACTGTTCAACCTATCTATAACTTCTTCATGCTTTCCCCCGATATGGAAGGAGTCTTTTATAATTCCTCTCCATAAGAAAGGTAGCAAGTCTGACGCAATGAACTATAGAGGTATATCTAAGTTATCCGCTATTCCTAAAGTGTTTGAGAAAATTTTAACTCCGCACCTGCAGCACCTATGCAGATCACTTATATCTCCAACTCAACATGGATTTATAAGGCGGAGATCAACCACTACAAATTTATTGGAGTTTACCTCCTTTATAATAAAAGGCTTTCAAGGTAATTTGCAGACGGATGTTGTTTACACCGATTTTAGTAAAGCGTTCGACTCTGTAAACCATTCTCTCCTAGCACAAAAGCTCGACCTTCTAGGGTTCCCGCCCAATCTCCTGAGATGGATCTCTAGCTACCTGTGTTCTAGGTCTCAAAGAGTCCTGTTCAAAAACTCCCTGTCCTCTCCAGTTATGGTGACTTCGGGTGTACCTCAGGGCAGCCATCTAGGCCCCTTACTCTTTACTCTCTTTATAAATGACCTACCTTCTGTATTAACATACTCTCGAGTACTAATGTATGCGGATGATGTTAAGCTCTGTGTCCAGTATAAGGACATTTCTTTCCAATCCAGGTTGCAATCCGATCTCGATAGATTTCAGTCTTGGTGTTGTGCAAATTTATTAAACCTTAACGCTTCAAAATGTAAAGTAATGACTTTTCATCGCTCCAGTGCCTTTCTGGTTCCTTACACCCTTTGTGGGGGTTCTCTTGAGAGAATTACCCGGGTTGATGATCTTGGTGTTCTATTAGATCCCAAGTTAAAGTTTTCAGAACACATTTCTACCATGGTGAATAAGGCCATGGGCGTGCTTGGGTTTATAAAGAGGTGGTCAAAGGAATTTGACGACCCCTATATAACAAAGACTCTCTACACCTCCCTGGTTCGTCCGATTTTAGAATACGGCTCTTGTGTATGGTGCCCTCAGTACAACGTACACCAAGACCGTATAGAATCAGTTCAGAGAAACTTTTTACTTTTTGCTCTTCGCGGCCTCAGCTGGGATGCAAGTGTGAGACTGCCGTCTTACTCTAATAGATTGCTCTTAATAAACCTTCCAACCTTAGCTAATCGTAGGAAAATGCTTGGCGTGATTTTTGTGCACAACTTGATCAAGGGTGATGTAGATAGCCCTGACCTGTTGAGCCGCATAAACTTCACGATTCCTATCAGAAGCACTAGGAACTATACACCGTTGTTTCTTCCGCTTTGTAGATCGAATTACTCCTTGCATGAACCATTTAGGGTCCTATGCTCGGATTATAATTCCCTCTACCATATTATATCTACCACTAACTCCCTTCCTAGTCTTAAATTACTGATACTCCTACATCTTTCCCGTAATTAGTAATTACTTTTCTTCTTTAGTTAGATTAGTTCTACTTTTCCTCGAACACTAGTCTAACACCTATCTTTCCTGCATGTCCGCGATCGGTTCGGTTTACGAGTCGCGCGTCATGCGACAGCGCCCCTCGGTCGGTTGGGCGGGAGGTGGGCTGCGTTCTTGCCTGGGATCCGCGCGTAACAGCCATAGGCTGGTGTCGCTTGGGCCACTTGATGGTGCAGTCATTGCATATCAACGTCCTAAAGATTAAAAAAAAAAGACACGAAGCCACACGAAGCCACACCATTCATTTCCCCTGCCGGTGCGAAACCCAATCACAATTATGAAGCCTTTTATGCATATGGCCAAAGCCACCCGAAATATTTTCGCTGCAGCAGAGCTGCCGATCAGACACGAAGCCACACCATTCATTTCCCCTGCCGGTGCGAAACCCAATCACAATTATGAAGCCTTTTGTGCATATGGCCAAAGCCACCCGAAATATTTTCGCTGCAGCAGAGCTGCCGATCAGAATCATGACAGCAGACACGAAGCCACACCATTCATTTCCCCTGCCGGTGCGACAGACAATCAGAATTATGAAGCCTTGTATGCATATGGCCAAAGCCACCCGAAATATTTTCGCTGCAGCAGAGCTGCCGATCAGAATCATGACAGCAGACACGAAGCCACACCATTCATTTCCCCTGCCGGTGCGAAACCCAATCACAATTATGAAGCCTTTTATGCATATGGCCAAAGCCACCCGAAATATTTTTGCTGCAGCAGAGCTGCCGATCAGAGTTATGACAGCAGACACGAAGCCACACGAAGCCACACGAAGCCACACCATTCATTTCCCCTGCCGGTGCGACAGCCAATCAGAATAATGAAGCCTTGTATGCATATGGCCAAAGCCACCCGAAATATTTTCGCTGCAGCAGAGCTGCCGATCAGAATCATGACAGCAGACACGAAGCCACACCATTCATTTCCCCTGCCGGTGCGAAACCCAATCACAATTATGAAGCCTTTTATGCATATGGCCAAAGCCACCCGAAATATTTGCGCTGCAGCAGAGCTGCCGATCAGAGTTATGACAGCAGACACGAAGCCACACGAAGCCACACGAAGCCACACCATTCATTTCCCCTGCCGGTGCGACAGCCAATCAGAATAATGAAACCTTTTATGCATATGGCCAAAGCCACCCGAAATATTTTCGCTGCAGCAGAGCTGCCGATCAGAGTTATGACAGCAGACACGAAGCCACACCATTCATTTCCCCTGCCGGTGCGACAGACAATCAGAATTATGAAGCCTTGTATGCATATGGCCAAAGCCACCCGAAATATTTTCGCTGCAGCAGAGCTGCCGATCAGAATCATGACAGCAGACACGAAGCCACACGAAGCCACACCATTCATTTCCCCTGCCGGTGCGACAGCCAATCAGAATAATGAAACCTTTTATGCATATGGCCAAAGCCACCCGAAATATTTTCGCTGCAGCAGAGCTGCCGATCAGAGTTATGACAGCAGACACGAAGCCACACCATTCATTTCCCCTGCCGGTGCGACAGACAATCAGAATTATGAAGCCTTTTATGCATATGGCCAAAGCCACCCGAAATATTTTCGCTGCAGCAGAGCTGCCGATCAGAATCATGACAGCAGACACGAAGCCACACCATTCATTTCCCCTACTGGTGCGACAGCCAATCAGAATAATGAAACCTTTTATGCATATGGCCAAAGCCACCCGAAATATTTTCGCTGCAGCAGAGCTGCCGATCAGAATCATGACAGCAGACACGAAGCCACACCATTCATTTCCCCTGCCGGTGCGACAGCCAATCAGAATAATGAAACCTTTTATGCATATGGCCAAAGCCACCCGAAATATTTTCGCTGCAGCAGAGCTGCCGATCAGAGTTATGACAGCAGACACGAAGCCACACGAAGCCACACCATTCATTTCCCCTGCCGGTGGGAAACCCAATCACAATTATGAAGCCTTTTATGCATATGGCCAAAGCCACCCGAAATATTTTCGCTGCAGCAGAGCTGCCGATCAGAATCATGGCAGCAGACACGAAGCCACACCATTAATTTCCCCTGCCGGTGCGAAACCCAATCACAATTATGAAGCCTTTTATGCATATGGCCAAAGCCACCCGAAATATTTGCGCTGCAGCAGAGCTGCCGATCAGAGTTATGACAGCAGACACGAAGCCACACGAAGCCACACCATTAATTTCCCCTGCCGGTGCGACAGCCAATCAGAATAATGAAACCTTTTATGCATATGGCCAAAGCCACCCGAAATATTTTCGCTGCAGCAGAGCTGCCGATCAGAATCATGGCAGCAGACACGAAGCCACACCATTAATTTCCCCTGCCGGTGCGAAACCCAATCACAATTATGAAGCCTTTTATGCATATGGCCAAAGCCACCCGAAATATTTGCGCTGCAGCAGAGCTGCCGATCAGAGTTATGACAGCAGACACGAAGCCACACGAAGCCACACCATTCATTTCCCCTACTGGTGCGACAGCCAATCAGAATAATGAAACCTTTTATGCATATGGCCAAAGCCACCCGAAATATTTTCGCTGCAGCAGAGCTGCCGATCAGAGTTATGACAGCAGACACGAAGCCACACCATTCATTTCCCCTGCCGGTGCGACAGCCAATCAGAATAATGAAACCTTTTATGCATATGGCCAAAGCCACCCGAAATATTTTCGCTGCAGCAGAGCTGCCGATCAGAGTTATGACAGCAGACACGAAGCCACACGAAGCCACACCATTCATTTCCCCTGCCGGTGGGAAACCCAATCACAATTATGAAGCCTTTTATGCATATGGCCAAAGCCACCCGAAATATTTTCGCTGCAGCAGAGCTGCCGATCAGAATCATGGCAGCAGACACGAAGCCACACCATTAATTTCCCCTGCCGGTGCGAAACCCAATCACAATTATGAAGCCTTTTATGCATATGGCCAAAGCCACCCGAAATATTTGCGCTGCAGCAGAGCTGCCGATCAGAGTTATGACAGCAGACACGAAGCCACACGAAGCCACACCATTCATTTCCCCTACTGGTGCGACAGCCAATCAGAATAATGAAACCTTTTATGCATATGGCCAAAGCCACCCGAAATATTTTCGCTGCAGCAGAGCTGCCGATCAGAATCATGACAGCAGACACGAAGCCACACCATTCATTTCCCCTGCCGGTGCGACAGCCAATCAGAATAATGAAACCTTTTATGCATATGGCCAAAGCCACCCGAAATATTTTCGCTGCAGCAGAGCTGCCGATCAGAGTTATGACAGCAGACACGAAGCCACACCATTCATTTCCCCTACTGGTGCGACAGCCAATCAGAATAATGAAACCTTTTATGCATATGGCCAAAGCCACCCGAAATATTTTCGCTGCAGCAGAGCTGCCGATCAGAGTTATGACAGCAGACACGAAGCCACACGAAGCCACACCATTAATTTCCCCTGCCGGTGCGACAGCCAATCAGAATAATGAAACCTTTTATGCATATGGCCAAAGCCACCCGAAATATTTTCGCTGCAGCAGAGCTGCCGATCAGAGTTATGACAGCAGACACGAAGCCACACCATTCATTTCCCCTACTGGTGCGACAGCCAATCAGAATAATGAAACCTTTTATGCATATGGCCAAAGCCACCCGAAATATTTTCGCTGCAGCAGAGCTGCCGATCAGAGTTATGACAGCAGACACGAAGCCACACGAAGCCACACCATTCATTTCCCCTGCCGGTGCGACAGACAATCACAATTATGAAGCCTTTTATGCATATGGCCAAAGCCACCCGAAATATTTTCGCTGCAGCAGAGCTGCCGATCAGAATCATGACAGCAGACACGAAGCCACACCATTCATTTCCCCTGCCGGTGCGACAGCCAATCAGAATAATGAAACCTTTTATGCATATGGCCAAAGCCACCCGAAATATTTTCGCTGCAGCAGAGCTGCCGATCAGAGTTATGACAGCAGACACGAAGCCACACGAAGCCACACCATTCATTTCCCCTGCCGGTGGGAAACCCAATCACAATTATGAAGCCTTTTATGCATATGGCCAAAGCCGCCCGAAATATTTTCGCTGCAGCAGAGCTGCCGATCAGAATTATGGCAGCAGACACGAAGCCACACCATTCATTTCCCCTGCCGGTGCGAAACCCAATCACAATTATGAAGCCTTTTATGCATATGGCCAAAGCCACCCGAAATATTTGCGCTGCAGCAGAGCTGCCGATCAGAGTTATGACAGCAGACACGAAGCCACACGAAGCCACACCATTAATTTCCCCTGCCGGTGCGAAACCCAATCACAATTATGAAGCCTTTTATGCATATGGCCAAAGCCACCCGAAATATTTTCGCTGCAGCAGAGCTGCCGATCAGAGTTATGACAGCAGACACCAAGCCACACGAAGCCACACGAAGCCACACGAAGCCACACCATTCATTTCCCCTGCCGGTGCGAAACCCAATCACAATTATGAAGCCTTTTATGCATATGGCCAAAGCCACCCGAAATATTTTCGCTGCAGCAGAGCTGCCGATCAGAGTTATGACAGCAGACACGAAGCCACACGAAGCCACACCATTAATTTCCCCTGCCGGTGCGAAACCCAATCACAATTATGAAGCCTTTTATGCATATGGCCAAAGCCACCCGAAATATTTGCGCTGCAGCAGAGCTGCCGATCAGAGTTATGACAGCAGACACCAAGCCACACGAAGCCACACGAAACCACACGAAGCCACACGAAGCCACACCATTCATTTCCCCTGCCGGTGCGACAGCCAATCAGAATTATGAAGCCTTTTATGCATATGGCCAAAGCCACCCGAAATATTTTCGCTGCAGCAGAGCTGCCGATCAGAGTTATGACAGCAGACACGAAGCCACACAAAGCCACACCATTAATTTCCCCTGCCGGTGCGAAACCCAATCACAATTATGAAGCCTTTTATGCATATGGCCAAAGCCACCCGAAATATTTTCGCTGCAGCAGAGCTGCCGATCAGAATCATGACAGCAGACACGAAGCCACACCATTCATTTCCCCTGCCGGTGCGAAACCCAATCACAATTATGAAGCCTTTTATGCATATGGCCAAAGCCACCCGAAATATTTTCGCTGCAGCAGAGCTGCCGATCAGAATCATGACAGCAGACACGAAGCCACACCATTCATTTCCCCTGCCGGTGCGACAGACAATCAGAATTATGAAGCCTTGTATGCATATGGCCAAAGCCACCCGAAATATTTTCGCTGCAGCAGAGCTGCCGATCAGAATCATGACAGCAGACACGAAGCCACACCATTCATTTCCCCTGCCGGTGCGAAACCCAATCACAATTATGAAGCCTTTTATGCATATGGCCAAAGCCACCCGAAATATTTTCGCTGCAGCAGAGCTGCCGATCAGAGTTATGACAGCAGACACGAAGCCACACGAAGCCACACCATTCATTTCCCCTGCCGGTGCGAAACCCAATCACAATTATGAAGCCTTTTATGCATATGGCCAAAGCCACCCGAAATATTTTCGCTGCAGCAGAGCTGCCGATCAGAGTTATGACAGCAGACACGAAGCCACACGAAGCCACACCATTCATTTCCCCTGCCGGTGCGAAACCCAATCACAATTATGAAGCCTTTTATGCATATGGCCAAAGCCACCCGAAATATTTTCGCTGCAGCAGAGCTGCCGATCAGAATCATGACAGCAGACACGAAGCCACACCATTCATTTCCCCTGCCGGTGCGACAGACAATCAGAATTATGAAGCCTTGTATGCATATGGCCAAAGCCACCCGAAATATTTTCGCTGCAGCAGAGCTGCCGATCAGAATCATGACAGCAGACACGAAGCCACACCATTCATTTCCCCTGCCGGTGCGAAACCCAATCACAATTATGAAGCCTTTTATGCATATGGCCAAAGCCACCCGAAATATTTTCGCTGCAGCAGAACTGCCGATCAGAATCATGACAGCAGACACGAAGCCACACCATTCATTTCCCCTGCCGGTGCGAAACCCAATCACAATTATGAAGCCTTTTATGCATATGGCCAAAGCCACCCGAAATATTTTCGCTGCAGCAGAGCTGCCGATCAGAATCATGACAGCAGACACGAAGCCACACGAAGCCACACCATTCATTTCCCCTGCCGGTGCGAAACCCAATCACAATTATGAAGCCTTTTATGCATATGGCCAAAGCCACCCGAAATATTTTCGCTGCAGCAGAGCTGCCGATCAGAATCATGACAGCAGACACGAAGCCACACCATTAATTTCCCCTGCCGGTGCGAAACCCAATCACAATTATGAAGCCTTTTATGCATATGGCCAAAGCCACCCGAAATATTTTTGCTGCAGCAGAGCTGCCGATCAGAGTTATGACAGCAGACACGAAGCCACACGAAGCCACACGAAGCCACACCATTCATTTCCCCTGCCGGTGCGACAGCCAATCAGAATTATGAAGCCTTTTATGCATATGGCCAAAGCCACCCGAAATATTTTCGCTGCAGCAGAGCTGCCGATCAGAATTATGGCAGCAGACACGAAGCCACACGAAGCCACACGAAGCCACACGAAGCCACACCATTAATTTCCCCTGCCGGTGCGAAACCCAATCACAATTATGAAGCCTTTTATGCATATGGCCAAAGCCACCCGAAATATTTTCGCTGCAGCAGAGCTGCCGATCAGAGTTATGACAGCAGACACGAAGCCACACGAAGCCACACCATTCATTTCCCCTGCCGGTGCGAAACCCAATCACAATTATGAAGTCTTTTATGCATATGGCCAAAGCCACCCGAAATATTTGCGCTGCAGCAGAGCTGCCGATCAGAGTTATGACAGCAGACACGAAGCCACACGAAGCCACACCATTCATTTCCCCTGCCGGTGCGACAGCCAATCAGAATTATGAAGCCTTTTATGCATATGGCCAAAGCCACCCGAAATATTTTCGCTGCAGCAGAGCTGCCGATCAGAATCATGACAGCAGACACGAAGCCACACCATTCATTTCCCCTGCCGGTGCGAAACCCAATCACAATTATGAAGCCTTTTATGCATATGGCCAAAGCCACCCGAAATATTTTCGCTGCAGCAGAGCTGCCGATCAGAATCATGACAGCAGACACGAAGCCACACGATTCATTTCCCCTGCCGGTGCGAAACCCAATCACAATTATGAAGCCTTTTATGCATATGGCCAAAGCCACCCGAAATATTTTCGCTGCCGATCAGAATCATGACAGCGAAAATAATTTCGGCAGCTCTGCGGATCCAACCTAGTGTACCTACTTCATAGTGGAAAAAGCAGGCCCATACCATTACACTATACCCTCCATACTTATCGGTTTTTGTGGTGTATTAAAGTTTGTATTCTACTTTCCTTGGACCTTCAACGTATGATCGAGATCCTTTTCCACCAAACATATCCACTTTGGACTCATCTGACCATAGAATATTCGTCCATTGTTGGGATGTTCGATTTGCTTGAACACTGCCTAACCTCATGTGACTAGTAATATGTGTCGCGTTTAAAAGTGGTATCTTTCTTGGGCTGCAGACTTTTATATTATGTTGGCTAAGATATGTACTAACTTTTTGATCCATCGCATTTATTTTAAGCTCTTCTTTAAGCTCGGTAGCTGACCTAAAGGGAACCTTCTTTCTCTGACGAATCCGTCTATTGCCATGAAGAGGGGCCATAAATCGTTTTCGTCCGCGTGTTTCAGCCTTTTCTTCATAGTTTAAGACGTTTTTAATCATTTTATTGGAATATCATACCAATCGACCAACTTTTCTGTACGTTTTTCCGTTTAATATCAGTTTTCTGGTCAGATCTCTCATCTCCGCAGTGCAGTGCTTTCCACGTCCCATTGTAATGATTATTATTAACTTTTATGACAGAAACAATGAAATCTTAGTCAAAACTTATGAATACGTGCCTTTTACAAAGACAATTTTGAGAAATACAGAAGATTCACTAAGAAAAGTGCTAGTGGTGCTATTTTTTTTCTTTCGCAATTTTTTGGGCATTTTTTCTTAAAACAAAAAACCCGCAAACACAAAAACCCCATTGCAATAGCCGCTCTTAGATTCTCTAAGCAAAGCTGCGCTCTTAATTGTTTGACCTGCTTCAGGGCATTACCTGCAGTGAAGAGAGGGGATCAAATTTAACTCTTCACTTTAAAATATTAGTTCTATGGTCTGACTTACGTCATCCACGCACTCGCCGTCTCCCATTCCCACCCATGTAAAGAATTGGCAGGCAACAACAACAGCGATGCATACGCCAACGCCAAAAAACAATTACAAATACTCTCTACAATGTAAAAGCCTAGGCCGCTACTGCTCTCTTAACTTTTGCCCCCGCTTTAGAGCATTATACCCACACCACATGCTGTAGGAGGAAAGCATCAAATATAAGAAATATTCAAATTATTACAAATTTTCGTGGCTTATCTCCCCCTCCCCATACAGAGCACAAACCAAAACAACAACAGCACACACAAATCCCTATTGCAAAAAGCCGCTTTCAGATTATTTCACCAAAGGTGCGCTCTTAATTGTCTGCCCTGCACTACCCGCAGTGAAGAGAGGGAACCAAATATAACTCTTCACATTCTATGGTCAAGCTTCCATTGCACCTATGTATGTATGTACATATGTAAAAGCATTGACAGGCAGCAACAACAACGACGCGTACGCCAAAGCAAAAAAACAATTACAAGAACTCACATAATGCAAAAGCAAAGATGCTCTTACTGAGCCCGCCCCCGCTTCGGGGCATTGTACTGACCCCACATGCAGTAGGAAAAGAGAATCAAATAAAAGAACTATTCAAATTGTTACAGTTTTTTGTCGCTCGTTTCCCATCTCCCCCCGCCCCAAACAGATAAGAAGCCAAAGCAACAACAGCAAACACAAATCCCTATTGCAAAAAGCCGCTTTCAGATTATTTCAGCAAAGGTGCGCTCTTAATTGTCTGCCCTGCATTACCTGCAATGAAGAGATGGATCAAATATACATAGCTATTCACATTAAAATATTTTTTCTATGGTCAAGTTGACTTATGTACATCATCCACGTATTTTCCGTCTCCCATTCCACCCATGCAAGCAACAACAACAACAATGCATACGCCAAAGACAAAATAACGCAATAATTAAAATCACCCTTACAATGCATAAGCATAGGAAGAGAGCATCAAAGAGAAGAACTCTTCAAAGTAATCTACATTTTCTATGTACTCTTCGTCTTCCTCTTCGCTTCTAGAGCGTAAGCCAAATACAGGAAATAAGATTTAACAGTTAACTATCATAGAAAGAATAAATTCGTTGCTGCCGATACAGAGACATGGTAATTTAGCAGCGAGCTAATAGCAAAAGATAAACTGAGTAAGAGAGCGAGAGCGAGCCCTTGAACTATAGGTACATTCGTTAGCTGTGATCACCGGCACCCAAGGCATACTTAACAAGGTAGCCGCACTCGCTCTCTCGCCCTCTGTTTTACTTCTTAAATTTCAGTCTGCCTAGCAGCAGTCAAGGTTTAGTATACCTTGGTTTAGTATACCTTGGCAGCAGTTGTGAGCGACGATTCTCTCCGCGGACGATTTTCTCTTGTTCTTTTTCTTCTTTACTGAAATAAGAAGTAAAGCTCTCTCAGTGCGGCTCAGTCTCCCCCCACCATCGCGGTCATAAAAACGGAAAATGTGTGTTTACCGACGGCGAATCGCGCGCCGGCCAAAATGTGAATTTTTTATTTTTATTTTATTGTTCAGTGTGTTAAGTTATACGATCATTGCAAGCGATCCTAAAAACGGAAAATAAAATCGTGTGTTTCCCGACGGCGAATCGCGACGGCGACGCCTAAATGTAAATTATTTTTCTAATCAAATTATAATACCAAATAATAATAAATACATCTAAATTATAACAAGTGAATTGAAATAACTGAATAGTTAACAAATTTAAATAAATAAATAATAAAATAATTATAAATAAATCGAAATAATTAAATGAAAAATAACTAAATTGAAATGCAAAGTGAAACCACCCAAACAATATGTGGATAAAATGTGAATGAAAGTGCGAGTGTAAAATACAAATTTGTACTATAAGGAGCGGCAAGGCGTACAAGGCTACACGCAGTGCCAGGTGTATGTGATCATTTTATTTTTTTAATAACAGATAAATAGTAAAATGAAATAAATAAAATAAATATATTGATATAAATATTTACTTATAAATAAATTGAAATAAATGAATAATTACTTGAATAATACATAAATTTAAAAAATATGTGAAAAGTATAGGAATTACAAAGGCAATCTAAATGCTTGTGGTGAGTGAAAGTGCGAGTGAGCGGAGTAGAGCGGCAAGACCTAGAAGGCGGCAAGGAATACACAGCGAAACGCAGGGCAAGGTGTACATACATATGTATGTACATATGTGATAATTAATTTTTGATTTTTTTTATGTGTGTTTTTGTGTTTATGTGTGCAAACGACAAACATCAAACTACAGCAATGCAACAAAAGGAAATAGCAAGTAATATTCAACGCTTCACTTTATAATTATGGGATCAGGTGAGTCTCTCTGTTTTGGTTTACTCTTTATACTGTTTCTTTTTTCGATTGCCTTTCAGATATTTTCTTATTTTATTTATTTATTTATTTATTATCTTTTTAGCTTATACAGACACATACATACATATATTATATTATCTCCGCCTTCTTCTTTCGATTGCCTTTCACATATTTTCTTATTTTATTTATTTATTTATCCTTCTATATATTATTATATTATATTTATTATCTTTTATATATTATATTATCTCCTTCTTGCACTCGTTTTTCATTTAAAGGCTTTTTTGTTTTGAACAGTGGATTTATTCCGGTATGATAGTTACATTATTGTTTCAGGTGGGGTCGGGTCGGATATTTGTCTTGGATCATATGTAAGGTGCAACATCATGGGAGTTCTATGCAATTCGTAATATATATCTGCTCATTATATTAGTATATTCTATATTCTAAAGCATGTACAGAATAATAATTATTCTGGTATTATAAGGCAAGCGTCTTCAAAAAGGTTCGACTCTAAAAATGCTTAAGTGAAGAGTGGCGCGAGCACAAATATCAAAACAAAGTTGGGAGAGCGAAAATTTCAGTTGTGCGCTCATACACACTTGCAAACACGCAAAGTACGTGAGAATGCATGAGCACATATACACTCTCACGACTGGCTCGGGCGCTGATGCCTGGTGGCATGAGTGATTTTGGTGCGGACATTTTCAATGTATGAAGTGTCGTATCTATATATTGTATGGTTAGTGCTGGAATTCACTACAAAAAAGCCGGTTAGTAATAAACTAAGCGAGCCTAGCCAAATATTTCTGTTACATTCTGCCAGTACCTATATCATAAATTCTTTAAGCATCAAAACTATTTTTTCGATCATCCTTACGCTCGATAGCACAAGTTTGCAGCCCGATAGCAATTTACTCCAGAGTTGCACCTGGCGATTTTATTGTGTTCTTTCATCGAGGTACGTACGTTCGACATTCGTGGGGAAAATTACATAATTTTTGCATAAATAAAAGTTGATATATTTCCTCGTCACTGCAGTATCTAAATCAACAACTACCATGGCCGACAAAGCTGCTCCTGAAAAGCCCGCGGGCCGCCCTATGAGATACCCATACACTTTCTCGGCAAAGATTGCCCAATTCCCCATCAAGCACTACATCAAGAATCAGTGGATCTGGCGCTACTACTTCATTGCGGCTGTTGCCTGCGTGCCCGTTTTCTACAAGATCAGCCGTCTGGGTATGTTATCCTGCTCCTGCCAAAATTGCATAAACAAGTGCACCGCCTAATCAATTTTCTTCCAACAGCAAACTCGCCCGAAAACAAGAAGGCATGGGCCGAGTCCCAGGCTAAGGAGCATGCCGAACACCATTAAATGGCCCACAAGAGCGATGCTGCCATTAATTTAGTTCTAATATATGCATCTACATTTCAGAGCTGTTTTTGTTGGCTTTAACACTGATCGGCGAATAAATGAGTTGAAAACGGATAAACCTGTAAAATGTTCGTAATAAAATTGCAATCAATGTGGTATTTTAAAGTGCATTAAAATACCAAGCACTTACATGTGTGGGTTTTCCAGGGATGGGGAAAATAATCGATATTTGTATCGACAATCTACCATCCCTACTGTTGTGACTGGCCGGTGGTAAAAAAACGCGGATTATTTTTTACTTTTTGTTTATCTCTGTTTTGTTAAATAAGTTAACTAGAATTGCAGTGTCCCCGTGCCGGATTGCTAAGAGATTTCAATAGTCTGAATAGATATGCAGTTTCCCGCGCAGGTCCAGTCAAACTAAGCGTTTGACCTGCGGCCCAACGTAAACACGTGAAGTGCCACAACAAGAAGGAGGAGGAGGCGCCATGGCCATGCCGGAGAACCTACAGTTCGCCGAGGTCAACATAGATCAACTGCTGGCTCCGTCCGCTCACGAGGGCACGTTCCTGGCCCCGTATCGGCAGACGTCGATACCCAAAGTCAACACAAACGCCCAGTCTAAGCGTCGCCGGCTGTCCGAGCGGATTTGCGACAGCGATGAGTTGATACGGAAACTGAAGCAGCTGCAGGACCACAATCAACAACTGACCGACACGCAGCGAACCGCCAAGGAGGTGACCGATCTGTACACTAAGGAAAAGCGGCAGAGGATCGAGCTGGAGAAGCAGTGCCAAGAGCTCGGATTTCGCTGCAACCAGCTGGAAATAAAATTGGATGCTCAAGTCATCAACTGTGAGAATCTGGAGGAGGATCTGAAGGTAAGGGCTCTGCCGATGGATGCCAAAGACCTGGTCGAGGCCTACATGCAACTCGCACACAGAGTAGGCGACGATGCCGGGCTGTCACGACGTGAGCAGAATATATTGAAAAAAGTCAAAGACTACTGCAAGTCGGAAAAGATTGTTGTCGCAGAACCAAAAAGTCCTAACCCGAAAGCAAAGCGAAAAGGCATCACCCAAACAATGAAAACTCAATCCACGCAAACTTCGAGTCAAAAGCCGAAGACCACCACGTGTTCCTTTGGGGTGCAGGTCACGAATCTGGTGGAAACCCGCAATCAGGGGACGCAGCATAAGAACACCACGACCACAAGAGGCACCACCACGGCCTCCTTCATCAAGTACCGCGATATTGGCACATGCTTTCCAGAGCCGAAGCCCGCGCCGAATGTGCGCCAAATCCTAGATGAGATGCTATCCTGGCACAGCCCCTCTATGGCCAAGCCCCTCAGCCCCATAATGGACCCTCCGGTTGCGATGGAAGATGTCGTCCCCAAGAAATCCACCGTGGATACGGGCACCTGCACTATGCTGTGCAATGTGCACCGAGAGATCGACTTCATGCCGGTGGTGCCGTCACAGATCAAGGTCTCCACATCTCGGCCACCCTCGCGCACCATGTTTGAAAGTGTGAAGGATGAGGCGTTGGCAGGGGGCACCGTGCCGGCTGGCAACAACAAGGAGTTTCGGGAGATTCTCAACTTTCTGCCTCAAAACCAAAGCTGCTTCGCCAACCTGCCGCCCCAGGCCTTCGATGAGCTGTGGCATGTTATTGGTCAAATGGTTCTCTGTCTGCTCCGAAGGGGATCGAACCCTCCGCTGTCACCGCCGCCCAGCATTAAGCAAATGGACTTTACCAGTTGGCTCTACGCGCTATATGAGGACACACTGACTCATCCAGTGATTGAGAAGCAGCGTGAACCCGAGCAAGCCCTCGGCACAAGCAGCAAGAAAGGTTTCTGTGCTATATTCTTTCGATTACATGATTTAATTCAACGCGCTTTCCTTACAGATAACTACGAGTCGGGCACAGATTGCATGGGAATGGATGTTGGCACTGATCCCATGGATATAATCGCAGAATCGTCCAACATCAGCATCGGAGGAGAGCTCACGCCGATACATTTGCCACCGAAGCCACCGAAACAACGAAAGAAAAAGTCGAGAAAACGCAAAGCGGATTCGATCCTGAAGCCTATCCCCAAGCGAAAGCTTGTGGAGCTGCCGTTGCACGAAGGAGAAGCAGTGGAGCAGGCACTACCCCAAGGGGTCAATGAACCACCAATGGAACTGCACCAGGAAGTGAAATCGCCAGCACCAGAGACGGCGATTCAATTTATAAGCAATCTGAACACCTTCAACATGCCCTACTGTGATAATTCAGAATTTGATTTGGACTTGGAAGAGCGATATTTGCTTCATTGCTTGTCCACCAATGGCCATGGCATGCGGGTGACAGAGGAAGGAGACCAGGACGTGGAACCTCCTGAAGAAAATCCGCAGCCATCGCAAAACGGACTCGATAACAATGTGGATGCTAGGACGGACATCGATTCCTTTTCAGCGAAATTCAATCCGCAAGTCTTCAGTGATGAAGAAACTTCTCTGGAAGAGCCGCTGTTAACGCAAGAAGAGCTCGATGAGAAGGATTCTTCGAGCGACACAGATTCTTTGCCAGCGGAAAGGAAAACCCAGAAAAATCCGCAGCCGTTCCCTCAACACGAAATTGATTGGAATGAAGAGGATACTACGAGCGACTCAGATTGCTTGCCATCTGAATGCAATCCTCAAGTCTTCAGTGATGGAGAAAGTTCTTTGGAACAGATGCCTCCAGTGCAAGGCGAACTCAATGAGAATGAGGACATCCTCACGAGTAAGTCCGATTTATTGCCAGGGGAAAGCGTAAAGGATAAGGATATGCCATCTTTCGAATATGACAAAGAGGAATGGGCAGATGCAGAACCAGCAGCCGATCCACCAGAACCGTGCACGCCATTGCATATCCAATTAAATTTGCAGCTATTCGGCAGTGAGTCGGACTCGGAGGGCGATGCAGGCGAGGCGCAGCTGCCTTGGGATGAGGAATCGGAAAATCTAGTTATAGATGAAGGAAGCTCCCCGATATCTCAATCTCCGTCCCCGATATTACAATCTCCGTTATCGCAATCCCCCAAGGCTCAAGCGCCACTGCGACCTGCCTGCAGTCCGCTTAAGAGGAAAGAAAGAGCAAGCGAGTTGCCGCAAAAAGAAGTTCGTTTGACTCGTTTAAGGGCCAAGCAGATCGAAATGGAACTCAATAGCCTAAAGGAGCAACAGGCAAAAGATATGGATCCCAGAGTAGAGCCGACGCCCACACTGGAAGATGAAACGAAGGCTGAGAGAAATGAGACGAACGAAGTGGAAGAGCACAAGCAGACTATATTCTATGGCTTGGAATCTCCAGCCTCACCCCCTTCGGCGTGGACGAACCAGAGTGACAGCCCACCCATCGAGATCCCATTGGAGCTATCAGGGTGCCGCAAGGGTGACAGCGAACCCAAGACTATGATTATGCATGTGATGGATGCGCCCAAGGAAAGAACGAAGTCTGCGCATCGTCTCAGCGAGACGCAGAAGGATTTGCTTAGCTGTACAATAAAAAGATATCTTATGGACACCATTCAACTGGACTCAACGTGCAGGGACTTCTCGAAGGAGGTCTTTAAGATAACTCGGGATGTGGCTGTGATTGTCAATCTGATGATTACAGCCTTCTGCCAGAGGAACTACAACTGGATGGAGCCCCAGCCAAACGACACGTTGGATCGCCTGCTGAATGCCCTGAGATACTTTGAAGTGTTCAGACACGACCAACCCTCCTACACGCAGAGCTTCCTGTGTGCGCTGGAGAAGCGTCTCTTCAGGCTGACAAAGGATAGAATCCAACTGGACTGGGCTATCACGTGCGTCAAACTCTACCTGGAGGTGGGGCGACTGCAGGGTAGCCATTCGAATCCGGAGACGTGCGAGAACCCGTCGCGCTTGCTGCTGGCAAAAATACTGTATCACTACGACAGGGATGTGCCGCAGCTGGTGCACGAGGTTCTGTGCTTCCATCCCACGGTGCTGCCGCACCGCGAAGTCCGGGAGTACAATAACGATGATCCCCTGATTACTGTGATCAAGCATTTTCTGATGCTTAGGAAGTATGATATGAGTGATCCCAATGGATGCGAGCGACTGCTGCTTTCCAAGCTGCGCTTCGCGTATCACTTCATGCCCTTTGAGCCCACCAGAGAACAGGTGCTGGAAAACCTTATGGACAAGCTGAAGGCAGGTCGCCTGGAGCAGCTGAGCTACGCCTTTGCCCTCTTCTGTCGTCGCAGTTCGCGAGAGTATGTGTTGAGCACTGTGCTCGTTCAGCACCTGATGCCGCTGGCCTCCAGCTACTGTGATCTAAGTGCACACACCCATGCCTACGATGTCCGACTCGAGGGGATCCTTCAGTGCATATCGGTAGTGCTGAAGCCGCTGCCCTTGGACACGGACATCTCCACCTTTATTGGGCTGTTCAAGCGCGTGATCGTGGCGGTGCCACGGCCCGGCGTTCAGCAGGCAGCCGTTCAGGCCATATTGCGGCTGCAACGGTTCGGCTTCAAGCACGTCCTCGATGCTATCCAAAACTACAGACCCAACTACCAACTGGCGCCACTGACACGCGCCATGTTCCGCTGCTTCGTGCAGCGGCGTCGCGTCTACCATATCCAGATGAAGCATGCCCAAGGAGCGGCCACCTGAGATTCTTTTTGTATGAATTGCAACTATTTATTTAAATTATATTGTATATATTATGTATAGATCTTGGATTAAACTAAATGCCAACAGCAACTGCAATGAATCTTAAGCGCTGCTCTTTACAATATTCAACTTAAACTAAAATACAGAAATACGATTGCACTTGGGGACGTGGGGAGACGGGACGATAAGCGAGGAAAATCTCAATAGAAATGTACATACAATAGTGCATAGCATGCGAGACAGTGGATATCAGAGATAAAAGTAGCTAGAGTTCAACAGAGGACTGTACAATAATAACATCGATAGTAACATATACATATGTATGTGGGGGCAGGGAATGGGGTTTACGAGTCTGCGTGTCGGAAATGAAATGGTTGGAGGCCCGAACCCATTGCCATATTTCAGGCCTGCTCTGCCCAGTTCTCGGAAGGGTGAGGTATAAGGTACTTGTTGTGATCTTGGGCTGCTAACCGTTCCGGTTCTGATTCAATTTGTAGTCTAGAAGCGTGGCTGGGCATGGCTCCCACCAGCCGCCGTCGTGGAGAGCCATTAGTTCATGCTAGATCAGTTTATTTAACTGCAAAGAATCCAACATATCCGCGAATTATTCAATGAATGCTGAGCATGTATTGTGTAGATGGGGGGATGGTCATACCAACGATCGACGCTGATGCTCCTTCTCCAGGGCCACCTGCGACTGTTGTGGCGAGAATTTCAGCACGGCCGATATCACCTTGACCAGAGTCTCGTTGTTCGTGTTGCCGGTTAAGTACTGCCAATCAGGGAATAGAGATTAAAAGTGTTCTTTCATCATGGCCAAAGACAGCCTCTCGACACTCACCTGGAACATAATGTTGCGCAAATACTCAAACTCCGTGTTGGCCGGCACAGACTCGCTGTGCTGCATGGATACCTGGAAAAGGGATTCATGCCATAAAATGTCATCAACGAGGTATTCAACCATTCTTACTAGTGTTTCATCCAGTTGCCGCGAGAGTTTCGCATTCTGCAGCTTCAGGCGCTCGTTGGACTGTTCGAGTATCAGGAAGTTTTCGCACTTTTGTTCAAGGAACAGGTTTCGATTCGTCACATCCTGGACCTCGTTCATGATCTCTTTCAATTTGGACTCCAGCACGGCCTTCTCGCTGGTGGCAGCCGCCTCCTGGACGTGTTTTGGGGCCATGCTGTTCAGGAGTTGCTGAGCCTGAATGCCCGCCCTCAGGGTCTCCAGTTCATTGATGCGCTCGGCCATCTGTTGGTTGTTCGCCTGCAGTTCCTCGATTTCCTGCTGCATATTCGACTCGGCGCCGTTGCTCTTATGTTTCAGACCCTCCAGCTCCCGCTGCAGCTGCTCGTTGAGGCTGCGAAGACTGTCGGCATCAGTGCCAGTGGAAACGGCGGACGGAGGTTGCTCCTTGAGGCTGGCCACCTCTTTCTGGAGCTCCGCAATGGCTGCCTGCAGACTGATCTGTTCTTCTTGGGCCTTGGCCAACTCGCTTTGTCTCTCCAGCAGATGCTGCTGGGCCTGAAGCAGCTCCGTCTGGACTGCATCGCTCTGTTCGGTCACGAAACTGGCGTGTTCCCGCTGGCGGGAAAGTTCGAGTGCCTGTTCCTCCAGCGCCGACTTCAGCTGATCTGCCTCCGCCTTGGCCGTCGCACTTTGGATTTCCTTTTCGGTCACCTGAGTGGCGTGATGTTCGACCTGCTCCTGGAGGACATACAGCTCGCACTGCAGCGACTTTAGCTTCTCCTTGAGCTCCTCATTTTCGGCCAGCTCATGCTCCAGCTGCTTCGTGTGCTTGTGGAGATACTCGTTTTCAATTTGAATCTCGTCATATTTGGCCAGCTTTTGGCTGGAGTCCACCGTGTGCTCTAGTTGACGATCCCTCTGGGCCAGGGTCTCCTGCAACTCCTCCAGTCGCTGGCTCTGCTGATCCATCGCCAGCTGGAGGGCGTCATTGGCCTCGTGCAGCCGCTCAACATCCGCATTGGCTGCGCTCCAGCGTGCCTCGAGCGTGGCCATCTGGCTGGCGTGGGACTCACTGGTGGCCTGCATCTTCTCTTGGATGCCCTGCTCTGTCAGCCTGAATGCATCGATTTGCTGGCGAAGATTTTGGATGGTCGCCTGCGCCTGGGACTCGCTCTCCAGGTGGCTGGCCTCCAGTTCGGTGCACCGTTCGGCCTGGTCTTTCACCTGCTGCTCATGCTCGCGTTGGCGCTCTCGCAGCTCCAGCAGATGTTCCTGCTGTTCGGCCAGATCTCTCTCCAGATTGGCCTTGACCTGCTGCAGCTCCTCACTGGCCGCCTGCAGGCACTCCAGGGCATCCTTATTCAGGAGCGTCTCCTTCTCGTAGGCATCGCACTTGTCCTGCAAAGTACGGTAGTCGTGATCCATTAGCTCCTGGGCATTCTGCAGCTTTGAGTGTTCGTCGAGCACCTGCTGCATCTTCGTCTGAACCTTTGCCAGCTCATCCTGCTTTGCCTGCAGCTGGAGCTGTAGGTGATTCGTCTGCTCCTCCAGCAGACAGTTGCGCTCGGACAGCTTGGTGTTTTCACTCTGAATTTCATCCATCTTGGCCGTGGCACGCTCGTCCTGCGCACCTTTGCTTTGCTGCTCCTGCTGCAGAGCCTCGATGCGGGACTCCAGTTTGCGGTTCTCGCCCTCCAGTTGGGCATGCGAGTCCTGAACTTGCTGCAAGTGCGCCTGCATGCTGGTGATTTCCTCCAGGATAGAGCTAACGCGTGCCTGCAGCTCCTCCTTCTCGCTCTCCACCTGCCTGACGAGACTCTGGCCCTCCGCAATCTCTTTTTGGAGCTGCTCTACGCGGGCTGTTTGCTCGCTTGTCTTGGCTTGTTGTTGATCGTGCTGCTTTTTCAGCTTGTTCATCTTATTGCCAGAGGCCTTCAGTTCCTTCTCCTTGGCCAGGAGGCTCGCCCGACTGCCGGCCAGCTCTTGGTTGAGTGTTTCAAGCTGCGCTTTCAGTGCGGCAATCGTTTCACTCTCTGTGCTGGCATGCTGATCCTGAAGCATTTGGATTTCGCGCTGCAGCTGCTCCAATCGCAGCTTGTGCTGCTCTTCTAGGGATGCCTTTTCGGTGCTCAGTGCGGCCACAGACTCCCGCTCGATCTCCAAGCTCTTTTCGAGTTCCAAGGTTTGCTGCTCGCGCTCCGCCAACTGCCTTTCCAGCGCAGCCACATTGTCTTTGGTCTGCTTCAGTTGACCCTCAAAGTCCGTCTGCTGGGAGCGCTGTACAATTTCTAGCAACTGGTCGTTGTGCTGGCGCAGGTCCTGCAGGCTCTGCTCACTGTCTGTTCGGAGCGCGTACACTTCCTTCTCCAACGCCGCAACCTGATCGCTTTTGGCTGATAGCTCGCCTCTCAGAGAGATCAAAAGTTGTTCGGTTCTGAAGAGGCTCGCCTCTGCTTCCCCTCTGGCCAATTGCAGTTCTTGTAGTTGGTCCTTGGCAGCGATATTGTCCGACTCAAGATCCTTGTTCTCTTGTCGCAGTTTTTGCAGGGTCTGATCGCTTTCCGTTTTGAGAGCTTCTAGTTGCTTCTCTAGTGCGACCACCTGTTCTTCCTTTTCCGTGTGTTGCATCTTCAAGGACTTCATTAGTTGCTCTGTGGACAATAGTTGCGCTTCTGCAGAGTCTTTGGCCACCTGAAGCTTCTTTAGTTCCTCGACACCATGCTCCTCGCTCTGCTTCCGCAATTCTTTCAGTTTTGTTTCGCCTTCCGATTGGAGGGAAGCCAACTGCTTTTCGAGGGCCACCACTTGTTCCTCCTTTGCAGAATGCTGCATCCTTAGAGTATTCAATAGCTCCTCTGTGGACAATAGTTGCGCTTCTGCAGAGTCTTTGGCCACCTGAAGCTTCTTTAGTTCCTCGACACCATGCTCCTCGCTCTGCTTCCGCAATTCTTTCAGTTTTGTTTCGCCTTCCGATTGGAGGGAAGCCAACTGCTTTTCGAGGGCCACCACTTGTTCCTCCTTTGCAGAATGCTGCATCTTTGTGGTGTTCAATAGCTCCTCTGTGGACAATAGTTGAGCTTCTGCAGAGTCTTTGGCCACCTGAAGCTTCTTTAGTTCCTCGGAGCCACGGTTCTCGCTCTGTTGCCGCAACTCGTTCAGTTTTGTTTCGCTTTCCGCTTTGAGAGCCGCCAGCTGCTTTTCGAGGGTCACCACTTGTTCCTCCTTTGCAGAATGCTGCATCGTAAGGGTATTTAATAGCTCCTCTGTGGACAATAGTTGAGCTTCTACAGCTTCTTTGGCCACCTGCAGCTTCTTTAGTTCCTCGGAGCCACGGTTCTCGCTCTGTTGCCGCAATTCGTTCAGTTTTGTTTCGCTTTCCGCTTTGAGAGCCTCCAGCTGCTTTTCGAGGGCCACCACCTGTTGCTCCTTGGCAGAATGGTCGCCTCTGAGGGAGCTCAAAAGATGCTCTGTGGCAATGAGCTTCGCATCGGCTTCCTGCTTTGTCTCCAGCAGCTTCTTCAGCTGATCTTTGACGTCGCTGGTCTGAGACTCGCGCTGGGAGTCGTATTGCTTCAGCTTCTCCTGCAGTTGCCGCACCTCGATATCCTTGTGTTCTAGCTCCGTGTGAATGGCCTGTTTGGTCTGGGCCAAGAGCAAGACATTCTCCTCCTCCTGTTTTTGCAGAGCTGCGTATTTCTCCGTCATCTCTTTAAGCTGCACCTGCCGCTCTTCAAGCAGCCGCTGCAGATGGGACAAGTCCTCAGTCGAACTGCCATTCGCGGGGGGCTGGGACCTGACTCCTGATTCCTCCAGATCAATCAGCTTATCGCTGTCCAGGCCTTGACTGACCCGCTCTAGGGCAGCCGAAATGTTTTCCGGATTCTCGCCGAGCAACTTGAGCTTGGTCTGGTAGGCCTGCATCTTGCAGCTCATGTCATCCATTTCGATCCGTAGCGCCTCCTCCAAATGCGCCTTGGCCTGCTGTTCGAGTGTGCATTGCTCACGCAGTTCGCTGATCCTGCGCAGCGCCTTGTCTTGTGTCTCCACCAGCACCGACTGCAAATTGAATTTATCGGCAGCATAAGCAGGCGCTTATCAGTGATTGATAAAGATAAGATTGATAGATACCCTTGCCTTGGTGCTGTCACGCTCCAATTCCTTGTACTTTTTGGCCAGATCCGTATAGCGGCAGCGATACTTGTGGTAGCGATCGAGGGACTTCTTGTACGCATCGTACAGCTGATCCTTGGTGATCACATCCAGACGTGCCGTCGAGGCGGAGTCATCAAACTCGCTGCTCGTCTCATCAAGATCCGATTGCAAGTGATAGACCTAAAGTAATTCATTTTAAATCGTGGTATGGTATAATTATTTCATCAATATTTACGGCTGGAGCATCGTAGGAGGGCAGGCGAAAGGATACATCGCTGGCCATGGATGAGTTGGACAGCTTGCGGCTCCTTGGTATGGCTCCGCCGCCCAATCCATTGAGGGATTGTGTGGAGGAGCGTCCCCTCAGCGAAGAAGCGCTCGTCGCTGGCAGCTTTTGTATGCGGTAAGGCGAGTTCTGAGGTGTGTCTGTGTGCATGGCGTGGAAAATGGGCCGATAAGAAACTCAAAAATAACTGGCAGACAGCAAAGAAAGCTCACCCTCCTCCGTGATGCTGAAAAAGTTTTCATTGGTGCCGCTGCTGGTGTTGGTGTCCGAGCTGTTGGGTGTTGTGCCCGTCGATGAGCTCACGGCCGCCTGCAAGAGTCATGAGGCGAGTGGGGTGTTAGTACAAGGATTTCCTGGGTGCTAGGCCAGCAGCTGGCCATAATGTCTATTATGATCGTAGAAATGGGTCAAAAATGCATTTTCATGCTGCGGCAATAGCTCAATTTAGCACACACACACACACTGAGATTGTTTTTGTGTGCGTATGTTTTCATCAATTTGCATTTTTCGTTTCCCCCCTTCGACACACCTAGACGTACGGTACCTGTGCAGCAGTCGCGAATTGTTGGAATTTGGATGGTGACGCTTTCACCTCCTCGATCAGCTTATTCTTCAGATTGGCAAACATGATTACCCACTTGCTGCACTACTTGTTCACGGCTTGCGCTTTCTGGTTTAAATACAATTTAATTTTTAATTAAAAAACATCTAACATAAATAAATACGTGTCTTCCAGTGTGACCGCGGAAAAAACTAACTTAGCCCACTTAAGCCCCGTTTATTGAAACAGAATAACAACTTGAGTTAAACCACGGAAAATAATAATAATATTAATAATAATAATTCATCGTGTTTATCCATCTAAGCCTTTCTCTTTACTTTCTTTACTTGCAAAAAAAACAACGATATTTTACACCTGAATAACGCAAAAATTACTAAAGTATCATCATTTTCGTAGAGTGTATTTTAGTACACACTGGTCACACTGGGTTAACTGTTCTCTGTCCCTGATTGAAAATCTTATTCCACGACTTCCATATTCGTTTGAATGTTCCTAGCTAGATGGATCTTCAGCGCTAAACACATAATTTCATCCAATTAATACATACATTTTCTACAAGATTGGCTAATTTTAAGGACTCCCTTTATTGGATTGTCTATGGCATGATATGCAACGTATGTAAGTGTGTGAATATTACCTAATTTTAACACTTGTTGCTTTTAGTTAGTTAGCGCTTTAGTTACTTTTTCTTAGATTAAAATGTTTTTTACCTACTCAGTGAGGTAACTTTAAAACAGAGAAGTTTCTATGAATTGGAGCCTGTGATAACAAAAATTTCCTCAATTCTAGAATACCTTTTTCCTAGGGTATTACAATCAACTGAATGTAGATGTAATGTAGAATGTAGATTTAAATGAAATGACAGAGCTGCCAGAAAATTTCTGCCCTAAGCCCGCCAATGTTCAATTCAAATTTGAAAATTCCACAAAATTAAGAAAAAATTTCAAACCAAAGACCTTGGTGACCGGAACGGACATGGTGAAATCTTTTCCTGATGGAGGTGCGAGGTGTAATCTAGGAATTAGTGGGAAGCAATGGAAATTCGAACTAAAAATAACAATCGACTGAGAAATTTTACGTCTTAAAAAACTGAATGAAAGCCAGTTTGCTAATTAATGAATGACTCGCATTTTATCAGCATCAGCTCAAGCCTGTGTTGTATTTTAAAAATATGGAAATACCGGAATTTAAACACTCTGCAGCTATACAGCTTGTAGAGCTACTTAAAATATTAATTTTGGTGCTTTACAAACTCAGCTAGAATCCGGAGATACCCATTCTGATGAAGGCAGTAGTATCAAGCCCATAACCAGTTGTAGCACGACACCCGATCATAGGATGAACTGAACTGGCTTCCGAGTTGACTATTCAGTACCTGCGGGTGGGCATCCCACTGGAGTAAGATTAATGTTCAATTAAAGCCTTTAAAATATCTGTGTTTTATTCATGTACGTTTTACAAACATTGAAACATTTGTGACTGTATAAACTGCGCACTGATCGGATAGGAGAGGACAAATACAATTGAGTGAAATGCATTTAAGTAAATGTCTCGATTTATCACGTGGCTGTGTGATTTGAGAGCTTCCTGCGGGGTCCCGCTCACTTGTGCAGGTTCTCGAGGAAGTTCTTGTGACGCTGAATGGCCTCCTCGTGCTCCTTGATCTGCTGATGGTGGAACTCGGCCTGGTGGATCTGGTCGTTCTTCAATTTCTCCAACTGGCTCTTTTGCTGCAATAAAGTTCAAACAGAAACAGGCATAACAAAAGATTAGAATATACCCATTGTAAGTCGTAAAAAAGCTAATTACGGGTTAGCTAAGACTGAAACGCCCCCCACCGGCGCCGCTCATCAATTATTGACAACACTGCCTGCTATTATTAGCCAGCTGTCTCGTCCCGTCCCTACTTTGGTCACAATATAAGAGGCTTTGGCTTTGGCCGCTCCACAGCGTCTACGATTCCCCGCTTTGTCAATGTCACGAGCAAATATTTGATAGAACACATTTTTAGCACTTCGGGCTAATGCAAATTACCGTACCCTTGGGAGACCAAAGCTCTGGCTCACACGAGAGGAGATCGAAGCTCAGGCAAAGTGTTGTTGTAAGTGCGTAAGAGGTGGCTGGGGATAAACCATCGGCCAGATTTAAGAACCTGAATCAGCCTGGTGTGTATCTGTGTGTCTCAGCATCGTCTGTTGGTGTAGTGTAGTGTAGTGAAGTGTCTGTTCCGCGCGTGCCCATCTTCTGAGCCAGTTTTCAGTTTATAGTTGGCCGCACGAGTGACAACTGGCAGCGCCGAAGCGACGAGCAAGAGAAAAGGTGGCAAAGAAAGTGTTCGGGAGAGATTGGGGTCAGTGTATAATATTATTGCGCATTTCAGGCCGCATCTGGCCAAATATTAAATACAATAAAATTCCGTATTCTGTGGAACTCAAACAATACTAATTGAGAGACAACAACAGCTAGACAAAGCTCTCCCTTTCGATTATACGTTTCCGCCCTGCTCTAGCTCCTCCCTTGACACTTATCAGGCCGCCCAAAAATATTCAAAGTCAAGCCAAAGTTGATAAGAGGCCCCTCACTAGACGGACGAAAGCATTTAGCCCACAGCCGAGCTACAGAATGGATCATCTCCGGCTCTTGTTGATCGCCCTCTCGCTGACCCTGGCCCATTCGGCCTACAACAGCGCCGGCGGACCACGGCCACCACGTCCAGTGCGCACTGTGGAGCCGCTTGTGCAATGGCAGCAGCTGGAGTACGGCTTCCCCACTGCCCAGGATCGGCAGAACGCGCAGACAGCTGGGAATCTCGTGCCGGAGAACGGCACGCCCATCGATGTGCAGGCGCAACATATGGCCAATGGCATGGTGCGGGTGTTCACAACGATTCCGAGATTCGCCACCGGCATCCCCTACACGCTGGCCACAGTCTCCGATCAGGTGGGACGCAATGGCCCACTGCTGCAGCCCTATCCCAGCTACTCCTGGCACAACGGCCACGGCGAGAACTGTGACCTGATCACCTCGGCCTTCCGTGTGGCTGTAAGTAGTTAATGCTACGATCCTACTGCGATACGTGTTCGTTAAGACAGAACCCCCTCTCCCCGCCAGGTCACTGAGTGCAATCAGATGTGGGTGATCGACTCGGGCATAATTGGATCCGACCAGCTGTGCCCACCGCAGCTGCTGCAGTTCGATCTGAACACCGATCGCCTGCTGCATCGCTACCGCTTCCCCAACGACACCTACATTCCAAGGGGCTCGCTCCTCATCACGCCGAGCGTCCTGGTCCAGGACCCTCCGCCACGCGGCACCTGCAGCCGCACCATGATCTACATTGCAGATGTCAGCTACCACGGACTAATCGTGTACGACCACCAGACGAATACCTCCTGGCGGGCCGAGAACCGCTTCATGTACCCCGATCCGGACTACGGCCGCCACACAATTGCCGGCGAGAGCTTCGACCTGATGGATGGTCTCTTCGCGGTGAACAACGACAAGCGCAACCTATACTTCCATCCGCTGGCCAGCGTTGGAGAGTATGTCGTGCCCCTAAGTGTGCTCAACCGAAGGGAGAACTGGGCAAACGGAGTGGAGGCCATGGCCGATCAGTTTAAGCTACTGGGCAGGCGCAAGAGCGAGTGCGCCGCCTCGGCCGTCGACGGCATGAACAATGTCTACTGCGTCACCTTCAATCCCATCAAGCTGTTTGTGTGGAACGTGAACACCCCCTACAGCTCGAGGAACTTTGGGGCCCTGCCAGCCAAGTCCGAGGAACTGCAATTCGTCAGCGGCATGAAGGTGGTTCGCAATCCGGCCGGATACGAGGAGCTTTGGCTGCTCTCCAACCGCTTCCAGGTGAGTAAACTTATGGCATTGACAACGTCTGTGGATTGACTTAACTGAACTTTCTGTTGCAGAAAATATCCGCAGGAACACTGAAATCTAACGAAGTAAACTTCCGGATTTTGAGACGCAGACTAGATGATGTCCAGGGGGGGGTGTTCTTTGCCAACGATGATGAGCTCTCCAACCGACTGGTGTTTAATCCATGAGGGGGAAATTCTTGGCTCATATTATACCTATTATTTAATTCGTGCTTTGACTGCGTCTAGAGTACTATCATTTCTAGCAAAATAACATCCCTGATGAAATGTTGTCCTTATTTTGAAAGGAGAAATGCAGAAGCACTTTCCAGTGTAAAATAGAAAGGATTCGATGTGCGTGTGATCGGAGGGGTAACGGATCACTTTGCGGCGTATATGGTATCGATTGTCAAATAAAATCATATTTTTTAGAACTCCAAGAGCATAGTTCATTGATTAGCGCTGGAAAATACTACTACTACTACGGTAATGCCAGTCTCCACTGTATGTACTCGCATTATTCCATTACGAATCTCTTGCGGCACAACAATTGTCGCAAAGTTCAGGTTCGTGGTTATCGCCAGATGATTATGCAAGGCCCACTGTGTTTCGAACAGCGGCGTTGTCTCAACATGATTGGAAAAGGGGTACCAATTCTATTGGCACCGCCGCTGGTCACAGCCGTTCCAGATTTGTGCGATTTGTCTGCCGACAAACCCGAAACTGGATTATAAATCGAATATAATAATAAATGGACAATTGATAACACTTAATGGGCCAATGAACCGTTTGGACGTCATGGTGCCTGACTGTGGAAGCCAAAATGGGGTGGAGTGCATAATTAGCCAGCACTAGGAACTCGTTTTCTGAACTGGGGACAGCAAAAAGCCAAGAGCTACACTCAAGTCAACGAGAATTTCAATGCACAATGTTTGTGTGCAATTAAACCAGTTGCAAAAGCTGACCCGATTGGCCTGCTGCTGCGGCTGTGACTGCTGGCAGACGGAGACGTATTAGAAAGACATGAGCCAGTAAGTGGCGGCGCATGCGCAGTCTCTGTTTGGAGTTTAAGTGGAGCACACATCTCGCGAAAGTGAAAGGATTACGGCATGGCACAGCATTTGATTACTTTCGGCTTCGGCGCCTGCTTCTTGTTCCTGCTGGCTGCATCCGCACAGCATGTGCAGGCCCAGGCCTTGGACAGTGTGTTTCAGGCATACAACCTGGAGCTGGCCTTTCCCTCGGACCTTGAGCGGGAGAGAGTGCTGCGTGAAGGACTCTACGATCCCGCCAATGTGATTCCCATCGATGTGGACGTGTACTATAAGCGTAAGACTAACGACACAGATCGCCAAAAGTAGTCGGAAGACAGCAATGATTGTATTCGTTTTGTTCAGATGGCGATCCAACGCCCTCAATCTTTGTGACCATCCCGCGCTTTGCCAAGGGCGTGCCCTATTCCCTGGCCTATGTGACCAACGAGATGAAACCAAATGGGACCCTACTCCAGGCCTATCCCAGTTACGAGTGGCACAAGACTCACGGCGCCGACTGCAACGGCCTGACCTCTGTCTACAGGACTCAGATAGACGACTGTGGACGGCTGTGGATCCTGGACAGCGGCGAGATCGATTTTGTTCAACTGTGTGCCCCACAATTGTATGCCATTGATTTGGAGAGTGGCCAAGTGGTGCATCAGTACCGCATGCCGAAGCGGCTCTACAAGGAGGGCGTCAGCCGCTTCGTCACGCCCACAATTGAGCTGGATTCGCACAATTGTGATGTGGGATTTGTGTACATGGCGGACTCCATCGGAGACGGCATTGTGGTGTACGATGTGGCCGCCCAGCAGTCGTGGCGCATCGAGAACAAGTACACCTATCCGCATCCCGATTTCGGAACTTTTAGCATCGCGGGAGATAGCTTCCAGCTGTGGGATGGCACTGTGTCAACCACTCTGACGCCGCATGCCTTGGGCGTGAAGCGAATGATGTACTTCCACTCGCTCTCCAGCGACTGGCAGATGGCCATCCCCATGGACGTGGTCAACAATGGCAGCAACTGGAAGCTGAACGACGTCAGCGCCGCCCTGGACCAGTTTGTGGTTCTGGGAAAGCGGGGCAGTCAGTGTGTGGCTGCTGCCATGAGCGAGACGGGAATGCTGCTCTGTGGCCTGGTCAAGCCAGCCAGCATTCTGGCCTGGAACACCCAAACACCCTACACGCATAAAAATCTGGTCATGCTCATCGAGGATGAGGAGCGACTCCAGTTCACGAGCGGCCTGAAAATCGTGCGGAATCACGAGGGCAAAGAGGAGCTGTGGGCACTATCGAATCGCTTGCAAAGAGCATTTGGGGCCGGACTCAACTTCAAGGAAATCAACTTTCGCATACAGAAATGCGGGGTTCAAGAGCTGCTTAGCGGCGGTCCCTGCTATTGATTGGGATTGTCGTTATTCTTGCTACCAAATAAAAATGATAAGAATTTGCTTGTTTGTCTCGTTCCACTCACCTTCTTGTAGAAGTACTCCTCCTCGCGGGCGGCCTCCATCTTGCCAAAAGCGCCGCCAGCCTCGCGGATGGAGCCACCGCCGCCACCGCCCTTGCCGGCTCCACTGCCCAGATCACCCAGCTGGCTACTCATCTTGGCCACCCTGCAGGAGAAA
The DNA here is from genome assembly GCA_008121215.1 of Drosophila athabasca. Lineage (NCBI taxonomy): Eukaryota > Metazoa > Arthropoda > Insecta > Diptera > Drosophilidae > Drosophila > Drosophila athabasca. The sequence continues at coordinate 1,984,397 of VMQQ01000019.1, read as the reverse complement.
CAAATGAGTGTAGAATCAATTCTATCAAAAGTGTTACGCAACAAATGAAGTAAGCACCCACACACAGGCACAGACACACACACACACACACACACACAGCCGGACGAAGTAACCTGCTGTTGCGGGTCAAACGTGAAGCCATTTGAATCGAAATTGTTTATCTTATCGCATATTGACGAAAGCCGCCACTCGGAGCATACATAACAATTAGTTGGGAAATCTTCTTGCCATCCACCCAGAACACGTACACATATTAACGTTGGTATGCCAGCTAATTAGCATTTTAGCAATAACTAAATACTTACTGCAGGCCGGCGGGGTAGAGGCGGGAAACGCTACGACGTACGACGAACATTCTTAGTTTTTATTGGACGATCTGAAACAATGAACGATTAAACAATTCGTTAGTAAGCACGATGAGTTGCAGTTTACTCCAAAGCGGCCGCCATCAAAATTGGAGTGCATTCAACTTTGAAAAGAGAAAAGTTGCACAAAGACCGCACACGTCTATAAATAGGATTTTGTTTACACAAAAAGACGAATGCATATATGCATAAGCTAATATTTCACAAACAAATTTCAAAAATATATATATATATATGTACGTACATATATACTGCGTACTGCCCCGAAAATTTCTTACTTGATTTTTCAGCCGACAAAATTTTATGGACGCAATAACGAAAGCTGCCGGCCTTATCGATATCGATAGCAGCCTAGAGGAGGCTAAAAGTCGATTTTCCGAAATTTTAAATTTCAACCCTAATCCGCAAAAACACCGACGAAAACAATATTCCTCGATTTTAATATTCCGTCTAATATTAATAGCTAGCAAAGACCCTATGCACTGACCACATCATTTTAGCTGACAAATTAATCAATTATCTACGAGATTGGCAAGTTTTCCTTCCTGGCAAAGTATAATATAAAGTAGAAAGTACCTCAATAAAATTGATATTTGTGCATCATGTTTTTTTAATTTTTTCCGCAAATTTTACTTCCTCGATTTTTTTTAAACATTTTTTTTTATAGCTTATTGATCTTCAAATTATATACAGAAAATATTTTTAACTTATTTTAAATTTTATAAATGTAACAAAAATTTTAATGAGATCTCCATGTAAAGTTGATATTTGTGCAAAAATTTTAAAAAACAAAAATTTAAGAAATGAAATAATTAATTCAAATTATATTTTTTTATTAATATGAAATGGAACCTCCTTTTTGCTCTGCAACCAATTCCAATCGTCGGGGCATTGAATTTACCAAGTTTTGAAGAGTTTCTATGCCGATAGATGCCCATTTCTGTACAATGGCCGTTTTAAGGTCCTTTAAGGACTCAAATTGCCGTCCACCTTCATACACCTTTGCTGAAAGAATACCCCAAAGGTCTTCAATAGGATTTAAGTCCGGACTTATCGCTGGCCACTGCAATAGCGGAATATTTTTCAAATTGAAAAATGAAGTCCTCGTCATGATACTCCTCTACAAATGATATAAGTTGTTCTTCAAGAAGATCCGTATACATTTGCGCATTTATGCGTCCTGGGATAAAGCAAATGGGAGACTTGCCAGCAGAGCTAAAAGCGGCCCATACCATAAGCGATCCACCGCCATGATTGCGCTTATGGCAAGTCTTCCTGGGATGTCGTGGGTCACGCCAGTATTTTTGGTTTCCATCCGGTCCGTCTAAATTAAACTTTTTTGCATCACTGAAAACCACTTTTTCGAACTCGCTGCCCCAAAACTTATATTTTTCATAAAAAGCAAGTCGGGCCTTTTTATGCCGGGGCAACAGTTTTGGTGTCCGCACTTTCGAGTCATATTTGAGGTGTAACTCATTTTTGCAAATCTGTTGCACTCTTTGCCTAGTTATTGGCAACTTTAAATCTGCTTTTATTTGGCCACAACTCATCGTTTTTGCCGTTGCCAATGTTTTTATATGCCGTTTAGTGCGCGCATCTACTTTTGGTACTGCTCCTTTTCTGTTGTTTTGGGCATATTTCTTCGGATTTTTTAAATAATTTCTTATAGTATTCCGATGTCGTTTTAATTTCTTGGCAATTGCAGTTATTTTAACACCGCATTCAGCCATTGTTTCAATTTGTGTTTTTTCTTTTTCATTCAATTCTGCTGCGAGAGGCATTTTTTTCAAATTCAAAAATAATAGTTTGATAACTAAAATAATTATTTTTTTTTAATTCAAAAATAATATTTTGATAACCAAAATAACTATTTGCAGCGAGATCACTTATGTGCCACTCACAAAATTCAAATGACGAACTTTGCACAAATATCAATTTTCTACTAAATGCATGACCTTATCTCTTTTAAAATGCTAACGGGACTATAGATGAAACGCTGATAAGAAATATAGGCAAGCGAAGCAATCACAAAACATAAGAGATAAAATATGTATACTCAAAATATTAATACCGTTATTAGAACATCTGTAATAAGCAAAACAAGTTATGCACAAATATCAATTTTACTGAGGTATTTATAAAGTCACGGTGGGGCGCAAGAACGAAAGCTGCCGGCCTTATCGATATCGATAGCGGCCTAGAGGAGGCAAAAATTCAATTTTCCGTAAATTTCAACCCTGTTCAAAGTTTGGCGCGTAAAAAATATTCTCAAAGCAAAAGGCGCATACTTTAAATTATTTTCTTTATGATTGATGATTTCAACATTTCATTTTCAATGATTGATTTCTAACATTTTGTTCGTCAGCAACCAAACCCAATAACTCGTGTTTTCAAGCGACATACTTTCCAATAGAAAAAATTGCAGTGCACAATGAAATGCACAGAATGGCCACCTTTCAGAGCCCAAACTATATACGAGTGTAAGAAATGCATTCCATATTTAAATATACAAAGCTAATTTGAGCTAATTGCCTAAATATTCTTGGCTTAACCCAAGTCAATAATGTATTTAATAGGTTAAATAAGATTCTAGATTTAGTTTTCGTTGGACCTGATGTCGACTGCCGTGTAACGCGTTGTGAACAGTCGATTGCAGAATGTGATATGCATCATATGCCATTGCTACTAGCAGTTAAATTCTCAAACTTAATCCCAGGTCATTCTGGCATTTTATAAACTCTAAGAGGTCAACGAGTGGTCTTCCCTCAGCTATGTATCTTGGTCTCCATAGCGCTAATACTGATAGTGGCATAGCAAACCTTTTTGCTTCTTTTTTCAGATCTAATTTTGAGCCATGTGCGACGTGGCATGATTCGGATATCCTTGACTCCATCCCTTCAGTTGTCAATATTGGCACACTTGATATATTGGAGGGGGACATCTTGGAGGCTATTGCTGACTTCGACAATTTCTGCCTACAATTTCTGTATTTCTGCCTTCCTGCTTTGCAATTGTGGTGATGCTTTTTATGCACCGCTGAAAATTCTTTTCATGAATTCCTTGTTAGCGGGTCGGTTTATTGGTAAGTTGAAAGCTGTTGAAAGTCACTCCTGTTTTTAAGAAAGGCTCGATGAATAGTATCTCTGATTATAGACCAATTGCCAAACTCAGCAATATCTCAAAGCTTTTTGAGCGTATCATTGCCAAAAAGATTACTTTTACTTAATTACTTTTAATTTGCTCCCACTTAATATTAGAAAATGCTATTTGGTTTCGTATGGCAAGTGTACATTTAAAGTCCTGACGTCGTACTCGATAGATGGCCTTCCGCTCGTAAAGCAGACGGAGATACTCGATCTAGGCATCTTGTTTGATTCCAAATTTTTGTTTGTGGAACATCTGAATTACATTTTGCCGAAAGCTTATGCCATGTTTGCCTTTGTTACGCGCAACTCATCCCAGTTCAACGATCCATACACGAGGCTAAGTTTATATTCTTCCATCGTGCGCTCGCGCCTTGAATATGCTTCAGTGGTTTGGAACCCTACTGGGGTTGGTCAGAGTGCGCGCATCGAGAGATTGCAGAGGAAGTTTTTGAAGTTTGCACTCCAGCCTTTGCAGTTTGCAGTCCCATTGCCATCCTATTAGTGCAGATGTCGCCTTGTGCATCTCTCCTCTCTCGAGGATCGTAGGACCATTGCGGCTCAAATCTTTATTTATGACTTGGTAGTGGGGAATATTGATTGCCCTGACCTGCTTAATAGGATTGGCTTCAATACGCCTGCCAGGAGCCTTAGGGACCACGCAATCTTTGCTATTGATCTCCACCGGAGAAATTACGGAAGTAACGAATCTATATGTAGGGCTCTTCGCCAGTATAATGCGCTGCCAGCTGGGATGCGGTTCGACCTCTGCCATGGGAAAGCAGCCGTTAGACGATTGATCTCTGATTTTTTCATGTTTCATTGTTGATTGCTTTTTTGTTTATTTCTTTGTATTATTTAAGATAGATGTAAGTTAGTTTAGCCAGTTAAGGTTTAACCGTTGGCCAATAAATAAATGAAAATATTCGACAAATAATAATACTTATGTATGTACATATATATTTCAGCTTTGCTGTGTTTACATTTATTTTAGCACCCAATTGGATGTATGAATTACAGGGGGAAACTTGCTAGAATTCCAGACTCCCGATGATCCTGTAGAAACTGTCAATCCCAGTCTTCCTCAGCTCGCATAGGTGCACTGTGCTACACTGGGCAGATCCAAAATCGATGTCCCCAAATCGGTTTAGTATCTCGCGGGCAACAAAGCTTTTGGGGCAATTTTTCAGCACGGTCATGTGCAGCTTGATGGACTGGCCATTGTGTTTACCCGATACGGATAATCCAGTTGATTGGAAATGGGCCAGGACTCGGTCGGCGAATTTCTGCAGCTCAGGAGCCTCAATGCAGCCGTACAATACGCGGGCAGAGCCTAGATGATCGTGCATGATGTCCAGACCCTTGACTTTGATCTCGAATGGAGTAGTTAGATCTGCCAGGATGGAGCGACAGTACTCGAGCTCCTCCAATGCCTTCTTAAACTCGATGCCATCCAGCAGCACGTAGGAACCGAATGTTAAGTGAATAAAACACCCACGAATGAAGAGATCCTTATCGATGCCCGGAAACTGAGCCTCCAAAATGCTAGCCTGGAAAGAGAATACGCAATAAATGTTTGCTCTGGTGTCCCATCGACCCTGTTACCTTTAATTCCAAAAGGCGATTCTGCACTTCGCCAAAATTCAATGGAACAGCCAGAAAATGGGTGGGACGCTTCCTCTTGCGCAGCGAGTCAACAAGGGAGCGTATCTGGACCAAGGCTGCACACACACAAGGCCAAGGCTGCGCTCCTTGGCCTTGATCGTCACATTTGAAGACTTCACACGCCGAAATGGAATGTAAATTTCCGATCGGGTTTCTTCCTCGATGCGACGTTTGGTCGATCCGTTCTTTCCAAACAGTCCGCCGTAAAATAAACTGCAAAGAATGCGATTCTAATGAAATATTGTCCATGTACAGCTGTGAAAAAAATAATAGCACCACCACCACAAGAAATTTTTAAATAGTTGCCAAACTCACATTTTTAACTTTAAGGAAACTTTAAGCACATTTTTAGAAATGGAAGACTCTTATAAACATATGAATATACAAAAAATCTTCTTCCTTTTTAACATTTTTATGTTATTTAAGAAAATTCCTTGAAAGTGATCAAATTAGGCGAAAAAAATAATAGCACCACTTTTCAAAAATTGAGTTAAAAACAAAATAATGACCAAAAAGTAACGAATTCTTTAGTTAACTATTTTTAACTATTATTACTAAATCTATATTTATCATTTAACATTTAGTACAATGTCCTTTTTTGGCAATAACAGCTGCGTAGCGTCTTGGCATGGAATCAATCAAGTCCTGGCATCGTTTTAGGACCAGGACTCTTTAATCTATACCCAAAGTGATTCGATAGTGGCTGGCTTGGAAGTAGCAACCGCCTTCTTAACGTAGGACCACAGATTTTTGATAGGATCAGGTCAGGTGACTGAGCAGGCCACTCCAAAACGTTCACATAGTTTGCCATAACACATTCCTTTGCTTTCTTGTTGGTGTGTTTGGAGTCACAGTTCTGTTAAAAGACCCATACGAGCGGATTTTCATATTCTGCAAAAGCATTACTGTATCCACGTTATTCACCTACACGTGCTAATCCATGATGGTTTTTATCCAACCTGTGTACCTACTCCATAGTGGAAAAAGCAGGCCCATACCATTACACTACACCCTCCATACTTATCGGTTTTTGTTGTGTATTAAAGTTTGTATTCTACTTTCCTTGGACCTTCAACGTATGATCGAGATCCTTTTCCTCCAAACATATCCACTTTGGACTCATCTGACCATAGAATATTCGTCCATTGTTGGGATGTTCGATTTGCTTGAACACTGCCTAACCTCATGTGCCTAGTAATATGTGTCGCGTTTAAAAGTGGTATCTTTCTTGGGCTGCAGACTTTTATATTATGTTGGCTAAGATATGTACTAACTTTTTGATGCATCGCATTTATTTTAAGCTCTTCTTTAAGCTCGGTAGCTGGCCCAAAGGGAACCTTCTTTCTCTGACGAATCCGTCTATTGCCATGAAGAGGGGCCATAAATCGTTTTCGTCCACGTGTTTCAGCCTTTTCTTCATAGTTTAAGACGTTTTTAATCATTTTATTGGAATATCATACCAATCGACCAACTTTTCTGTACGTTTTTCCGTTTAATATCAGTTTTTTGGTCAGATCTCTCATCTCCGCAGTGCAGTGCTTTCCACGTCCCATTGTAATGATTATTATTAACTTTTATGACAGAAACAATGAAATCTTAGTCAAAACTAATGAATACGTGCCTTTTACAAAGACAATTTTGAGAAATATAGAAGCTTCACTAAGAAAATGGCAAATGGTGCTATTTTTTTCCGCCATTTTTTGGGTATTTTTTCTTAAAACAAAAAACCCGCAAACACAAAAACCCCATTGCAATAGCCGCTCTTAGATTCTCTAGGAAAAGCTGCGCTCTTAATTGTTTGCCCTGCTTCAGGGCATTACCTGCAGTGAAGAGAGGGGATCAAATTTAACTCTTCACTTATAAATATTAGTTCTATGGTCTGACTTACGTCATCCACGCACTCGCCGTCTCCCATTCCCACCCATGTAAAGAATTGGCAGGCAACAACAACAGCGATGCATACGCCAACGCCAAAAAACAATTACAAATACTCTCTACAATGTAAAAGCCTAGGCCGCTACTGCTCTCTTAACTTTTGCCCCCGCTTTAGAGCATTATACCCACACCACATGCTGTAGGAGGAAAGCATCAAATATAAGAAATATTCAAATTATTACAAATTTTCGTGGCTTATCTCCCCCTCCCCATACAGAGCACAAACCAAAACAACAACAGCACACACAAATCCCTATTGCAAAAAGCCGCTTTCAGATTATTTCACCAAAGGTGCGCTCTTAATTGTCTGCCCTGCACTACCCGCAGTGAAGAGAGGGAACCAAATATAACTCTTCACATTCTATGGTCAAGCTTCCATTGCACCTATGTATGTATGTACATATGTAAAAGCATTGACAGGCAGCAACAACAACGACGCGTACGCCAAAGCAAAAAAACAATTACAAGAACTCACATAATGCAAAAGCAAAGATGCTCTTACTGAGCCCGCCCCCGCTTCGGGGCATTGTACTGACCCCACATGCAGTAGGAAAAGAGAATCAAATAAAAGAACTATTCAAATTGTTACAGTTTTTTGTCGCTCGTTTCCCATCTCCCCCCGCCCCAAACAGATAAGAAGCCAAAGCAACAACAGCAAACACAAATCCCTATTGCAAAAAGCCGCTTTCAGATTATTTCAGCAAAGGTGCGCTCTTAATTGTCTGCCCTGCATTACCTGCAATGAAGAGATGGATCAAATATACATAGCTATTCACATTAAAATATTTTTTCTATGGTCAAGTTGACTTATGTACATCATCCACGCATTTTCCGTCTCCCATTCCACCATGCAAGCAACAACAACAACAATGCATACGCCAAAGACAAAATAACGCAATAATTAAAATCATCCTTACAATGCATAAGCATAGGAAGAGAGCATCAAAGAGAAGAACTCTTCAAAGTAATCTACATTTTCTATGTACTCTTCGTCTCCCTCTTCGCTTCTAGAGCGTAAGCCAAATACAGGAAATAGATGTATTTAGCGCAATGCAAATCTCTACTGATTTAACAGTTAACTATCATAGAAAGAATAAATTCGTTGTTGCCGATACAGAGGCATGATAATTTAGCAGCGAGCTAATAGCAAAAGATAAACTGATTAAGAGAGCGAGCCCTTGACCTACATTCGTTATCTGTGATCACCCAAGGCATACTTAAGTATGTTGTTAATTAACAAGGTAGCCGCACTCGCTCTCTCGCCCTCTCTTTTACTTCTTAAATTTCAGTCTGCCCAAGGTATACTAAGCAAGGTAGCATTGCGGCTACCTTGTTTAGTATACCTTGAGTCTGCCTAGCAGTTGTGAGCGACGATTCTCTCTTCTTTTTCTTCTTTACTGAAATAAGAAGTAAAGCTCTCTCAGTGCGGCTCAGTCTCCCCCCACCATCGCGGTCATAAAAACGGAAAATGTGTGTTTACCGACGGCGAATCGCGCGCCGGCCAAAATGTGAATTTTTTATTTTTATTTTATTTTATTTTATTGTTCAGTGTGTTAAGTTATACGATCATTGCAAGCGGTCGTAAAAACGGAAAATGTGTGTTTACCGACGGCGAATCGCGCGCCGGCCAAAATGTGAATTTTTTATTTTTATTTTATTTTATTTTATTGTTCAGTGTGTTAAGTTATACGATCATTGCAAGCGGTCGTAAAAACGGAAAATGTGTGTTTACCGACGGCGAATCGCGCGCCGGCCAAAATGTGAATTTTTTATTTTTATTTTATTTTATTTTATTGTTCAGTGTGTTAAGTTATACGATCATTGCAAGCGGTCATAAAAACGGAAAATGTGTGTTTACCGACGGCAATCGCGCGCCGGCCAAAATGTGAATTTTTTATTTTTATTTTATTTTATTTTATTGTTCAGTGTGTTAAGTTATACGATCATTGCAAGCGGTCATAAAAACGGAAAATCAAATCGTGTGTTTACCGACGGCAAATCGCGCGCCGGCCAAAAAGTGACATTCTAATTCTGTGATCAATTATTATAAAACTAAATAACAATAAATAAATTATAATACGATCATTGCAAGCGGTCAAAGCGGTCATCAAAACGGAAAATCAAATCGTGTGTTTCCCGACGGCGAATCGCGACGGCGACGCCTAAATGTAAATTATTTTTCTAATCAAATTATAATACCAAATAATAATAAATAAATCTAAATTATAACAAGTGAATTGAAATAAATGAATAGTTAACAAATTTAAATAAATAAATAATAAAATAATTATAAATAAATCGAAATAATTAAATGAAAAATAACTAAATTGAAATGCAAAGTGAAACCACCCAAACAATATGTGTATAAAATGTGAATGAAAGTGCGAGTGTAAAATACAAATTTGTACTATAAGGAGCGGCAAGGCGTACAAGGCGACACGCAGTGCCAGGTGTATGTGATCATTTTATTTTTTTAATAACAGATAAATAGTAAAATGAAATAAATAAAATAAATATATTGATATAAATATTTACTTATAAATAAATTGAAATAAATGAATAATTACTTGAATAATACATAAATTTAAAAAATATGTGAAAAGTATAGGAATTACAAAGGCAATCTAAATGCTTGTGGTGAGTGAAAGTGCGAGTGAGCGGAGTAGAGCGGCAAGACCTAGAAGGCGGCAAGGAATACACAGCGAAACGCAGGGCAAGGTGTACATACATACATATGTACATATGTGATAATTAATTTTTGATTTTTTTTATGTGTGTTTTTGTGTTTATGTGTGCAAACGACAAACATCAAACTACAGCAATGCAACAAAAGGAAATAGCAAGTAATATTCAACGCTTCACTTTATAATTATGGGATCAGGTGAGTCTCTCTGTTTTGGTTTACTCTTTATACTGTTTCTTTTTTCGATTGCCTTTCAGATATTTTCTTATTTTATTTATTTATTTATTTATTATCTTTTTAGCTTATACAGACACATACATACATATATTATATTATCTCCGCCTTCTTCTTTCGATTGCCTTTCACATATTTTCTTATTTTATTTATTTATTGATCCTTCTATATATTATTATATTATATTTATTATCTTTTATATATTATATTATCTCCTTCTTGCACTCGTTTTTCATTTAAAGGCTTTTTTGTTTTGAACAGTGGATTTATTCCGGTATGATAGTTACATTATTGTTTCAGGTGGGGTCGGGTCGGATATTTGTCTTGGATGCAACATCATGGGAGTTCTATGCAATTCTTAAAAGCTTCACTTTCACGTACTGGGGGGCTCTTTTTCAGATTTAACCGTCGTAGTACTTGGTGTTTTATTAAGCGTAATACTTCCCAATCGAAATGCGGCAGCGCTCTTCGGTCGGTTGGCCAGCCATCTGCTGGGTTCGCTTGGGCCACTTGATGGTGCAGTCATTGCACATCAACGTCCTAAAGAACCACAATAGCCACAAATGGTATCCGCTGGATACAGGACATATTGTATCCGCTGGATACTGGAACTGTATTGGAACCCTCTCTAAACGACTCTTAAATGGGTCAGTTAATGGTAGTATTTGTAGTAGTAGATGCATGTGTAGTATTTTGCAAGTTTTAGAAATCCCATTGAACCACAAATGGATTCCCATAATCTGTGGGGTTGGGGTGGTGCCACAGATTATCAAAGCATATCAGGTGGAATTCGACCAGTGTTGCAAAACAGCTGGCTGAATTTTAAATAAATTTGGATTTGATCGATAGAAATTTGATTGATATCGATGCATCGGTATTTTTGTGCGATAAGTAAAACTTATCGGCGTTTTATTTAAAAGAAAATATATATTTTTCCAATGCGATTTTATTAAAAAAAGTGTCCATCCACGTCTTGTTCATTGAGTTATCCTTAGGTCTAAAGTCGTGATCTGTATTTGTTTACCCGAGTGCCATTGTGATATATGTTTATATATATACCTCTATCTGAACTAAATTCTAATTACGGCTACCCGATTGGGAATTTGCTTCTAAGATAGGTATTCTTTAAATTCCTCAATTGTATTTTCAATCCAAATAGTAGCCAAGCGACCAGAAACGACGAAACAATTTCTTCAGTCTGAGCTGAACTGATTCTGCTTCTGAGAAAAAATATACCTCAAAATTATACCTCCAACTCTGGTAACTACCTGTGCTATATACGCGGTTAACAGGCATAGGGTAGGAAGAAAAAATCCAGTTGGACTAAGCCCGATATCCGCATTTTGTGCTTTGGAAAATTAAGAACTATTGAACTTATTCCAAGACAGAAGTACATAGTCTGCTAACAATATATTCGTTTCTCCGTCTGTCGAATTGCTGTGCACATATCTGCGTTGTTAAATGAACAATAAACAAAACGATGGGCACAAAAATGATGGCAAAGGTGGGAAGAGCAAGATTGTCCAATTGAAAACGAACATTCTTACAAAAGAGGATGATGCCCCTCTGGAATTTGTTTCTTGCCGCAGGTGTTACACACATTTTCGATTTCGTTTGCAAACACACATTAGATATACAATACACAAAAACTAAAACAAATACACTACACAATAATTCCTCACTAAAACGTTCCAGTTTCCGTTTTTCCATTTATTTTTGGGGTTTTTGTAAAAGTTAAAGTAGAATCAGCGATCTCACTGTGGGGAACGTTGGCAGCTTACTTCTTCTTGGACACACCCACAGTGCGACCGCGACGACCAGTTGTCTTGGTGTGCTGACCACGGACACGCAGGCCCCAGTAGTGACGCAGACCGCGATGGGAGCGGATCTTCTTCAAGCGCTCCAAATCATCACGCAGCTTGGAGTCCAAGTTGGAGGAAGTCAGCTGCCAGTACTTGCCATCGATGATGTCCTTCTGTCTGTTGAGGAACCAGTTGGGCACTTTGTACTGCAGAGGGTTGGTGATGATGGTGACAACCTTGTCGACCTACAAGCGAAATGAAGAGAATTTAGTTGGCGTTCGAGAAGTCTACGGCGTTTGCTTACCTCCTCCTCAGTGCATTCACCGGCACGCTTGGTGAGATCAACATCGGCCTTCTTCAGCACAATGTTGGAGTAACGACGACCCACACCCTTGATGGCGGTCATGGCAATACCAACTTTGCGCTTGCCATCAATGTTCGTATTCATGATACGAAGGATGTGCTGGAACTTCTCTGGGATGACGAGCGACTGCAAAAAACAAACGCAAAAATTGCATTACTCGAAACACAAACAATGGAAACGGAAATCGGCAATGGCATTTTCGCAACAAAAATATTGCCATTTTAAGGCTGTTTTAATGCAGCATAAACTTGTCATTGCATACTTCATGCTATGCACTGAACAATTTCACTTCAGTCTAATGTTTTTCTGGTTTGATGCACCGAGATATTGCATATTTTTTCGACGACGCACCATTTTTGCCGTTTGTATGAGACAAATTCTCGAATCGGAAAGAAAGCGGATGACGTCTTGACGTTGCTTCGTAGTTTTGACAAGCAGTGTTGTAAAGTATTGCAGCACAGAGTTGTACTTAGGCACGACTAGCTTAGCCCTGGTTTTCTATTTAAGTGCCGTTATAAGATCGTATAAAAATGCCTGGAATGAATGGTAAATTAAGGTGATAATAAATGCACTAATCCAAGATGAAATATTTTAGCTCTCAGCTGCGTTGGACAAGACGATTTGGTGTCCTTGCGTATCATTTGCACTATGGCGCGCAAGCGAGAGAGCAATGTAGAGGAAGTGGACAAGTACGGGAACACAGCCTTGCTTAAGGCTTGCTATTTGGGGCGCTTTGAATGCGCTCACATACTCTTAGAGTTTGGAGCTAATGTATACGCGGTTAATTACTTTGGACAAAATGCATTAACCTTGGCCACCTACTCTGGAAATTGTCCTTTGGTTCGTGAGCTGCTACAACGCCGGTCGTACAAGGATTTTAATCTGTCTTCGCTCATTCCTGCCTCTTGTGTAGCAGCAATGCAAAACCATGTCGATATTGAAGAATACTTTATGAAAGTGGATCCAAGTGGTGCGCATGATCAGACGGTGCACGGTGAGTTCATATTATGTATATTATCGCTTCTTATATGCTTTCTTTTTAAAAGGTCTTGGTGTATACGACTTGCACGAAATGGTGGAAAAAGTTAAGAAGATAGATCAAAAAATACAGTCCTCCAAGCCCACCTTTATACATCATCGCTTCCGCTAATCTGTCTTTAAAAACTGTAAAACTAGAACAATAAATTTGTCAATTAATTATCATATAATTTAGTTAATATTCGCGCAGGGCGCTCCAGGGCTGCTGTAATACAGGTAGGTTGGATCATTAATGATCCTAAAAATCGATAAGACTTTATCGATATTGCCTCCAGCATTGTACATCCCTATCCCGCTCATTTTTGCCCGCCTGATCCATGTAATTTTTTTTTTGCAACGCGTTCGTCACTCGTTTTAAAGTCACTGCGTCAGCAACATTATACAGATTCGCTTGTAAAATTGCACAGCAATTAGATCAGTTAGAAAGCCCTGTGAAGCTCATACCAAACACTGCATAGATTCGCATAAATTGCATTCCGTATTATAAAACGAAAGACATCATGTTCGAGGCACGTTTGGGTCAGGCTACCATTCTCAAGAAGATTCTCGACGCCATCAAGGATTTGCTTAACGAGGCCACCTTCGACTGCAGCGATTCGGGAATTCAGGTACATTGACACACCAAAAGAATTTCCGCAGAAACTGAACTCATTTTTCAACGCCCATCTAACAGCTGCAAGCCATGGACAACTCGCATGTGTCTTTGGTGTCGCTAACGCTGCGATCCGATGGATTTGACAAGTTCCGCTGTGATCGCAATCTTTCGATGGGCATGAATCTGGGAAGCATGGCCAAAATTCTGAAGTGTGCCAACAACGAGGACAACGTGACGATGAAAGCGCAGGACAATGCGGACACAGTTACCATCATGTTCGAGTCGGCTAATCAGGAGAAGGTCTCCGACTATGAGATGAAACTAATGAATCTCGATCAGGAGCATTTGGGTATACCGGAAACGGACTTTTCTTGTGTAGTTCGTATGCCGGCCATGGAGTTTGCTCGCATTTGCCGGGATTTGTCGCAGTTCAGCGAATCGGTAGTCATTTGCTGCACCAAAGAAGGCGTCAAATTCTCGGCCAGCGGTGATGTGGGTACTGCGAACATTAAGCTGGCCCAAACCGGCAACGTGGATAAGGAGGAGGAGTCCGTCACCATTGAAATGCAAGAGCCAGTGACGCTTACATTCGCCTGTCGCTACCTGAACGCATTCACAAAAGCCACTCCATTGTCCACCCAAGTGCAGCTGTCGATGTGCGCAGATGTGCCGCTGGTAGTGGAGTATGCAATCAAGGATCTGGGTCACATACGCTACTACCTGGCGCCCAAGATCGAAGACAACGAGACATAAGGCAGCATGATACTGTCTCGTCTCATATTTATATCACTTAATGAATCATCCACCCACGTACAACCTCATACCTAACTTTTAAGAATCAGCTAATCAGCTTCTTTTCCTCAATAAAAACAAACCTGTAATAATGTTAACCAAAATGTATTCACTCCTGTCTCTAATTCACTAATTGAGACTGATGTTGCTTATATTTAATGGCAATAACCGTTTCTTCGTTTATTCGCATTCATATAACAATGCACTGGGGTATAATTCAGATAGAGATTATAAACGTATATAAAGTTATAGTTCGATTTGTAAGATTTCCCGTGGGATAGGCAAAGAAAAACTAGGCATATCTCCAGCATATTTATATATGTATATATAATGTGCTAGCCTCCATAGTGTAGAATAGATGTATGTGAATGCATTGCTTATATATGTTTGTGTATCGTATCAGGCACGTATTCGGCACGTTTTACATTAAATGACCCTTAGCGAGTGCAGTGTGTGCCTGGAACATAGGTTGTACATCGTACACACATACATATATGTTTGTAATAAATATTGCATGTTTACATGCTTTCAATACTTGAATAGTTGGCTTGCTTATTACCAAAAGCCTTAACATACTATCTATATTTGTATGTGTATAAAAACATAACAAAAATTTGTGTCAAACCGTATAAAAAGTGTATAAAAAACGCTTGAGATTGCAGAACTAAATAATATAAAGCAAGTTAAGTGCGTATAGCAAAGCACATAATTGGTTGGAAATACCCGACCGATAAACCCTTACGTGCTAATATATCCACATCACTGGATCAAGTGGAATTATATTCAACTTATGACTGGACTGGTGGAATCCTTACTGTCAGCTGCTGTGTTCTTGTCGTAATATCTGGGCTTTTATGTGGCCTTGAGTAGTGCTTGCAATGATTTGATGCAGTGCTTGGACCCATCCATGGCCTCATTCGATAGCTAATAAGAGAACACCATTAGTTTGTGGATTTGGCGGCAGGTTGCAGTTGCCAAAAGTTAATAAATACCATAGTAAAATTAAGAAATCCATGTGGGAGACCCTCCAGTATTTCCAAGTCTACTTGGCGTCCCAGCCGTTTAAGCTTCTTAGCAAACATGACGCAGTCATCAAGGCAGGGGTCCATGTTCAGGGTCTGTGTACGAAATCATAAAATGTGAATCAATCATAGATAGATACATATATGCATATTATTTATTATTATTGTTTATTTATAAACTTACGAGAATCTTTGTGTCTGGCAGTTGGGATAGCCAATCGTCGGTAGCCCAATAGGGCGATAGAAACGGATCCTTAGGCACGTCGAAGGCAAACTCCTCGCTGGGACTGCGGGCTATCAATGCGTCCATATTGCGCACATCCTGCGGGCTAATAGCACTGCTGCCATGAATTTCGTAAGATCTTGTGCACCGAGATAGGGTGTTGGTTATATTGTTGACGGCTTCTTGCCAACGACCCTGCAGCGTATCGATCGCAATGAGGTCCCGTCCTGTCTCCACCAGTATGTTTTCGTCAGAAATAATCTTGCCAAGGCCATTGGACTTTACTTGTTGTGCTGGGAGAGTTGTCTCTTCGGTCGCCTCCATGGTGGCCGTGTCAATGAGATATTTATCCAAAAACTGGTCAATATAAGCTGCGGATTCGAGATCCTTCGGAGTTTCTGCTGAAATCTCAACAGGGTAATGGACAATGGGCTGCGAATCTTCCTCGAAAGACACGCACGAGCTGTTGTCGCCCTCGCTGTTGGGAAAGTCGGTTCGTTCTACGGTCTGGGTATGGTACGAGGCCGAGGCACTGGCAAAAGTATCACTGCTCTCGTCATCTTCATCGGGGTTTGCATCCAGAGATGTTAGTGTACTTTTGGCCAACGAAGTGCGCCGACTGGAAGTTGCACTTCCCAGTGATGACTTTGGAGCATTTCGTATTTGGGCCACCTCCTCCACATGCTTAGCATTCTGCTGCAAAGTTTCTTGGGCGGGTGCTGCATAGGCGCGCAGACACCGCATCATGAAGCCAAAAGGCAGCAAGGGATCCATGAGGCACAGCAAACGGGCGGGACTCGGCACAAAACTTACGAGGGTCGGGCAGTAGGCCAGAAACAATCCATCCGGGATACGCACACCCTGCTCAATGCATTTCAGAGCCACTCCGATGGACAGATTCGCACCAGCGGAGTCACCAGCACACACAATTCGCTCAGCCGTCGTTCCCAGGTGCTCGGCATTCTTCAAAAGCCAACAGTACGCATAGAAGACTTCCTGAAGGGCACGCGGAAAGGGTGCCTCCGGTGCTAGACTGTAGTCCACCGAAAGTATGGGACAGTCCAGAGCTACAGCCCAATCGCGAAGATAGAGCTCGTGAGATTTAGATGATTGGGCCACGAAGCCACCACCATGGCAGTGAAACAGTATTGAACGACTGGGTGGAGTGGGCTTGTGCCAGCCGCGATAGCGTCCTTCCCCTAGCATTCCAGATCGTCGCTTTGCACTGAGCAACCGCACTGAAATGGGCAGACCCGGTCCCAGATGAGCACTGGGAACGGGTATGTCCACAAATTGTATGGTATCCTCGTCGTTGCCCTGGTTCTGGTTAACATCGCTGCTGGTTTTCTCACTCGCCTTAAAGTTCTTTCGTCGCGGTAATTGAAACGACTCCGCCGGCAACTGTATTACCCGATTCACCTTAATGGAGGTGCCTACGATGCTTGGCAATTTCTGCACCAGCTCCGACTCGGCCAGAAACCAAAAGGACTTGCAAAAGTCAATTTTTGCATTCTGCGAGATGTTTACAATACGCCGGGCTCGTAGCTCTGGGTTCATCAGGTACTTGCCACTGGTCCAAAGGCTGCGCGTGGTTTTTACAATCGTCCCATCATCCGCCCGTGAGTAATAGGACTCGGAGTAGCTGGCCATGCTGATGCCCAGGAAGCGTAGAATACCACGTATGGAGTCGCCATACTGGAATCCCAAGCAACGTCCATAGAAACAATACTGATTGATGGTGTCGCCCAGCTCGAAGAGCTGCTCAGCAGTGTGCGTGCCGCACGCAAACAGATCTCCAGTATTGGCCGACCACTGACGCAGTATGAGGAGATACTGTAGGCAAGTGCATATCGAGGAAAGAAGCTGCGAGCAGGCCTCTACCTCCTTCATGAAGACCTTTTTCCTGAAGAACATAGTGGTGCGTGTGGCCAGCAGCTGTTTGCATATGCTCATGCCGTGTGAAATGCATGCATTGGTCACGTACACGAAGCTGCGATACCCATTCCCTGGTGTCTGCTCATCAAAGTCGTACTCATGGGCAAAGGCCCCGATTTGCAGGACCAGTCGATTGGCAAGCACTATAAAGTCCTGCCAGGCAATGTGGGCGGCATGCAAGCGTTGGCCAAATTCAGTGTGATCTTTGGCAAAGAATGCGGCGTGTTCTTGGCAAGCGACAAACAGACTTCGGTACGATGTCTGCAGTTCGGCGGGTACGTCCGATGAAGGTGGTGTGGGTTGTGGCGCCTCTTTCCCATTGACATGGTTTATTTTCTCCT
This sequence comes from Drosophila athabasca, assembly GCA_008121215.1. NCBI lineage: Eukaryota > Metazoa > Arthropoda > Insecta > Diptera > Drosophilidae > Drosophila > Drosophila athabasca. The sequence goes on along the minus strand of VMQQ01000019.1, from coordinate 1,966,260 downwards.
CTTCGTGCGCCAGTTTCAGATTGTCATCAAATTGTGCAGTCAATTTGTGGCTGGGCAGCTCGGCAGATGCCGCGTCAATCATTGTGCACTGGATGGAACGAAAATAAGCTTTATTAGCTATATTTAATCACATAGATAATCACTATTGCTTCGATTACTATCATTTATTAGCGGACAAAGGCTGTCAATTACATTGTCTTGCAGAAAGCGACAGAACTATGATTGAACACTATTGGTTTGCACGAAGGTCGTTGTTCAAATATGCCACTGTCGTTATTAAGGAATGGGGGACATATGAAGTCACCATGGGGTCTGGTCTGTACGGATTATAGAATTTTGCTTTAATTTGACGACAATATTCGGATTAGAAATGCACTCTATTCCCAGCGAGCATTAAAAACTTTCACTTGGCAACTACGCACTTCGTAAACCCACACAACAATTTAATTGTTGCCCTATGTCTGTATTTTATGTTTCACGGGCCAATGCACTTACAGATTATTTACTCGTTATTTCCAGCCTATTTCATTTTTAAATTGTGCACCTAAATCGGTTTATAAATAATTGTTAAACTGTGTTTGTTACAACTCGCGACACCCCCGCACAAAATTAACCGAATTGCAGGCCAGTGTTGGCTAGTGTTGCGCTGGTTCATAAATGAATGAACAACGAGGGGGAACGTTGTGAGCCGCGGCAAAGGCCGCGGCTCTACCTTATACCCGGTACTCAGTCAGTATACACATATGTACATACAAATATGAGCTTGCGATTTATGCAATTTATTATATGTTCGCAAAAGGGACAAATTAAATTTTGGGCAAAAAATAATATTTCAAAAAATGAAGTCAAATCATTTTTGGAATATTATACATGTTTTCAATTTTGTTTGCATATGCTTTTTACATCTGCTTTTAAATTTCTACATGACATGTATAACTACATATTTGAGACGTACAAGTGTTTGCGACAGAGAGAGAGAGGGAATGAGTCAGCGCTTGGCAGGCGTTGCGTAGCGACTGAAATTTAATTTGTTTCTTCTGGCCATAATATTGATTCGACCTGATCCATATTCGGCAATCTGGTAGATATGGTAATTTTCCATGATTCTGCGTTTTTGGTTTTCATTTATCTTAAAAATTGTGGATTCCACAGATTTTCGTCTTTTGTGGAGGCGGAAAGGGGCGTGGCAAAATTTTGAAATACACTTGTGCTGGTTTGATATCACAGGAGCTTGGATAGAAAGTTTGGTTGCTCTAGCTCTTAAAGTCTCTGAGATCTAGGCGCTCATTTAAACGAATAAGCAAAGCAGACAGGGTCGCGTGTGGGAGAGAGCGAGAGGGAACGAAGACTTTCGAAATGGTTTTCTTCATTGTAGCTATAATCAAGGTATACTAAACACGGTAGGCTTATAGAGAGGAATAAGTAGTTGTTCAAAATGACAACAGAGAGAGAGAGAGAGACTCACAAATGCGTTGTGAGAAAGAGTCTCAAAGGAGTAATGCGTTTGCAAATAATGAGTATAACAGACAAAATTATAAATTGCAAATAATGTTTATTTTATTTCTTTTATAATAAAATTTTTAACAATTTTCTTTTTTTTTTGGGAGAGAACACGGAAAAATCGTCCGCGGAGATGCTCCGCTCACAACTGCTGCAGGCAGACTGAAATTTATGTAGTTAACACAGAGAGCGAGCGAGCCAATAAGCCTACCTTGTTTAGTATACCTTGGCTATAATAATGATCCGATCTGATCCAGATTCAACACTCTGATAGAAATAGAAAACGCCACAGTTACACACAACCGTTATCCCCACAAATCTAATATACCCCTCAACTCTTCGAGTACCGGGTATAAAAAGAACAGAAGTTCACTGAAGTGAACAAACTGAATATGTTTCCCCTCAGCGTTATTTTCTGTTTCTATTAAAAATAAATGAAAAACGAAAAAAATGTACAGCAAAAAAAGGAATACCAAACCAAAGACATAACAATACCGATTTAAAATATTATTCAGTAAACCACTGCATACAAATAAACGAATGAACATTTTCAGTAAATGGACGTTACACAGCACTATAGAGAATATTCGATACAAATTTCGCAACAGAGCGCTTAGCGTAGCAAAAATTCTTTTTATTTATAATAAATGCGAAAGAATCTGAGAAAGGAAATCTTGGATCTGAGAAAAGCAAATCATGAGTGTCAGCATTGTGCAATACTTTGGGAGCCAGCTCGGCAAGTGCGGATACTGCAAGGAAATAAACAGCAGCAAATCCAATGGTAAGGACAGAAGACTGGACTGGGTGCAATGACTCAATTTTGTTGTTGTTTTTAAAGGCATGCACGCATATCGCCTGGACTGCCAAGACTACCAAGATCTGATTGATCGGGGCTGGCGCAGATGCGGGCACTACTGCTATAAGTTGAAGAACAAGGAGACCTGTTGCCCCTGTTATACCATCAAATGTGATGCATTGGAATTCAAGCTGACGAAGTCAAACAAGCGAATACTTCGACGTATGAATCGATTTTTGCGTGATGGCAAACGTGACCCTGTCGAGCAGGCGGCCCGCGCAGGAAATGAGGATGACGTAACTGAGATTGTGGATGCACCCACTAGCGAGCCGCAGCCTCAGATGCCAGATAAGAGTCCAGCTGTTATCAATGTGGAACACGCTGTTTCACTCGCTAAGGCTCAAAAATCAAAAGCAAAGCCGGAGCCGGCCGGAACTGCACAGGTGCCATTAACCCAATCGGCATCGCTGGGATCCAACAAATGTGGGTATTATTTCACGCATAATTGCAATAATAATGATAATATTCTCTTCGATAGCTGCAGCGGCGATCTCAAATAAGCCCCGCAAGAAAGCCAAGCAAATGCGCTTGGAACGCCGGCAGGCTAAATTGGGCGATACCACACAGCAATCCTCACAGAAAGCTGTTACGCAGGAGAAGAGTTTGGCCGACTTTTTATCGGCAACCCGCGAAACGGACAAACATCATCTAAAGGTGAGTACATGCGTAAAGTATTCATTTGACCGTTTGCAGAACTTAGCTGGTTAGCGTGAATTTTCTATTTTTGTGCTATGTATTGTTTGTTTATTTCCTGTCTGACCCTGAGTATCCGAGTATGAGTCTCCCTATATGTAGACACACTGTGTTTGTGCTGTTTGTGTTCTTGCAGATCGTTTTGGTCGATTCCTCAGACACACAGCGTTCGTGTGCCGATCCAGTACTAGCGTTGTATCGAAAATATCAAGTAATCATACACAATGATAATCCCGCACGCCTCACCCTAGCTAGTATGCAGCGGTTTTTGATCAAATCGCCCCTCAAGGTAACTATTATATATGAAAAATCTATCCGCAGTTGAGTTTGGTATACGTCTATGGAGAGGAATTCAAGCGGACTCTACCCGAGAGCTATGAGCTGTACAGGAAGTATCAAATATCGATACACAATGATCCGCCAAAAGATCGGAGTGCCTACCAGGATCATCTGCAGGTGTCGCCCATGAAGGTTGCTACACAATAAATGATGTTAAATAACCCCCATACATTTAACAATATATTAAACTTTCGTTTACTGTGATTTGCCCCCCTTACAGAACGAGAAGCCAGACGATGGGCCCGAGATGGGCTATGGATCGTTTCATCAGCAGTATTGGCTCGATGACAAGCTGATTGCCGTGGGCGTTATTGATATCTTGCCGGCTTCGGTGAGCTCCGTATACTTCTTCTACGATCCAGACTACAGTTTTCTCTCTCTGGGAACATATGGCTCGCTGAGGTAAAATATTCCAGAAACTAAATGACTTGATAACTATAACCAATTCGTTTGTGGTGGTCGCTTTTGCAGGGAAATCGATTTTGTGCAGACGATTGCCGCCACTACGCCTGCCCTGAAATACTACTATATGGGCTTTTACATACACTCCTGTCCGAAGATGCGCTACAAAGGAAAACTGTCTGCCTCATATTTGCTGTGCCCAGAAACTTACGTGTGGATACTGCTCACCGACGGTAAATATCATATTACCAAACTACTCCCTCTCAACGCTGATAACTAACGACAATTGCATTCAGTCATTCGTTCTAAGCTGGACACAAACAAGTATCAACGCCTAAATGAAGATGCAGCTGCTAGAGATGTGAACGAGTTCTTAGTTGAGCATTTAGATGAAGTACTTCTTCTGATGGATGTCAAAACCTGCATGAATTACAAGCAGTATGTTCAGGTACTTATCTTCTCATTGTAAATCCTCTACAAGCAGGCTTCTTGTTAACTAATGATTTGCTTCTGTCTTTTCAACAGATAACTGGCACTGATAGCGATCGCACCGAGATTATTGAATACAGCCAGCTGGTGGGAAAAGTATGTGCGCATCGCATGCTTTTTGTTAACATGGCCTGAGAGCCATATAGTTTAGGCACTTTCATTTGTTAAATTTGTCCGTTTTTAAATACAAAAATTTATCAGTCATATTTCTATTATTTCTACTTAAAAACTAACGAAAATTGTTAATTAATATGTTTTAAGGCAGGCCAAAATATATTATAAGATTCATTAAAAATGGATCGTCGTCTGAAAATTAATTAGGAAACTGTGTACCCTTGCATTGCTTAAACTAAAATATGCCTGACATCGTTGGTAAACGCCGGAAAATGAACAGATCTTATCAGAACTCATCTTTGTCGCTTATCTGAAACCAGCAGCTAAATTAAATGCATCAATTCAGTTTTATGGGCTGGCAACCCAAGAACCCTGTGATGGCAAAAGACAAGTGGATAACGCGAGGAGATAATATTTATTATATGGCGATCACACACACCCACACAACATTCCGTGAGATAGGCGGCCAGGAAGCTAAAGATTGCAATTAAGCTTAATCTTTGGGAAAATTTAGTTTGGCAGACACAACATTTTGCTCAGAACGCATCTGAAACAGACTCTCTGCCGCTTAGAAATGATCCGAAATGATAAGTTTAGAATTCGAATATAATGGTGTAACGGCGAATAACTTCAATAACAAATAAATTCGTGCTAATAAAGTGAAATCTCTGCGCCTCTCTGGCTTTTTGCTGGCATTTGTCAAGTGCGCTAATTAAACAAAATATTTAACAAATGAGCGGTTTGCTGAATTTTCACAACAAAGCAAAGGCACGTGGTCTATAAAAGTATTTTTAAAAGTTTCATTTGGACTCCAAGTCCGTTTTGGTTGACCAATTTATTCGCTATAGTCAACTGCCTAATTTGTAAAGTAAATAAATTCTAGCGTCTATTCCTGAATTTTGACAATGTGGTGGAGTGGAGTGAAATTGTAGGAACAACTGTTAGTCATCATCATGTTTATTGATTCACAATTTAGCACGATTTTGTGATTTTTGTGATTGTTAACAAATTTCTCATATTTCAGCTTTTTGCACAAATCGCATGCGACTTTTGGCACGCTATCAGCGAGCGGAGCGTACAGAAAACAGCAAAAAGTCACCAACGTCAACAACAATTTAAAACATTTTTAACTGTTTTTTTTTTTCTTCGTACGCTGCTCTGCTACTGCTACTGCCATTGGCACTGGCGCTGCTGAGACTGAGACTGCGAGTGTGACAGCGGGCCTGGCTGCGGGCTGCGGGCTGCGGGCTGTGGCTGGTCTGCTAGTTGAGGTTTTTGCTCAAAAACGTCGTCCAAGTATATATGCCATTGGCAGTTGGCAATTCAGTTTCATTAGCTCCGCGGCGTTCTCAGCTGACGACGTTACGTTACAGCAGCACAGCAGCTTGAATCGGTTGGAAGTGAGGTCGACTCGTTCCAAAGGAAGTCCGTAAAATGTGAGTTTAGTTTGAGTCCAGGAAGGTAATGGAACAACAAGAAAGTCCAGTTTGCCAGCTATGTGCCACCACTGTGGCGACACCCCAATTTTTGGACACTCTTTTGTCTCCCCAGTATTTTGGGGGGGCCGTCATGGAAAAATTTCATGCGAAATCTGGTAGCGAATTTGTGCCACGAAGAAATACAAAATAAAAACTTAATCAGAGCCATCCAGAGTGTCGATGTGTGTTGATGAACGCGTATCGTGTTGTGTGCTTCATTACAGATTTAAAGACAAAAATAAACCGTTCAAGTCGGCTACAAACAGTACAATAACAGTACACAAAATTATGCACAGTTATGCACAGAGCACGGGCTCTTTGAGGAGGACACATGAACCCACCATGGAACACTCTAGTGTCTCTGGAGACGTGCCCCTCTTCGGTCCGTCGGTCTGTCTTTGATTGTGCGTGCGTGCGTGCCGAGCCCAACTGTACAGTGGAGCCTGAGTCTATTTTCGGCTTGTCCATTTTCTATTTTTATTTGTTTTACTAAAATTTGCATTTGAAACAATAACTGGTTTCGTTATTGGGGTGCGATCCATTGAACCGCGACTGCGGGCAAGTGATCTTTCGTGCCTTGGCAACAAGCCGCAAGCCGCAACGTTTTCTGTGATAATTCATAATTAAAGAAGGACATCAGATGCGAAACACCGCGAAGGCACCCAATCTAGGTTATTGGGCAGGCCGGAGTGGTTCTTTAGCCATATAAAATATTCAAAATATGCAAATTTTAGTTTGGTTCGTTATTCAATACCGCTGGATGTTGGTTTTGACAAATTAGCTCCTCCGATATTTGTTTATTGTTTAGTGTTACTGCTCCTTACTGGCATTGGCATGCGCGTGCAATTTGTCGAAAAAAGTGACATTGATTTAGCATTATTGAATACGCTAAGTCAAACGAGAAACATTTGCAATCCTGACACAATATATTTCACGTTTTCTTTTTTTTGTTTTAGTCAGCTACGTAATTAAAGAGTGTACGTTTGTTTCATCTATAATTACCACGTGCAAAAATGCAAAAATTCTATGCGAATCAGAGCCTTTCGGCTATGAGAACCAAAATTCCACAACAACAATGATCTAATCTACAACAATAACTGCTAATTTACTGGGTTCATTACATAGCTATGTGCATATGTATATGTATTTCGATTTGTTTGCCAGTTACGGTTCAATGCCGTCGTTAAATTCGATTGCAGAATTCGATGCAAACAAAAGCAGATCAGAATCCACAAAAAACACAAACGATGATACAATATCCCATAGGAGTAGAGAACCAAAGGAGATAGAGGGGAGGGAGACTACGAAACCATGTCAAGTGGATGACCAACGGACCAATAGGCCTTATGTAAATAGCACGCGTGCTGTGAATTCACTTCACCTATATTTCGATCCACTATATACATGCATACATGCATAGCTGATCGTAAAGCATTATGGTTGTTCGATTGCGTGTATATTGTACTGTAAATCAAATCATTTATCGTCCCTATCGATATTGCCGCAGTCCAGTTAGGATAGAGTCCACTCTGATTACGGCTAATTGACGATTAACCTGACTTTAATGATCGCGTTTACAAGCTGCTGATGGGCTCTGTTATCGCATGGCCACATCCACATCCATAAATTGTCATAAAGCCATTCATTGGCGGGAAGGGCAAGGCATGATACTGATGATAAGACGACGCGTTCCAGATTAGAGAGAGAGGCTGACAAAATACCTACATAATCATAAGAATAACTGACTGAAGTTTTATGGAGATATTGTGCTTGTGATGATGATTTGTTTCGGCCTTTAGCATTTTTACAAAACCAGATTGCCGGGAACAGTAATTATAACTGGTAACTCGAGTAAAGTAAATGACTTTCTTATGCAAACAAAAACATTCTCCAAAAGTCAATATCGGAGGTCGTTAGCTGGCAGCGTTCCTTGATCTGTCTTGGATTATAATCGAAGTGCCGTAGCTTTCAGTGCACGTATCGCCAGTCCAGTCCAGTCTGTACGGTTACGAGTATCACTGATCTTGTGTTCACTGTTTTGGCATATTAGTTTTCCGAAAATGATCCATTCACATCCATGTCACGCAAGCACATGCAAATAGTTGCCATTCAGGCGATACCCACAGCAGCAGGTCGGCCTATTATATAGGGTTTCCAATCAATAAAAAACTGGTGGGTAGATGGGTACCTCTGTCCCTTTCATTCCAGAATCAGCTGCTGTTCAAACACCAATCCAATGCGATGGTTCCTATGATTGTGATAAGATGGCGCTTGTTTGAATTTCCTTAGTTCCATTGAGAATCCAGAATTGATTGGGTCTGTTTCGATTGCTTATCGCGACAAGCATAAAGAGTTTTTGCCAACGAATGTTTATTGGTATGGCTCAGAGCAGTTAAATTATTATGGGCGTTTGTTGATTTAAAGGAACAGTTGGATAATGATTAGAAAACACACATTCAAAATGGCAGATGAGGATTGGTTTGGTGTGGGGTGGGGTGGTGCTACCAGTTGGGAACTTACCTAATTTTCGGGCCCAAATGAGTTGTGTCGAAATATCTGTGTCATATCAGCAGGCGATAATTACGTTTTCTCCGCAAGTCAACAACTGTGCGAGACTTTAATTGAAACTCTTTTAAAATGCAAGGCCCTATATGCATACAGATATATGTACATACATACATATGTATATATGTACATACGTGCAAGGCAAGTGCACATGTTATGTACAGTAGAGCTTTCGCGCAAACATTTCCTTTGTGCGAAGCGAAGTGAAGTGAAGGGCAGCTGTTTAAATGGTTCAATTACTGTGACAAGGTACGGCGTTATTAAGTTTAAAACTATTTCGATTGCATTTGCCAAAAAGTTGAGTTTTGTTAGGCCAGAACGTTCTGAATGCGAATGGGAGTAGCATGCTGCGATGCAATTACCTCATGAATTGGTCACTCCATTCCGATTTCGATTCAGATTCCGATTCCAATTCAGATTCCGGCAACAAAGCCCCGATTCCGACAATGCCATTGATGGGCAGCAGCTCTCTGAAAACGAAAATGAGCGCACGATCAGTTCTCGCATTTGATTTATGTACTTTTTTCAGTTTTTAGATCAATTTAACCGAAATGCAGCTCTCACGTGCCAGCCACTCGAGCCAAGGGGCAAGAGGCAAGAGGCAGCCGAGACGTGCTTATAAAATTTGACAAGTGTTCGATAAGCTCTCCCCGCAACTGCACTCCACACTGATACGGATAGCGAACTTGCCAGGGTGTGGCAGGCGTACTATCTGAAGTGGTGGCAAGACATGTAACTGAGATTATCAATTTGTCAAGAGCTATGTAGCTATTGGATTGGCTAATTCGCATTAAAAACTTGATAGACACGTTTGGGGGACTCCTGACATGAGGCGAAATTAAAGAAACAACCTGCCATGATTGGGCAACTGAAAACATCTTAATGCTGTGAAATTACAAGGTTCTTTGTTTTTGGGTTAACCCCGAAAAGGTTGAACAACATTTTTAGCATAAAACTCTGACTAAGTGTTTCGCGCTGTTCTCCTTTCAGTCCTGACACCTGAAGCGAGGCACAAAAGAAGGCCATAAGAAAGCCAGCCGAAATGGCCGTCATACCGTGCTGTAAGTATCCCCCCCATCAGGTCGCCAGAAATATTGCCACACGTTTCAATTCCGCGGAAGCACCCGATTCATGATGGCATACTAAATGTCTCCTCAATAACACTTCACTTCACGTGATGTGGGTCTGGGTCCAGGTCCAGCGAAGTAAAGTCAAGTCAAGTCAAAAATACCCCGAAAATCCCCAATCGCAAATATTGAAAGTTGCGCATGCGCAGCTCATTAGACGGCTTCGTCAGGTGGAACAGGCACACACATCTGGTGGCAGTGGATGACGTATGTGATCCGCTAATTGCTCTAATGCGCCGCTAGGGGCCTGTGCCGAAATTGAAAATTAAATAATGATCTGTCCGTCCATAACCAATATTTGTTGTCGCTTTGCAGTCTATGTGCCCAAGCGGATCAATGTGGCGATCATGCTCTTCATGGCCTGCCTCCTCAGCTACATGATGCGGGTGAATCTCTCCATCAATATAATAGCCATGGTGGAGGACACGAGCAATCACGAGAACGGCACTGTGGAGGTCCTGCCCGACGTGAGTATGAGTTCATTACCATTATCCCCACTCTATTGAATCATCGAATCCTTCTGTTCAGTATGGTCCACGCTATAACTGGACGCAGTCGGATCAGGCCCTGCTTCTGGGTGCGTATTTCTATGGCTACATGATCACCTCACTGCCAGCAGGCACCTTGGCCGAAATGCTGGGAGCACGAAACGTGGCGGGCTACAGTTGTCTGGTGGCTGGGATCCTGACAGCCCTGACTCCGGCTGCCGCTGCTTGGGATAAATACGCGGTGTTTGCTGTGCGATTTCTCGTCGGGTTCCTCAATGGCGTTGTCTATCCCTGCTGCCACAGTCTGGTCTCCAAGTGGTCCCCCCCGGATGAGAAGGGAAAGTTTGTGGCCTCATTGATGGGCGGTACATTCGGTACAGTCATCACGTGGCCGATCAGCGGCGTCATCATCGAGAACCTCGGCTGGGACTGGGCCTTCTACATTGTTGGCATCTTCGTGCTGATTGTGGTTGCAGTGTGGTTCTATCTGGTGGCCGACACCCCGGCGCAGCACAGCTCTATAAGCATCAAGGAGCGGGAGTACATTGAAAGCAGTTTGGGCAACACGCTGAGCAATAAGAAGGTAACTGCCGAATCGATATACAATATCATAGTTACGGTCTGGTACTCATACTACTCGTATTGCAGAAATGGCCACCATACAAGGAGCTGATCCTGTCCATGCCGTTCTGGTCTTTGATGCTGCTCCATTATGGCAGCATGTGGGGCCTGTTCTTCCTGATCACGGCCACACCCAAGTTCTTGAGCGAAGTGCTCGGCTTCAATCTGTCCTCCGCCGGCGTCCTGTCCAGCCTGCCTCACGTGGCTCGTCTGCTCTGTGCCTTTGGCTTCGGCGGCGTGGCAGATTGGATCCGCCGCAGGGGCTGGTGGACGGTTACAAAAATGCGAAAAGCATTCTGCTTGCCTTGTAAGTCCATTCACTGCACGGGAGTGGAAATCGTGAAATAATGTGTGCGTTTTCCGACAGCTCACATCTTGCCGGGCGTTATGCTCATCATCCTGGCCTACTTTGGCCGCGATCCCTATGTGTGTGTGGCGATCATGACGATATCGCTGGGCTTCAACGGCGCTGCAACAGCCTCAAATTTGGCCAACTCCCAGGACTTGGCGCCCAATTATGCGGGCACGCTGTACGGCATCATCAATTGCGTTGGCACCACGCCAGGAATCTTTTCGCCGCTGATCGTGGCTGCCTTTACCAAGGACGAGGTGAGTCTCCCATCTACCATTCTGTGAAAATCGATAACATAACACTTGGAATCGAATCCATCAATCATTATCTTTAGAATACGATCGATCAGTGGCACTGGATATTCATCATTGGTGCAGCAGCCTACATACTGCCTGCGCTGTTTTTCTGGGCCTTCGGATCGGGGAAGATACAAAAGTGGAATGAGGTGGAGACGACGGAGTCGCGCGAGGATATCGTTAACACAAAGTTGTAGTTTGTGTCCTTAGCAATGTGTAGCCTGTTTGTATTGTTAGTATTAATGCCATAATTACGATCTATTGTATGCTTGTTAGCGGAGAGTCCTATTAAAGCTTTAGCTGTGTATTTATTGTTACCAAATATACCATACCTACAAAATCGAATGTTCCACAATGTGAATCATAGCTCAAAATGTAACTGAAACTCGTTTGACTCGGTTTGGCGCAACGACCTTCTTAGATTTATATGTAGGCGCAGGGGAATCACCGGCCCAACTGGTTGCAGAAGTTAATTCAATTTTGCAGTCGATCAAAAAAACCGATTTTGACGCACATAATTAGCAAAAATGCTAATCAAATTTGAGATCTGATTAATGGATATTAACGCCAGGGCTCTACAATGTTTGTGTGTCAAAATACAATCTCGATAATAAATTTCAAATTTCCTGCCAAGATAATCTAAAGAATTCTTTAGAGCAGAACAAACAAATTTTTAAAATAAATCCATACTATCTGATAAACTAATAATATCCTGATGATAAATTATTTTTCAAGTCTGGACAGTATCTCGTGATTAGAAAATTGTCTGCAAAGTTCATATTATCTTCTCGGTGAGCTATTTTTAACTTCTTTTTATATCTTATATTAAAGGCTTTAATCTCCTTATTTCAACACTGCCATTAATGGGTTATATATTGTAAGAATATCAAGAGATTTGGCAGAGAATTTTACTTGTTAGTCGGCTGATATGAAACGACGAGCGGGCGGCTGTAAATTATTGGAAACTATAATCTGGTTGCTATGAAACTATAAAATGGCGGCAAAGAAACTCTTAAGGGTTGTCTGGTTTTGAAACTAATCTGGATATATCTGATTTGCTGTTATAATAATATTAAATTATGGTGCATATCCAGCACCACCCCACCAATGCCCCCAATGCCATATATCAAAATATTGCGTAAAATGAATTTTTAAATAATGATGTGTAGCAACTGTGTAGTTACCGTGTATTTGCCAAGTAAAAAAAGGGACTTAACAAATCCGCGCTAGCGCCCACACGTCATGTAAATCAGGTGGGGTGGATTTTACCTTGCAGGCCTTGCATTTTCTGGGCCGTTTTGCCGATCTTTTCCGAAGATCCACAGCAATTTCCCAGGGAAAAATATTATAAACTTCCCAGGACGGCGAGGATTTTTTACAGCGGGCGGATTTTAAATGAGCAAGGGAGTTACTAAAATAGTAGATAAATTGCTGAAATCAAAGTAAACTGTTTCATGGGAGATTAGGTATTCGATTATGTTATCTTTTTACTATAATTTATGGGTTTCCTTCCAAGGAGTAGTCCCAACTATATAGCCCAAATTATAGTGAACAAATAAAACAATAGCCCCCAAAACAACTAACTTCGACACGAGCGTTACAGAGCGTTGCCCACCAGCCATTGTAAAATTGTTAAATTTATTATTTGCGGCCATAAACTGCAATATTAAATATTTATCCATGGCTCTCACAATTTTACAATTTTGAAATTTTTTCTCTGTACGTTATCTTTTTGAAGATCAACCAAATGGGTTTCTTGCAAAAAAATCGATGTTTGAGAAAAAATATCGATATTTTGTTGCCGTATAGCCGTCGTGCTTGTTGGGACTTTTTCTGGGACTTTTTGAAGGATTTTATGGAGAAAACATCATCCCAACAATTTCCTTTTTCATCGCAACAATTTCCCTTACATTCCATGCTCACTTACGTTGCTTACGTTAAATTCCATGCTCACTTACGTATTTTAACGTTGGCAACATTTTTTTGTATGGGCCAGCAACATGTGCCCCGAAATTAGCGACATTGTCCCACAACACTTGCACGGAATTAGCAACATTTTCCTTTCATCCTTTCAGAAAGGATATTATAGAATTTAAGAAAAGTTTGTTTTACTAGGCACCAATTATTGCAGAAACTAGTCAGTCTCTATTTCAGACAATTTTACGGTTATTGGTCTTCTTATGAAGACTGAAAATGGGTATCGGGATCGATATGTAATTAATAATAAATTCATCAAATGCATTATTGGGTCAAAAATTGTAAATATGTGCAAAATACAATATTAATTACGTTTTAAAGCATCTGGAAAAAAATAATTTTAACATCAATCAAATGAAAAAGAAATTGTTATTTGCGGCCATAAACTGCAATATTAAATAATTTTAAATTTCCATTTCGCATAGCTTCGATATATCGCATAATCGATAGCGCGACCGATTTGAAATGAACCGAACCGCGAAAAATAAAAAGCTAGATATATTTGAGTTATATCTTTAAGTATGTAATGTTTAAGTTTTATTAATGTTTTATTAATATTACATTACAATACAGCTATGTATTTATATATGTATTTGCATTTTGCATATATACAGCTCCTCCAGGGCCTGTTATAATGTTAGGTTCTCCGACGTTCTCAAAGAACGGTACGACAGGGAAGTGAACGTCATCGCTGATATAGTGACACTTCACCGCGTCCGACCTGTCCTTGCACCTCAGGATGGTGAATTCAAACAATTTGGAGAGGATTGGGAGCGAGGTGAGGGCGAAGACGGCTAATATGATCCGTTTCGCTTATATCTACGCCGCCAATAAAAACCCATTAGAATACATAGCGCAAGTTACAGGAGTGGTCGCCTTATTGGCAATTGGAGAGTCGCCACCCCTGGGCAACTAACATGACCATGTGTGGAGGTAATTTACGGCACACATCCATTATTCAGAAATTCGGATGCTTAACTTAAGCTATTTTGCCAGAGTCGTCACCACTGATGGGCGTGGATCCGAACTTGCAGCACAACCTGGAGACCTTCTTTACGATGGACTATCCTGTGTACGAGCTGCTCTTCTGTGTGGAGGACAAGGACGATCCGGCCTTTTTTTTAGTCTCTGTACGTTATCTTTTTGAAGCTCAACCAAATGGGTTTCTTGCAACAAAATCGATGTTTGAGAAAAAATATCGACGTCTGCAGTTAGGACATCGATTATATCGATGTTAGCATCGATGTTTCTCCGCTCTAGCGTCCCGTCGACTATATTTTAATTTGTTTAACTAATTTTTAGCTCAGTTCGCACAGTAACGCGGCGGCGCTTGATACATTTTTAGCACGATTAAAACAAAACGCACACAAAATGGCCGAGGTTGAAGCAGTGCAAATTATTGCGGAGTCGCTGAAGCAACAGGTAAGAGGCCGTCTTGTCCCCCGTCTCGGAAGTCTGGGATGCATTTTCTGCATTGCAATCTGCAGCAAATGTGCAATCTCCATGCGGTCATATCTAAGATATTAACCTATGGACGCTGATTAAAATAACTGTGGGTCGTCGGTCCAGTGGTAATGGCAGCAGCAAGAACAATGGAGTCTTATCTAGCACCTGTTTGTTGTGCAAAGTTCAAAAACACTGAGTAGTTGTTGTACTTGCTTCTTGCTTTTTGCCTCCTGATTATTCTTGTTAATAAAAGTCGAATGGATTTTTGATAAAGACAATGTTCCAAAGGTGTGCGAACACGACCCAAACATACAGGCGGTGCACATTGTTCGATAATCTCCTTGGGGGCCTAGATTAAAATCAATAAAACTTTAACCGGATCCCAAACATTTCACTTGAAAACGTGTTTGCATTTTTGGTTAAGGCTTCGATGTAGTGTAGGGAAACAAATTATAACATAAACTAGACTATACTAGTTTATTTATTTATAATCTGAACAAATAAGGGAGCGATAAAGCTAAGTACATATTTAGATTTGCGATTGAAAGCTTAAGAGGAAATCTTATCTCAGCCAATCCTCGAACTTTGAACTCATCCCCTCATCTACCACTGTCTTTTGTTAACAGGGTGTGGACTATGTATTTGGTATCATTGGCATACCTGTTATCGAGCTATCTATGGCCTTCCAGGCCGCTGGACTGAAGTACATTGGAATGCGCAATGAGCAGGCCGCATGCTATGCAGCTCAAGCCATTGGCTATCTCACGGGCAAGCCGGGCGTCTGTTTGGTAGTCTCTGGACCCGGTCTCCTGCATGTGACAGGTATGGAAAACTCAGGAATTCGCCGAGGAATCAGCTAATCACACATATGTTTGTACACAATGTATTGTTTATAGGTGGTATGGCCAATGCCCAGGTCAATTGCTGGCCTCTGATCGTCATTGGCGGAGCCACAAATCAGGATCATGAGGGAATCGGTGGCTTCCAGGAGTGCCCGCAGGTGGAGCTCTCCCGCCCGTACTGCAAGTATGCTGCACGTCCCCCCACCGCTGCCCTTATCCCCTTGCATGTGGAGAAGGCAGTGCGATATGCCACCTATGGACGGCCAGGAGTAGCCTATTTGGATTTCCCCGGCAATATTTTGCAATCGAAAGCCCCCGAGGCCCGCATCTACAAGGCTTTGCCTCATCCAGCTCCCCCCGTGGCATATCCACCCCACGATGATGTGATTGCCGCGGCCCGCCTTCTGCGACAGGCCAAGCGACCGCTCGTGGTTGTGGGCAAGGGATGTGCCTATGCTCACGCCGAGAATACGCTGAGGCATTTCATTGAGAACACAAATCTGCCTTTCCTGCCCACTCCCATGGGCAAGGGCGTGGTCTCTGATACGGCTCCACAGTGCGTCTCTTCTGCTCGAACCCTGGCTTTGCAGAAGGCGGATGTGGTATTGCTGCTTGGCGCTCGCCTCAACTGGATTCTGCACTTTGGACGCTCGCCTCGCTACGACAAGGATGTGAAGTTCATTCAGGTGGACATTTGCCCCGAGGAGCTGCACAACTCTGTGATCTCGTCGGTGGCCATCCAATCGGACATTCGTCCCTTCGCAGAGCAGCTGTTCGAGCAGATGAATGCCGTGAACTTCCGATTCGGCTACGAGCAGGACTGGTGGAAGCAGCTGGCCGTCAAGTGCAAGCAGAACAAGGATACAGTGCAGCAGATGTCGCTGAACACCTCGACGCCGCTCAACTACTACGCTGTTTTCCATCATTTGCGAGAGCTGCTGCCCAAGGACACGATTATCGTTAGCGAGGGTGCCAATACCATGGATATTGGACGTTCCATGCTCCTGAACGAGCAGCCACGTCATCGGCTGGATGCTGGCACCTTCGGCACCATGGGTGTGGGTCCAGGTTTTGCAGTGGCCGCTGCCCTGTTCTGCCGTGACTTTGCTCCCGGCAAGCGTGTTCTCTGCGTTGAGGGCGACAGTGCCTTCGGCTTCTCGGGCATGGAGATTGAGACGATGGTGAGGTACAAGCTGCCAGTGACCATTGTGATTGTCAACAACAATGGCATCTACGGAGGCTTCGACAAGGACACCTTCGAAGCCATTCGCAGCGAGGGCGATCTGACCCAAATGTGAGTGAGAAGATCTTATCGTACTATATCTGGGCTGTACTCAATGCTAATCTTATCTCTTTCAGCACACCACCCTCGGCGCTGGGGGTTCAAGTGCGATACGAGGAAATGATGAAAATGTTCGGCATGCAGGGCTACTTCTGCACGGAGATCGAGCAGCTGCAGACGGCTATTAAGGCGGCCAACCAGCTTACAGACAGGCCAACCATCATCAACGTGGCGATCAGTCCATCCTCAGATCGCAAACCGCAGTCTTTCAACTGGCTCACAGAGTCCAAACTGTAGGATACAATCGTCTAGATCTTAAGCACAAGTTTCACCATTCCGAAAATTTTATTGCCACGAATTTTTCTGTATATACATGCAATTTTGATAACACCGACGATGGATCCTCATTGATTCGCGCGCTTCAGCTCCTCCTCTAGGCCCAAGAAGTCCAGGAACCAGGTGAAGTCCACCAGGCGGCCCTTGTGTAGGAAAGGCAGTTTGGGGCACAGCTCAAAGGCGATGTTAAGGGGCGCTATGTCGGGCACCTGGTCGCATCGCATATTGAAGAATCCCAGAATATCGCGCACCTCAATCTCTCCCTGTTCATTGCGCTGCAGCACCTGCAATATGTCCTCCACCAGCTCCAAGCTGAACGGGAGCCGACAGCCCTTCAGAGTCGACCTGACCTGGGCCTCACTGATATACGGCTTGGATGTCGGATTAATGTGGCTCAAGTGCTCCGACAGCTCCTCCACATTGTTCCACAGGGCTCGCTTCAGCTCTAGCTGGGCGGCGGCCCGCACCTGGTTCCTGTCGCAGCTGGGAGGCATTGCCTGCTCAGCCGAGAAGTAGCGACACACGGTCACTATTTCGTGGCTCAGCAGGCTCTCCCTCGACAGATACGACAGCAGAGTGGATCGCATGGTATCAAAGTCGATGGTGGCAAAGTCCCCGAGATTGCCATCGGGCTTGCAGCGCAGCACAAACTGCTTGTACTCTGGACGCAGTGCAGTGCGAATCTTTTGCATGATAGCACCGATGTTGGCAACCGGAAACTAAAAGAGGAATCGACAAAGAAGATCAGGTGAACAGCCTGTGACAGCCCCTTTTACGCACTCACCTCGCTGGGATGCTGCTCCATGTAGAGCAATGTGAATTCGTCCGCTGAGTAGATGTGAAATATGTGATCCTTTAGGGTGAGAGTGCGGCCGATGTAAAAGTCATTGGCCCGATAGTACTCTGGCCGTGCGGAACTGAACTTATCCTGTCCGGGCAGCGCAACGCGTGCCCGCTTGAGGAACTCGCCGCCCAGGAAGCCAGAGTTTCGACGCGAAGATTCATAGATCTGGAGAGTGTCGTCGGCCAGGAAGTAGCTAATAATAAAGACGCGTTCGCAGTTGTCGCGTATGGCGGATACCAGTCTGGCGCCGAAGCGCAGGATGCAGCCGTCGTACTTGATCAGCTTCTTGAAGTCGGCCTGCGGTGGCTTCGGCTCAACGGTGATGCAGTTGCCCTCAGAGTCCTCGTAGCTGCCCCATCCGTTGTAGGGAGGCAGGCGGCGTACTGTGCCCGCACCCTGGGTGTACGGACGCACATCGCTTCGTTCTGGGACGGGCTGCGGTGTGAAATCCTTAATGCCGTACTGACAATGAAAATTAAGTGAATTGTGAATCTTTTTCGCGTAAACTATCGCCTCGTTCACCTACCTTCTCCTTGTAGTAGCTTTGGGTGAACTGATCGCATCCGGTTAGTACGACAGCGCGACCAAAGACATTCAATACGGCGCCAATCTGCAGATCCTGGTCGGTGTAGTAAACCACCTGTTTCTGGCCCGTGTTCAATGGATCGGCCACGTAGCGCACATCCCGCATGTTGGAGCCCAACACATTGAGCAGCGTCACCGATGTGTGTTGACCCGGCTGCGCCAGCCCGGAGAACTCCTTGGGCAGCTTGCCCCGCTTCAGGAATGTACTGGGTCCCTCGCGTCCCGAGTTGCGGGGAAACTTCTCCTTTATATCTATGGTGTCGTCGGCCAGATAGTAGCAGATATCCAGCTTCCGCACGTCACCAAACTCGCTCCGATCGTTCCAGTAGCCATGGAACTTGAGCACACGTCTGTCGAACTCCAGGAATTGGGCAAAGGAATGGCGCTTGGGCACGGCACAGCTGCTGCCACTGAATGTTTGCTTTAGCCCAGAGCGTTTCCGGATCTCCGTGGTGGGATCGCTAGGCTCCTGTTGCGTCTCGGGCACAGAAATTCCGGCTCGATTGAGGAACTGCCTGGTGAAAATGTCACAGCCGCTGATGCGGTAGACGCGATCAAAGATCTGCACATCGGTGTCCACGTTGAGGTCAAAGATGGAGATGAACTCTCGATCGCTGGGTGGCGCCTTGGGTATGCGCTGGCGGTGCACCAGGCAGCCCTGCGGAATGCCCGAATTCTCCACTTTTGGTTCGGTGACCTGCATAGTGCCATCTTCCAGATAGAAGTAGATCCTGACCTTGCGCACCTGGTACGGGGCGTGGTAAATCTCGGTGAGATTCTCCTTGAAGTAGGCGTTGAAGCAGAGCACCTGCTTGTCATAGGCCAGCCAAGGTGGTAGCTTCGTGGTGACCTTCGGTGCCCAGAGAGTGTTCATCTGTGCGGGTACTGGGGGGCATCTGGGATCCGCCACAATGCCATTGGGCTCCACCAGCTCCGGTTCCCGGCGATCGGAGAGCATCTGTATGCCCTGATAGTGCATCAGCGTCTGCTGCCGGGGATGGCGACGCTTGCCGTACTACGAGGAGGAGAAAGAGGAGAAGGTGATGCCGCCTGCCTTTGCGGGGAGACCTACTCACATCATAGAACTGTGCACCCGGCAGCAGTGGCATCCCTGGAAGCCGCAGCATAATTTTGATCGTTTTTGGGATGTTCCACACTTAAAATTTAGAGAATTTTGACCAGCGAAATCTTATGCCGAAGCGTTTTGGTTACATTTGTGTCGAAAAGAGAGTCAAATCAATGGCAGGTAATGCTACGCAGCTGAGATTGCACTGGGCCCTTCGACATTTCTCTGCTCTGCCGCTATTCGATAAATGGAACAAACAATGCTATGGCAATGGCAATGGCAATGGCGGGGTCCCAGAGTCGGGGTCGGGGTCGGGTCTCGTCATGGCAGCGCCACACTCCCCAGTTAAGCATTTGCAACTGGTAGCATTGTATCTATGGAGATGGATCCCATCCCACCTGAACATGGACTCTTAGGGGGGGCCCAAGTATTCTTTATTTAAGTAGCATCTGAGGTCACCCAATTAGGGGACAAGCATTAAACATTGGTTGCAATATACGTATAAACATCCATATAAATTTTCGTTGATTAATATTCGGTTTGGTTAGGCTATCGTTTGCATTAAACATTAAAATTGAACATGCTGGTTCTTGTTTTGTCGAACGGACGTAAACACACATCACAATTGGTTACACAGAGATCTAAACGAGATTGGTTTCTATTTTCGGTGGATACATACATATGTATATATATAGTACTTATGTATGAGAGCTGCTCTTCGCTGGCTGTTCGTTGGCTGCCAGAACCACCTGTGATTGATATACCCATCCAGATTGATAACAATCTCTGGCTCTAATTACTCACGGCGCAGACGTCGCTGTGTTCGCTAATTAGTCGGACATGCAAAAGCAGGAAACCCACCGACGACAGCACGTGCTTTTTCTCACCTTCCATCCTCCATCTTCGATCTTCGATCTTTCTCTCTTTGAGCACAGGTGCGTATACGCTGTCCAGAGCCCAAACGGACAGCACGCAAAGCGGCAGAATGAATCTCATGTGAGTGGATCTAAAGTGAAAAGATATAATACCTACACATACACACATAGGATGTAACTTTCATGGGATTCAACTTTTTCTATAGAATGATTCTTTCGATGCTTTTGCTGGCTGTGGAAGGTGGGCGTGCAATGGGCGCCAATCTCACGTCCTGGCATCATCACAGGCGGCAGAAACGTTTCCTGATCTACCAAAATGGAGGGGTTGTCAAGGTGAATATTCTCCTAAGGCTGTAACATCAATAAGTATATGTATATCAATATTATCTCCACAGCTGGTCACTGGTTGCGCCTTTCCGGTGTCGTTCCAAGAGAAGAAGGCCTGGCGGCAGCTTGTCTGGCTGATGAATTTCCATTATCAATTCAACGAGCCGCAGACACCAATTTATTGGTGGAATCTTTGGGGCAGTTCTCGCCAGCTAAAGGGCTCTAATACTCCCCATGCTACTGCTGCTCCTCCTCCTCCTCCTACTCCTGTCGTGGATGAGCCACAGCTGTTGCTGTTCAAGTTTGCCGAAAACTATATGTCGCAGATTGGACAGAATGGAACGGCCTGCCTGGAGCGTCTGATCTGTGAGAACGGACAAGTACACGAGCACAGTGGCCTCTATGCTCAGCTTTTGCACAGACTGCTGAGGTAAGCAAATTTCACCGTTCCAACTGAAGCTAATCCAGAGATCTAATCCAAACCAATCTAATCTAATCTAATCTATTACTGCCCATAGACCCCATCGAACGCTGGACGAACGATATGTGGACGCCTACAGAATGGGACGACACGGAGTGAATTGCCGTCGAGCATATCCACAGGCGTCGCACTGTCTCCTCGACGACTACATCCACCTGCATGAGCGGGGCCCCATGCAGAGTTTTCTTTAAGCTTAGAGTAAGAGTTTGCAGGCGCTGGTTGCCCGTAGTATAGTACACAACATTTACACAACTAATTAAAGCTACTAAGGGAGATTAACTAAACAAAGTGCGTTTGTACAGCATTTATGCAATCTGAACGTTCTTCATGGCATAATTGTCGACGTCCTCATCGTCATCGCCGGAGACTCTCCAGGGAAGTTGAAAGTACCTTCGGCTGTTGGCTGCCAGCCATATATTGGCACAGCGATTGGTGCAAAAGTTACAGGTGAAGAGTTGCTTCGAAGAGCTGCCAAATCTGTAAAGATGAAGAGCAAACGAAGGGGTTTCAGATACAGAACACTGGCCTGGCCCCAATCCGCACTGTAGGTCCGGGACCGGTTTGGGTTTCAGATCAAAACATTGACGCAGACGGGCAGGCGGGCAGGCAGGCCCCCACCCCACCAACACTACTCACCTCTTGACAACCATGAAGTAGTATGTGGTGTACAAACATCTGGAGCATTGGGTAGTCGTGCACCGGGCGATGGGTCCGTTGTTGATCTGCGAGCTCATGTAGGGCTCGGGGAGGAGGCGGTGCAGAGCAGAGTTCTCGTAGACAGGTACCTGGCGGTTCAGCGTTTGGATGGCATGCAAACAGTCGTCGTAGAGCGTGATCCGGTTCTCCCTGGATGGCACTTCGAAGACTTGTCGCGTGCCCACCGGAAGCAGAAGGCGTTTGTGTGTGGAAAGCTCCCGCACCCAGAACAGGCCCTTGTGGCTAATGGTACTGCAGTGGGACGGAAGATGGAGATGGAGATGCAATCATGTCCAGGCGGATCTATAACTTACATGGGTGTGAACTTCTGGCGATTGTCGTAGAAGTTCTGATAGAACTTCTCATAGATCATGGGTAGGTAGTTGATCGACGTGTTGTGGAAGATGCGCACATGGTTCATAAACTTGGAGAGAGCAGCCGGCAAGTAGATGAGAGCACAGCCTGCAAGAGAGCAACCAAACCCAAGTTCTCATCTCTCTCTTTCTGTCATTTAGCATTATGTGTGTGTGTGTGTGTAGCACTCACGATCGGCTGCGAGGGATTGGAGCATCGGCAGGTTAGCGATGCGCTCGGGTATATGCAGAAGATTCTCATTGTCGCACAAGTTGAGCTCGTTGAGGCGGACGCACTCGCTCAGCTGTATGGGCAGCCGGCGGAACCGATTCTTGGATATGTTCAGCTGTTCCAAATTCCGCAAGTTGCTCATCTCTGAAAGGGAAAGGGTGGACAGTTGCAATGGATATCGGAGTGGCTCTCTGGGCGTTCCATCACTCACCGATTGGTAGTGTTGTGAGTCGATTGCCGGAGACATTCAGCTGCTGCAGACGGAGCAGCAGACCCAGTGTGGGCGGCAGCTCTTTCAGCTCGTTGTTGGAGACATCGAGGAACTCAAGGTTCTCCAGCATATAGATGTCCGTGGGCAGCTCGGTCAGGTTGTTCCCCGCCAGATGGATAAACTTGAGGGTGGTGATGCTCAGCAGCCATTGGGGAATCGCCGATATGAAGTTCTCCTTTAGGTACACCTCCTCCAGATCCTCGTACAGGAACAGGTCCATGGGCACATCCCTGAAGTTCAGATAGCTCCAGTGCAGAATCGTTCTGTTCATTTCGCTGCCGTTACACAATTTTCGTTTGGTTTTTGTATTCGAATATCGAGTGAAGCGAACTTGTTTGCTTTGAATCTGTTTCAGTTTCTCGGTTTTAATTATATTTATACGTATTTTTACGCGGTCATGATCAACATTTGGCACCGTCACCCACCAAACACAAACTGCCACCAGCAGCCAGCACCCTGGTGCCCCAGTCACCAAGAGATACAACAACAGCAGCGGCAGCAACAGTTTGCTCGGACGACCAAAAATTTTCCTCTTTCCTCTGGCTAAATTTGTCTCATTTCTCTGTCGCAATTTTCTCGCTCGCGAGAAACACTCAACAGCTGCCCCCACCGAATCCACTTTTCCGTTTGTTCTCAATCTTTTCCTATATATTTTGTTATTTCTCTAATAAATCGCACTTGCACGTTGCACGTTGCACTGCCCATCGACGGACGTTCGTATGCCAACGCGTAATGTGCTGCCCGCCTCCATAAAAGCGGACAAATTGCACGCAGAGGAAGCTTTTTTGCCCCTGACATTGGATTTTCCCCGGTGGTCCCTGGCATTGATTTGCAGCGGCTACCGCTGTTGCTAGCTGTTGTTGCTGCTGTTGTTGCTGTGGCGCTTGTTGCAGCCTTCAAGGTCGTTGCTGCTGCAACCTACGACTATGTGCATATGTACGTATGTATGTGCATTTGGAAGGGGGTGCTTTTTGATAAGAAGCTTTGGAAAAGCTGTGTACTAAACTCTCACGTTTCGTTCTGCAAAGTGAAATTCAAGAACCAAAGCTCAGCTTTATAGAAAGCTTTCTCCTATATAGAGTCGTGGCCATAAACTGATCCGAAGTAATCCTTTTTATGGAGGACTCTGAAGACGGTAGCTAATGGTTATAATGATATATATCAGACTCTTTCTATGTTAACTAATCTACAAATTAAAGCTCTCGCCATAAAATAATATTCTTTATCTACATACATACACAGTGTGTATTACACACATAGATCATTTGATGGAATCGTCCTGCCAAAAAGACAATTTTTGTTGGAAAATATTATTCGTTTATTAATCCAACTATACATTCACATTTGTATTAAATAACTTATAATAGTCTTAGTTTACAAATCCGTAATTTCGGCATATATTTACTCATCTTTTTTGGACGTTGATATGCAATGACTGCACCCTCAAGTGGCACCATCAAGTGCACCATCGCTGAGGTATTATCCATGGTAGTTATTTCTGTGTCCATAGCCATAGCCAGGCGAGTGATGGTGGTGATGGTGATGGTGATGGTGGGGATAGTACGGTGGTGGCGGTGGCGGTGGCCGTCCAATTGGCACTCCCAGTGGTAGTGGCACTGGCACAACCACCACATGAGGTGCGGGTAGTGCTCCAACTAGGCTCAAAAGGAGCACAATAAATGCGATCACAGATTTCATGTTTCTGGCAAGATTTCCCAACGAACTGATGAGAATCTGGAGCCGTACTTTGGCTTTTAAACAAATCTGCCTATGGACTTGGGGGATTTTGCCCCAGCGGTGGACAAACAAAGAGAGAAAACAAAGCAAATTTCACCCAACAAATGGTGTGAAACGATTGGGTATGGGATTTACCCCTGAGTACTCGTATTTTTTTTCTTTATTTGCTTTATTTGATTTATTTAGCATAGCAAACTTTGGACAGGTAAGCAATGCTCTTCATTTGGGGAGAGGGAGTTGCGAGCAACCTGCATTTACCGTGCTGTGTGCTGCTTGAAGTTACGATATCTGATTTGGCACTGGGAGATCATCGTCCAATCATCAGCAGCGTCTCAGTGGAGACTTTTCACCGTGTGATCTATGGAGAAATAAGATGCTAATGGAGAGAAAGAGAGATCGACAGAGCTCATAGCTTACCAGAGAGTCCAAGCTGACCCATGGGCGGCACAACAGCATCAGCAAGCTGTCGAGGCGGTTGTGGAACGGAACTGTTCGTAGACGAGCCTTTCCTGAGAAAGAAAAGAAGAATGGAAAGACGTCCCCCCTTCACTTCATCCACATTTCGGTTTAATAGTTTTGTAGCAGCCAGTAGCCGAAACAGTACATTTAAGAATAAATGTCCTAGTGGTGACAACAACCTCAGAAAGTACTTAGCAGATACAACTACCCGAAAAGGGCAATAACCATTTCAAAACTCACGCGCGAGAATCGTCTGAATGGAGGAACCACCGAGTCGCTGGCCGCCCATCTGCAGGCCAAAGAACAAAGGCTGGGGAACCACCAGCCAGCTCAAGAACATGGAGACCATGCCGCTCCGAGCGTCTGGCAAGGACAGCTTGTATTGTGGAGGAGCCCCAGTAAATGCACCCTTAACCCAGCACGAGACCGGATAGAATGGATGATGAGAGCAGGATGCAGGAGAAGACCAATCCTGGATCTTGCATCGGTCTTCCAGTGAAAACATTTCAAAAATCAGTATCCATATTCATTGACGGTCTCAGTCTCATTAACGGAGGCGCCTTATCGTATGCGCTGGCCATTAATTTGCCCAACTTGTTATCCTCCTGCTTGCTGCTTCCATTGTTGGGTAAATAAATACAAACTAAACTAAGCGTAAATACTTAAGAAGTGTATGAATGCTGCCAGAAGAGTTGTCCCTAGTCGTAGTCCTGGCACCTTTGCCCTTTCCATTGGCCAAAGAACAATTGACCTTTGGCTGGCTGTGGCGATGGGAAGGGGGAGTTTCCTTGCGTTTTAGCCTATTTGAAGCGTCTGCTTATGGGAGAGTGTGTGTAGGAGTGCCCATGTGTGTGTGTGCGTGTGTGTGTGTGTGTTGGCTAAACTTTAAATTGTCCAAATGCTACGTGCCCCGAATGCGGAGTTCATAAATCCAAGCGCTAAATGTAAACATCAACAGTTGCGCGTCCATGCTGTATGGGGGTGTGGGGGAGGTTCCCTTTGTATGGCAGCGGTAGCGGGCCAACAACAAAAGTAACAACAATAAAAGCAACACCAACAATTACAACAACAAACACAACAACAATGATGATGGGGAAAACTTGCAAAGTTCAAACACAAACTAATGCAGCAGCCAAAGTGGGGGTGCGGCAGCGGGACGAGGAACAAAAGCCAAAAGCATGAGGGAAGGAGTGTGAGAGGAGGGGCCAGAGTACCCTCTATGTCCTACACTACCCTCCACCATAGACCACTCCTTGCAACAGTATCCTTTGCGCCACCAACAGTCTCTCCTTGGGGCCACTTTCACCGTTGTTCTGCGCTTTCCTTGGGTCTATGACGATTTTCATCAACTTTTCGATACCCTCAATCATTACATACCTATGTACATACATACACGTATATTTGCTTATTTCTATTAACTATCTATCCAAGTTAAAGGTTCCCCAGATCCTTATTTAAGGGTATTCAAAGCTTCGGCCACCAAACGCTATCCTTTCCTTCTGTTTGTTCTGGTTGTTGTTGTTGTTGGTGCGCTTAATGCGCGATAGCCAAATGTATGTGTGTGTGTGTGTGTGTTGTGTCTAGGTGTTGGAGCCATGGGCTTCCTGCTAAACCATCCTTGCCTCTATACCATGTGCAGCTCCTATCCTACAGTCCGTCCGTCCGTCCGATCCAAAGAAAATGAAATAAAATAAACTCGAGTTTTGTTTTCGTTTGTCGTATAAGCAATGGCTTAAAGCTTACGCCTTCGTCCTTTGTCCTTCGTCCTGAGACCCTCTACGCATGTGGCCAGTGGTAATGACCTCGGCAGGACCACACAAGAAAAGCCCCCAGACACACACACACACACACACACACACACACACACACACACACACACACAAGCGTTGCTCATTGCAGTTGCACAAGTTTGTTAGTTGTTGGCCAGCAGAGGGTTAAGTTCCGATAATTATGGATGGAAAAGTGGAGCAAAAACGAAACGAAATGAAACTGGAAGTGCAAGTGGAAGTGTAGAAGTGTAAAAGTGTAAAATAAGCCACAGAGCAGCACTTAAAGCTATTTACCTTCTTGCCAGCACCGTTTTTACCCCCACTGTGACCCATTTCCCCAGTGGATATTTAATTGTGTTGCATAGCAAAACAAAATAACAGACTCGCATATCATTTAGGATAATTGGGATGGAATGGATATATGCACATACATTTGTATGCATGGAGATTGAGAGTGAGACATTATCTATTCAGAGCGGGGGGTAAATGGATTTAAATGGAATCGTTTCGGTCCTTCAATATTCTCAGAAGTCAAAATGGAACAAGAATCTAGTTCTCAATAGGATGTTTCCATTTAAAAGAAGAAACAAACATTAAATTAACCGTAAGACTATCTAATCTTGACAGGGAAATGGGTTCGACTGGGGTTTGACTCGCTCTTCGAGTGCCCTCTTGAATGAATTACGCTCTATCGGATCTACTCGTAAAAATATAGATAGAGAATGAGTTTGGCTATAAATCAAACTGAAGAGCCACATTGATTAATAAATATATTGATTAGGCCGATTCGTGTGCTGTAAATGGAAATTTTACGACAATAAAACTGACAAATGAATTCGATTGGGAGTTCTATTGGAAAACAGGTGCATGGTAAGGTGTCCATCCCAAAGGCAAGGAATGCACAAGAATTCCAACAGAAATGTTTTCAAAATAGAGACAGAAATGATTCGTTTATTTGAAATTCCAAATTCGTATTATTTTCTCGACAAAAGGATAATAATTGTTGTGCTTTTACTTTCGTTGTGACTATTGTTCTTGCCATAGAAAATATGTATGTTTGTATGTGCATGTACTTCCATTGAAATTCATTTGAAGCCTCTCCTGGCAGCATGTAGCATGTCCTTTGTGCTCCTAATTGACTGCTGGCCCCCCACCCCCCACATACAAAGTACAAAGTATTTCTCCCGCTTGGGAATGCAGTTCCATAATCCGCTTCAGGGGATAGTATTTTCCGGGAGCCATCCTCTATAGGAGTGCTGCTCCATTTTTAGCAATACGAGTATTTCCCAGGGACAAACAAGGTGCCAAGGACATGGCTGAAAGGAAATCTCCGCCTAATTTAGACAGTGTGTACAGCAAATATGCAAACAAGCCGCTAAATTGGCATAGAACAAACAAAACGGAACAGAAACTCTGGCAACAATTGACAGGACAGGAGTACCGAAGTGCCAAAGGACAGCAGGACAGCAGGACAAAGGGGAGTGTACTTACACACACACGTGTATATCCCCGATACTTGAACCTGTAGGAGAGTGTGTGTTGTGTTGGCACTCGACAAATATCAACACATAAATATTTCAAAGACAAAACCAAAAAAAAGTATGATTGGAAACGTGCAGGGGATCCAGTGTATTCTTTTGGTAGATAATCTTATCTATTAGGGGGGGTTTCCTCTGAATTAAATTAATTGAGTGGCAAATATAGATTCAATTGGAAAACAGGAACCACACAGAGGTGCCACAAATCGTAGGAAAGTTATGGACACAGGCCCCGGATTAGTCGTCTATCAGTGGAGATTGGCCTTCTTATCGGTTTTGCACGCAAGTGGACAGGTGGACAGGTGGATAGACGGATAGCTGGACAGACACTCGAACAATCATTTACGATTACTCGTTGAGGGGAAACTGTGACATTCCCGCTGGATGGCACTGTGAACAGTGGGACGTTGCTGGGACGGAAAGACCCTAGAGGAGAGCACTGTTACAGGCGGACACTCTGGGAGCCTAGACAGAGAGCTAGCTAGTGGGGTGCTGGGCCAAGAAATACCTGTTGTTGCATTTGCATTCGTTTCAAGTGCACCCGCAACATCACAGCAACATGGCCCAATGTTCCCAGGCAACATCCCCGACAGCAGCAACATTTGGAGCACGAGCGCCACATCGGTTCGGGGGCTCTGGCCTTTTGTGGGCGTTCGGCTTCTGATTTGTTCGTTGCTTTTGGCGCTTGTCGTTTGGTCCGCAGTGTTGTAGTGTCTTGGCACTGCCTCCGCTGCTGCCGCATAACGTTTCTGCTACTCGACCGGTGAACAACGCGGCGCGCTTGCGTCTCTGCCTCTGCCTCTGCTTCTGTCCATTGCATCGCAAGGCTGTCCGTGTCATTCGAAAGTGTCGTCGTCTCGTCTGGCGGTGTTTCGTTTTTCGTGTAGCGAGCCGATCTTCCAAGTAATAAATAAATTAAGACCAAAGTGGCATATCCAAAGCCAATCGAAATCATTAAAATGTATAAATAAATGCGAGGAGGGGAGGGGAGAGGAGAGGAGAAAACCTGATTTCGCACAGGGCGACGATCTGGCATTCGATCCCATGATCCCACGACGTCGCCAGTGAGAGGCTCGTCCGACTGCATTCTTGCATCACGTGCGACAGACCGACCATTCCCCATTCGCTACCCACTTTCAAGGCGAATTTTTGCGTGGCGATCTGCAGGCAGAGCCAAAGCCGATTTACAGTTGTTCTTTGTCTCTTCTCTTTGTTCGTTTCCTCTTTGAGCGTTAAGTGATTTGTTTTCGTTTCTCAATTGAACGGCTTCCAACGTCTACAAGGCGTGGGGAACAGCTGGGATCCACATACTGATCGGAAAGAGGCAGAGAGAGCTAGAGCAATCAAGAGAGAGCATGAGAGTTAAGAGAGAGAGAGGGGAACTAGAAGCAGAAGGACTGTGGGACAGGATAGAGATCAGTGCAGCAGTAGAAATGCAATCGATCAGTGGCGGCAAAATTTCAATTGAAACTTTGGATGTGTGATTTCTATGGGTTTTTCCAGTCGTTGTAGATGTTCTATTGTTCCTGCCGCAGTAGTGTTGGTGCTGTTACATCTGAAATTGATTAATTAGAAGTGCAAAACAATGCACAATAATGCAAATGCCTGTTTGCTTGTACACAAAGTCAATTTGATTGACTTTTTCACTACGTATTTGTACGCCCTTCTATTAGGGCGTTTCGTTGCACTATATTTTACCGTTTAATTATGCATATTTGTTATACTCAGAAATGCAAATAGGGTATGGTAAAGGTGTGCTGGAATTATGATCGATTCTATAGATTAAATCGTAATTATATTCCAGATCAAAAACAAGTTTTCTTACAAAAATCTTGTTTCACTTGAACGTTTCTGCAGGTAGAACTTAAAAAAAAAAGTTTAAAAGTTTTTCAAAATAAACTAAATAAACCAACAAACGCAATAATTTCATTCAGAAAACACATCGCTATCGAAGTGCATCTAAGACCTCGACTTCCAGTGCTGACAAAACCAACAGCAAAACCCTAACCTCTGCCCCTGTATGAGTATTTGCTGTTCCCCATCAATCGGGCAGTCAAAAAATGCCACTCAGCGAGGCATTTGAAAAGTGTTTGTACGAGTGCTGTGGTGTTTGCTTGTGCATTTATGGGCATTAAATGCATCTGTCACGGCTTTCGTCGCTCTCATGCGATATTTATGTGCATTTACATATTGCAAATAATAACTTAAATGCGGCACACAAAAACCGTTTAGCACATCACCAGCCAGCATTTAAATCAACACGGATTTTCGCTGCTCATTTTTTGTGTCTCCTCTTAATGGATACTGAATAGGCATTGATTTGAGGGGGGTTTACGAGAGGATAGGAGATGGGGGCATTTGCAACGCTTCTTCGCAATGAATTTAATTGAATTTCATGGTTTTATGTATGGGAAATGAAATAATATTCAAGAACATTAATTTATCAAGAGATTTTCATCCACTCAAAATAAAATGAAATGAAATGTTGGATCTGCCCCAACAGAAACTACATTCCGCCCTGTCCACGGCACATTTGCAGCAATAATTGGCGACGAAAAAGGCGTAGAAAAAAAACCGGTATAAATAGTGTCTGCAGCTAGAAAGAACGAAAGAATATTAGAAGGAGGCACCCCCAGACCTCGAAACGAACCACTCCACTCCGAACCGATCCGATCCGATCGAAAGCAAAACAACCTCTGACGCTGACGCTGTGCTTTCGCTTTTCGAGAATATTTTTAGATCAATTTTTTGTTGTCTTCTTTCTGTTGTTGCTGTTTTTTCTTGTTGGCCGACTAGAGTAGAGTCTTTGCTCTTACTGCGTCTCGTCTCGAATAAATGAGTAATGAATAATGAATAATGAAATGAATAACTAGAGAACTGTGCCAACAACATATCAAAAGCCAAGCTGTAATTTGTCATAAATATTTGCATACTAAAAAGCTCTTTCCCCTTGATTTATTTCTATAACAAAAACCAGTTGTGGTGACGTCCAAAGTGTAATTGCTCAATTGCATTCAAAACTAGAAGAACAAAATGCATCGGAGCTGGAATTGTAACTGGAGCTGGACTCTGCTCTGGATGTCGGGTGAGTGAACGCTAACGTATGTACAATGCATATAACTTATAGATGGGAAAACTTATGGAATGATATAGCTAGTATATAGCTAGTATATATATTAAAAATCATCCGACTGAGGGGGTTATCTTACCGTCAAAACCTGACCCGATCTCTCAGTTGGGCGTTGAATAGATTGCATTTCATTTCATGGATTGCTGGAATAAAAAGTTGGCGAAAAATTTATGAAATGCCAATTTCACTTACGCTTAACTTTATTACCCCTGACGCACATTTGCAACTTTGTTGCAAGTGACTATTTGTGTGTGTGTAGCCGTGCTCCTGCCACCCACTGGCTGGCCAAGAGTCTCAGATTGCCTTTTAGCTTTCAACTTGAGCACTATTTCAATGTTTCTGTTTGTTTTGTTTGTCTCCCACTCCCCACTCCCCACTCCAACACTCTCTGCTGGCATTTTGGTGCTCTGCTCTGCTCTGCTTTGCCCTCTGCTCGAATTTCCAGTCCTGATGCTGGCGCTGGCCGTGGAGGTACGGTCCGAGGAGTGCGGCCAGGAGGAGTTCACCAAGTGCGCCGAACCACTCGAAATGCTGCATTTAACGCCAGAGTTCTCGATTGGCCCCGCCAAGAAGGAGGAACTGGACAAACTTTGCCAGTAAGTGTGCTCCCGGAATGCGGATCCAAACCAATCCGATCTAAAAACCATCTTCGATTATTTTCCAGCGAGCTACGCAAGGGAGTGCGGTGCATCCAGAGCTACACGCGACGCTGCATGGACCTGCAGCAGAGGAACCAGTTCAACAAGCTCTACCACGGCACCAACCAGTTTATCCGCGACCTGTGCAACAAGGGGGAGTTCCAGGAGGGTAAGATGCAACCCGAAACCTACACCACAGATCTGTTTGAGCTTGACGCACTATAACACCAATGTAGAGTACCTGAAGCATGTGCCCTGCTCGGAGATGGCCAAGAAGGAGTTCGAGGTGTGCGCCACTCGCTATAAGGAAACCATGGTCTTCCTGAAGCCCAACAAAAACCAGGAGAATCCCGAAAACGGCACTCTCAACGAGAACATCAAAACTATTTGCTGGTAGGTAGAGGTCTCCGTCTTTCCTGATCTATCCTTCCTATAGCTGAATCCCCCCTCGCAGCTCCATCAATGAACTCGTGGACTGCTCGGAGATGGCGGCCCGAAGGATCTGTGGCAATGAGGCGGCCAAGTTTACGCGGGAGTTGGTCGATAAATATGCCAACAGTTTGACCAAGGTGAGTGGCATTACCTCTCTCTGCATAGGAAAAACTTGATCTTTTCCCACTTTCCTCAGACCTATTGCGAGGACTTTACCCGTAATCCGGGCATCTGTCGCGATGAAGCGCGCAATGGTGCCCCCCCAGCAGTGGTCCCACAGCAGAGCAGTCTCGTCCTGCTGATGACAATGACGTTGCTCCCGCTGCTGGTCAGCCGGAGAGGAAGCAACAGATAAATACTGGGCCACAACTACAGTTAAGTTCAAAATTCTAGAACCAGTTTACACACACAGCAAAACAGCAAAAACAGCAAAAACAACAAAAACAGCAAAAGGAGAGCGAAATAGTTAAGGTTTCCCCCAAAGCACACAAACACACAAAGAGCAGAATTCCACACCCGGTTACATACTTTTGGGAGTCAGTTTGGGCCACAGAGCAGACAAAACTTAAACTAAAGCGTAAAATTAGCTAAATGTTAAGTATGTTATGTATTCCAGTATACATATACTATGATATATAGATAGAGGATAGGAGGATAGAGGAGTCTAGGAGTGGGGAGTACCATGTTATAGGGGGGTGTGTGCCTCTAGTTAAAGGGTTCTTGAGGGCTAGCTGTAGCTAGTCCTTGGGCCCAGTGTTGAGTGTTGAGCTAGCATTACTTTTCCCCCTTTGTCGATCGTGCAATATATAGAGTTGAGTTTCGTTGAGTTTGTTTTTAAGTCTTTAAGTGTAGGAAATCATTTAGTTTCTAAGTTCGTAAGTTCCTTAAAAATTCGCCACTCTTCCACCCACCTCCACACTCCACAAACGCTTAGAATTATACGTATTCTTCCACCACAAAATCCAGCAAAAAAAATGCATTTCTAGGATTGGAAACTCTACGATTTTGTAGATTATTG
Organism: Drosophila athabasca; assembly: GCA_008121215.1. NCBI lineage: Eukaryota > Metazoa > Arthropoda > Insecta > Diptera > Drosophilidae > Drosophila > Drosophila athabasca. The sequence goes on along the minus strand of VMQQ01000019.1, from coordinate 1,932,606 downwards.
ATAGACCTAACTAGTGGTTAGCGATTATTTATTTCACACACTGTAAATACCTTCGGGCGTACTCAAAAATTGATAAATTTACTGATAAAAGCATATGGAAATACATTATAAATAAATAAATATTAGTTTAATATTGAACACACACACACTTAAGCACACACACACACACAAAACTGTGAATATATATGTTATGATTAAAGAGTAACATTTATTTTAAGTAAAACACACACACACACACAGACACACGAATGCATAAGGATAAAACACAATAATAAAAAAACAGAAAAGAGAAAATAAATTAACAAAAAATATGTGTATGTATATGTAAAAGAGAGACAGAGGGTGAACACAGAGAGAGTGAGAAAGAAGAGCAAGTGAAATAAAAGAGAAAACGAAAAATCCTGCCAAAAATGCTTTTTACTGCAGGATAAAACCAAGCGCCGCCAAAAAGTATGCAACGCGCCACATCCCGCCACCCAAAAGTATGCTGCGCAAATATGCAATGGGGTTTTTCACGCCGTGGTGGGGGGAGGGGCAAGGAAGGGCAGAAGAACCAACCAACCCACCATCCAACTGCACTGAGGCTGGCCATAATTTATGTTTATGTGGTGCGTTCCGTTCATTAGACCAGCGCTGCACCCAGGATCCAGTATCCAGGATCCAGGAGAGGTTCAGCACTCCGTTGCTGGTTGACTTCTCGCCTGGCAGCTAATTTATAAGGTCGCCACATGGCTCAAGGACACCAGCAGAGAGGGAGGGGCGGCCGCACGATGCTCCGTTGAATGTAATAATTATAGTTATCATTGCGGGGCCAGTGGTGGCTCCATTTGCATTTGACATCTGCGACCTTGTTGAGGCATCGATTGCAATCCGGATTTAAGCGGAGTTTAATTGGTTCCCAGGAGAGGCCTTTAAACGGTTGCAAGGAGAGGCTTAGACCAGTTCAAAGTGAAGGCCGAAACGAAAATGGCTTTCATGAAGCATAGGCATAAGGCAGGGTATTAATTTCAATTTATCAATGTGGTTCGACAATTAAGCTGAATCAAATTGGTGTTCAATTGGCCGACAAGGTGGCTTTTAATTGGTCGAAAGCGTATTCAAATTACGATTGCTTTCAATCAGTCGTTTCAAGAAGAAAGCCAATCAAAAATTAGAAGCAGGCTTTAGTTAAGAGCTCTAATATAAGGATATTAGAAATTTGGGAACTACTTTAAATGCGTAATAAGTTTCGTAAATGCTTGCCATACTTTGGGAGTCTCTTTTGGCAAGTCTTTCACTCCTTTCTCCACACTTCTCTCCTCCCCTCACTATGCATCTTTCTCCCAACTGCTTGGCTAATAAATGTCCTTTGCTTGGCCATTCAGTTGTGACTTTACCATCTTTTACCATTAGATCTCCCCAATTGCATTTCAATAAAGACTTTTTCGAGAATTTTCGGCCAGGACCAACAGGACTTAACAAATCAATAGCTGAGTGCTGCGGGGGTTGGGTTGGGGGGGGGTGTGGTTGGTCACTGGTCGGACGATTGCAGCTCAAATATTTACGTTTCCATTTAGAGATGGCAGTGGAGATGCCATGGAATGCAGGTACATCTCCTCCTCCTCCTGCTATCCGGAATCATTTTCAACTTCATTTGTTGTGCAAATAGGCGAAACGCATTGCCATTGAGTGGGGCAGCCGTAACCCCCTTGATTTCCTGTTCCCCTTGAGCAGTGGAACGACCCTTGACCCCCCCCTCTCTTTTTCCGTTTTAATTTGAAGCCATATTTTGTTGATTTGAGCAGACGATCCGAAAACGTTTTTGCGGCTGACGGAAGCATCCTTTTCACCTGCCTTTTGCGGGTGGGTCTTCTTCTATTACTATTCTTCAGAGTTCCTTGTTTTTCGTACTGCCTGAACAGATCGAAATCTGCTCAATACATTTATCTGAAGATCTTCCAACCAAAAACAATATAGCCTAGTTTTAAGTGTTCTTTTGGTTGAGAAATGTGATCGAATCGGCTGAATATATGACATGCATGGTAGGGTATCTGAAGCTGCCGAAGGCTTCGTTTCTTTCTCGTTTAGTTCTTAATTAATTGAAAATATCCTTTTTGCGTGTATGTATGTGTGTGTGCACTTTTGCATTTATTTGTGTGTGCGTATGAGAAGGGGGAGCAGCAGCAGCAGTGGCGAGTGGCAGAAAGTGGCAAACAAATTGACAGCCAGTTGCCGTTGCTGTTGCCGTTGCCGTTGCTGTTGCAGGATTCGCATTCATACGGCAATTGTCGAGTGGCACTCATGCTGTTTTCACTCTTTCATCCATAGTCGTACACCCCGTCACCCCTCACTGTATCTCTGGACTCTGCTGCGGCATCCCCCTTGCCTGGCGTCCTTTCACTCATGTTTAATCCTCTTCAAGCGGCAACAGAACGATTACAATTTGATTTTTTTTTCCCCTTTTCTTCGCTTGTGATTTTGTTTTTTTTTGTTTTTCTATTTGCACATTTCCGCTGCGACTAATCTGCAATTATGTTTTGCATGAAAATCCTATCACATACAACAACAGAGAGTGGGGCAGGAGGAGGGGTGGAGGGAGCGACCGAAAAAGAGCGAGTGTGAAGGGAAAAACTTTTCACAAACTTTGTCCAGGCGCTGATTGTTTTCCCTGCTCTGATAGCCAGGGAAATACAAATATTTAGCAACAGCAAAAACACTAGGAACAACAACAGAGCGAACAGAGCAGAATACATGCGAATGCCGAAGCATTTGATACCCTACAAGATTCATTCATTCATCATCCGATAGGAATGATATACATATGTCAGAGTCACGATATGAAGACAGGCGCCCTTTGATGTTGTTCACTCCATGGCCTTGGGAATACAAACATTCGATCAAAATCAAAATACCCTTTGCCAGGACATAACAATGACGACTGGGAAAACTATCAGAGATAAAGCAGCGCATTAACGGACAGCCAGCAGCAGCAGCAGCATCAGTGGCATCATCAAAAGGAGCAGCATCAGTGGCAGCATCAGCAGCAGCAGCAGAAGTGCAGTGGCTGTGGCAGTGGCAGTCTTTTGCTCTGGCTAACGTTTCGTATACGCATTAAGTTCGTAATCTCAATCTGAATTCGAGAGAAGACAAAACCCGAACACAAGTTGGTTTTAGAATATGAACTGAATGCAGTAGCTACAATAGTAGCTTAGGGCCATAAAACCCACTAACTAGAGGGTTTTGGCATATCGAGAGAGCCCTAGAGAGTGGGAGGGAGGGGAGTGAACGATAGAGAGCAACAGGTCAAACCGAAAGATGAGGCCTATCAAGTCTGTTAATTACGAAATGAAATGTGGCAAATAAATCATATGGGAATGTTCACGTTTACTGAAAACCAGAAGGGAAATCCCCAGGGAAACCCTTACAAAGAACAAAAGACCGTCCAGCAGCCACAGAATACTGATTCACGATGGTGGGATTAGGCGTTTCTTGATTAATGGGATTTATTTGAATGGTGATATCACAGGCAAGCAGCTCCAATTAAAATTGAAGCAAACAGACAACTAATTGGCAGATTAATCACTGGCCAAAACAATAATTTCAGGATGCTGCAAGCTCTGTCCAGCAGGCTCTGCTTATTTAATAACTGAGAGCAGAAAATGGGTAATGGGTAATGGGTAATGGGAAATGGGAAACACTCTTGCTTTGACCAAAGCCAGCCAAAGCTATTCGAAGCATTTAGAAGCATTTACGTGTCCTCCCCATGGGACCCCCATCCTACATATGTACATCCCAAATTCTACACTCTCTATGTCCCACATGATATTCACTTTGAGATATTTTCGTTTCAATTTCAATTGCAAGTCACTTGGAGAGCTTAAATGGGGTAAGGTAACAGCATCCCATTCCTGCATCCTGCATCCTGTATCCTGGATACTGATGGCCATAAATGCGTTGTGGTTGATAGGTTCTTGCCACACACAGGGCCTAGAACTGGGGCTGGGGCTGGGGCTGGGGCACCAGCATCAGCAGCCATGTCAGCTGTTGGCCAGCAGCTGGATTCGGATTCGGTTCTCGAAAGCATTTCGTACATTTCGTACATGATAATGATGTTGGTTCTTGTTGCATGCGTTGCATGCATTTTGCAATTCCGGGGGCTGGCTGGGTCTGGATAGGCCGTGGGCCTGTCTCGATGCATCTTGCTGTGGCTTGTCGTGGTGTGGTTTATGGCAACATCTTGTCCAATTTATTACCACTTTCATTTGGTAGCATAATAGGCCATGCACACACACACAAACACACACACACACAAACGCACTTGCGGCTTGCAACTGCTGCACACACACAGACAGACAGTCGTATGCATACATCTATAACACGTAGCACTCAAAAATACTCAAACATTGGAAAATTGGAGTTCTCGTTTCAGCCTCTCGTCTCTCATCTCATCTCTCTGTCTGCCTCTCTGTCTGTCTGTCTGTCGTCTCGCTTCTGCTTCATCAGTTACATGCTTTGAATAATTCAAGCGTATTCGGTCTTCGTGTCCTTCGTGTAGGCCTTTGCCAAAAACCAAATGTTTTTTTTTGCTCTCCACTCATCGCTTATGCCCCTCGCCAGAAGGGATAAAGGCGCTTATACACGTTTGTGCTCTCAAAAGTAATTAAAATATTTTTGTAAATAATATTTGCCTCTTTTCACAGAGGTTTGCATGTTGTATATTTGTATATTTGTGGGAGAGCATGGATTGAAGAGTATATTGGATTCAGAGAACTATTTTTATTCGGAAAGCCAAAGGATGAAGCTCCTCAAGAGCTAGAGCTACACAGTGCAGTACTACATCCAGACGTAGTAAATGATACCCTATAGAATCCCCAACGTAACAATTTTGCACTTAAAATTCTGAATATTCTTTTAAAACGAATAATTTCTTGTTTACTCGTGATTTTTGTTTATTATCTACAAAAAAAATTAAATTAAATATCTACATATGATTTCTACATAGTATACTACTTGAATTGCAATTTGTACTACATTATAAATGACGTTCTGATGGCTATGTGAACATGATTAAACCTGCACATAATTTTTGCAGTAGCAGAGGCGAAGAAGAGCCGAAACATTCGATCAACTCTTTTGCATATGACATCGCGAAGGTAGAGGAGAAGAAGGAGAGCATGAAATGCGCGAGTAACTACGCCGACTGCGCTGCACCTACGCAGCACGCATTGCAACCCTCTCACCGATATTTCTTTCTCACTCCCACTGACAGGTGATACATGTCCACTCTTGCAGTAGCAGAGGGAGAAGACTTTAAGCAGACATAAGCTACTAGCAAAAGAAGCTGACGAGAGAGTGGCAGAGCGGGCTATTAGTAAGAGAGCGTGGGGGAGAGCATAGAATGCACCGCTTCAAAGAGCGCGCTCGTGTTCTTGCACTTACATTTTTTCACCCGGTCCAAGCGCGTGCGTTCGTAAGTTAGCTCCGCGTTTCAAACCGAAAAAATCGGGAAAATAGTGAAAAACTCCATGAGTAAAATGTGGAAAAGGTGTATAGTGAAGTGAAGTGTAAAATCAGTGAAAAAATTCATATAAATTTACCCAAAAAGTGTGTGTGTACTGCAAGTGTTGTGTTGTGCAAGTGTGTGATCAAGGGCGGCGGCGCAGAAAGAAGGAGAAAAAGTAGGAAACTGAATATGAAGTGAAGTGAGTGAGCTCCAAAAAAGTGATGCGTGTTTGTGCGTGCACAAAATACGCAAAGTGATCTCCCTTTCCCTGAAGTAATAGTGGAGAAGAGAATGAGGAAGAAATGAGCGTGAGCGTCTCAATTTTTTTTTTCCGTTTGAGTTCCAGCAATGTGTGTGCCAATTCTTGTCCCTCTCCCACCCCAAGAGAGTAGAAGGAATCAAAGAATGAAGTGAAGTGAGTTCCAGCAAAGTGTGTGTGTGTGTTTGTGCGTGTTTAAAAGTGAAGCAAATAAAATTTGCTGCCAATGTTCCATGGTGTCAAAGTGCGGAGTGCAAAGAAGAAGAGCGATCGTAAATGCTCTCGCTCCAAAATCGAAGGCGTTTTACATATCTGACTCTCTCTTGTTTGGTGTGTGAACTTCCGCCCCTAGTGCCACGCCTTAAATTTATAAGCCTAGTGTTTGTGCCCCTTTTTGTTTTTTTTGTTTTTTGCGTTTCGTTTGCGTTTTCGGTGCGGTTTCTGTGAGGTTTCGTCGTAGCTGTCGCGCGGTTTTTCTCATCATCTGAAAAAAACAAAGCAAATAAGTAATATGTAACGGAAGTTTATTGGTAAGTGCACTGTTTATATTTTTTGTTTTTGTAGTGATTTTAAGAAATATGCACTTGCTTTTTAAAAAGAATATAAAAGATTCCATCGACTAGAATTCAAGGGTACCCACATCTTTAAGTCTTCCGACTAAAATTATAATTTTACACCGCGCGCTCTGCAACCCTCTGAGCAATCTTTCCCTCTCACTTCTATCAACAGGTGACACAAGCCCTCTCTTTTGATCTGCGTTTGCATTAGCTGAGGGAGAGGACTTTGAGCAGACATAAGCGATTAGCAAAAGAAGCTGACGAGAGAGTGGGAGAGCGGGCACTTAGGAAGAGAGCGTGGGGGAGAGCATAGAATGAACGCCTTTGCACCGCTCCAAAGAGCGCGCTCTTGCTCTTGCTCTTCATATGTCAAAATCGGGAAAATGGCGAAACATAACATGTCCCGCAGGTGTGTAGCCAAAGGCAGGTTGTTTATTTTGTTAAGATTTTTCAGTTTTCAGAATATTTTACAGTTTTCCCAGCCACTACATTCCCTGTTTCCAGTCAATTGACTGCTGAAGCCTAACTATCGCATAATTATTGTATATCAAGCGGGGTTTATTTGCATATTTAGCAAGGATAGTGGCCCACTCTACTGGTTGCACCGTGCCACGCTCCACAGGCTGTTGGCCCATCGTCACACATTACGTATACGCGCAATGCTTGACGCGAGCCATTTCTGGTGCACATCCCCAGGCGCAGTTAGCGGAAAAATATAGAGAGAGACAGACAGAAAAACGTGCTGTCAGTTTGGCGGCTGTTGAAAAAACAGAACAGAACTCAAGTGTTGAATGCAACCACACCATGCCACTCGTCATACTCCCTCTCTCTCTCTCTCTCTGTGTCTTTTGTGGCCTTTCAACAGCAGCGACAGCAGCACTCGAGGGCGGATAGTGTGACATGCCGGGGTGTGGCATGGGGCGGGGGTGTAGGCGCTTTTTAATTGCACTGGAAACAAAATGCTAAACACTTGTTGGCTGCCGCCTGGCTGCCTTCCAGCTACTGTGGCATGCCTTCTATGCCTCCTCGCGCGCGGACGAGGTGTCATCAAAGCTCTCTCAAAACAGCAATCGCTGCTGCCATTCGCTGTTGATGTTGCACTGGCAGTGGCTGCTTGGCAACTGCTTTGATTGTGTGCCATAACTGAAGGCAGTTTTCTATGTGGCACTTCCTTTGGTTCCCTTGTTTGTCCTGTTTGTCCTGTTCCCTTCGAGTGCCTGGAGTTCTACTTTGATCGCACTGCAACATTCTGCGACAGTTTTCGGATTGTAATGAGTTCCCAGGGAGGCATTGGGGGCACGGAGATGGCGTTGTTGCATCAAAGATGATAGCAATGCAATCCATTTGGGAGTCATTGATTACAAGTCCAGAATTTACTCTGCACTTTGATAATTTCAATTGTTAACAATGTTCGATTGATACTTTGGATGATAGACGCCTCATTAAATTTCCCCCATTCGATCAGATAACCCACCGATGTATTGGATGCATTGAGCGCTTCATTAGCCACGTTCAACCATGTTTAATTAACGACCACAATGGAGAGGCGTACACACATATGTCACTGACATACGCTGGAGGGTGGAAGGGTTGAGGGGTTGAAGGTTGAAATTTCCGACTCTCTGGTGACATTTGAAAAGTTTAAAATAATATAATTTTCAACGCTATAGCTATGTATATGGCAAACTAACAAGTTCGACTGGTTGCCCCAACCCCCCCTCCCCCCCACCTGGGGATGGGAGCCAGACGGGGTTTGTCTTAGCCGGAACTTTTCAACCCGAAAGAGGGAAAACTTTTGCCTGCACTGTTGCACTGGTGGACCTGGACAGCCACACACACACACACACATACACACACACACACACACACATACATCTATTGTAAGTTTTCTTAGGCTGTGGGCTGGGGGGAAAACGCAGCGTTTTCCGGGGAAACCAGGCAGGCAGCATCGACGTAGTCTTTGGGGAAATTAAACATTTTCTATTTGAAAACTTTGCTCGTGTGTCTTTTGCGGAGTCTGCGGAGCAACAGTTGCCCCAGCTGCCCCTCTCTACATTAGACGCCTTTGTTCCAGCAACAATTGCGGAAGTCATAATTTTTCCTAATTTTTCTTCGTTGTGGCAAGTTTTGGTTCCTGTGACAAATTCAGCAGCAAATTGCTGGCAGCCGAAAAACTTTACTGCGAAAGTTCACGTTGAGTTCAGTTCAGGCTCAGGGCTGGTGGCACGGTGGCAGGGATCTAAATGTCAAGCGGGTTACTGTCATAGGTGTTGCATATTTAATGCGCCGCCCCCGGGTGGCAGCATCAGCAATGCTGCAACACAATTCAGCGATTGAGGCAAGTGCACCCCAAACGCAAAGTGCATGCAAATATTTTTGCATCAACGATTGTTTTGCGACTGCATGTGAGAGTGCAACAGAGAGACAGAGAGAGAGAGAGAGAGAGAGAGAGAGAGAGAGAGAGAGAGAGAGAGAGAGGTCGCTTGGACCTGGGTCTGGGGTCAGGGGTCAGGGACAAGGACACAGCCAGAGCCCAGTTGTTGAGTAATTGCCGTTGGTGTGAAATTTGGCAACGCTGACACAGAGCCGGAAAAGGATTTGCTGCTGTTGGGTTATGTATGGTCGGTCCAAAGGCTGATTGAGATGAAGGAGCAGCTGAAACGAGCTCCGGAATGGATGCCATCGACGTCGCCAAAAACGTTGCTAAATTTCCCCAAATCACTGTGGATGGCATCCATGAGATTGAAGGGAAAGCTGCAGATAAAAACTGCAGATGGAACACATTGAAATTGATCGGTACTTTCACCTTTAAAAGTACACGAACCTTTGTCTGATGTTCCCCAAATAAAATCAATTAAAGCGAGCTGCCAAAAAAAAAAAATATATTGGAGAGCTGCCCCCCCCGAGCTGATGGAAAAACTACTCATTTTCAGCGGGAAAACACGATTCGATTTACAGAAACCAAAAGAAAGAGAGAGAGAGAGAGAGAGTGCAAAAAAATTGGTTAAAAAACCGAAAATAATTTGCACATTGACGAAAATGAAATGCGAGTGAAACCGGTTCGAAGTGGGGGAAGGGGAGTAGGGGAATCTGCTGCTGGGGCTGGGGTATTATCAAATAATTCAGTTGTAATCTGTTTTAATCCGGCAGACATCCCTCAACAAAATGTTTGTTTGTTTGTTTGTTTGTTTTACCAACCCATTGGCCATCCAAGCTATGAATTTTACGAGTATTTGGTATTTATTTTTGGCCGTTTTGCTAAACATTTCCGAGATTGAAATGCGGATTCGGGATAAATCAAATATGTACAGGCACATGTGCTATAGGTACTACCTACTGTGACTATCCTGATCTGATAGAATGATGGAAATTGTCCAGCTATTTTTATGTCACACATGGAGAGAGAAAATGTATGTTTCAAATGATTTAAGCGGCTTAGTGTAATGGCTGCTGACCGGCAGCGACCAGCGGGTCTAAGAGGAGCGAATCTGTTGCGGTCGCATAAATTATACAGTTTAATTTGGCAATATAGATTAACAAGTTCATGAACATATACATACATACATACATACATACATACAGAGAACACCAAATAGAAATAAACAAAAGTTTCCCGATATTTAGTGTTTTTTTTCTGAGCAATAATCGGCTTTTGATCGGCTTTTAATCGGCTATTGAATCTGTTCGATTCGAGAGCAGCTCTTCAAATCCTTTGTGCTGTATAAATCATTTTACAGAGTGGGAATTACGAACTACAAAGTTTTAGCTTTCTTTTCCTCTATGAAGACCAAAAACTCTGCTGCCACTTGCTACTCCTTTTGGCAGCCCTGCCCGGGATGGTGCTTAGTCGGCAGCACGCTACTCGCCTCATTGGTGGCACCACCGTGGAGACTCGGGATGGCCCTTGGCAGGCATCCCGCTGTGCAGCGGAGCCATCATCCAGGAGAACTTCGTTTTGACCAGCGGTTGGTGTGTCCACGGGGTCTCCACCTCCACCACCGGAGCACTGGAGGATCACTGATCGCCGTCTCACACTCGCAGAGCTACGACAGCGACCTGACTCTGCTGTACCTCTGTGAGAATGTCATCCTAGCCGATAATGGGGCACAAGCAATCCCACTGGCCATGTGGCGGGCATCGTCTCTGGCTGGGGTCACACCTGGTCGAGCAGCTGTAGCTTCTTATGGCACAAACTTGTCTCGTGTCTTGTTCGGAGGATCCACAACTGGGAGCAGTGTGCCGCAGATCTATCGATCTTTGGAGCGTACAACCCCATCCAAGGCCTCTCCGAGCGGACACAGTCGCTGGCGCCTGCATCTTTGACGAGGGCCAAGCTCCTCTGGTAGTCGATGGCATCCTCGTAGGCATTCTTGGCACGGTTGGCCGATGTCTATGCGAATCTGGCACAGCACAAGAGTTGGCTAAAGGAGAATACCAAATGGCCAAAAAGCGAAGTGGAGAAGATGAATAAATTGACATTAGCGTAGCTGCACTTACCAAATGTGTTGCCCATGTGTTGCCATCTCTTTGCTGGGGTCCTGGGGCGGCACTCAGCCCAGGACTACAGCCGAGTCCATGCAAATGTGTGTCCACAATGGCCGCCGCCGGACAGTTGCATTATTCATTGTGGTTGCAACAAAAGGGAAAATGTTATAAAATGAATCTCAATGGATGTGCTCGAAGCCTCAAGTACCCTTGAAGGGTGGCAGGGTAGATAAAGTGACTAATCCAGTGCATACCCACTATGCCACAGTGCATACCCTCTACAAAAACCCGATCAAATTGTAGCCTGTAGCCATGTACTTAAGTTAATTAAAGTTTATTTTTTGTGCCAAAAAGCCAAAGACAAATGGGCGGAGGTGGCGTGGCAAGGCCATGATGAAGAGACTCGGAAGGTTGACACCATTTATAAGCTGCAGCTGCAGCAGTAGCTGTGTGGCAAGTGCAACCGCGACAGGTGGAAGGCTCCGTCCGCTCTTGCCACAAAATCAAGATCTGGGAGGGACACAGGATCCGGCAGGCAGGAAAGGAAAACACTTTTAGTGGTAATTGAAAAGTTCTCTCTTTCTCTCTCTGTTTAGACAAATACCTCCGAGTGCGGGGGGGCAGCTGTTGCCACTGCCTCAAGGACATCGACACGAAAGCCGTTTTGACCATTTATCAGAATGTTATTGGCCAAAAACAAAAAAGGGGAACAGAGAAGAGAGGAAAAGCGCAGCCAGAAGAACGAAGACAACTGCAATAAAATGCAATGTTTCTATTACAGCGATTTACGTGCCACAGAGACACAGACACACAGACACACAGTCACAGAGGCACACAGTGATGTCCTGGTATTCCTGATAGCTCGATAAGTCCTTAAGGAATGAAATCACAGAACTCTTCCATCAGTTTGGGTTTGTCTGGTCTGTCCATCCACAACGAGCCTTCACTGTACTCCAGCTCAACTCCAGCCAATGTGCAACATTTTTATGGCTTCTTTGGAAAGGAAAGGAAAGGAAAGGAAAGGCGAATTCTGTGCAAAGTTTCCCTGGAATGATGTCCTTTGGCCAATGTCCTTCTGTAGTATGTTTGGCTGGTGGCTCGTGGCTGCTGCTGTTTTGGGTTGCTTGTTAACTAGCGGCAACTGGAAGATAAGCAGCCCCAAAATGTTTCTCTTGTCGTTGGTCAAAAGCATTTCCCCGTCACTCCTCCTGCTCCCCCGCTCCGCTGCTCACCCGCTCTTTTCTGGCTCTTTTAATTGCTGTTGAACTTTGAAACAAAAACAGAAATAAAACAGGAACCCATTCCAGCAACAGAAGCTTGCAACAAATCGAAGCAATATATTTGATTTAACTTGTTTGAACGGAACAGAACAGAACATATTGTAGTTTCGCGCTTTTAAAACTATTTGGGGAATTGCCGAGATTTGTGGCAGGCAGCATGTGGAATTATTATGGCAGTCATGCCACAATTTATGGCTAGTCAAAGTGCGGGACGGAGCGGAATTAAGTTCCCAACTATTGTTGATTTTTTTTGCTCAAAATTAATTCCATTGAAAGTCCAAATTAGTTGACATAATAGGAGTAATTTAATTTTATTTTTTAACAACAAAAACTAAAAAAAAAAAAAGCGTGTGTCCTTTGTGCTCTCCATTGTTCGGTGGCAATTAAATATTTAATTTTGTTTTTTGTATTCTTTTAATACATCGTTTTATTCGTATGTTAACCAAATTTTCATTTTCCAATTAAGCTTAATATGTTTTTAATTCATGCACTCACTAGCTTATTTAATTGAATTTGTTATGCAAAGCGATTCGCCACCTTTTCTTGCCACCGTTCAGGGGCAAGCTCTCTCTTTCGCAGCAGTTTACCCTTTCACGGGGGGGTATGATGACTTCAGCCAGAGATTGGCAAAGGACAAAAGGAGGTACATACATACATAGAGTGTATAGAGTATTCCTGTTCCATCCATCATCCTACATACATTTACCAAAGTATTCTAGTCGAAATGGGAGGATTACCTTGTCGCAATCATATACTTCAGAAAGATCTACCCAATCCCAATCGAATATGGATCCATATTGGATAAGTTTATCAAAGCTACAATAGAAATGATTAACCAAAGACAAGTTTTGATGGTTAAACCATATTTATTATTATTTATTTTATTTATAAGTTTACAAGAAATATATACTATATTAAATCTAAGAGGTTCAAGTGGTCGCTAAACCTTCAACTCTTTGTTCTATTTACAATTCACAAGGAAAGTGTCAATTCGGTTAATGTTTTGAGTTCTGGGTAGAAAGTATCTACAAGTATTCGAGCTCTGATATCTTTGTAGTTCAGACAGACACATCTGATAGACACATCTTGGAGCTGCTCATTGGAGCTGCTGTACCTTTGAGTGAGTCTCACCTGGCGTCGAGGTTAGGTTAGGTTAACCCGTATGACCCTCCTGGGGTCTCCCATAGGCCAGTATGGCCCTTAGTTATCCGGTTGTTTATGGACCTTTACGCGGTTGCTAGTGAGGTTTTTATATCACCTAAGATTGAGGTGTTTTTGGCGAAGGCCAGCAGTTCCTTTGGCGACCAATTGGAGGCATCTTCTAGCGATGTCAGCGTCGGTGCGCCCAGGTACCTTCTCCTGGCCCGTGAGAGAGCCGGGCAGCTGCAGATTAGATGTTCTAGGGTTTCGATGGCCCCAAGGCGTCGATGTTAATCGTGATATTTAATTTTGAGTTTAACATCAATCATTATTCAGTTTTCTATACAGTTTTTCCTTAGGCACAAAAGGTCGCATATCGTTTTTTAGGGTATATCTCAGTCGGCTATCCCCTTTATTTCCTGTTCTGTTTTTACTACAATTAAATTTTGCGCTTCAATCGACAGGACAGCGAAAGAGAGTGTGAGAAATGGGAGAGGAGGGAAAAGAGCAAGCGAAAACATTTAAATTAGGATTAGTTCCATATGTGCGTGAGCTTTTAAATCAAAACGGGCAGCGTTTCGAGGGGTGGGGTGGGGGTGGAAGGGGACAGTTTTTGGCCATTTGGCAGATTTTTCTTTATGCCGCGGGAATATTGATTTGGTTCTGGTGCCAGGGACTCGCACACACATGCTTTAATGTCCTAACAACATTTGTAAGTGAGCAGCAGCACTGTCCTGTGTGTCCTGTGCGTCCTGCACTCTCCCCCCCTGGCCGGACATTGGGAGACATTCAAACGGAGCGCACGGAGGGCACGTCGTCGAGCGCATTTTCAAATTATATTATTTTTGAATGGCTTTTTAGAAATTAATAATTACACATGGCAGCCCAGCCATTTGTATGTGTGTGTGCATGGGGGATGGGGGATGGTGTGCGTGTGCGTGGCATTTAATTTTTATATTATGCAACTGTCAGCGTGTCGCGGGGTTAACGGCTTTAATGGCTGCATGAATGGAAATGCAAACAGGCCAATGGAGGAGTAACGGTAGAGCAGAGGGAAATGCAAGGCTAGCCCGGGGGTGGGAAATTAAAGGAAAATAAGTGGACCGATCTTTGGCCTCGATTGGAGTTCTTTTTCTGTTCTAAAGGGTAAAATATCTTCCACTATCGAAGGGAAGAATATCAATCGCTGGTTTGATTCATGACTAAATTATCCAGAATTCAGGCACAGAGCAGGGAGAAGGGAGACAATCTTCCCATGTAGAGCCAGCCTTACAGTATTACTGCTTGCACCTTGCTTTTTTGTTACCTTTTTCTAGTCTCAGCCAGGATAATTTATGAGCCGAAATTGCGACCATTGAGGAGCAGCTTTAGCCATAGATTTCCCAGCATTTTCCACCATTGTTGTATCGGCGACAACTCTTTTGGACGGGCTACATCTGTGGGCTCTATTTTTGCTTTTGTTTTGTTTTGTTGTTTCGGGCATCCCACATCACATTTGTATCTTCCAATCCTTTATTTTCCGCTTTTTTTTATTGCGGATTGGGCCCCCATACGCAGGCTGTCCGCCAAATATTTGGCCAGTTTTCTTTGACTCTGATTCTCCGCAGGAGACACCGACTCCGGCTCTGCCTGCGACTGGAGCTGGAACTGCGACTCTGAATACTTGGTCTCCCATTATTAATTGCTAACGTGCGCTGATTTCTGCCGCTCTCTTTGTGGCATTTCTTTCTCTATCTCTCTCTCTCTCTCACTCTCCCTCTGCCAATGTTCGACTGCCATTTAACCCTTTCGCTGCTCCCAGCTAACTGTTTGCTGTTTTCCTTTTCCCTTTCCCTGCTCAGTGCCCTTTTCCGAGATTCCCTGTTTGCTGTCCATTGGGCTCAGCAGTGACATTCATGCACCGGCGAACAAAGCGTCACAGAGCCCTGCAGGGGTTCTCCCTGCCCCGTAAGGCAATAAATCAATGCATGCTCTCTCTCTCTCTCTGTCTCTCTCTCTCTCTGTGTTTTAAAGACTTTCCGTCCATCTCCCTTGATGCTCAGTGTTAAATTTAATGCATCTCCCATTACCATTCCTATCGCAAGGTATATTTTTTAGTGGCTAGCGATAGGGCGAAGGCCTTACCTTGGCACTCACATACCCTTGCCGTTGCCGTCGCCGTCGCCTAATGAGGAAACCATATCAAACGGTGTCGCGGTTGCGCTTCTCTCCTAATTAGTTGCCATTTTGCGCTGCATTTACGTCGCTTCCCTTTGACTCTGATGAGTTTTGGCACAATCGATGGTATTTCTATGAATATTTCAAAACAAACAACACACTTTAATTTTAAACCTTTCCACCAAAAAGAGCCAACGCAAAGGAACAAATTGCAGCTGCAACTTGGTCACTGGCAGCGGTTTAAACATGCTCCAAAGAGGGGGGACAATGGACCCCATTTCCAAAATATGAATATGGAAAAAACTGTAAACAAATACAGGCAAAAACGCACACATATTGTGGCACGATAGGTTTTTGAGGGACCCCCGTTGCAGCCTCGCTGCAGCCATGATCGAGAAATACCGAAAATACATTAATTTCAGCTTCAGTGGGCCCATACTAAAATGTAGTATTATGGTTTTTCGGTATTTTTGTCGCTACTTGCATGAGGGTATTCCCGTATAGCGTTTATATTCAACAGGTATCCACAAATCGACACTTGCATGGGCATAGATGTTGGATGGTATGTTTTATTTTGGTGAATTTCGGCGGAAAACGTATCGTATAACAGCAGCTGATGAGAGGGACAAACAGTAAGAGGAGGTCTTTTCCTGCCGATATAAATCTGCCAGGAGAGGCAGAGACAGGGCAGGGGAGGGGAGGAGAGGCAGAGACAGGGCAGGGGAGGGGAGGAGCGGCAGAGAAAAAGAGTAGCGCTATGCCGCTGTTGGTCTGTTGGGTAAGTGGTGTAGGGTTGCCTTACAAGTTTCCATGACATTCGAATGAATGTATGAAGTGGCAGCAGCAACAGAGTGGACTGTGTGTATCGTGCATGAATGTGCATGCATTACATTGTCAGGCGGCCTTTTAATTGCTGTTGCCGTTGTCGTTGCATTCCCTCTCTCTGTGTGGGTGTGTGTGCGTGTGTGTGTGTTTACAAGCTGCGCCAATTTCGCGCGGCTGTTAAATAAATCCCTCCTTCAATCCTTTCCCTCTCTCTCCTCCCTCTTAAAACTCAAAATTTGTTGCACAATTTAAGCGCTGATTGCCTCTGCCTCTGCCTCGGCCGCACTCTTTGCTACTCATTTTAATTTAATTTCTATTTAAATTCATGTCATCTATGCGCGCGAAAACTTTCGTGCAAAACAAATTTTACGGCCAACACTCAGGGCTCTCACGCCTCTCACGGCTCTCTGATGCCCCTTGCATGCCCCTCGCCTCTCTTGCCCCTTCGGCTGGGCGCTTAATTACCCCTGGCTTATCACAACATCTCGAAGAGCCAGAAAGAACGAAGAAGAAGATGTGGCCGCAGTCGACGACAGTTGAGTTTCCTTAATGAATTATTTAATCTACGCCCCTGGATCTAGCCACCCACCCACCAATCTCTGCCACATCGTCTCGCCTGGCACTTGGCTCGGGGGGGCGGGGGGGTCTAAGGGCGAGCCAACATTTACTCGGTTCGGCTAACCGACATTTTTTGCGCTCGACTTGTCAACCCCATCATGGAAGGCGGAAAAAAGTGCCTGGCGAAAGTTTCTCAACGACGACGAATGCCAAGATACACTATGAAAATGTCAATGAATTGATTTCTCTTAGTGGCAAACAACCTTTCCCTCATAGGCCATATACCCGTTTATCCATTTAATCGCATGAACTGTTGCGGCTAATGTAAATAGGCCACAGAACTGGGACTGTGACTGGCCTGGTCCTGGCCTTCCTCTGACTGCTGGCTGCTCCTGAGACTCCGACACCGACACCGTCTGAGACTCACACTGAGGCTAATAAGTTAAACGACACCGTAACACAGTTACGAGGGCACATATTAATGCCAAGGCGGCGTGCTGCCCGCCAAACCAGAGACCTCTGGACGGGATGAGGGGAGAGGAAGCACACGGTTGAGTGAGCGTATTTGTTCACCTATTTACCACGCAAATGAAGTTGAAAATAACTGTGAAATGAAGATGAAGTGCCAGCAGAGAGAGAGCAGAGAGAGAGAGAGAGAGCAGAGGAGCAAAGCGAAGCTGAGGGCAGCCACCAGACAGGCCGGCGCCTAAATGGAATGTAAATATTTGAGCAGCGACACAGCAGGGCAGAGCAGAGCAGAGCGCGTTACGGTAACTTTAACGCTTCTGTGGCCACCAGGAGAACGCAAAGGAGGGCGGAGCACCAGGGGAGGACGAGAAGGTAGGCGACTACCAGGAGCAGCCAAGGAGAAGCAGCAGCAGCATCGCCGACTTGAGTATCCGTGTGAGTGTGTGTGTGAGTCTCACGGCGAATATGTGTGAACGTGTGTGTGTGTGTGTGTGTGTGTGTGAGAGCATGTTTAACTTGGCAGCCGTATGTTTATTTTGGCCCATTCTCTCGCTCTCTCTCGCACGCCTGACAGCTCCCCAAAAAGGCCTTAAGCGGCAAAACAATGGCCAAGTGAAGCCATTGAAGGACAACGTGCCTCGGCTCTGGATATGGCTCTGACTCTGACTCTCACTATGGCTATGGCTATGGCTTTGGCTTTGGCTTTGGTTCTCGCTCAGCAAAGGGAGCAGCGTAGCCAGTGCTCTGGGCCTTTGCGGGTGTTGGAAATTAAAGTCAATTAAAAGACCGGAGAAGATTTCCTTGTCTATGTGTGAATTACACTATGTGCAGAGGGTATGTTAGCTTCGTGCATGTGTTTGCCACAAACAGAAGGATACCCTTTGTGGTCTATAGAAAACATATTATAGGGCATATCATTGTGATCAGCATTAACGATCGAACTTTACAGAGATTCTTGATGATGATTTGATGATGAAAGAGATCGATTTCCAAGAGTTTTTAAGAGCTACATATATCCTATAGATCACTGTACATAAGGTACATTCCAGGGTATACACAGCTTCGACATAATTCATTCCCTATCAAGAGAGAGTACTCCTAACCCACTTTCATTTTTTTTTCTTGCATAAATCAAAACGAGCAGCAGCTTCTTGAAGAGTCTCTATCTCTTTTTTGTGTGTGTGGATATGCCTGGGTGTGTATGGGTGCTTTGTGGTTACATATGTGTATGTGTGTATGTATGTGTGTGTGTGTTTGTGTGTGTGTAAGTTCAAGGCACTAAAGTGCATGAACGGCCCAAAAGTAAGCAAGCAAAGCGGGTCGAGTGAAGGAAACTCCTCGACTGAATGGCTGAAAAACCCTTCCAGCCAAGCACTTAATTAGTCATACACACACACACACACTCGCACACACACACACTAGCACACATCAAATGATAGGACTAAACGCACTAAGCAAAAGACTAAGAGACTCCGGTACAAAAGTTAGTAATTAAAGAAGTTTAGCAAGTCTCGAATTGAATTAAATTTAAGCTTAAAGATTAAGGAAGTTGTGAAAGGGCAGCCGCTTGATAGCCGCTCAGTTTGATAAGCAGGTGATTGTTTGATAATGTTTGAAGTTCAGCTTAGCCTTTGGCAGCACTTCCTCCGTCCCAAAAGGCCGGACAGATCCCCGCGTAAGATTCAGCCAATCCACAGATGCACCTGTTTGTAGATGGTAAATAATTGACTCCACTTGCTCCAGGGATCCCAGGGATAATCGTCTTAGCATCCTCTTAAATGCTATTTGAGTAGAGAATCCTTTCAATCGGCAAGGCTGTCCGCTTCAGCCATCGCCAGAGTTTTCATTTAGCAACATTTAACGTCAATTGTTTTATGACTAGCAGCAACAAAAACCACACAAAAGCCGGAGCCAGGAGACGCTAAAAACAAACAAAAAAACTCAAATAAAATAACATGATTTATTCAGGGCAAACTGTGAAAAGCTCAAGAAAAAAAAAGAGAAAAAAATAAAGGGAAAACCAACTGAAAACTTAGCAGAGTGCTGCGAAAATGTGCTAAAGTAGCGTTTTCTTTTAACTCTGCCGCCAGCCTGCCACCCCGCCAGCCCCGCCAGCCCGAAGCCTTTTGTGGAGTTCATCTTGCGGCTGCATTCACCTGCGTTCTGCATCCGAGTGAGGTTTTAGGGGCGGAAGCTCGAGGAGGAGGAGGAGGAGGAGCTGCTGCTGTGGTCACGCGTTTTCTTATCAAGAGCAGCCACGTGACCGCACGCGCCAGCCACTAAAAGATTTGCCGCATTTCGGCTCTGGCCTTTTGTTGCAGATTTTGCAGCCTTTTGCCTTTTGGCATTTTCAATTTTCAATTTTCCATACAGAAAACGGCCAGCGCCTTGGACTCTCCAGCTCTGCGGCTGAGTGGCTTGGCTTGGCCCCTGGGCGGCACGCTCTGTGGGTCTGGTCTGCCTCTCAGAGTCCTTCACAAGGATTTCTCTCGCTTTGTTTGTAATTAATAACACTCGATGCTATTTCCGAGCAGACCGCACATTTCCATAATTAAAAGACTGGCAAATCTACCGCCAGCATCTTAAAGACTTAAGGCAGGATAGACGAGGCGACGATGAGAGGCATGCGACACGCCGTGAGGCGGCAGGCGGCAGGCAGCAGGCGGCAGGGCTTTTGATGGAAGGAAATCCCTGCATTCCTGATCGTAAAACGAGTTTAATTTCATGCAACTCGAAAGTGGCAATAAAGATGGGGCAGGAATACCTTCACGCGGCACGCCTGTCTCATACTGCAGCCAGGTGGCAGCTACACGGCACTCAAAGAAGACCATCAAATGGCAGTGGAAGATGTTCAGGCATTTGATGATGCAATGCAATGCTGCACGTGTGTGTGTGTGTGTGCAACAGTTTGGCGATGGAAATCTTTCAATTTGCCTTTCAGTAGGGGATAATGTCCCCAAGTGTCAGGCAGGAGGACGAAAAAATAAATACTCTGCCGGAGGGAAGAAGAAGAATCAAACAAAAAAAGGCGAAACAAAAGTGAGATGTAACCCATCCGGCTGTCAAGGGGAGGGGGGGGAATGGGGTGGCAGCTCAATTGCAGGACAATCAGCACAATTGATTTCCCCAAAGTGCCTGCGTCCGGGGCCCCTCTGGCCGTCGGGGCATTAAAAGGATTTAATGCCATTTAAGCCAAACAATGTGAAGACAGCCAGAAAGCCAGGCCAAGAGCGGCAGCAGCAGCAGCAGCAGCAGTAAGAGCGAAAAGCAAAAACGTCAAAAGAGCGAATCAGCTACTGGCAGCAGTCCCCTCCCCTCCCCGCCCCCAGTACTCGTGCCACTTCTGTCCCATGCCACTGCCACTGCCACTGCACTCGGTAAAAAGTTTATCAATAAAATAACTTGTCGGCGAACGGACGCCGGGACCAGACGACAGACGCGCGACTCGAGACTCCTGACTCCTCCACGCTGGCTCCTTCGCCAAGTCAAGTCGAAAATTGCAGCAACTTTCTGTCAGAGAATCCTGTCTCTCTATCCGTCTCTCCCTCTCTCTCTCATGCCTCTCTGTCGCTCTTTCAATGGGAAGATGGCTTGTCAGCAGCCAAAGGACAATTCAAGTGCTGCAATCCTTGAGAAGTAACTTCAATTGCACTCATAGTTTTGGTCTGCGTACGGAATTCCTATATATATGACGTATACGCCATGTATGACAATGGCAAACGAAAACCCAAACCCCAGTTCCAGTTCCAGTCCATGCTCCTGCTCCTGCTCCTCCTCTTGCCCCCTTTTATTGGGGAAAACTTTTGCGGCTCATCAATTAGTCCACCTTGTCGTGGGGGCGTGACTCAAGCAGAGGCATGGGGCACGGTGTGTAGATCCTCTAATGAAAATCCTTGGCCAAAGTTAAAGGAAGGCGCCTCAAAGTATTTCCTAGAGACTTAAACTGCGCTTATTTGTACTATATTTAACAAATAAGTCAGAGAAGAAAAGTTGATAGATTAAAGTTGATAGAAGGTCCTTTGTTTGGCCGCACTTTTTCTAGAGAACTTTATTGTTTTGAACCACACTGTAGTGCTTCTCAATTGGCTTTGAGTTGCCTTCAGGAATGTTTCAAGTTTTGTGTAGAACGAAAGTTGGATTACCCAAAGAATTCAGCCACAATTTTCTGAGATATTCAGATACTCTCCCCCAAAACGTTGCATGTCACATGTTCCTCAAGCAATGCCTTAAGATTGTCCAGGACAACCTTCACCTTTCGCCTGCTGCCTTTCGTTTAATCATTGAACACATCCGAGCGAACGCTGCAAGCAGAAATAAATTATTAAATAAACATTGCCACGTGACTCTGAGGATGACCTTCCCGCAATGGCCACTCGAGGCGGCAACCAGGTGGCGAGAGGGCAAGTGCCACCAATCCAAAGGTGGACGAGGACGAATCTGGGGCCAAGTGGCGCCTCGTTGCAATCTTGACTCTGTTCTGCCTCGAGAATCCATAGGCCTTTGCCCAATTTGGGGTTGGGGGTGGTTGGGGGGACCATGAATTCTATATTCTCTATCTCTCACTGCTCTACCCTCTCTCTGTCTCTCTCTCTCTCTCTCTCTCTCTCTCTCTCTCTGTCTCTGGAGAACTTTCGCTGGGCGTTTTGGCAATTTGCAAGTCGGCTCTCTGCTGCTGCTGCTGGAATACTCGTAAGTGGCAAGCAAATGTGAAATTGTTTCGCTAGTGGCAATAAAAATGAGGGCAGAACAAAGGGCTGGCTGTCAGGCAGTCAGGCAGTCGGAGAGATGGCTATAAATGGTTCTCTTTTTCGCTGTCTCTTTCTGGGGCTGGGGCAGGGGCAAGGGATGCGCTTATATGGTTGACTTGAACAAATGACTTTGGGTAACGTCCTTTTGCTTGTTTATGCATAAATTCGAAATAATCCTGAAAAGTGAAATGCGCCAAAAATGTGCTGCGCTCTTTGGCCTGGCACCAGCCCCTTGCCCCACCCCATGCCCCTCCCCATGCTCTTCCCCATGCCCTTCTGCATGCCCCTCCCCATGCCCCTTCCCCTTGCTCATTCCAATCCCTCTTCTCTTCTTTTCCTCCCATCTCTTTAATGTTTGGCTGTCGGATTAGTGGCTTCCAACGGGGGGGTGGGTTGAAACCCCTTCAGTTGCCTCTTCTCTTTCTTTTCCCTAAATGTGCCACGCCTCCTGATCCCATGCTGCCTCTAAGTATCTATAACATATGCATAATAATGCTTGCGTTATCAATTTATCTCAAACGATTTGCGGCTTCTTTTATTTTCCAATTTTCTTTTTCTTTTCTTTTTTTTTTTTTTTTTTTTTTTTTGCCTAAAAATTCAAATTACGTCAAAAATATCAAGTGAACCGCAATTTTCATGCAACATCCATTATTATCCTCGTTTTGTTTCGATGTATGGGTGTATTGGTGTATCCTTGTTTTAGGTATACTCTCTCCTGTCGCCTCACATCCCCCCTTCCCCCCTGCCTGTTCGCCTCTGGAGTCCATGGCTGCAAAATTTTCAATCAATTGCTACTCTTCCAATTTCATGCATGAGAGCTGCCTAAAAGGTAAAATGTTAGTTGACCAGTAGTGCCTCCCCCCCACCCAGCCCCTTTTCACTCTCTCTGGCCACGCACTACCTCTGTTGCATGCAACACACACGCATGCATGTACGCAGAGGCTACAATTGAGGTTGATTCAACAACTTTTACCAGACGGAGTAGATGATGGCCGAAGTGTGGCACCTGCCACACAGCCTCACCTCACTCTCTCTCTCTCTCTCTCTCCATCAGCTTGTGCTGCATTTGAATCGTTTATTGTTTTAATTTTTACTCACAGGCCAAAAGCAAAGGCATTTTCCACATTGTTTACCATTTTGGCATTTCGCTTAGAGCACACTTTCGGGCCAAAAGTGGGAAATGAAGGGTAGATGTGACAGGGGGGGGGGGCCTGGGGGCGCATTGAGTGACGCCTGTGCGTAGGCCACATGCGGTATTATGTGCCACAACTGCAAATGCTCAAGGAGTGCGGTACCTTTTCCCCCTTAGAAGAATGAGACTGCAGACACACAAAGGAGGGGCACACTAGTGACTAGAGTCCTGCCTGACTGACTGACTGACTGACTGACTGACTTTGTCTTATAGGCTCAAGTCTCGCATTACACATTTCCCATTTCCCATTCAAAAACAGAACTAAAGCAGAATCAAAGCGAACAATGAACAATGAGAGATTGATTTTAATATCTGTTGCAACTGCCAATTCGAATGGGGCAAATCTGTTCGACTCTTGAGCGATGGGTGCAGGTTTCAGGTGGCTGGTTACAGGGGGAAGGGGGCTGGATATCAGCAGGGCAGATACCAAGAAATGAGAACAATAATAAGGACATAATCGATTAGGACTCTGTTTTACGCATATGGAAACCACAACCTTCGACACATTCGAATTTGGAATCTACCTTTGAGTCTGCCTTTCCTTCGTGTCCGTTTGCCTATGGGCAATTTGTACAGCGAGCCAGCAATTAGAGTAGAAAAACCCCCATAGCTACCGACTCATTTCCCTGGAAAGTGGTTACACTTTCATCCTGGATGCCAGAGATGAGTAGCGTTTCTCTCTTGGCCCTCTTCCCCCTTATCTCCATCCCTTTTCTAATTGACTTCAAAATTAGTTTTCGCCTTTTTGCACAACAACAAATAAAACGCATTTAAAAAACTAATAAAAGTAAAGTGAAGGGAAACCAAAAGGGATAAAACTATTGCCATTTGGAGCAGGTAAGAGAGGAGAGCGGAGACTGGAAAGCGGCGAAGGGAGAAGGGAGAGCAGTGCCATTTTGCACACTCAACTGGCCAACAAATCGCTGGCCAATGTTCACAGCAAACAAATAAACAACTAAATAAACATTCAACTTTTCCATGGAACTAAGGGATGGTGGATGTGTAAAGCAGGGGGGTGGGGGGGTTGAATGCAACAACGTGGAAAAAGTGTACTCCGCACGATGGCAACTTTCGTTTATTCTGTGGCGCCCCAAAACATCAACTCCAAATAATTATGAGGTGGAGCTTGAGGTGCGAGATGGCGCCCTACCCCTCGCCCCCATCCCACCTACCCCCTAGGCCTGCAGTCGTACTCGTATTGCTCCATGCCACACACACAACCTAACCCCCCGGAAATACCTGCTCCCTGTGGCTGGTTCAAATTGGAATTGTTTCTGGCATTCGGAATGGTTTCTCGCAGACAAGGGCAATAGATTCATTCCCATGAATAGATTTGATTTGGCTCTGGCCCTGGCTCTGGTCCTGGCTTTAGCCCTTTCGATTCCCCTGCCACATGTTGGCAGCAAAAGTAAACTAATTTCTGATTCTGTTTAAAATTATCACCAATTATCTTGACTTTCTCATATATTATGTTGACATATAAAAGTAAACAAAGTTTGGGGCTATTTCTATTGGGATGATATGGTCACTCTTCGCAGTGTTCTTCGCGGGCTATCGCTTAATACAAACATGATCGTTATCGAAGCTAAACAGTGTTACCATATTGTTAAACTTTAAAAATACCTTTGTGTGGCAATTAAAATGCCAACTATTTTCATTTTAATCTCATCGGAAAGTTGACAACATTTTCGCCTTTTCTTGTGGGAATTTGTGAAGTAACTAATAGGTTTTTTCCGCAAATTCCTTTCCTTTAATTAATGTCATTTCATTCGACTTCAGTAGTAGACTTTTCTCTTCTTCTTCTAACTAATACTTAGTTTTCCATTCTTTATTCTCCTCTTTAAGGCCGTCATTTTTCTATGTTCCCAATCTTTCCTTTCAACTTCAGGACTTCCGTGTCGTATCGGAGGACACGTATCTACGTGTAGTAACACCTTTAAAATCCATTTTTCATTTATGAGGAACATTTTCATTTATACGCAGGCAGCGATAAAACCATGCACCTTGCCCCCCGCCCCGCCCCGACTGCCTCCTCCACCTGCCACCTTCTGCCCCGTGAATGCGGATGGGTGGGTGGATGGATGGTGGGATGAAATCTTTAACCCATTTTCGTTAATTTTTGGAAGCACATTTTTTAATTTCAAAGCATTTTTGGAGCACGGTGAGCATTGCTATCCCTACTCCCTGCACAACCCACCCTTGCCACACACACGCACACACCCATACACCTTTTCCCCCCCTTTTGCCCATCCTTTTCTCCTTCTATGGCTGCAGCCAGGGCATTTCCTCTGATTCCCTTTCCCCATTGCCGATTGGGTGCTGGACAACTCTAAACACGGCAAAGATCTAGAAGCCGGGCGCTGCACCAGGAGCCCTTGCAGCAGCCGGGAGTCGTGGCAACAAGAAATGCGGTTACAGTGTCCAAAGGCCGTCCTGGAATGCCATAAATAACGTTGTCGGCAGAGCGGCAAGCCAGCCCCTGCACCAGGGCCGTGGCAGCAGCAGCAGTCTGGGACCCATTTCGTATCCTTTAGGTCCAGGGTCTATGTGCAGCAAGGATGCGAGTGAGTGGTGGGGAGGAATGGGGGGGGGGGAGTGCGTTACGTTTTTGGCTCTAAATTAAATTTTTGCCAACGCCAAAAGAAGCTGGAAATTTTTGTGCTGCGCATTGCACTGATGCCGCCGCATCGGGAGAAACGGAAGCGGAGAGCCATTAGTCCTGCCTCCTGCCTCCCGCCGCCTGCCTGTGGATGCTGCAGCGACCGCCTCTGTTGCTCGCTTTGCTTTGTGGCCACCGCCTCATTATATACTACATGCCACGCCTTGTGTCCACGTGTGTGTGTGTGTGTGGGTCTGCAATTAGCAGTCGCTTGTTAGTGGCTGAAATGGCAAATGGCCAACAGACAAACGGACAAAACGGACAAACTGATATGAGATATCGTGAAAATCATTGAAAATTTACCTAATTCTCATTTATCCTTTGCCATATCCCACGACGTCCTGTCGCTATTTCCTTGGCATAACTTTGCAGTCTCTGGGTTGCAGTCTCCTTGTGGCACGGTGACATGGCCATCAACTGTTTGGACATGACATAATGGTGTGATATTTGCGACAACCTGTAGTCAGTCCTCTGCTGTCTGTCTACTGCTGCCCCTGGCTGCCTCTGCCGTTGCTGGCCTGCAGCAAAAAGCCGCACGTTATCCTCTGCTAAGTGCAAAAGTGAATTGCATTCGGGTTGCCGTCTACTGCAGCTAAGTGGACTTCAAATGCACCCTGTAGAAAACGAAAACAGAAGGAAACTTCAATGTAAACATACAGATGTAGATGTAGATGTAGATGGTTATATATAGATGCTTAGATCTATAGATGTAAGATCTCACCGAGATCTACCAAAGCAAGAACCTTGCTTAAAATACAACTTAAATGCAAGCCAAAGCTATCCATCCATGGAATATACCCCCTAGAGCCCTATCTTAGGTTCTCGGCTGGCTGCCAGCGACACTTGCAAATGAACTTTGGCCTCAGCCCTAGACCCAGCCCCAGAAGAAAGGGAAGGCCAGGCCAGGCCACGCGGCAGGTGTCAGACGGTGTTCCATTGTGTTGCCACGCTCTGCATGGGGGATGAGGCAAAGGCAGCGGCAACGGCGACATTATTAAATAGTTTTAGCTGCAACAAACAAGTCTCTCTCCTGACAAGGCCATAAAAATGCAGAGAAAAAACAAGAGGAACAGCTCTAAAGTGCAGCTTAGACGGAGATGAAGATGAAGAACCTGACGTCCTGAGTTATGATAACAATGATGTGATGATGCACTTCATGTGGAGGGTGGCATGCCTCAAGGCTGTGATCCCTACTTAACTTCCTGGCGTCCTTTGTCCGACCCACAATTAGGCCTTTGGTCTATCCGAATGACAGAATGAGAGGCGGAAAAGGCGGAAAGGGCGGAGGCAGCTCACGTAACATGGCAACGGCAGAGGAACCCCTCTGATCCCAGCCCCATTTTGTGGCCCTTTTCGGGACAATGAAATTGAATTTAGACTAAGGTACCCGTCACGTGCCACGTACTCTCCTCTCCACCCGGATATGGTCGCCAAAAAACTTTCGTTTTTTTTCGTTTCACAAATTATTTGGATTTTTCTTTGCTGGTGCGGGGAAAACTTTGTGCTGCCGGAAAAAAGTTTACTGCATAATAAAGAATGAAATGAAACGGGGAAAGGGAGGGGGAAGGGGAAAGAGGGGAGAAACATACTAAGTAGAAGACAACCGAAACAGTTTCTCCAGGAACAGAGAAAAATAAGAAGAAGAGCTAGGCAAAAACCCCAACAAACAAAAAACAAAAAAAAAAACACACAAAGAGCGTACCAAATGATGGAACCTTAACTTCAAATCAAAATTCTGCCTATGATACATGTGAAGAGGGAGGGGGGAGATAAAGTCGAGAGGAAACCTAGGAAAAGTTGAGGGCATCTCCTAATTGGGGGCTGCAATTGGCAATGTCATTGCGTATGCGTAATGTACGACAAATCAAGCATACGCCATGCAAACCAAGCAAAGGAATATTTTATCATTGATTTTCGGGGGCATTATTTAAATGGGGAATAAGGATAAGGGAAGGGCAGGGACATCCCTGTGGTTTGAGGGGTTGGGGGGCAGCAGCAGCGGCAACATTCAACGGAAACCAATGGGAATCCGCAACATCCACAGAATTTGAACTCAGAAAGTAGAAAACTGAGGCCAGGTTTTTGGTAAACAGAAAATTTTGATGCACTTACAGAATATCCTCTCATATCTCTGGATATTTCTGTGGCGGAAATCAAGGAGATGTTTATATACCCTGCCAGAAAGAGTATACACCGTATATATGTATATATGTAATCGACGGGAAATATATTTATATTTATATGTGAGAGAAGAGCACTTCGTTGAGAATAAAAAGAATTGCATAAATTTTTCACTTATTTGGGCATTTTTACTGAAATTTTCTGTGTTCATTTTCCACAATACAAAACACATATATTTATCATACATACAGGAATACCGGAATACTCGTTAATGTATTTATGTACATATATATGTACATGTGTATGTGTGAGACCTCCATCCAACAATTGGCAACAATTTCACCCGCCACTCCACTCCCCTCCCCCACTCGTGCCCCGGCAGGTCCTCTACAAATGAATGAGTTTTAATTTTAAGGATAATTGCTTTCTGTGGGCGCTTTTTTGTGCGCTACACTCACTGCTAAAAGTATAAGTATGCCACTCACTTTCATAAAAATTAAACACACAATTTGTTTAAATATTCTCAATATTTAGGGACTCATGCAGCATGCAGCAAATGAATAAAAATGATTATCCTTTTTCGGGGCCATAATTGTTACTGTTGCAACACTGTTGCAACGCTACTGCTGCATAATTAACAGGTCTATCGAGCAGCTGCAGTTCTTTGGTGTCTCGACTTTCGGCTGCAGAAAATCAATATGAAAATAATTACCCCAGCGAAAACATCAGCCATGGCGCAGGGACGAAGCGTTGAAGGCTTTAAGCATAAAGCCAGGACGGGTTCTCGCAGACAGAAGAGATTTGTCAACGCTGCCACAGCCACAGCCACAGGGGGGGCACGGGAATTCCCAGTGCAACAACGCTCTCAACAGGCTTTGAAAATAGGGGGTGGCTGGTGTGGCAAGTGGCAAGCTCTTTGCTGGCCATAACCGAAACAATCATCATTTGGACACTTTTAATACTTTGTATGCCATTGGGGGGCCCAAAAGGAGATTCCAGGCTTCAACTCAAGCTCGAAGCTGTAACAAGTGGCATCAGCAATGTCACAGCTTAATTTTGGGGCAGGCAGCAGCAACAGCAGCAACAGCAGCAGCAGGGCCAACTTTCTAGCTGCCGAAAATATCTCGCGGGATTGAAATTTATTCTTCACTCTGGCAACTTTTCAAATAAACAAAAAAATAAATAAAAAAAGAGGACGAAAGGAGAAACTCTCGAAAACCCAAACTGCAAACAGAAGTTGGAGCTCAAAACTGTGAACTCTGAACTGTGAACTGTGAACTGTGGTGCGTGCTGATTAGTTTTTGTGGCTGATATGTGCCACTGATATGTGCCCCCCACCAGAACATGCCCCAAACTGTGACTGTGACTGCGACTGTGACATGTTGCTGCTTTAGAAGGATTCCGAATTCGTATGGTGATTCATTGAATGCAGAAAGAGCTGCAACCACCACATGTTGCATTGTTTGCCACTTGGCAACATGCCCCACACACCAACGCCCAAAGCTCAGCAACAGCAGCATGCTGCTGCCACAGCTGCCACAGCAACAGCTGCTGCTGCAACCGCAAATCGTAAATGTTGTGACAGTTAATTTTGACAAATTTGTCCAAAGCTTATCACTTATTGATGCTGCAACAACAGCAACAATGCATTTGTGGCATGCAACAGCAATTTATGGGCTGCCAATCGAATTTCTTTTGGGTGTGGGGGGGGGGGGGGAGGGGTTTGCTGCATAACCAATTATGAGGTTCGCCGGACAACAAATTAGTTTTGCAATGGACTTGATCCATTTGGTGGCTTTAATTGTTAAACGGCTAAAATGGTAGCGACCATCCGCAAAAATGGCCACAGCTACTGCCAGCCCCTGTCCCCCGACCGAAGATACCCTAACGGAGAAGCGAGGAAGAAGCCTTCTAGAAGCCTCATCTCCACTTGACTTTCCAGCTGGAGGACGCTGGCATCTATGCGTGAGAGGCTGTGGGGCATACCAGCTACCAGCAGCCCCAGCAGGCCCAGCAGGTCGCCTTTTACCTCACCGCACCTCACCCCACTCCACCACACCTTTGGGGGCCCTTTGGCCGACCGACTCGGATGGGAATCCCAAGGATGATCCTCTGGTGAACCAAAGAGAAGGAACAGCATGATCTGATCACAGAGCCAATCGGAAAAGAGATCACTAGAGAAACGGGCTATACATATATGTATTGTGGTAGGATACTTAATCCAGCCAATACGGCAACACTAGTACATATGATACTATAATACACTATAACAATATATGTATACTATAAGAATACTAAATATACGGCCACATTACAAATGTGTAGACCGACGCTCGTGCACTTTTGAAGTGGCATCGGAAGCGAGAGGTACAGAAGAATAAAGAGACGACAGTTTTATTTACTCTCACAGTATGTATGTATGTTTCTGTCAGAATCGAATGGGTATTGTTCGTCCTATTCTATAACTAGAGAACCAACTAAATACCGAAATAAGTGTACATCTGTATAACTTGGTTTAGGAGGTTTTAGGGGGGCGGTGAGCGGTCGTTTCATTAGCTGCCAGAGTTGCCATAAAGCTGGATTTAGTTGAGCGTGTGTGTGTGTATGTGTTTCCGTTTGTTTTTGGATCTCTGGCAAAAAGTGTAGATTAAAAACTTTTCCCATTACGTAAAAATTAACAACTTTTGGTGCTATTGTTGCTATTGCTTTGGCTGCTTCTTGACCGTATCAAAAACACCCAGAGAGAGGGTCAAAGAGGCAGAGAGAGACAGACAGAGAGAGAGACAGGGAGAAATGCATAGAGAAATTGTTGCACTGTTGCACTGTAAATTTTCTGGAATAAAGCACTTGCCACGCAGAGAGGCGTGGCCGTTTCGACTCGATTTAACCCTCGAGCATTGTTTGCGGCTGGACTCTTGAGTGTAGGAATTCTCCCTCACTTTAAGGACCAGACCAGAGTGAAGTCTTTCTGTGAATCCAGGTGGAAATCGTTTATGGAAGTGCAGATTCCAGGTTGGTCGTAGAGCACTCAGAATTTCAAGGAATTTTGCAGGATTCCAAGGAATTTAATAAAAGAATCTCCGAAATATGCATCTAATCGCCATGCAATATCTCTGGCAATCTATCTCTACTTATGATGATCTACCCACTGAATGAGGGTAAGGGGTGGGGGGGATAACACTTGCCCCCTCTCATCGCTTGTATCTGTATCTGTAACTGTTTCTGCTGTGTTCTCTCTCTCTCTTTCTCTCTCTCGCCTTATTTCCTGTGCTTATTGTATGTGTATCTTTTCCGCTGTACACTTTTCCGCAATATTTGCCAGCTAGGAAAAGCATTCTTGGCGATTTATGATCCAAGAGAGCGCCCCCCCCCCCCCCCCACCCTCCCCTGCCCCTGCTACTGCCCCTCCATACCCATTTTCAGCCGGCAATTGCAGCGGATATAAACATTTTGAACGCTGAATATCTGGCATTTCTGTGGCAAGGTATGGGGATGGGGATGCTGGGTTTATGCCACTGCCTCATGATGTGGCACGTGTCGCTCTGTGTATTACATGTGTGGATGTTCTAGGTCCTTTTTTTCCACTTTCCTGCGAGTATTCCGTGCGTCTGACTTTTGCCAAAGTCGCTGCAATCCGCAGTGCTTATGTTTCACTTTTCACAACATAAATCCCCAGGGAGATGCGATGGAGCCATAGATCCCTGCCCAGAAGCCCTGCCGCAGATGCCCTACCAGCTTCCAGGTAGCATATCCGTATCCGTATCTCTATCTTTTCATCTATCCAACTGCTGGCTGCCTGCGAGGGCACTTTCAGATTCAAAGCTCTCTCAACTCGAGACAAACTTCAGTTTGCTGAGCTATTTATTTAGATACTTTTCAGTGGCCCACCTACTTTCACCCTCCCCCCACCCCCTTTCGTTTTCCAGCTAGAACTTCTGGTACAGCTTAAATCTGGGACTCCTTCCTCCTCTGGGAGCTACTTTGAGCTCCTGTAAAGGAATCTGAGCCATGCATTATCCTTATTATTGCTGACTGTCATGGAACGGGGAAAGGGGCGAGGCGCGGCGCGGTGCGGTGCACGGTGCACGGGGGGTAAAGGCTTACGCTATAGCTTTTGCTCAACTTGCAGATAAATATGATGTGCCACACCCCCTGCCCTCTAACTCGTGCCCTCGCTCTACCTCGCTCTACTTCTACTGCCAAACGACGAAATCATGTGGGCCCCTTGCCCCTGCCCCTCCCCTGCTGCTGCTCCGCCCCCTTTTAAACTTCTTCCTCGTCTCTGACTAAAGTATTATTTAATTTTTCCATGCCTCGCGCCTTTCCATATATCTGTATCTGTTTTTTTACGAATTAATGTGCCAAGCGGCCATATTAAAAAATATTCTATATACATATTTAAGTGCATCCTACGAGTTGGTCAAAACAGAGGGGGGGGAGGGGTGGCAGGGGAGGGGAGGGGAGGGCAAACGTCAGAAACTTTGGAAATTATTACTTTGCTTTGTTGTTGGTCGACTGGACGACTGCCCCTGGCCGTGGCTTTGGCTTTGAAACCAGTAAGCCACATACCCTACAGGCTCTACGGATAAGGTCTAGGTCTGGTCTATAGGCACCTGTCAGCGAACTGGAGCCTTTAATATATAAGTTAATAGAATAAAGAACTAATAAATAATAAAATTATAGATGAAAGGAATAGTTTTGTGTATGTAGAATAAATGTAAAGATATTTCCAAAGAATATTCGTTGGTTCTTAGACTGACGACCCACAAGTATACCCTAACAAGCATACCCTGTACGCGTAGCTCATTTACAGTGTCTGCCAGGAGCAACTGTTTCCCTCTATAATCCTCCAACCCAACCCCCTACCCAACCCCCTGCCCATCCCCCATTCCATCTTATATCTATTTCTGCGGCCTGCATTTCTACTTTTGCTCATTAATAACGTAAACCAGCAACAAAAAAGAAAAGAGAAACGAAAATAAGACACGAAGAAGTTGAGAAGCAGCAGCGGCAGTCGCTGGAAACAAGTTGCAAGAGAGCCGCAGAGCCATGGTGGCAGCTACAAACAAGTCAACAACTACAAAGGCAGCAACAAAGGCAGCAACAACAACAAGATGGAGAGATACTTGCAACGTTGACTGGCCGCACGAAAAAGAAAGTTGAACGAAAAACCAAGTCAAAATTGAATTATGAATATTTAAAATGTGTTTAAGCATTGCGGCGGCTGCCACTCGATGCTGCCACAGTTCAACTTGTTCGTTTGCCATTTTCCATTTTGCGGTCTGATGCCTGCTGATGAAAATCTGTTAAAAATTGAGATACATATATATATACATATATAACGATAAATGTATATAGCTCTATATGTACCTATAGTTTACTTTACAGCTAGATACATATGTACAGTGTCTGGCTTAAGTTTTGCAACGGAGCAATTAATACGCAATGCGCTGGAAAGTATGCTCTAAAAAATGTTCAAGCTGATACAATTATTTTATGCAAAAAGTCAAAGGACAAGGCCTGCACGGCCTACGTTCTGTGGGGGCTTATGGCTTAAGGCTTACAGCGGCTCGGCTGCTCGACTGCCTGGCCTTGCCTCCAACTGTTGGCCTGGCCAAGTAAATGTCAAGTTGGCATAAATAATTCACCAATGCCAGCATCAGCCGCTGCTGCGCTGCAGCGCGCTGGTGGCAACATCATCAACATCAACAGCGCACACACAGGCAGGCGTCTGTGTACAGGTTGCATTGTCCTTGCAACGGCATGCCTCATAAATTCCAACAAATGTCTGTCAGTCGCACAGTTCCGTTCCTTCCTCACTCAAACGGTCACTGCGTCATTCAGTCATTCAGTCATTCAGCCAGTCAGTCCCTCAGGTCCGCTCGAGGTGAAAATCTTTGCACTAATGGCGCTGTTTTACATAATTGCCGTGACATTGCACAAATTTATTCAACTGCAGCTGGAAGCTGCATGTGTGACCTCGAAACAGGTGCAAGTGTGGGAGGCGATCTACATACGACGATGGGATACCCTGTTAAAGTGGATATTATGGCAAAAGCAGAAGAGAAAGCAGACTCGTATATGGAAGGACTGTAACGAGATCCTGAATACTGATGGAAAGGAATGCAAAACCTGAAAAGAAAAACATTTAAAATGATTGATACCCCGTTCAAGGCGATTGACTTTCCCTTTCAGGGAAAACCCATGTTAATTTCAGTAATGTGAAAGTATAAAACTGTGGCTTTCGATGCCACACACACAAAGTGATCGGGCGTCGATTTAGTATTCTTATGGTATTATCTCATGTACTAGTGTTGCCGTATATTTAGTATTCTTATGGTATTATCCTATATGCTAGTGTTGCCGTATTGGATGAATTAGGTTATCCTACCACAGTAAATAGGAAATTCAAGCATGAAAAAAAACTGACAATCGATGATAAAGCATGGAATTAAAGCCAGAGTTATTCCTCCCAGGATTCCCAGAATCCCAAGTGCAATTAAAAAAGATACCTGATACCCTGTAAAAAAGAAAAACATAAGCCCCAAGGCAACAAATCTGTTTGACTTTGAGCCCTTTTGGAAGCCATCAGATTACGTTTTTTTAAGCCACCCTTTAATCCATAATCCATAAACTTGCCATTCCTCAAAGTCGTATAGGGTATTGCCCGGACCTACACACACACACACACACACACACAATAACTGACTTTGGACTTATGCACTCTTGGACACAGAAAGGGGCAACAACAAGGAGGTGCACAGTAAACACACAGAGTGGTGCACAAGGTGGGGGAAAGGTGGGTGGGGTTCGGGGTCGAGAAGCATATCAAGAATATGAATTGCTTACTGCGAAGGTGCTTTCTCCTGCTGCCGTGCTTTCACCCTTTCTCTGGGTCCCTTCCCTAGCCCCTCAGCTATTGTCCAACAATGAAAAGACAGTTACAGCAGCAGCAGCAGCAGCCAGAGAAGCAACCAGAGAAGCAGCAGGCAACAGTCGCCTTTTGTTCTCCTGGAAAATATAATAAGGCAACAACAACGGCAACAGCAGGGCAACAGAAGCAGCATCAACAGGGGCAAACAACAGCAAACAAACAAGCAGCTCAAAGAGACAGAGAGAGAGAAACAGAGAGAAACAGAGAGACAGAGAGAGAGAGACACCCACACATAAATGGAAGCATTGGTGACTTTGTGGCACCCACACTCTGCCTCCTGCATTCTGCCTTCTCCATCATTGTCACCTTGAGCTTTGGGTTATTGGGTTTTTGCACACTCGTCCACGCGTGGCCTCCTGACACTTGGCTCCCCAGCCCATCCCCATCCCCATCCTCATCCCATCCCAATGCACTTTGCACTCGGCTTAAAGTGGCAACAAAACCAGTGGACAAATTGGTAGATGCAGGCAGAAGCAGAGCCAACAGGAAGTGGGGAGAATACGCTCTAAATGAAGGCTATCAAACGGGAATGCAAGCTACAGAAGATGGAGATGTATCATAAGATGAAGATAGATGAATATAGATGGATATACAGGTTGAAGCAGAGACAAGTACAGGAATCATAGACTGATTCTAAGTGATACAGATGGTAGATGGAATGGTGAAGTATCCCCAGATAGAGATGCAGATGTGCTAAAGTTTTACCTAATTTTAGTTTCATTTTCTCAAATTTTAAACATTTAAAATAAGAAAATGTAGTCAGCTCTGCTCTGTGGATTCACCGAGCATTTCCGCCTGCACCTTGACATCCCCCGTTGTCCCACCCCCGTTTTCCACTCCTCTCCTAAGTGGATCCACAACTCTCTTTGTTTTATCCGCTTGTCCGTTCGTTCCACATACGACAGGACGAAGGACGACGGACTATGGCACCACTATGGGACTATCCAAACAACTTTGACTTTGAATTTCTTTCACAGCCACAATGTGACACCTACACCCTGCACCCTGTACCCTGCACCCCCTTCTGTGCACCCCCCTCTCTCTCACCCTCTTCCGCTTGACCATATCACTTTGCTTATCGGCAAAGAGCGAAAGGCCAAGAGGGCACAAAAGTTGATAAATATTTGTTGTGTCAAAATATTTGTGCACGCTTTCAGGAGAGTCAAAAGAGAGCTAGAGGGAGGCTGGCATTTGGGGGGGGGGGGGAGTGTGCTTCACGCCTCAGTTCTCTCTTAGTTCTCAAATTTTGTTGTTTGGTTTTAATTGTGCCAATGAGAGAGGGGCAGAGAGACGGGGGAGAGGGGCACAGAGAATGGACAGTGGCTGACTGCAGTGGCTTTATGGTGTGGTCAAAAGTTTGACCTCGCCCACTGATATACCCCGAAACCCCTATCCCCCCCGCCCGCTCTCTCCCATCCATCAGCCACACTCTTTTCATGGCCATAAGCCATGTTTGTTATTAATGTGCATCTGTGTGCGTGCCAAGAAACATGATCTGCACGCTCCACTCGCACACAGTTTGTAGTTTTTAGTAAAACTACTTGACCATGCCCATTTGACAGTATGCCACCCCCTTACCGCCCACCGCCCAAGGTATCGCGTATTTATTGTGCAGGGCACATGCCACGGCTCGCATGTTACATTTTATGTTTGCCCAGACTTATTTATATGTATGTGTGCATGTTTGTAGGTATGTCTCTATGTATGTCTGTGTGTATGTGAGAGGGAAGTACCGCTATTTATGCCGCTGACAACACTGGCAGAAAAGAGAGCAAAAGCAGCAGCTCCTGCGAATATCCTTTGGATTACCTGCAACACTGGCAGCGAGATATTTCTCGCAGTGCCCGTGCCTGGTGCCTGGTGATTCGTGGTAGTTGTGTGTTTAGTTTTCGGCCACGTGCCTCGCATAATAAGAAGCGGCCGCCTAGCCGCCCAGCCGCAGCCGCAAACTTCACAATGCCACAACACGCCTGATGCCCGTAGGAGCTCCTACAGCTCCTGCGGCTCCTGCAGCAGGCTGCAGGTTAAAAGCGCATTACAGTTGAACTTCATAAATTGCAGCAGCAGCGGCAGCAGCGGCAGCGGCAGCAGCAGCAGCAGGGAGGGCGGGGGGCTACAATGTTCACATGCCAAGCAGTTGGTTATAGCTGCCACATTCCTCTCATTCCACGTGCCCCTGCCACAACCACACAGAGAGCAGAGAGCGAGAGAGAGAGAGAGACAGAAGTCATTTCATTCTCATTGCACATTCCAACTGAGGCTGAGTCCCGGGCTAAATGCAAATTCAGCTTACAAAGGACACGTTAGGGACTCGAGCACATGTCAAAGCAAAAGGCAAAGAGCCCCCAAACCAGACCCAAAAAGGTACCCAAAGCTCATTAGTCCAATCCCAAAGAGTGTGAGAGAGAGAGAGAGAGAGAGGATGTATAAAAGAGAATGAGTGTGGGAATAGAATTAAGGATTAAAATAGTCCTGACAAATTGACTTGAAGCCAAAATGCAGTTTGCCAGAAAGATTCGGTAAAGGATTCGACTAGGGTGCATATACATACACACACACACACGTGTGTATATTATGAAACGTTATGTATGTATGAGTAACGAACAGCTAAAAAATCTATAAATGTAAACTAATATTTTGCGGAATATTCCCGTGTTTCAAATGGCATTTTCATGTCATTAGTGAAACGGAAACGCAGTCTAGTCTGGCACATCGATGCCACGTGCAGGTATGGCATGGACATTCCACTGACACGCCTCCATCTCATCTGATGTGGCACTGCCATCGGCATCGGCATCTCTCGCATAATAGACAGACAGCATTTCCGCCTCCGCCGAATGCTATCCATTGAAATGTGATTCCAGATGAAATGCAACCAGCTGAAGCCGTCGAATCGACATCCTGTCATCCTATTGTGCCTACCATACACAGTGCTTAGAACAATATGCTGGAGCCCCGCCCCCTCCCCACCTGTTTCCCCATTGAATTTATAATCAAGTTGACATTGCCAGCCCCTAGCCACCAGCCCTGCCAACCTGTTCTGCTCTGCTCTGCGGTTATATGATAATTAAAATTGAACCCCGAAAACTGCAACAAAATGGGGATCACGCGCTGTGGCAGCTGCAGCATTCGAGGGATGCCTCTGTTTGTGCTGGCCAGCAACATTTTCTAGTCGATTGAACCCAAAACGGACACTGAATATTCGCAATATACCCATACATATATGTAGAGTACAAGCACATCATGTGCATAATTGCGGACTGACAGCCCAACAATACGGCTGTAAACCGGCTGTGCCGATGAGAGGAGGTAACTGCAACTGCAGATTTGTTCCAACCATTTGGCTTATCGTATATTTGTACAGGGTATAAGGCAGGGCACATCGGGGTATGCCGAACCACTCAGACAGCTCAGGTTGAAGTCTTCTTCCATTGCCAAAATCACTTACCTATGGCAAGGATATGGCGCTCTAATTGGTGGACAGTTCCTATCCGACGGTATCTTATCGTCGGGCCCATCAATGACTTGTTTTGGAATTGTTTTGGGTTTGAATCACCGCCAGGGATCCTGGCGATGGATGCACTGGAAGCGATGCGCTAATTTGAAATGCCACAAAG
This sequence comes from Drosophila athabasca, assembly GCA_008121215.1. NCBI lineage: Eukaryota > Metazoa > Arthropoda > Insecta > Diptera > Drosophilidae > Drosophila > Drosophila athabasca. Next base: position 1,894,124 of record VMQQ01000019.1, on the reverse strand, counting down.
GCATTTTACGATGGCGTCGCCAGCGTCGTCGTCGTCTGGCCAGCCGCCATTGATTGCAATTATTTTCAATTTTGGAGCAAAGGCTGGACAACACAACAGTTGGGGAGGGAAAATGTCGGTGTGGGTGACGGTGAGGGTGAGGGTGGTGTAGGAGCGACCAGGGCTGGCGGGACGTACGTAATTACGAATCAATTGAAACATTAATTCAGCACCGTACTCGTAATTGATTGGGGCTGGGTTCAAATCAAATTAGAATGATGATAGAATGATGACGCCAAATAAATTAAGAGACGTAAGAGATGAAAAGCGTTTCCGGCCATTTGGCCACTAAATTTGAAGACATTTGGCAACCCTGGGCTGGCCATCAAAAGGACAGCAGAGGAGCAGTATAAAAAAAGAGAAGAAGAGAACTGAAACCGTTGAAACCTCAAAAACCGTAACCGAAAATGCACTCTCCTCTTGCACGCTGAATACGAATGCATTGAACGGTGGACAGGAGAGGAGAGGAGTGAGAGGGAAAGACTCTGTTAATTTGCTGTTACACACGCACAGGCACACACATACACAGTGGACACGGGCAGAGTTTTTGGCGGCAAAATGAATTCAATTAATTAAATTACGGTTTTGTTACACTGGTGGACAAATTGTAATTGAAAGTGGAAATAGCGATAGAGAAACTCTGAAGAAAGACTACGATCTCTGCAGAATAACAGAATAACAGATTAATAATAACTACCAAAAGTACCAATCGAAGGTTGATATGGCAGAAAATATGCCTGACAAATTTCATTTCAGGAAACTTAGGACGAGAACCGAATAGATAGATGATGATAGATAGATAGATAGATAGATAGATAGATAGATAGATATAATGATAGATACATATGTAAAGTCTATTGATATACACAGTTCTTTCAGTAGAACCGACCCATTGCAGATACATATGTACATAAATAAGTGCACCTACAGATATTTACATATGTATGCATAGTCGTATGTTTTCCATGAATATTGAGGACTCCGAGGACTCTCAGAACTCTCTCTGAGGTGGACTGCCCGGGCGGGCAACTCAATTACAAGAAAAGTTCATGCCGTAAATGCAGTACAAATTTCGCAAAGGCCCCTGCCACGTGTGCTCGGTGCCCGGTGCCCCCTTGCAACTTTATCTTATTGGTGCAATACTCTTTGTATGTATTTTTTTTTGCGTGTGTGCGCGCGTAAGTACGCTTGTGTGTGTGTGTATTCTCTTTGGCATTTGCGCAATTTGTGCCTCGATTTTCCAGTTAAATTGAGTTAAATTAAGCGCATACTCTAATTAAGTTTGTCCAAATGGGCCAGAGAGTGGGGTTCAATTATGGGGCAGAAGCCTTTTCCGATCGCCATTATTTCCGCTGCTGCTGCTGGATATTAATAAAATTACTGACAAATGTGTGTCTCTCTGTGTGTCTGTTTTTTAATGTTTTAATGTTGTTTTTTTTGTTTTAAAGTGGGAACCCGCGTTAAATGCTAATCTGCCACATTCGCATCTGGTTGGGTTCCATAAGTCAAGTCAAGTGAAATGTCTGTCATATGGAGCACAGAACTCAAAAAACAAAAAAGTGTGAAAAAAAAAGGTTTTTTTTATAGTCGACGTTCATCACGGCATGATGAACGGGGGCGTCAAACTGTCAAGCACCCATCATGCCACCATCCCATCCCCTTTTTGCATGAAAGATAGATGAACTAGAGGTTGCGATCCCACTGTTACAGGGGGGAGGCTGGTGACTGCGGGGGGGGCTGGGGCTGCTGGTGTCTGCCTGCTGTGTAGGCCTCCATTTTGTGTGCTATTCATAAAAATTGAGCAATTTCATGCTGTCGTTTGCTAGTTTTTTCTGCATCGCGGCTTTTTGCTGCCGTCGCGGCTTTGTTGCACACACACACACACCCACAACAGACACGCACACTTACATGTATGAACGTGAGAGGTGCCTCCTGCTATCTCATTCCAGCACACAAAATTCTTGTGAAAGCGAGTGATATTTTTGCTGCCCCTCTCCAACATTCAGCGCTGTACAACACTCACGCATTTTTAGCCTGCAAGGTGTCTTTATGCAGGGTAAGGAATCGCCGTGGTATTTTGTGTTGGTTTAGCGGCCATTCCTCACCCTACAAAAATGCACCCTGCATGTGGGACAGTCAAAAAGCCAGAGAGGGTGGGAGAGGGGGGAGGCGAAACAAAAACAAGTGCTTCTGGTTGGAGTGTTTAGATTGCAGCGCAAAAACAAATCACCTCTCTCCCTCGCGCCCCCACTCTAGCACCATCAACGCCTACGTATGTATGTATGTATGCCCGTTAGTTGGTTTTTACAAAAAATTATGCCCAAAATTATGCAAAGTCATGGCAAAAATGCACCTGAAAACAAGAACAACAAAAATAGCAACAAAATATATGTACGTTTTGCAAGAGTTGGCAAAAACTGTTACCAGACCATAAATTACTATTTGATTCAATTTTTAGCAAGCAAACATATGTCTGTATGTCCGTATGTCTGTGCGTGATAAAAAAATATATGGGAAAAAGATCAGGTGCGAGAACCGGAGCTTTGAATACCCTTACAAATCGAGGGTGTCTGATTTTCACATACCCATGTATGTATAATGCTAATAAATATTTAAAACTAAGAATTAACATGGTTCTATGGACTCAAATATAGTTTCTACAGTTGTCTTGAATTATCTTTTATAACAGAAAAGAGTTTTCCTCAACCAGACTTATCTAGTGAGTCCGACTTTCTATGGCATTACAAACTGGCAACCAAAATCTCAATCCCTTATACAAAAAAGAAGGGAAGGGCATCTCACAAGCAAAAGAAAACAATAACCGTATTTAGTTGCAGTGGCAGCAACAGCCAACATTTTGTGCAACAGTTGCAGGTTTGGCCCCAAAGAGCAGTCCCCGGCCTTTGCAAACAAAATGCCTGGCAGAAAAGTAAATTAAATTAAGGCCAGGCCGCATATTGACTGCAATTTAAGAAGCGACTCTCTAAAATGAAAGCAAATTAATTTCATTAAAATCCATTGGAAATAATTTTCATTGTTCATTGTTAGAATTTAATTTGAAATAGAAATTTAATTTAGAAATGATAAAATAAATCATTTGAGCCAAGAAGAAATGAGTAAAATGCAGTGGAACTGCATCAACCAAATGATTCAAATGTACACGAATAAAATTAATTACAGTTAATGGCAGCCACTCGACTCCTCAAACCGAAACCTTTTAAGCTGCCGCATAAATTTCCACACCCCGACCCACAGTCAGAGCCACAGCCGCACTGATAGCCGCCGCATCATCATCATCATCATCAACAGCAGTAGCTGTAGCAGCAGCAGCAGCAGCAGCAAATTTGACCCTTCACCTGCTGCGGAAATGTGTGTGCAACAAGTTTATGCATCCGCACGCAAGTGGGAGGTGGGAAGTGGGAGGTGGGAAGTGGGCGGTGGGATGGTGGCACGATCTCATAAATTAAACTAGCAAAACCATGAAAAAAAAACGATGGAACAGACCCCGCAGAACCAGAAAAAAAAGATATGCTGCCCAGAGCAGAGCCCTCCAGTTCTCGGACCGTAGCCGGATCCCGAAACAGGCGGGGCCAGGCCAGGAACAGAGCCACAGAAGCCGCAAACATGCAAAGCCAAAAAAAAAAGGGATACAGTGAGGCATGGGGCATGGGGCAACGAGTGCAGCACAAACTAAGCACGTGTCAAGTGTGTGGCCCAAGTTTTAATTTGCACGAGGCATCCACATCCCCTACATCCCACACAGTAAGTCGTATGCCCCATCACACCCACAGAGGACACAGAGAGGGATCCCTCCCTACCGACGTCTGACGCTGAGTAACTGTCGGGCTTGTTAGTCCTTTCATAGCTGGGAGCCGCCTTGATGTCTGACAATGTCATCAGTTGCAGCTGACACAGCACCAGTGCACCAGTGGCAGTTGCAAGAGCAGTAGCAGTGGCAGTGGCAGTCGCAGTGGCAGTGTAGCAGCACCAGAAGTAAAGAAATCAGCAGTGGCACATTCCCAGTTTTGAGCTGCAATGTTGCAATTGCTGGACCATGCTTCGCTGCCATTCTCTCTGAAATCTACTCTCTCTCTCTCTGTGAAGAGAGAGGGTAGCAGAAGGGATATGTGTGTTTTGGGAAGCAAAGAGATCAAACTACGATGATGATTCCAGGGTGTCCCCTAGTCTCCTAGTTGCTTGGGTTGGTGCCACATCTTTTGGTGGGGCTGCTCAAGGGGGGTGTCTATGACAAGTGGCCAAGTGCGTGTGACTCTTAGTGCCCCACGCCCTCGGCCACCCCTGCCTTTCACTGCCATTGTTTGCTGTGTGGCACCCTGAAGAGGCAGATAAAGGCCCCCTTCGCTCGGACGCTGTCAGTCATTCAGTCAACCCGTCATCCCGTCATCCCGTCAGTTATCCAATTCACCGGTCAGTCATTCAGTCAGAGCCAGTAAGTACCGCTATCCCCACCCCACCCCACCCCACCCACACTGCATCATTTGCTGCGTGTTGAATTGTGTTTTCATTTGGGTTTTGTGCGGCACTGATTGCCGCATGCCTCAATGACATTTCATTTATTAAGTGGGCCCGCCCACGCTTGGGCTCACTGTTTGTGCAACTCAGCGTGGCAGCAATTAACTATGCAACGACCCGCTGACGTCACCCATGTAACTGATACCGATCGGAGCCCCCTGCCCCAAAAATAAAGTGGAGGAGGAGGAGGAGCAAGGTGTACGGCAGCCGGGAATTGTGCGGCATCATCTCTGGTCGCTTGCTCGCCTTTGATTTGTTTTGCCAGAGTCCACGTTCCCAGTGCCCCGTGCCCCGTGCCCCGTGCCACGTGTCTCCTGCCTCATTCAGTCGTATGTGTTACTTGTATCCGCTACAAAAGAGCATTTGCATATCAAATGAATTGCAAAGAGCATGAAACAAGCAAAAAAACAAAAAGGCACACAGAGTAGGGTCCTGTCAGCCCTCCCCCCTCCCCCCTCACTCCATCCCGTTCCTCGTGGATCCCTGTTAGCCGGCTGAAATATAAATGTTAATCCTGGCGGCGTCAATTGCAAAACGTTCAACGTTGTTGACAGCCAACGGATGCCCCGAGCCCTAGGCAGAGGCTGGGGCAGGGGCAGACAGACAGACACAACATCCTGGGGAGCCATGATGTGACGCCGGGGCCTCGTCCTGGATGGCCAGGACCTTCGTCCTGGCCTAGGCCAGTATGTCAACGGGTTTTTAATTGATTTTCATGGCTGCAGTTTTTGATTGTGCTGATTGACGCATCAAATGAAGTGACTTCAGTTCGGGGCCCCACAAGAGCCCATGTGTCCTTCCGTCCTGTCCTGCTCGTCTGCCTGTCTGGCTGTCTGGCTGTATCTGTGGCTCTGGGCCCATATCAGTGTCGAGCGAAAGAGCAGCAGTGGAGGAGAGAACAGAGACCCCCGCTGCCAAGCAGTAATTAAATTTGTCAGCCGGACAAAATGTTCCCACACAGGCTGATGGCGGGCAGCGGGCGGTGCTCGGTGGGCTTTTCTGTCCAAGTGCACAACGTGGCGTATGCGTGATGCGCCGAGCTGCAAAAGGCCAGGAGGGGGAGGAAGATGAACCAGAGCAGAAGAAGTAGGATCATAAGAGACGAAAAGAGTAGAACTTGTGAAACCAAAAGGTTTTGGAACCTCTGAGGTTGTTAGACTCTTGCAGAAGGTTGTGGGTTATAGATGGATGATAGCGAAGTAAACGTAAGTCGAAACTGCCAGTATCCTAGCTGGTTATACTATGTACATATATCATATGGCCTGTCATAGGAACGATCGAAAGAAAAGACTGTATGACCGAATGTTGAAGCTACTCTGAAGATACGAATAGTCCTACTTAACTCGTGTTTTCTATATTCTGTATCTGCATTCTGTATCTGCAAACAAAGAGGGTATCAAAGGGTCTGCTGTTCAATCCACAAAGGTGGCTGCTGTCCTTTGCATCATGGCATTCAATGCATTTATTGTTTATTCTCTTGCATTTGCGTAAATATCAACGAATGAATGAATGAGGGAATGAATGAATTGGTAAAATCAGTGAATCATTGATTCAATGAATAAATTCAGACATAAATGAATGAATGAATTTTCTTGTTTACGGCACAAGCCACTAATGAGCTGCCTTCCACCTCTGGTGTCGGTCCTGGTGCTGGTGCTGGCTCTGACGTCAGTGTGTGTGGAAGCGGGAAAGTCAGTGTGTGTGGAAGCGGGAAAGTGAGTGATGAAAAGCCAGCAAGAGATGGCCGCGAAAATCTGTGAAATCTGAGACGCAATTTAAAAATCATTATGAGAACACATTAAGCGTAAAAAATTAATGAGCAAGTTGCGTCAACAATGAGCTAGGGCCTCGTTCTCCTCCTCCCATTCTGCCATCCTCCAATCCTCCATTCAGGATGTGGGTCGTATAGGTATACGGATGGGTGTTTGTGCTGCAGTCTGTTTAAGGTGCGTCCTTGTTCCGCGATTGCAACATTCTCTGTGTCGTGGCTTTGGGTTTCATAATGGTGGAAAAATGTACACACACCCACACACACACACACACCCACACACACACATAGAGACAGAGGAAAACGGAGGAAAATCAAGAAGGAAATCCCTAATAGGAGGCAAGCCAAGGAAGGAGCTGGAAAATAAGGAGCTGCTGGTGGTGTCTCCCCTGAAGGAGCAGCGGCGCTGATAGGATGTCGACTTGAATGGCCCCAACGGCATTGGGTTTCAGTTAACGGTAATAGGCAAGGAGCATAGGTCCTGGCAGATCCAAGGAGGCACAGGATGATTCACAGAAGACAGAAGGCAGAATGCAAAGGCCTAGCGCTGGAGTAGAGGGGAGGGGTGAAAGGGTTCAGCCAAGAAGTGCAATTAGATCTTCTGAGAACTACTGCCGATTAGCTTATGAATAATCAAAGAGAGAATAAGTAGAAGGACACGCCAAAGCTGGCACAGAAACAAGCATCCAAAGATGCTGCCTGCTGAAACATGACAACACATGGATGTAGCTGGCAAATCAGCCAATCAGCCCCTTTTCAACCACGCCCCAGCCCCACTTATCATCTGCCATCACCCACTACCACTCGCTTCCCTGGGCCTACAATGTCTACAACATCGTTTACTTTGCCTAACAATATTTAGTTTGGCAACAAAAGTCACGGGCCCCCTGTTACACCAAGGACACACTCGGCTACAGGATGGAGGATGGAGGACGGAGTGGGTGGCATGGCGTGGCGGCTGTGACATCCCTTGTCACTGCCCTTCTGCTCTGCTAACAACTCATTTGGCACTCATGAGTAGGTCAGGGCATTGTTAATGCGACATATCCTTAAAATCCAGGACAGGATCCGTTTAAATTGTTGAGCTTCCTCCGGCTGGACTCTGGACTCTGGCTACGGCTTCATCCGCATGCCTGTCACGTTGTCCAGCGATGAAAGGAGACACCAAAATGGGATGGGGTTCTCGGTTCTCGACTTGGAGTTGGGGCACAGACAGAAGTTTTTTCCGTGCGTGCCTGCCCAGAATTTGCTCGAGAAAGGAAACAGGGGATGCCAAGGAGACGGGGATCTCTGTGTGTGTGTGTGTGTGTGTGTGTTCTCGTCTTTGTTGGTAATTACCTCATGTTGGTCATTTGATGATGCGCAAATCCCGTCGTCGTGCTTTGGGGGGGCCACAGAGAGCATTGAGCTGTGATTGCGGCTGCAGGTGGATGGAGCTATCGTCCTGCTGCCCCTTTGAATGGGTACTTTTGGGGGTCGAATTGTCTGCTGAATCCACAGGTGTGTGGCCCCGAGGCTAATTGCCGTTAAGTGCCTGGTAAATCCTCGAAACGTTTGATATTTTTCATCATAAATAATCCCTGCCAGGAGGTAACGCATTGCTCCGCAAAGCTTTAAAGCTTCATAGTAAGCTGGGGGAGGGAGTGTGGGGTGTGGGGTGTGCCAGGACGCCAGGATGGCAGGGTATTCCCACCGCATGGTCAAAGTGCTTTTGGTCGCTGGGACCACTTAAGCACAACGCTTTTGGTATTGCTACCCCCATGGCGGACGAGGAGGAGGTGGGTGTTCCCCAGCCCCTACCTACCCCCGCCCCTCTTTTGGAGTTTGCTGTTTGGTGGCAGCACGTGCAGGTGGCAAGGCTCCCTCAGTGGCCGCTGCAACATGGATGGGGCGGACTGGGGCATGGGGATGCCGACTAGCTGAAATGCAGCTAACGAACCGCAATTGCGGTCACATTTCATGAGAGGTGCCTCACGTCGCCCGGCGTTTCGGCTTTCCAGAGATGGACACCAAACTCGACCCCAGGGTCCCAAAACACACGCTCGCGCGCACACACAGACACACACACACATAACACACACACACACACACTCATATACATGACACTCTCATGGAAACAGAGGCGGACATTGAGAGACACAGGCGACCCGACGACGACGACTGATTCAATTTGAAGCCACCGACAGGCTTTTAGTGCACTCCCAGGTTGCACTCTGAACCACCCCCCCCTTATATGTATCGCCCACCCTCACACCCGTTGCAAATGCCTGACCGACCGACCGACCGCCTGTGGATATCATCAAAAATTAGCAGCTTTTGATGGTAGCTCCGAAAAACAGTAAAAAGCTCCAATGCTTCCTCAAATTAGAAGCGAGTCCTGCATGTGTTTGGATGGTGTCTTTCTGGAAAGCAACAGGTATAGCGACCCAACGCATACGGCAGTCCAATTAAGACTAACTGAATATACAAGCGACTGCCACTGCCCTACAAAGTAATGAGGTACCTAATCAAATTCTAATGTCTAGGATGCAAATATTGCAAGAGGAGAGTGGGAATACAGCCAAAGAGCTAATGAAAATGAAATGAAAAGTGAGCCAAACCTTCTCCGAATCAAATAAAGCTATTCCAGTAAGAATATCCACCTAAGCAACCATGGCAGTAGATATATCTCTTTAGGATCTATCACAGATGTATTCAGACATTCATTCCATTGGGAACTTAGCTGTCTCTACTGTGTAGGACAGTGCATAAAGGTACAATGCCAAAAGGTTCACTCTCTCCGACTCTCGCCACCTGCAATGCCACTAACAAACCCACCAACTCCCACTAGCTCTATTTCCATGGCGACTGCCTCATCATACTAAATGAAATTAGCAATTTGTAGAGCATAGAGAAAACTATTTCTGGAGGACAGCTGCAACTGGAACTGAAAGGGGGATGGGGATGGGATGGGGTGGAATGGGAGCATACAATACAACGGGCCAAAAGATGTCGAAATAATTATGCAAATTTTTGGACCGCCCAGCGGAGACACGAACCAACAGCCGTGACACCTTCGTGGGGGACAGGACCGGAGTGCAAACGACGAAGGCCATTTGTGGGCTACGTGCCAGAAGGAGGAAGTCGTGACCCCTCCCCCTTGGAGTTTCAACCAGGTGGACCTCAGAAGCGTTCTCGCTCTCTCTCTCTGTCTCTCTGCCATTTGGCACTGACCCACCCGCACACCCACACTGAAGTAAGCGCATTTTAATGATCTCATTTATGCTAATCTCCAAACGTTTCAATCCGTACACGCACACACACACACATACAGAGAGACAAAACCACAAGAGAAGAGCGACAGAGCGGCAGAGAGGAGTAGCAGAGCTGGTTGTGGTGCGACAGAGGGGAGAAGAAGAACTAACTGCCACCGGCTGCTAATGCTAATGAAGTCTAATTGAATTTCGGACACTTGACACGTCCCACAATCTCTGATCTCCTTGTTGACACTGCGGCAGGGACAGGGGCAGGGTCGCCATGGATGCCATGGGTGCCGAAAGGAACACTTTAAAGCAGCAAATGAATTACCCTTGGTTGAGTCCTGATATCGATATGAAAACATCTTAATGAATGCATGACTTGTGGCTCGACAGATGGAAATATTAATTATTCAGTAAATAAATATATAAATCTATTCAAATCTCTAATATAGAGATCTCAACTACTCTAAGACTTGTCCTGCAGCCTTGATCACTATGCCATTAACGCGTGTCCAACACAATCCCAATGGCCAGTGTCCCCCAGGTCTGGATTTGTGTGCTCCTCAGTTCTCCAGCTGCTGCTCCAGTCAACATTTGCGTTTTTGCGGCTGTGGCTGGCATAAAATTTCCTATGCATTCCGACCGCATTCGAAATTTTCTCGTAATATTTGATTTGATTTTTAAACAAAAAAAAAAAAGACTCCACACGCTTAGTTAGAGAAATGGGTTGCATGTTGGAGAGGAGAAGACACTGTCCGGGGGACAGTAGTTGTTGTTGGTCAGGAAGAGGAGGAGGAGGAGGAGGAGGAGGCTGTCATGTTGACGAGGAGGCAGCAGGACGATAACGGTTCAGCTTTTATTAGCATCCCAGTAGCAACAACAAAAATCAGAATTATTTGACAACGCTGCTAATTTACATGAATGTCCCCACAGGGGGACGCCAGAGGGGTACCCAGAGGTCAGCACGACAGACAGACAGACAGACTGGAACCGATATGTACGATATCTGGACATCCCGCTTCCAACCTCGAACATATCATCGTCAACGTCAGCATCGGGCATTGGTACTGGGACTGAACTGAACTGAACCTGCGGCTTCTCTTTGCGGCGAGACTGCGGCCAGGTCATGGCAGTGCCACTGCTGCTGCTGCTGCTGCTGCTGCTGCGGGTACTGAAACTGGACTGGACTGAGCTCAACTGAACTGAACCTTCCCCATCTCTCTACCTATCTGCCTCTTGCTCATTCTCTCTCTCTCTCTGCATATCCCTCTCATCCCTCTCGATTCATTGCAAAACCGTTGGACAACATTTTAAGTGAGCTTCACTTCAGTGGGACAACAACAAAAAAGTTTTTGTTTTAACCACTTGCGACCTGCATTCAATTTTATTTAATTACTTTCGACGTAAATTTCGAAACTTTATTACCTATAAAGAGGGAGAGAGAGAGAGAGGTGAGAATGTGGACGGAGAGAGGCGTAAAGGGTAGGGAAGTGAGGTAAGGAGTAAAAGTTAAAACGACTAAAAGTTTCACTTACACGACATCGAACTGTTAAGATATGCGGCACCACAAGGTGGTTCACCCAAAGAAATGAAGGCGAAACGCATGGATCACTTTGGATTACTCTCCATCGAGTGTCATTGATAACAGATAACAGTACACGAGTGACTCTCCCAAAGATCAGTGTCCCTAGTGTTTACACAGATCGCAGGTGTTTCCGAATCGTTTTCCGCATATGTATGAAGAACACTTTCTTTCCACTGAATAACAGCTTGCAAATAAGTTGAACACAGCTTTTAGAAAGCTCATAAAACAGCACCCGTAGTGATTACCGTATAACATAATCATCATTACCGAATTATGCAATTATAGGGGAGCGAGAATTATTTAATTTAATTATGTATAACACATTCACCGATCATCTTTCTTTCATTGAAAACACATAATTTCCACAGTAATCCATCCTCCAGCTTCCAGTTCCACGAAGTTCATCATACAATCGCAGGGCAGAGAGGAGAGTGAGCTGAGAGAGCTCCCACAGACACACTCTCTCTCTCTCTCGCTGTCTCCCTCTCACTGCACTTTTATTATCTATTACTCTCTTTAGATAACACGAAACGACTGCGAAAACAATAGCATAATCAGCATCTTTCTCCATTCCCAGAGCTTGGAAAGCAAAAGCGCGATATCACGAACACGCCAACACGATCCGGCGAAAGCGTAACAAAGGAAAACACTCACTCGTAGAGTCTAGAGTCTAGACACGCGATAACATATAGTCCCACATACAGATATACATATGTATAGGAATTACATATGTATGTACATTGCACATACATATTTTTGATAGGGAATCGAGCAACATACTTCGTGTATATGCAAATATAGTGACCGGTAGATAGTGCTCGCCGATAACAGGGCTGATTCCTATCTAAACTGTAACAGGTGCCCAGCAGACTGGAGCAGGCTGGAGCCGTTGGGCCCGAGATAAAACTGATTGATAAGGGGGTGCATGTGGGGGGGTGGGGGGGAGGAGAACGCTGGCGAGAACACACAAAGCTCGAAGAGAGCTTGGGGGCAGGAAAGCTTCGTTTTTTGTCATCTCGCTTATGATTATTATTACTGTTTCTCTCTCTGTCTTTCGCCTTTGGGGTGTTTGTGTGTGTGTGTGTACCGTACCGTGCCGTTTGGGGCTCGAGTTTCAATTTATTCAATTTACCGTTACATTTGCAATTGATGACGACGCCGACGAGCACGCCAGCAGCAGCGGCAGCAGCAGCAACAGCAGCAGCCATAAGAGAGGAGGAGCTTTGGAGCAGTCGCGCCACCTCTGTCGCTTCATCCTGGCTGCACGACGAGCTCGTAAGTGTCGGGGCTGCTCTCAGTAGTGGCTCAACCGCCGGCCGGCGATCATCTCTCCATTGTACTCTCTCTATTCAACACCCACACCCACACCCACACCACACCCTCCCCGCGTTATGAGTGTTTGTGCATTACTCTCTTGTTACGATTTCTGTTATTGTTATTGTTATTGTTACCGTTGTATGTGATATTCTCCCTCTGTCCTACTGTCATGTATCGCAATAATGCGGACAGCTCTTTCTGTTTTATCAATCGCCTCAACGGGAATCCCAACGATGACCAGCAGCAGCCCGGGGAACACGAGCCGACCTCCGCCCTGCTGGACTATTGCAAGCGAAAGGTGATGCCATCGGCCACAATTGACCAACTGGACGTTCGTCTGATAATCTCTCATTCTGCAACAGTTTCTGCGTCCCTATGTCACGATCTTGACGCTGGTTGGGCTCAACCCCATCTCGACGGACATGAGCAATGTGAGAGCCTGCTGCAGCTATGTCCAGGCTCTGATGGTGCTCTTTATCCTCCTGATTGGCTATGTCCTGCGCTACATCTGTGGCTACAGGTGAATAATGGAATACCAAAGCGTGCACACGTTAATCCTGTTTTTCCCAGAGGCGATCGCGGCTTTACTAGCTACAGGGATATACGACCCATTAGCAACAGCACCGATGGCGGTATCGCCCCACCAAACACCATTGGGGAGCTGCTCTTTGGGTATGTGGTGCCGAGTGCCTTCAATCTGATGGCTTTTGTATCTGCTGTGCTGGTATGCAAGGTTATCGACCACGAGCAGCTGCAGAATCTCATCGAACGGGTGTTTCTGATGTCCGCCAAGCCCAAGAGACTGTGCCGGATGCTGTGGCTGTATTTGGGACTGGCCCTGGCCCTGCTCGTGCTCCTCTTTGCCTACGCTTGCGCTGTTGTGGTCATGCAGCCAGCGCAGATCATCAAGGTGGCCTGGTTAGCCGACGCCCTGAGCGACTGGGAACTGTGCCTCCGCACGGGATTGCTGTGCACCATACTGCTGCAGGACCTGGTGGAGATAGTTATATTGAGTAACTATTACATCGAGTGCTACTTGCTAAAGGTTCACCTGGAGTCGTTGTCGCACAAACTACTGATGCACTCCATCGATTCGCTGGACTGGATGCGGGAGGTGCTGGAGTTCCGCAAGCTCCTGGATCGTCTTAACCAGCACGTGTCCGTTCCCGTGTGCTTCCTGATTGTGATGAATCTGTCCTATGCCTTCGCCGGCATGGTCTATCTGTTCAAGGACTTTGATTTCCACTTCTGCGCCTTGCAGTTGGTCCTGCTGAACATCGCCAATGTTATGCTGTGGCTTTTCCTCGGCCTGCTGCCCTTCTTCGTGGCCTCCTCGGTGACGCGCGTCTGCCAGAACGCCCAGGCCAATGGCCACCAAATCCGAGTGCGTCCATTTGTGTACCACAATACCTCCGCGGAAGATCTCAACTCGACCCTGCTCTTTGCTTCGTCGCTGGACATGTCCGCCAAGCTGTTCCGCATGCCCATCCAACCGAACTACCTATGCTTTGCTATCCTCGTCGTCGTCATTGTGATACTCACACTTGGCATGTGCCTGAATCTCACGGCCCTGGGCAAAATCTAATCCACAGAGGTTACATGTGCATACGCATACATTTAATAAAGAATTATGGTATTTGTCTAGCTTAAAACTTTCCGACTTGCCTGCCGCCCGGCAATTTATTTACAATTTACGATTTGGTTCTGCCTCCAGTTTCGATTTAGCTACTTATGGAAAAACTATAAGCTTAGTCTCAGTTTTAGTTACTATCGCTGCTTCAGTACTGACTAAGTATGCACTTTGGTTTTAGATCGATCGGGTGCGACTCTGCCGGGTCCTCCCAGCGTCATCCAGGGTCCAGTCACCATCCTAGCCATGGCGGGTGATTGATTTTCGATGGCGGGGTGAAGGTCAGGTTTACTGGTATATTTATGAGGGCATGCACCCGCTTCAGTCGCTGCAGCGTGGACCGTATGATCACGCCGTTTTTCCCCAGCAGAAAGCCCGCGGGTATCGAAGCATCTCGATTGGAGTTGTCGTGGATCATCTCGATGTAGTGCTCGAACTCTGGTGAATTCGGATTATACTCGGTGATGATGGCGCCCACAGCCCCGGCCATCTCCGCCTGCAGGGTCTTGGTGAGGAAGGAGCACTCCCTGCAAAAATGCCACGCACATTGAATTTTGTTAGATAAAACTGTAGTCAAATCTTATCAATTCCATCCGCTTACCCCCTGTCCATGAGAGCGATACTTCCATGAAGATCACGTGTGTTGCGCAGCTTCTGGCAGGCGCCTGGGGGATCAGTCAGTACCAGAGGAACGCCTTCGAACTTCTCCGAGAAAGTAGCGCCGAAATCCTTCGCCGGCCGTAGTCTGTAGGTATATTCTAAATCTTGCGGCGATATGATTTCAAAAAAAACATCTCCCGCAATGATGTCCTGGGTTGTTATGGGAATCGAAATTGGGGTGGTGGCTCGGATGCATCGGCTCAATGTGGAGGCAATCACTAACCAAACAATCAACATTTTGGACACAGACGCATAACTAACATAAATAATGTTTGTTGCAAAAACAAACTGATTCTCATTGCATTACAAAACTATCGATTGCACACACAGCCGAGGCGATGTATCAGTACTGTGAACAGACGGCAAATTTGACAACTGTCAAAATAACTATCGAGTCTTTTCATTCTCGTTATTGCACGAACTGAAGTACTCGATGCTGGCATCGATATTATTGGCTGAATTAACGAAAATATAAGTACTAAGTGTAATTTAGCTGTATAACTGTAAATATACTCAGATGTTATCTAATATTCTATTCCTGGTTTTTCGCATTTTTTTTATCACAAACCGGTTGGGCTGGCGTACCCTTACCGTAATAGTCGATAACAAATTGGCATGGGCACATTGGGCTGAGGGCAACAATTCGCAAGGGTGAATTAGGTCATTTGGATCAGGGTCAATATTGATAAAAATATTACTGTCAATAAGGTCAAATAATAGCTGAAAATTACAGTTTAAGAAAGCAAAGCTACCTTTGCCGGATACGTAACTGTCAGTTTCACACACCGAGCTCAGTATTTGTTCAGTTTTATATTTCATCCCGAAGTGAGAGCACCTCGAACCAGTGTGTGCAGAGCCAACCGCGTGGACTTTCAGTGTTGCAATTTTTGCGTTTCAAAGCAACTCTGATTGGTTTTTTCGTACTCGATACTTGTGCCGTCGATGCCATTGTACTAGTTCTGTGGTAGCCATTTTAATTTTTGGCGTCGAAAATACGGCGAGGAAATTGGCCGGACTCTGTGGTTTTTCGCATTTAACGCAAGCAGTTTGTAGTCCTCGAGCAGGCAACGTGTGTGTCAAAGACCAGAAGTGTTAAACTTGCAAAAACAACCAAGTTCCAATCCAGTACAATGTCGATGTCTGCCACGTGCTACAAGTGTAACCGGCCGGGCCACTTTGCCCGGGACTGCAGTCTCGGTGGCGGTGGGCCAGGAGGCGGCGGACCAGGTGGTGGTATGCGTGGCGGCGATGGCGGCGGCATGCGCCGCAACCGCGAGAAGTGCTACAAATGCAACCAATTTGGGCACTTTGCACGTGCCTGCCCTGAGGAGGCTGAGCGGTGCTACCGCTGCAACGGCATTGGCCACATCTCGAAGGACTGCACCCAGGCGGACAACCCGACCTGCTATAGGTGCAACAAGACTGGACACTGGGTCCGAAACTGTCCCGAGGCCGTTAATGAGCGCGGCCCGGCCAATGTGTCGTGCTACAAGTGCAACCGCACTGGACACATCTCCAAGAACTGCCCGGAGACATCGAAGACTTGCTATGGCTGCGGCAAGAGCGGACATCTGAGACGCGAGTGCGATGAGAAGGGCGGAAGGAACTAGGAGATGACCGCGCTTCAAATTAAAAATCAACGAAGAAGAAGAAATTTAAACACGAAAAAAATTACAAAAATGAAAAATCAATTTGCTACAACATTCACAAAGCCAGCCAACAACAACAAGCGACAGCAGCACCCAAGTCAAGATCAACCCCCAACCAACACCAACACCACCACCACCCCAAACACACACACACACACACATACACAACTACACATACTCCCATCACACACAAACACACTCAACTTACACCTACAGATATTGGCACCTTAATCTAACCATCATCAATCCAAGAATCAACCAACAACCACCACTCTTGCATCTCTGATTCCAAAAGCTGAGCCTGCAGCGCGGTGCCAACGTTCCAAAATATGAAGAAGAAACTTTTGAGAAAGTAGAAGAAGAACCACCCAGCCGAAGAAGAAGATGAACGAAAACGAGGAGCTGAAGCAGAAGAAGAGGATCGGATCGAATCGAGAAAGGAAGGAAGAGCACAGGAGACGCGGGGTGAGAGACGGCGGAGACGACGATAGCAACGGCAGCTGTGCAGCCAAGCAGATGATGATGAAGAAGAAGAAGAAGAACAAGAGAAGAAGACGACGACGTCGATGCGACCCAATTTGTAAGATGAGACTAAACCCCAAACAACAAGAAAACCAACAACCAACCACTTTATTATAATTATGTATGATTATGCTGCGAAAAAGTGTTTGAATTTACTAATTACATTATAACGAATGGATTGAAAAACTATATAAGAATATATAAATACCTTAAAAATACTATAAAGCGATCCTATTAGGAGTTCCACACCAGAAGAAAAAAAGTAAATAAAAAGTATAAAAAACAAAAGCAAAGAAGCAAGCGAAGAGACCACGTTACTACTCCATCCAGCTGCTGCCGGCGAGCCATAGGAATTATAATACACATGATGATTATGATATAGTATACCCAAACAGTCTGCCTACCAACCTACCTTTACCACCACCACCACCAAACAGCACCCATAACCATCCACACTACCACCAGAGAATCGCCAAACCAATCCCAAAGCAAGACGAAACTCGCCCGGCAAGATCTCGAGCGGGGTACAAGCGGAGCTAGCTAAGCCGGAGGGGCAGCAAACAAGAACAGAAGACACAAGAGCAGGAGCACATCAGCGATGGTAGAAAGAGACACTGGAGGAGATGTGTAGACGACAAACCGATGAGAAGAACACAGAACAGAGCCCTAGTTGTAATACACTTTCAGTTGTAACGAGACACCTACGAGGAGAGATGCGAAACCTACGATGAAGAAAATGAAAATTCAAATATCACTGTGATTGTTTTTTAATTGTAAATTAAAATGCTGGAGCTGCTGATTTGAGACAAAAAAAATAATCCCATGCCATGTGTTGTCTTTGCTTATTTATTCATTATCTGTTTTTTCTCTTCTTATTAGCAGATTGTTGGGGCCGGACGGTTCTCTTGTGATCTCTTTCGTTGCTCTTCTGCTCTTTTCTTTGTTTCGTGGGCAACCAGTTTTCGGTGTGATGCCGGTAAAGTTGCAGCTGTGAACGAACACATGGCACGGGCAGCTGATGGGGGCTCTGTCTGCCTTGCCCGATCTCTGACTCAACTTTTGGAGGAAGGTAGTGTGGCGGGCGGCCCGGCAAAAATCTGCCATTGTCTTCGACTGTGTGCATTTGTGTGTTTTCTGCTTTCTTTGCGCCGTTTCCTTGTGCATTTTATGCACAAGTACACGCACACACACACACTTGCACGCAAGTAAACGTACATACATACACACATTGAGTGAATATCTCGAAGCAAAGTACAGTCGTCGCCGTGTGCTGCTAATGGTGAAAACTCGCAGGCGGCGACAACGAACCATGCATACATACATATACATATGTACACGGAGAGGTGACTGTTGGGCGAGTGAGAAAGAGAGAGGAGGAACAAGCAAGATATGAGTGGGGCGCGGGGGGGGTCTGCGAAACTTCAATTCCGCTGCGCCCGCTGCCATGCTGTTGCACTTAGCAACAAGTTTCGTCTCGTCTGGTATGGTCTGGTCGCCCGGGCGACTGTGATTGAGGGTCAAGGTCAGGCTCTCCGCGCATCAGCTGCTGCGCGCATGTGCAAAAGAAGTTTCTTGATGCCTGGAGTTTGGGAAACGACGCCGCTCCTGGTGGTGGGCCCAAGCCGGTTTCGCATGATCTCTTTGTGTAGAAGCGCGGGGAAACATCTAGTTGACGCGCCATTTATCCAGGGTTACCGGCGAAGATCTGTCAAAACAACTCTGTCTTTGTTTGTTTGGTAGGTTTTTGTTTTTATTGAATGCTCAATTACATTATTAGGAATTTATGCTACAAATTGATAGGTTTCCGATTCCGATTCTGGTGTCGGTTTATTTTGGTTAGAACATTTGTTGAATAGGGGGCGGGGCTGCTAGGACACACACTTAACGGCAAACAAGTCGTGAAATGAACATCAAATATCAACTACAGCGCACCTGGAACTCGTTTAGAATCACAAACAAAGTACACAATGCATATATATATATAGAGCTATATCATCGTAATCAGTATCAATATCAGTATTAAGTTACAATTTAAACTAAAACTTGAGGTTCTGTACGCTTAGACACCATTAAAAATCCATATTGAGCAGCAGATGAATACACAGAATAGATCCTCCGTCTGTCCATCTACTTCTCCGACTTGTTTCGCGTCTTGGCCTGGCTAGAAGATGATGATGTTGCCATTCCCATTTGGGATTTATCAGTCCTGCGGCTGCTGGTCCTGGGCAAGGTGGTGCAGCTAGCAGACATGGATTTCTCCTGCAACGAGGAAGCACAGAGATCTTTTATTTCTAGATTATGGTGGGATTACAGGAAACAGTCGAAAGAACATGCTGGAAGTGCTGAAATCGTTGGTTAGTAACGCAACTATACAAAGGGAGCAGGGGCCATGGAGGTTAGGAGCTGACACGCCGCCCAGCGATGAACGAGCAAAACGAACACTTGGATGAGCTTGGATTAGAACGGACTCCCGGCAGGGCTTACTTTAGATCTCCGTCTCTCTGACCGGCACTGGCTCGCCCGGCATGGGAGCTGCCAGCTGGCTGGGATTAGCTTTGTTACGCAGCACATTAGCTTTGATATTCTGGAACAGTTGGCCGATACCTGACTTGCGCTCTACACTGCCCGTCGACGTCTGGCTAATGGCATCTGGCTGGGGGCTCAGCGAGTGCCGCTTTGGTGGAAGCGGCGGCGGTGGTGGTGGTGGAGCCCGCCCCTTACCATGCACGGCCTTGGGACGCAGCGAGGGGGAGGGAGAGGGTGACATCTGTACCTCTGGCCCAAGTTGTGCCCGAAAGCTGTGCTTGATCTCCTCCAAGGTGGCGCGCAATTCCCGTGGCGACACCGGCCTCGATCGATCGGTCGGTTCCGGATCTGTATCTGTATCTGTGGCTAAAGAGCGTACTACCAGCACAAAAGGATCTATGACGGGCTGTGGTTCGTCTGTAAGTTTGCTCTCGGTGGATGGCATTGCTTCATCCGATCGAATAGGGATCGAAGGGACATCTGTTTGCAATGTTTTTGTCTTGGTTTCAGCTGGAATCAAATGCTGCATTTTTTCATCTTTGCTTTTCATATTTTCTCCTTCAAAAGGACCTTCTTTCTTTGGTTCTCCACCTGACGGAACATCGATTTCTGCGGCTTTATCTTCTCCATCTGCTTCTATCAACGGCATGGCTTCATAGAAGTCATCCTCCTCCTCTGCATCCTCTTCCTCTTCATCAACTTCATGATGTGTTATCCTTTCTACGTTGTGAAAAACCGTTAATTGTTCTGCCCCTTCCTGGCGCACACCTTGAAAGTAGAGCTGATTCTCCAAATAAACCTCGTCCCTCATCTCCTCCAGCAACTGCTAACCAACATTAGCTCTAAATGGATTAAGACAATCGTGGAAGAAAGGACACACATCATGCCTACCTCATTGCGCTTGGACTTGACACGCCCCTTGGAAGCATTTGTCATGGAGGAAGTGCGACTGAGTCCACTAATCGGCTCGGCACTGGAGTAGCCAGAGCTTATGTCATCCTGGCTGCGTATGTTGTAGCTAAGTGGAACGGAAAATACGAAACTTATACTGATTTTCAGTTGGGTTTAACATTCCAACACTCACTTGAAGTCACCCGCATTCTTGGCGGTCACATCAACCTCCGTGAAGTACATCCCAGTGGAGTGACGTGTGCCGCTGGCGGATCTGCCGACCGGCGTCTGGTTGCGTGGCCGCAGGAGACGCGTGGCAGTTGGCTGTGTGCGCATCACCACTGACGAGGACATGGGCAACCTCATCACCTCGTCCAGCTCATCCTGGGTGCGGTGCATATCTGGCTCGCTCAGATCGCTGAGGCTGTAGCTCCTCTTGATCGTCTGCACCAGATTGCCGCCGCCCTTTGGTGGGAGTGGAGATATATAGTGGAGACAGTACATTGAGTACAAGCATTTGGCATTTAAATAATTTAATTAAACTACAAAATTATCGACACGTAAGCGTAAACATATATAGGAATTATCAGAGACATGAAAGGAGGGATAACCATATACATGTGCGAGAACAGAAATCAAAAAGCTTCCAGCTGGCGGCTGGGATTAGATGGTATGTGTACATATGTGCGGGGTATCGCTGAGTGTATAAAATTCGATCATTCGCTGAGTATCTATTGGTGCCGGAGGCCTGTCTGGTGCCGCCGTAGCATTTAGTCGTTCTCCACATCCACGTCGGGCGTGGGCTCGCGCAACCTACGACGTGCTCGCACTACTTGCGTGGCAGCAACGGGAGCCTGCAGATCCGGGGCTCGGCTGACACGTTTGACGGGTGCTCTGGACGAAGCAGCTGCGGCTCGTCGTGACTGCACCCTGCGTGCTGGCAGATCACGTAATCGAGCCGCTCCAGCATCATGTGGTGGCTCCTCCTCACTCATCTCTTGTATGACCACTCCGCGACGCTCTGGCTCGAGGCCAGCATAGCTTTCGATGCCGCTCAACGAACTGGACCGGGGCAGCCAATCTTCCAAGCCATCCATCATGTCCTCATTCCTCCTGACCGCAGACAGGTCGCCGGCCGACTGCGAATTTTGCAGGCTGCGGCCCGAACCCGCAGTGGTCATCGTAAAGGTCTGGCGGCGGTTAGCGAATTAGTAGCAGGCAGTCAGGCAGGCAGGGCAGGTGCAGGTGATTTCAGTGAGGTTTGGTTTGGTTGGTGGGTTAAATGCAAAGAAACATAAGTGTAAAGAACGAAAGAGTTAATCAAAAAGAGGCAAACGAAAGATTCTTAAATTGAAATGAATTGCAGTTGAGGCAAACGAACGAAACACGCACACACACATAGACTGGGCCAGAACTGTCCCCATGGCATTCCCCACATATCTATTTTTGTGCCCTACCCTAGAATTGGAATGGAAATGATGCAACTGGGGCGGGGGACACGGGAAAGGGGTCTCTGATATCACAGTGGAATATAAATCTAGCGGTGAGGAGTGCCTGGGGCTAATGCCATGCCAGTGAATAAAGAAAAGTTCCCGTTTCCTTGTCTTTCTTTCGGACAAAGACCTGAACAAGGGTTTCCAGTAATATGATGACTAATTTGGATATGACAAATCAATAAGGAACTCATTCCTCTACAAAACACATCACATTCTTCTCGTGGATCTTTCTATTAACTCTTTGACCTACATCAACACACCAAATCATCGAAGCATTATACACTATCTATCAGGGAGCTCGTCGCTCCTCTCCAGTATTAATCTGGCCAAAACAATGTAACGTCTCGAGTGTCTTGGCCCCCATTTCAAGTGTTTATTTCGAGCTGGCCAGCAAATGTGCCCTGTACTCGTACAGCTGCTCCCTGCTCTGGCATGAGTTTGTTAATTTTTTTGTTTTTATTACATTATTTCAACATGTTCGTTTATCTGCTAGTATCTTCTATCGGGTATGGTATCGTATCGTGTATATGTGTGTAATGTACTATATTGAGATTTAGCTGCACAAAAAGAGAACCACAAACTAAAAACTAAATCGAAACAAACACGCAAATGGCACAAAGAGCATTCAATTCTATTCGTTTAAACTAAATAATATTAAAAGTAAAAGTGAAGATAAGAGAACGCGAGCGAGCTCTCATGGTGATCATGATGATGGTGGTGAGGTGGATGATGACGCTGCTGCTGCTGCTGATGGGGCTGCTGCTGCTTGGCGATGATCGAGATGAGCGCGCGCGAGAGCATTGCGCAAAATTATATATATCTATTTAGAACGACCGAAAGATGCTTCGGAGACGGAGACGGAGACGACTCTGTTTTGTTGTTCATTTTATGCAACGACGCTGGAGGCAATTGAAAATGGCGAAATGAATTGTGTGGCGAGCGAGCAAAGGGAGTGAGCGGATTAGTGTGTGTTCTGTTCGATTGTGTCTAATTGTAGGATCGTGTGGTGGGTGTGAGGATTACCTTTATGGCTGTCTGCATAATGACATTAGTGGCATAGTTGACTCCCTTGGAGCCCAGCTGTAGCACCGCCGAATATCCCCGCTCCGTGGCCTGAGTCAAATACTCGTCGATTTCCTACACAAAGAGAGAGAGAGAGAGAGAGAGGAGGAGAATCCATAATACACAGAGAGCGTTAGATGTGTGTGTATATATGTATATGGATAGCTATTTGAGAATATATATATATATATATCACACCTGTTCGTGGCGCGTCAACATGGGATGCACAAACTTTCGATACAATGTGGAACTGCCCTTTGTGGCTGGCGAGAGCAGCCAGAATACCAGGACCACCTTGACCTCATAGTAGAATGGGAACCAGGATATAAAGATGTCTGTGAATGTTTCAATGCAGGTGAAAAATGCAAAGACAATCCAGTACATCATCCATTTTACCTACAAGTAAACATTGGCTCGCATCATTTTGGGTATGCGGGGAAGATCTATGTACTATGTATGTTTTACTCACGTATTCCTTGACGTTCTTGGTGCGCACCGCCTTGTACGAGGCATAGGCCGGATACAGAGTGCCGAAGAACAATCTGAAAGCGGGAAACAATAAACTCTGTGCACAAGTCCGCGGCGCTATAAATATAATGATGAGCGAACAGATGCAGGCCGTGTTGAAGGATAGACAAGGCAATGGCCAGCGCTGCAGCAAATCTAGGATTCTGCCCAAAGCGTTCAGATTCTGCACGACTTTGGGAGTGGAGGGCGGAGGCACGGGCTGCTCGATTATATAGGGGCCATTGTAATCGTCTGCGAAATCACTGTCCAACGAGCTAAGAGAGTCGCCCAACTGGTATAACGGCAGCTGATTCGGATGCCGCTGGTTGGCATAAATGAACTTTGGATAAACGGGGACTACATTCTCCCGCTGCTGATGCTGCTGCAGCTGGTCCTCTTCCTCCAGGGAGTAGCTGCGCCCATATGCGCTTCCTGCCGGGTGACGCAGGCGTTTAATATTAACTGGCCGCTGATAGAATATCGGCTCCTGCTGATAGAATGGCCGGCTCATGACGATGGCGACGGCGATGCATTGCCCGCACCCGAAAATTCGTTGCGGTTCCTAGCGGCTAGAATGCCGAGCACAGACTACTGGCCAAGGCAGCCAGAGAGCACAGTGCAAGCCCAGCCGTCTAATGCTCAGGCGGGGGGTCTATTAATAAACGAACGCTCGCCACATATTGTTAGTCTCGCTGAGAGACAGCAACAGCAGACGCCAGCCACAGCAGCAGCACGTTTATGCGGAAGATTGTACTCTTCACCCTATCGACATGGATCACGATCTCCCCTCCCCACCCCTATCATATAATCAACCCGATCCCGTACCAATTGTTGATTAGAACGCAGCGCTCTATAAATACTGACAATAGTTTTGCATGGAGTCGTTGCGGACAGAAGGCAGACGACTTGAGTGTGGCCTCGTTCGGGGTCGCACCATATTGGGCAATGCGAGTGCGTCGGCCTCATGGGACAACCATATTTGGGTGCAGTTCAATTGAGGGTTACGTTACACGTACGAGAGTAGGTATGGAACTGAACGGTACTTCTCTACCACGCACCAACGCTTGAGCTCGAGTTCGAGCAAATCACAGGCCAGAAGCGTGACGCCCACACAATTAGGAAGCAGAAATGACTTTCGTTGCGGCTGGAGCGCAAGGCCGAGCTTCGACCAACTTTTTTAGGGGTCAGCGTCAGCCCCACTCGTTCTACGATTGGTTTGGTTCGGTGTGTGCTGGAGTGGAAGTTTGTGTTTGCATTACTCACATTAGAAGCCGTGAAATCAAGCTGCTGATCATCTTGAAGGCCTTGCTTGTTCGCGCACGTACGTCCTTTGTTCTATAAGAGAAAAGTCAATCGTAATTACGCGCATTTCTCCTTGTTCTCATCTCCTTTTCCTTACCCACTTTTCTTCTATCACTTGTTCACTTATTCTACAATTTTTTTTTCTATGTATTTCTAAGTATACTATACTAACAAATTTCTAAACAAAGTTCTATTAAAATTCGATTTGTGTGACTTCTTAAGTGGAGTTTGCTGAAATTTGAAGTAGGACTCCTCTACAACGCAATTTAGCACCGTGTTGCACGTCTCCACTTCGCACTACGGCTGTCACTCAACTAAACTACAGTTTTTTGTGCATTTCTCAGTCAAAATCGCTGCCACTGCCGTTTTGTGCACTGCTTTTTGCCTGCATTGCCCGCGCGAACAATAATGCTTTTGTTTAACACAAAAATCGCTGGCGTGCAGGACAGAGACAGACGAACAACAAAAAAATTTGGATTTATCGATAAATATACCAGTCTTGCCCTCAGAAATATACCGTTTCATTTTGAAATATACCGTAAATATTCCGAAAAAGAAAACGAACTTAACGAACACTCTATTTAAACAGGTAAGCAACTTGAATACTTGAAAGAACTGAGTGCAAAAAATGGGTACATGTCATAACGCCCACGGGCGTTATGACACAAAAAATAGTGTCGTAGCGCCCACGGGCGCTATGACATTTCGAAAAGTGTAATAGCGCCCGCAGGGCTTTATTTCACTTTTTTGTGGGCCTTATGACACTATAACGCCCGAAGCTAATAAAAATTAAATAATAATATGATACAGACGCTGCGAAATAACACCCCCAAAAAAAAAGAATGAAATAAGGCCGAAAAAAATCGATTTTCAATAAAATGTAAGATGTTATTTCCATTTTTGGCCCCTTATCTCCTAAAAAATATTTAATTATGAAATAAGACCCCAAAAAAGAAATAAATAAGACCCCAAAACTATTTTTTTTAAGTCTTGGGGTCTTATTTTATTTTAATTGGGAAATAAGACCCCAAAGGTTGCTTTACATAGCTCCTAGTTATATGTATATATTCAATATTTTGAATATATTTGAAATTTAATTTTAAAATTGTGTCAATCTTTCTTATCTGTATAAATATTTGAATTGTGTCGCGCGATTTTTTGTATACAAATTTTCATTATTTCTTTACTTTATAAATAGTTTTTTAAATAAAATTGTTGCATGCATCCTTTCCCAAATAAATGTTGCTGTTAAATAATAATAAATTCATATTTTATTGGTAAACTTTTTCACTACTTTCAAGTATTTGTCTGCAATATGGGCAGAGCAATAGCGAGTTTTTGTATCGTTATGAGAAGCAACAACTTCGAATTTTTTCGAAATCCAGCAACAATTTTATAATTGTAAGAAACAGCTCAATGATAAACTAACTCAGAAGATCATTGTAAAGCTTGAAAAATGCTTAGAGAGATAAGAAAATGAACGGTAAATTCACATCGGTAAGCTCATTGATTCTTGATGCAATTTGCAAGTTTTAAAAAGTTGAGGGCGTATGACACTTTTGAGAATGGGCGCTATGACACTTTTGGAAATGTCATAACACCCGTGGGCGCTATGACATGCACCCGCAAAAAATACTGTTGAAAACTCTGAAAATATTCCCTATTTCTTTTTATCGTTTTCATATTGGAAGGTCTTTTTTGGCTTTCTAGCGATTGGAGTTTACCGGTGACTCCCCAGAGGGGGTGGGGGTGGTATTGTGGGTGGTGGACTACTCACAATCATAGCTTTAATCTTGATCGGCGTAAGGTCAGCCGCGAAGGTCTTCGTATTCGGCCGCACAGGTGTCACGCTCAATTTTCCGCCTCCTGTGGAAACAAAAAAAACAGACCCGACGCCGCCATAACATAACGGATCTTTCGATTTCGATCTAGGGCTGTCAACCACGACGCGATAGTATCGATGGTATGCTTATATAAAATAAATACCGTTGTATATAATAATATACATAAAAAATATGATAAATACTGCTAACTATATATCTTATCTGAATAATTAATATTTATTAACAATAATTAAGTACTATACTGTAACGTTGCCCTACGCTACGTATTATACAGTAGTCTTCCCGGTTTTTGGAACTTCTTGACTAGGGATAAAAAAAAATAGTGCCACTGAAGCCCACTGTGCGTGAACTAGTTCTAAAATGGAGTTTAATATACTCAGTGTGACCGTTGACTATCGATATTTTCGTATCGTAGCTTCGGATTCGTATTTGTTTCATTTAATTTCATAAAATATACGAAAATGGCGCAAAGTGCTCCCGCCTGTAAGGATACACAGGTAAACGGTTCAACCAGTGGTTTCCCCTGCATGTTTTTAATTCACTTCCTTGCAGGACTTTCAATTTAAAGCGCATAACAAATATGCTGCGTTCAAAAAATGCGGCGAGCCCCGCAGCAATGTGAATCTTTTGGCGATTTCCTGCAGCCGCGGCTTGCTCTTTGCCGGCAACCCAACGCAGCCGGAACTCAAGGGTATGTAGGGATTGGTGTTTACATAACTAGTCGTTGCACTAAACCAATCTGCAAAACCTTGCAGTGATCATCCTTAAGGATTTGGCCAATGCTAACAAGTCGCTCGGCGAGCAGCCGCAGGCTAGGAGTGTGCCCCTGCCCAGCGTGCCCAACTACATCTCCTGCAGTGCCGATGGCACTCTGCTGGCAGTTAACCTCACACAAAATGGCACTGCGCTGCTCAACATTTATTCGGTGCCGTCGTTCTTGGCTGCGGATGTAAAGCTTGCCTACAGCATTCGTCTGGCCAGCGAGGATTATGTCCATGCCGTGCAGCTGCTGTGGAATCCGGTTTTGCCTGGCAGTCTGGCCGTAGTGCTGAGCAACGGTGCCCTCGGCATGTACACTTTGAAGGAGGGGAATACCTTCGAGATGCATTCGCTGGACAAGAGTCAGCAGGTGAAGTGCGGCTGTTGGTCGCCCAAGGGAAAGCAGATTGTCCTGGGTTTCCCCGGCGGCAAGATACAGCAGTTCAAACCGGATCTTACGCCAGCCAAGACATTGGTGTGTCCACCCAACATCCACGAAGCTCCATTTGACACCATCGCCATTCAGTGGCTCTCGACGTACCAGTTCGCAGTGGTCTTCCTGCAGCACGGCGAGGACTGCAGTCCCGCTCTCTATATAGTGAACGCACCCAAGGGAGGATCGCCCATCTATATTAACTACTACGACATCTGCTACAGTCTTAACGGGCCACGGAATCATCAATTTTTCTTCAACCATGTGGCCCAGTGGAATTTGCTTCTGGTGACATCGGCCAATGGCGTGGAAGTGGGTGTAATGGGCACCTTCGAGACTGGAGACACCCCCCTCTGGCAGCAGTTTACTCTTCTGGATGAGGCGAGGGTCGAACTGCCGCTGAGTGAGGGCACCCAAGAGGAAACCTTCCCCCTCGGGTCTGTCTACGACACATCCTCCACGCACCAACTGACGATCAACGAGCAGAAGCTTCCCACTATGCCCATGGTGCATGTCCTAGGCACCGACGGCACCCTTCTCTCCTTCAACTTCCTGAATCTTCTACAAGGAGCCCCCTCAGTGTGCTCTCCGCCGCCGCCAGTGTTTGACAGTTCGGGACAGTTCCGTCCGCTGGACACGCTGCTGCCAGCGGGTGAAGAGGAGGCGGCTACTCCTCCACCAGACCAGGAGCCGGCTCAGACCGCTCCCACGGACATGTCCTTTGCCTTCACGCCGAACACGGTGACATCGACTCCAGCTCCTGCCAAGGACAAACCGCCTTCGCTGTTCTCCGGCTTCGCAGCACCCGCAGCGAGTGCTCCATTTGGAGTCGCTCCAATTGCTGCTCCAGCCGCGACGGTAGCCAGTCCCGCCTCGGCATTCGGTGGGTTTGGTGCGGCCACAACGACTCCAGCTTTAGGATCGATGTTTTCCGCTCCAGGCGCAAACGCTTTTGGTGGTCTGGCTTTGGGTAAACCCAACGCAATGCCAGCGAATGTGGCCAGTGTGGCTCCTGTCTCTGTGCCACCGCCTGCAGCTGCTGCACCCATCAGCCAGCCCCTCTACACAGTACCGCACACATTTACGCCAGTGGCAACGAAGCAACAACAGGCAGCGGCTCCCTTGTCCGTTGCATCCAGCCAGTCGCTGGATAACACAGAGCCCATCGTCAGGGATATGATAGCCCTACAGATCGAAGCCTTCAACCAGGACATACAGCAGCAGAAGGCACTCACCACGGAGCTGCTCAGCACCGTAAGGCATCTTATTATTTCCGCTCCAATAGAGAACTCATGGAGTTGTGCGTCCCTTTCGTAGATTTCAGCTCCCTCGGCCCTGAAAAAGTATGCTAAGCGCTTGGACGACCTCGAGGAGCTGAACGAACAGGCCAAGGATGTGGAGTTCGAGTTGGATGTGCAAGGGCTGCGCCAGGGTCTGAATGAGGCTTATGCCATTGTGGCCGAGTGCCGTGGCAAGCTGGAGGTCTACAAGAAGCCAGAGTGAGTAGCAGACTGTTTGGAATATCCGACAATGCGTTTCATCGTTGTACACCCATAGTATCACGCGGCTGATGAACTCGAGTTCCTACGATCCGGCTGGACGGCGCATGCTGGCTCGTCTCCAGAGCTATGTGGCGGCCAACGAGGCGCAGCTGCGTCTGGCCCAGCAGCAAGTGGATCTGCAGTGGGCAGAGTTCCAGGATGTGTTGCGCCGCAAGTCCAAGTCGAGTATGCATATACCCTGTCTGGAGGGGATCTACCAGCAACTGACGCGGCTCCAGAACCTTGCCTCCGACCAGAGGATCAAGCAGAACAGCATCAAGGCCAAGCTCAAGG
Organism: Drosophila athabasca; assembly: GCA_008121215.1. NCBI lineage: Eukaryota > Metazoa > Arthropoda > Insecta > Diptera > Drosophilidae > Drosophila > Drosophila athabasca. The sequence continues at coordinate 1,864,527 of VMQQ01000019.1, read as the reverse complement.
AGCGAGGCCTCCTCCAGGCTGCACTCCTCGACCAGGAAAAGAGTCGCACTCGCACCAATGAGGCGTTAGTACCAGCTATGACACCCTCCCCGCTGAACGAGCGAGCTAATAACATTTGCCTTTGCTTTCAGTGTGGAAACCTTGGCTGACTCGATTCTCTCGATTAGTCTTAGTCAGACTGTCGACTCAAATGCTGCCAAGCTCACACAGAACAAGATACGGAAGATACGAAACCTAGTGCAGCTGCAAAAGGTGAGCATCATTAGTCCCCAGCGTCCAGATCGTGTGGGGCTCAAGTCCGAAGTTATACTCGAGACCAAGCGCAAGGCAGAGATGGTCAAAAAGGCCGCCGCCAAGGCGACTACTGCCAACAAGGCCACCCAGGCTGCGGCACCGGCACCGGCACCGGCACCTGCGCATACACCAGCCCCAGCCACTGCTCCTGTTGCGCCCCAGCTACCAAAACCAACAGCATCCAAGCCCGCAGCCAGCATCCCGGCCATCAGCTCTGCACCCATCGCCACGCCATTCGCCTTCAGCCAGAGCAGTCCGTTTGTGAAGACTTCGAGTGTGACCACAACAACGACCACGGTAAGCTCGGGAGAGGCTCCCAAGCCGGCAGTCTCTTTGTTCGGAGGTCCGAGCAAGCCCGGCTTGAGCTTTGGTCCTGTGGGCGGTCCAGGAGGTCTTTCATTTGGAGGACTTCCAGCAGCGGAAAATGCAATTGGTACCAAGCCGTCCCTCTTTGGAGGATTTGGGATTAGTAAGGAGGCCACAGCAAAGGCTGCTCCTGAGCCAGCAAAGCCACTGGATCCCCTAGCTAAGGATACCACACCATTTGCTGCCGAGGTCGAGCCGGCTAAGGCGTCGGAAACCCCAAAAGCGGAGGCTGCTGGCAAATCCTTCTCCTTCACAGCTTTCGGAGGAACTGGCGCTCCTAGCTCTACGTTTAGCTTCGGTGGACTGGGTTCTTCCCTGGGTTTTGGCGGCGTAGCAAAGCCTGATACTTCCAACGCTGCAGTGACGTCATCAGCTCCTGGCGTTCCCCGTGGCTTGTTCGCTGCACCTGCAACGAAGCCCAACGCAAGTGACACAGCGGTGACCAGCAGCAGCAGCATCACCACCACCAAGCCAACGGTCGCACCCGCTGCCACCCTGACTGCCGCTGCTGCTGCCGCTCCGCCGGTGCCACCAAGCAACAGCGGAGTGACTAGTACCGCCCCGAGCAGCTCGGATTCGCTTGGTGGACTTTTCGGATCTGTCAATATATGCAAGCCACAAACCAAGGAATCCTCCGGAGGTGAGTTAGCTTCCGGACAGCCTGCAAATATCTTTGGCAGTGGCTTCTCATTTCCGGGACGAGGGGGAGATGAACCGAAGGGATTTGCGACCATCACTCCAGTCACAACAACCACAGAAACTCCTGCTGCTGCAGCTGCAGCCCCAACCACAAAAAAAACGGAGCCAGTAAGCACCACAACCGCAACAACTGCAGCACCTGCACCAGCTGCATCGACTGCTCCGCCAACAGCAACTTCCATTGCAACTTCTGCTGCTGCAACTTCTGTTGCTGCACCTACAGCCACAGCCACATCCACACCGGCCGCTGCGCCGCCAGTAGTGGCGGAGGCTCCTCCAAAAACGACTCCAGCTGCCGCCCCAGCGATCACTCCAGCGACGGCAGCTCCCTCGACTGTGACCTCGAGCACAGCGGTGCCAGGCAGTACATTCTCCTTCTCCAATGCATTCAGCAGCCTCGGCACCGCGCCAGCCGCCCCCGTCACAGCCAGCAGCTCCAGTGCATCGACAGTGAGCAATGCATCGTCTTCGGTATTTGGAGGATCGTTTACAGCAGCCCCAGCAACAACAGCAGCACCTGTAGCCAGCAATCCATTCCAGGCGTCGACAACGGCTGCAGCAGCTCCCTCCACGAACCTTTTCGGAAATGTGGCCAAGCCCGAGGCAAGCGTGTTTGGAGGTTCACCTGGGAGCACGGCCACTCCTGCTGCAGCTGCTCCGCCACCAAGTGGCCTCTTTGCTGCAGCAGCTATCAGTAATCCCTCGCCTTTCGGCAGCCCTCCACAGGGAACAGCAGCCTCCGGGGGAAATATCTTTAGCCAGGCCAACAAGCCAAGTGTTTTCGGCCAGCCGGCTACAGGAGCAACCGGTGGTACTTCTATTTTTGGAGGTTCATCCGGTTCTCCGTTTGGATCGACCTCCATTTTTGGCGGAACCAATTCTCAAAGTCCTACCAATGCACCCGCTGCAGGAGGTACGTCCATATTCGGTCAGAACGTCTTTGGGCAACCGGCGGCACAAGCTGCGACCCCAGTGGCAGGCGGGAATATATTTGCAAGTCCTGTGAGTGGCAGCCAACAACCGCAACCCTCTGCTTTTGGTGGATCCGGATCTATTTTTGGCGGACCGTCGACGCCTAGCTCTCCGCCTACTTCTGGTGGATCAATCTTTGGCGGTGGCAGCAGCTCTGGATTTGGTTCATTCTCCCAGACTGCCCCTGCTCCTGGAGGCTTTGGCAGTGGCTTTGCTCAGGGCGGAGGACCGTCAGTGGCCCAATCCGGCTTTGGATCACCCCAAACGCCACAGCAGCCTGCTCCGGGTGGATTCGGAGCCAAGCCCATATTCGGTGGCTCCCCGGCCTTCGGGGCCAGTCCCACATTTGGGGGAGGCGCAACGTTTGGCAGTCCCAAGGGATTTGGCGGCTTTGGAGCCAGCCCGAACGTGGCCGCACCACCAGCCTTCGGAGCCCCTGCGAAACCGGCCGGCGGCAACATCTTCGAAACCTTGGGTGGTCAGGAATCTGGCTTATCTTTTGGCAATCTGGCCCAGACCGGCAACCCCAATGCCCTGAAACCAGCATTTGGCGGGTGAGTAGTCAAATCAGCGTTCTCATAATGATTTACTATCCAACAAATGTTCTCTCATCATTTCAGATCGAGTTTTATGAATTATCGTTGAAATGTTGAATGTTCCGTTTAATTACTTGATTTGTTCTTCCTGTTTTGATTAGATTATAAACTTACCAATTAAATCCCAATTATATGTAAATTAAAAATATATTTCAAAATAAAGTTATAATGTAACCTAATCTACGATATATTATTCACCCAGACTGATCTGTGGAACAATAAAACTCAGCACCTTCACGACATTTTTCGAATCACAGAGCCAGCGCCTGATGCACAGGCCATTACGGATCGTGTCTACCAATCGGTGTGTACATCACCGAAATGTAGACACCATATCTGTCGCCCATGGGCCAATCTTTTTTCAAATTAAACATTACTGAGATTGTCACCATTAAAAATACATTAGTATTCGATTGGGCCCTATGAAAAAGAACAAGTATGCAAACCGGGCACAGATATAGTTGAGAATGCAGACCGAACTGATGGTACTCATATTCCTCTGCTGCTGCCTCCGGGGGGGGCTAGTGGTAAGCACTCGACTGGGGAGAGATTTAAGGACGCTAGGAGTGACGCTGACGCTGTTTCCCCCTTAGAGCTGCGATGACCAGTTGGTGTACAAGCTGACGAACCTTGAGTGCGAAGGGAATCCGGAGCGTGTGAAAAATATCTCCTGTAGTTTAAAAGCGGTCAACTGGAATAAGGCCATCGTTAACATGGATTGTTGTCTCACCGTGCCATTGCGCAGTCCTGTGGTAAGCTGGTAGGATCCTGGCTATGGACCCAAAGTGACCTCTGGACCATCTCTGCCAGGTTCATTTGAAGCTCCTCCAGAGGGACTATAGCAACCAGTGGAAGCCTTTCCTGGTGGATGTGTCTGTGAAGATAAGCGACTTGATATACAGAAGGAGCTTCCTACCGTACGGTGTCCTCATGTGGAAGATAATAGAGACATTCACCAACATCAACCGCTCCCTCCCGATTTCGGTATGGGTTGTGGTGGTCGCTACCATTTGAATGTCCACTACGTGCATTTCTGTTTTCAGGGTCATATATATACTCGGAATGGCTACTTTGACTCCGCCTGGGCTCCACCCTTTCCAATTGGTCTCTACCAGTTGCGCGTGCTATTCGTGGATAAGAATGACACCATCAGCGAGTACGTGGGCAGCATCAATTACACTTGTCAGGTCATGGTGCCGGTGAGGAGCAAGAAGAGGCCGAGGCCCTAGAGAACGCCGGCAGTATGGGGAATTGCACATTTTTCATTATTTTCTTTCTACAGCAACCAACTTGTACTGCTCGATTTGATTCGAATAAAAGATTGTTTCGTTTGGAACATTTTCGCTTGTCACGTTTATTACGAAATAAATATTACACACACAGAAATAAAAGCCATATTTGCAGATTTAACCCCATCCCATCTTCATTTCGATCTCATCTCACGATGAACTCTTTTTGCTGAACACAATTAGCGGCTGCGAACCGGCGAAACGAAGGCTCCGCGTCAGGTAATGTTTAAATAATAAGAACTGATAATTAAACTTTGTTTAGCAACAGCTATTACACATAATATATATGTATATATATTTTTCGACAATAGGTTATACATATCGTATGCGTATAATAAATGCAGTGCGCACAATTATACTTGAATAATTCATAAAAATAATACATACAGCACAGATACGGATACAGATTAAAAGACAAGATTTTAAATATATATAAAAGACAACTAAAATGACCAAAAGGGCGGGGGTGGGGGGGGGCTATTACACATGATCATGTATCGTATATATGTATATACGCATATATAATATATATGGATATAAATAGTGAAAAATAGTCAAAAACATTTTACATATACATATATAGAGTCATACATACATACAGCATACATATAAGTATATAGATAGATTAGTATAAATAATTATTATTATTATTATATCAATATATAGCATATATATATGTATATATTTATAGGTTTCTTTAAATGCAATTCGATTTCTGTTTTCGTTCTTTAGGGCTAACTTAGGTTGGTAATTGTTAATTGTTAGAGATTTACATGCGACTACCCAGCTTAGATGTTGTTATCCGAATTATGTTTAGGATATTGGTTGTTGTTTAATTAAATATTAGTTACGCTTCGTTTGCACACAGGTTTAGTTTAGTTTAGTTACGAATATTATTATTATTATTATTATGCTTCTAGTCTAATCCTAGGGAAAACACTTGCAACAATTTGCTGGAAATTCGTTACACGTTTTTTGGGGGCAAATTGGTTGTTTCGTTTTCGATTCGATTCGATTCGATTCGATTCTCTCATTCGATTCTTTGTTTCCTGGTTGTTCGTTAAATACTTTCATTTCATTTTCATTTGAGCAACTTAAACTTAAGAACGGTACCTTCTTTATATGCACTTATTATCGTTTGCTTACTCGTTTTTTGTTTTGAGACTGTTTTTTGCAAGGTGCGTTTAAAACGACCGTTGCATTGTTTAATTGTTTAATTGTCTAATTTTGTGTGTGGTTTTTGTGTGCGATTTATCTGTTTCGTTTCTGTTTGTTTCGTTAATTTGTATCATTTATCAATAATCATTTATCGCTTTGTCATTCGATTCAACAACTGTTTCGTTTCGTTTCGTTTTCTATCTACAAAAGGAATCTGTGTACTACATCCAATTTTGAGTGTCTTTCGATTTTGGAGGTGGAGGATCTGATGATTTTCGGGGGTAAGGTGATCAGATGGGCACATGCTAGGGGCGTGGCACATGCAATGACTTGCTTAAAGCTCGTAAAGGTTGGGAATCACTCACTAAATTGTGCGAAAGAAAGACAATTTGCGTTTCGAGACGAGGTGGCAGGCAGTCAGGGTGGGGGTGGGGGTGGGGTTGGGGTCAGGAAAGTAAACTTCAATCTGAAACGGAAGGGGAAACGAAAGCGGAAACGGACATGGGCATGGACGTGGACACGGACATGGACATGGACATGGCAGGGGCTACAGTTGCGTTTCATTTACATACATACATAGACTGGATATTCGGATCGTTAGATCGCCATATAATCAGTTAATTATTCAGTTATTATGCACATCGCCTGGGTAGCTTGCACTAGTAAATTTATATATCAATATATATGGAATATATACGTATATGTGGCGAGGATATGCCAGCAGCCGATAAGCTTGGATAAGCCCAATGAAGGGCATTCCATTCCATTCAAGTCGCCGGATACATCGCCGAAGGATTACATAGTAGATATTAAAATGAGGAAAGGGAAGAAAGCAAATCGATGCCGCTGCTCGATATGTATACTATATGTATATAGATTATGTGATTAGCTGATGTATATATATATAGGGACGTGTATATATGGCATATGGTTCGAGTATATATATATATCTGTGAGTATACATATGCTGAAGGAGCAGTAGTAGTAGTAGTAGAAGGAGAAGGCCTCCTATCCCAGTAGTAGCGGGAGTCGATAGAATGGACAACGACAACGACGACGACGATGGCGATGACGATGACGATGCGTAGGAAATGGGAGGGGGGATGGAGATGGGCATGGGGAAAGTGGGGCATTCGACACCGAACATCGAACACCCTTTGTTGTACTACCAGTGCATCATCCGCAGCTGATCGAGAATGCGCTGCTTGAAGAAGGTGCCCAGCATCCCGAAGACCGTCGAGACGGCCGCAATGCCCATCATGACCTGCATGACGCAATGGATGCCGGACAGCTCCTCCTCCGTCTGCTTGTGGCGGTGGCGCGCCCTGTGGTGTCGCCTGCCTCCGCCTCCGCCTCCGTTCTCGTGCAGGCGCTGCAGCCGCTCCATATCCTCGTCGAACTGCGGCACAATGGCCAGATTGATGACCTCCGTTTTGGACAGCAGCTGCTCGTTGGCTATCGTGTGGGCCTCTGTGGCCCCACCGCCGCCCTTGCTGGTGGCCTCGTTGTGCTCCCGCTCCCGTTCGCGCTGCTTCTCCAGCTCACGAATGCGGGATCGCTCGTCCAGCATGGTGTTGTCCCTGCTGAAGTCGAAGTCGCGGCTGAACGGAAGCAGCGGCTGCTGCAGCGTCCGCCCGGAGGTGGGGTACTCGGCCAGATTCACCTTCGTGAGGAAGTGACGCGTCGTTTCGCCCCCAGCTCCGCCTGGCTGGGCCAGCAGGGAGCGGGGCGTGGCCTCTGTGGGCAGAGTGGGCAACTGATCGCGGACTCGCGTCTCCTGGAACTGGTTCTTCTTGATGCCCAGCACCTCAGACAGCGGCCGGTTGATCATGGGCAGCAGCGAGTCGGAGGTGGGGCGGATGATGAAGGATCCGCCAGGCGGGACATTTGCCGGAGGCTCCATAATCTCTGGCTGGACAGGCTTGGGCGTGGTGGCCGCTGCAGCCTCCGACTTGCCATCGCGATGGTCCTCGCTATCTTCGCTGTCCGTATACACGGAATCGTCCGAGGAGGAGTCGTCTGCAGCGCTGTCCAGGGAGGTCTTTGAGGGCTCCTTCGACGGCGTGCCGGCGAACTTGTGTGTGAGGTTGCGTATGGGCTCGTACTTGGAGCTCTCCGAGTCTCCGCGGTAGAGCAGAGCCACCTTGCCATCGGGTGTTAAAACGGGCGTAATCTTCGGATGTGGCGACGGAAAACGATGACTGCTCTCTGGGTCGGGCGACAAGGCATCGAAGTCGGTGAGCGCTGGCTTCTTTTGCTGCTGCTGCTGCTGCAGGTCCTTGTCCTGCTCCTGATCCTTGTCCGTCTGCTGGTAGACGATGCTCACCTTGCCCAGCGGCGTCGAGATGATCTTGATGGCATCGTTGCCGTTCTTGCGGTAGTAGTGGCTGCCACTCTTCCGCTGCTGCTGCTGCTGATGCTGCGAGCCAGCACCAAAGAAGCCAGCACCGTCGCCTGTGTCGGCGAACTCGTCATCGACGCCGTCATCGTTGTCCTCGCCATCCTCATCATCGTTAGCAAAATGGCCGCTGCTCTCGCGCAGATCGATCGCAGTGCTCGGCACGGCCACGGCCACCGCCACCGCCGCAGCGGACTGGCTCTCGGTCAGCAGCTTCTTGCGGATGTTCTCCAGCTGGCTCTGGCGATAGCTGTCGCTGCCACTGCTACTGCTACTGCTGCTTGGCCGGAAACGCGTCTGGAAACCGCCGAAGCCACTGCCCTCCTCATTGACAAACTGCTCTTCGTCCGCCCGCGGCCTGACTGTACGCGGACGCTCCAGGGCTATTCTCTCGTCGTCCTCGTCATAGCCCATATCCTCCTCCTCATCCTGGACGCCGACCAGACCCTTGGGGTCGGGCAGCGACTCGGGCTCCCGCTCCAGTTCATCATCCTCTTCATTTTCACCTGGAAAATCATCATCATCGAGACCATCGTCATCATCATCATCGTCTGCCTCATCATCATCGTCGTAGAGATCTGCCTGCATGCGATCTGTCTGCTCCGTGGGATAGTCCTCGCTATCCCCCGCATCAGCATGGCCTACTGAAGCCTCCGTCTCACTATCCTCCTCCTCCTCCTCCTGTTCAACACTCTCGGCCCCCAGTTTCGTGGCATCCCTAGGGCTAGGGCTAAAGCTAAGACTATCGGTACTATTACTACTACTACTACTATAAGTTAAATTTAAATTTAAACCTGTTCCTAAACTAACATCTAAGCTGCTATTGCTCCGTTCGAGCAATTGGGTAGTCGCATCTTTCAGTCAGTAGCATTTCTTGGTGCATCCACACTTCCGGACAATATCCAAGTTCTTGATGTACTTGCGGTTGTTGCTGCACACCATGCGCACCTATGGAGAGAAAAGAAAACGGGGGGGCATTAATCAACCATCCATCCAAGCATCCAGCTATCCATCTAGCCATCCGTGTATGCACTCACCTTGCGGCGCCTCACAATCTTGGCCGCACAGCACTGATTGCCGCAGCCTCCCACGCACTTGGCGTACTTCAGCGGCTGCCGGGAGCGGCAGTCGTTCTCCGTGTAGTACTCTCGCACCTGCTCCTTGCGGCACGTGGATGCTGCTGCAGAATATCAAAGAATCAACAAAGTGTAATTAGTCAAGAGGTTGGGCTCATTAAAAGGCAGCAGCCCACCCGGACCCCACCCCTACCCTCTCCACCAATCTATCCCCCATTTAGAGGATGGGCGTTCAGTGTGGGGCATGTGTCTGTTTGTGTGTAGAGCAAATGATGAGGTGATGTGCGAGGCAGTCAAGCGATAGAGTTAGAGGAGGGCGAAAGTCAAGTCATAGAGGATTCTATTTGCTAAGCATATACTCATACATATATGTACATATACCTATGTATATAGCTTCTTCTTTGATAGAACTACTCGATAGAGCTAACACTAGAGTCCACATAAGACTGTCGCTACAATCCCGCTGTGCTTCGATAATTCGTTATCCTCTTTCTTTCGTTGACCCCAAACTTGATGTGAGAGTAGGCAAAAAGCATGATAGATGTATGTATGTACCGGTGATTGTTGGGGGCTCTGTGATGCCCTCACCTTGATCGCAGTAGCGTCCGCGCTGGCCGTGCTTGCACTTGCACTGGTAGCCATCCCGGGCATTGGCATTTGCCACACAGCGGCTGCCCCGTCGGCACTTGTTCTCCAAGCAGGGATCCACGGGTTCCTATCGAAAATAACAATCATAATTAAACATATATACGGATGATAGATCCCCCCAAGTCAGACATACCTCTTTGATGTGAGGCGTCTCGTCCATGAAGTCCTGCTCGTCATCCTCCTCCTCGGCGGGCTCGCCCTCGAGCAGTGCACAGCCCGGCGTGATCTTCTGCTGGCGCTGGGCATTGCCAAAGTCCACCAGCTTGTGGTTGATCCACACCTCCTTCATGCAGCCCTTGAAGCTGGTCAGGTTGCGGATCTGCCAGTTCTTGTAGGCCTGCTGTGCGGGCTCCGAGGGCAGGCCGCCCAGGAACATGGGCGTCATCAGTTTCAGGTAGTCGTTGGAGCCCTCGTTGATGATGGACCGTGCCAGGCCGCGGTCCACGCGCAGCGTAAAGTTCTTCTTGATGGCGAGCAGCTCGACGGCATGGTACTTCCCGTCCGCCACCATCTCGAAGCTGTACATGGTGGACACCGGATAGTTGCCCACGTCGTAGCTGACGCGGATGCGTCCGTTGAACAGCTCCACAGCCAGGTGGGCGTCCTGTCCGTCGTACATGAGTATGCCGTTCTGTTCGGCGCTGCTGAAGACGATGGTCACGTTCGCCTCGGGCCTGGTGCGGAGCGGCTCCAGCTCCACGAACGAGTTGTTGTGCACGAAGCTGATGCTGGTGAGGTACTCGCACCACTTGCCCGTGTACCCCGGATGGCACTTGCAGAGGTAGTCGGAGCCGGCGGGATTCGGCTGGAAGCAGACGCCGTGCTTGCACTCGTGGTTCTGGCAGGGCGACGTCTGCGGATACATCATGGAGATCATGTTGTGGCCCTCGCAGTACTTGCCGGTGAAGTCGTCGGGGCACTTGCACACGTAGTCGTTGATGCCGTCGATGCACGTGCCGCCGTTCTGGCACATGTGGTTCTGGCAGTCGTCGATGTTGTCCGTGCAGTTGGTTCCGTGGAAGCCCGCCTGGCACTCGCAGCTGTAGTGCGTGAAGTGGTCCACGCACTTGGCCCCGTTGGCGCAGGGATTGAACTCCGGGCTGCAGAACTGGATCTTGGTGTCGCAGAACTCGCCGCTGAACCCAGGCTGGCACTCGCAGCGGTACGACTCCACGCCGTCGATGCAGGTGGCGTTGTTCTGGCACTTGGTCTCGCCCAGGCAGTCATCGATGTTCGTCTCGCAGCGGGCGCCCGAGTATCCGGGGGCACACTGGCAGCTGAAGCGCCCCTCCTCGAGCACCGTGCAGGTGGCGTTGTTGCGGCACGGATTGCCGTAGCAGGCGTCGATCATGTGCTCGCAGTGATGGCCGTGATAGCCGGGCTGGCAGAGGCACTGGTACTCCCGCTGGGGCAGCGCCACGCACTGGGCCTTGTTCTGGCAGGGCTGGTCAAAGCAGGCGTTGCACTTGGCCAGGATGTCGTTGCGCACGCGGCCGCGGCACACAAAGTTGGACGAGGGCGTCGACAGGATCAGCTTGTCCTTCATCTGCTCGGGCTCCGCACAGCGCGCGATTCCCGGCTCCACGTAGTCCAGCTTGATCCAGTCCGAGAACCACTTGAGGTTGCAGTCGCAGTACAGGGGATTGCTGCCCAGGGCTCTGTTTTGTTTGGGGGAAAAGAAATCCCTTTGGTGAGCTATCGGTTCGGCTACACGCGGAAGCATTCCCAGTCAGGTACTCACATGTGTGTCAATGACTTGAGATCCTCGAAGGAGCCCTCCGGCAGCATCGAGATGCGATTGCCGTGCAGCGAGAGCACGCGCAGGTTATTGAGGCCAGACAACGCATGCCGCTGCAGACACTGCAGCTTGTTGTACGAGATGATGCTGCAGAAAGGGCGAACCGGAAAACGTTTACAAATTGCATTAGCCACACACACACACACACACAGACACACACACACACACAGCAGCAGACAGACACAATTGATGAAGAAATGAAAGTAATTGCAAAACGTTTTCTATTCGCAATCGGGCGAAAAAAAAGCCAACCTGAAGTAACGGCTAAACTTTGATTGTGGATAGCGCACACAATGTGCAGGCGGCACAGTGGGATGGTGTGGCAAGTAGTCCCGATAAAACTAAACCTGAATGGCAGACAGATTACGGATTATGCACAGATCTATCACCATAGAGATTTAGATGCACATAAATACATATGGAAGAGCAGGAGCTGTTCCGAAATTTCTAGAAACTTTTGCAGAAATAATTTACTAAGACCTAACACTAACACTACTAACATACCATAAGGAAAATATCCTAATATTTACAACACATTCAGTGCAATCGATATTCAGCAATCCTGCCTAATTACATCCCAAATTATACTAACAATCTTTTCATATAGAATTTTCTTTAAGAGTTTTTGGAACCTGTCTATCTCATATTAAGATTCCTTGCTTCTGCTTCTGCTTCTGCTCTTTCCATTCAACACATTTTTAAACACCACAAATCTCTATTCCATCCCACTGTGCGGAAGGCCATAGCATCGATGAGACGCGACGCTGACGCCAAAGCAAAAGCCAACGCTGACGACTAATGCTTAAGCACGAGTCACGATTTCGACTTTACGTTTCGGAATGAATTTCGTGCCTGCGCCTTGGCCAGGTCCCCTTTCCCTCGTCCCTCCCGTACAGCGGACAGCAGACAGACCCAAGCCCAAGCCCAAGACCCCGGGTCGACAAACGATGCAATTGGCGCAGAATTGTGTCAAGCCCTCTTGAGCCTTCGATTTGCGTTGCTTTTATTTTGTGGTACTCCCAGGCACCACTAGAGCTAGCACTATGGCCATACTATTTTTTGTGGCTTTCCGTTGCGGTGCAGGAGCAATTAAAAAGCCATTAGACATGGCCATGGACCCATAGCCGTCCCATACCCGCCCATACCCGCCCATACCCGCCCATACTTACAGCGTGGATAGTTTGGTCAGATTGGCGAAGGTATAATTGGAGAGTATGGTGATCTGGTTGTTGCTGAGATCGCTGTATAGAGAATGGGAGAGAGGGAGAGATGGGAATTAGATGGGAAGTCTTGGGCTAGGGTGTGGCCCTCTGCCACCCTCTGCCTCTCCTTCGAGGGATACTTACAGCCTGGTGAGGGCGCGGAGATGTCGAATGCGCTCGTAGTGGATCTGCTCGATTTCATTGGACTCCAGATAGAGTTCGGATGTCTCAGCGGGTATGCCGCGCGGAATCTCCTTCAACTGATTGCGTGAGCAGCGGACCACAGTGCCGGTGCAGGTGCAGGAGGGGGGGCAATAGCCATCGCCCAGGCACCCGTCGCTGTTCTCGCTGCTGCATTTGAATTCGTTGTGGGGCAGATCCTTGATTTGCACATCACGTACCTTCGATGGGGCCGCACAACGTGCCGCTCCGCCGTTCAGCGACTTTTTACGCAACCACTCGGCGAACCAGGCCAAATGACAATTGCAATTGAACGGATTCGAGGCGAGATTCCTGCGAAGCAGAGAAAATACAATACAAATCAGTACGGCGGGGCTATTGCTTAGTATTCCATCTATGGCCTACGGATACCCTACAAATCAGATAAACATATAATCAGATTGGAAACTACAATTGGAGTGAAGACTTGTGAGTACTACGAATGGTACACAGAACGATCTGCCCTGGGAATGGCTGTAGTTTTGGAGTAACTAATACTTTTAAAATAGGATTACTCTGGGTAACAAATATACCCTTTTGCCCCTGTGAATACTGGGCATACAAATGCGAATAAAAGTATATCGTATATCGATCGGGTATAAAAACATTCCAATTCAATTAGGGCTGTGGGACAAATCTACTTTTTTTTGACTGTAATTTCTCTTCTTCCAGATGACCCTTTTCCACTGGACATTGGATTGGATATATTCGGTTCTGTAAATCAGGGCTCTTTGTGTGCTCTCTCATTCGATTAACAGTTGCCGCTCTCCTACTAATCCCGTGTGTGGTGTGGTGTGTGTGGGGGGCAGGGGCATATGGAGGATGTGGATGTGTGTGGCAGATGGCACCTCTTTTGCCCCTGCGGACACTCTGCACAGGCACTTTAATTATGCGGTGGGCTCCGAGAGAGTTTGTTGAGTGGTTGGCGGTTGGGTGGTGCGGTGGGGCAACACATAGGAACAATGGGGCACAAATTACATTGGCAATTCCAGAGTTACAACCGGCGTCCAGACTAATTCAATAAGCAATTCTGCTTTGTCATGCCATTAGTAACTCACCAGAGAGAGAGCGACAGAGAGAGAGAGAGGGGGAGGGGGGTGTGGGTGAGTGTGTGGCTCCTTTCACACATAAACACCTTTGAAGGTGGGTGGCTGGAGGGGTGGGGAGGTACTGTGGTGGGTGTCATGTGGTGCACAGCACTTAATGAATTTCATTGAAGCTATTTATTAGCTGGTTAAATGAATTTTACAATAATTTTGCAGAGCAGCACAACGCGGACCCACAGGCACCTCTTAGACACACACACACACTCACATGCGTGCATGAAGATACTGTAGCCACACACACACACACACACATACACAGAGATACTTTTGCCCATAGACGGGAACAGCAGTCTCTTCATTGAACTCAATTTTAATTAATTAAATCATCGAAGGCAGGCAGGCAGGCAGGCAGGCAGCAGGCGGGCTGGTCTTGCTCCATCATTCACTTGGGGGTTGGTTTCGAGTGAAAGGGAAGGCAGGGGGGTGGATGGCAGGCAGGCAGGCAACGAAAGAGGAGCCAAAGTGGAATGGATCTGTTATCGCAGCAGGCACACACACACACACACACACACATGGACGGACCCGTTATAAATTGGAGTTCAATTGAATTATATACAATAGTTTGCTGTGCTTTCGGAGTAAAACTGATTTGGAGGCACCACCAGAAGCACTGGCAGCAGACGCTCCGCTCAGTTCAACGAGAGAGAACAATCAAAACCATTAACCTAATTTTGTGCGTAGAAAGGGCAATTAATGTTTAAGCTAAATCATTTATCTATTAAAGTGCTCCATGGAGCTGCAGGAAGGGGAGTAGGAGGAGCAGCACTGGGCACTTGGCTCTAATTATTATGCATAGGCAGCAGAGGCATCTGGTAGCTGGCATCTGGTATAAACAATGAACTTACAGGGACGTCAACGAGTTGAGATGCTCAAAGGAGCCGGGCATAACGCAGGAGATTTGATTGTCGTACAGATTGCTGCAACGAGAGAGAGAGACAGAGAGAGAGAGAGAGCATGTTTTAATGTATTCCCTTTTTGGGCCGCCTTCTCCCCCTCCACTTACAGGGTCTTGAGCTGATGGAGGCCAAGAAACATCTTGTTGGAGATTTCCTTAATCTTGTTCTCGCCCAGCTGCAGGTCCTGGATGTGCGATGCCCCCTCGAAGGCATTCGGCTCGATGCCCGTCAGCTGGTTGCGCTTCAGCTCCAGCTTCACCAGATGCGGCAGCCGCCCGAAGAGGCCATCGGAATTGATGCGTCCCAGTTCGTTATCGTTGAGCAAACTGCAAAATCGAATAATGTATCAGCTTAACTCGGTTTGGTGGGACAACAGGAGGGGCAGGGGAGCAGGAGGAGGAGCCGGATGAGGATGCAGCAGCCGGAACAAGGACAGAAACAGAGACAGAGACAGGGACTGGGACTGGGACAGGACTTACAGCTCAGTGGTGTGCAGGGGTATGTCACGTGGTATTTCCTTCAGTCCACGGCCCGCACAGTCGACGGTGGTGCCCTCGCAGTGGCACATGGCCGGGCAGTCCGAGTCCATTCGACACTCGCCGGACAGCTTCATTCGCAATTCATCCCAGGAGCCTGTAGAATAGTTTGGAGCGTTTATAGAGAGGTGGGAGGCGGAGGCACTGGCACTGTGCCTGGGATTTTACTTACATTTAAATTTCTCCTCGCGCAGAGATTCAATGCGACGACGATGCATCCGCTTCGGTGACTCGCAGCGTGCTCCACTTGTCTCTATGGGATTTTTGTGCAAATAGTCGGCCAGCCAGCGGAGATTGCAGTCGCAAATGAAAGGATTCTTGGCCAGATGTCTGTACATACACACACACAGATACAGATACAGATACAGATATATATATATGTACATGCACATGTACATGTTTTTGTGTGAAGATGGAAAGAAAGTAAGCAAAAGAAAGTAGCATTGAGCATTCGAGTGAATGGAATGGCATTCTGTAGGGATTCACTGAGAAAGATGTTGCAGCAGCAGCCCAGCGGAGGCTTGAGACGTCTTAAAAGTGCACCAGAGCCTTGTGGCTACGACATTTCCGTTGTTGTTCCACTCTACAACCCTCTACACCCAACCCATCCGCCCATCAGCCCTCTTTTCATCCTTGGGTGTTGTTACTATTTAAAAGCAATTCCCGACAGGGTTGCCAAATGCTCGGAGTAATAGCATTTTTCTCTTAATGTTCTACCCTCACCCACAGACGGGAAAAGTTTTTCAATCAAGGAACGCTGATAGATTTCATATTGATAAACTTCTTATAGCCTATATCCTGGGGTATAGCCAAAAGGCGGCCCATCGGTGATCGGTTTCTCTCTCCACATAAAGATCTGGTTATGGGCTCACAGCCGAGAGAGATGACAGCCCTGGCCCTCGCCCTGCTTAACCCACTCAAGCATTGAAATCCTGGTTCGCGTCGCGCACTTAGAGTGGGACTCAGTGTCCCCATCCTCTGGAGCCGCATACATTTTCGTACATTTATCGATGCCAAGGAGAATTCTTCTCAGCGTCGTCGTAGTCGTCTTTTGTTCGCTGGAAAGGCCGGGCCGGGCCTTCACGGTTCACCAGGGGCAGAGGGAATCCCCTGCTCTGCCCCTAGATGCTGCCGCTTGTTTGCCGCTAAACAAATGTCAACGCGCAGACGAGGCAGCGATGAGGCAACGATGAGGCGAGGGCCAAGTCAAAGGCACCTACTAAATGCACTTCAGAGGTTTAACACCAAAGTGCCTGATGCTCCATTCAAGATGGGGCATGGCATGGCATGGCATCGCATGTTAAAGCTTTCAGGGAGGAGGCATCCATTCAAGTGGTGGGAGTGGGAGTGGTAGTGGGAGCAGGAGGAGTCGTCTCTTTCCATGTACTTACACCGTTTTGATGCTCTTCATGGCGTCGAATGTGCCATTAGCCAGGGACTGTATGTTGTTGTCGTACAGGGAGAGCAGGCTGAGGCTGTGGAGGTCGCGGAAGGCATCCTTGCGTATGCACGAGATCTCGTTGGCGTTCAGCAGGAGCAGCTGCAGTGAGCCGAGTCCTTTGAAAACGCCCGAGGGTAAGTCCTTTATTTTATTGCCGTACAGCACGCTGTTTGGGGGCATCGCAGCAGCAGCAGCAGAAGGAGGAGCAAAAGGAGGTGGAGCAGCAGCAGCAGCAGCAAACATGAAAAGAAACACAAATAAAACACACGACAAATGTTGAAAAAAAAGAATGTACAAGAAATCACAAAAAATACTGCAATACTGGGGGCTGGCAAGACAAAGTGGTTAAGCGTCATTCTTCTGTTCTGTTCTGTTCTTGCCTCTTCCTTTTTTGCTGGGTGTGTGTGCGTGTGTGTGTGTGTGTGTGAGTGTGTGTGTGTGTGTGTGTGTGTGTGTGTGTGTGTGTGTGGTTATGTCTGTGGTTGCCATTGCGGGCGGCAACTGGTTTTGGCTTAACCGACTAGTGATGGGCGTGGCGTGACACGTGGGGGCATCCTGAGGTGGAACTTGAGCAATTTTCCCTAAGAATTTATAGGTTTTCATTTTCAGTATGCCAAAAGGGATTCGGGAACCAAAAATCCATTTTGTTTTCGCAATCTCGGACATTCTCTTGTGCACTGGCGCCTGAACAAAACATTAAAGTCTCCACACATCCCCTAAAAACCATTAAATAATGAATCTTTCTCCTCATAAATGGTTTCAAGGATGTCCTCCCACTAAGCTCGTGTCACGCACTCCTCTCCTTGAGGGCTCCGGCTGCCCATGAAGGACGGGAGGGCGGGTGAGCTGTTAGCCAGGTAAGCTGATGCCTGGCGGGCAGCTCTTAGCGTGGGCCCGATTAGCTCGCTTCTGGCCAGGCCCAGAGCCCCGCCTGTCACGCCACACTCCACACACCGCACACACCACACACCACACACAGTGCCACTTCAGTCACATTTTGAGTTCAGTTTAGCCTCAGGTGAGTGCACATTTTGTTGTGCTGTGTGCTGTGTGTGATGGCTACTTGTTGCACACATCACACCAGTCACACGAGACACACCTGAAACCTGAAAGCTGATACCTGGATACCTGGATACCATCATAGCCAGTTCTCTGGGCTGGGCGGGCATTATCCCGTACTTACAGTGTGGTTAACTGCTTTAGGCCACTGAGTGCATCATGGGCTATCCTCGAGATGTTGTTGTTGGACAAATCAATGCGTCGCAGGCGTCGAAAGCTGGAGAACGATTTCGGTGGCAGTTCCGTAATGAAGTTCTGCTCCAGGCGTCTGTAGAGAGTGAAGAGAGATTTGCATGCATAAGACTCGAGAGATTCAAGAGATTCGGAATCCGAGATTCACTTACAGTTCCGTGGTGTCGTCCGGTAGCGTGACGGGCACACTGGTCAGGCTCTTCTCACGGCAATCAACGATGCCGTCCGCACAGCGGCATGGGTGTGGACAGCTGTTCTCCACTCCGCATTCCATCGGGGCATGCTCCGTGAGGCCTGTTGAAGAAAACAAAAACAGAAGGATGAGGAGGTTTACTTATTTTGCAAATTTAATTTGAACTTCAAGTCGAGAGATTTGATCAGTCTCCATCTCCCTCTGCCTCTACATCTGCCTCTCTCTCTCCATAATTATCAACGCTACTGCACAGCACGCTATATCGTAGAATCCTCTTGGATGCATGATGGATGAGTGGATGAATGGATGGGGTTTGGTATGGGTATGGGTACGGGTATGGGTATGGGTATGGGTATGGGGAGGTGCAACTATAACCAGCCGCTGGCCATAAATGTTTACCCATATAATTTCATAGCATTTCATACAAAACGAAAGTCAAACAAGCTAAGAAATCAACTCAAGAAATGCTGGCAGGTGGCGGGTGGCGGGTGGCAGGTGGAATATGGGATGCTCTTTCCTCAAAGATGACTTTCGAACAGAAAGAGCAACAATTCAGCATTTGATATCCTTTCAAATTGTTGTTTCTCAGAATGTTATCCAATCTTACTCCTACTCTAAGATGCCATCGATTGAAGTACCCATAGTTCTCATCATTATGGGCATAAGTAGTATCTAAGGTATCAGATCTCCTCGGGGGATATTCAATCTCATTACCATAGCCATATCCATAGCCATATCCATATCATGTCCCCCGCATTGGTATATCAATTTCACAGGCTGCCCAAAAACAGAAACCAGCAATACCCTAACCTCCACCATTCGGTGTTCGACTCTACAGTAAGGAGGAGGAGGTTGAGGAAAGAAAACTCGTTTCGTTTCGTTTCGGTGTGGCATGGGGATGGGGCACATTTTCCGCTTCATTGAGCGGCTCTGCTCTGTGCTCTCTGCGCCTCGATTGTGGCCAATTTCCCATTCACTTGGCTCAGCGCCTTGGCTTGGCACTTGGCCCGCAGTCACTGCCGCAGTTTCAGCTCCAGCTTCAGCTTCAGCCTTCGTTCGAGCATCTGCATCTTTGCAAGAAGCCAAAAAACACACACAAACACACAGAAGATGATTTCAACGGCGTTAAACGTTTTGGCAAACACACGACGTCGATGAGCGGTGGAGCCAGAGACGAGGCGATGCGATGGGATGAAGCCACCAAAACCACCAAGTGGTTATTGTTATACCCTCGCCACACAGGGGTTGCATGATTTGGCCCTGAATTTGGGGGATTCCCACTTTCAGCCTCGAACACCCATGGATTATGTGGTTTGAAGAGCATTTCAAGCTTCGATCTACTGAAAGTAGCACCACTTCTCTTCGTATGCCCCTGCTGCTGCCCCTCCTGCCGCCCCTCCTGCTGCCCCTGTTGCTGCCCCTGTTGCTGCTGCTGCTGGTTGTGGGCGTTTGTAGCGGGGGTGTGCCCATATGACTGCTTATGATTTATAATGCTTTGTGTGTGTGTGTGTGTTGCTGCTTTGGCATATAAAACTAATTAATTTGGCGGATACATTCACATGAAGAGGCATGGAAACGGGGCCGAATGGAGCTGAAATGTTTGTCTATTTTTGGTAGCGCCTTACCGGTGGAGTGCACAGTGCAACAACATGTTGCACACACAAACACACACACACACACACTCCTTATAACATACCTGAACATTTGAACTCCTGGTCGTGCAGGTCCGCCACGTTTTGGCCCTTCAGCTGCGAGGGGGACTGGCAACGGGTGTAGGGGGCCAGCCGTGGGGCGCTGCGTAGGTAGCGCGACAGCCAGGACAAATGGCAGTCGCAGGCAAACGGATTGTCCGACAATCGTAGCGCCCTCAATCTGCCCAGTCCGCCGAAGGCATTATGCGGCAGAGCGGTCAAATTGTTGTTGTTCAGCGTGCTGAAAGATAGAGAGAGAGAGAGAGAGAGAGAGAGAGAGAGAGAGAGAGTGAGGATACATATAAATACTATATAGAAAGATACAGAGATACAAAGATACATAGTTGGTTAAATATGAAGTTGACTTTATCTTATGGGCCGCATCTTTTTGGCTAGTTATGTTTTCTCTTTCATGGAATGGCATGGGATGGGCCTGGTACCACAGCAGAGCCATCGATTGCTGATCGAAATGTAATTAAAATTCACCATCCCATCCGTTTCCCTTTTTCGTTTCGGTTTCGGTTTACTCTTCGAATGAAGGCAGGGCATTGGCTGACTTGTTCTATTCCGGTTTTCCAATTGGGTTCCATTCCCTTTACGCTTCGATTGCAGGCACAATTTCCCTTTGTAAATGGCTTGTTCCATTCCATTGTTCCATTTATTAGGTGGCTATCTCGAACTTGAGTATTTGTTGGTTTTTAAAGACTGTTTAGCCTGTGTTTTACTCTCCCCTTTTCGTTTATTTCTTTGGAGTGTTTCAGTCCCTAGCTTTAGGATTACTTAAATATATTCAACATTTTCCCCAAATATGTTTCATCTTGTTTTATTTCATCATTCCACTTTGTGGCATTCGACACATACCAAATATATCATTTTGTGCTGCTGTTCGCGTCGTTCCACTCGTTACACTCGTTCCCATTCCCATTCGAATTTCTTGATATATGGCCACCATTTAGGGGCAGGGGTAGGGGTAGGGGGCGGTGGGTTCGATTAGTTTATCTCTGGCCGCAAAAGCTAAACCATTTATTATGTAATTTGGCCAGGCAGCGAGCATTAAGCGATTGATTTTTAATTCATTGACTAATACCCAAATTGATTGATTAACAAAAGCCACTAATTCATTGATTAATTAATCCGAGATTTACGTTCATTCATTCGCTTGAGTATCTCTTCTTAGGGATCTATCTTTATATGTAGATACTCACAGTATTTCCAGCTCCACGAGACCCTTAAAGGCGTGCTCGTCCAGGCAGGTGACTTGGTTGTTGTCCAGCTGGAGGCTGCGCAGCGATTGGGCGCCCTTGAAGACGCGTCTGCCCACCGTCGCGATGACATTGTGCGAAATGTCCCTAGAGGGGGGATGATCAATGGGGGAAATGTTAGTATCGCTGCAGATGTGGCTACAGGTATTCGATAACTAGTCGATAGACTACTTTGATTCGATTTTACGAGTACTTACAATCGCAAAAGATTCGCTGAACTTGTCACAAAGTTTTCAGGAATTGCCTTTAGTCGATTGTTGTTTAGGCGTCTGATTGATTTCGATTTCGATTTTGATTAGAGTGTTGGTTGGTGGTTTTTGTTGGTGTTTTTTTTTGATTTGGTTTTTGGTATTTGGTGTTTGGTGACGAGCATATTAGGGCACGCAAAACGAAAAGAAAAGGCAACGAAAGTAGAAAGAGATGTCAAAAAACGGCAGAGAGATATGCAATAAAATAAAACGAGAACAGAGAACGAATCAGATACGGGGGGACTCAGATACAGATACAGATACAGATACACAAAATATTAACAAATTCGAAACGAAATCTGGCATCAAGCTAGCTATTACTAGGTGTATCTATATCTAGGATTAGGATCCAATAAAAAGAGCTTCAAAAAATGGGTTAGTATTCATTGGCAAAAGTTAATTCAAAAATTCGTCATGCAGCTACTAGCATCAGTAGAAAAGGAGAGTACGAAATGATGGAATTATGGATGTGATGCCACCATGCACTTACAGTCGCTCTAACGAGACCAAATCTTGGAAGGAATTCCTCTCGATGGTATGGATTTGATTGTCAGTCAGTTGGCTGTGGGATAGAGAAAAGCGTAAGAGGATATTTTTAATGTTAGGATACAAAAGATATTAAATAAAAAGCTAAGGAATGTGGTGGGCTACGGATGATCACTTCTCTGCTGAAACCTGTTGTAAATCTTAGTTCACAGATCATCTGAAGCTGCTTTAAAGAATTACTTTTTATCTTAAATCTCTAAATTGATTGACTTCGTCTATGGGCATCCATCTTTCGGATGGCATTTCCCTATCATACAATAACTCAACCACATTCCTAGAGACTAATGCCTCCACTTTGGGATTGTGAGGCACTTCTTTGGGGCATACTCACAGCATTCGGAGCTTGGTCAGCCGCTGGAAATCCGTCTCGTAGATCACGGTCAAGTTGTTGCCCTGCAAATCGCTGCAAATATAGATAAAGAAATTACGATTAAAGGCATGGCATTAATTATGTTGCAAGTTTTATGTGGCAGGGAGCACCACACACACACTCATTCACATTCAAGGCAGAGCGATAATTTTTTTTAATTGCTTGTAAGACAAGAGGGAAACAAGAATCTGAGATATGGCAAGCAGGCAGAGAGTGGAGGGTAGTGGAGTGCAGTGGCTGCCTCCAGCTGCCCCAGAGAGTGAAAGAGTGAAAGATTTCGTGCTGCCTGTTGTAGCTGATAAAGAAAATATGATATTTAATCATTGAACATGGAACCCCGATCCCCAGATCTGATCCCAACGAAGGAAGAACTCGGAACTCGTTTTTAGTTGCTGCAGAGAGGCAGACGGACAGACAGACAGACAGACAGACGGAGAGACAGAAAGAGAAACAGAGGTAAAATTTGTTACCTGTAGATGTCATAACAATGAAATGCAGCTAAAAGAGATACAAAAGAGCAATCCCCTCCCCCGGCTAGTGCGCATCTCTGAACGATCTTAACCGAAGCCCAAACCGAACCGAACCGAACCGAACCGTGTGCACATGCGCAGACGCTTCCTCCCCTTCCCTCTCCTCCACTCCTCCACAACTACAGCAGGTCCGGTCTCTGGTCTCTCAGCTGCTTATTTTGAGCAAGGTTCGAGACCCGCAAGAGAGAGAGAGAGAGAGAGAGAGCGACGGAGAGAGACCGACCAACTCCAACAGGTAGGAAGACCTTCAGCGACCCAAAACGTAAAATATATAAATTTTTTTGTTCGTTGTTCAGGCTTAAGCCTTAATGAATCCCGCATCAAGTTGCCAGCCCAACAGACGGAAATCTACACTGAGAAAATTATATTGCTTCTGGGGAAATATGGCAGAACTTAAGTCAAAAAGGACACAACTTGTATACAGCCTTTTGGGCTTAGGAAATGCATTTGAAATTGTGTTTATTAAGAGCTACATACATATACATACATACATACATATGCCACATCATGGTAGGAGAAATATTATACATACATATGTATATAGAAGTTTGCTCTAGCCCTTTCTGCTCGCTGATTAATATCCTCAAAGATAGCGAAAAGATTGGTTTTCTCCAGTGTAAACGTAGTCTCCGAAGAAGAGGTAAAGCAAAGCCCGTATACTCTTCTCTCACACACACACACACACATTTTAATGAGCTTAATATCTCTCCACATCTGTGGGCATCATCTCCTCTCTTCTTGCTTAGATCCAACAGATTACACCATACACCAAGACCCAACAACAATAACAACAATGCGGTGCGGTGCGATTTTCGATCGCTTTTGCTTTTGCTGTAAAAGCACAAGAAAACAAAAAAAAAACAAAAGCTCTGCTTTGCCTCTCTCTTTATCTTTATCTGGCTGCTGCCTACCTAATTGCTAAACATTTTTCAAATGCTTCTGGCTCTGCTGCTCTGCTGCTGCGATGCTGGTGGTTGGTTTTTTTTCCGTGTAATTTGTTTAAATCATTTTTGGTTGGTCTGTGCATAATTTTTGCCGTTTTTCTCTGGCTTATAATTAAACATTTAGACATTTAACTTCATTAAATCCTATGTGGGGGGGGGGGGAGTCACTCTTCGATACGAAAGCTTTTTGTGTGTGTTTTCTGTTTCTGTTTCGCTTTTGCTTTTGCTTTTGTTGGTTTTGTGCTGCCTGCCGCCTGGACGCCAGGCCTTCCCTTCCTTCCCAATTAGGTGCCATTTTGGTTTTTGCTCTTTTGTGGCTCTCTTTGATGTGTGCCCAGAGCAAGAGGAGCCAGAAACCAAACCAGAAAGAAGGATACTCTTTGGATACCCTTTCAGAACAAAGAAGCCTATGGCCAAAGAGGATACTCGTCATATTTAAATATTTACTTAATGATTTATTCGTTTATCCTAAGGTTTAAATCCTTCTCTGCGTCGAAACAAACATCTGCTCTGAGTCGTAATACCCCTCCTGCTTCTGGCAGGGTACATGGAACGCCAAAGCACTGGGAAGCAGCTGCTGCTATAAATTAGTCGTTCTCAGGTGTGAAAGGGAGAGACGAGACCCTGAAAGACCTCTCCCCCCATTAGATATGCAAAAATGCTGTCGTGTCGTGTCAATCGAGTGAACTGTGTGGGTGAGACAGGGACAGGAATAGGAATAGGGACAGGCAGGGCTAAGATCTGCACTCCTCCTCTCCCCCTCTCCCCCACTCCCTCCTGTTTGGTGTTCAGTCTAGTTCCGTTTTCTGTGTAATTAAATGGCAATGACTTGTCGGCCAGTGGGTGGGCGAGGGAAGGGGCGCGGGAGAGGTGCAGTGTTTACCAGAGTCCCAGTTTGCATTTGCCATTGTTTTTTCTTCCTCTTCTCTGCTCTCCTTCTTTCAGTTGTGTATCGACAGGCCAATAGCTTTTCAATATTTGATGTGTGTGTGTGTGTTTGTGTGTGTGTGTATTCTGGTTCTGTCTGGGATTAGGGTGCCTCAAGCCGGCAGTCACTGAATATTCCAAATTCAATTATGGAAAATTATGCAGATACTTTAAAACTTCCTCTTTGACAATTAACTTTGGACAAAATTTGTTTTTCCCTGAAATATTAATTCCCTATCGAGTTTCATTCACTTTATAAATTTCCCTTTGAGAGCTTTCAATTATGTTTGTCCCTGTCCATCAAACACTATTTATAATCTGTTGAAATCATAATTCTCTCCGCCTCAAACACTCCATCATTTCCACACCTTCTTTGGCTCCTCCTTCCTTTGCTTTGCTGTCTGTCCGTCGTGTCGCCTTCTTTGTAGCTTTTCTTTAAGCTGTTCTCTTGACACATTCCTTGCACTCTGACACACAAATCTCTCTCCTCTCCTGCTCTACCGCTCTCTTCCAATCTCCCCAGGAATGCCACTCAAAAAATGTGACATCTTTCTCTCTCGCAAAGCACTGAAGCCTGAAGCACCCTGTGTGCTGCATTCCCATTCCCCTCCCCCCCCTGTTTGGGATTGCTATTTTAAAATGCAAATATTTCGTGCATGTTGATATGTTTTCTGTTTCTGTTTGCATTAAAAAATAAAAGGCTGCACATAACAAATAATAAATACGAAATGTGTCCCTGAGCGGCGCTCGAGCCAGCGATTGGATCCAGCGATGGCTGCCTGTTTGGCTGCCTGTTTGACTGCTTATAACCGAACTGGGCTATAATGCTCCGACTCTGTCTCTGACTCTGGCTATATGCTGATATCTGTTATTAATTTATGTTGAAAAACTGCAGCCACGACAGCCGCATGGGCCAGCAGCAGCCGCAGCAGAGGTTGAAAGGCATTCTGCATACACTTGCTAATTGCCGGCGCGTTAATTTATGTGGCGACGGAGTGACCGAGAGACCAAGAGACGAGGAGACGAGGAGACGGAGAGATGTATGTCCGAGACTGGCTCGAACGATTGGCTTAATGCATTTGAGTCGAGGCGGCATGCAACAATTATGGTTTGGTCGCGGTGCCCCTGATGTGCTTATGGGGACTCCTTGGGCGACAATTAATAAACTTAATGGCGATTTAATGTAAGAGCCACATAGTGACAGAGATAGAGAGACAGACAGAGAGAGAGACAAAGAGAGAGAGAGAGGGAGAACAGACAGTGTCTCTAGAGAAGCGACAGACAGCGGCAGACGAATATAACTCTGATTTCAAAGAGTGTGCGGGCGGCGCTTGGTGGGGGTTTGGCATCGGGGCATCCGAGAGACCTTTTCCGTTCGTTTGTTTTCTCGTTATCGACACGATGTCATGGTCATGGCTTTGCTTGTCCCCTGAACTCTCGCCCTCCCCTCCCCCTCTGCCCTCTGCCAGCTCCTTTTGTTGTTGTTTTTGTAGATTTTTAAATAAATACAAAACGGAACCCAGAACCCACAGCAATCCCGGCCGGAACGGAACAGAATGGACCGGAACATCATCGGGCGTGTGCCGCCGGGGCTTTATTATTTTAATACGAGTGTGCATACACACAAACACACACACATACATATGTATATGTATATAGTAATATTCATCAGCATTCAGTATTTGTTATTGGTCTTGTCCTTCCCTAAAAGGAAGTCTCTGAACAGATTCGAAAGGTATTGGTATTGGTTTTGGTATTGCCACTGATATTGATATTGATTGGGGATTGTGTCTGTCTGTTTTCCTTACTCCGAGGGGGTAGAGCGGGGGTAGGGGGGACTCTGATTGTTCTCTGGGCATTCCCAATGATTGTCTAGATGGAAAATGTGCATTTGAAAGGTGAATTTTTTCATTATGGAAAGAATATTTGGAAAATGAATCAGAGTGAAATTTGCACAAATATTTGCTTAGGTCTGGGGGATACAGAAATCTATTGTAAGTATTTTCTTTTAATATATTCTATATTTTCTTGGCTCTAGTGTTTCCTTGATTATATGTATATCCCATACAGACAATCCTTCGATTAGTTTATACTTACAGCCGTTCCACATCTGCTGAGATCTTTCTGGGTATCTGGGTGAGGCCGCGGTGCGAACAGTCGACGGTTAGGCCGCTGCAGGAGCAGACCCGCGGGCAGCGGGCCTCCGTAATGACGCCGACACCTCCGCCGGGTATGTGAATGCCCACGGAGCCGAGGCCACCGCTGGCGACGCTGGCACTGCCAAAGCCGCCCATGGCATATGGCTCTGCCCCGACTGGCCGAAGGATGGCATCATGGTGCAGGACCAACAGCAGTAGCAATGCCAGTGGCAGTGGCAGGCGCCGGTTGGGTGCGGGTGCTGGTGGTGTTGGGGCTGGTGGTGGTGCTGATAATGGCAGCCTCGTCGTCGTCCTGGACGGCGGTGCCATTGTGGCACATTTAAGCAGCAGCTTGCAGGCGGCTTTTGTTCCTAATTGAAAGCGCCGGATTCGTCGGATTCGTCAGCGGACGCCACTTTGTCAACACCAATCACGGATTGGGATTGGGTAAATATTTGCCCGGAAATGTAACGAAAGGATTGATGGAGGGGGGGGACTCGCACTTCACTGTACTTTGATTTTCACTGTATTTTGGGGGCGGAGGCGGAATATCCACTCGCGCGCACGCACTCCCCGGCGCTCACTGCTTATTTTTTTTTTGGTGCGTTTTACGTGCAGCCGTCACGAACGCGCTTCTTGACCGAAATGAAAGCAGACGTTGATGGGCGACTGCGAGGCGACTGCTAGTAGAAAGAGTGACGAGCAGCGAGTGACGGATAACGAGTAACGAGTGCAAACAGGGCTACTCTCTTTCCACTCGAAAATGTAGGTAGATTCTTGGATCGTTTAGGTAGCAGCAGGAAATGCACTTTCGCTTTTGTGTATCTCCTTCTCCTTCTCGTCGTATCTTGTATCTGTATCTTTGCAGTTGCACTCGGCTGTCAGCAGTTGGACTGTTGCCCCGGCAGCAACTTCATCATCATCAGCAGCGGCATCAGTGGCATCATCGTCTCCGACAGCGGCAGCGGAGGAGACCTGCTGCTGGGCGCATCTGCAATGGAATTGAGTGGGAAAATGAGAAAATGTGTCGGTGGAAAATCATGAAAAATTATCTATAAATTCGGCAAGCACAGACAGGAAATTGCCACCGAGTATATATATTTATTTCACTTAAATTCTATATATAAAGAAATCAAGTGGCCGGAAATTTATTTTCTCAACTGTCACACTCCAAAGATCCAATGATATATTGCCCAAACATCAAATTAGTGGAGGGGCAGGCATTGCCCCCTGTGCTGTGACCCCTGTGCAACCCTTGGAACAGACACACACCTGTCGGAGGGGAGCGGGACTGTCTGTCGGTGGCAAAGGGAACCCAAAATTACATATCTGATGTTTAGATAACATGTGTTTTTTCAGGCTTCTTCTCTTGTTCCTTATAATCGCTAATTGTGGATCTTGGGAAATAAAAGAGCTACCAAAAATTCTGAAAGTTCTCATGACTGTACATATGATTACTGTTTACAAGTCCACTAAACGTGGTTTCCATCGGATAGTTTATAGTGGATCTTATGTGTAGTTCTTCCTTGCAGAATGGGAGGCGAGAATCTGTAATCTGAATTCCCATGAGTACGCGCGTCTCTTAATTACTCTGAACTACAATCCACTTGAGATTGTCTTCCGCTTCCTCCCACTGCCACTGCCACTGTCGCTCTTGCCCCCTTCCTCCCACTGCCACTGTCGCTCTTGTCCCCCTCCTCCCACTGCCGCTCTTACCCCCTTCCCTGCCTGTCTGCAGAGTCCACACACAAACCATAAAACAAATCATATTTAAGAGCACTTTGGCCCAATTAAATCTAGTGATTCTAATGATTCTACTCCCGGAGGCGGACACAGATGCGGCCTCACCGTTCCCCCTCTCCCTTTTTGACTCTCTCTCAAGTGCCAGTCTTCATTTACTGTAAAAATTCGATCTTTGTATATCTGTCTCCTGTGGTGGTCTCTCTCTTCCCTCTCTTTCTGGTCTGTCATGCTGTGTTCTTAATTTGCAAATTGACATGTTAAATACATATCCCTCTCTCTCTCTTACCCTCTCTCTTTGTATGCTCTGTCTCTTTCTGGTTTCTGGCTTTATTCCCAAATTAATTGTTTAAATTAACATTTGGATAACTGACAGACGCGATTGATGCTGTGGCCCGAATCTCAATCTAATTTCTGACTATGGAATTTTCGTTTATTGGATAACTGGAGCAATCATCGGCCGCTGCTGTCTGTCTCTCTCACTCTTTCAGTCTTAAGCGTCAATCAAGCGAAAACTCAATTGAATGTCGAAATGTAATTTGAATCGTCGCAGAGAATATAAACGATAAAAATATGTACAGACACGAACGAACGCACATATATACATATATGTATGTAATGCATATCCATATCCATGGAACCTATCAAAAGCATGCACGAGAAGGGCCTTTAATCAAAAATTTATCAGCCAACCCCACTCCACCCCACTGTACCGTTCTCTTTCTCTTTCTCTCTTGCTCCCCACTGAAAGCTCTTTTCAAGAGGAAGAAAATATTTGGTCGAACAGCAAAGGCAAAGCAAAGGCATGCCGGAAATGTGTGTGTGTGTGTGTGTGTGTGTGTGTGTGTGTGTGTGTGTGTGTGTGTGTGTGTGTGTGTGTGTGTGTGTGTGTGTGTGTGTGTGTGTGTGTGTGTGTGTGTGTGTGTGTGTGTGTGTGTGTGTGTGTGCGGGTGGGAGGTGCTCAAAAGATGTAATCACTGCATTGTCACCCTGGATGGGATAGGAGAGGGGTACGGGGTACGGGACGGGTAGACTCTTGCCTTGAGGGAATCTCAAGTCTCTGGAGCCTGGCCCTGGCTCTCCCTCTCTCTCTTTTATGAAACATAAATCAGTGAAATTCTATACATGCCACTGATTGTCTACTCTTTTGCTTGACTACTCCTTTGGTCCCTCTCCCTCCTGGCCCATACTGAACACGAGCCCGAACCGGAGAACCCCATAAGCCCCCCCTTCAAACCCGAAACAAATTCCATGGCAAATTCAATGCATGCCAATAACTCGTTCTCATTCTTCTCCGAGCCTGAGCCTAGACAAAGGAGCAGCTGAAGATGAGGTCGGGTCTCGGGCCTCAGCTAAAAGATAGACTCTAACTAGTCATCCAATGTGGATTAAATGCTATACCATCCAGGGGCTATGACTCTACCCATTGATGGGGAAAAAGGAAAATCATAAATGAAACTTTTAATTAAAAGTGAAAAATAATCGTAAAAGTGCATTGGAAATTCCATTTTTGAGAGGCCAAAGGTTGCCACTGGAGTGTGCCCTAATCCTGCTGAAGGTCCTTGTGTAAATGAATTCAAGTTTAGACTCTATGTCTAGTCTGTGCGATTAGTTTATGGCTTTGGGTTTTGTTGGTAATGAAATATCATTCTGATCTCGTTTGCCAAAGCAAACACAGATGAAACCAGACCTAATACAATCCTTAAACCAACAACAACAACGAACAGACGCCCACACAAACAGAGACACATGGGCACAAGCCACCAGCCACCATCCACCTCCTTCCGCCATAGCACACTCTGCCATTTGGTCTTCTCTTCTGTCATTAAGAGATAACACGCGAAAAAGAAAAGAGTCAAAGAGTGAGACATTTGGACAAACAAAAGAGTGGCAACCAGCAGTGGCAGTGGCACTAGCAGTGGCAGAGTGTGCTCCATCCAAAGATGGGAATGTCATCCTGCTTCTTAATGACGCGACCTCATACCGCGGTTTAAGACTGGCCATAGATTTATGGTACTCTATCTCAATGTCTCTCACTTGGACTAGCGCCTGGAGGGACAGAGGGAGGTGGGCAGGCAGGCAGGCTCTTGTGGATTTTCCAATAAATTACGCTTAAGTATGCTCTTAATTCAAATAAATCCAAGTTGCGCGCCACTAGGGAGGGCGTGGGGGATGGGGGGGGGGGAATCTCAAGTGATTTGTTTTTTCTGTGGCTTACATGAATACAGAGAGAGAGAGAGAGAGAGAGAGGGAGGTAGAAGAGCGAGAGAGAGAGAGAGTAGAGTACAGAGTGCAAATCTCTTGGGGGGTAAACGTAACCGGACTTATGTCCATCTGTCTCTCCCCCCCCCCCTCTCTCTCTGGCTCTCTCTGTCTCTGTGTTGTTTGTCCATTGCCTATGACATGTGTCAAAATGGTGTGTTTCCTCCTCTTCACTCCACTTTTTCTCTCTCTCTCTCTGACAGATAAGCCATATACAGTTATCAAAGTTCGTTGCGGTACAGATGGGGGGGAGGATTAGGCCTGGAGACAAGTCAAACATGCCAACTTGGCGTAAATGTTGAGCCTTAATCAATGAACGAAGCAAAAGACAGCAGCATAAGAAAATAAGAGAAAGAAAACTGTTGACAAAGCAGAAAGCAGAAAGACGGACAAAAACAAAGTGCAAACAATCAATATCAGATGGGAATTGAGATGGGAATGGCGCTCTATATAGTATAGTACTGTAGTACTCCCCCCCAATTCGAGAAAACAGAAACAAAACAGGTTCCAATCAGCACTTATTTATAGATATTCGGTATGGAAAAGACATGGATCTCTCTCCTCAGAGAACCCCTCAATAAGTGCTCAAGTATCCCACAATTATGGATTGTGTGCGGGGATCGGAATGATATAAAACAGAAATGGTATACGAATTTATAATTACAGAGATGAGATCTTAAAAGATGATTATCGCCCATCCCCCCCGCCTCTAAAAGGGGAGTCCAAGATATCATTTACCGAACTGAATAGAACAGGAAATATCTGTCAAAATAGATAATTGTTTAAAGATCCCCCATAGATGACGATGATGATGGTTTTCTCTGTTTGAAATTGTTAAAAAATTGTATATTTATTATAAATCAAGAAAGAATCTTTCGTGTTTCCTTCTCAACGACTGTTGCATTGCATGGCATTCGTGCTCTGGCATTTCCTGAGCTTCTTTCTTCTCTTCCACTCTCCTTCTCTACCTCTCTCTTAGAGGGGGGAAAGAGTAAGCTAAGCCCCTGAGAAGCGTGGTCAATTCTCAATGAATTGTATTACGGAATAATACAGAAAATAAATATAAAAAAAAAAAAAGAAAAAAAGGGGAGAGCACTTTGATGCTTTGATGCTGTCTGTTGGCTGTTGGTTGTCCGAGCCGGAAGTGTCGCATACTTTTACGGATACACCGGCTTAATTATGCGCATAAAATGTAAGAACATCCAGCCAGAACAGGCAGCAGGGGGAGGAGACGGAGCCGGAGCCAGAGCATTGCCTGGGCATGAAATGACAAAACACAAACATTAATTGCTCCACATTCACATGGCATTGAAGGGGAGTACGAAAGGAAGAGAGCAAGAAAGAGAGGAGACGGAGAGGAAAAGATGAATGTACATATGCTCGGGGGACACCCAAGCAACGACTGTCGTTGTCCCGCAGGAGTTGAAATGAAAAGAAAGTACCAAACAACAACAGCACAACAGAAGGGACACTGAGAGAAACTCCAAGTGGGAAACAAAGAGAAACTTTCATTCAGTTTTTGGCATAAGAATTTGTTCTTGAAAATATATTTTGCTATTCCTTTTATTTCATTCGTACATAGAAAGAGAGCGAGAGAGTGAGAAAAAAAGCCGAACAGGTGGCATGCATCTTTCTTTTTGTCCTGTTATCCGATTAAGAGAGATCATAAGTGGGTTCTGACTGATGCAAAGAGAGTCTGCAGAAAAGTCCTCTTCGAATTCAACAGCTTAAACTTTGAGCTTTCTACCCAACCTCTGATGATGATCTCTCAATTAAAAAGAGAGCAATTAAGACCAAGCATACCCTTGACACTCCCTCTCTCACACACTCTCTCATGCTTAGTCTCAAGCTTTCTCTCAGCTCAAGAGCGTAAGCACCTCCTGGTCTTTGATTGCTTGTTATTGCTTTCCCTTTTGCTCTTCAGATGGACATGCCATGCCATGCCATGCCTATTGTACATGTGCTTTTTCTGTGAGTGTAATCAGAGCGAGAGGGAGAGAGACAGACAGGCGGCTTATAATTTATTAATCTATGCATAGAGCCCCAACAAATACTCGTTGCTCTTAATTCCCGCTACCATTCCGCCTCGACTTTCCACACTCTCCTCCTCCCCCCAAATGGTGGAAGGTGTCGTCAGGCAGTCCGTCCGTCTGTCAGGCATGGCATTCAGAGAGTGCTCTGTCGAGGGGTGCTCTGCACTGGATGGAGATGGAGCTGGAGCTGGAGGTGCGGGACAGGCCACTACATGTCACTTTAATCTCTTAGAAGTGTTACTTTTGCAGCTCTCCAAGTGTTGTTTGGGTTTTGTTTAGGTCTGCTGCTGTAGATGTGGATGCTGATGAAGGGGGTTACCCAACTGGAGGGTGTAGGGTGTGGGGGCGTGGCAAACAATGTGCTGTTATAGTTGAATTTGAATTTTCATTTTGATAAGCAACAAAAAGGCATAATAACACATCCAATTGCATGCACACACACAGACACACACATGGTCCAAGGCAAACCTTATGGTAATGAAGTGTGGCAGCTGTTTCTGAGTGGAATTTGAATAATACGGAGACCAAGACCCTCCTCTGATTTACATTTGATACAGCGATGAGGAGAGGCCCACAGAGACTTGAACAATCAAATTCAATTTGTGCCTCAAATTCACATTCATTTCGGATTCAGATACAGATTCGTTTTCGGATAGCCCCAAAACAAGTGATCCACACTTGTAGGTCCCACTCTTAAGATGCCCCCCTCCCCTGCCATACATCCACCCATTTTTATCTCTGGTTTAGCTATTAAATTATAGTTTATTTGATTATCTTTTAATACTCTGAAAGATGGTGTAAGGAAGGTAAACATAGAGTATACATATATGTACATATATATATCTTCGTGGTCTTCTGTGGAATACTGATAGCTACCGATAATGATCATAGATTTGTTGTAAAAAAGTGATCATGGAAATCATCAATCTTCCAAGGGTATTCCAGTGTTCGGCCTTGCCTTCTGTCTTGTGGATCCAAATGTAGGGCCCCTTAAGATCCCACCCACTCGGGTTTACCCTCTGGCTTGTACATAGATTATGCTCTATTTGATTTGCGCTTGGATTTCTGTATCTGTATCTTTTGTGGTGTTTGGCGCCACAAGTGCTCCCCACAAGTGTACGTAATCTTTATTTTACTGATATTTATCTTTATCTTTATCTGTGGTGTGTGTGTGTGGGGGGCTCCTCTACATCATCATCATCTTAGTTTTGAGCATCGAAATAGACAAATACAAAGCTTGGCATTATTTAATTTTGTGGCTGGTTCTGTCACTGTCTCTGTCTCTTTTTCATTTTGTGGCTCAGGTTTCAACTTGTTTTCGAGGTTAACAAAATAAATGACATTAAAAAACCTCACACACAGATACGACTACATACATACATACATATACACATGAATGTATTCTCTATACGTTTTCCATGTAAAGTTGTAAAATATTTCACAAAATCATAAAAACTAAAAGGGCGAAAGATACAGATACACAGATACACAGCTACACAGCTACAGATACATTTACAGGGCGTGTGCTATGTCCACTCCCAGTCCCCGTCCCCGTCCCAATCCCAACTCCAATCCCAGGTGCTGCATGCAGTTTTCTGCTTTTGTTTTCCGCATTTTCGGGTCAGGTACTGAAAGCCTTTGCATTATTCTTGCCACACGAGAGAGTTGTGAAATATGTTGCACGCTGCTGCATGCTGCATCACCGGGATTAGGACAGGTACGGGTACGGCAAGCAGGCTGTAAATCTCCTCACAGCCACGAGAGTCGCCACTAAAGTCAAAAGGTTGGACGAGCCATCAAGAAAGAAAGCAGGAAAAGAGAGTTCTACGGGTTCTACCGATTTGCCAGCAGAGTGTTTTAAGATCTAAAGTTAGCCCAAAGTCACATATTATTATAATATATCTGTATCCTCAAATTATATTGAATGTCGAACATTTTATGGCAATAACAACTAAATTCCATCACAAATTTATCTCATTTATTCTCAGAATCAATGAACAAAAAAGTTTCCTAGTATATTAATATGTATTCCCTTAATATCCCATCTTCTACACAAACATAACCTCAAATTTGATGACATAACCTCAAAATATCACATAAAAAGCGCAAGGAACCACAGGCACTTCCTGTGGTTATCCCAAATCTCTTTAATAAACATTAAAACTCATCTAGTCATAACGATAAAACCCCATCAATGGTTCATGGTTCAAACATAAATTAAACATAACCTCAAATGACGGTACTGTCGTCAAACATGTGTTTTTGTGTGTGTGTGTGTGTGTGTGTTTGGCTAATAAAAGACGAGTTTGGGCCATAAATCACGACATTCAAGTTATTATTATTAATTCCACTCTTGGCCTAAGGGGCGGAGGAGTCCTTTAAGGACTCCCAAAACAAATAATAAAGGACTCTATTAAAATAGCGCCCGTCATAAGTTGAATCTAAATGTGAAAAGCCATCATCAAACGCCCCAATTGCTGTGGATCGATATCATCGTGAAAGTTTACTTGATGGACAGCTTGCTCCTTGGTCCTGTATCTCTCCCAAAAAAGTAGAAATTTGTGGGGGTTTTTATTCTGGCAGTCCGTTCTTTCAGTGAACTTTTTTTCCCTGTATATTTATCTCATATTTAATGTAAAATATTTACAACTTAAATTAGAATTTTTTTAAAAATACTTCAAGAAAAACAACATCAGCAGAATTATTAAATGGAAATTGCTTTGGTGGGACAGTCCTCCTGCTTCCCACCTTATAGACCTACTCCTCCACTTCACTCGACTCCACTCCACTCCCAATCCCAATCCACCATCTGACGCACTCGCATCGTATCAAATTTCATGGCCCTCTGTGCGGGCGAGTGGAGGACTGAATGCGAATGGCTGAATGAGTGTGAGTGTGAGTGTATTCGTTCGTTTTTTCTTTTCTCTCTCTCTGTCTCGTTCGTCGCGTGTTGATGACAGATTTCTGCTGTCGCTGTCGCCGTCGTCGTTGCGTCTGACGCACTGTCTCGTTTGTCGTTTCATTTTCGTTTTGTTGAGAGTCATTTTTACTCATTTATTGTCAACTCAACGTTAGTGCGTCAGAGTGAGTGTATGGGTGGGTGTATGGGTGTGAGTATGAGTGTGTATGGGTGTGAGTATGAGTGTGTATCCTTACAAGTACTTTCGTGGCACTGCAGGCGGTAGGGCAGTCCCATCCCATCCATCCATTCCCTGGGTATTGATTCCACTTCCATTCTGCCACACAGCGGGGACACCGCCAGCTACAGCTCCGTCAGTCAATTGACATGACTCAACAACAGGCAACAACAGGAACCGCTGCTCCGCCGCCTACTTGCCTCAAACAGCTGGATACCCTTTAATATTGGTAAGAGATCCAAGAACTATATATGTATATATTCTGGAGATATATGTACATATATAAAAGAAACTGTATATGGTTTCCAAAATGATATACGGATCCGTTTATACTTGTGGCGCGTCATGCAGCAAATCCCCTCGGTCGAGCAGAAGGTAAATCAATAATTATAGAGTAATCCTAGAGTATCTCGGATTCAGTGTTTCCCTCAATTACATTTCCATTTACATTCTGTACACTTATTAAATATTTAAAAGCTTTGCCCTTTGTTCCTCTTAATAATTTCATTTCTTGAGCCGCAGCACCGCAGGCTTCCTGCACCCCACCCCCACCTCCACCTCCACGTCAATCGTCGCGACGACCACGGCAGTAGTAATTCATTTCATTCTGGAGTGGAATCCATGGAGTTCTGGGTTCTGGTTCTGGGTTTCCTTTTTGACTAACTGCACGCACAGCGACGACGGAGGCAACTTTAAAATGATGGCTTGTTGCATTTTAAATACAAATTATATGGTTACAAATATCCATCCGAGTACGACGAGTATATCCAGGCAGGCATTCGTACCGCTCTGACTCATACCGCTCAAAAGGCATGAGGCAGGGCCAGGAGCAGGGGCAAGAGCCATGAGGCAGGGCCAGGAGCAAAGGCATGGAGGCAAGAGGAACGGAACAAGTGGGTCAGGTAAGACAATGGTACGAATGGTCATTAACCGCCCTGCTTCTCGCTCTCTCCCTCCCGCTGAGAGTATCCCCGAGTCCTGTGGCTGCCCGAGGGTTGCTGGATAAGAAAAAAAAAACCACTTGAACATCTTTTAGGTGGTGACTTCTTAGAGATGGTTCCGAATGCTGGAATGCTCTTTCCGTGGAAGTCAAGTGGGCAAACACCTTACATCTAACACATGGCTGAGGCAAGGCGGCATACAATGCCGGAAATTCCTTCATTTGTGACCCCATTTGTGCGGTGACCCCGTCGTCTAAGAGGGTGACCCCACCACATTCGTTGGGTTGGTGGAATTCCCGTCCAAATGGCGACTCCTCGCTGCTGTTGGGACAATTACTCAACTTCGTATGGGTTTTCTATCTTAAAGAGACTGCACGAGATGATCCAAATTGAAATGGTGACCCCACATGACCCTCTAATTGGTGACACGTCAAACAGAAGTGGACTTTTTCAGTAATTTCCCAGATGTCTCATAGTCTTAACCAACAGATCTTCAATCGATGAGATAGTCTTCCAATCTCGATTACAGCTCAAGCACACCTCGCAGTCACGTTGCAAGTGCTGCAGGTACCTGCCACAGTCTGTGGCGTCTGCTTGGACATGGTTATCCAAAGGGAAACCCAGCGAAAAGTAGGGAGTGCCCTGCTCGGACAATGGCAAATGGCAGAATAATAGAGCCAAAAGGTATACGTAATATGACAATTGTATGGAGAGAGCGGGGTTACCATACCATACCATACCATGCCATATGCGGTGGTTTTGTACTATTCCAAATAATGGAATGGAAAATGGAGAATGGAGAATGAGATTCCCAGATAGCCGCAGGTGAAGTTTTCGCTCAACCTATGCCAGAGGCCAGTGGATAATTGCTTTGGACAGCTACAACTCTCAATGATCCCCGAGAGAACTGAAGCAGCGTTAGGATTGGGATTAGAAGTTTCTCGTCAAGTGGAGGGAACTGAACTTCCTTAATCCCCCTCCATTGAAAGGGTTGCTCTCTGTCTGGTCTCTGGCTCTAGTCGGGCTCCAGTCTGGCTTTAGTGTTGAGCATATTTGCAGAGTCTGCTGTTGGTGCTGCCGCTGCCGGTGCTGCTGCTGCTATCCATCCATTCAGCTAACACTCATTTAAGGTTGAAGTCCGCTGCTACTTATTCCAGGAATGTCCGCCAGAAGTCCGACTGCAGAGCATGGCATACATGCCACCAATTGGTGGTGCCTGCTCCATCCAGCTCCATCCTCTCTGCCTCTGATTCGAGCAAATATTTGCAAATTTACGTTGGACTCTCATGTGTGTGTGTGTGTGTGTGTGTGTAACCCCTGGGCATGGTCCATGACGACGACCCCCAGAGCAGTGCAGGGCAGAGCTATCCAGTGCAGTGGAGGACAGTGGAGGACACTGGCATTAGCGACAACTGTCGTAGAGTGGCACTTAATGAGCAACGACTGTTGTTGGAGCTGCAACATTTTGTTGCTACTTCTACTGCTGCTACTGGCACTGGCACTGCAGTGCAGCCCGCATGCCACCAGTGAGCCAGAGCGAGACAATCAAGTTTTCAAGTTGAAGTTATGCACGATGGCCATGCAATTGGCGTGGCAGCAACAGAGCAGCAGCAGCAGCAGGGCAGAGCAGAGCAGAGGGGCAGCAGCTACAGCTACAGCACTAGTAAAAATCTATCTTACGGATGCGGACTTTTATGGCTGGGGTGGTGGTACGCGATGGTCGTTCGCTTTTCGTTTCGTTTCGCTTTGTTTCGCTTTGCTGTTTTTGCCACAGATTCTTCTGCTGCTGCTGCTGCCGCTCTTGCTGCTGCTGCTGCTGCCGCTACTTGTTTAGCATTGCAGTAATTTGACTTGATTTGTTGAAGCTGACACGTACACGTACACATACACATACACATCCACTGGGGCATACAGATTCTGTATGCACTGAGAGAACCTGGAAGATACCGTCCAATACTTCCAATGGCTGTAAAATGGCTTTGCCCATAAGCGAAAGGATACTACCCCTCTTCCTCTTGCTCCTCTCTCTCTCTTTCACCCATTTCTTTCAGTGTAAACCCCTGCTGGAGTACACACAGGGAAAAAGAGAGAAGCCGCCGTACCCACGGATGACAAATGCGCCGCTGCCATGTAATCGCATTAAACGTTCAGCTGCAACTCCCCTCCTCCCCCCTCCGACAGCCGCCGTTGCATATGTTGCGCTCATTAAATTGGTATTTATAATAGCCATCATGGCCAAATCGCCTTACATTTAGCCACGCCCCCCTCCTAGGCTTAGTGTGGGGTTTGGCCAGGCGGCTGGCTGGCTGGCTGCCTGATGATGGTAATCATCATAATTTTCGGCAGCACTTCCCCCCATCCCCCCCATAATCGGAGGAGCCTGCAATTGACAATCGACAATCGAGGGACAATCGGCAGTGGGGCAGGGGGGTGGCACGGGTGTTGGAGCTGTGTCTGTGTCGCCTGTCGCTTGCCACTTTTCGATCTAGGAAAATTGCGAAATTAATTAATTTTAAGCACAACTTTCGAGCGTTGAAACAAGAGAGTTGTACGCTGCTGCTGGTTTTTGTTGGGTAACTCTGTGGATAGCGGATAGCTCTGTGCTCTGTGCTCTGTGCGTTGATTGCCGCTGCGTTGCGGTCGCTGTGGTCGCCTGCTCGAAAGGGGTTGCCCCCATTTCCGGGGTGGAGGCAAAAACGAGGCAAAAACCATTGAAACCCAACCCAAGCCCAAGCCCGGTCCAGTCCAGGCCGAGCAGAACCGAGCCGAGCGGCTCCACGTTTTAACATTTCTCGTACATGCAAGTGACAAGGCAATATCCGTCACGCGAACAACAGCGGCAGCAGAAGCAGCAGCAGCGGCAGGATTGGGGAGCAGCAAGGGGCACGTGGCAGAGGCAACAACAATGGACATCTACAATGGTAAGAATTGGTGCTATTTGGTGGAAAAGGGTTATCAGAGGCAGCAGAAAATGAAACCAGAAGGCCATTGAGGTTAAAGAAGAATTATCAAGAATCAGGCAAGAATTAGACAGAACTATAAGATTTTTCTACAAATATGTTCTATTATACCTAGGTATATATTCAAAACTATCATACAAGTTATTCCAATCTTAGATATCCCAGAATCCCAGAAGTTCTCTAATTAGAACTCCATTCTCTCCTTTATTCCCCTTCAAAAATGCACCAAAATACCCTGCAATTAGCGATCGATTCAGGTAATATCATATTACCTGTAGTAAGTATATATCTAACAGTAACATGTATCTAAGTATCTGTGAAAAGTATCTGTCAAAGTATCTCACAAAAGTGTTGCCTTGTTTCCCATAAACTATAGCCACAAATTGGAAAGGAATGGATAATGCTTTTCCTTCAAATTTCTAAACGTAATTCAAACTTTGAAAGGTTTTCGGTTGGTAGCTCGAGTTTCAGAAGTTTGTTCTTTGCCTAAGTTCTTGGCCCTAATTTCCACTTGGCTAAGGAGCCGGCCTGGAGTACATGTTTGAACCTAGTTATTAATTAGTTGCGGATGAAAGGAAAAGTTTCAACCCAGTTATTAGCAGTTTTCAATGGTTTTCTCTTGTGTAGCCATAATTATGCACATGCCATGAATATTGTTGGCACAAATGCCCCATATAGTAAATCGCATATGTCTCTCACATAATCATTGACATGATAATGATTGCATCATGTGGCAAGGGGACAGAGAGGCGGAGGGGAATCTGGAATGACTGCGACGATTACCTAAATGACACTATCGATAAGCCATTCCATTGCCAACATCTGGGCAGCAGCGTTAATGCATGTAAATGTAATGCAAATTGCCAGCCAGCGAGATCAAACCCCGAAATTATTGACCATTAAAACGGCAATTGTAGCCACTGTGCGGGGCATTGGGACGGGGCTGGCAGGGGGGAGGGGGTTGAGGATTGGCGGGGTCCTTTGGCAAAAAATTATTATTCATCGCTTGTACACCACAACAGCAGCAGCAGCAGCAGTCGGCGTCGCAGTTGGCGTCGCAGTTTTGTTGTCGTTTGCTGCCGCTGTCGCTGTCGCTGCGCAGTCGCTGTCGCTGCTTTTGCCGCTGCCTTTGCCGCAGCTGGCGTACGAGTTAATTACGGTCCATTAGACTGCACAAGGGAGGGAGGGGAGGGGGGTGTTTATTACCACATCAGTGGGCGCCGCCACCAACGCCATTTCAGGCATCAGTCGACAGGCGACAGGACGACAGGACGACAGGACAACAGGGAATCAGCGAATTTGCCGCCACCATAAACTAGAAATCGCCCGGAATAGAATCGCTGGACACGAAATCAGTTTGAAAATCTGCTTTGACATGGAAATGGAAAATGGAAAATGGAAAAATCAACTGACAAACAGCCCAAGAGTCCTGGCTTTTGTCCTGGTTTATTTCCCCATGGCTGATCCATCAGTTCGGTCCGGTGCGTCCAGAGTGTCGAGTTCGACGCACTTTTGTGCGTGATTGTGGGATACCCTCGAATTGGGTGTAAGGAAGGGTATGCTGTATTTCAGGGCGAATATGTATGAATCGAATCGCCTATAGCTCTCAGGCCTCTCAGAGTTGTGGCCTCCACAGTTATGCGGATATTCAGCTATTATATTTCCTGCCTCTGTTTAATGGGTATCACCTAGTCGTTGTATCCACTGTAATTTTCATGCCTGTTCTTTTTCCTTGCTATTTTTTGTTGTTTTTGTTGATTTTTGTTGCTTTTAATTAGGACGCAGGACAACGACAACAGCGACAACAACGCTTGGAATCAGGAATCAGAGTTTTGATTGTTCTCTCTCTCACTCCCATCTCTACCGTTACCCACCTTTCTCTCACTCTCTCTCTCTCTCTCTGTCTCTCTCTCTCTCTCTGGCGACACAAAATTTATTAAAATATTACGGTAGGTTGGGCAGTCACTCATGGGTTCCGCTGCTCTGCGCTGCTCTGCTCTGCTCCGCTGTTGCTCTTCACAGCACAAAAACTTTTTCTTTTCTCCAGCGAAAGGAAGCGAAAGGAAGAGAGTGAGCGAGATAGAGCTAGAGCGAGAGCGGGAGAGTGCAAATATTTTCAACAAATTTAGAAGAGCGGAAATTGCAAAGCATTCAAAGCGAGTCGAGTCGAGGCGCAGTCGAGTCGCAGAAGTCGAGTTATTTGTGCAGGATAAAAACTTTTGCCTTCAGGTTCGAGGGGGATGGGGTAACGGGGAGGGGGGGGGGATGGGTTGGGTCTTTGGGTCGGCGCCCAAGTTGCTTTTGGTATTGCAGCTAGAAGAAACGATGACTAAACTTTTGGTTGGTTTTCTGGTGCGTTTAATACCCTAGAATATTGGATATGTTCAATGGGAGATACAATATGATATGATATGATATATGATATGTAATATATATACATATATATATATATAACTCGTGGAAACTCTGGGTAGCTTTTTGAAGAACCTTCAACATTCCATGGCGAAAATCATCGATCGATTTTGTTTCATTTAAGTTTACTAAACTTTTATTTATCGCATTTATTTTGGAATATTTTAAGGAACCAAGGAACATTTTTCTTGAAAATCTATGGAAGATGGAAAATAAATTAATTAGATATTGAAATTGGATCTGGTAAAAGTTTTCTGCCTTCAAATGTTTAAGAAACACAAGGACTAAACCCATTATAGCAGCAAATGGAATGTTCCATGTGGTCCATAGTCTCGTAATACCCTCGCTGCTCTGCTTTACAGGGTAGCAGCAGAAAGTATAAAGTTCACGTTGTTTACATAACAAAAGCAGTGCGCGGGAGTGGAAAAGGAAAAGGGGTTGGGGTTGGGGTTGGGGGGGTGGCCTGTCAATTTGTGCATTGGAATTCAACAACAATTCATAGTCCAGTTCCCCAAACCAGGGCGATGGATGGCAGGGGCAGAATGGCGGAGGGGTGGGGAGGGGAGGGAAGAAAGAACACACATAAATTGAAGTTTTATTGTTGCTGTGTGCTGGGTGCTGCTGTCCGGAGGCCATAAACAAAGTAATTAAATGCAAAATTCAGGCGGCAGCAATCCAGACAGAAGGAACAACAAAAGCAGCAGCCAAATGCAATTAAACAGTTGAAGAAAAACCGATTCTTTTTAGGCGTTCTTCTGTCTCCTCCCCATGCCCCTCCCCCACTCTAGCACTCTTTACTCTGCCCTGTCTGTCTCTGCTTTATTTCACATGTGCCGACCGACCCCCAAGGCAACAAAATCAGCAACAAAAGCAAAATCCAAAAGCAAAATCAGAACCAGTAGAAAACAAAGCAAATCTGCAAATAAACAGACATTTGGTTTTGCTGCCGCTGTCGCTAATTGAAGCAGTTGCAGTTGCAGCTGCGCTGTCAGCGTCAGCCGTTGACCGTTTCCACGACTCTCTCGAGAGCGAGAGGGAGAGGGAGAGGGAGAGAGGACACACACAAACAGCATTTGATGGATGACCTCAGCAGGCAGGCGCAAGGTGTATTGATTGAAAGGTAAGGCATTGCTTGTCAGAGAGGGGAACTATGGGAGGTAGGAGCAGCTGGCAGCTGGGTACCCAAACCTGTAAGCCTTGCAGTCCTTGCAGGGCCTCGCAAGCCTTACCTTCTATTCAATATTCCCTGCGCGAATCCACTTGTCCATCTCGCTCTCACGGGAGCGCATCAATCGAAACAGAGTCGCCTTTTCTTCTCTTCTATTTGTTGTTTCTTTTGCTTTTCTTGTTTTTACGTTTGCCTCTTAATTGGCAAAAAGTGACAAGATTTTTCTCGTTTCCATTTTGTGGTATTTTTTATGTAAGTTTTTGTTTTTTGTTCAAGTATTTTTGCTTTGCTGAAGATGTGGGCAGGTGTGAAGAATTGGTAAGAAAACCCCCCACAGCTGGCAGATGGTGAAGGAATGGCTTAAACGCTAATGGAAATGCCTGCCGGGAGTAGGGGGAGCTGGGGGAGGCAGTTGTTTCTGTGTGTGCAACTTTGTTGTTTAAGTGTTTCATAAATCCAATACTGTAGAGAGAGACAGAGAGAGAGAGGAGACAGAGAGTGGCAGCACTAGAGCGGGTGTGTGAGAATGTTTAGCATAACATAATTAACCGCTACAATGGCAGTGGCAGAGAGAGAGAGAGGGAGGACCCCCAAAAGGAGGAGCAATAATTGGCAGACAAAGAGAAAAATTCCCAGAAAAAATACTCACAAGTAAATGCATTTCCTCTTTAATGGAGTGGAATGGAATGTTAGGGATTTATGAGGGGAAATCACTCAAAACAGAAAGAAGAAAACTACGACTTTTGGTAGCTAGAGAACAATTAGAGCTACATATTTCCAATGAAAAATCTCCATATATGATGGGAAAGATCTCTAGAAATTAAAGAACGGAAAGTAAGAACCTCTAGTAACATTAGGAAGCCGAAAGAGAGTACAATTTATGTTAGAAAATATCTTTAAAAACAAAATTTATTTAGATTAGCCCTAAAAGTCCGTACATTTACAATTATTTCAAGTATTTCCAAATAGTTACATAATATGTATACATATGTATGTATCTATGTATAACTCATCCATCAACTGTCTGTGGAATTGGGTTAGTTCTTTCATTATCTGTATAGCACTTTCCTATAGAGAAACACATTTCCTCGTACCTACCTGCAAAGAGATAAAGAGAAAATATTGCGATTAGGTCATAAATCATTCAAAATATTTCAACATTTCAACCCGAATTTTGGCAAATATTTAAAGGGAAAATACGTACAGGCTTGGGCCTGATTTAGTTGGTATTTAATCTCTCTCTGAAGAGCACATTCCTGCCACAATTTAACCGCATTCTACACTTCTGAGCTCTGAGCCCTAAGCCCTAAGCTCTG
Source organism: Drosophila athabasca (assembly GCA_008121215.1). Lineage (NCBI taxonomy): Eukaryota > Metazoa > Arthropoda > Insecta > Diptera > Drosophilidae > Drosophila > Drosophila athabasca. Next base: position 1,819,764 of record VMQQ01000019.1, on the reverse strand, counting down.
GCATCTGCCACAGCCACAACACAACACAACAGAAGTCGAATGGAAAGTAGGAGAAGGAAAATTGCTTTGCTTAGCTTTTCAATTTTGCTTATTTCCCTGTCCATGCAGCTTGATTGAGTTCCGTTTCTAGAGAGAGAGAGAGAGACAGAGAGAGTGGGAGAGGGAGTGCAACAGTGCAGCAGAGGTACGGGGCAACAGATAAATATAACGAAGAGCCAGAGTGAGAGAGAGAGAGAGGGAAACAGAGAGTTCCCGGAATGATTTAAATTCAAAGTGTACATTTTAACACGCGGCCTGTGCACTCCCCTCCCGCCTCCTGCCTCCCGACTGCTGCCTCCTCCTGCCGCTACTGGGAGGCACCACCTTCTCCGAGCCCCCGACTGCAGCTCCTTCTGCCACATCCTTCTCTCCGTCTACGTAAAGACATTGCCGCCAAATGAAGCAATTGCACATACAACCAGGCGGGGCAACAAGCGTAAAATGCCTTCCCTTTTTCCCCGACGAATTGGGGAATACCCTTTGCCAATTCTGACTGGAAAACTCTTCCCAAAAACAGTTATTCATTCACTCCATATCGATGTGGGGTATAAATCTCCCAAAAGTTGCTCTTTCCAAAAAAATCATCTTCCGATGAAGGGTATTCCAAGATGATTCACAGGATGAATGCTTTGGCTGCTGTTGGTGGCGTCTCTGTTGCATCTGCCACTGCCACTGCCTCTCCTCCAGTCACCCAGTGCCCAGTGCCAGTGCCAGTGCCAGTGCAACAGCGACAGCCGCAACAACAAAACATAAATTCCAATGAAATAAGTTGATTTATGCTGTTGCGCGCGCCGTGAGCTGACAGCCACAGAACCCCCCTCCCCCTGGCACACCAGGACAAGGGGCAGGGGGCAGGGTACAGGGGGATCTTGAAGGAGAGTACGAGTTAAAGTTGGGAGACCATCATCTGGTCGGTTGGTTCATTTTGGTCTGGGTGTCTGCGGGTGTCTCGCGGGGTCTCGCGGGGTCTCTGCTCATATGCCATATTTCTCATATACACGACGATATATACTACTATATCTTGTGCGACTCCAACTCCTTCTCCCCCTGCCTCCTGCCACCCCCCACCTTCTCTATCGCTGACGTGCGGCATGCAAGAGTCAAAAATAACTTACAAAAAAAAAAGAAGAAAAATATAGAAAATGTATGAGACTGATGCCACAGTGGAGGCAGTGGTGGTGGCAGGGGGGGCGTGGCACTTGGCGTTGATTGAATTATATTTTGTGCACCGGATAGCATAAAAACCAAATGTGCGCCTACAATTTCTTGTGGATGTTGTGGATGTGCGCTGCCCTGTGGTGGGGTGTTGGGGCGGTTTGCGGGGTGTTGGGGCCTTTGCACAATCAAAAAGCTCAAAAGGCAAGTTTCATTCTTGATTTTCATAGAGATGGTAGATGGGGAAACACGAAGGCACGGGAGGCACGACGATAGGAGGCACGAAGACAGCAGGAGGCAGGAAGAGAGCAGGAGGCACGAAGACAGCAGGCACGAAGACAGCAGGCACGAAAAGAGCAGGAGGCACGAAGACAGAAGGCACGAAGAGAGGAGTAGCGAAGACAGCAGCAGGCACGAAGACAGCAAGAGGCACGAAGAGAGCAGTCACGAAGCACGAATCACAGGGCGCAACAGAATTTAAATGTCTACTGGAAGTCGGCCAGACACGAGTCGAGCCTTATCATGCACACGACTTGTACTTTGTTTTCGGATTGCACTTCTTAGTTATTTCACATCACATTATTTCACATCACATCACAACTCTAATCCTTTAGGCACCTTTTTGTTCCTTATTGCTCTTTTACTCTGAACATTTGAATAGGAGATCAGATTATGGAAACGATTAGTTAATTGATTGATTGATTGGAACTGATTGACATGCATTTATCCACCATTAGATACCCATCAACTGATACCCTCTAGTGTTCCCAAACTCCAAGTTGCCATCTCTAAGCACTGGCCATGCCTGCTGCCTGCTGCTGCCTGCCCCCTCCCACGCCATGTTTTTAGGGCCTTTAATTTTATGAGCTTTTAACCCAAAACACAAACATAATCGCAGGCCAGCGGCAAAGGGGTACGGGGTAGGGGGTTGGGGGGTGGCAAATCAGGGGCCGCAAGTGTTAATCATGAAAATTATAAGCCATTTTAATTAGCTGCTGTAGCAGCGGCAGCCGCCGAGACATCATCAGAAACACATTTCCCATGCAGCAGCAGCAGCAGCAGCAGATGATGAAATTTTGGTTTTTGATAAATTGTGAGCCTGCCTGCTGCCTGCCGCTTGTTGAAAGCTATTTCCCTGCTGCACCCCACACCCCATGGGAGGTGGAAGATTGTAAGAACAGAAGTCCATGCAGACCCCATGAGTGGCAACCATGAGGGGAGGGGGGAGTAATTTTGTACAGGCCAGGGGTCAAATAATGCATTTTACTCATTAGACGGACGGACGGACGAACGGACGGACGGACGGACTCTGGGCCGTCTTTGATGTTCTCTTAGCATTCCCCCTACGCATTTCCATTTCCATTTTCCTTTTCATTTTGCCTTCTTCTCAAGTGATTTGCATTCCTCTGTTCTGACCCTAAATCTGATTTATACGCGGTAATTGTAGGGTAATTAGGGTATGTTGCTTTCTTGATCGAAAGAATTTTTGCTGGAAAGTCCATCTGGGAGCACTTTGTGGGAGGGTGGGAGGTGGGTTATTGGGTAACTCTTTGAGAGCTGCACGATGAGAGCTCTTTACGTGTTTCGGCCCGTTATTCATTCGAAAATAGTGAAAATTCTGTGATTTGTATAGCTTTAAAGATATATTCTGTAGATCGATGGAATATCTACTCAAATTTGATGTAAAATACAAACAGAATATGGAAATATGTGCAGAAGGTTTGCACTTTACCGCAAAGTACAGTTTCGCTAGTGGAGAATGTATCCATTCGTTTAGGGGACATTTGTACGCAGCTTATGGAAAATTGTATACCAGAGCCTCATATGTTCTCTTTCTCTGTTCTCTCCCTTTTTCTCTGCCTCTCTCTCTTTCTCCCTGTCCCTCTCTCTCTCTCTCTCTCTCTCCCTCTCGTTCTTCTATAATACAGAAAAAAACAATCTATTTCTTGTTCTTCAAGTCGTAAATTCTTGCTGTTCAACGACTTGTCATTCATGTCGCGCACTGTGCGCATGGGCAGCAGGTTCAACAGAGTTACGAGAGGGGTGGGGTGGAGTGGAGTGGGGTGGCAGTTGCTCTTTATACGAGCTCCACTGTCGACTGTCGGCCTGTCGTCGGTCGCTGTCGCTGTCGCCCGTTGAGCCGCCGTGCGGTGCGGCATGCACCTGCGCGGATAAGATAAGATGTGTCAGGTGGGGCACTGCCACTGGGGAAGGGGAGGGGAGTGCTTAGAGCAGGGAAGTATGGGGGGGGGGGGATGACTACATTCTGGTTTGTTGCTGGCTTTGGTGTTTCGGTGTTTTGGTGGCATGCGGCTTGTAAGTAGCTTGCCTTTGTCTATGCCTCAATGGGGCATGGGGGAGAGAACAGAGATAAAGAGAAGAGAGGAGAGGAGAGGCGGGGCGGGGGGTGGCCCAGGGGGTGGTGCATTGTTGCTTCTCGGAAATGTTCGCCAGGGGAATTGTCTGTGTTTTCTTTTATATGGAACAAAAAATGTTTTTTGGGGGGGAAATTGAGTCAAGTCCAAGGAAAAGTTGCCACAAATGAAAAGGATGAATTTGCTCAAGGCAAACGAAGGGGGGGAAGAGAGTGGTCGGCAGGGGGTAGGGGGAACAGCTTGGGGCGAAGGAAAACAAGCAAAAGGCAAGAGAAAAGTTAATAAGGAAAGCAACGAAAGCAACGAAAGCAACGAAAGATATAATAGAGTTTACCCCAACCACCCCACCACCTACCCCTCCCCCTCCTCCTACTACTACGATGGTTTGCATTTGTGAGGAAATTAATTTTCGTCTTTCAATGGCCAAAAACCCCGAAACCAAACTCAATTTTCAATTGATTTTCTTCGGATCAGAAAAGGTTAAAGTTTTCGCCCCCCCGAGGAGGGGGGGGAGGAGCACTCTCACATGCACCTTAAAGTGAACTTTCACACCAACACCAAAACGCAAGCAAAAGCAACTAAAATTCTGACTTTAATTAACATATTTTTCCATAATTCTAGTTCCATTTCCAGCCCCCCCTGCCAGGTCTCACCTTTCGAGTGACCCACAAAAAACAGAAACACAAAAAACAGAAACACAAAAAACAGAAACACAAAAGGGGCATCTATAAAGTAGGCCACAACGAAACAGGGAATACCCTTTGCACTACAAGTAGGAGATTCCCTGAGGGAAGATTTTGAGTAGATTTCGCCATTGATTCTCAAGGGGTTTATTCCGCTTCTCAAGTGAACTTGAAGTGGCATCCATTCCCAGCTGTTTGACCTCCTTCGAAAGGGTATACATAGTACGTACCAGCAGTACCTCTCTCTCTATCTCTCTCTCTCTCTCCCTCTCTCTAAGTACAGCGTGTGATCTGATCTGCTCGCTTAAATCTATTCCCAGGCAAGGTGCACTTTTCATATTACTCAGCGTTTTCCCACCCAGCAGGGACGGATGGCGGGGGCAGGGGCAGGGGGCAGGACTTGGGGGGTGGAGGGTTGAGATGAAAGCCCCGAACACATTTTCAATCAGAGTCGTTGACTGCGACTGTGACGGGGGGGGGAACGCCTTAATGTTTTAATTTTTGAGCCATTAACAGCTGCAGTCGGCGGTGAGGCATATGCCCCTGCACCACAGGGAGTGTGGGGTGGGTGGGTGGTGCTGAAGTGGTGGCAAGTACATCATTTCGACATTTGCGCCAACATGCATTAAAACAGGAGCGGAGTTTGGTGACGACGACGACTCTCGGAAACAATGCCATTAGATATATGGCGTTGCGCCACGCCCATTTTTTGCACATTTTTGGTTGCCTTTTGCCTTCTACTCGCACACAGACACACACACGCACACACATGTGTAAACTCGTATTCAAAGGATGCACACACACACACCCCCTCACTGTAGAGAGACATTTGCAACCCCTAACCGAATCTTACCCCCAAAAAGCAAACTCCTCTTCCCATCTCTCTCTCTCTTCTTTCCTTCTCCCCTTCTCTCCTTGGTTTTTTTTTTGGGCTTACTTTTAGTGCTCATTCCCTGCTCTTTTCCCTCTTTCCCCCCCTTTTAGCTGTTGTTCGGTGGCGCAGCAAAAATTAAAAGCATTAAAAATGCCCAACAGCAAGGGAGTTCGGATTCCGTGTGGCTGGGCCATAGATTGGATGAGATGATGGGTTTGGCTGGGATATGGGGATTGAGAGTGGGTTATGGCTGTCTGCTTCCCCCCCCTCCTTCGCCATGCCCTGTGCCCGCGGCTGAGGTGTTGCGATTGCAATAACCTTGCCACAGAAAGAGGGGGTAAAACCCACACAAAAAATCCACAAAAAAATCCATCAAAAACGGGAGGACAGTGGAACAGCCCAGGAAATTGTAGAGTCTAGAGGGAAAGGCTAACCATCTGAGAATACGATCTATGAAAGATCATAGTGAATCGTTTAGTCGCTATAGCCGAGTCCTGCCTTTGCCATGGAACACTAATTGCTTTGAGGAATTGAATCCTTTGATTGAAAGCTGATCTCTGTTTGCCTGGGATCATTTCTCCCTGCAGCACATTTTCCGGTTGTGTGCATATAAATAATTAATTAAAGATCCCTCGGCATACAGTAGAAACCCCGCAATCATCCCTCTTGGCCCACTGTGCCATCGACCACATAACGTGACGTAACGGTCTGCGTCACGTCGTAGCATCACCTTTTGCCTTCGTGCATTACCGTTAAGCGTAACAACAAATCGTTGTGGATTTTTATGAGTTTCCTTCGCCTATCCCCTTGGCCCCCCTCCTCCCATCCACCCTCCATTCACCCATCCACCCATCACCCATCATCTATGGCTGCTGCTGTTGCTGTTTGTCTTGTGACAGGCAGCAAACAGATTGTTTTTATCCACGAACCCAAGGATGAGGGAGGGGGGAGGGGATAGCCTCAGCCTCTGCCTCCTTCTCCTCCTCCTGGTGGCAGATTGGTGGTTGAATTGCAGTTGCAATTTCCCCCTGGCATTAATTTAATTTAAACGACAATTCATGGCACGCATCGCTCTGCGCTCGAAAATATTTGAGAAAAATTTGATCTGCGGGCCGAGAACCCCTTAACGGAACCACGCCCACATCCAGGAATGTGGAACCACACTAATGAGACACATTTAACGGCTACCAGGGGAGGGGAAGAGAAAGGGAAGGGATCTATCTCTGTGCACCCGAGGGACCGTAGCAAGAGCACACAAAATTTTGTCAAATTTCCCAACTATTATTGCAAAGCGAAGCGGAAACACACACACACGCACACACACATTGTCATTCATTTCATTCATACACGCACATTCGTACCCAAGGGTCTAGGGGGTCGGGGGGGGTCGGACCTATTTGCTTTTTGTACTTTTATTGCACCCGTGATCGAAAAAAGGGAGAGAGAAGAACGAGAGAGAGAGCAGCCACCACCACCACCTCGGGCCACAGCCAGCGAAGAGAGAGAGAGAGAGAGAAAGAGAGAGAGAGCATCCAACTGTTGAGTGGAAATGCATTCGGCTTCCACGAACAACAAAAACGACACGAATGCACTTCGCCACCGAAGCCACCGAAGCCTTATCGGACACTGAAGACCGTGCCTCAAGATAGGCCTCGGAGCTTTTGTGTTCGATGCTCATTAGTCGTGGAAGGCAAAGGGGGGTTATGAGATTTATACTAATCCTAAAGCTGATACCCCACCCAATCAACAGCGGAATCGATCGTGGAACTCCAATCGGAGAGCTCTTCGACTGCCACACAGATACTCCCAAGTATTGCCTGCCTTCAGTGCAGGGTAATCTTTAGTCGCAACTCCATGCGTAAATCTCCCAGTATGTTCCCACTTTTATAATCTCGTTTTAGTATGTTTTCCCCTTTCGTTTCCAATGCACATAAATAAATTGATTTGGGTTTACGATAAAGTGCATATAACACACTTGTAAAAGGGGAGCGGGCGGAGCGGGAGTGGGAGCGGGGGGGATAACCGATTAATATTGCCCACGTTTCCGGTGTTTGTAGGTCTGGGATGGGGATGGGGTTGGGGGGTTAAAGTTCTCAGTGGAGAAGGCAGCTTGGAGCTTGGGAAACTTATTTCTATGATAAGCAAAGTAAACGAACGAATTGTAGATATGAGGCTATGGTTATAGGTTATAGCTTCATATGGTTATGGCTTCATCTACTTTATAAAGTTATATCTATTCATAGTTCAATGGGAATCCCAGGAGTTTGGCAAACAAATTCAGGCTGGTGGGGGATTACTTTTATCTAGAACATTTCAATGGGAATTGTGTTTATCTTTCACATAGAAACACACATTAAATATTGATCCATGCCCTGGGAATACTACAAATTTCCAAGCTGTAGTTTATGCCTTCAAATTCCATCTTGAAAGTTTTTCATATCCGTTTTCCCTGGGCTCCAGCTTCAGCTTCAGAATGGAAATATGGGAATTCAAATTTTACATTTTAAATTGAAATCAATTCAAAATTCTGTAACAAAAGAAATAATTCTGTAGGTAGTATATAATCCACCACCATAAGACCCGATTGAGGGCCATTAGTGGTGGACGGTGGACCCGCTGGACATCCCCTCCCCTGCCCCCAGAGCTGAGAAAGAACTTTCACTCGCTGCAAAGAATGGAACCAACAACAAATTTATGTGAGCTTTCAATTTTCATAATTGTATAAATAAACAACTATTAGTGGGTCCCAAATGCGACATAATTGTCCGGTAATCCTAACTAATGAACCGAAACAGCAACCGAAGAGATGAACATGAGAAATGGTCTAACATTTGGAGAAAGGGCAGGGGCATAGGCATGGGCATAAGCATGGAAATGGACATGGAAATGGGAATGTAAATGCAGATCAGACCTGTCCACAGTCCCAAGTCCACGTCCGGGCCAGACCACCAGGTGTCACCGTCTCACGGTTGTTGGGACCCCCACATCTTGGGGAAAACTTGGGGAAAAAATCACAGAAAATCAAACGAATCAAAAACGAATAAAAATAGAAACATTTCTGTGAGGAGGAGGAGGGTGGAGGGAGTAAAATTAAAATTCAAATGCAAATGCAAACAAGCCTATAAAATTGAAAATATTTAATTAAAACGATGCGACACATTTTTGGAGGGGGGGAAAACTAGCGAAGGGGAAACTGGAGCTGCAGCTGAAGCTGAAGCTGAAGCTTTTCCTTGATTTGAACGTGGGATGCGGTTTTCCGTTGTTGCTTTTGTCGTTAACTGTTTGCCCTGCCTGCTCAAATATTTGGCTACAACAAAATGTTCAAGAAGAAAGAGGAAAAACTAAAAAACAGAAACAGAAAGAGAGAAAGAGAAGCTAAAGAGTGAAAGAGCTAAAAGAGTTGGTTGAAAAACTACAACAGACTGTGTGTGTGCCTTTTATTGGTTACTCTGTGGGAATGTATGTGTGTTTGTGTGTGTCTGTGAGGGCCACAAATGATGGCCCGGAGACAACGATGGCGACAATGTGACAACCACAACAATGACAAGCAAACCCAAAGCGGCATAGAGAGTGAGAGAGAGAGAGAGCGGGAGTGGGAGAGGGAGAGAGTGGTAAAGACCGCAATTGGAATACACTCTAGCAGGATTCTAACAGGATTCTGGATCCACTGAAGCGTTAAGTAAAGGGACGATATTTAAAGCAAACATTAGAAATGGTATTTGAATGGTTTCCTGCACAAATAATTGGAGTTTTCTTTCTAATTCCTTTAAATCGTTTTTCAAACAATTTTTCATAATTTTTGTACAAATCAATTTTACACCTATGTACATATGTGTGTGTGTGTGTGTTGGTAAACAGAGATCTAGAATAAGCTTGCATTACAAAATAGTGTGACCGAATCTATATAGTTGTGGAATACCTCGAATTACCTCGATATTCAAGAATTGATGTATATGTCGCTCAAGGAGGTATTTTTTTGCTAAAATTTAAGAGTTTTATAAAGAGCTTTCGCCACCGTTATACCACCTGCAATTGCTGAAAGTGTTTTCCTGCCTGCCTGCCACCCATTGAACATTTACAGTGCACCAAAATGGCCACCAAGTCGTAATACCCCGCCATTTAACCTGGCAGCGTATTCGTCGTATTCCTTGTATAATGAGGAGTCGGCTCGGCTCTTGGCTGTTGGCTTGACGCAGATTTTATTGCAGCATCACGTCCACGTCTACGTCCACGTCCACGTCAACAATGTCCACCGGATGCCTGCAATATATCAAATGAGAGTCGACTGGCTACCCCCCCTCTCTGCCCTGCCCCTACCCTCCTCCCTGTGTTCCCCTGTCTGACTCTCCCCTCCACTGGCTGTTGTGTTTGTCTGGTTTACTTTTAATAATTCCGCCCCGAAGGAACGGCTGGGGCTAGCTGGTCGGTCACCTACACACAGCAACAACAACAACAACAACAAGAATAATACTCGTAAAAGCAATGACAAAAACTATAACAATAGGGAATATCACTCGAGGCAATCCCGAATGCAATGCAATGCCTCTCCCTCCCTCCCGTTCGTCGTCTGGAGTGGAGTGGATTGGTGTCTTTCGTTCGTTTCGCCTCCTCGTCTCTCGTCTGATCTGTCGTCCGTCCCATCATTTTTGTGTGTGTGCAGCGAGGCATAGAAATTCCCAATCCCCCCTCCCACCACTACCCCTACCCCTCCCTACCCAACTACTCCTTTACAATTCGTTCATCCCTGCCCTGCCGCACTCCCTGCCCTGCCCTGGCTGACCAAGCCACTGCCGTTAATTATGGGAAGATTTTTCATTGTACAAATGAGCTGGAAGAACTTTTTGTCAGGCCTAATGATGGGCAACGGGACAAGCAGGGGACAGAGAAGGGGAGCGGCAGAGGGAGCTTCCAAATATGAAGGGGATGGGGGGGGGGGTACAAGAGGCAGTAAAGCCGGAAGAATGCAAATGGTGAGAGGAAAAGAGAAAACTAAATTGGTTTATTACATTCCTTCATTAGGAATGGACAGCAAAGAAAGAGAGAGAGAGAGAGAGAGCGGGAGAGGGAGTGGGAGATGGGGGTTATAAGGAGAGACAAGAGCGAGAGAACGGAACCAACCGTGACGCTCTTCTGTTCGTCCGAAATCAACGACAATCAAATAAAGTTTAAATACATATTTTTATTCCATTACACACTCGAAAGGTCTAAGCCCCCGCCGCAACGAACGAACCATGTCTTCCCGAGCGAAAGAGAGAAAGAGAGGTGGGAATGGCAGCGGTGAGAGGGAGAGGGAGGGAGGAGGATGATGGCGATGATGACTGGCTGGCTCTGTGTCTTGGGTCTTGGGTCTCTGGTGTCTGGTCTCCGCCAAGTGCTAACGATTTGGCAATGGCCAGAGACACAATGTCCATCAGTTCCGTCCCTCCCTACCCTCCGTGACCTCCCCCACCCTCCCCTTCCTCCCTCTCTCTTTTTTAGAGATGCTGCCGTGAGACTGGAACTGGGAAAATATGAAGGGATTTAGGAATATTCGATTTACGTTACGTTTCGCCCTCCTTTTAGAAAGTTCTTGGATAATATTTGGAATTTATTTTTATTTTTTATTGCTCCAACCCCCCACTCCACCCCTCACCTTAAACAATCTTTTCTCTGGCTATTAATTGTTGTTATAAATAAGAATTAACTTTGCTGCTCTGCTTTTGGGGCAACATTCATAAATTTCAATTTACTGAGAACGTGAGAAACAGAGAGACAGAGAGAGAGAGACAGAGAGAGGATGAGAGTGGGGTGGGTTGACCAAGTCACGTGCGCATCTCTAGGAGACGCATCCACGAATGCTGCCTGCCTGCTGCATGCCGCCTGCTTACAGGTTTTTTCTTTTGGTCCAGGCTTAACTTGACTTTGGCTGACCAAAAGAGGTCTCAAACCCGCAACACGAAGCTAGCCACATCGAATGGCTGTGGGGAGAGGTCTACGGGGGGGGGAGACTAGCCTCTGACACCGGAGCGACACTCCACTCTCTCAATGCAAGGAATGGAAGAGCGAGGAGTGGAGGAGCGTGGAGCGAGGAGCGTGGAGCGTTGCCTCTACATTGTAACTTGTTGTAGCTCCCCAAACAACATGAAACGAGGCATAGATGAAGGAGCAACGAAGATATGGATACTCTAGGGATCCATTTTATAGACATATGTAATATATAGAAGAATTTTATAAAAACCAAAATGTTAGCCATTAAACTACCATTTTATAGGCGTATAAATGGATGATTATATGTAGGGGAAACATGCCAGTTGAGGGTAGCTTTTAGTGTTCCTATTTATAAGAATTAAAAGCCAGATATCTTCGGTAAACGTCAGTGAAGAAACTAAATTGATTCCATAGTATAGAAAAAAGTTATCAAGAATTCATAATGATCAATGTTTTCCACCGAAAGTATAGGGTATCATCAGTGCGAGTGCCAGTGCCCGTCGCGTCTGTGCCTGTGCCTGTGTTAGTATAAATTCTCGCCTTTCATTTTGGCGAGTAGTCACGATTTATGCGAAATCATTATAGCCAAGTATTTCTGTTTTTTCTTCTCCTTTTTATTTTTTGTAGTTTATTTTACGACGTTTTAGCCAAGCCACCAGCCACAGACGATATATATAAACAATATATCTACTATATATATATACATACATATATTATATATATATATATATACATGTACATGTGTATGTTTGTATGTATCGTGTAGACTATAATTGCAGTCAAGTCAATTAAATACATAGATTGCAGCATGTCGATAAGACATTAACCTTCCCTCGCTGTCCGATCGCTCTCTCTCACTCTCTCTCCCTCTGTCTCTCTGTCCCTCTCTGTCTCTCTTTAGCACCCAATCTTATTATTTGTGACTTGGAGTTTTTGTTTGAGGTTTGGGGTCCTCCTGGCAGGTCATTTCACTTAGACCCAAGAGTGGGGGCAAAGAGAGTGGCGGCAGGAAAACAAGCCCAGAGATAGTGAGAGACAGAGAAAGAGAGAGACAGAGAAAGAGAGAGAGAGAGTAAGAGGTCCTCCTTTTTAGCAAGGGAATTTATGAAGACATGAAATGACTTTGATGTTTTTTACCCCCCTCCCACCCTCTCGAAGACCCCCGATGACTTGCACGGGTAAAATGTTGACCATTTGTTACCGGACAAAACGGTTAGAGGAATGTGTCTGTGGTTGCGGGGGGGCAGGGGGGGGGCCGTATGTTGTCTAAACATCAAATTATAGATAAAATCTAACAGGAATATGAATCAGATCTAATTTGAATTGCCCAAAAAATGTCGACAATTGACTTTCCATCTTCTAAATTTGATTCATTTTTGGTACCTCAAATGATACCTAAACTAACTTAGTTAATCCTCATTGTTAACGGTATAAATTATTATTGTATTTATGTCCTTTGCCTTCCCCCAAGTTCTTTCTATAATTTTGACTAGTAAAATCGATCTTTAATTTGATTTTTCTGCTTTAATTTGAGTGCCATAAAATCTCTGTAATCCCTCGAACATCTTCCGACTGCCCAATCTGCCCCCTCCCTCCCCTCCCTTCCCTTCCTTCTGTAAGTATCAACCTGTCATTCTCTCAATCAATCGCCCCAATCAATTTAGAGCGTAGATGAAATTCCCTGCAATAAAAGCGATTAATTAGAGCATCAGACAAAGCTTCCGGCTGGAGGGGTCCAACTTCTTACACCTGTCCCCCCCCCAAGACTTTCACTCGTGTGTAACCCTAATACTTGCCCCAATCAGCCAATACCCTGGAGATAAGACATGGAAACACTTGGCACCCAGGGGGTAGGGGGCAGGGGGCAGGGCGGCAGAGGAATGCGTGTAATCAACACTTTTATGTGATCCCAAATCCAATTCTCAACTAATTACCAAAGCATCGATACGAATAGGCACATAGCACACACACTGTACATACATATGTCCATACATACATACATATGTACATATGTGTGGCATGTGTGTGTGTTTGTGTGTATGGCACTAAAGACCTGCACAGCCGATGTTTATTTACTGAACCGAAAGGGCAAAGGAATCGAAAACTGCCAACTGCCCCGCACTGTTGCTGCCCCCAAAAAAAGCTTAGTGGGGATTTTGGTGGCCAGGACAGGGCCTTGCCACAGCTCTCAGCTATCTGCTTCGGTGTGCACTTTTGTTTAAACAAAATCAATCCAAATCGATTGCAAGTTGGTGGAAAATAAAGACGTAAAAGAGCAGAGCCAGAGGGTGGGGAGGGGGAGGGGGGAATGGAAAGCCGTAACAGATTAAAGAGGGCCCCGTGCCCCGTGCCCCGTGCCCCGTGCCCCGGTCCCTTCCTAGCGATAACAGAATGGTTTGGTAAAGCAAACTGAATGCCACCAAAAGAGGCACTAATGCGGTGGCAAAGTACAGAGGAGATTAAGATGTACAGACGCAGAGGGAGGGGGAAATAAAACCACCTTTCATCGAAAAACATTAATAATAATCAGAAGTAAAAAAAAGGTGTTCTTTTCCGTTAGATATTTGAGATTATTGTGCTCTGGAAAACTACTTGAAACTGAAACCACACCTTGGAGGATATCAGCTAGTCGTTGCTGCCTCCTACTCCTGCTCCTCCTTCGAAGCCAGCAGGCAAACACTTGAGTGTTTATTTACACTCTTCTTCTGTCTTGTGTCTTTTGTCTTCTGTCTTGTGTTTTATCTCTCATTGCCCCCCCCCCTCCCCCCCCCCCCTCTGAAGATCTTTCGGGGTTCTTTTTATTTTTTTTAAGTAAGCGATTAGTGCGGCGGCTGTCGATGTGGGGCAGGGGAAGGCAATGAAAATTTGTCACTTGACAAAACAGAAACAAAACGATTTCCATTTGGGCGACGACAAATAAGACATGAGGCATACACAAGTGGACGATGACTACCCCCCACCCCCCCACTCCCTTCTATTCTCCTGCTCTCACTTGGGATTGCTTCTCCTCCTTCATCTTCTGTCTCTCACTCTCTTGAATGAATGCCAATGTATTGGAAGTAAGAGCCAAATCAACAGAACAATCGTCGTCACACACACACACACACACACACACTTGGGAGGCACACAGGACACAGAGGACACTCTCTCAATGATTGTTATTAGTACATTTGCTGCTGGAGTATATCTAATTTGCCATTGATGTGTGCATTAAGTTTGTATTGAAGGCACAGGACAGAACCATGCATAGGCGGCGGCGGCATTGGCAGTGTCGTAAAACATTAGTGTCCCCTGAGATTAGAGCAAAGAGAGAAAGAGAGAAAGAGAGATAGAGGCAGAGCTGGGACAGGGACAGGAAGCGGCAGAGGAAAAAGGCTGGCTCATCGCCCTTTTATTTGACATTGGGCCATATTTATTGCCAACTCATTTCAATGCAGGAAGATACAGTGGGAGAAAGAGAGAGAGAGAGATGGTGAGAGAGGGGAAAGCTAGAAACTAGAAGAAAGAGGAAAGAGGGTAGACAGGAACTAGAAAATATAGAGAAAGAGGCGCTACGCAATTCTGACAAAGCGGAAAAGCAAAATACGCCATCAAAATAAATAACAGCAAAACAGACACACACACACACGACATACGTGTGCGGGAGAGGCTGTAAACAGAGCTAAAGAAAAGTCACTCTCGACTGGAGCATACCTGGCAGGGTCTCTCTCAGAGTCTCTCCTAGATGTGGAATATATGCGAGAGAGAGAGGATATACGGTGTAATTGCTAGATTGGGCAACGCTTTACATCTGCTCCTGCTTCTGCCTGCTCCACACGAATGCAATATACCCTTTGCAACTGCGGGGTATACAAATACAGTAGCACAGCATTCGGCGTTTCCGCAAACAAAACGTAGTAGAAGCACAAGAGAAAGAGAGAGAGTGGAAGAGAGGAGCGGGATAGCCATAGCCTGAGGGAGGGTTACGTTACGTTACAGTTACTGTTACAGTGTCGCGTCCCACCCAAAATGTAATGAAATCCTTTGTGTGTGTGAATACGTGTGCGTGTGCGCCAGTGTGCGTTTTGTTTGTCAACTTTTTTGGCCAAGGCGGCGGCGGCGGCGGCAGGCAGCGCATAAAAATGCTAATACCCAAACACTACAACAAATTGCGGCCCAAATATACAGAAGTTGTGTAGTGGAGTGGCTCAGACACCGCCTAACTGTATAATTTCAGCGAGCACTTACCGTTTGAATTCAGCCAGGTGGGGTAGGGGATCCGGAGCAGGAACAGGAACAGAGTCAAAAGCACCGCTAATCCAAAAGTCCTTTCCGCTTAGAAATTGTGACACACTCGACACAAACACACACACACACTCACAAAAACCACAGGCACTTGTACAATAATCACTCCGCTCCTTGCATTGCGAAAAACTGAATTTTCATTCGTATTTTATTCGAATTGCGCTTTTATATTCCGATTGCGAGACGAAATTCAGGAATTTCAAGTGGAAATCTTGTTGGAGCACTTTTCGACGAACAGCCCCAACAACCGTCTTGTGGCGGCGACGGTGGTAGCGGCGGCGGCAGCGGCAGCAACGATGCTGGCGCACAAGAAAAACTTTTGGCCAACTTCTTAGTTAGAGTGCTTAGGTAAATGGCTTTAAAAACGCGCGCTTCTTAATTATATTCACAAGTTTTTCGCTTCACGCGAAAGTAAAGTTTTTCCTATTGCGAATAACACTTATTTTTCCGCGTATTTTCCAATCAAAAAGTTCAAAAATTCGAAATGCGCCGCGCGCTGTTGTTGACGGTTCGGGTGTTTTTTTTTTTTTGAATCAACTCACGACATGTCCATGTCTCGATATGTTCAGATGGGATTTTTAAAATTCCCATGAATTGTATGGGACTTTTTCTCCTCATGTCAAATGGTAAGGGACTTTTTCTCCTCATGTCAAATGGTAAGGGATTTTCTCTCCTGAAGTCAAATGGTAAGGGATTTTCTCTCCTGAAGTCAAATGGTAAGGGATTTTTTCAGACGAAAGAGAGAGAGCTGCTCATTTTTTCGTCTCAGAGTTGCCAGACCAATTTCCGGTTAAGCCCGCCTACGTGATTATTTGAAAATTTAGCAGATTAGCTTTTTTGCACCAACCAGATGCAACATGCAAGTCATAATCAAAAAAAGAGAAAATCCAGGGAAATGGCGTGACTAGTTGACTCAAAATCGGGGAAACTGTATCCTGTCTGGCTCATTAGTACCCATCTTTTGTTGCTGCTTCCTGGTCTCCGCTTTGCTTTCCTTTTCTGAATGGTCACGTTTATTAATCGGCTTAGGTCTTGGTTTCGTTTGTTTTTTAAATACGCGGCCCTTAACTACCGGGCACGTAGCTGTAGCATAGCCCTCCCATTGTTTGGATAATTTTAAGGGCAACTGCGACGACAGACGCAGACACAGACGCCGATCCATAAGCATGAAATATGTGACACGGGGGTTGGTATGGGTAGGGTTATGGGTAGGGGTCGTCGAGATGGCGATCAATGGACCGACTTAAGGACCGGTTATGTCAGCTGTCGGACGCTGAGCAGTCAGTATAGTTGTTCTATTTAGTTCTTCTTTCATTATTATTCGCATAACTACAAGTAATATTCGTATTTGTATAACTAGCACTAATCAAGTCTAAAAAAAGCAAGCAGATATGTGGATCGCACAGGAACTACTGGCTTCTGCACGATACGAAATTAGTCAATTAAATCACAGATGTATTATTTTGCGCACGCTCCTCCACATCGACGCCGGGCGTCCGGTCTGGCGGCTCGGCGTTCAGCACCAGGTTCTCGATCGACCGGAACGAGGCGTCCTCCAGGTGCGTGGACATGGCCGCAGGCGGACGCGGCAAGGTGTTGGCAATGCCACTTACTCCCCCTGCCCCCCCCTGACGTGGCAACGGCGGCTGGCGATGTCGCACTGAGGAGCGCAAAATGGTGACCACATCCTCGGCGGTGTACGGACGCCGCTCTAGCGTGGCCATGGCCGATGTGGACACTGTCTCTGAGCCGGGGCGATGCAGCTTCCGGCCCAGGGACTGCGAACGTTGTGCATAGCCAGTCCCATGGCTGGGACGTTGCCCAATCTCAATCGATTCGGGACTGCTGCTGCCCCGGCTGCCGCTGCCGCTGCCACTGCCAGCTGGCGACAGCTCTGCCTCTGCATGGGAGCTGCTTCCCGCCGGATTGGTCAGAATGGTCAGATAGTCGGGCGGTGCCACCGGCGAGCCAGACTCCGCATCGATGCTGAGCACGGGTCGCGTGCGGCTGGACGAATCTCCGAGGACTCTGTGGATGGGGGAGAGTCTCGTTATAGTCTGTGGGCATCTGGGAGTGATCTCTTGACTGCTGTACCTGCGCACGCTGCGTCGAATGCTCTGGCGCAGAAGTTTGGCCAAACGAGCTCCGGTCGCTGTGGTGTAGGATGGCGGCGGCGTGTACTTGGGCGGTGCATCGTTCTGGGCGTCAAGCTGCCCATTGTCCTGTGGCTGGCCGGAGGCATTGCGACGGCCTTGGGATGTGGTCTGGCGGGCCGAAGGACGTCGCGGCTCGTCTCCCTCCTCCGGCGGTCGGTACAACAGTTGAATGCGCTGCAAAGTGGCAGACAATATAGAGATTGAGGAACGATTCTCAAGGAGCAACCAGACGAAGGCTTACCTCTAGAATGTCGGGAGGTCCGTGGGTCAGATACCGATAGATCTGGATGATGGCCGTAACGGGAATGACCAAAACAATGCCAATTTGGATGAGGCTGCCCGTCTTCCGCAGCCAGTAGCTAAAGTACGACTTGCCGCGCCAATAGTAGAACTGATTGGACAACGATGCCTTGTAGTCGACCACCGAGAGCGTGATCAGGCCAATGGGCAGCAGGACATTCCAGGAGAGGGCCAGGAAGGCGGACATGGAGCCGCACATGCGCAGATCATTCACCAAATCGTCGCCATTGTAAGGACGCCCACGTATCAGGAACACGCCAAATATCTGCGCTGTCCAGATGATGGGTATAAACCAGGAGCCGCCCAGCAGAAAGTCCACGTAGTACAGTATCGAAATTCCCATTTCGGTGGCAAAGGGAATGCTGAGCAGCAGTCCGGTAACGCAGCTCAGCAGCACGGAGCTGGTCGAGTTGCCCAGGGCACTCGAGATGGGCTTCCACATCACACACAGCTGCGCCAGGCCGAAGCAGGCGAACAGGGCGAACGCCACCGCAGCCCAAACCCAGGAGATGCTCTCACTGGCCAGCGACAGAACGGCCGGAAAGAGTTCGGTGATGAAGCGCAGCGCCTGAAAGCCGCTCTCAATATGGATCATGGTGCGATTCCGACGATACGTCTCCCCGATGAACGACGAATAGTGCGGCACCAGCGCCCGCGGATACGACAGCAGCTGCGGATTGGTGTTCGATTGCAGCGAATACACCGACGTATAGCTGTCGGCGTTTTCTGAAGCGAAGCAATTAAGTTGCACAATTAGTTTTCCGTTCGTTGTTATGGGTATTTTCTATTCCATTTCTCACCGAAGGATCCCGGCACATAGATGTAGCCGTGCTGCCAGAGAATCTGGGCACAGCATAGGGCCAGCAGGGCCATCAGTCCCAAACCCAAAAAGGTGAGCAGCACCAGGACAATGGCATCGCGTCGCAGAGTCGCCTTCGAGGCACTGGCATGGGTGCGACTGGTTATGGCTATCACCGAGGCGCCCAGCAGGCCCCAGGTGAGGAAGGTCTCCTGTGTGGCCGCCGTCCAGCTGTTGGAGTTCACCAGAAACTCGTCGAAATCGCTGGCAGCGAAAATGTTCTAGGGAAAGCAATCGGTAATGGGTTTAAGAAATTTCAGGGAGGACGACTGGACGACAGGAGGACTCACCTGGAGCTTTGTGGGATCCACAGCATAGAGAAACTTCACAGTCACCACCGAGAGGGCCACCAGGGGCAAGGTGTTGATGAGATATGCAAACTTTCCCAGAGATTTCAGTCCTTTGCAGAGTATGAGGAAGACGCCCGCCCAGATCAGTGCCAGGTAGAAGGCCAGCTGCTGGAGGAAGAGGCAGTTAGTCGGTTAGATCGGCGGGGGGAAGTGGGAGTGGAGGATAGTGAGGAGGAGAGTGGGAACGCGGGCTGATCACCTACCCGATCATTGACATGGAAGCGCACTCCACTCGCATCCGGATGCTTGGCCAGATGCAGCCGCTGCAACACAACAATATTGAAGTACTCGGCCACCGTTTGGGTGAGATTCCCGGTGTAGTTGGCCGCGTCGTACCGATAGGGAAAGGCCAGCTCCTGCCAGCGGTAGCCGATGCGTTCGGCTGTGGGAAAGACGTCCCGCAGATAGACCAGAATCCAGGCAATCGACACCGTCGAGTAGATGGCCAGGAAGCACTGGACCATGACCAAAGCAATGCCCACGCCGGAGCAGATCGGACTGATCTTCCACATGGACACAGGGCCGGCCCGGATCTTGGCCCCCAAGCACATCTGCAGCCAGAAGAGCGGAATGCCAAAGATAATGGAGAGCATCAGGAACTGGAGCAAGAAGTTTCCGCCATAGTTTATGGTCAGCACGGCAAAGCGGCACAGATTGAAGACTCCGAGGGTGCAGGCCATCAGGGCCAGGGTGCGACTGGCGGCATGGGGCCAGTGGCTGTTGAAGCCGCACTTCTCTCTGAGGGGCAGATGCAGCGGCTCCAGGGGGGTGGTGCTGCTGGCACTGCACATGGTGGTGGTCTGCGCCTGCAGCTCCACCTGATCCTGATCCTCCTGGTCGTGAGTGCTCACCGAACTGCTGCTGCTATCCGAGACCAGGGACAAGGGGCTGGGCATTCGGGAGGAGCGGGCCGAGCTCAGTTCAGAGCACGTGGTCATCATTTGATGCGTCGGCGTCTCCGGTTCCGGTAAATATACCCTCGTTGGGGCACTCTGTGGCCGGCCCTGTCCGACAGCTGTGCTGCCACGAGACGGCGTGGGAGGCCCCTCCAGGCGGCGACCATATTGCCGGGGTCGCTCCTCACTCGAGGCACGCGCCGCCGTCCGCTGTTCGTTCTGCAGAAGATTATCGAAGATGTGAGCTTCGGTGAGCATCTCCGAGCCATACTGTTGTGGTTCCTGGTGGCTGTGGAGCAGCGCTTCCGGGCCTCTGTTGCTGGTGCTCTGACAATCGCCCTGCGAGAAACAACGACGCATATCCGCCTCCCGCCTGGGCTGCAGATCCACTAGCAATGTGGGCAAGTCATCTTCTTCCCCCACTGTGGCTTTGGTCTCATCTGGTTCCTCCGAGTTCTGCTGTTCCATGGCGCGTCGCAACGACGACTGACGCCGCCAGACATCGGCGACTGGCTCATCAGGTGATGCTTCTAGGGAGGCTGCTGGGGAAAGATTATGTAATTTATTGATTTCTATCGATTCTTTTTTTTGGCTGGCGAAAATCCTCTAGCTGAACCCTCCACGAGGGTGCCGGCTGGGCAATGGGCACTGCATTATCCCGGACAAGGGTAATGCATTGTCGCTTGCTCCGTCCGGGGCAATGCAGTGTCTAGCTAAGGCAATGGCCCAGCGTCTTCTCGACCTCGAGTCGGTGGAGCGGGGTCAGGGCCATGGCTAGAGGTGCCTGGCGGGTAGGCCTAAAACGCTAGGGGGTGGTCCCCCCGAAAAACATTAACCACGTATGGACCTTCGGGCCGGACATGGAAGCTAAGAAGGATGATGCACGGGTTGGGATGTCAACCCAAACGTCGGTGGGAAGCGTGGCTGCTACCAGCAATCCTCTCTGCGTGTCGCCAGTGGCCACACCTCGGACGTGACGGGAGCAGGTCACGTCAGTTGCAATACTACTGCCACAACCCCCCGCTGTAGGATGAGCCGCGCAGGTGCCGTTGTCGAGGCAGACTCGGACCTGGAGAGCGTGCTGTCCATCAGCAAAACAGAAGAGGACAGCCTTCTTCGCTCGCCTGAACCAGGTACCAGCTCCCTGCGCAGGAAAGGGCCGAAGCGTTCCAGGGAGGGGATGAAGGCCAAAGCCCAATACAAGGCGGCCCTCAAGATAGTAGGCAGGCTCCAAGGCAAGGCGGATATTTCCCAGGAGGAGAAATCCAAGCTAGCTTGGGCCGAGCTGAAGGTAGAGGAGGGCCGTAAGAACTACGCGCAGGTGCCTCAAATGAAGGCATCGACGAGCCAGCACGCCAACAAGGTGGAAGAGTTGCTGGCTACCAAAAGGCAGCGCTCGACCGACAGTGCCGTCATTCCGGCGAGCAAGCGGCAGCGTGGACCCAAGAGAGCGGAACCTCCACCTAAAGCGGCAAAGCAGGGGTCAGGCGAGAAGATCAGCGATGTGTCCAAGAGACACCTGATTGTAGCACTCATCGACAGACGTGATGAGAATGGGAGGATAACAGCGGCACAGTGGAAAATGGTCCACGCGCGGCTGGTAGACTCCCTGTTTACAAGGATGGATGAGAACCCAACAGCTCCCATGCCCACCTTCGATGGTGCTGGGTGGCTGAATGGGGTCAAAATCCTGAAATGTAAGGACGACCCGACGCTGAAGTGGCTGACGCAAACGGTCTGCCAACTGGAAGCGATGTGGGAGGGGGCCAAGCTGGAGGTGGTGGACAGGAAGCTAATCCCGTCCATACCAAAGGCGAAGGTGCTCTTCCCCATCGCAATCCAAGGGGACCGTGCGCTGAAGCTCCTTCAGCGACAGAACCCTGAGATACCGACCGCTGACTGGAAGGTATTGCATGCTGGTAGCCCATTACCCAACGAGGGGGGCCAGCATGTGATCCTCCAGATCAACAAAGCAGCGGGGGATCAACTTTACCCCAAGTACGGGAAAATGGCGTGGGGTATGGGGAGCGTTTACCTGCGCCTCAAAAAGCGTCAGCCCAGCGATAAGGACGCACACACCCTGCAGGCAGGCAAAGTGGAGAAGGACCTCAGTCTGGATACCATCGTAGAGGCCGCCCAGGGTATGGCGTTGGACGACGCGCTCGAAGAAGAGGACGGAGACCTGACCGTAGTAGTCAACCCGTCGTATGCAGGGGAGCCAGCTGCTCATGAAACTGAGTGTGCTGCAGCTCAACTTGCATAAGAGCAAGACAGCATCAGCTGAGCTCCACACTGCCATGGAGCAAGGGCCCGCTGACATAGCTTTGGTCCAGGAGCCCTGGATTGCATCAGGCAATTCGGTGGCCGGGCTAAAGCTCTCAAATTACAACACACTCTACTCAACACCGGTAAGCAGGAATAGAACTGCCGTACTAGTACGGAAAGGAATCCACGCTTACCTTATGTATCATTACAGCACAGACGACCTGACAGTAGTTATGCTGGAAAGTGAGGAGAAGCGCCTTCTGGTAGCCTCCTGCTACATGGCGCACGACAGGTCCGCACCGCCAGAAGAACTAAGGAGTCTGGTGGAAGAAGCCGACCCCAAAGACTACCAACTGATCGTTGGCACAGATGCTAATGCCCACCATAATGTGTGGGGAAGCCCTGACATCAACGACCGAGATGAGTCACTCCTAGACTTTATACTAACAAATAACATAGATGTAGCAAACATGGGGGATGAATACACCTACGTGGGTCCCACCTCGTCAAACGTGCTAGATCTAACTCTCGCAACGGGAAAGAGTAGCAACATATCTGGATGGAAGGTCCTCGAAAGACCTTCCTTCTCTGACCACAGGTACATTCAATTCAAGTGCGAATTTGAATACACTCCGAAAGTGATAGTCTATAGAAACCCCCAGAACACAAACTGGGAGAAGTTTAGAAAGACAGTCACCTCGAAACTCGCGAGCCCGGGCTCAGTGAAATCCGCGGAGGATATAGAGAAGTCCTTAGAGACCCTATCTACGGAGCTGCTAGAGGCATACCACACAGCATGCCCACCATCTAGAACAAGGAAGAAGTCCAAACCACTCTGGTGGAATCGAGACCTCTCTTTGCAAAGAAACAACCTCATGGAATTTTTCAAGCTCGCTAAACTAGCGAACGACGAGAACATCAATGAGGAATACAAGACCCTATTAAGGGAATACAAGAAGGAGATACGTAAGGCACGGCGTAGCTCATGGAGAAACTTCTGCTCCAGCATTGAGAAAGTGCTTGAAACGGCTAGGCTGAGGAAGCTGCTGTCAAAGCAACCCACAGTACAAAGTCAACTCAAACTAGACAACGGACAGTGGTCGGAGGGCAGCAAAGAAGCCCTAACGGCACTAATGGAGGCCCACTTCCCAGGATGCACCGAGGTCACCGATGCGAAACGCCTCAGGACCTAGCAACTGAGGAACAAACACCCCCAACAGATCTGATAACCCCAAAGAAAATCCAATGGGCTATAGATTCCTTTACGGGCATAAAGGCACCTGGACTGGACGGAATATTCCCAGCAATGCTGCAATTGACCAAAGAGGTGATCACCCCATGGCTTCTCGCGATATACGCAGCATGCCTAAGAACAGGCTATATCCCGATCCAATGGAGAACCTCTAGAGTTGTCTTCCTCCCAAAAGCAGGAAAGTGCAGCCATGTGAGTTCCAAGGATTACAGACCGTTAAGCCTAACCTCTTTCTTACTGAAAACATTAGAAAAGCTGCTGGATCTACATATTAGAACCGAAGTAAGCGGACTGATGTCAACCAACCAACACGCCTACACCAAGGGAAAATCGGTGGAAACAGCACAGCACTCGCTAGTAGCTACCGTCGAGAAAGCCCTCAACACTAAGAAATATGCACTTGGAGTATTCGTAGACATATCCGGAGCATTCAATAACGTCGCTACAGAAGCAATAATGGACTGCCTAGAAGCTACCAGCACCCACCCGTCAATCAAACACTGGATAAAAAACCTAAGTTGTAGACGGGTGCAATCAGAGTGGGGCACCGCCTCCATGGTCAGAGGTGCACGCAGGGGCACCCCCCAGGGTGGAGTCCTGTCACCCCTGCTATGGAACCTGGTGGTCGACAACCTCATCAAGAGATTCGAAAGGAAAGCACCAAAAATAACAGCTTATGCAGACGACATAAGCGTACTTATCACGGGTGTATGTCCATCGACTCTCAGCTCCATAATGGAACGAACACTCAGGGAGATATGTGAGTGGGCAGATAGAGTAGGACTCAGTATCAAAGCGGACAAAATGGACCTCATCCTCTTCAGCAAGAGATACAAGGTACCAACATGGGTCCCCCCGAAAGTCAACCAAACAAGGCTAACCCCTAAAGCACAGGTCAAATACCTCGGCACAGTACTGGACAGTAAGCTGGCATGGAGACCCAATGTAGTAGAGCGGGTGAAAAAGGCCACCAATGCACTATATGCATCCAAGAAGATGCTTAGTAGCACATGGGGCCTGTCGCCCGCTCTGATGCATTGGATCTACATCTCGGTAGTGCGACCAACTCTGCTGTATGGAGTCCTAGTGTGGCGGAAAGCCACCGAAAAGAAGACGTACCACAAGCTAATGGAACGAACCCAGCGGCAGGCTTTGCTCTGTATAACAGGAGCGCTGAGGTCAACGCCAACCAAAGCACTCGAAACAATACTCGGAATCGACCCCCTCGACATCTACGCTAGGCTGACTGCAAGCAAGGCAACACAGCGCTTGATTGCGTCTGGGAACATGTCTCCTCAAAGATTCGGGCATAGTTCAATTGGAATGGACATGATTAGGTCAACCGACTACATGATCCCCCAAACGTGCCTTGAAGTAAAAACAAACCTCCTCATGGGACCCGAAGACTGGAAAGCGGGACGGGACCAAACTCAACACCTCAACATATACACCGACGGCTCCAAGATGAATGAAGGAGTAGGAGCGGGCCTATACTGTACAAACCCTGAAATACGGGCGTCGTATAAGCTACCCGATCGATGCAGCATATTCTAGGCGGAAGTCTTCGCCATTAAGAAAGCAGCAGAGGTCGCTCAGCTCACAGAGCGACCACACAATACGGTTAACATATTCGTTGACAGCCAAGCAGCGATAAAATCCATGCAGTCGTCCGCGGTCAGTTCTACAAGTGTCCTGGCAAGCAGGGAGGCACTAGAATCACTAAGCACGACTAAGTCAGTGCAGATCTATTGGGTTCCCAGTCACCAGGGCATCGAAGGAAACGAAGAGGCGGACGTTCTGGCTAAGGAAGGCGTCGGGCTGGCAAACGATATGACAGAAAGCGTGCCGGTCTCCCTAAGGACGCTACAAAGCGACCTGGAGAAGCAGGCCAAAATAAGGACAGATTGCAGGTGGAAGAACACCACCACCTGCAGAATCTCGAAAATCATGTGCAAGAAACGCAATGATAATCTCAGCCACTATCTGCTGCATCTTCCACGGAAGGATTGCAGACTGTTAGTGGGCATACTAACAGGCCACTGCCTGGCTGCGTCGCATGCAACCAGGCTGAACATCACTAACAGTGACATCTGCAGGAAATGCAATGAGCCCGGGGCTGTCGAAACCCTGGAGCATCTCATCTGCCGGTGTCCGGCTCTATTAAGGGCAAGGAGAATGTACCTGGGCGCACCGATGCTGGTATCACTGGAGGATGCCTCCAAGAGGTCGCCAGGGAAACTGCTTGCCTTTGCTAAAAACACCTCGATTCTGGGGGACTTCGGAACCTCAGAAGCACCCTCGTAAGGTCCATACAAAGATCCGGATTACTAAGGGCCTTTTTGGCCTATGAGAGGCCCCGTTGAGGGCCGTCCGGGATAACCTAACCTAACCTAACCTATCGATTCTTTCATTGTGAAACTTACCCGCTTGGCTTGTGTTTGGTCTCAGGGAGCAGCTAAAGGTCTTCCGTATTTGATGCTCCCGCTGGAAGTCTCCGTCGCACATGGGGCCACTGGAGATGGCATCCCCATCCAGGGCAGACTTTTTGTGTACCTTCCGTTTCCTACTCAGCGGCAGGGTGCGCGTTCTTGCCTCTCGCTTTAGGCTTGAGTGCCCATCAATGATGACCAAGGAGTCCTCTCGACTCAGGGCATTATCCATTTCCTCCAGATAGTTGTCCAGATCCATGAGATAGTCTTCCACCTTGTCATCGTCACTGCCACTGAGCAGCGATGGAGAGGTGTTGCGAGAGGAGCTGCCATTCAGCTGCGAGGCACCGTGCACGTCCAGTATGGCGTCCAGTTCATTCAGCACACAGAGCTCGGCCTCATTCGCGTCGCCGTGATCCCGCTTGATGGGCGTACTAAGGGGCGGAGGCTGCATCTCCTGGCTGCCACAGAAGGCACTTCGATCGTCCTCGTTTATCTCCATCTTAAAGCTAATGGGTTGCAATTGCAACTGCTGCTTTTGCTTCTGCTTTTGCTTTTGCTTCTGCTGATGGAAGCCCTGTGGTGTTTGCTGGATCTCAATTAGATCCTCATCGCTCAGTTCATCGTCGTAATAGTCGCAGGCCTGACGCATCGATTCGCTCGAGAGGCTGTGCGAGAGTCCATAACGCTCTGGCTCCTGTTGTTGTTTGTGTTGTTGCTGCTGCTGTTGCTGTTGCTGTCTGCGCGGCTTGACCGCTGTGTGTCCTGTGGATGCACCCGCTGCCGAGGAGGATGCTGATGTTGATGGTGTGGGTGTGGGTGGTAGACTAGCGTAGGCATTTGAATTGCGTTTGAATTCCCCCCGGCCTGCTGCTTGTTCTTTAATGTTCATTTTGTTGGCATTGCCGCACAGCTGATGGATGGGGCTGGCTGGTGTGTGTGTGTGTTGGCAAGCGGCGTCTGTTGTTATCCTGCTGCTGAGTCCAGTGTTGAGCAAGGGCTGCGGTTTCAAATATTTCCTGATAACGATAAGAAATTTGATTAGACAAACTGATTTAACGAACTTTATAGTCTACACTATCTGTACATTAAGATAGGTCAGCGTTTGGAGATCAGATCGCATTATATGCAAAAATGCAGTCAAATGCAAACAAGCGCGTGCTCTCAGCTTATATGATTGTTTGCACGTGAGTGAATCTCGTCCCCCCCAGCTGTCCGTTTTGTGACAGCCGCAAATGGTCGAGCAAAAAAATACAAATAATTATATATATATATGCATATTTTCATATGTGCTGTGCAATGGGTACAAAACGAGAAACAGAAAGAGAGGAAAGTAGAAACAAACAGAGTGTTGTGTGTGGAGGGGCGCATGTTCATTCAACTGATCAGGTGAATGTACTTCCGTTAATAACTTTTTTTCATCCATGATATGTATAGTATACATATAAACAATCTCAAAAGGGAGTGGCGTGTGTGGAGCGGTGCGGTGCGGTGAGGTGTGGGGGACTAGAGCCGCGGACTCAAGCCGCTGCGCTGGCACGTTACCTCGATTAAAGTCAATTTTCTGTGTTTTATTTCTTCTTTTTCGAACGCTGCCCGCCGCCGTGTTTTCAACCTCAAGTCAAGAAATCTGGCTGAATCACAGAGTCTGGTTTTCTTGTTTCGGTTGATTTTGCATATGTATAACCGTGACCTTCACAGTGTTTTGTCGCCGTCGCTGTTTTGTTGGGGCCATAAAATCTTTAAAGAGATCGGATAGGCATCTCAGCCGCAGCCGCACCGCACCGCAACCGCACAGCATCGCATTAGGGCACCGCACACACACAAAGAAAATCAGTTAACCTGTGTATGGGGGGGGGGGAGTAGTGTCAGAGTATGGTATGTATGCTGCTGCTGTCTCCGGCTAATAGAATAAGCAGCATCCATATATTAATTGTTGACTTGAGAGGTCAAATTATTTAGCGAACAGATGCCATTGATAGCATATTCACACACACTTTCCACTACCATCCCCTCCCCTCCCCTCCCTCTATCTATGGTATACTGTATACAGCCCGGTACGGGTCTCTGGGGAGACGTACCGTTAAATTTCGCCGCTGCTCTCGTTTTTTCGCATCAAATGTCCGAGAAATAAAGGCAAACAAGACAATTAGTGCTGCCGTTTGAAAATGCAGTTTGGCAATTGGCAACTTTGTTCGCACGGCGGCGGTCATTTATGCTACGAATGATCAAGGTATATTGAGCAGAAGGTAAGGCAGAGTCAATTAAGCACCTTAAAATGTCAACTGCAGCCAGACACTGATGAAGACGAAACAAATGGGTGACAAAAAAACTTTGGTAACCAAGCACCGCTAGTGCCTTACCCTGTTGGTGAATATGCCTTGCTAATGACCTTCGGTGGAGGCTAAAAAATGGCAACACCCAGCTGCCAAACGGCAAAGCGGGCGGGCGGCTGGCTAACAACTTGTTTTCTTTTCGTTGCAGTTTAAATGCAATTTACAATGAAATTGACATTCACCAAACAAATAAAATAAAACTAGTTAATGCTGGGGCACACGACGCCGACGACGACGCCGACGTAACGTACCAGCTTCAATCCAATAGTGTAACCCATGATCGCGAACGATGCTGGCAAGGCAAGTGTGGTTTCCTTTCCACATGTGCATTAGTCTGTGTCTGGTCTGTGTGTGTGTGTGTGTGTAACTGGGGTTGCAACGCAGCACCGAATGGTACCGTTTTCGATGTGAGCCACCAGTCAGACCCTATAGCTATTATTATGGTTACAAAAAGAAAATCAAAGTGCAGCCAGCACGTTTTTTCCTGTGCTTCAGCGCCATTTCCTCTTTGACGCCACAGAGAGGTATAGAGAGAGAAAGAGAGAGAGAGAGAACTGACAGCTGCCAGGTTTTTCTTTCCACCGAAGCCTGGCCGGGGGCTTGACTGTCGCTGGTGTGGGGGGTCTCTTGTATGAGTAATGCAACAACCAGTATGTTGCAAACTGCAACAGAACGTTCAATTAAGTTCAATATTTGAGGAAAGCATTAGGTCAATTGCAAAACAAACGATCGTGCAAATGTATACAGAGAAGGCAGCAGATTCTCTACGAATAAGCAATTGAGATAGCGGGAATTTCGTTATTTATTTGTTTATTTGCTAATTTTGTTTTTGCATACCACAGAACGGGAACGGAACGTGAAAGGGAGCCCTGCCCTGCCCTGCTTTTGTTTTTCTACGTTGTGGAAATCGCTTAAAAAAAATAAAAAAAAAAAAAAAAAAAAAAAAAAAAAAACACACATGCAAACCAACGCACAGGCACATTATCCGCTACTTATGAATAACTGTTTTTCAGCGAAATACAAAAAAATGAAAGAAATGCTGAGTGCTGCTGGATTCGCCATTGCGGCTTGAATGGGGAATACCTAAAGTGGGATTGGATTGGTCATTCCCTGAGCGATCCAAAAACAAATAAAGAACCACACACAGCAGCTGTTTTCCCAAAAGACTGTGACCCGAAAAACGGAATGGAACCACCGCGTATGCGCAGCACGACCCGAGCCCCGAAACATCATTTCAGATTTCATTTTAGTGGATGTGTATGTATTGTGTGTGTGTGTGTGTGTGTGTATGGAAGTAGTAGTACTTTCGGGTAGAAATAGTGAGATCTGCAGATACGTGTCTTGCTCTCGCTCTCACTCTACTACCTCCTCCTCTCTCCTTTGACGACCGTGTGTGTCTGTGTGTGTGCGTGCGCTGCTTTTGTTTCTCGTATTTCCATTTCCAAGCGCACGAGCAAACACACAGAAACAGAAAGAAGATTCCAAACTTACGAAACAAATCAAAAGGGAGCTGTGGGGCAACTTGCCACACAATCACAGGCTAGCTCGCCTTCTCGCTCTCTCGCCCACACTTAGTACGGGCAGTTAGCATAATGCACCAGTCACACACTCACACTGCACGCACACACTCACGTACACACTATTAGTTAGATGTATTTTTATATGAAGAATACTCACACACACGTGAACACGATTGGTAATTTTGATATTTCGTATCTTGTTTTCCTCTGAACTCATCAGAAAAATAAAATTAATAACTTGCTATTCTTTTCGAGTTCGTTTTCGTTTCCAGAGCTGTTTGCGTTACCGTCGCGACCGAGCCGACATACGAGCTATAACTCGAACTTCAAGCGCATAAAAAGTTAAACTAAAAACCACACAAAATTAAAACTGAACGGGCAGTGTTGAAAACTGACAAGTGGGCAAAACATAAGTGTTGCCTAGCAACGTATTCGGAGTTGCCATAGAGTTGGAATGCTCGTATCGATACCAAAATCAATACAGTATCGATAGTGATCGCATAACGATCGTGATTTGAACTGAAAAGCGGGGGACAAAAGACGCATATACACAACATTTACATATATATTTATTTTCGTATTTGAAAAGTTAGAATTAATATAGTTTTGTGTAGGTCTAAACTATCAGCGGTTTATAAACAGTATCAACAAAAAACACACTTGTTAGTAGAAGTACGATAACAAAACAAAGAAACGTGATGTGATTAACGTAGCGTCTTGTGTACCCTTCACAGCTGGATAGTAGAGAGCAATGTTCGGTGTAGTGATAGGAAATTGCTTATAGTCCTTGAATACATAATAGTGCGCTTATTACGAAAGATTGATCTTAGTTTATGGACTGTGAAGGGTGTATACGAGAGTTAGTAACGATCATTTGATAGATCGCCAATCACCAGATGCAGTTTCTTAGTAGGTATGTAGTTAAAGGTATTCGTATTCCATTAGCTGATCAACAGATTACTTGAACTATGTATTCTGTTTTCCTTTAATTAATTTCTACTCAATACCAGAGCGCAGGGTAATCAGAACCCAAAATAAAAGGAAATTTTGAAACATCTGTTCTTGGCAAACACACGGAAGGAATACACTTAGTAATTATCTAATATTATATATGTATGTACTTTGTATTGATATACGCCAGCGGCTGATTTACGATAGAAATGTGCGCACAAATCCCTTGATGTCGGCTCGGCACATGGGACAGTTGGCCACGCTCGGGGCGCACTGATTGCAAGTCGCTGCAGGGAGAGGGGTTTCCGTTTGAGATAACATCGAATAGAGATAGGGGGCATGACTTACCCAAGTGACCGCAGGGTAGGAACACCACCCCGACCTCCTCGTCCAAACACACTTTACACAAACGGGCGTCCTTCAGCTGACGATTCTCCTCCTCCAGCGAAATGTTGCCATTTGGCGGGGCCACAGACATTCTCTGCATCTGTTCCGAGATGTTCGCCACGGGAACGACGGCCGACTCTGGCTTGATCTGGATGGAATCGGAGGCTGCTGCCGCTTTGCTGGTGGTGGCCTGGCAGCAATCAAGGGGCGGTGCCGACGGCTCCGTTGGCTCCCGCACCTCGAGGGCTGTTTCACAGCCCGCCTCGTCGAAGATGGCATGCAGTAGCTCATCCAGGGTTTCAAAACCACAGCCCGAGCTGAAAAGCTTGCGTTCAATAGTGTTTTTCACCACTCCTCCATCTATGCCCAGGGCGAGGGCTTCTTTGGCTGGGCCCTCGTCCATGAGGACGTTCAGCTGGGGAGCTGGAGCCGTTGCTATCTGGGATCCGGACGATGCCGCCATATTCTCACGCACCTCACGCACAAAGGTTGGTCCCTTGGCCAGCAGCACAAACTGACATTTGGGCGACCACTTGGCGTGCTCGTGCCAGGGCTCATCCTCCTTCTGCCAGGAGCGCAGACCAATGTTGCAGTGAAAGCAACGAACCTGATCCCCGATCTTCTGATAATAGAGACCTGCCTGAGCCAGTGGCTCGGGGGGCTGAATGTTCCCAATGGGCCAGTCGCTAAACGTGCGCAGTCGCGCATCCACGCACGAGTACTTTGGACGTTGTGGCTGGGTTGTGGGCTGAATCCCCAGCTCTTCCAGATTCTTTCCAGCGGCAAATTCGATAAGCGGTCCCATTTGGACACGCGGGCAGTTGGGGAAGAAGCGTCGGTGCTCGTCGAAGGCGTTGTCGTTTTTCTCCCACTTTGCTATAACGCCATTACACCACACGCACTTGACATGATCCAAACGATTTAGATAGTAAAATCCAGCCTTGGCCAGAGCCTGAGGCGTAACGTTAGGATTCTAGTGGAAAAGGGTGAGATTTAGGCATTTCTAGAGAATCTCGTACCACTTACTGGCCAGTCCTTGAATGTCTCCAGTCGATTCGCTTCCAGGAGCAGATCAGGACATTCACATGGGGAGCTGGTACCGCCACCATCCACCATGCTGTTGCCTTCGCTGTCGTTCTCCTGACTCAGCGTGACATTGCCACAGTGATTAGGGGCCAGCACCATGGAGCAAATTGGGGAGCAGCGTCGATGTCTTTCGGCCACTTGATCCCCGTACTCCCACCTATCGATGCGCACATGACACCAGTTGCACTCAGCCTCCAGCCAATTCCCCGTCGCAAAAAAACCATTTGTCACCAAATCCTCGACGCTGACGGGGGCATTTAGAGGCCATTCCACAAAGGTGGCTGTGCGTACGCTCTCCAGCTCCAGCCGAGATTCCGTCATGTTTGGCGCACAAATGAGTTTTTTTCACCTCTGCCGTTCGTCTATCAAGTGGACGTGATGTAATTTGAATTGAATTGAATGTTTCTCTGAAATTATTATTATTATTATTATTGATTGCCAGCTAGAGAATGGATAACTATCGACTGCACTATCGATAACGCATCTATAGAAAACTAGAGAGGACACAAGTTTTTGTACGTGAAACCACTAACCATACAATATATAGACGGGACAATTCATACATTGAAAATGTCCGCACCAAAATCAGACATCAGCGCCCGAGCCAGTCGTGAGTGTAAGTGAGTGAGTGTATGCGTGCTCATGCATTCTCACGTATTTTGGGGGCTTTGCATGTGTTATCAGCTCCCGCGAGTCGTGAGAGCGTATGTGTGCTCATGCATTCTCACGTATGTTGTGGGCTTTGCATGTGTTATCAGCTCCCGCGAGTCGAGAGAGTGTATGTTTGTGACCACTGAACCGAAACGAATATATCTGCGATTTCTATGGCATTTTGAAAATCCAAGGAAAAATAACGGAAAATAGAACAAAAACATATGTATCACGAATGAAACAAAAACTGTTGTGGTAAACAAAGGGAAGTTTTATTTTAGTACATATTTTATTAGAAAACTTCAATCAATATTTAATGTCTTATATCGTCAAACAATAGTTCGAAAATAGCTCAAATTTTCCGAAGGTTTCTCCAAAAGGTACACTTTTTACCACATCTATTTCAGAGTATATGCTTTACTTATCCGGATAATATACATAGTTATATCGGTGCTGCCACAGATCGAATTCCCACCCCAACCCCACAGATTATGGGAATCCATTTGTGGTTCAATGGGATTTCTAAAACTTGAAAATACTACACATGCATCTACTACTACAAATACTACCATTAACTGACCCATTTAAGAGTCGTTTAGAGAGGGTTCCAATACAGTTCCAGTATCCAGCGGATACAATATGTCCTGTATCCAGCGGATACCATTTGTGGCTATTGTGGTTCTTTAGGACGTTGATGTGCAATGACTGCACCATCAAGTGGCCCAAGCGACACCAGCAGATGGCTGGCCAACCGACCGAGGAGCGCTGCCGCATTTCGATTGGGAAGTATTACGCTTAATAAAACATCAAGTACTACGACGGTTAAATTTGAAAAAGAGCCCCCCAGTACGTGAAAGTGAAGCTTTTAAGAATTGCATAGGACTCCCATGATGTTGCACCTTACATATGATCCAAGACAAATATCCGACCCGACCCCGCCTGAAACAATAATGTAACTATCATACGGAATAAATCCACTGTTCAAAAACAAAAAGCCTTTAAATGAAAAACGAGTGCAAGAAGGAGATAATATAATATATAAAAGATAATAAATATAATATAATAATATATAGAAGGATAAATAAATAAATAAAATAAGAAAATATGTGAAAGGCAATCGAAAGAAGAGGGCGGAGATAATATAATACATATATGTATGTATGTGTCTGTATAAGCTAAAAAGATAATAAATAAATAAATAAATAAAATAAGAAAATATGTGAAAGGCAATCTAAAGAAGAATCAGTATAAGGAGTAAACCAAAACAGAGAGACTCACCTGATCCCATAATTATAAAGTGAAGCGTTGAATATCACTTGCTATTTCCTTTTGTTGCATTGCTGTAGTTTGATGTTTGTCGTTTGCACACATAAACACAAAAACACACATAAAAAAAATCAAAAATTAATTATCACACACATATGTATGTATGTACACCTTGCACTGCGTTTCGCTTTGCACTCCTTGCCGCCTCCTTCTTCTTGGCGCTCCTTATAAAATTGTGTTTTTTTTTTTATTTGCACTCGCACTTTCATTCACATTATGCACTTAGAACCCCTCATAAAACTTTGGTTGGGTGGTTCCACATTTTTTATTTCAATTAAGTTTTTTTTTTATTTATTTCAATTTATTTATAATTATTTTATTATTTATTTAAATTTGTTTCACAGAGAAAAAATTTACACTTAGGCCTGCGCGCACAGGCCTGCGCCTTCTACTTCTTGCCGCTCCGTATAGTCTTTCACTGTCACTTTCACTCACATTAGAACCCCTCATAAAACTTGGTTTGGGTGGTTTCACTTTTCATTTAAATTTGGTTATTTTTGAATTTTATTATAACTTAACACACTGAACACGTATTATAATTTATTTATTGCTATTTAGTTTTATAATAATTGATCACAGAATAAGAATTTCACATTTTGGCCGGCGCGCGATTGCCGTCGGTAAACACACGATTTGATTTTCCGTTTTTATGACCGCTTGCAATGATCGTATAACTTAACACACTGAACAATAAAATAAAATAAAATAAAAATAAAAAATTCACATTTTGGCCGGCGCGCGATTCGCCGTCGGTAAACACACATTTTCCGTTTTTATGACCGCGATGGTTGGGGGGGGGAGACTGAGCCGCACTGAGAGAGCTTTACTTCTTATTTCAGTAAAGAAGAAAAAGAACAAGAGAAAATCGTCCGCGGAGAGAATCGTCGCTCACAACCAAGGTATACTAAACAAGGTAGGCTTATTGGCTCGCTCGCTCTCTGTGTTTAACTACATAAATTTCAGTCTGCCCAAGGCATACCAAGGTATAGTATGTTTAGTATACCTTGAGTCTGCCTGCAGCAGTTGCGAACGAAGCATCTCTCGTCTCTCTCTCTCTCTCTCTATGCTGTCATTTTGAATAACTACTTATTCCTCTCTATAAGACTACCTTGCTTAGTATACCTTGGGCAGACAGAAATTTAAGAAGTAAAAGAGAGGGCGAGAGAGCGAGTGCGGCTACCTTGTTAAGTAAGCCTTGGGTGCCGGTGATCACAGATAACGAATGTATGTAGGTCAAGGGCTCGCTCTCGCTCTCTTACTCAGTTTATCTTTTGCTATTAACTCGCTGCTAAATTACCATGCCTCTGTATCGGCAGCAACGAATTTATTCTTTCTATGATAGTTAACTGTTAAATCTTATTTCCTGTATTTGGCTTACGCTCTAGAAGCGAAGAGGGAGACGAAGAGTACATAGAAAATGTAGATTACTTTGAAGAGTTCTTCTCTTTGATGCTCTCTTCCTATGCTTATGCATTGTAAGGGTGATTTTAATTATTGCGTTATTTTGTCTTTGGCGTATGCATTGTTGTTGTTGTTGCTTGCATGGGTGGAATGGGAGACGGAAAATGCGTGGATGATGTACATAAGTCAACTTGACCATAGAAAAAATATTTTAATGTGAATAGCTATGTATATTTGATCCATCTCTTCATTGCAGGTAATGCAGGGCAGACAATTAAGAGCGCACCTTTGCTGAAATAATCTGAAAGCGGCTTTTTGCAATAGGGATTTGTGTTTGCTGTTGTTGCTTTGGCTTCTTGTCTGTTTGGGGCGGGGGGAGATGGGAAACGAGCGACAAAAAACTGTAACAATTTGAATAGTTCTTTTATTTGATTCTCTTTTCCTACTGCATGTGGGGACAGTACAATGCCCTGAAGCGGGGGCGCTTCAGTAAGAGCATCTTTGCTTTTGCATTATGTGAGTTCTTGTAATTGTTTTTTTGCTTTGGCGTACGCGTCGTTGTTGTTGCTGCCTGTCAATGCTTTTACATATGTACATATGTACATACATAGGTGCAATGGAAGCTTGACCATAGAACAAATATTTTAATGTGAAGAGTTATATTTGGTTCCCTCTCTTCACTGCGGGTAAAGCAGGGCAGACAATTAAGAGCGCACCTTTGCTGAAATAATCTGAAAGCGGCTTTTTGCAATAGGGATTTGTGTTTGCTGTTGTTGCTTTGGCTTCTTGTCTGTTTGGGGCGGGGGGAGATGGGAAACGAGCGACAAAAAACTGTAACAATTTGAATAGTTCTTTTATTTGATTCTCTTTTCCTACTGCATGTGGGGACAGTACAATGCCCTGAAGCGGGGGCGCTTCAGTAAGAGCATCTTTGCTTTTGCATTATGTGAGTTCTTGTAATTGTTTTTTTGCTTTGGCGTACGCGTCGTTGTTGTTGCTGCCTGTCAATGCTTTTACATATGTACATATGTACATACATAGGTGCAATGGAAGCTTGACCATAGAACAAATATTTTAATGTGAAGAGTTATATTTGGTTCCCTCTCTTCACTGCGGGTAGTGCAGGGCAGACAATTAAGAGCGCACCTTTGCTGAAATAATCTGAAAGCGGCTTTTTGCAATAGGGATTTGTGTGTTGTTGTTGTTGTTTTGGTTTGTGCTCTGTATGGGGAGGGGGAGATAAGCCACGAAAATTTGTAATAATTTGAATATTTCTTATATTTGATGCTTTCCTCCTACAGCATGTGGTGTGGGTATAATGCTCTAAAGCGGGGGCAAAAGTTAAGAGAGCAGTAGCGGCCTAGGCTTTTACATTGTAGAGAGTATTTGTAATTGTTTTTTGGCGTTGGCGTATGC
Organism: Drosophila athabasca; assembly: GCA_008121215.1. Classification (NCBI taxonomy): domain Eukaryota; kingdom Metazoa; phylum Arthropoda; class Insecta; order Diptera; family Drosophilidae; genus Drosophila; species Drosophila athabasca. Next base: position 1,782,806 of record VMQQ01000019.1, on the reverse strand, counting down.
ATCGCGGTTGTTGTTGCCTGCCAATTCTTTACATGGGTGGGAATGGGAGACGGCGAGTGCGTGGATGACGTAAGTCAGACCATAGAACTAATATTTTAAAGTGAACAGTTAAATTTGATCCCCTCTCTTCACTGCACGTAATGCCCTGAAGCAGGGCAAACAATTAAGAGCGCAGCTTTTCCTAGAGAATCTAAGAGCGGCTATTGCAATGGGGTTTTTGTGTTTGTGGGTTATTTTGTTTTAAGAAAAAATACCCAAAAAATGGCGAAAAAAATAGCACCACTAGCACTTTTCTTAGTGAAGCTTCTGTATTTCTCAAAATTGTCTTTGTAAAAGGCACGTATTCATTCGTTTTGACTAAGATTTCATTGTTTCTGTCATAAAAGTTAATAATAATCATTACAATGGGACGTGGAAAGCACTGCACTGCGGAGATGAGAGATCTGACCAAAAAACTGATATTAAACGGAAAAACGTACAGAAAAGTTGGTCGATTGGTATGATATTCCAATAAAATGATTCAAAACGTCTTAAACTATGAAGAAAAGGCTGAAACACGCGCACGAAAACGATTTATGGCCCCTCTTCATGGCAATAGACGGATTCGTCAGAGAAAGAAGGTTCCCTTTAGGTCAGCTACCGAGCTTAAAGAAGAGCTTAAAATAAATGCGATGGATCAAAAAGTTAGTACATATCTTGGCCAACATAATATAAAAGTCTGCAGCCCAAGAAAGATACCACACGCGACACTTATTACTAAGCACATGAGGTTAGCCAGTGTTCAAGCAAATCGGACATCCCAACAATGGACGAATATTCTATGGTCAGATGAGTCCAAAGTGGATATGTTTGGTGGAAAAGGATCTCGATCATACGTTGAAGGTCCAAGGAAAGTAGAATACAAACTTTAATACACCACAAAAACCGATAAGTATGGAGGGTATAGTGTAATGGTATGGGCTTGCTTTTTCCACTATGAAGTAGGTACACTAGGTTGGATCCGCAGAGCTGCCGATCAGAATTATGACAGCAGACACGAAGCCACACGAATTATTTTCGCTGTCATGATTCTGATCGGCAGCGAAAATATTTCGGGTGGCTTTGGCCATATGCACAAAAGGCTTTATAATTCTGATTGGCTGTCGCACCGGTAGGGGAAATGAATGGTGTGGCTTCGTGTCTGCTGCCATAATTCTGATCGGCAGCTCTGCTGCAGCGAAAATATTTCGGGTGGCTTTGGCCATATGCATAAAAGGCTTCATAATTGTGATTGGGTTTCGCACCGGCAGGGGAAATGAATCGTGTGGCTTCGTGTGGCTTCGTGTGGCTTCGTGTGGCTTCGTGTGGCTTCGTGTCTGCTGTCATAATTCTGATCGGCAGCTCTGCGGATCCAACCTAGTGTACCTACTTCATAGTGGAAAAAGCAAGCCCATACCATTACACTATACCCTCCATACTTATCGGTTTTTGTGGTGTATTAAAGTTTGTATTCTACTTTCCTTGGACCTTCAACGTATGATCGAGATCCTTTTCCACCAAACATATCCACTTTGGACTCATCTGACCATAGAATATTCGTCCATTGTTGGGATGTCCGATTTGCTTGAACACTGCCTAACCTCATGTGCTTAGTAATATGTAAGTGTCGCGTTTAAAAGTGGTATCTTTCTTGGGCTGCAGACTTTTATATTATGTTGACTAAGATATGTACTAACTTTTTGATCCATCGCATTTATTTTAAGCTCTTCTTTAAGCTCGGTAGCTGACCCAAAGGGAACCTTCTTTCTCTGACGAATCCGTCTATTGCCATGAAGAGGGGCCATAAATCGTTTTCGTGCGCGTGTTTCAGCCTTTTCTTCATAGTTTAAGACGTTTTGAATCATTTTATTGGAATATCATACCAATCGACCAACTTTTCTGTACGTTTTTCCGTTTAATATCAGTTTTTTGGTCAGATCTCTCATCTCCGCAGTGCAGTGCTTTCCACGTCCCATTGTAATGATTATTATTAACTTTTATGACAGAAACAATGAAATCTTAGTCAAAACGAATGAATACGTGCCTTTTACAAAGACAATTTTGAGAAATACAGAAGCTTCACTAAGAAAAGTGCTAGTGGTGCTATTTTTTTCGCCATTTTTTGGGTATTTTTTCTTAAAACAAAATAACCCACAAACACAAAAACCCCATTGCAATAGCCGCTCTTAGATTCTCTAGGAAAAGCTGCGCTCTTAATTGTTTGCCCTGCTTCAGGGCATTACGTGCAGTGAAGAGAGGGGATCAAATTTAACTGTTCACTTTAAAATATTAGTTCTATGGTCTGACTTACGTCATCCACGCACTCGCCGTCTCCCATTCCCACCCATGTAAAGAATTGGCAGGCAACAACAACCGCGATGCATACGCCAACGCCAAAAAACAATTACAAATACTCTCTACAATGTAAAAGCCTAGGCCGCTACTGCTCTCTTAACTTTTGCCCCCGCTTTAGAGCATTATACCCACACCACATGCTGTAGGAGGAAAGCATCAAATATAAGAAATATTCAAATTATTACAAATTTTCGTGGCTTATCTCCCCCTCCCCATACAGAGCACAAACCAAAACAACAACAACAACACACAAATCCCTATTGCAAAAAGCCGCTTTCAGATTATTTCAGCAAAGGTGCGCTCTTAATTGTCTGCCCTGCACTACCCGCAGTGAAGAGAGGGAACCAAATATAACTCTTCACATTAAAATATTTGTTCTATGGTCAAGCTTCCATTGCACCTATGTATGTACATATGTACATATGTAAAAGCATTGACAGGCAGCAACAACAACGACGCGTACGCCAAAGCAAAAAAACAATTACAAGAACTCACATAATGCAAAAGCAAAGATGCTCTTACTGAAGCGCCCCCGCTTCAGGGCATTGTACTGTCCCCACATGCAGTAGGAAAAGAGAATCAAATAAAAGAACTATTCAAATTGTTACAGTTTTTTGTCGCTCGTTTCCCATCTCCCCCCGCCCCAAACAGACAAGAAGCCAAAGCAACAACAGCAAACACAAATCCCTATTGCAAAAAGCCGCTTTCAGATTATTTCAGCAAAGGTGCGCTCTTAATTGTCTGCCCTGCTTTACCCGCAGTGAAGAGAGGGAACCAAATATAACTCTTCACATTAAAATATTTGTTCTATGGTCAAGCTTCCATTGCACCTATGTATGTACATATGTACATATGTAAAAGCATTGACAGGCAGCAACAACAACGACGCGTACGCCAAAGCAAAAAAACAATTACAAGAACTCACATAATGCAAAAGCAAAGATGCTCTTACTGAAGCGCCCCCGCTTCAGGGCATTGTACTGTCCCCACATGCAGTAGGAAAAGAGAATCAAATAAAAGAACTATTCAAATTGTTACAGTTTTTTGTCGCTCGTTTCCCATCTCCCCCCGCCCCAAACAGACAAGAAGCCAAAGCAACAACAGCAAACACAAATCCCTATTGCAAAAAGCCGCTTTCAGATTATTTCAGCAAAGGTGCGCTCTTAATTGTCTGCCCTGCACTACCCGCAGTGAAGAGAGGGAACCAAATATAACTCTTCACATTAAAATATTTGTTCTATGGTCAAGCTTCCATTGCACCTATGTATGTACATATGTACAGTGGTGCTCATAGACTTAAGCCACAAGACTTCAACCAAGAGTTTAAACGAAAATTAAGAAAAGTTTTTATTTCACAGCTCCAATTTTTTGTGTCACATTAGTTCTATATATCAGCGTTCTAATAGAAGAATAACCAAGTTATAAAAATGTATATTCGACGAAAAACTTAAAAAATCTGAGACCATCTCCAAAATGTCCTGCTCATATACTTAAGCCACCTGGAGCTAAAATCGTCAAACTTGTGTTTTTTTCGGGGAAAGTTGTGCTAGTTATTTTCTAAACTAAAATATTGAACACTAAAAACGTTTCCCAAAACAATTTGACCGCTATGGCTAAAAATAAAAATACAAATCTGGCCGAAAGAAAGCTAATATGGGAATATTACGAAAAAAACACAAGTATTCTACAAATTTGTAAGACTTTTCATTTTTCGCGTGGCAAAGTCAGAAATGCCATAGCATTTTATAAGAAACATGGAACCTGGGAAAATATTCCACGTAAAAAGCCCAGAAAAACCACTTTAAACGACGATAGACGGATTGCCAAAATCAGTAAAGCCGATCCGTTCTTGACTTCGACGCAAATCAGAGGTCAAATGGTGGCAGATTAGGGCGTGAATGTGTCAGCTCAGACCATAAGAAGACGGCTAAATGAATTCGGGTTATATGGACGCATTGCCCAAAAAAAACCATTGCTGTCCATTAAAAATGTTAAAAAGCGCCATCAACTCGCCACAGAGCATATTCAAAAAGGTCCCAATTTTTGGAACATGATTGTTTGGACCGACGAATCCAAGTTTAATGTCTTGGGGAGTGATGGTAAACCATATGTAAGACGTCCTCCCAACAAAAAATTGGACCCCAAATACACGAAGAAGACCGTTAAACATGGTGGCGCTTCGATTATGGTCTGGGGCTGTTTCACCGCATCGGGCGTAGGTCCCCTAGTGAAGATAGAAGGCATTATGGACGGCGAAATGTACAGGGACATCCTTATTAACAATTTATCTGGAGAATATGCCGATAATTTGCCACTTGCCTGGATATTTCAACAGGACAACGACCCGAAACACTGCAGCAAGATAGTCAAGTCGTGGCTTAACCAAGAGGCAATCAATGTTTTGCAATGGCCACCGCAGAGCTCCGACTTGAACCCTATAGAGAACTTGTGGGGAATTCTAAAACAAGTCGTTGGCCAAAAAAAAACCAGCAAATAAAAACGATTTGTGGCGAATTTTGCAAGAAGAGTGGAAGAAAATCACTCCTCAGCAGTGCGCACGTCTTGTGGATTCAATGCCAAAGCGTTGCTCCACTGTTCTTAAGCAGAAAGATCATCCCACTCAATATTAAAGTAAATTTATTAAAAGTATAAGGAATATTGGGCAAATTTTAACTTTTTCAACCACTTTTTTCCAGGTGGCTTAAGTATGTGAGCAGGACATTTTGGAGATGGTCTCAGATTTTTTAAGTTTTTCGTCGAATATATATTTTTATAACTTGGTTATTCTTCTATTAGAACGCTGATATATAGAGCTAATGTGACACTAAAAATTGGAGCTGTGAAATAAAAACTTTTCTTAATTTTCGTTTAAACTCTTGGTTGAAGTCTTGTGGCTTAAGTCTATGAGCACCACTGTACATATGTAAAAGCATTGACAGGCAGCAACAACAACGACGCGTACGCCAAAGCAAAAAAACAATTACAAGAACTCACATAATGCAAAAGCAAAGATGCTCTTACTGAAGCGCCCCCGCTTCAGGGCATTGTACTGTCCCCACATGCAGTAGGAAAAGAGAATCAAATAAAAGAACTATTCAAATTGTTACAGTTTTTTGTCGCTCGTTTCCCATCTCCCCCCGCCCCAAACAGACAAGAAGCCAAAGCAACAACAGCAAACACAAATCCCTATTGCAAAAAGCCGCTTTCAGATTATTTCAGCAAAGGTGCGCTCTTAATTGTCTGCCCTGCATTACCTGCAATGAAGAGATGGATCAAATATACATAGCTATTCACATTAAAATATTTTTTCTATGGTCAAGTTGACTTATGTACATCATCCACGCATTTTCCGTCTCCCATTCCACCCATGCAAGCAACAACAACAACAATGCATACGCCAAAGACAAAATAACGCAATAATTAAAATCACCCTTACAATGCATAAGCATAGGAAGAGAGCATCAAAGAGAAGAACTCTTCAAAGTAATCTACATTTTCTATGTACTCTTCGTCTCCCTCTTCGCTTCTAGAGCGTAAGCCAAATACAGGAAATAAGATTTAACAGTTAACTATCATAGAAAGAATAAATTCGTTGCTGCCGATACAGAGGCATGGTAATTTAGCAGCGAGTTAATAGCAAAAGATAAACTGAGTAAGAGAGCGAGAGCGAGCCCTTGACCTACATACATTCGTTATCTGTGATCACCGGCACCCAAGGCATACTTAACAAGGTAGCTGCACTCGCTCTCTCGCCCTCTCTTTTACTTCTTAAATTTCAGTCTGCCCAAGGTATACTAAGCAAGGTAGTCTTATAGAGAGGAATAAGTAGTTATTCAAAATGACAGCATAGAGAGAGAGAGAGAGAGACGAGAGATGCTTCGTTCGCAACTGCTGCAGGCAGACTCAAGGCATACTAAACATACTATACCTTGGTATGCCTTGGGCAGACTGAAATTTATGTAGTTAAACACAGAGAGCGAGCGAGCCAATAAGCCTACCTTGTTTAGTATACCTTGGTTGTGAGCGACGATTCTCTCCGCGGACGATTTTCTCTTGTTCTTTTTCTTCTTTACTGAAATAAGAAGTAAAGCTCTCTCAGTGCGGCTCAGTCTCCCCCCACCATCGCGGTCGTAAAAACGGAAAATGTGTGTTTACCGACGGCGAATCGCGCGCCGGCCAAAATGTGAATTTTTTATTTTTATTTTATTTTATTTTATTGTTCGATGTGTTAAGTTATACGATCATTGCAAGCGATCCTAAAAACGGAAAATGAAATCGTGTGTTTACCGACGGCGAATCGCGCGCCGGCCAAAATGTGAATTTTTTATTTTTATTTTATTTTATTTTATTGTTCAGTGTGTTAAGTTATACGATCATTGCAAGCGGTCATAAAAACGGAAAATCAAATCGTGTGTTTCCCGACGGCGAATCGCGACGGCGACGCCTAAATGTAAATTATTTTTCTAATCAAATTATAATACCAAATAATAATAAATACATCTAAATTATAACAAGTGAATTGAAATAAATGAATAGTTAACAAATTTAAATAAATAAATAATAAAATAATTATAAATAAATCGAAATAATTAAATGAAAAATAACTAAATTGAAATGCAAAGTGAAACCACCCAAACAATATGTGGATAAAATGTGAATGAAAGTGCGAGTGTAAAATACAAATTTGTACTGTAAGGAGCGGCAAGGCGTACAAGACGACACGCAGTGCCAGGTGTATGTGATCATTTTATTTTTTTAATAACAGATAAATAGTAAAATGAAATAAATAAAATAAATATATTGATATTAATATTTACTTATAAATAAATTGAAATAAATGAATAATTACTTGAATAATACATAAATTGAAATAATATGTGAAAAGTGTAGGAATTACAAAGGCAATCTAAATGCTTGTGGTGAGTGAAAGTGCGAGTGAGCGGAGTAGAGCGGCAAGACCTAGAAGGCGGCAAGGAATACACAGCGAAACGCAGGGCAAGGTGTACATACATATGTATGTATGTGATAATTAATTTTTGATTTTTTTTTATGTGTGTTTTTGTGTTTATGTGTGCAAACGACAAACATCAAACTACAGCAATGCAACAAAAGGAAATAGCAAGTAATATTCAACGCTTCACTTTATAATTATGGGATCAGGTGAGTCTCTCTGTTTTGGTTTACTCTTTATACTGTTTCTTCTTTCGATTGTCTTTCACATATTTTCTTATTTTATTTATTTATTTATCCTTCTATTTATTTATTTATTATCTTTTTAACTTATACATACACATATACATATTATATTATCTCCTCCTTGCACTCGTTTTTTATTTAAAGGCTTTTTATTTTGTTTTTTAACAGTGCATTTATTCTGGTATGATACATTATTGTTTCAGGCGGGGTTGGGTCGGATATTTGTCTTGGATCATATGTAAGGTGCAACATCATGGGAGTTCTATACAATTCTTAAAAGCTTCACTTTCACGTACTGGGGGGCTCTTTTTCAAATTTAACCGTCGTAGTACTTGATGTTTTATTAAGCGTAATACTTCCCAATCGAAATGCGGCAGCGCTCCTCGGTCGGTTGGCCAGCCATCTGCTGGGTTCGCTTGGGCCACTTGATGGTGCAGTCATTGCACATCAACGTCCTAAAGAACCACAATAGCCAATGGTATCCGCTGGATACAGGACATATTGTATCCGCTGGATACTGGAACTGTATTGGAACCCTATCTAAACGACTCTTAAATGTGGCAGTTAATGGTAGAACTTGTAGTAGTAGATGCATGTGTAGTATTTTGCAAGTTTTATAAATCCCTTTGAATCACAAATGGATTCCCATAATCTGTGGGGTTGGGGTGGTGCCACAGATTATCAAAGCATATCAGGTGGAATTCGATCTGTGGCAGCACCGATATAACTATGTATATTATCCGGTTAAGTAAAGCATATACTCTGAAATAGATGTGGTAAAAAGTGTACCTTTTGGAGAAACCTTCGGAAAATTTGAGCTATTTTCGAACTATTGTTTGACGATATAAGACATTAAATATTGATTGAAGTTTTCTAATAAAATATGTACTAAAATAAAACTTCCCTTTGTTTACCACAACAGTTTTTGTTTCATTCGTGATACATATGTTTTTGTTCTATTTTCCGTTATTTTTCCTTGGATTTTCAAAATGCCATAGAAATCGCAGATATATTCGTTTCGGTTCAGTGGTCACACAGTGATCACCACATGCAAAGCCCACAACATACGTGAGAATGCATGAGCACGCATACACTCACTCACTCACACTCACGACTGGCTCGGGCGCTGATGTCTGATTTTGGTGCGGACATTTTCAATGTATGAATTGTCCCGTCTATATATTGTATGGTTAGTGGTGAAACAATACCAGAAATTCTTTTACCAGATTTCAGAGTTTGGTCACATTGTTAGTAATCTATCAGCTGTTTAACAAACCAAAATGAATCAAAATCTATTGTTTATGTTTTGTAAGTTTTTAAACAATATTGAGAAAACGCAATGAAGTAACTTACTTTTATTGCTACAGTTCTGTTTGTCTCGCGATCAAATGCTGAGCTGTCTGGCCTGCTAAGCGCCCTGCAATACTTTGGACTCTTCGGCAATGGATCCGAGAACCTGGGACAGTCTCGCGGCCAGTGCGAATATTCATTTGAATCGTTCGCACTGCTGGCTGATCGTTATACCTGCGCGCCAGACGATGAGCATATACTGCACCTGACACAGTTGCCCCCGCAGCGCAAGCCGCCCATCATGATCAAGTGTCTGCAGCCGGAGCCAGCTGCCGACAACGGCAACGGTACCTATACTGTGCCCAAGCTGCTCATAATGAAGAGTGCCAAGGAGATTGTGAACCTGCTTAAGCCCATTGGCAATGCTACCAAGCGGCACGAGCCCGGCAGCTGTGTGGTTGTCCACTTTTGCACGGCCACCAGCCTGGAGTGCGCCCGAGTGGCGCCTGTGATAAACCTTCTGCCTCACCTCTTTCCCACGCTGCCCGTCGCCTACATCGATGCGTACGAGTTTACCCCCTTCAACGCCGAGTTCGGTATCATTTCGCTGCCGACGCTGATGATCTTCCATCAGGGACGACCGTTGATCAAGTACGATACCTCCTGGACGGACTCGGAAAAGCGCGCCTTTGGCAGGTTCATCATGCGCCACACCAACGTAAAGACGGTGGATCCCAAAAGCATAGATCCACGAATCCTGCAGCTAACGCTCATCGCGCCCCTATCCAATACGCCGGAGGTGCAGACCGATTACTACCTGGGCTTGGCCTGGGCCTTTATCCTGCTCTGCCTGGCCAACTATGTGAGGGGCACGGTCTTCTGGAAGCAGCTGGTGGCGATGGTCCAGCGCAACTGGCGGGAGTCCGAGGAGACGCAAATGGATGTCGTGGACTAACAGTCCAAAAGGGGGAAACGAGAACAATGTACACATGCTTTACAGTTACTAATGTAATGTATTTAATGATTTAATTAAATTCACATCAACGTTACTTAAGCCTTATTTAGTTTTCTATATATATGTGTGTATATATATATATTGGGGAGAATTGTAATTATAATTTGTAGAGCCTTCAAAATTAGTTAGATTCCTTCAAATCCATCATCTCCGGTCCGTAATTAAAGCTTAGCGTCTAACCAAATCTATACCAACTTGAGAATTTATCCAAAATGTAAGAGTAAAAACTAAATTGCATTCATTGCTTTTCTGTAATCATTTCTCACATATTTCTTTAGTATCGTACAACTCAAGTATTCGTTAGCCGGTTTCGCTGTATTGAAAATTCTGGGTTCTGGGAGGTGTGGGAGTGCTTTTAGTAGAAGCAGCGGCTGGCTTGTCAATGCCACAGCGGTTCTTGTGCCATGCCTGCGGGTCGGTGCGAAAGTCGGGTAAGGAACATATACACCTGTCGCAGACAGATAGTTAGATGTCTAGTTAGAATTGACAATATATAACCCAAGACAACGCAGACAGGATCGCACAAAACAGCCGTGTCATTTTTGTGTGTGCTTGGGGATGTATCCTTTCTAAAATATAATTAGGTGTACTTTTGGAACAGGTTCAGCGCTAGCTTCCCATTGGTGTGTGTGTGTGTAGGTGTGCTTGTATGTGGTTGGAGATGCAGAATTGTGTGTGTGTATTTGCTGCAGGTGCGTGGTATCATCTATTTCTTGGCCCGCTTGCCCGACTTGGCACTTGACTCGCCGCCAGCATCTTTGTGGTGGTGGCTGTTCTTCATGGGACGCTGCTGGCGCCTTGGATGTGCCGCATAAGGATGTGAATGTATGCTAGTCATGGGATTGAAGAATAGATAAACTCAAATTAGTAACATTATCAAATCAAATCAAATCGTTTCGTAAGCAAGTAAAGTAAAGAAAAGTCTCAAAATATACGTAATCATTCGTAGACAGGCCAATTCGAACGTAAATGGTAATATGATGGCGGGAAGATAGCAATCGGCGAATGCAAATGGGGGGGGGGAGATGATTAAGCGTGATTATGATGGAGGGAGCAGCAGGATGAGTCGTGCGCAGTTAGTAGTGTCTATTAGAGGAATGGGGGCGGTGACAGTCCGTAGAACAACGAATTTGCAGCCGCAGCAGCAGCAGCAACAACAACGTTCGAATTTTGCGTTAGATTTAGCGTCGATGAACAATTTGGCGTCGAAACAGAGGAAAACAACGTAAAGTAAATCAAATGCCAAGTCGTGTTGCCCTCGCAGATGATAACTGAAGGATTACGTATACGGTGTGGTTGGCGGATTTAGCGAGGCACTCTTTTCGGGGGGCTTAAGTGTAGTACGAGAACAAGACAACTCGGACCCGCGGCTACATGCTTCTCTCTTGCTTGTAGCACAGTACATATTAGATGTTACACATATGCGAGTATATAGTGACAAAATTGGTGTGTGTGGATGTGGGAGGAGAGTTGATTGCGGCAGCCTTACACATAGCATGTGGCACGACTCGTAGCGTAGCGTAACTGCTGCATTGCGTAGGCGGCGGCACACGCTGCGTTGACGGAACGATGGTTGGTTGGTTGGTTGGTTGGTGTTGGTGTTGCGAGTGGCTGTGATGATGCGTAGCATTGATGACGCCGTCATATCGGGGGTTAGTATTGGATCGCACGATGATCGAAGAACGTCGAATGCTGTTGTCATTATCATTGCGTTGATTTTTGTTTGGGTTAAATATATGGTTATATGAATATTGTTTGCTTGGATTAAAATCAGTTTCGGTTTCGGTTTTGATTTAGATTTTTGTTTTGTATTGCTTTGGTTGAGTTTGTGTTCTACTTTCGATGGAACCGTGAGTTATATAGACGCCAGTCTCTGCATAAATCGAAAGTACATAATAAGTTATGATAGAGAAGAGGGAGAGAGATCAACAAGTCGTTATTATAGATGTAAGGAAGCTACGGGGATAAGAATATATCGGACCACATACATATGGCGATTATAGGATTCGGTTCACCGAATACAATCTTTAAACGTGTGTTAAATGTGGTATCTTTTGCGAATAACTCGAAGAGGGCTGGATGATGGATGATCTTTGTAGGCATATACAAAATGTAAGCTAAAGAACTTGAACGTAACGTAACGTAAGGCTGGCTGGCTTATCTAGGGATTAGTTTAGGCCAACTCCTAGGGAGGAGATTGACTGACAGATTGTCCTTGGCTGGATCTGGATCTGGTGGCTGGGGGAACAAACCTTGGCGTGGCTGCAATGGTGTGACTGCCGCTGGAAATCGTGGCCAGCGGCGAGGACGCGGGGGAACGCAGAGGTCGACGGGGAGTGGCCAAATGTTGCCCATTGCGCATGTAGCCGCGTCGCGAATTTCCGATGCTCACGTAGTTGTTGTTCGATGGATCGTGGACAGTTGGGTAGGACGACGGTGTGGTTGTTGTTGTTGTTGTTGCTGCTGCTGCTGTAGCATTGCGGCTGTCGTTGTATGGAATCGAGTCGAAGAAAAGTTGGAAAATATTACAATACGATTGTCGAGTCTTAAATGTGTTGGTAGGCAACTATTCTGGCTGAAGTTATAACGAACGAGGCAGTCAGTCCATTGCATATAGCGCGTTAAAGTGTACAGTAGGGCGGGCGATGACTAGATGATGAGTGGAGTACACGATAAAGAAGTAGTATTTCAAAGGAATCGTTGGTTGGGTTGGGTTGGGTGGGGTGGGGCAAAGTAAAGGAAAGCAATGAACAAATGTTTAACAAACGAAAAAGTTCTTGATCTTCTTGGAAGGTGACGCCTACCTCAGCGCTCAGTGGTTGGTCTTTCGTTATATATATAGTTTATGATCGTTATTTGATATATATTTTCTTTTCTGGTTTGGCTTGCTTTGGTTTTTTGAACGTTGTTGGGAATGTAAAAGCAGACATTTATAATATGCAATTCAATTCTGTTTTTGATCTGATAGTTAGTAAAATATACTGTAAGTACGTTAGATTTTAGTAATTGTATCTGCAAGTAAATATAAACGTTTCAATTTAGCAACAAGTTGTGTGAGGGTTAGACAAGTGGGAGGTCGGGCATGGGGCGTGGGGCGTATGGGTCGAGGGGATAATCAAATGCTACAACGCAAATTGCTAGACCTACACACGTATGGGGTGGGCGTACACGTACTGGGGCCACGCTGCAGGCACATGCCGCAGTTTACGTCCGTGGACACACACTCACCTTCCGTGCGGAGCCGTTGAAGGTGCTGGCAGCGTTGGCAGCTGACGGCCACCGGACGAGCGGCCCTGCGGCAGCTGCTCCTGGATCACACAATCGTCATCGTCGTCCTCGACGGGCTCAATGGTCAGTGTAGAGGTCGGGGCTGCTGGCGGAGGTGCACGAATGGCCTGCATGCCACCATGACGACCGTGACCAGGACCGCCTCCGCGATGGGCGCGAGTGGTAAACTCGCGGTCGAACTGTTCGGCTTCTTCCTCGTCCAGGTTGATGAACTCCTGACGCTCTTCCAGCTGGCCCGAGCGCATGTCCTGCTCCTTCTCAATGATGTGAGCCCGCTCCCCAATGTGATGACCGATGGCCATTTTCTTTACGCCTGTGCGCGAGTCCTGGACTGTTTTGCGGGTCTCGCGAACGCCGCCTGGACCAGTTTTGGTGCTGGTGCTGGCCTGGTAGATCTGTGGGCGGCCGTCGGGTCCCGACGACATGGTCATCACGGTGCTCTGGCAAAACGAAGCGCCAGGATTGGCGCCAATATCTACACAAGGTAGGGATCATTATCATTTATGCTGGTTTTTATTCACGGCTAATCAGAGCTTACCGGCATTCAGCAGACGATTGAAATTTGGCATCATGGGCATGCCAAACATTCCCATGGATGGCATGGCAGCTATTTGATGGTGGCCTCCCTGCTGGAATCCAGGATCGAATAGCGATCCCTGCATGAAAGGATCCGGCATGAACGTGTTCATCAAGCGGTTCATCGAGCGCATTTGCATCCCCATAGCATTCATGGTATGGTTCATTTGGTTACTGATTGATAAATGATAAAGAAATTATTAGAACAATTTGTAATTTACGCAACACTCAGTATAGTATACTCTTCGTCCATTTCCCCGTGTCCGTGGGGCTGATAGAGTCTTCTACCACGAGATTTCCTACTCATTGTCAATCACGAATTAAACATAAAAGCAGCTTCCCAAAAACTAACGAATTTATACATGATATTTGAGGTGAAACAAACGAAACGGTTCTGTTTTTGAAATCTATGTGAACTATTTTAACAAAATTATACGATAAACTAGCCCTTGGGTGGCGGGGCCTGGGTGTGGCATTATTAAGGGGGGAGGGGTTGCTGGCATGACGCAGAAATAAACGAATCAAATGCATTTTAATGCATTGATTGAGAGAGCCTGCGGTCGTTCTTATAAAATTATCGATTATTACGTCTTCTTTTCACGCATGCTGCACCCACACACACGCACTCACACACACATACGCAAACTGGCACACACACGTGAAAATACGAGGCATTGCATGTATCTGTCAATTTTGCACAATTTCCCCCACAACTTCTCGAGATTAACTTTTAACCAGTGCGAAAATCCGTATCCCTATGTAATAAACAATTTAGTGCCACTGCTGGGATGTTTTCAAATGCCACAGCAAGCATCACATATACACGTATAGCTACACAGAGCCAGGGAACAGCCAGCTGCAGCCAGTGAAGACTGGCTAAATTAGCTGTTTGTACTTACTTCATTAGTCCCAAATCATCATCGAAGTCGCCCATTAATCCCAATGCACCGAAAAGTGACATTTTATTGGTTTTATATCGTGTTTTGTTTAAATTTTTAGCAGCAGATTTTTCTCGAACGCAAGTAAGCAGTGTGACCGCGGAATTATCGATAAAATATACCGTCCGACCATAAGAAATGTATCGAAAAGTACGGTCTTATTTTAAAAATATATCGATTTTGATATTTTGTTTAATTTTACTAGCTGAATAAAATAATGTTTAAACAAGGTAACATACGGGACTAATATAAAAATTGTATGGAGAGAGACAAACATTATTATGGTGAAAAAATACCAAATAACGTAACGGATATACGTAATACATAGGTACTCTTTATTTTCAACCAATGAGAATCGTCAAAATTCTTTGAAAACGATTGTAATACTTTCATTGGTCAAAAACAAAAATCCCGTAGGGACATTTTGGGCCAATCGTTAGCATGGAATGTAAGGGAAATTGCTGGGATAAAAATGGAAATTGTTTGGATGATGTTGCCTCCAAAAAATCCCTAAAAAAGTCCCAATTAAATATACGGTCTGACCTCAAAATATACCGATGAAATACCCAAAAACCCGCGCAAAATAAAATTCTTTGAAAACTTTTCTTGTAGAGCTTCTTCCTATCCCTCATCTTTTCTTTACTTGCATATATGATTGCAACCGATAAACTTCCCACAAGATTGGCTCATTTTAAGGACTTGTTTAGCTGTCGATACATACATTTACCTACAACTCTGCTAACGGCTTCATTCGTAACTAGAAAAAACTTCGTTAAATTTTCCATAAATCTTTTAGATTAAACAATTTTCACATTTAAATGCTCATTTGTTGTTTATTATAGTTATAGTGATAATTAATAATGTCTAAATAATTTGTTCGGTTATTTTGTTCGCTTGCGGCGCTTCAAGTTGCCCTCATATTTAAAGGTAGGGGGCAGCCTGCTCTTCGATCCATGCAGTGTGTGAAGTGACACTAGTGTACACCCCGGGGAATCCTTCCCGGCCACAGCCCACACCCCACGACACGATGCCCACCAACACACCATCCACAACCAATGGGCCACCGGAGTCACCATTGCAGGAGTCCTTTCCGCCCTCCAAGTAGCCGGCACACAGCATTTCCTCGGTGATGGTGTAATCCTTGGTCAAATATTGATCTCCGCATGCACTTCGGTCGACAATTTCCAGTTCCACGGCACGCAACAAGGCGGGCAACGCCTCGTCCTCCTCAGTACGCTTGCCCCATCCGCTGACAACGGCATGTGCTCCCGATGGTGGTGCCTCCAATGCCAAGGGTATGGGCTGCACTAGGCTGGAGTACTCCAGCGGCTCTCGGGTTATGATCAGGCCAATGTCGTTCACAAAGGTCTTCTTGTTGTAGCCAGTGTGGTAGATCAGCTTGCTGACCTTCACGCCCATCTCATCCAGATCGGCAATCGAGTTCTGCCCAGACACGATGCGAATGTACGAGGCGAAGCGTCCCTTGATGCAGTGGGCGGCAGTTAGCACCACATTGGGGGCGTAGATGCTGCCACCGCAGATGTGGAGCAGCATGTACGTCTCCAGGCGAACCGACACCTGGTAGGGGAAGTCCGAAATGTCCACCTGGTCGCCACCCACAATGTGGGTGCTCACGGAGGCGGATCGGCTGAGGGCTGCCACGCACAGCAGGCCCACAAGAATTAGTCCCAAGCGCAGCGACATTTTGCACAGTTTAAAGCTATAAAATCGTTCGACTCGCGGGCTTTATATAGAGGTCTACCTCCTGCCTTATCGCCGGCCAAAACCGCGAATATCGCGATCATCCTGCGATAGCAATTTTGGATTTCCATAAAATGTAGCTTCGATATAGTAAAGTTTATAGGACCCACAGCCACATGTGTTTTTATATCCATTATAAACGGCGCTGTGCTGGTCGGTAGTCTTCTAAAGACCTATCCACAATAAGCCAAAACAAAGCTACTTAAGGGGGGAAACGCAAAGGGGATTATCAGCAATATTTTCGCTTGAGTCACGGCCCTATTTCTTCGCTCTACTCCACTCGCACTTTACCCTGGCGCTGACGAAGATGTCTCCGTCTCGCCTGGCCTTGTAATCTTCGGTACACCACGGAACAGATAAGAGGCGGGCGACTAGCCCAAAACACAGATTTAAATAATATTAACTTGGTAACGTGGAAAGCAAGACAAGAGGCGATAACCTAATCGCAATGATTATTGTATGATTCAAAGAAAACGATTGAAAAATAGGTGGCGGATTCTCAAAAACGATTATTACGCATGTGGAATTCATGGGAATTTAACTTTGGAGATATAGACAGTACCTATATAAATATTATTACAATATTTGCCTAAAATGGTGGCACAAATTAATTGTACAAATTATTTTTTCACGGAAATGATACCCGAATATGTATTTGGTTGGGCATTTATGATGACGTTAAAAGTTGAAAGCTTAATGCTATGCAAATTCTGACGAATATGTAAATATAATTAATTGATGTAACTGGTAGGCGGTAGGCTCGCCTATGCACAATGGCACCCTTACGGAGGCTAGAGAAGAGCCCTAAGTGCATTTTAACGACACGCGACTCACCTTTGCCCTTAGCTTGAGGGGCTCCTCCTTAGATCCAACAATGTGTACACTTGATACGCAGTAAATTGGCAACAACCAACCAGCTCGGAAGAGTCGAATAGGATAGGTTGGGATCTGTTTGTTCCCATATATGTATATATATGGCTATAGTATCGGGGTATATCAAGGGAAAACAAAGATTCAAAAATAAAAAAAGGTTAATTGAATGGCATGGCACTTGACTAAATCTCAGCCAGCATTACTTCCACTTCTAGCTACTTAGCACTTCAAGAGCCCGACTAGTTGGCAATTACTACCTACAATATTTGCCCCCTCTCTCACACGGAGCCACTTCGATCCGTCGTAGTCGGAGCCCCGGCTCGGCTCACGTACGCGCAGGCCATTGAAGGTACGACTACGACTACAAGTTCGAGTATTTTGTGCGTCTTTTTTTTTCGGCACACTGCGGTGTGTACTCGAAAGCCGAGCTTGATCGAACCAAATCGGTTATAAGTAGAAGCCGTCCCGCTGGAGATCCCGCATTTGAAGCTCAACTGTCGACAGCTGTGACCGGATACGATACATTATACAGACCCAAAGAAAAGCCTATTACCGGAATCGTGTGACACGGAGTGTCGGCGGCAAGGACTCTACCCCAAAGAGATCACTTCTATGTGATTCGTATGAGACTTTAGTAAAAAGAACTTGAATAGGAAGTGATTAAAATGTTTGTGGAAAAAGTGGTGAGTGAAACAAATCGAAAGTACAGTACTTCAAGAAAAGAATTCACATGTAGGAAACGAATCAGGAATTTTCAATAAATTATGGATTATCTCATCGTGTGATCTCCGTTTTTAACTTGTGTCGCTTTTAAATGGAATTCTTGTTAAGGTGTTGGACCCATAACAAGGCCTATACTTGGCTCGTATCTGAGGTTGGGCCTGGCGTCTCGTTTCAAAGACGATTATGATAATTTATGAAATTAGTGAGAAATAATCATGATGTGCATTTATTAGTGATCAAGTGCCAAATGTTTAGACAAACAAGGGAGCTCGGTTCTGCACACAGCACCGCCTGGATACGTCCATTCGGACCTTACCTTGCCCAAAAAAGCCCCAAAAAAGCACCAAAAATAAAGAAGAAACGGAAGCCTTCCCATGGGGCGACGATGCTTCATTGGCTGGCGGGTAAATATTTTCTAAGAAGATCAAATAGCGATTTCGGTTCCGCTGGTGTGATGTGATGGTGTGGTGTGGTGTGGTGTGGGAGTGTGTTAGCGGCCGTTGCCCTTGAAAGCTTCTAATTGCAAATCGTTTTGTATTTAATTTGAATCCCAACATGTGGCCATTGCTTCCTTTGGGGTAGAGACTAAACTTCCAGTTTGAAGCCTAACCATTTCAGTCTACTACAGGAGTCGTAGGTTTTAATTGAGAGTCGTTTAATGGAAGGATAATCAAGTCTCACCCTGATGATAAGCCATCAACTTTTTGATTACTTTTTGGTTGCCCGCTAAGATTCTTCCAATTCCGTGCTCGATACAGGACTCGAATATGTGTTAAATACTTTGATGTTTGTCATCCTTTGTTCAATTCAATACAATAACATCTCGTGCATCTACTTGCAAATTGTTTTTTAATTGAATTTAAAAGCAATCGTCTTAGCGTTGATTAGCCATAAAAGTCAGTTTACGACTGATGTGCAGTTGGCCATGAAATCCCACCGATATATTGCCTTAAAGCCATTAAGAGGCGGCTCCGTTTACGGATATGTACGAGTATGTCCCATTGTTGGAGTCCAGAACTGAACAAAGCTCTTGGGGCGGAGGAGACAGGAAGATGCGACGGAGGTGTTTCCGATTGTGTAGCCAACAATACTTGTCCCTGGTGCCTGGTGATCATCATTAGCATCTGTCATCTTTTTGGCCAGCGACTGGTTATTGTTTTGGCTGCCGCCGCTAATTGTAACCTGTTGCACCACTGACACAAATAGGCCCCAAAAAACACACACACACACCACACACAAAGCCGAACCAGACCAGACCACGTACTGCGCTGAGGGTGCTGAGGGATGAGAAGGCGAGAGTTTGAGATACAAATGTATCTATAGGCTGCCTTGGAAAGATTTGAATCAATCTCAAATGCTGCACGTACTCTAGGTGCCATCCCCCCGCCATTCCATCACATAGCATCGCCCATACGCCGTGTTGACTTAATCAATTTACACCGTCTTTAGATACATAACTTGTACTTTCGTTGCGATTGCGATTACGATATCGAGTGCGACGGCCAGTATGTGTGTGTGTGTGTGTTTGACAACTACTTGCGACACGAGGCAAGGGCATCTGCCACCAGTCAGTCATTACATCAGTTAATTAGATTCCAAATAGTTTGCAGTGAAGTGCGTTTTAAGGGCCAATTTTCGATGCTTTGGGGGTTAAGCAAACACACTAGAATATGGCAGCCCGAGAGGGCGATGATATTGACAGATCGAATGCAATTTTACACTCGAATGACTGCCATCCACAGCTAGAACGCGCCACCAAAACGGAGCTATGCTCGATCCTGGCCCTGCTGGTCATCAGTCTGAGCATCTATACGTTCTATGCCCATCTGGACACGTACCTGAGATCGGTCCTACTGTCGCTGCGACTGTCGGGCCCGCCCACGTTGCCCATTCTGGGCAATTGCTTGCTCATCAAGGACAAGGACTGTAAGCTGAAGCTGAGAAATAGTAAAGTCATTCCCTCTGATTGATTGATTGATTGTCTTCTCCTCTATAGTGATGAGAAATCAAGCAGCCAAGGCCTTCGATCTGTATGGATCACTAGTGCGGATTTGGGTGCTCTTTTTCCCCTTCTTTGTGGTCCTGCAGCCGGAGGATCTGCAGGTCATACTGTCCTCGCAGAAGCACACAAACAAGGTTTTCATCTACCAGCTGATGCACAATTTCCTGGGCGATGGCCTCATCACCAGCAGCGGCCTCAAGTGGAGCACCCACCGCAAGCTCATCCAACCGGCATTCCACCTCAGCCTGCTGGAGAAGTTCATTGGGACCTTTGTGGATGCCTCGCAGTCGCTGTACGAGTCGCTCGGTGCCTCCGCCGTGGGCACTGACATCAACATCGTCAGCATCGTGAACAACTGCGTGGTGGACATCTTGAATGGTAGTCTTTAATGGCAGCTCCTTTGCTTTCCTTTGTCCACTGATTTACTCAATCTTCTGCAGAGGCCGTTCTGGGTGTGCCCATCAAAAAGAAGGGCCTGGATCTGGTCAACATTGAGGAGTCGCCCTTTCGACAGGGCAAACTCATGATACCCACCCGGTTCTCACATCCCTGGCTGCTGTTCGATGGCATTTACCACTGGACGAAGCTGGCCAACGATGAGCTCAACCAGAAGAAGCGCCTCCACGACTTCACCCGCCGGATGATCAAGATTCGTCGCGAGATTCTGGCCAACACCGGCAACAACAACGCCGAGCGCAAGTGTCTGCTGGACTACATGATCGAGATCTCGGAGAGCAATCCCGACTTCACCGAGCAGGACATCGTCAACGAGGCCTGCACATTCATGCTGGCCGGGCAGGACTCTGTGGGCGGAGCCGTGGCCTTCACCATCTTCCTGCTGGCCCAGAATGCCGACTGCCAGGAACAGTGCCACGAAGAGCTGGAGCGCATCTTCGACTACAGCGATCGGGCGCCCACCATGAGCGATCTGAGAGAGATGCGCTACCTGGAGATGTGCATAAAGGAGGCGTTGCGCCTCTATCCCACAGTGCCACTAATTGCCCGCAAGCTGGGCGAGGAGGTGCATCTGGGCGACCACACTCTGCCCGCGGGCAGCAATATTTTCATCTGCCCCTATGCCACCCACCGTCTAACCAACATCTACCCCGAGCCGGAGAAGTTCGACCCGGAGCGTTTTTCGCCAGAGAACTCCAAGGACCGCCACCCGTACGCCTTCATTCCCTTCAGCGCCGGGCCGCGCTACTGCATCGGCAATCGGTTCGCCATCATGGAGATGAAGACGATTGTGTCGCGACTGCTGCGTAGCTTCCAGCTGCTGCCGGTGGCCGGCAAGACCACCTTCGATGTCTCCTATCGCATCACTCTGCGGGCCTCCGGCGGTCTGTGGGTGCGGCTGAAGCCCCGCGATCATCCCATCACGCAGACCCGCGACAGCGATTGCTACGGGCTGTAGGCTATAGAGTGGTACGAGGTGCTAGCTCTTCGTTACATTAACTTTAATTAGTATGGTAAATAAGTATGTATATAAATCGATACAATAATTTAAATATTTAGCTTCCTCTAGCCTAAGTACAGTGCTTGCCCCCGCCTCGGCGGGGGAGTGCCTGATCTGATCAGAGATGTGGATGTGTATTATAATGTGTTTATGGTGTGGCTGTGGCTGTGGCTGGGGTGTGGGGTGAGGGCGAGGGGTGAGGCGTTCTAACCCCGTGTTCGCTATCGCTATCGCTATCGCAATCGCATATGCATTTGCATTCGCATCAATATTCATATTCATATTCATATTCATATTCGAGTGTTCGTAGAGTTTCTCCTGGGGTTTTGTCTAAACAAATGATTTGTGCAATAATAAAGTTATGTTCGTCGACATTTAAGCGACATAAATCTAGGACGTGATATGTTTCGTTTCGTTGAATCTATTGATGAGACGTCGCGCACGTGACTCGCGGCTGCTCTCTGGGACTGGGACTGGGACGTTTCCATTACCGTTTCCATTACCGTTGCCATTACTGTTACTGTTGCCATTGCCGTTGTGCCGTTGAGCGCTGGCCACCGTGTGCTGTTGGGAAAGACGCTCGGTAGCTTCACGGACACGTTGGCTCATCAGCCGCGTCGGCGTGGCGGCACGTTGGGGCAGCGGTGAACTAGGCATGGATCGGGTTTGGGCGGATTTTGCTTTAGCAGAGCTGCTGTTGCTGCTTCCACCGCTCTTCCCTGGCTCTTCTGCTGGCACAAATGGAGAGAAAAGTACACGAGTTAGTCATGGATCATGGCTTTAAGGTTCACATAGGCGTTACTTCGAGGGATGCGGCCCACGCTGGCGACCTTGGTGATCTTGGTGGGCTCTGGGGCAAGCTTGGGTTTGTTAGCGGCAGCGGAAGCGATTTTGGACTGCTGGAATTTGTCCTTCAACTGGGACACCTTCAGCTTGGAGGACTCGCACAGGGGCTTGGCATGCAGCTTCGGTTTCTCGCGCGCGGCACTGTCCTCCAGCGACTTTTTGCGCATCTTTATGGTGTTGGTGAAGTCGGAGCGCATTATGGCCTCGCCTTTGGCTGGCAGCTCCAGGGTGATGGGACTCTCCGGATTGTCCAGAACCACGGGCAGAGGAGCACTGCTCGCCTTGGCAATCTGCTCCAGCTTGGATTTGGCCAGTGACAGGAGCAACGTCTCCTGGGCCACGACGCCTGCCGTCCCCAGGCTGCAGTTGGAGCACTCGCTGTAGCCGGAGTCGCTGCGTTCGCTGCACTGCGACTTGTCGCGCAGCTTCAGGGCTCCGTGGGCATACCGCTTGTCCACGTGAGGCATTTCCACACTGAAGTCATCCTCCTCCTCGTGCAGCGAGGTCATTTGCGTGCTCACAGTGTTGACCAGGGCGCTGGCGGCATTCAGCATGCCCAGGCCCGAAATGGAGGGTCGCGGACTGTTAAGGGCTCCCATGGCAATGGCCGAGTTCCTTCGCGAGGCCGACAACGTGGCCATGCGTCCCAGGGCGCGAATAGCATTTCCAGTTTTCTGGATAAAAAGAAGCAGCAGCGGCAGCAAGGCGGCAAGCAGGCAAGTTAGGCAAGGACACGAAAGGAGCAGCAGTTGGTTAGGATTGATTGCAGCAACGGCCAGAGATGTAACTAACCTGCCACTTGCGTCGAATGATGAACTTCTTGAGCTTGTCCGTGCAGATCTTGTTGTTGCTGAGGTTGTCATCGTGGCGCTGGCACAGCCACTTGGACTCCAGGCACTGCTTGGCGGTCAGGCGCTCCTCCTTGCGGTGGACCAGCAGCTGAGAGATGAAGTCCTTGGCCTCCTGCGAACTATGGACAGGTGATCAGTAAAAGAAATGCATTCATCGGCAGCTGAAAACCTACACGCAGTCGAAGGCCTCGTCGTCGTAGTCGTAGTCCGCTCTTGTAATATTCGAAAAGGTTTCCACGTCGGTGTCGCCCATGAAGGGCGAAAGACCAGAGAGCCTGCAAAGGATACCAATGGGTTAAGAACGGGGAATGTCAGGCTTCCCTTGCTGTAGACACTCACAGGACATAGCAAATGACGCCCACGCTCCACATGTCCGACTTGAAGTCGATGGGCTCGTAGCTAATGATCTCTGGTGGTATAAATTCTGGGGTTCCGAAGAGCACTCGAACGGGTGCCTTCGTGTCCAGTCGCTGGGCCAGGCCAAAGTCAATGATCTTGATCTGGTGGCTGGTACGTGTATGGCACATGATGTTCTCCGGCTTCAGGTCCAGGTGAACGACGCTCTGGCTGTGCATGTAGGCGACGCCCTCGCACACCTGACGCAGGAACAGAATGCAGTCCAGCTCCGTGAGAGTGAAATCATCCGCCACCACACGCTCGAACAGCTCTCCACCGGTGATGCTGAGGATAAACAGGATACAGATGCAGATTAGGGATAGTTACAGAGCCCCTTCAGATCCTCTTGATCTACTCACTATTCCATCACCATGACTATCTCCCGCGGACTCTCGAAGGAGGCGGCCAGCTGTAGGAGCTTGGGATGCTGCAGCGATCGCATAATGGAGATCTCCTCGAGCACCTTCTGACGATCGCGCGCCTTGATGCACTTGATCACTTTGGCGGCCAGCAGCTGCTGCGGCTGATCTCGCTCCTGCACCTTGTACACGATGCCGAAGCGGCCTTTGCCGAGCTCCTCGATGACCTCGAAGCGCGCCTTGAAGTCACCGCCAGACTGCACGCTCACCGCCTGTCCATAGTCCACGGCGGTCGCCTCTCCCGCTCTGGCTCCGTGCTGGCTGCTGCTGCTGCTCATCTGCACCAGTTCGCTGGCCTGGCTGGGCGCACTGCGTCCGTGTATGTTCTCGGCGCGCACGCGAAATCTGTACTGCATTTGGGGCTGAAGATTCTTGACGGTGTAGGCCAGGGTGTCCACAACACGTGCCACCTGCTGCCATTCATCGTTGTCCTTATCACAGTCCACGGGATCGCAGCTCTGCATTTCAATGCTGCAGTAAAAACGGGACAAGTTAAGTGTGGTTTCCGGGAAAGGATCTGTGAAGGATACTCACATGAAGCCCGTGATCATGCAGCCGCCATCGTAAGGCGGTCCACACCATGCCACGGCCAAGCGATCTGGACCGGGGGATACACTCGGGTGTCCGCTGGGTGGCTCTGGTGGTCCCTCAACGGCCACCGAGGCGGCAGCTGCCTCCACGCCGTAGTCATTCATTATTTCCACCGTGTACTTGCCACTGTCATCGGCCGAGATGTCCGTTATGTAGAGCGTCGACTTTTGAGCGCTAGTACGGATCGTCACATTGGAGCCCTCGACAATGGCACGGCACTGTGAAAGAGAGATATACATATAGGTCGGGGTGTGAGAGAGTGTTGGGTTAAGCTCTGGCCAACCTTCGTGTGGCGCAAAAACACGTTCGTCTCGGCTCGCATTTGCGGTTTGAAACCATTACGTAGCCGGGCGGCATACGTCAATACCGCAAGCTGATCGTGACACAGTCTGGGTCTGGGTCTGGGCTGTGCCCATAGAGAGGTAGAGCTAAAGATAGATAGAGGCGTCTTGTGCTGGCTTATGGCAGATAAAGAATGATACGGATCATGGCCATAACAATGAGAGTACAATACTTATATCCATAATCCCCCTAACAGCGAACAGCGGCCAGCGGACTGCTCTTTCCTAATTGGGTCAAGACATTGTTGCGCAACGAAACCGGACAAATTACCATACGCAACAGCACAAAACACATCCTCCATCATCACTTCTCTGAGAGCCCTATTTGGGTATGGAATCGATGATGGCTTGACACTTACCGCCTTGTACCAGATGACTTTGGTGCCCGGGAATGCGTCGAAGCGCACGCTCAGCCGCACATGACCACCAATGAGGGCGGTGCAATCTTCGGGGCGTGACAAAATGCAGCTTCTGGCAGCCAGCGAAGAGGAGCCGCTGCTGCTACTGTTGCCCCGTACAATGGGCAAGACCAGCAGACTGGTGTATGTCCGGGCAGTGGGTATGCGCCGCTCCGTCTGTGGATGCTTCACTTGCAGCCGAATCTCCCCGCTCTGTGATGGCTGCACGTCTCGCAGGCGCAGCACCCGAATGCCGTTCTCAGGATACGACTCCAACTGCAACAGAAAGAAATGATTAGCTCAAGGAGACTCAGAGCAGATGGGTAAAGACTACGACGACAACTACTATATACATATATCTATAGTGTATTGTGTGCACAAGTGTTTCCGATCGGGGCGGAATGTGACGCGACGCGACGCGATGAGTGGTTAGTCCAGCACTGAAAGTATCTCTCAATGGCAACGCACCAATTAGTCGCGGAGAATCGGGAGCACGCCAGAACCGAACCGAACCGATCGCGACGACAATGACACAGCGCTGGCGCTGCCTTTCTCGTTCCATTTCCATTGGAGCACAAAACGGCAAGTGTCTGAGCCCAGTGCATGGGCGACCCCACACTGGCCCTGCCTTATCTATAAGGTATTTTATCTACGCGAATGTAAACGATATTGATACACCTTAAATGTTATCCATTTGCCTCGCCTACCTTCGACATCTTGTCGCACCCTTGGGGGGCTGCTGCTACTATTGCTACTGCTACTGCTACTGGTACTGCTGATTCTATTGCCTAACCAAAGCCAGGTCGACATCTGGGGGAATTCTTGGACCTGATGTGAGCCGCTTGAGCGCCACTGAACGAGTGTTTCATTCCTCCTCGATCGGATCGGTCGGACGGGAGCATAGCGCATCGATTCGAAGCAAGCGAACGGGCAGCGACGCCTCACTAACATCGTTTTGCATGCAGCGCACATGCGACAGTATTTCAATCTTTTGGGTCTCTGTTTTCAATTTCTGATGTGTAGATGTGTGTGTGTGTACATATGTAAATGAGCATGCCTATATGTATGTGAACAATCATGATTATTGTTATTGTCTTCTCCATCAAGGTGTGAACGAATCTGAGTCTCCAGCCTGCGGCAAGGCGACAAAGTGAAATTGAAAGGAAGTCTAGCTTCGGGAGGCGAACTATTTCATACCCTAACAGTTGTATGCTTTCTTCTCTGATACTCAAACATCTATTCCAATTGGTAATACCCTCTGAAAGGGTACAGCATGACACGAAGAGCTCTGTTTCGAGATGGCAGTTATCCAAATTCTCCGCGTTCCACACACAGATTGGGGCCACCCGAACCACTTAACGTTTGTTTATGGGCCCTGTGTTGCTGCATACGCACCGTCATGTTAAGTGAGTCATCCACATCGTCGGCGAGCGGCTTTCCATTGAGATACCAGACGGCTTCCGCCTCGCAGGGGAAAACACGCGCATAGAAAAGCGCCTCTTCCCCCGCTCCACAGACCACGGGCAGCGGAGTCTTTAGCAGTTGTACGCACTCCTCGTCGTTATGCGACAGATCCCGCTCTAAAACGCATAGCTCCCCGCTACTGGTGCAGTCGCAGTCGTTGCCCGAGGCTGAGCCTGGGATGGAGTTGTGATGGAGAATGTCATTGCTTTCGGAGGAGGAGGTGAACACCTGACAGCTGTAAGTGCCCGAGTCAATGTCGAATGGTTCGTTGAGGCGCAGGCAGAGGCATCCATTGCCGTGATCAATGTAGCTGCAATATATAATTAACACGTTAATAAAAGCTTGTAATTATAGGTAATACAGACGAGAGAATACCCTATTCTCGGCTCTCCCATCTGTTTCGTAAGCTAGTCTTCGGGTGAGGTTGCCCTAAACCCATATACCCTGGCATTCCACCGCCCTGTACTCACTTGAACTCGTCACTATCTGGTAGAATTTCCCCATTACGTAGCCAGAGGTAGCTGTAGGGCTGGTCGCAGTCGATGGCGCAGCACAGATCGATAGCCTCGCCCTCCACCGCTTTGGTGATCTCGGCCAGAGGTTCCGCAATGACAGCGCAACGTCGGGGTAGTTCAGTGTTGGGTTCGTGGAAGGTAACGTTCGTGGAACTAATCAGCGGATCATGATCGCCGCTTATGATGCAGGTGTAGACGCCCTCGTCCTCGCGCGTCACATCGTCCACTATTAGCATGACCATTGATTCCTCCGGCTGCAGCAGTATGTGCACTCGATCCGTGGGCTCCAGCTCCACGTTGTTGTGGTAGAATCTCACCGACGGCACTGAGGAGCCTCGATAGCCGCTTGCCAGAGCCATGCGTCCGCCAATAGCTGCCAGATTAGAATTCAGTCACCGATTTCGAGAGTAAGAGAGGGATACGCCTACCTGTGGATGGACCCATGATGCGTCTATGTAGATAGGCATTGCGGCGGGAGGAGGAGGCTCGAACACTGCGCACTGAGGGGGACTTGGAATAGCGTGAGCTGCGGATGACGTCCAGCCGAGCGGTGGCCTCAATGCGTCCAAAGTCGTTCTCCAGGGTGATGCGGTACAGGCCCGCATCGTCGAAGTTCACCTCATCGATCTCGATGAAACGCAGATCGTCCACTTCCTTCACAGCTATGCGCGCGGTGGGTGTGACAATCAGCCCGTCCTTGTCCCAGGTGGCCCAGGGCGTGGGATGGCCTCCAATGGCGCACTGGAAGCGGACGCTGTCACCCTCCTCGACGACGCGATTGTAGGGAATGGCAAGGAATTTGGGAGCTGTGAAGGCATTTCGGGCATCGCTACGGCGCCGCTCCGCCACTCCGGACAGATCGATGCTGCTGGTGCGGTAGGAGAGTCGTCGCATGGGCGAGAAGCTTCGATTGGGAGTCGATCGCGGCGTGGAGCGGGGCGTCGAGTGGGCCGAGAGCAGGCCGCTTGGCCGCGTCAGCTGGCGACTCAGCATGTTCTCCTTCTCCTCGGGCACATCCACGATAATGCAGGCCGACGACAGCGTCCGTCCCACAGAGTTCTTTGCCACGCAGGTGTACTCTCCCTCATCCTCGGGATAGACGCGGGGTATGCTCAAAATGGCCTTTGTGCCGTCATATGACATCACGTAGTCCTTGTCGCTGGGCACCACACGGCCATCCTTCTCCCAGATTATGTATGGCTCGGGCATGGCCTCCACATGACACTCCAGCGATATGGCGTCGCCATCGCAACATCGCAAATTTCTCAAATTACGGACAAATCGTGGAAGTGTCTCGATGTTGCTGCAAAGTACAAATATAATTGACCCGAATCACCGCACGTATGAGACAGAGTTACTCACCCATGACGCGTGTGAACCTTATCCATGCGGCTATCTTTAAGTATATCTGCGAAACGGAAAACATTTTTAAACAGACTTCCGATAACCAACTGCTGCCAATCGACAAGCAGTGTAAAGCAGTGCAAATACGGTATGTGTTGGAAAACATCATTTTGTCAATTCTTGGGCTATCAAATCAGGGATGATACCGATAACGATAACCGATAGGACAGTGCCAGAAAGTTACGATTTTATAAATAAATTATTTAAATTATTTATTTTGCAATGAAGGGAATGATTATTGTTCCCATGGACATTGAACCTGGCTTCCGCAAGGCAACCATCCACAATTTACCCACCCTGAACAGCGGAATGGTGTATAACTTTTGCCTAGCAGCAGCCTCCGAAAAGTCGCAAAATATGTAGGTAAGCTATTGCTCTCTCGCTCTCGCACTCCCCTAATAGAATTTCTGGTCCTCAGGTCGACGGATAAAAATGATCTCTTAATAGATTATGTGCAATTACGTCAGCAGGGCAGCATCTGCGAATTGAAGGCCATGGTATTCCCGGCGTCCAAGTTTGCCGATACGGACACTCATGCCATTGCGTCCATCAAAGTTCTCGACAACCCGCGGGCCATTGCGGAGGGCCAATGCAGTGGGTGCCCCGATTCTGGTATGAAATCAAGGTAGTTTCTTTGCCAGAAAAAAAGATTAATTAGCCGATCTCCTACCCTTAGAAGTGTGTCCACATATTGTGGCTCTCACATTTTGGCTACTGAACAAGAGTACAGAGCGGCGACCGTCTGCTGTGGTGGAATTTTGGGGGCACGAACTGGAATTGCTGGTACAGCCGGAGACCACACGGGCCATTCAAATATGTGATATGATTCCAAAGGATGAAGTGCGCCTGCAGAGTGACGCGAGCCATCAAAAAATGAGCGACAGTGATGGGAAGGCCTTCCTCTCGACCGTGCTGGAGGAAATAGCCATTTGTGGTCGGGGATCGGCTCTGTACCGGCAGTGTGTGGAGACCAGCGATGAGTTTGAAACTCTCTTTGTTCATCATGTGCTCCTGAGGGCAAACGAGTACAACATACACGATGTCCAGGGCTTTGCACAGCATATGGAGCAACAGGCACAGATCGGACTCGTCGAGAGTCTCAATGATGTAAGCAGGAACCAGTACAAGTCGAGACTGTGGATAGAAACGCAGTACATGCGCATACGCTGCACCATGATAAACCTGGTGGCCACGCGTAAAACGCCCGAGGATGATGAGCAGATATTCAACATGATGTTCTGCAAGGGACGCGACACGAACACCGAAGCCCGTATGCAGCTGAAGCAGCACAAGCGATTCATTCTAAAGCAGACGGAAAAACTGGAGAACAAAGAGTATGTCGAATGCGGACTGATGCTGCACGAGAGCTATCCGTTTTTGTGCGCCACACCAGATGGCATCACAGACGATCACATTGTTGAGATCAAAGCACCTAAGTCCGAGGAGGACTTCGAAAGGTATCTGGAGGCCGGCGAATCGATAGCACCCAAATATATGGCTCAAATACAGATACAAATGTTTGTGGCGAATGTCAGCAAGGCGCTCTACTGCGTCCTCAGTCCCATCTTCGAGACGAACGGAGCCCTGCACTATGTCTGGGTGCAGGCCGATCCGGAATTCGTGGCCAGTCTGATCACCATGGCCGAGGACTTTTGGAGGGACATTGCCTTTCCACGCCTTCTCAATACCTATCCGCAGATAACCTATGCCCATTAGTTGATATCCAAGAGTAGGAGTAGGAGTAAAGAGTCTGATTCCCCCCACCGACTAGTCAATAAATGAAAAATGTGTAATCTTACCTTTGGCGAATATTTGTAGCGATATTACAGCCTTGGCCTCGCCATGGCAATTGCTGGCTATGACGGAGTAGGTGCCGGTGAAGTCCAATTTGGCGCTCGGTATCTCCAGTCTGTACTCTGGGCCCTCGCCAATCCTGCGGAAATGTGGCGCGTCCTTATAGTACTCCGGCTGCGTAAAAAAGATGCAGACAGAAGAGCATGTGAGTCAAGGTCACTCCGAGATATGAGCACAAGCGGTCTGGTCTGTCAATAAGGAGCATGAATCACGACGACTATCTTTATACAAATGTCTGAGGCCTAAGGCTGGGGCTGGTTTCTACGGCTGTTGCTGACGTTCGGACTTGGTTGTTGTTGTTGCTGCTGCTGCTGTTGTTGTGGTTGTTGGGTAAAGCTTATGGCCATATAAGCACAAAATTCAATTTTGAGACTGTCGAATAGGAAAACTGGTAACAGGTATACGCTGACAAGTGATGCTGACGTTGACCTCCTCCTGCCTGCCTGCCTGCCTGCCTGCCTGCCAGCCTGCTTCTGCTTCCTTGGTTGCACGTTGCACACGACAGCGGCTAGTACTCGTAATAATTTTGTTTTTCCTTTTTGGCATGTACTCGTATCGTATAATTGTTTGTATCAGTTTTCGATGGCTGAACAAGCCTGTTATTTGATATGGCCTGAACTTGAATTAGCGTTTGACAGCGAATCGGATTTGTAAGATCTGTGTGTTGTGTGTCTCTATGGTGCTATGCCCCTCTGGTTTGGTTTGGTTTGGGAATGACGCATTTGTCCGTAATCCGAGCCGCACCTGTGTGCTACTGCCACTGCCATTGTTCTTCGTCTTAACTTCTCTGCCATATCACATTCCGTTTACCTTTGCAGAAGATTCTGTACTGTTGCTTCTTTTTTCGACACTTTGTTCGCGTTAGCGGATCAATAGGACACTTTTCAAATCTATCCGCACGAGCAACTGTTGCAATGCGAAAAACAAAAAACACAATCTGCCGTCTGGCCCCCTGGGCGATCACTTTATATAAAGTAAAATATCAGGCGGAAATCACTTTGCACTTCCTGATGCCAGTAGGGCCCCCACGTTCTTGGTTCACCTGTACTTGAGCTTCTCTACGAGAATGGGCACGCGAGAAGGTAATGCGTAACGGGCGTAACGGGCGTAACGGCAGCGATAACTGAATACGACCCACATTCGCTGGTGCCGTGAATGCAACTGACTTGACTGACCGACTGGGTGGCTGTGGGGCTGAAAGCTGCTGCTGCCTCAGCTGCGCCTGCGCTGTGACTCTACTCACATTCAGAAAATCGCGCAGCCAAACCACCTCGGGCTTGGGATCGCCAACCACCTCGCAGAATATGATGACGTTGTCGCCCTCGTAGGCTTCGCTGGAACGAGGCTTGACCACAAACAGGGGCTCCTTGGAGTAACTAAAAAAGAGAAATGGAACCATTAGGCGGGCATCTCTAAGTTGTCTTTTTGTTGGTAGAACTTACGGCAGATCGTCAGTCTTGATGCTGGGTATTTCCAGTGAACGCTGCGGCACCATTTTGTGCTCCTCCTCCTCGATGGCTACGCGGCAAATGGTCTCCACCTTACCCACCACATTGGAGGCCACGCACACATAGATTCCGGCATCCCGCACAGTGGCCTCGGCAATGATCAGCTCAACGTATCCATTGCTGTCCAGGGTGGCGGTCAGGCGTCGACTGGGGCGCAAGCGCATGCCATTACGATGCCAGGTGACACCCACGGCTGGGTAGGCCTCCACCTTGGTGGAGAGGCGTATTTCAGAGCCCTCGGTGAACACATAGAACGGATCGAGGGGCACATAGAAGTCGGGCGAGATGTAGGCGCGAATGCCTTTGTCCACCACCAAATTGCAGTGGCAGGACACGGAGCCCAGTTCGTTCTTGGCCAGGCAGGTGTAGGTGCCGCTCATGTCCAGCGTTGTGGCAGCAATCTCTAGAGTGAAGAACTGCCCCTCGGATGTGATCAGGTGTCGCCTGTCAGCGTTGATCAGCTCCTCGTCCTTGTACCAGAGGATCTCCGGCACGGGATAGCCCACAATCTGGCAGGTGAGACGCACTGGATAGGTGACCTGGACGCGGCGATCCCGCAGACGCATGGTGAAGATGGGCAACGAATCCCCCACTTCAGCCACATTGCGTCCATGGGCGATTTCCTTCAGGCGGGAGTCCGCCTCGTACAGCCGCGAATCGGACACAACCTGCAGCCGTGCAAAAGTGGAGACACGGCCCTTGGAATTGGTCGCCTCGCAGGTGTACCGGCCAGAGTCCAGATCGCTGACCGTGGCTATGGTCAGGGCGCAGGTGGAACCTATCTGTCGTATCCTTACGCGCTCAGAGCTGCTGCTCAACTGAATGCCATCCTTGTACCAAGTCACCTGGGGCCGTGGAGCTCCTCGCATGTTGCACTGGAGAGTGAAGGAAGAGCCAAGCAGGGCCTTGACCTGGCCGGGCAGGATCTTGACGAACTCGGGCAGGCACTCGACGCCGCCCACCTGGAGGGCGGAGCTCGTCTGGACGGCCGGACCCCAGCCGTAGCGATTCTTTGGCGTGACCCGGAAGTGGTACTCCACATTGGGCTTCAGATTGAAGGCGTCGAAGGAGTTGATCGGCGTCAGTCCCAGCTCTCGCCAGTAGGCGCCGCCCTCGTGGCCCACAATCCACGCCTCCACCTTGTAGGCAATGACTGGAGCCGCATTGGCACTCACGGGCTTGCCCCATGACAGGGAGATGTGTGTGGGTCCGGAGTCAACGACCAGCGGTTCGGTGGATATGCAGCCAGGTGGATCTGGAGGGTGGGCAAAAAAATATAAAATAAAATGAATGAGGTGCGCAGATGGTAGATGGAAGGGAGGGTGGTGGAAGAGATCCAATCCTCAAATCAAAGACAATACGCCCCGGAGAAATATTTTTTATTTTCTTTTTTTCCACTACGTAAATGTATAAGCTGGATTGCTGTGCTTTAAATAATACATTATTTATATACGATAATAAAAGTAATTAAGTCAATCGTTCAGAAATACTAACAAAAGATAAATACACGAATTATGTTGTGTGTGTGCTGCAGGGTGTAACGATCTATCGATCTCATTGATCTCACAGGAAATTTCTTTTGTCACTTGCGGTTTGTGGCGGTTCTTGAACCGATCTGGAAAAGATCCAACCAAAGCATTGCCATCATATCTCATTACAAGAGATGCACACAAACAGACAGACACAACACAGGATGGAACGGACAACGAAGGGAGAAAGACGATGATCCGAAACACACAAAAAAAGGATTATAACGTATACGTAGACGACTGGCAGGCTTTACTCGCCTGAAGAGATTTATGCTTAGTAGCTTTCTCTATACGCTCTTTAATCTTCGATACCTAATACAGGGAAACAGGGATACAGAGATACAGGGATACTGTAACACTCCAGAACTCACCTCTGAAATACGATGTGTCGCTGTAACTGTCCAGGGGTAGGCCCCAGCGTGGTTGCGTTGGCGTTGCGGAGCGAGCGCGCGGGTTTACCTATAAGTTTTGTAGTCAGAACGATATTATATTGCTTTGAATGAACACATAGAGAGAGTCAGGAAAGTTGACTGTAATTAATTATAATTGTATTTGGAGTTGGAGTTGGAGTTGGTATTTGAAATTGGTATTTTGTTGGTGCGTAGGCGTTCGAAATTTGCAAAATATATATAGTATATGTTTAATAGTTATTAAGCTTTATTCTTTCTTTTTGGGGATTTTAATCTAGAAAAAAGGAAGAGAAGAGAAGAGAAGAGAAGCAGAAGCAGAGAAGAGAAGAGAAATAATAGCAAAGGTTAGTTAGCGAAAGCAGTTGGCACACAGAGAGACAACACATTCAGGAACAGCCACAAGCGATAGCAAACAGAAGAAACATAGATACGGATACTCGTAGATGTATCTAAGAGTATATCCCAGAGGAACCTACCGTGACGGTAACAAATATCCTGTCCGTGCCAAAGTTGTTACGTGCCACAACGAAATAGGTGCCCGAGTCGGAGATTTGGGCCTGCTGCACTGTGAATCTGGTGTAGTCGTCGGATACCTCTTTGCTGACCCGATCCGATTGGGTGATGTCCTTGGTGCCCTTCATGAACGTGACTGAAGCAGAAGACAATCGAATGACGTGATTAGTGGGGACACAAAGCACACGCAATGGGCATTCGCTTACGCTTTGGTTTCGGGTCGCCGGCAATACGGAAGGCAAACGAGAAGGGATCACCCACGGCGATCTTCATTTCGGTTTCTGGGCGCGACAGGAAGAGCGGTGGCCGCTCCTCCTTTTCGGCACCAACAGCCACATCGATGTTGACATGAGACTCGATCCGCCCGTAGGCGTTGGAGGCGCGGCAGGTGTAGGTGCCCTCAACCTCCGACGTGGCTTTCTGGATGGTCAGCGTGTAGACACCGCGTTCGGCCAGGGTCTGGACATTGGGACCTTCGACGAGCTGGCGGCCGCGTAGCCATTTCACCTCGAGCGGCGTGGCTGTCTGCATGAACTCGGCTGAAATGGCCACAGTGCCACCGTCGCAAACGGTCTGGTTGCCCAGCGGCATGAGGAAGTGCGGCTTATTGGGGTCGCGATGGTAGAAGCCGGACGTCTTCTCCTGTGTGTACCGTTCACGTCCCTTGAAGTCCACCTGATGGGTCATCTTGTGCTCGGCACCCTCATTGCGGGCCACGCACGTGTAGACGCCAGAGTCCTTCTCGGTGGGGCTGACAATGACCAGCTTGGCATAGCCATCGGCCTGATCGGTTAGCTGGTACTTCTCATCGTTGCCAAGGATCTCGTTGCCCTTCATCCACGTGATCTCGGGGCGTGGCTGGCCACGCACGCGACAATCCAGAACCAACTCATTCTCGTTGAGAGAATATGTGTCTACAAGAGGGACGGGA
The DNA here is from genome assembly GCA_008121215.1 of Drosophila athabasca. Lineage (NCBI taxonomy): Eukaryota > Metazoa > Arthropoda > Insecta > Diptera > Drosophilidae > Drosophila > Drosophila athabasca. Next base: position 1,747,345 of record VMQQ01000019.1, on the reverse strand, counting down.
GAAAGTATTAGCAAAGGGTCAAGAAGGGTCAGTGGGTTTACAGAAGCGGTTAGCGGAACAGCAAAGATGTACAAAGGCGCGGGCGAGATCCTCGTTCGACGGGGACGGGGACGGGGGCGGGGGCGGGGCAATACCTCGGATTGGCTGCGCAAAGGTACTTGGCTGTGAGGCTTCCTTAAAGTGCTTGTAGACACGCAACTGGGCGTGGGTGAGGCTCTCGCCAAAGTCGTTGCTGGCTGCACAGGTGTAGTTGCCGCTGTCGTCGGCCACTGCAGCGTAGATCTCCAGCGAGGCCTCCCCGTTCTGGTAGAGGGTCTGGTAGCGCGTGTCCCTGGGCAGAGGTTTGTGGTTCTTTAGCCACTCGATGTGAGTGTTCTCATCGCCAGAAACTGCGCACAGCAGCCGGAGATTAACTCCCTCTGAAACGGTGCGATCGTGCAGCAGAGTGTGAAAGAGCGGCTTGGCTTTTTCCACGCTCCGCATGACGCGATCTCCAGCCCGATGAAGCTCTCCATTTCCATTGACGTGACCAGCTGCTGTGTTTATGTGCGAGGTACTACGCGACCAACTGGACGCATCCTGATCCGTAAGCGGACTGACAGTGATGAGACGCTTGAGATCGGCGGCTCTGATGGAGGTGCTGATCGAGTCGATTCGATCCTCGTGCTCCGCATAGCAGGCAAAGATGCCGCAATCGGAGGATATGGGATTGCGTATGATCAGCTTCCGAACGCCACCGGGCTCCTCCATCGTCTTGTAGCGGTTGTTGCAGATCGTGTGATCGTCGCGCATCCAACTGACACTGGGACGTCCATGCACCTGACAACTGAGAACAATCTCATTCCGCTGCGCATCGTACGACTCTGCGAAGGACAAATACAAATAATCAGTGAGGAAAAGGGGATGATATATGGGTCTATTTTCACCTGTTATTGCACTGGAGAAGCTCTCCGGCAGCCGTCCGTGGGCCTGATCCAATACACTGAGCTGTCCGGCACTCTCCACGGTCTGTTTGCTGTTCTTCACGACGCATCTATAGTGGCCACTGTCCTCGACCCGGGCATCGTATATCTCCAGGCTGATGGCTCCGTTTATGTTGTAGATCTTGTGCCGGGCATCCTTCGTCACGCGCTCGTCGTTCCGCAGCCAGTGCACATCCTCGATGAAGCCGGTCACATAGCAAATCATCTGGGCCTTATTGCCGCTGCCGATGGTCATGGTCTTCAAGCTGGTCTCCAGGCTGAGGCGCAGCTTGGCCTCGCGGGCCTTGGCCTTGGCTGCCGCATTGTCACTAGCAGCAGCCGCGGAGGATTCATCATCCCTCTTGATCTCCTGGATGACCATATCAATGGGTTTCTTTTCGGCCGCTCGCTCGCGCACATAGTCTGAGGCCTGCACGAACTTGCTGATCTTCATCTGGCCGTTCTCGCTCTCCGCATAGCAGGTGTACAGTCCGGAGTCGGCGCTGCCAAAGTTCGCTATGGTCAGGAGCTTCGTGCCGTCGCTCTGCTCGGCATACTGGTACTTGTGGCCCTCCAGTGGCAGCAGGGTGTTGTCCCGCTGCCAGTAGATGTGTGGCTTGGGGCTTCCCGATACCTTGCACTCCAGCGTGAGGCTATTGCCTTGGGAATGGTAGGCATCTGCATCGCGGACGATGGGGATGACGGGGAAGAGACAAGTCACAATACATATAAGACAAAATACAGAGTATGGGAGTATCAAAGGATCTACCTAGGGATTAGTGTGTTCTCTAAAGCTACATCTATAGTAGGAGTACGGTAGGACTACACTTAGCTCAAAGAAAGGTGGGACATTCACCTGGACGCACTGGCGAACCTCTCGCGACATAACCACATACGAGTAGAGCGTCCTACCTTTGATGCCCACCACAAAGGTGGGCGGGATTATCTCCGGTTGACCCGTGCTGTAAACGAACAGGTTGCAAGTGCTCACGATTTCGTTGTCGGATCCCCTCACCCTCAGCGTATACTCGCCGGCATCCTCCTCCGTCACACCCACCAGATTCAGCCAGGCAATGCCGTCCTGCATGGACATCTTGCTCTTGGGCCCGAAGGCGATTGGCTGGTCGCCGTGGAACCACTTGGCACTGGGCTCCGGTCCGTCGATGTTCACCATCCACTTGACGTTGCTGCCCGACTTAACGGTCCGGTTCGAGAGGTAGTTGCGGAAGTAGAGACGCTTCCTTAGATCTGGTGGCGGGGGCACCTCGCGCCTCGAGCTTGTCGCCTCCTCTTCGTCGGGCTTGGGCTTCCTGCGTCGCGGCTCACCGTCGGCTGCTACTTCTCCCTCCTCGCCGGCGGCTGGCTCCTCGCCCTCACCAGCAGGACGGGGCGGTCGGCCCTCCCTGGGCGGCGAGATGCGTGGTGGAGCCCTCACACGCTTCTCCACGGTGACCATGTGAACGATTTCCGTCTTGCCCTCGCGGTTCTCGGCCTGGCAAACGTACTTGCCGCTGTCCGAGGGTTTCGGGTTGCTGATGAAGAGCTCGCAGGTGCCATCGTCGTGGTCCACCTGCTGGTACTTGTCGCTGTTCTCGACCTTGACGCCATCCTTCACCCACGTGACCGCTGGCGTGGGCAGACCGCGCACATGCACGTCCAGCTGCAGTTCGTTGATCTTGCCGTGCAGCGTGTCCTTGATGTTGCGGGTGAATGTGGGCGGAACGTCGCCGGTGCCAGGATCCTCGAAGACCTCCAGGCGGCAGGAGGTGGACGCTTCGCCGGTCTCATCGCGTCCCCAGCACTTGTACTCGCCATTGTCCTCGGCCGTGGCGCTCGTGATTTCCAGAAGGCACAGTCCCTCGCTATAGCGGCCCCTGATCTTGGGTCCATTCACGATTTGCTCTCCGTCCTTGAACCACTTGACTTGCGGCTCCTTGGCGTCCAGGAAACAGGATATCTTCACCTTGGATCCCTCGGCCACAACGCGATCCCTCATCGAGGTGCTGAAGTGGATGACGATGTTCTTCTCGCGCCTCTTGCTCGAAATACTGCCAGTGTCCGAGGCATAGTCCGAGGCATAGGCCGATGAAGCTCCCTCATCATCGTCCGCCTTGCGGCCACGTCGCTTGCCCTTGCCCTCCTCGGGCTCAGCCTCAGACTCGGCTTCGGGTGCGGCCGCCGCTGCAGCTGGCTTCCTCCAGTCCTCCGAGGGCTTCTCCTTCTCCTCCTTGGCGCGCAGCAGACTCTTGTCGGCATGGAACACGCCATGGATGTTGTCCGCAATATGATGGGCCTGGCCCTCGAACATAACGTAATGCGAGATCTCCATTTTACCGGCCCGACTTTCGGCCTTCACAACATATTTGCCCGAGTCCTTGTTGTCCGGACGATCGATGTGGAGCTCGCAGGAGCCATCCTGATGCTCGATAAGCTGGAAACGACCGCCGCTCTGGACCTCAATGCTGTCCTTGAACCACTGCACCTCCGGTGTGGGCTGGCCACGCACCGCCGTCTCCAGGATCAGCTCATTGGTGTTCAGATGATAGGTGTCTTAAGTGGGGAAGAGGATGGAAGAGATTTGTATTATGCAACGCAGAATGCAGAAGACACCAGAGAGAAGACACCACAGCACAGTACATCACCACAAACAACATAATGGATTGCATAACGATCGATGGCATTGCACAACAACCAACCATGTCGGATGCTTCTAATTATAGATCTGATCTGATCTGATCCGAGGGGGAGACGATTGTGATGCTTGATGCGGGATCCCTTACCTTTCAGCGAACGTATGAACACGGGCTGGACATCGGTGTTGACCTTCGACTCGTAGACGTGCAGCACGGCCGATGTTGTGATCTTGCAGTGCTCGTTTTGGGCAGTGATCGAGTAGGTGCCGGAGTCCTCTGTCAAGGCGTTGACAAACTCCAGGACAGCCAGGCCATCACGATTCATGTTGCGAATGCGAGGTCCATAGGACACATTCTGGTCATCCTTCTGCCATTTGAGCGTGGGCTCCGGACCACCAATGACGGCCTGCAACTTGACCTTGGAGCCCTCGGCCACATACCGATTGGACAGATTGACCGTGAAGTATAGCATTTGCTTGGGCGAAGGGTCCGGCATGCGGCTGCGTCGCTCGTAGCCACCATCCCCGCCGCCACCGGCGCCGCCCTCCTCCTCATCGTCCTTCTTCTTCTTCGGCCTGCTCTTGGCCTTGCCACCACCCTCCGCGCCATCGGCCTCCTTCGCACCGTCCTGCATGGCCAAAGTGGAGAGAATACTCGATCGACGGGATGAGTGTGTGTCGACGACGACCGTGTGGGTGGTCGACTGACTGCCCAATTTGTTCTGGGCAGTGCAGACATAGATGCCGTTGTCATTGACGGTCGGCTTGTTGATGATCAGCTCACAGATGCCGTCCAAGTGCTCGATCTGCACCACCCGATCGTCGAGCACCACGGGTATCTGGTCTTTGGTCCACGTAATGACGGGTCGGGGATTGCCGCGCACCTTCGTATCGATAATTAAATCGTTCTGCGAGGCATGATATACATCTAAGGAGAAGGCGAATGCAATCCAATCAATCAATTCATCTATTTTCGTACACGGACGACCTCAATCGCGATCGTCGGACAACACAATACACATACACACACACACACCAACATATGTATGTATGTATATAGCACATATAGCAGTCGGACATAGTACATCCACAGAGACATCCACAGAGCAGAGACATCCACGATAGAGAGTGCAACATTGAGAGAGAGAGAAGAGCAAATACCTCGCAGGGGCAGGGCGAATATGGGCTCCGATTCGTCGCCATCGGTCTGTGCCGCGTACACTTTGAAGTAGCAAGAGGTTTCGATTTCGCTGAGTTCGTTCTTGGCCACGCACTTGTAGACGCCCGAGTCGGCGGTGGTGGCGTTCTCGATCGCTAGAATGGCTTTGCCCTCCTCCGACAGGTTCTTGATGTTGCCGCCAACCACCACCCACTTGTCGTCCTTCATCCAGCGGGTGCTGGGCGAGGGTCCAATGACAGTGGCCACAAACTTAATGGTGGACCCCTCAAGAGCCATGCGATCGCGCAGCTGGGTGGCAAACGAGAGCTTCTGCTTGGCGGGGACCAGTGGCTCTGGGGAAGGACGCACTGGCTTGAGGCGCGCCTGCTCGGCCTCGGCCTCGGCACGCCTCTGATCCGACTCGGCCATGGACTTGAGGGCCGCATCCATTTGCTTCTTGGCTTGCTTCAAGCTGTCCAGCTGGATCCTGTCGCGGGCATGGAAGATGCCCGGGACATGGTAATGCAGATTCTTGGCCACCTCCACAGTGTGATTGATCTGTACCTCGCCGATGGAATTGATGGCCTTCAGAGTGTAGATGCCGCCGTCCTTGTTGCCGGGCTTGTAGATCAGCAGCTTGCAGACGCCGTGCGCCTCCTCCAGCATGGTGAACTTGTAGCTGGGCTTCACCTGGAAGGCGCCGCGCCACCAAGTGATGACCGGACGGGGCACACCATGGACATGGCACTCGATGGTCAGCTCATCGTCGCGCAGGTGGTAGTACTCTGGAAGAGGCAAAGAAAAGCTACAGCACAGCACTCAGGGATGCACCAAACGCGAACTCGAACGCGAACACGCTCACTCGCCGACATATACCTTTGATGTACTGGATGCTGGGTGGTTTCGGTTCGTCCTTGAACACCTCGTAGATGGTGACAATGCACGAGGAGGTTACCTCGTCGTTCTGGTTCGAAATCACGCACGAATACTCGCCGGAGTCCAGGATGTTGGTGTTGAGCACCTCCAGGACGAGGATGTTGTTATTGTTGAGGATGCGATGGTTGCCATCGCGCTCCAGCTGCCGACGATCCTTGAACCACTTGGCCGACAGCTCGGGGCCATCGACGGCGCACGCCAGGCGCACACTCTGGCCGCACTCGACGGTGCGATCGGAGAGGAAATTGATGAACTTGGGCCGGCGAGCCTGCTCCCGGCGATTCTGCCAGTCGGCGTCGCGCTCCTTCTCGCTGATGCGCTTGGCCATGCTGTACTTGCGCATCTGTTGCATGAACTCCTCGCCCTCGATGGCGGCGATGCGCTGCCAGCGCTCCTCCTCATGGGGATCGGGACGAACAAAGTCATCGGAGGAGTCGCTGCCACGGCGTTTGTCTTTTTTTTTCAAGTCGACCACTACGTCCTCCTCTTCTTCGGCGAGCTCTTCGGCATTTTCATCACCATTCTCGACGGGATATTCGTTTTCTTCGTCACCGTAGCCAGCCTCGGTGCCCTCATCGCCCTCCTCTGGTGGCTCCTCTTCTTCCTCGGCCTCCTCCAGGGCCCGCTGCTCGGCCTCCAGGCGTTCCTGCTCCTCCTGCTCCTCCTTTTCGGCTTGCAGACGCTTCTGGCGTTCCTCAAAGGTCTCGCCCTTCGGCTTGGCCCGCTGTGCCTCCTCCTCGGCGGCCTTGGCAGCCGCCCGGGCCTGCTCCTCCATTTGGAGTACCATCTTGCTCTTCTTTGGCGGTGGCTTGGGTGCCGCCTGCTGCTGCTCGAACATCTTCTTGCTGGCCTTCTGGCCGCCTCCAATTTCCAGTTTCAAGCTCAACTTCGGACTGGGTGACTTCTCCTTCTTCTCCTTCTTCTTGGGAGGAGCCTTCTTCTTGCCCTTCTTGACGGGCTCGTCATCGTCGAGATCCAAACTGTCCTCCCGGTCATCGAGGGCGTCAACAACCTCTTCACTGTCCGATGTCATGTCGACGGACTTGCGCGCGACGCGGGGCTTCCTGGCCTTCTTCTCCTTCTTCTTGGGCTTCACCTCCTCGAGGATCTCCTCCTCGTCGTACTCTTCGTACTCTTCCACGACGTAGATAACCTCAACGTTCGACACATCCATTACGGCAGCGCGATCGATTACCGACAAGTCAGATGTTATGTAACGCACGGGCTTCTGCACATCCATCGGCTCGGAGATATCCATGACGAGGGCGCGATCGAAAACGGCGATGTTGCACGTGGTCTGGCTCTTAATGTCCCGGCCCAGTTCGAAAGGAGTCTTCTCCTTCTCCTCGCGATTCAGGAATGGCGTAATGCTGCGCCATGTCGAGGGCGTGGCACTGCGTCGAGTCATGTAGAGGGAGAACGGTGTCTGGCTCCGGCCGTGTATCGGCGTGGAGCTGCGTCCGCGTAAGCTTCCCGGAGTTGGTGATTTCAGTTTTCGCTTCTTTTGCGTTGGCACCTGCAAGGTGTCCTGGGCTGCTGGCGCCTCTGGTTCGGCAGAGGCCCGTGGCTCGATATCTCCATCCGTCTCTCCCATTTTTATTGGTTTCGAACCTTTTTTTGCAAAGGTATTTTATGGAAGGATAACGTGGGAATGGAGTTCGTTATGGAAAACCGATAAAAATTATATCCGTCCGACTTTATATACTATATAGCCTGCAACGGTTCGATCGATAGTTTTTTAGGACGTGAGACGTCCGCTCGAAGCAAAAGAAGATTCACGACTGTCACCGAACGTGGTGAGATATTCGAAAATACATTCCTTCTCGAATCGAATCGAGCCGAACCGAACCGAACCGACCTGATCTGTTCCGATCTGATCTGATCCTAATGCCCAGCCCAATCGATTGTTATGCTAAAAACTATTTTACGAATTCTGTTTTGTTTCGCCGAGAAGTGTTCGCACAATCACACGCGCACACACATGCAACATTCAGTGCCAAAATGCATTTCTATTTAAATACTTTTCCACTTTTAATGAATGCAGGCAGTAATGCAAATGCAAATGCAAATGCATAGACAAACACAAATGCAACTTCAATTATATAAATGAGGCGGCGCGCGGCTGCCATTCGAATTAAACGAGCTATTAAAATAGGTTTCTATTTAAATGCTATGATAATGGACCTCCCTGATGCCTCATTTACCTTCAAATCTCAACACATGCCATATTTGCGAACCGAAAGTGCAAAACGATTTGTTTCGACTTTTGTTAGTCAATGTCCAAGAACAGCACGCACACGGCCTACGATTATTTACTATTATTAATTGCTCTGGTTGGTTCCTATTAGCCATGAGAATTCTCAGATCCTTGGTCTCAGGAATCAGCCTATCCACGCGCCATATCCTTTGTACATGCGAATGTCCCAGGGAGCGGCAACCGGAAACACTTTGCACTAATTTGCTCGGGATATTTTTGAAGACTCAATTGAGCAGACATTTCTCACGACATAAATATAGTATTTAAGTATAAGTATTATAATATAATATAATTAGTACTTAATCAACATCCACCTTACACACTTACTTCCTATATACTATATCTATTTACTGTGTACACCTTATATGTATATAAATATATGTATGTATATGTGCACGTGTATGCCAAGTCAAGATGCATAAATGCAAATAATTGAAATATTTGTCTTTAATTGAGTTTGAAATTCGGGCATTAGATCACTAGGTAGAATAGGTAGAACAGGGCATGATCGCCACCACTTACCACGAATGTTGCGTGTAAATATTGGCGGGGTGCCAAATTTGCTCGAAGGTGCTTCGTATATAGTCACAAGACAGCTAGTTTCGACTTCTCCATTTTGGTTGGACGCTATGCAGCGGTAGATGCCAGAATCATTTAGTTCGGCCGATTTAATTTCAAGGCACGAGAGGCCGTCGTTCAATGTTCTCCTGTACTTGGCCCCATTCTCGATCGGAGTGTTCTGCTTAAACCACTCCACCCTCATCTCGTGTCCAGATAGCCCGCAAGTCAGCTTAAGATCACTGCCCGACGCCGTATTTCGATTGGTTAATTGTATGTCCACGGTGGGCTTACGCTTGGCACTGCGTGATTCCTTTCTATCCTTGTACTCGGAGTCCATTGATTTGTAGGATCGCATACTAATGGCGTCAACAGGTTCTTCCAGTCTTTGATTTCTCTCAACATCACGTTGAGAGCTAGACTTTCCTTCGTCAATAATATCGTCTTCAGACAACATTTTTCTTGTTTCTGATCTCTGAGCTCTATCTCTAGAGGCGGTATCCTGTTGTTTTTCCACCAATTCTTTCGTCTTCTTCTCGGATGTCTTCACTGCAACGACCTCAGATACATCCTGTTCGGCTTCCACCTCACTCTGCTGTTGTTTCCTGTATTCCACTTCTTGCTCCTCGGTCGAAATTTTCTGTGCATTAGAATTTGTACCCTTAGTTTTAAGATCCGTCACAATGGACTTTTCGACTTCATCTACCGTTTCATCGGATATCTTTTCAGGAACAACCTGAGATTCTTCTGTTTTCTTGGCCTTCTTTGTGACATCCTTCTCAGATTGCTTATTTTTCTTCTCATCCAGCTGTTTCTCCTCCAGTTGTTGCTTCTCCAGAGCCTTTGCTTTCTGCGCTTTAGCATCAGAATCCTTGATATCCGCCTTCTTGCTTTCTTCAATCTTTTCTTTGGAAATCTTTTCAGCAATAACTTCAGATTCTTCTGCCTTCTGGACCTTCTTTTCGGCATCCTTCTCAGCTTGCTTCTGTTTCTTCTCATCCAGCTGCTTCTCCTCAAGTTCTTGTTTCTCCAGAGCCTTTGCCTTCTGTGACTTAGCCTCAGAATCCTTGACATCCGCCTTCTTGCTTTCTTCAACCTTTTCTTTGGAAATCTTTTCAGCAACAACCTCAGATTCTTCTCCCTTCTGGACCTTCTTTTCGGCATCCTTCTGAGCTTGCTTCTGTTTCTTCTCATCCAGCTGTTTCTCCTCCAGTTGTTGCTTTTCCAGAGCCTTTGCTTTCTGCGCTTTAGCATCAGAATCCTTGACAACCGCCTTCTTGCTTTCTTCAACCTTTTCTTTGGAAATCTTTTCAGCAATAACTTCAGATTCTTCTGCCTTCTGGACCTTCTTTTCGGCATCCTTCTGAGCTTGCTTCTGTTTCTTCTCATCCAGCTGTTTCTCCTCCAGTTGTTGCTTCTCCAGAGCCTTTGCTTTCTGCGCTTTAGCATCAGAATCCTTGACACCCGCCTTCTTGCTTTCTTCAACCTTTTCTTTGGAAATCTTTTCAGCAATAACTTCAGATTCTTCTCCCTTCTGGACCTTCTTTTCGGCATCCTTCTGAGCTTGCTTCTGTTTCTTCTCATCCAGCTGTTTCTCCTCAAGTTCTTGCTTCTCCAGAGCCTTTGCTTTCTGCGCTTTAGCATCAGAATCCTTGACAACCGCCTTCTTGCTTTCTTCAACCTTTTCTTTGGAAATCTTTTCAGCAATAACTTCAGATTCTTCTCCCTTCTGGACCTTCTTTTCGGCATCCTTCTCAGCTTGCTTCTGTTTCTTCTCATCCAGTTGTTTTTCCTCGAGTTCTTGTTTCTCCAGAGCCTTTGCTTTTTGTGCCTTTGCATCAGAATCCTTGACATCAGCCTTCTTGCTTTCTTCAACCTTCTCTTCGGATATCTTTTCAGCAACAACCTCAGATTCTTCTGCCTTCTGGGCCATCTTTTCGGCATCCTTTTCAGCTTGCTTCTGTTTCTTCTCATCCAGTTGTTTCTCCTCGAGTTCTTGCTTCTCCAGAGCCTTTGCTTTTTGTGCCTTTGCATCAGAATCCTTGACATCCGCCTTCTTGCTTTCTTCAACCTTTTCTTCGGATATCTTTTCAGCAACAACCTCAGATTCTTCTGCCTTCTGGACCTTCTTTTCGGCATCTTTCTCAGCTTGCTTCTGTTTCTTCTCATCCAGTTGTTTCTCCTCGAGTTCTTGCTTCTCCAGAGCCTTTGCTTTTTGTGCCTTTGCATCAGAATCCTTGACATCCGCCTTCTTGCTTTCTTCAACCTTCTCTTCGGATATCTTTTCAGCAACAACCTCAGATTCTTCTGCCTTCTGGGCCATCTTTTCGGCATCCTTTTCAGCTTGCTTCTGTTTCTTCTCATCCAGTTGTTTCTCCTCGAGTTCTTGCTTCTCCAGAGCCCTTGCTTTTTGTGCCTTTGCATCAGAATCCTTGACATCCGCCTTCTTGCTTTCTTCAACCTTTTCTTCGGATATCTTTTCAGCAACAGCCTCAGATTCTTCCGTCTTCTGGGCCATCTTTTCGGCATCCTTCTCAGCTTGCTTCTGTTTCTTCTTATCCAGCTGTTTCTCCTCAAGTTCTTTCTTCTCCAGAGCCTTTGCTTTCTGAGCTGTAGCCTCAGAATCCTTGACATCCGCCTTCTTGCCTTCTTCAACCTTTTTTTCGGATATCTTTTCAGCAACAGCCTCAGATTCTGCAGCATTCTGGATTTTCTCTGCATCCTCTTTAGCTTGCTTTTGCTTCGTATCGTCCAGTTTCTGTTCTTCGATAGATTGTTTTTCCAAAGCCTTTGCCTCTCGAAGTTTGTATTCTTCATCAAGTTTATTGATATCTTCCACCTTTTCTTCGGATACTTGTTTAGCAGGAATTTCAACCTCCATAATTTCTTCTGCTTCTCTATGTTGTGTTTGTTTTCCAATCAAGTCTTTCAGTTCTTCACAAATGTTCAACATCTTTTGCGTAACATTGTGAATCTTTCCATGGACAACAGCAGTATGAAGATCTCCTTGTTTCTTCTCAATATAGTCATACTCGCCGAGCAAAATCGTCTTAATTTCTTCAATCTTTGGCTTTAAGATTTCCGTCTTTTCGTCTAGTAGGTCGTCAAGTATTATGAAAATGTCCATTAGATTCTGTTGCAAGCTGATCATCTTTTCGGATGACTTATCTAAATGTTGCGTAGACTGAATTTTCTCAGAAATCCTTTCCAGATTAACAAGTTTCGGCACCAACAGGGATGGTTTGGTGAACATGTTGCTCTCGTCGATAAGCTGAATGGAAGCTTTAGTTAGAATCACATTTGTCTTAATTTCCTTAAGATAGTTGTGAATCAGTTGCTCAGCTGCATCTGGGCAGGCCTCAAGAAGGGCTTCGATAAATTCTTCCGCGAGTTGCTTGTCATTTTGTTCATTTGCTACCTTCCCGTCATAGGTGTGAACGATATGCTCTCGTAATTTGAAAATGGACTTGGCTACCTTGTCAACATCACTGAGATTCTCGATAAAATCTTGACTTTCTGTCACAATTGACTGCAATACCTCGTTAAGAGGTGCTGTGCTAAGAGCAAGTGCCTGAGATAGGACCAAGAACTTTTCCTTTAATTCTTTTACCTTTTGGACCTTCTTTCCGGCTTCTGTCTCAACCGGCGTCTGTGTTTTCTCGTCCACTTGTTTCTCCTCGAGATCTTGCTTCTCAAGAGCCTTTGCTTTCTGTGCCTCATTATCAGAGTCCTTGATATCCGCCTTCTTGCTTTCTTCAACCTTCTCTTCGGATATCTTTTCAGCAACAACCTCAGATTCTTCTGCCTTCTGGGCCATCTTTTCGGCATCCTTTTCAGCTTGCTTCTGTTTCTTCTCATCCAGCTGTTTCTCCTCAAGTTCCTGCTTCTCCAGAGCCTTTGCTTTCTGCGCTTTAGCATCAGAATCCTTGACATCCGCCTTCTTGCTTTCTTCAACCTTTTCTTCGGATATCTTTTCAGCAACAACCTCAGATTCTTCTGCCTTCTGGACCTTCTTTTCGGCATCTTTCTCAGCTTGCTTCTGTTTCTTCTCATCCAGTTGTTTCTCCTCGAGTTCTTGCTTCTCCAGAGCCTTTGCTTTTTGTGCCTTTGCATCAGAATCCTTGACATCCGCCTTCTTGCTTTCTTCAACCTTCTCTTCGGATATCTTTTCAGCAACAACCTCAGATTCTTCTGCCTTCTGGGCCATCTTTTCGGCATCCTTTTCAGCTTGCTTCTGTTTCTTCTCATCCAGTTGTTTCTCCTCGAGATCTTGCTTCTCAAGAGCCTTTGCTTTCTGTGCCTCATTATCAGAGTCCTTGATATCCGCCTTCTTGCTTTCTTCAACCTTTTCTTTGGAAATCTTTTCAGCAATAACCTCAGATTCTTCTGCCTTCTGGACCTTCTTTTCGGCATCTTTCTCAGCTTGCTTCTGTTTCTTCTCATCCAGTTGTTTCTCCTCGAGTTCTTGCTTCTCCAGAGCCTTTGCTTTTTGTGCCTTTGCATCAGAATCCTTGACATCCGCCTTCTTGCTTTCTTCAACCTTCTCTTCGGATATCTTTTCAGCAACAACCTCAGATTCTTCTGCCTTCTGGGCCATCTTTTCGGCATCCTTTTCAGCTTGCTTCTGTTTCTTCTCATCCAGCTGTTTCTCCTCAAGTTCCTGCTTCTCCAGAGCCTTTGCTTTCTGCGCTTTAGCATCAGAATCCTTGACATCCGCCTTCTTGCTTTCTTCAACCTTTTCTTCGGATATCTTTTCAGCAACAACCTCAGATTCTTCTGCCTTCTGGACCTTCTTTTCGGCATCTTTCTCAGCTTGCTTCTGTTTCTTCTCATCCAGTTGTTTCTCCTCGAGTTCTTGCTTCTCCAGAGCCTTTGCTTTTTGTGCCTTTGCATCAGAATCCTTGACATCCGCCTTCTTGCTTTCTTCAACCTTCTCTTCGGATATCTTTTCAGCAACAACCTCAGATTCTTCTGCCTTCTGGGCCATCTTTTCGGCATCCTTTTCAGCTTGCTTCTGTTTCTTCTCATCCAGTTGTTTCTCCTCGAGTTCTTGCTTCTCCAGAGCCTTTGCTTTTTGTGCCTTTGCATCAGAATCCTTGACATCCGCCTTCTTGCTTTCTTCAACCTTCTCTTCGGATATCTTTTCAGCAACAACCTCAGATTCTTCTGCCTTCTGGGCCATCTTTTCGGCATCCTTTTCAGCTTGCTTCTGTTTCTTCTCATCCAGCTGTTTCTCCTCAAGTTCCTGCTTCTCCAGAGCCTTTGCTTTCTGCGCTTTAGCATCAGAATCCTTGACATCCGCCTTCTTGCTTTCTTCAACCTTTTCTTTGGAAATCTTTTCAGCAATAACTTCAGATTCTTCTGCCTTCTGGACCTTCTTTTCGGCATCCTTCTCAGCTTGCTTCTGTTTCTTCTCATCCAGCTGTTTCTTCTTAAGTTCTTGCTTCTCCAGAGCCTTTGCTTTCTGCGCTTTAGCATCAGAATCCTTGACATCCGCCTTCTTGCTTTCTTCAACCTTTTCTTTGGATATCTTTTCAGCAACAACCTCAGATTCTTCCGCCTTCTGGACCTTCTTTTCGGCATCCTTCTCTGCTTGCTTCTGTTTCATCTCATCGAGTTGTTTCTCCTCGAGTTCTTGCTTCTCCAGAGCCATTGCTTTCTGTGCCTTAGCATCAGAGTCCTTGACATCCGCCTTCTTGCTTTCTTCAACCTTCTCTTCGGATATCTTTTCAGCAACAATCTCAGATTCTTCTGCCTTCTGGGCCATCTTTTCGGCATCCTTTTCAGCTTGCTTCTGTTTCTTCTCATCCAGTTGTTTCTCCTCGAGTTCTTGTTTCTCCAGAGCCTTTGCTTTCTGTGCCTCATTATCAGAGTCCTTGACATCCGCCTTCTTGCTTTCTTCAACCTTCTCTTCGGATATCTTTTCAGCAACAACCTCAGATTCTTCCGCCTTCTGGGCCTTCTTGTCAGCATCCTTCTCTGCTTGCTTCTGTTTCATCTCATCGAGTTGTTTCTCCTCGAGTTCTTGCTTCTCCAGAGCCATTGCTTTCTGTGCCTTAGCATCAGAGTCCTTGACATCCGCCTTCTTGCTTTCTTCAACCTTCTCTTCGGATATCTTTTCAGCAACAATCTCAGATTCTTCTGCCTTCTGGGCCATCTTTTCGGCATCCTTTTCAGCTTGCTTCTGTTTCTTCTCATCCAGTTGTTTCTCCTCGAGTTCTTGCTTCTCCAGAGCCTTTGCTTTTTGTGCCTTTGCATCAGAATCCTTGACATCAGCCTTCTTGCTTTCTTCAACCTTCTCTTCGGATATCTTTTCAGCAACAACCTCAGATTCTTCTGCCTTCTGGGCCTTCTTGTCAGCATCCTTCTCTGCTTGCTTCTGTTTCTTCTCATCCAGTTGTTTCTCCTCGAGTTCTTGTTTCTCCAGAGCCTTTGCTTTCTGTGCCTCAGCATCAGAATCCTTGATATCCGCCTTCTTGCTTTCTTCAACCTTCTCTTCGGATATCTTTTCAGCAACAACCTCAGATTCTTCTGCCTTCTGGGCCATCTTTTCGGCATCCTCTTCAGCCTGCTTCTGTTTCTTCTCATCCAGTTGTTTCTCCTCGAGTTCTTGTTTCTCCAGAGCCTTTGCTTTCTGTGCCTCAGCATCAGAATCCTTGATATCCGCCTTCTTGCTTTCTTCAACCTTCTCTTCGGATATCTTTTCAGCAACAACCTCAGATTCTTCCGCCTTCTGGGCCATCTTTTCGGCATCCTTTTCAGCTTGCTTCTGTTTCTTCTCATCCAGTTGTTTCTCCTCGAGTTCTTGCTTCTCCAGAGCCTTTGCTTTTTGTGCCTTTGCATCAGAATCCTTGACATCAGCCTTCTTGCTTTCTTCAACCTTCTCTTCGGATATCTTTTCAGCAACAACCTCAGATTCTTCTGCCTTCTGGGCCATCTTTTCGGCATCCTTTTCAGCTTGCTTCTGTTTCTTCTCATCCAGTTGTTTCTCCTCGAGTTCTTGTTTCTCCAGAGCCTTTGCTTTCTGTGCCTCAGCATCAGAATCCTTGATATCCGCCTTCTTGCTTTCTTTAACCTTCTCTTCGGATATCTTTTCAGCAACAACCTCAGATTCTTCTGCCTTCTGGGCCATCTTTTCGGCATCCTCTTCAGCCTGCTTCTGTTTCTTCTCATCGAGTTGTTTCTCCTCGAGTTCTTGCTTCTCCAAAGCCATTGCTTTCTGTGCCTCAGCATCAGAGTCCTTGATATCCGCCTTCTTGCTTTCTTCAACCTTCTCTTCGGATATCTTTTCAGCAACAACCTCAGATTCTTCTGCCTTCTGGGCCATCTTTTCGGCATCCTTCTCAGCTTGCTTTTGTTTCTTCTCATCCAGTTGTTTCTCCTCGAGTTCTTGTTTCTCCAGAGCCTTTGCTTTTTGTGCCTTTGCATCAGAATCCTTGATATCCGCCTTCTTGCTTTCTTCAACCTTCTCTTCGGATATCTTTTCAGCAACAACCTCAGATTCTTCTGCCTTCTGGGCCATCTTTTCGGCATCCTTCTCAGCTTGCTTTTGTTTCTTCTCATCCAGTTGTTTCTCCTCGAGTTCTTGTTTCTCCAGAGCCTTTGCTTTTTGTGCCTTTGCATCAGAATCCTTGATATCCGCCTTCTTGCTTTCTTCAACCTTTTCTTCGGATATCTTTTCAGCAACAACCTCAGATTCTTCTGCCTTCTGGGCCTTCTTGTCAGCATCCTTCTCAGCTTGCTTCTGTTTCTTCTCATCCAGCTGTTTCTCCTCGAGTTCTTGTTTCTCCAGAGCCTTTGCTTTCTGTGCCTCAGCATCAGAATCCTTGATATCCGCCTTCTTGCTTTCTTCAACCTTCTCTTCGGATATCTTTTCAGCAACAACCTCAGATTCTTCTGCCTTCTGGGCCATCTTTTCGGCATCCTTTTCAGCTTGCTTCTGTTTCTTCTCATCCAGTTGTTTCTCCTCGAGTTCTTGTTTCTCCAGAGCCTTTGCTTTCTGTGCCTCAGCATCAGAATCCTTGATATCCGCCTTCTTGCTTTCTTCAACCTTCTCTTCGGATATCTTTTCAGCAACAACCTCAGATTCTTCTGCCTTCTGGGCCATCTTTTCGGCATCCTTCTCAGCTTGCTTCTGTTTCTTCTCATCCAGTTGTTTCTCCTCGAGTTCTTGCTTCTCCAGAGCCTTTGCTTTTTGTGCCTTTGCATCAGAATCCTTGACATCCGCCTTCTTGCTTTCTTCAACCTTTTCTTCGGATATCTTTTCAGCAACAACCTCAGATTCTTCTGCCTTCTGGGCCATCTTTTCGGCATCCTTTTCAGCTTGCTTCTGTTTCTTCTCATCCAGTTGTTTCTCCTCGAGTTCTTGTTTCTCCAGAGCCTTTGCTTTCTGTGCCTCAGCATCAGAATCCTTGATATCCGCCTTCTTGCTTTCTTCAACCTTCTCTTCGGATATCTTTTCAGCAACAACCTCAGATTCTTCCGCCTTCTGGGCCATCTTTTCGGCATCCTTTTCAGCTTGCTTCTGTTTCTTCTCATCCAGTTGTTTCTCCTCGAGTTCTTGTTTCTCCGGAGCCTTTGCTTTCTGTGCCTCAGCATCAGAATCCTTGATATCCGCCTTCTTGCTTTCTTCAACCTTCTCTTCGGATATCTTTTCAGCAACAACCTCAGATTCTTCCGCCTTCTGGGCCATCTTTTCGGCATCCTTCTCAGCTTGCTTTTGTTTCTTCTCATCCAGTTGTTTCTCCTCGAGTTCTTGTTTCTCCAGAGCCTTTGCTTTCTGTGCCTCAGCATCAGAATCCTTGATATCCGCCTTCTTGCTTTCTTCAACCTTTTCTTCGGATATCTTTTCAGCAACAACCTCAGATTCTTCTGCCTTCTGGGCCATCTTTTCGGCATCCTTTTCAGCTTGCTTCTGTTTCTTCTCATCCAGTTGTTTCTCCTCGAGTTCTTGTTTCTCCGGAGCCTTTGCTTTCTGTGCCTCAGCATCAGAATCCTTGATATCCGCCTTCTTGCTTTCTTCAACCTTCTCTTCGGATATCTTTTCAGCAACAACCTCAGATTCTTCCGCCTTCTGGGCCATCTTTTCGGCATCCTTCTCAGCTTGCTTTTGTTTCTTCTCATCCAGTTGTTTCTCCTCGAGTTCTTGTTTCTCCAGAGCCTTTGCTTTCTGTGCCTCAGCATCAGAATCCTTGATATCCGCCTTCTTGCTTTCTTCAACCTTTTCTTCGGATATCTTTTCAGCAACAGCCTCAGATTCTGCAGCTTTCTGGATTTTCTCTGCATCCTCTTTAGCTTGCTTTTGCTTCGTATCGTCCAGTTTCTGTTCTTCGATAGATTGTTTTTCCAAAGCCTTTGCCTCTCGAAGTTTGTATTCTTCATCAAGTTTATTGATATCTTCCACCTTTTCTTCGGATACTTGTTTAGCAGGAATTTCAACCTCCATAATTTCTTCTGCTTCTCTATGTTGTGTTTGTTTTCCAATCAAGTCTTTCAGTTCTTCACAAATGTTCAACATCTTTTGCGTAACATTGTGAATCTTTCCATGGACAACAGCAGTATGAAGATCTCCTTGTTTCTTCTCAATATAGTCATACTCGCCGAGCAAAATCGTCTTAATTTCTTCAATCTTTGGCTTTAAGATTTCCGTCTTTTCGTCTAGTAGGTCGTCAAGTATTATGAAAATGTCCATTAGATTCTGTTGCAAGCTGATCATCTTTTCGGATGACTTATCTAAATGTTGCGTAGACTGAATTTTCTCAGAAATCCTTTCCAGATTAACAAGTTTCGGCACCAACAGGGATGGTTTGGTGAACATGTTGCTCTCGTCGATAAGCTGAATGGAAGCTTTAGTTAGAATCACATTTGTCTTAATTTCCTTAAGATAGTTGTGAATCAGTTGCTCAGCGGCATCTGGGCAGGCCTCTAGAAGGGCTTCGATAAATTCTTCCGCGAGTTGCTTGTCATTTTGTTCATTTGCTGCCTTCCCGTCATAGGTGTGAACGATATGCTCTCGTAATTTGAAAATGGACTTGGCTACCTTGTCAACATCACTGAGATTCTCGATAATATCTTGACTTTCTGTCACAATTGAGTGCAATACCTCGTTATCTGTGCCAAGAGCAAGTGCCTGAGATAGGACCAAGAACTTTTCCTTCAGAGTTTCTGAGTTTTGGGCCTTCTTGTCAGCATCCTCCCCAGTCTGAATTGCTTTAGCATCGGTTTGTTGTTCCTCAACTGACAGCCCACTTTCTTCGACCTGTTCTATTGATATCATTCCAGTAGTTTCAGATATATTTATATTTTGGTCATCTTGCTGGACATCCTTCTTAGCTGACTCAATAGGTTCCTCGATAACGTTTGGCTTTTTAACTTCAGAATCAGTGTCTTCTCGAAGGTCCTCTCTCTCTTCGTTCCAGTCAGATTCCTGGGCCGAGTCGGGTTCTTTTTGGAGTTCGGCAAGTGAAACATTCAGTTCAGTTAGCTTCTGTTTGAGATTATTCAGTTGCAGCTGCAGGGTTTCTATGAGACTGAATTGCTGTGCGGTAATCTGCGTTAGTTGAGGCTGAGAAAGAATTTCTTTCTCGATTTGAATTAGTGTCGCTTCCAACTGAGCAATAGCCTCCGCGTTTTCGTCGAGCAGAAGAATGCTTTGGGGATTATTGGCTTGCAGTCCCTCCTCGATTTCAGTTAGGAAGGCTTTACCTGACGATACGTTTTCGATTATCATTCCAATGTCAACGGGCACTGTCTGTTCAAGTGGAATCAGAGTTAGGGCCTTCAAGTCTCCAGTAATGGAGTCGATTTCCTGCAGCAGTTCTATGATGCGAATCGAGTTCTCGTTGTTCTCAATGAAGTCAAAGACAGTTACCAGGCTGCTCTGGGTTTTCAACAGGCCACCCAACAGTTCATTGCTGGCCCCCTCGCTAGCCTCATTGAGACTTCTGAATGCAGCCATCAGACTAGTCTGAAGCTGAACTACTACCGCTGATGATTTTTCAACATCAACGTTGGGTTGAGCGGCCACAGTTTCTATGGAATGCAAAAGATTCCCAATGGGTGCCTTCAGGGTGATAAGCTCCTGTGCTTCTGCACTCTGGCAGTGGACAACGAAGTTCTTGAAGACTTGCTCGATTTTGCCGAACATCTCCTGTGCCAATTGGGTCTCCAGTACTGGCAAAGAAAGAAGTATGTCCTCGAAAGCACTCTCCACATTCTCCAAAGAGTCGACCAGTCCCGATTCATAGGTGTGCACTAGACACTCCTTCAATTTGAACATGGTACGAGCAATTTTCGCCTGAGCCAAGACAGTTTCCTGCTGATCGTTGTCCGAGACAAGGGCGGCTTGTATGCTCTCCAGATCGGACTTCAGCTGCTCCATTATTTCACCCACTTGCTGGAGTTCTTCGCTGGCGTCGGTTTGGGTGACCTCCAGACAGGCCTCGAGTTGTTTGATGCCACTCGCCACACCTTGCTGAATATCGAATACTTCCACCTTTGGCTCTTCCTCAACGGCAGCTATCTCCTTGATGTTATCCGAAACGGTTTGTTTATGGCCACTAGTCTTGAGATCCGAAATGTCATCCTGGGTGGATAAATCCATGGCATGTTCCAACACACGAGTGTCGATCTGTTCACAGTATTCCCTTACATCGCGCAGTGGTGTGGCCAATGCTTTCAGTTTCGAAAGTTCCAGATCACCGATATTTTTGACTCCACTGTGGGCAATGTACTCCTCCACATGCAGGACACATCGTTCCAGACTGCAGAGGGCCTCGGCAAAAGTGCCCTGATGACTGGACTCCGACAAAGAATGAGCAGCCTCCACGACGTTTGTCTCCTGCACCAGAGCGATGCTGTTCTGCAGTTCCTGCATCTTGACTATGGCTGCACGGACCTGCTGGCCAGTATTGCCGGCCAGAGAAGTCACATCAACGTCTTCACGATGAGATAAAACCGAAGATATTCCATGGTTTAGGTCCGCGAGCATGGCAACGACATCTGGCGAACCCGAAGGTTTCTCCCCGCTTAAAGGCTCTGCTTCTGGCTCCGTGGGCAATGACTCTGCAATCGACTTAAGAACTGAGACATCGTCCAATGTTTCCGATAGATCTTCCACAGATGCCCTCAAAGGGTGAACCCTTTCGAGCACGTGAATCAGGCTTGAGAGCTGACTGGCTATGCTGAGTTTCTCGTCCGTGCTCTGCCTCTGTTGGCCAACAATTTCGCTAAACTGATGAAGGGCATTCAGGAAATCACCTTCCGACTGAGCTGCTGTATTATCAAGGGCTCTAGCCAGGTATGCAAAGCTTTTGCCACACTCGAACAAGACTCTGGATGTGTTGGCCTCGTTCACGTCGAGAGTTGTCTCCGCCTCGCTGAAGGTTGCCAGCCCCTTGGCAGTCTGCAGGATACGCAACAGCGACACTTGCGCTTCGTTTGCAGATGCCTTGACAGTTTCAGTGGCTCTGGGGCTTTCACTCAGTTTGTTTAAAGCCACCTGCAGTGTTTCAATGTTACCAATGGCCTCGTCCAGGGAAACTTTTGTCTCCAGCACCCGCCGTAGAGCGCTAAAAGATTTGTCCTGCTGCAGCTGCGAGGCCTGCTGTTCATCCTCCTGGATCTCCTGCTGAAGAATCTTAAATTCGTGCTCTTCAATGTCGATGACAGCGTTGCGAATGATGCTTCTAATGTTGTCGAGCGTCTGCAGTGCTTGCTGGTCGGGATCTCGTGCAGTGAGGAGCAGGCCATGGCCCTTCTGGGCGTTATCCTGCAACATGCTCAGTGGCTCAATTAGATCTGCCAGCGACCCGGAAATAGTCTTGACCTCTGTCTGGCGAATACAGTAGTTGAGTTCATCCACTGGGCGCTTGAGTCTGTCGAGCAGCTCCACGTGATGCCTCGTTATATCTCTGTCCAGGATGGTGCCGATCAATGCCGATAGCTCATCCTTCAGATTTAGCAAGCGGATTTTCACATTCGAGGAGAGACGAGGCGAAATCCTCTCAATGTTCGTTTCAAAATGCAAGACTGCCTGCGCAAACGACTGCAGGAGTTTCTGCGTATCGGCCACATCCAGTGCGGGCTCGGGTCGGAGCTCCTGCTCCGCCGCATCAGTCATCGCTGCCTGGCCACTTTCCAGATCTTGCCCCAGCTGCGCCAGGCCATTCTGTATCTCCTGCAGGGGCGGCACCATCGATTCCACGGTGCTAACCGTCAGCATGCCTCCCTCCACACTGTCAGATTTCTCGTTGAGAATCACCTCGAGTCCCTTATTAAGCTCGAACAGCGGCGGCGTCACAATGTCAAGGATGGCCATATTGATTTTCTGTTCCATCGACTCGGATCCTGCCAGGGATTCGGTCTTGTCTTCGATGGACTGCAGGGTGCTCTGCAGCTGCTTAATGGGCTCCACAATGCTTGCGAGCACTTTCTGGTGCACTTTCTTGTAGATTTGCTCCTCCGAGTCTTCCAGAGAGAGCTCCATCTCCACACGCTCCAGTGCCTCTTGTATCCTTGCCACTGGCTGGCAAATATCCTTGAGAGCGCTCGCTTCACTGGGCAAATTGGCCTCCGATATGGTGGCAAAGGATACAGAATCGGGCACATCCTGCATCTTCTCGACGGCTTCGGTAAAATGCTTAGCCGCCTCCAGTTCCTGTGCCTCCTGCAGCAGTGCCTGCGACTTGATGGTGCCCTGTGTGATATCCAGTCCCTGCTGGATGTCATCGGCGGTGAGCTCTATTTGTGCCCTCAGGCACTCCGACTCGAATCGTCTGCTGACGATTTTCAGCTCCTCCAGGGCCCGCTTCATTTGATCTGCTACGCTGTCTATGATGCAGACACTGGTGCGTTGAATGAGCGTTGCCCCGGTCTCATCGATCTCCACACACTTCTCAATGACCTGCAGACCCATGTGGAGTTTGCGTATATCCTCGTCCATGGACTGGATGAGGCCATCGATCTGTGTCTCGCCAGAGTAGACGCGTAGCTTCGACTCGATTTGCTTGATCGGATCGATAATGTTACGGATGATGGCAATGCTCTGATCTGCCGCAGCCGCTGTCATCATCATGGTGGACTGCTCGACCACCTCGTTCTCCACTACCGTGAGATGCTTCTCAATTACCTTGAGAAGCTTCGCTAGGGGCACTAGGGCCATAAGATTTCGATTGATTTCTCCCTCGTCGGTGACTGCTTTTGGGTGGGATTTCGGGGTCACCAATAGACCATCACCCAC
This sequence comes from Drosophila athabasca, assembly GCA_008121215.1. NCBI lineage: Eukaryota > Metazoa > Arthropoda > Insecta > Diptera > Drosophilidae > Drosophila > Drosophila athabasca. Next base: position 1,724,602 of record VMQQ01000019.1, on the reverse strand, counting down.
TGCACCGGAAATGTCCTGCAGCCGGGCCTCATCCTCGTTGGTCTTTGATGAATCGCTGTCGGCCGATGGCTTCTTGGACTTTTTCCTCTTTGGCGCCGACAATGACTCTGGGTCCTGCTCCGGGCTGGCCTGAGATGCAGAGCGGGTGGCCACCTTCTGGGATGTGGACATTTGAGCACTGGCAAAGGTCTGCAGATCCGATGTCTCTTCCTCCCCTTCCTGGCTACCCGAAGCAGAGGCCGAGGCCTTGGATAAACTGAAGAACTCGTCTGTCTCAGTGGGGCGCGACTTTTTCCGCTTCCGTATGGGGGCCGACAGCGACAGTTCCTCCTCCATTTTCTCAAAGGATTCTTGCACATATTGCTGCGTCTCTTTGTCCAGTTTTCCTTCCCTTCCGGACGACCCATGCACTGTGATCTCTGTTATTGATATGTCATCCATATCCGCCTCGGTGCGCATATCCTCCTCATGGCTGAAATACTCGGGGGCTATGTCAATGACAACAGCTTCCATCAGTAGCTTTCCCGACTGAGAAGTCTCCTTGACAAAGCGCAACGGTGGCAGCTCAACGATATTGTGCTCCGTCACATGCTCTGATATTTGGTCTGCATACATTTCCACAATCTTGAGGGCCTCCTCCTCGGTGAGATCGGGCGTTTCGTAGAGAGAAACGGAGACCTCTTTGCCATCGAAGGAGAATGACACATCGCCCTTCTCGTCAATGGTTATGTCGCCAACTGGTGTCTCATACATCTGCGATGTGCGCTCCTCTTGAATTGTGGAGAGCGAGTAGTTCCTCTGAAGCTCGTTTTCGTGTAGCTGTTCACTCTTCTGGGCCTGGGCCTGGTTCTGACTCCTTTGGGCGTCCTCAAAGCCCAGCAGCGATGCAGAGCTGGCGACGACACCCATGCAGTTCCTGGCTTCGCATGTGTACGTGCCAAGGCAGCAGGTGCCATCCTGGCCAGAGATGATTCGATGAATGTCGCCGGGTTTAAGTTCCACTCCATCTTTGTACCACTTCAGCACCGGCTGGGGCACGCCAATGACCTTGCACTCGAGATTCACGGCTCCCTCCTCGGTGAGCACCGCTCGCAGACACTCGAGGAAGCGAGGCTTCTTATAGTGCCGGGGTATCTGAAGCTTCAGGAAGCAAGACGTGATGCTGGTGCCAAAATCATTGACGGCCACACACTTCCACTCGGCCTGGTCCACAAACTCGACCGCCTTGATGTCCAGCAGCCAGCAGTCGTCGCTCTCGCCGCGATAGTGATTGTATCTGTCGTTCGGATCGATGGGCAGCTCATCCCGAAACCAGGACAGTATGGGATCCGGGGTGGCCTTCACCACCACCTTGAACTGGAAGGGTTCGTTGATTTTGGCATCGGTGCTCTTCAGGCCCGTCAGAAACTTGGGTGCCTGGTTCTGCTGCGTGAATACCATGCGCTCCTCATCGGTAAGCTGATTTTGTATGTCCTCCACGGTGAGCACGGCCGTACTGCTCGTCTCTCCCATACAGTTGCGGGCAATGCAGCAATAGGTGCCCAAGGAATTGGTTCCTGTCAGCTGGTAAACATCCCCAGGCTTCAATTCATGGCCATCCTTGAACCATTTGAGCACAGGCGTTGGGAAGCCCACCACCTTGCACTCGAAGGAGACGAGACCCTCTTCAGTAAGAACGGCGCGAAGACTCTCCATGAACCTGGGCTTGCGATAGTTTCTGGGAACTGCAAAGAGATGAATTAGAATGAATTCCGAGGCGGATCTCTGGTTAATCTTCACTCACTGTCCATGTTAACTGCACAGGTGGAGATGCCCACACAGCCCTCAAAGCTGGTGACCACACATTTCCATTCCCCGGCATCGCAGGACTCCGATGGCTTAATCTCGATCATGTAGACACCCAGGCCATCTTCAATCAGCTTATACCGCTCGGCGGTCTCCACACGTCCATCGGTGTTGTACCAGCTGACGCTCTTGGGCCAGGGCGGAACCACCACTGAAAAGAAAACAATTTGAACAAATAGTTCTCACAGATACGACACAAAGGTGAGAGCGGAAGCCGAGAGAGCTTTGTCTGTTGTCTGTCTCTCACTGCCTCCGCTCCGCATTTTTTGTTTCCTTCTCGCGGGCAAAGCAATTATCGGTTTTGTTTTGGTCCCGCACTCGCTGCGATGTGATGCGATGCGATGCTGTTGACCTGCCCCAACATTTGAGGCATTCCAACCATTTAATCGAGTTCAAGTTTCTAGAGCACGATCGTCGTGGTCTAAAAACAAACAAGCGCCGGCGAGAATTGAACTATATTCGCAGATACACGAATACGAATGCGAATGCGAACCACAAGTGTCCGAGTGTCCGAGTGCCCGAGAGAAAGATAAACAAAAATGGTTTGGCTCTGGGCCAACAGCAGATCAGCCACGAAACGAGCGACGTCTGCGTATTGCTCACCTTGACAGCCGAGAATGATTGTCTCGCCGATGTGGACGCTCATGTCCCGCAGTTCGTTTGTGAATATCGGAGGCGGCGCATTACTCGAAACGCTGCGGAAAGAGAAGCATTAGAATGAGCATCAGCATCACCGAAGAGCTGCTGCGGCCAAAGAGACTCGACTCACTTGTCCGCTGGCTTTAGAGAGCCCTCTCGACTGCCGCGTCCCACCACATGAACCTTGGAGCTGGAATAGGTGACGCCCATGCAGTTCCTCGCCTCGCAAGTGTACGTCCCGAGGGATGTGGGATCATCGGCATTGGCGGTCAGTGCAAAGATGTCGCCAGCCTTGATCTCCTTGGAGTCCTTGAACCAGCGCAAGTGCGGCGTGGGCACCCCCACCACCTTGCACTCCAGCGAAACAGTTCCCTGTTCTGTCAGCACGGCCCGCAGCTCCTCCACAAACTCGGGCGTCTTGTAAGCCTTGGGCACCAGAACGTTCACAGTGCCCAGGCACGAGTTTCGACCGCCAAAATTCTCCGCCATTAGCATCCACTGACCCCCATCGTCCAATGTCACGGGGCTCACTTCCAGGTAGTGGAACGTACCCTCGTTGACCTCTGTGATGCGATCATTCTCACACACTCTCCTGTCGTTTCTGTACCATGTTAGCTGCAAAATTACACGGTATTAACTGGTTGCCACACAACACACAACGTCGCAAAGAGAAGAGTCGATAATTGTGGATTTTTGCTCACCTTAAGATCTGTTGAGCTGCGTATTTCGGTAAGGAGACGTGTTCGTGTACCCACTTTGACAGACAGATCGACCAGGCGCCGCAGGAACACAGGCGGATCGTCTCCGGTCGATCTGTCCTCGACAATGAGTTCGACGTGCCTGCGCACCACATCGTTGCTTTTCGTTCGTGCGAACAGCGTGTAATGCCCGGCATCCTCCCGCTGCACGTGCTCCACGGCCAGCTGGACGGCATTGCTGGTCTGCGTTATCCGAAAGCGATCGGAGTTCTCAATGGGTATCTCTCCCCGGCTCCTGAAAGGGAAAGATTAGGGCCACACCAAGAAGTGGTCAATATACGGGGTGAGTAGGCGTAAAGGGGCAGCAGAGGGGGAGATAAAGCGAAATCGATATACGTATGGCTGAAATGGAGGATTCACCTTTTCCTGTAGACGGACGAGGCCGAGGACAGCGTGCCGTTGATCTGTTTATGTTCGTTGCACTGACAGCATTTGGAACATCCGTTGCCCATGGCGTTTCACTGGCCTGGGGATAATTTCTGTTCAAATAATTACCGCCAGCAATTCGGTTTTCGTTCGCTATTCGCTATTGATTGATTGATTTGTCTAATTTTAGAACATGAAAGAAGGCTAGAAGCCTTAAATTTGTACCTCTGCAGTCCCCTGTCGTAACTATGACAGCTATATGATCAGAATTTAAACTGAAATTCTTTAGAAAATCATTCCAGAACATGTAAAGATTGATCTGTTTTTAGAAACAAGCATGAACGGTCAATCCTGAAGGCCCACCACTCGAAAAATATGGGACAATTGTTTCTGCGAACTGTTTTTTGTCGAAGGAATTCTCACTAACTTTATTTTTTTATTTATTAAGTATACGCCACGGGCACCCCCAGATTTACGCACTACGTAATTGATTTATTGATTGCCGATTTCAAGAATACATGACTATATTCTTGAAATGATTGGAAATACTTGCTTCACTGAGCTACATATCCCACGATCCCCAAGAGCACATACATATAACGAAAATACAATACACGTGCCGGCGATTCTATTGAAACTTTTTGGGGGGCTTGGTGAACGTCATTTATTTATTTATTTTTGGCAGGATTATTGACCAATAAAACAGAACCTCATAAAACAAAACAATGGAAGAGAAAGATGACTGAAAATATCTTTGAACCGAAACAAGAATGTTTATAAATAAATGCTCGAACTTGCGGCGGTGCGAGAATTAATTGAATTTTCTTTTCTTTCTTTTCTGTTTCGTGTTTAACACTTCACAAGAAGACGAAGACTCAGGCCGCAATAATTTAAACGTTAGCTAGACAAACGGCAAAAGCGTCGTGGCAGCCAAACTTTTTGCCAAACTTATTTCGGGCTGCGTATTTCATGTTGAGCGCTAATAACTTGTTGTTTCGCTGTCGTTTCTCTGAGGTGTTTTCGTGTAGTGTTTGTTTTTCATGCACAAAATCGCAGAGATCGAGAATTTTCATTCAAACTGTTTCTTGTTTTCAGTTTCTTTTGTGTCTATCTGTTTCTATCTGTTTGGGGCCCAGTCCCAGTCCGAGGCATTTATTTATTTATTTATGCTCTCGCGGATATTGCTAAACATCTGACCGCCCGACTCTCTTTCTCTTTGTTTTCTCAGGCAAGGCAATTATGTAATTTTCAATTTCGTTTGAAAAACTATTTTCAACACTTTTAGGGCATAAAATTGAAACATTTTGACGCACGCCACACCGAATTCCGTTCAATACCCGAGACAATTTCACTGGCGCAACCCGAAAAATCACGGACGACGGAGCACCGACGGAGGAGGAGGCAACGCGACGCGTCGCGGGCCGATGCGATTTGTTAATGCAGCTATATTTAGACGATCGTTATAGTTTTCAGGCCCGCCACACGCAAAATATGGGACAGGTACCAGGTACTGCTCCCCCAATTGTTTGTGGGAACTGTCTTGTGTCGAAGGAATTCTCACTAACTTGATTGATTCCGTTATATACGATATGTGATTTATTAAGTATACGCCACGGGCACCCCCAGATTTACGCACTACGTATACACGTTCGATCTCTGTGTATATATAGAACTTTCGTATGGCCGAACACGAATATCTGCCTGCTGGGCAACGGATATGTTAATGCGCCGATCGTCAAAGTGGAACTGTCCGCTCATTTCGGTGGGCCAGAGGCACGCCATACGCCATACGCCATAGACCCCTAGAGCAAGTTGAGCAATGCCACAGCCCGCAGCAACCGAAGGAGGGGCACAGCTCTAGCTCTCGTGGCGCAGTCGCCGGTGGAACCGCTCTCTCCCTCTCTCTGGGTATCTGCTCAATAGAGCGTTTGAAGGAGAAATCATATGTTAATGCGCAAAATTCTGCCATTATGCAGACCAGGCACACACTAGGACCGGACGGGATGCGGGCAAGGTCTGAGTGAATCACCAGCGACAAGTGCACAGGTAAACGAGCAGAACAGAACAGAACTGAACTGAAAGATTTATAGGTGGATATGACTTACCATTCGAATTTGAAGGGCAACAATTCGGACTCCTCATCGTCCTCGCAATCGATTTTCACAAAGAACGTGGCCCGCTCGTTGGGTATGCAGCGGATCAAAGAGCTGGAGTTATCGCTGAACGTGATGCGGGGTGGTGGTCTGGATCGCTGGATCGTTTCCGATGCTTGTTCCTGGCCAGGAGGTTCTGTCAAGGAGAATGAGGAATATCATTTATATGAGAATGCATGACTAATCGGCTTTTATGTTGCGGTGTCGCGGGAAGTTTCACAAAAGATAAATTATACTAAATATTTGCAGAAATGTCAAAGATTCCCCCAAAAGAACTAAACATAAATTTCATGCCGGCAACAAGGCAGGCGCGCACCCACAATTCCCTTGGATATTCGACTAAGAGATACCCTCAAATGTGCAACTTTCCTATAGGATTCGGTGGAAACATTATTACTATCTTCTAAAAAGTTAAATTTGTAAGCTCCAAAAGTCTTATGAATTTATCAACTGATCTTCAAAATGTATTCTAAGGTAGAATATTGACCGCTATACCCTCTAAACACATCGAGTATTCGGAATATGCACTAAAAATAGTTCCAAATATTATTCATACACGCAAGACAAGAAGAACTATACTATTCTCGACCGTGTCGTATCTTTCCTTTCCGCCTGAGAAACCGTAATCAAATGTGATTCCTAAATAATATTGAAATATTAAGGAACATCTCGTTCTTGGCTGAGGACAGAATGACCAGACCAGACCAGCAGCAGCGCATTTTCCAACGTACAATTATGAAAATTTCCCATACACATTTCACAATTACGTAACTCGCGCACTGGGGCCGCTGCTACATAGAAGACTAGCCAGACACGGTTACGGACAAAGACGGAGCCCGTGGCATGCCATAAAAATACACACAAATACTCAGAAGATCCCATTGTCTGTTCGGGATTGGGCCGCGCCGGGCCCAGAAACAGAACAGAACCAAGAGGGTGGGGGCGGGGGGCTAAAAAAGGAGAAATCGTTCGCTTTCCCGGTGTCTGGGCCTTACCTACTACGACGGCAGCCTCTTCAGCGGCGGCTGCTGGCGATGTTTCCATGTTCAGGTCTCTATCTCGCTATATAATTAGCCAAAAACAGGGCCACCGCGAGAACAGAGGACCGGCTCGGGGGTACGGGTACACACTTTCAGGACTACTTTCTCTGTAGGATTAGGGCTCTGTACCGAAAATGTTGAAATATTTTTAAAAGCGGCTTTAGCCGACTGGCGATTTTCTTATTTATTTATATTTAGAACTCTCGACGAACACCAACGTGAACGAACCACTGGTAATAATTGAAATTTTCCACTTTTTCGATTGGTAATTACTTGGATTTCTTGAAAAGAATATATTGGTTAATAATATAATTGGGTATATTCAGATTTTTGGCCTTTTCTGGCATTGCAAATGGATGCGTTTCTTCTTCCAAATTCCACCGCACCAGACCAGACGCACTGCATAGACACACACAATCACACACTCACAGAAATTGACACATTTGTGAACACAGAAATGTTCTTTTCCTTTCTTTCTTTCTATATATAAATAATATATACAACACGGCGTTCGACGTCGAGGGCGCGCACCACGTCCAGTAGACACCTCCTGGATCTCCGATCGTTTTTCTCAGACTGAACAGAGCATACAACAGATCCAACAGTCCATGCCACTAGCAGAACTCACACACCGCGCAGATTGAGAGAGCGAGAACGAGAGAGAGACCAGACACCCAGAGAGATCTCTGAGAGAATTCCTGAGGATGAGCAAAGATTTGCGCATGTTTTTTCAAACTTTTATTTTTGATTCTGCAGCACAAACACGTACAAATGGTGCTCGTCTCCCATTAGGTATAAAATAAATACATTGCTTAGAGTACTGCTCTCCGTGTTTCCTTCTCAGGTGTAGTAAGTACAATACATGCTGCACTCGACCAGGCGCTAAGGCAATAATTTTGCTTATGCTAAGACACAAATCGATCAAAAGAACGGGTTACAGGTTAATTAATGGAAAAATACAAAAATTGCACGGAGAAAATCCACAAGTGGCGGCTACTTGTTGCCTCCTTGTACGTTTAGTTGTTCGTTAAAGCTAGCCCATTGTCGGTATTGTCCGGAGGGGAATCCTGCCTCAGACCGAATAGAAATGGGTATGGAATTTGGTGCGACACGAGGGCTCCGTAAAGGGCGAGAACCACGCCAGCGAGAATCGCCCAAAAACCGACTGAATGCTCTTGAGACGCGACTTCTTGGCCCATCGAGCCTCCTCCTTCTTCAGTTGCTCAATGCCCTGCAAAAGATAGAAACAAATCAATCAAATTCGTTCTCCAAACAATTGGCATTCACTCACTGTCTGATCGTTGAATATGGCCGTCAGCTGAGTGGCCAGCATTATGATGGTGAATATGCCAAACATCAGACCCTCGAACGTGAGAAAGAGCAGCAGGAATATGGTGGATGGCGGTGAATACGGTGAGCAGGTGCGCCAATCGTTTTTCACGCACTCAGCGAACTGCGTGAGCACCAGAAAGAGCGTATGCAGCGATATCGAGGCAATGTAGAACTGCAGAGAGAGGGAGAGTGAGCGAAGAGCGTGGGAAAAAGTTCCGCATTCGCTTACGGTAAAGAGTACAAAGTACTTTTGATTGTTCTCGCCCACGCAATTGTTGACCCAAGGACAGTGGTGATCCATTTTCCGAATACATCGCTGGCAGACGGAGCAATGATGGGCACGCTCGGGTTTGATGCTACAGCACTTGGGGCACTTGTAGAACATCTGACCCTCCCGATATCCCATCTGCTCAATCATCTCTTTGGTGGCATTTCCTCTAGGCACAGCGCCCTGCAAAGTGGGAACATGATAAAGTGCATGTGGAACGACTTTCGACTTGACTTTTACTTACCGGATCCGAGAGCATGGTGCGGATGTGGGAGGCGAATGCTAAGAACGCCAGCGCTTGGAATATAATCATGTTAATGGTACTGAACACTGTGTACTCGCTGGGTATCAGAATAAGCCGCATGACCACAAACTCGGCAAAGAGGATGAGCAGCCAAGTCATGATGACACAGACAATGCCACAGATATCCTTCACGCACCAGGCGCGATTACCGCAGCACCGATTGTGATGGTCCACATTGGCCAGGGCGGAATAGGAGTAGTTGTTCATGGTTTTTGGATACTAAAATGACACATCAATTCCGAGATAACATGGCGCGACAGCACACCACTGGCTATTCGGACGAATAGATAATGAAAAACTAAATAAAAATACAACTAAGAAAACTGCCACTCACAGTGAGGCGGAGACAATCAGCTGGCCGCGGCATTCGCCTGAAACGCAAACAGATGGCGAAAAATGCTCTAAGGTGGTTCATAAAATCGTTCATTTTCATATCATATCTTTCAAACTTAATCCAATTCACAGGCACAATACATATACAACCGTTAACGTTACTCTACAGATAATGGGGGGAATGAAGCTTAGGCACAAGTAAAAATATACAGAGATTAAAATATTAGGTCATTATGCGGGCGTTAGCTTGGCCTTTGGTTCTAGTAGTGCGCACAGGCCGGCCAGCGATGAAATCGCTCCTAGCAGGCCAATTGTCCGTGGGGTCAGACTAGTGTATCCCAGGGCCGTCAGGGGGATGAAGAAATCACACATGTTCTTCACTGTGTCCACTACAATGTCCTTGTGTCCCTGAATCATAACATACGACTGCAGGGCCAGGCGTTTGAAGTCCTGTGGGCTGTTAATACTTGTTTGCAATTTACAGCGCGATACGCCACTCCTGCAGCCGGACTTGTGAAGGTCCAGGACCCGCACTATCTCATAAAAGTCACGGCACAAGTTCATGATGATCGAAAAGAGCCAATACTTGTTGGCAATGTTTGACCAACGCTTTGCGTCCACTGTCGTCAGTCCCGTTCTCGCCAGCCACAGGAAATGGTCAGCGACCAGGAACAGGGACTGCGACAGCTTACTCAGGGTCAGAGTGACGCGAATGGTGAGGTCCGGGTAGTGTATTGTGCGTAGAGTTCCATAGAACACATCCAAACATTTTCCAAAACGAAGCACTAAGGATTAGCATGTATCAACAGGGCAATCGAATCGTATTGAATGAAACTCACGCTTTCGGAATGTGCTCAAGATGTACTCCACTGTCTTGAAGTTGTCCACCAGCGCTGGACTGGAGTTGGCCACCTCCAGCGAATCCCACATTGCTCGCGACGCATATTGAATTAGTCTGTTTTGGGGGTGAAATAAAGGTTACTGCGTTTTAAGCCCTCTTGGACAAACCCACTTACCTCGCTAGTTTATCCCGGCCAGCAGCCTGGTTATTCAACTGCACCCACTTGTCCATTTTCAATGACCAAAACAAAAACCAAAGTCCGTTTCATGTGCAAGGTACATGGTTTCAAGGTACATCGTTCTTTTCGGTATATTTCTAAGGTCGGACGGTATATTTTATTGGGACTTTTTGAGGGATTTTGTGAAGGATTTTGTGGAGACACATCATCCCAACAATTTCCTTTTTCATCCCATCATTTCCCTTACATTCCATGCTAGCAATTTCCCAAAATGTCCCTACGGGATTTTTGTTTTTGACCAATGAGAATCTTTAAAATTTTTGGCAGTTAAATTTTGATGATTTTGATTGGTTGAAAACAAAAAGTACGTATGTATACGTATATCCGTTACAAAACGGTGGTTGTAAATATATTAAGTAATTTAGAATTATTTTGTATTTCACACCATAATAATGTTTGTCTCTCTCCATAAAATTTTTATATTAGCCCCGTATGTGTTAAAACACACTTTTTTTTTTTATAAATATGTGCAAAATACAATATTAATTACGTTTTAAAGCAGCTAGGATAACAGAATTTTGACATAAATCAACGGAAAAAGGATATACAAATGTCGATACTACCGATTAATTACGTGCTCACTTATGTTTTATGCCTTGACCTTTATTGCTTAAACGTTATTTTATAAGCAATCTAAAGAAAAGGAGCAGTGGCGTAACTATAGAAGTGGGGGCCCCAGTCGGATATTCATTAAGTTTTTATGATTTTTAATTTTGAAAAGGATCTTTCAGCTGTAGCAATTGTAACTGGAATAGTTAAAAATAAAATCAAAGCTGTGCAAAGTTCTTGAAAACTCGAAGATAAAGCAGCCTTTTCAATAATTAACAAATTTGCAAGTTGCTTGACAGAACTGAGTTTTTCAATTTGTTTTTTGAGACATGATCGAAGAGATAGCAACTGTTCAGGAAATTTGTCGCCGATGTCTTCAGCATAAGTATCTGCAAGTATCACAGCTTCCCTGTCCAGTTCTTGGTCCGTCATTTTTGTCAATTCCTTAGGTTGGAGTACTCGAAAAGTTTTGATCACGTTCTTCAAACTTTTCAACCGAACAGTTTGAGCAGACGAATAGTAGTCTCTCCACAGAGCAGGCAGCTGTGCGAGGGTTTTGGCTTTTCCTCTGTTTTGTCTGCTTCATCGGACTCCTCCGTGTCAGAGTCAAAGAGATCCAGCTCTTGACCACTTCCCGTGCAGGCGTTGTAGTAGCGTCCAAAGTCTTGGGCCTCATATTCACCAGCTATGCGGGAGCTCAGCTCTGAGAGGCTGCAGCCCAATCCGTTGGGATAGTAAGAACGGAAGAAGGCAGATTTCTGCCAACGCAAAGATTGGTGGCAATTGGGGGTAAAGAAAGAGACACGACACTTAGAGTTGTGGAACTTCCCCTGGTTTTCGGTTTTTGTTTTTTTCGGGAAGAAATTTTCTTTTTAATTTTTTTCCATTGATTTTGTGTGATGAGTTGGTCTTAAGAAAATGTACACTTGAATATCAAATTGGTTAAGTTAAAAAGTGTAATTTCAATTATCTTGAATCGATTTTTGTTTGGTGCAGTAAAAAAGCATTGCAATTTCCAGCGCAGTCGGCATACGCACAGTGTAAACTTTCGTATAGCGTCGGCTCGACTGAGCTCAGACAGAATTCTGATCGGCAGCGCAGCGGCAGCGTGAATCGTGTGGCTTCGGCCCTATGCACAAAAGGCTTCATAATTCTGATTGGCTGTCGCACCGGCAGGGGAAATCAATCGTGTGGCTTCGTGTCTGTTGTCATAATTCTGATCGGCAGCGCCGCGGCAGCGAAATGAATCGTGTGGCTTCGGCCCTATGCACAAAAGGCTTCATAGTTCTGATTGGCTGTCGCACCGGTAGGGGAAATGAATGGTGTGGCTTCGTGTCTGCTGTCATAATTCTGATCGGCAGCTCTGCTGCAGCGAAAATATTTCGGGTGGCTTTGGCCATATGCATAAAAGGCTTCATAATTCTGATTGGCTGTCGCACCGGTAGGGGAAATGAATGGTGTGGCTTCGTGTCTGCTGTCATAATTCTGATCGGCAGCTCTGCTGCAGCGAAAATATTTCGGGTGGCTTTGGCCATATGCATAATTCTAGTTACGCCACTGGGTCCTATTTAATATTAAACAGAATATGGAAAGCGGGGAATATGATTTTCGTCGGTATTATTACGGTATATTTTTAAAATGAGAACGTAATTCTCGGTATATTTCTGATGGTCGGACGGTATATCTTATCGATAATTCGCGGTCACACTGGTCGCCACGTAAAGAGTGGTCCGAGATTTTTCAAAATTATTTAATTAAAATACTTGCAATAATGGCTGTAAGTAAATTGCTCAGAATGCGAGGGAATCGCCCAATAAACGTTTCGTTCTCTTACAGCCAACGCAGAAGGGCAAGCAGGGCACGAAGGGTGCCAAGCAAATCGTCGAAGAAAACAAGACCACATTAGCATTTTATAGGAACATGGCCATTGGCTGTGCTGCACCTGCTCTCCTATTGAGCTTTCTAGTCTTTGAATTTACCAAAGTCACCATCGTAAGTCTGATATCAGTGACAAACTGTGGCTTCCTCTTAAACTGATGTTGATGTCCTTTCCATTCTCCACAGATCATGTACATCCTTTCGTTGGCGATCCTTGGCGGTGCCTACCAGTTCATGGCGTTTATGTCACAAGCTAAGTACTCCGAAACAGGGGCTCTACTAGACTCCGGCAACGATCTGAACATGGAGGGCGGCATAGCGGAGTGAGTACTTGCATCTGAATCTGTTTCCAATTAGCATTGGCTAATCCTTCCTTCTTTGCTTGCAGAAATGTCAAGGACCTGATCATCCTTACTTCTGGAACATTACTAATGGCCCTCATCTCGAACTACTTCTGGCTGGTGCTGCTTCTGGCCCCCATACGAGCTGGCTGGATGCTCTGGGGCTCCTTCATAAAGCCCTGGCTGGCCCAGCGAAATGCCCAAGAGGAGCCCGAGCTGGACGAAAAGAAGCAGAAGAAGATGGAGCGGAAAATGCGCCGCATGAGATAAAAGCATCAACAGCATCGACTTTCGGTTAACTTTCGGTTTGGGTCCTCAGGGTCTGGCTTAAATATTTTTAAATGAGATTTTACGCTTAGATATTGCCTGGGTCTAGATGTGTGTGTGCGTTTCCAAATTATCCAAAAATGTTCAGCAAATTAAACTCCAGACAAAAGACAATCCCCGTAATTTTCAGCTACTTGAAGCATTTTGTGCGATTTAATTTTTTGTGAATTTTTCCGAGTGAACAGTACAGTACAGCTTTATATGACGCATTGACTCTCCACACCACAAAAGGCCCACAGACTACTATAATTAATTTGTTCTGTGAACGATCGTCCTGTACTGGTGTGTGCGTTGTAAATACATATACATTACGATATTGTTTATAAATAAATGTGTGCTTGAGTGCAAGAGGAACTAGTGCATTTTCCGCATCGTTTCTTAGCCTGGGAGGAGCATGGTTAAGTAAACCAAATATGTACGTTTAAAATAAGCGACAAAATGTAAAGGAATTAAGCTTTTTTTAACAATTTATTCTCTTGTTGTGCATCCAAACTAAGGTAAGGTATAAAATGAATTATGAAATAATATTGGGGTGTGATGTGGTTTGGAGCTCAAGATTTCCACTTATTGCCAAAGACCCTGCCCCCTGGTGGTTCTTCGAGACACACGCATCTATTACAGATTACAGAAAACAACATGGCCTAAATGTTTGATAACTTAAGAACTTTAAATGCAGGCTTTAGTGAGAAAAAAGGGACTGGGAGGGAGAGAGCGATGGGCGAAATTATAAGAGATTGTTCCGTCACATCCTATGCAGAGATAAACAGCTAATGGAGTGTGTTTTTTTTGTGGCCAACTCCTCCGTTTTTGCTTAACATCGTACATCTGTGCTTAACTACAACAACTTCCGAATAATATATATATGCTTTGTGTGTATATATATATATATATATATATATGTAGGTGTGTATAAATATATAACATCAGGGCTAGCTTCTCCGCCACGAGTATGTGCTTAGTTGTATTGCTCGGGAATGACATAGGAGATATCGTCCCATGGATGGCGATAGAGACCCTGTTTAAGACGCTTCTGATCCATATAATGGCCAATGAAACCTATGCTACGGCCCAGCACAAACAGAGAGTTGATGGCGCCCACATTGATGTACTCCTGCGCCTCCTCGCTGGAAAAAGGAATTGAAAAATTCATAAATATGCATTCCCATATAGAATAGAGAATATATCGCCTCCTACCTTGTGAAAGATCCACTGTTGCGCAGCATATCAACGAAAGCTGTGGCAATCACACCATCCACATTCAAAATCAAATTCGGCTTCTTGTTGGTGGTGATCTTCTCGACCTCCAGGGCGTATCTGAGCAGCGGACAGGCTGGGAAGTTCTCGAGGACAAACTCCTTGATGATTTTCACACGTACATCGGGATTGTTAATCGACTTGACGCGATGCCCAATGCCCAGTATCAGTTTCCCCTCCTTGCGCATCTTGTTCACAAACTCCATGGGATGCAAGTTGGTGTCGTACGCCTCCGAAAACTGTCTGGCCGAGCCATCCAGAGCACCACCAAAACGATCACCCTGAAAAAAAGTATTTTTTAGAAATCTTTCGGCAAAGAAAACGCAATTCATGCCACTTACAATTGTCAGCAGACCACTGACAACGGAAGACACTAGATCCTTTCCGGCACGGGCACACACAATGGTGTTGTGGGCGCCAGAGACAGCGGGTCCGTGATCGGCCGTCACCATGAGACACATTTCGAAGAACTTGCACACGTACGAGGGCAGACAGCGCTGGAACCAGAGCAGCGAGATGACACCACCAATGCCCACCTCCTTGCTGAGCACCTCCGAGATGGGCATGCCCGCGTAGATCAGCTCCTGGCCACGCTCATCGCAAATCGAGGTCATGAACGAGGCTGGCTTGCGGATGAGACCCAGCTCTCGGGCCCACGAGTAGTCCATGGGCACGGTCGGTGGCGGCACCTCCTCCTTGGGCACCACACGGCCCGTCTTCACCAGCTCACTGTACACGTGATGGATAAGCTCGCCGAGCGTATCGAAAGAGTCCGGGACATAGGCACGCGCCTCGCGCAGAGCCTTGTTCTTAGCCGTGGCCGTTTCACGGTCCGAGTTGGCGCAGGAGCCGGCGTGTCCGAACTGTACCTCAGAGGTGAACATGCTGGCACAGGTGCCGATGCACCAGGCCACCAGTGGCTTGGTGATGCGCCCATCTTGGAGAGCGGCGCACACATCGTACTCCTCGGTGCCGCCCACCTCGCCCAAAAGCACAATCAGCTTGGTCTCCGGATCGGCCTGGTAGCGCAGAATGTGGTCCATGAACGTCGATCCGGGATACCGATCGCCCCCAATGGCAATGCCCTCGATCACTCCGTCGGTGGCCTTCGATATGATGTTGTTCAGCTCGTTGGACATGCCGCCGGAGCGAGAGACATAGGCCACGCTGCCCGGACGATAAAGTTTCGAGTGGAGAATGTTGTCCAGCATGCCGCCAGTGTTGCCGATCTTGAAGCAGCCGGGCTTAACGCCGCCCACTGTGGCGGGTCCAATTATGGCCACACCCTTCTTGTCGGCCTCAAGGATCAGTTTGCGTGTCATGTTCTCGGGTATGCCCTCGGCAATGATGGCCACGGTGCGTATCTGGGGGAACTCCAGCACCTCCAGCGTCGACTCGTAGGCACTGCGCAAGGAGGCAAAGTTCACCAAGACATCGACCTCCTTGTTCTTGTGGATGGCATCGGACATCTTCTTATAGACGGGAATGAGGATCTCCTTGTGGCCCCAGTAGTATTTCTGCTTGTGATCGCCGGTGAATGGATATACCATGGCCACCACAGAGGGTTCTTCGCGTCTGCAGGGAGAACACATGTTGAAGAGAGCTTCAGTTAGGATTATATTTTAAATACTTGCCTGCAGATAAAATCAAAGTCGAGCATCGACTGCACTGCACGCTGCTGCATGCCCCACACAATCGCCTTGGTGGTGTTGGAGAAGAACTTTCGAGTCAGGCTCGAGCCATTGCGATGGCCAGTGGCACTGCTGCCATTGTCCGCCTCATCTGCTGAGATAGGTGGTAGTTTAATCGATTTAGCTGCGGTCGAGCTCAGGGCTTTTTGATTTTTGATCCCAGAATGAAGTCGAGTCGAGAGTTCGATTAAAATGATGATGTGGGGGAGGAGTAGAGAGCGAGTAGAGCGAGATCAAACCAGTATACAAGATACACAAATAACAAAAACATATACATATACAAATACAAATACGATACAGATACAGATACGATATACAAACACAGGGTTTAATGAGGGTTCGCGGTGCAGTTTCGGGTTGGCCAAACGAGCATATCATATTGATTTTCGATTTTTGATTGGGGTTGATGTGGATTGTTTTTTGTTTGTTTGTTTTTTATGTGATGACAATATTTGTTGTTGTCGGTTGTCGAGGGCGAGGGCGATCAATGCAAATACATACAAAATACAGAGAGAATAAAAAGAGAGAGAGAGAGAGATCAGATCAGAGATTCAGGACAATCGGTGCAGGACAATCAATGCAATCGATGCCACAGCAAGGATACAAACGATTACATAGATATACGATTACTGCTAGAATGGATTAGTGATATCCTTTGGGGTACACATACACCACACAACAGATTTCAGATATCAATTATTCAGATGCCATTCCATTTCACTTACCGGCGCCCAAGGCCTCGCTGGTGCCATCGCTGGCCGCCTTGAGATCAGCCTGCGCCTGCTGGCCGCCAGGAAGCAGAAAGTTGGCGGTGGAGAACTCCACACTGGCCACCTTCGGGATGGGCCGCTTGCCCAGGGCCATTCCGCAAATGGAAGTCATGTGTGTTTCGGGCCCAAACACGTGCAACGGTATGCCCAAGGTGCCGCCAAAGTCACGCATGCGGCGCAGACCCTCCTGATAGTTGGGTCCAGCGCGGCGCACAAAGATCGAGACATTGTGCTCGACCAGCTTTGGCTGGAACTCACGCAGGGCCGTGATGATGCCTGGAATAAGAAATGAGTACAATATTGATCGATGGCTGATAAGATATTCATATATATACAGATGTATATATAAGGTATATGTCACCTTGGAAGGTCGCGGCAACGTTTGTGAAGTTGGCAATGCCACCGCCGGTTATCAGCACCTTGCCATCGGGATGCTTGGGCGAGGAGGTCATCAGGTTGAGTATGGTCTTGGCGTACTCGTACGTCTGCTGCTCGGAGGGGGCACCGCTGTACTCGCCATAGTTTGCCAGCTCTGAGGCGCCCCCCAGATCGCAAATGGTGTCCGAATAGATGACGCTGGCACCGCCGCCCGCCACCATCGTCCAGATGCGACCATTCCGATTGAGAATCGTGAGCTTGAGCGAGGCCCCGCTCTTCGCATCTAAATCGGCGATGTAGGCCTCCTCGGGATAGGCATCGCGGCCAAATGGTGGCGGATAATCGATCTCTCCCCACTTGGGACGGCAGATGAAGTCGGCCGTCGAGTCCAGCTTGGCGGCCAAGTCCAGTATGTACAGATTGTCGGCCGTCACCACCAAGGGATTGATCTCCAGATATGTGAAGTACAAGTCCACAAATGTAGCATACAAGGCGCCAATGAATTTGGCAATGCGCTCCTTCTGGCTGGCATCCTTGACCTCCTTGAGCAGCTTGTTCTTGACATCGGCCAGCGAAAGATCACTGTTCACTGGGACATCCAGCTTCACCGCCTTGGCATCCACATCGCCAATGTCCACGCCACCCTGATGATAGAACAGAATCGTGTCCGCCGATCGATGCGAGTAGATGCACACGTACATTTCCTCGGCCTGGGACAGAACAAGAAACCATTTAAAGGGGATTACATTCAATTGAGTTTGCAACAATGAGTGTGGCACTCACATCGGTGTGTGGCAAAAAGGGTTCGATGATGAAGTTTCGCAGCTTGCCCACGGCATTTCCAATCTTCTGATCCTTGTTGATGCGCTCGCCAATCCATTGTTTCACCTGCTCGAAGCTCTTCTTCACGCCAATCAGTCCCAGTTTGCCGCGGCGCTTGATCAATTGATCGGGCTTGACCACCAGCGGCTGCAACAAAAGAAAGCATCACCAAAATCCAAATGTTAATTAAATTGTTTATGAGATACGAGTACGAGTACGAGTTCGAATATAATAATAACCACAAAATCATTGAACTTTAACGGACAGCAAGAGGAGCCGGTTTCTGAAGCATCCACATCTGCGTGCGTGTGTGTGTGTGTGCGAGGAACAAGATCAGGCGATAGCGAGCGTCCCCAAGGGTCAGGCCGGCCACACAGCCAGCGCCTCGTCATTGACAATGACAATCGCCGGGTACACACGAATACACACATGTCTGAGATGCTTATTAGAAAATCGTACGAGTGTAAATTGAGCAAACGACATCCGAGTCGTCAGGCGACACAACTTTGTAGTGTAATTATACACTCTCCTCTCGTATATATGGTATGTATGTGTATTGTATTCTATTGAAAGAACTTTTAAAAAGAAAAAGTGTTTACTTTCGGACTTATATCTTTGAACAAAACGAGCATCGTCAGCGTGTTAATGTTTCCCTTTCGCAAACACAAAAAAAAAACATCACGCGACATTCGGGTACAAATCTCAGATTTAAGATTTCTCGCTTCCACTGACCGATAAAACGCGAGTGAATTTCCGCTACGAATCTACATGATTGAGTAATTCTATTGTGAGTAGCATTCCACTTATCGCTTATCGTGCCCTCCAGCTCTCCAGCTCTCAGGTGAGGCTTCCCAAAACACTACAAGACCACGCCACACGACCCGACCCATAGCTATAGCCAATAGCGCCAATAATCGTGCGCGCCGCCGATAAACAAACAACATGCAAAAAAAAAAGCGCGCAACTACTTGAAGGCTTTCTATCAGAATCACTCGGTCGCCTGGCGCTCGCAACATGCTGCTTATCAGGAGGAGGCCACCACCGGCTTAGTCATCCGGGGATGGCGTGCAGAGAGACCTCCTCCCTCCCCACATTCCCCCATCTCTCTGCGAGGTCAAGTTCAATGACAATGTCGAATGTTTGTGGCCGACGCTGGCCTAATTAACGGTTTATGCTGATTAGGGATCCGATAGGCTATTTTTAAGTGGAACTCACCGTGGTCAGCAACCAGGGCTGCTCGACACTCAGCTTGGACCAGTCTGTGTCGGCATTGACTGTGGCAAAGCGGCAAGTGGCCGCGCCTGCGCCGTGGGCATTGAGGTGACGGTTCAGGATATCCTTGCCCGTGGCTTCAGTGATTGCTTTCGCCGACATCCCAGATGCTGTAAAGCACAGAAAGAGAGAAGGGAGGATATAGTGGCATTAGTTCCATTAAAATACGAGTATAGGCCCCGTGTCGTGCCGTACCGTTTGACTTTTCTGTGTACTTTCAAACTTTGATTTTACAAGTATTAACTTAGAATTGATTATAGACGGGGCCGCCCGTGAGAGTGTTTTTGTTTGTGTGTTTGTGCTTGTGTTTGTGCAAGTGCAATAGGTATTTATGACGGTGTTGGTGCGTGTTGGTGTTGGTGTTGGTGTCGGTTGTCCGGTGCTTTATTGCTGGAACCACTTGGAACCTGGTGTCAACCTGCACGATGTCGAGTTTGGAAGTAAACTGAAATCAAATATGCGCAAGCACCAGCCATGAAAGGGAAACAAAAGCTAAGCAACAGGGCAGGCAGCGTCAGCGTCAGCGAACGCCTCGTCAGCGAACGCCTTCGTGCGACGATTAAAGCGCGAGCGCGAGCTCTTCGGGTGCCTTGCCTTTGAATTTGTTGAAAATTCTCGTTTCACTCTCTGGAAGATTTGGAGATTTAAGAGCGACGGAAAATAAGCACCGTTAGTCCCCAAGAATGGGAGGGGGGCTATGCACTACCTGGACATTGATCCACAGTCTCTCCCAGTGGGTTAGTCAAACAAGTGGTTGTGATGAACCGGTTATGCGGTTATGGAATGGGTTTTTTTGGCTAAGGGCAGCAGCTGCCAGTTTAACTTTCTCCCAAAATGTCTTCAATCTAAATGATACGTGGTGGGGAAATGGTACCCACTAGTGGCTGGCTAGTGGAGCCTGGAATCTAATTTGAAAATCACACACAATTAAGCAGCCACTGACATTGGCGCCCTCCGTCTTCCTCCTTCTTAGTCGCCTCGTCAGGTAATGACTTTGCTATATGCTCGGTCTATACAATTTGTACCACATATGTATGTATATATTATAGTATCTATCTGCGTACATAGAGCCCTCTGCCTAATTTACATCAGGTAACGAAGTTCACTGCGCAGCGGTGCGTTCCTATTTCTGACGCGTATGGCAATCTGCCGCGGTTTTTAGTCAAACGAATTTTGTAAGCGGTGAAAGTGGGCAAAATCAATACAGCAGCAGTTGCATCACAGGCATCACATGGGGTCAGGTTTTACATTAATCAAACGTTGCAGATACTCATTTTAATATTTCAGTATTAAATTCTCAAGCATATATGCACAAAAATTTCTGCAAGATTCAATGTGAGTGCGTGCGACTGTGTGTACATTTGCGGGATCTACGTCACTCGGGCACCCATGTTTTACTCTCAAATAGCACTTGCTATTTACTGCCGATTTAGCAGTCCCGGATTATTCTGGTGGGGTAAACTCACTTTAGTTATAACAACTTCGCGTATATTAGTTAATAATTTACACGTAAACCAAAAATCGCCAACTTTCTTTTTTCGTTTTCGTTTTCTTATAGGGATGGCCACTATGTGTGCCAAAATCGATGGCTGCATGTATCGATATGTATGAAATTGTCGTTTCGTCGCATCACTGCGCCTAAAAGTATACTACGAATCATTCACACCTAGCATGATATTGCACTTTGAGCAAACTACACCTGCATATTTACCTAATTGTACCTACAACTTGCGCTATATCTCATATTAAACTATGACAACATTGCAGCTACCTATGGATAGTGATTGTATTTCAACAAATCTTGCTATATACATTTGGAGATATAGGATGGGTAGACCTTGTTGTTACTTATCACTTTTAGTATCACTATCATATGAGAAAATATTCTTCGATATATTCGAATTTGGCGACCTTTTCATGATGTTTTTTTCTTAGCCGAAAAGTATACTACTAAATAGCTTTCAGATCAGATGACGATCAGCTGTTGCAATTCTTGTGATACCAGCATGACATGATATTCCTGATATTATATGTGAGTGTACCTATAATTTGATGTTTAACATAAATTAAAATTGAATAATTAAACAAAGAAAATCATTTCTAGCTGCATGAGAATGCAAAAATGTACAGGTATGCGATAGTATCGCTTATCGGCAAGCGGCCCTGCCATCGCTAACCACAGACACAGCTGATAATACGAGTCCAGAAAATAAGCGATAATAGCGACGATATTGAATAATATAAATAAAGCCCAGCGCAGAGGAAACCACGACCGAAAAAAGGCTGGACAGTAACTGGAAAAGCTAGCGCAGAGCAACTGCAACACAAACCACACACGATGTACACACATTTTCCGCTGCGGCTCGTCCTGAGGCTGATACCAGCTTTGTTCGTGCTCCTCGGCGCCCGAGTCAGTGGCAACAACAACCAGCAAATGCAAATGCAGCTGGAGCCCAGCAGTGAAAAAATGCTGGAAGGACTCCAGGAGAGCTTCATCAGTCTCCCGGAGCCGCACACGCGCGAGCACAGCGAAATGCTGGGCGATCTGCGGATTGTGCCGCCACACCTTGACTTTGGAACATGGTCTGTGGGGCAGGCGCGTACGAAGCAGGTGACGCTGTTTAACCAGCACACGAATCGCACTCTCCAACTAAACTCTGTGGTGGGGCCCAGTCCGGCCTTCTACAGCAGTTTCTTTGGAACGCGCGAGGTGCCGCCGCTGGGCAACACCACGTTCAGTGTAGTCTTCCTGCCGAGGCAGCTTGGGGCCATATCAACGGATTTGCTAATACACACATCATTCGGCCGTGCGGAGATGACGGTACGCGGCGAGGGTAGCGAGTGTCCGTATCGCTTGAAGCCGCTGGTGGGCATCAAGGCGCCCATAAACGCAACACTAACCCCAGAGATTCACATGTATAATCCCCACGAGCGTCCGCTACAGATACTCGAGGTAAGTGCTTACTCCCATACTCCGATAAACTGATCTCTGTAATGGCTAACCATCATCCAAAAAACAGATTTACAGCAGTGGCGGAGAGTTTCAGCTGGAGTTGCCCAGCGGTGGCTCCGAGGGACCACAGAATCTATGGGAAATTCCGCCGCACACGCTGAAGCCAGTCATACGGATCTCTTTTCATGGCCGCACCGCCGGCAACCATAGCGCCTACATACGCATCAAGATATCCGAACTCGAGGAGCTCGAGGAGAGTATCCTCGTGATACCCGTCGAGTTCGAGATCCTGCCGAAGCACTCACCCTACGCACGCAATCCCCTGGCGGACTTTGGTCGCGTGGCTACCCAGAATGCGGAGGCCATGGAGTTCAAGCTGGACATGCACGACCAGAACGAGCAGAGCCGCGAGCTCTTCGGCAGCTATCTGCGGAACATACCCGGCCTCTTCTTCGATGCGAATAGCACGAGCATTGTGCTGGATCCCAAGCTGTTCGAGAGCAGCGAAACGATCAACGATCTGCTGGTGATTAGCAGCAAGACCTCCGGTTCCAGCCCGGAGGCAGTGCAACCTTTCACGGTTCTGGTTCGGGCAGAAATCTTCAAGGGCGGCCTGTCCTTCGATGGCAATGTCACCAAATTTCTAACCGGCTCTAGCTCTAGCTCTAGCTCCGATGGTTCGGAGAGAGCCTCTCCGCTGGAGAGGAAACGCTCGCTTGTGGTGCGCAACAACTTTGCCATGCCCCTGATCCTCTACAATGTCAGTCTCAGCGAGCCGATCGACGAGTCCCTGCTGGAGGTGACCATGATGGGCGATTCACTGCAGATCCTACTTCAGCCGGGCGACTCTGTGGAGCTGCTAAAGCTCAATCTGCTCAACGATGAGGTAATGTTCAAGTCCTCCCTTAGGATCGATACGAATGTCACCACCTTCGAGATGCCAGTGGTCTCCTGCAGTGGGCGGCTGCACATCTCCGCCCAGCCGTTTGTGCTGCGTATACCACAGAAGAGGCACGAGCGAGAGCTGGAGCCGGAAATACCCAGCTTGGAACTCGATCTGGGCACTGTGCCATATGCCGAAATGTCGCGGGATGGCTATGTCATTCTGCGCAACGACAACCCGATGCCCATCAAGATCACCAATTGGTTCTTCAAGGAACCCAAGACCGTGTACTCGCACAGCTCCTTCTTTGGCTGCCTGCTGGCGGAGGATATTGAGAATTCGCAGGACGACTTGAACGAGGCCACCCGATTGCACATCTGCCGCTACTTGGGCCAGGGCGACAGCGCCGTCTTCCAGGTGGCCGTCAAAACCTACATAGACGGTCCGGCCGAGGGCACTCTCAAGGTGTGGACCCCCTACGAGGTGGTGCGTGTGCCCGTGAAGTTCAAGGCCTCGATGGGCCAGCTGGACATCGATCAGGAGCAGTTGAGCTTCAAGAATTGCTTCCCCGGCAAAATATGCACTGCGGTGCTGAGCATCCGCTCCAGCTTCACGCATCCCGTGCACGTCAAGAGCATCAGCTTCGCCAAGCCGGGCCTACGCTTCAAGGATTTTAATGCCAAGGGCACCACCATCGCTGCCCAGACCCTGACCAAGGTGGGACGCATCTACTTTGAGCCGACGGCCATGTGTCAGAGCCAGTGCTACATCAGGGACTCCACCAACGATCAGGCCGTCTTCCCCAGCATCCCCGGTGGCGGAGCGTTGGGTGGAGAGCCCGGCGGCGCCAGCAGCATCAATAACAATCTCCTGTACGACGGCGTCGAGCTGCGCCAACGCACAGAGCTCTATCGGCAATTCAAACGACAGCTTCAGGCCCTGACCCTGACGCTGCACAGCGACGAGCTGCCGCCGTTGGAACTGGACTTTGCCATTGCCGTCGAGTGGCCGAAACTGGTGCAGTTCCAGCCGATACCACCCACGCCGGCCATCGAGATCAGTCAGGTGCAGCGCCAGTGGATAACCCTGACCAATCCCTCGCAGCAGCCGCTGCTCCTCGACTACTTCCTGTCGGACCCGGCCTACGCCAGACGCACCCAACTCTCGCTGCCCCACGAGGTGATCGATGTGAGCTCCACCAGCTGCTATCTGACCGATCGCGAGGTCTTCTCCCTGCCCGAGGCGGGCGGCCCCATCCTACTGCCCGGCGGGTCGAGTCTCACCATTCCAATCACCTTCAGCGCCTATCACCCGGAAAAGTACTGCACCCTACTCCATGTGAGGAGTAATCTCACGCTGTACGAGGCTGTCTGGCTCCAGGCGCGCGCCGTTCAATCCCAGTTCCGCTTCGGCAATCGTCGTCCCGGGTCCCTGACACCCCTGCTCTTTGATGTACCGCCCGACCAGTTCGAGGGCTGCCAGTCCGGCGACAAGGCTGTGGTTACCGTCCGCAGCTTTACGGCGCGCAATGCAGGTGTCATTCCCATGAGGATCGAGGGATTCCTGATCGGTTCGCTGCCCTGCGAGGACTACGGCTTCAAGGTAATGGACTGTGCCGGCTTCGATTTGGGTGAGAATGAGACGCGGAAGGTGGAGATTGCATTCAGCTCGGATCTGACGACATCGCGTGTGAGGCGAACGCTGACGCTGATCACGAATCTCACCTACGACATCGGATACTTTATGCTCGCCCAGATGCCGTCCGAGAGTGTGGAGCAGTGCGCCGCCCACCTGGTGCGACCCGTTTGGGAGACTTCGCTGAGGAATGCTGCGCTTGTGGTGCTGTTGGCCAGCTTCTGTCTGGTTTTGGTTGCGGCCGTATTTGATTCGAAGGCCATCATGACCCAGCAGAGTGCGTACGATGCGATC
This sequence comes from Drosophila athabasca, assembly GCA_008121215.1. Taxonomy (NCBI): domain Eukaryota; kingdom Metazoa; phylum Arthropoda; class Insecta; order Diptera; family Drosophilidae; genus Drosophila; species Drosophila athabasca. Next base: position 1,699,438 of record VMQQ01000019.1, on the reverse strand, counting down.
CGCTCCAAGGGGCCCGTTCAGCCCACCTTTAATCTGCGGAATATCGTTAAGATGCAGGCCGAGGAGGCTGCCGCCAAAGCTGAGGCAGTGCAACAGCAGCAGCACCACCACCAGCACCAGCAGCAGCAACGGGCCAGGAATGGTGGGGGCCAAGTTAAGGAAGTGCGCAAGCGGACATTCATTGCGCCCACGACTACGACAACATCGCGCAAATCCAAGCCGTCCTGGTCATCCTGGGGCATGGACATGAATTCCCTCAGCAAGCATCTGCAGAAACCCAAACCAAAGCCCCAAGCCATAGTCACACCCACCATCAATCCTCCTCAGCCCGCACCAGTGCCAGTGGAGTCCATCAAGCCCGTGAAGAAATCAGCAACGCCATCACCGCCGCAGCCAGCAGCTCCAATGCGGCCCCAGAAGAAGGTCAGACAGACACCCGTGGTTGTGGTGCCTCCTGCACCCAAGCCCAAGGCAGAGCCACCCCCGAAAACAGAGCTATCCTCCAAAGCAGAGCCATCCTCCAAAGCAGAGCCATCGCCCAAGGCAGAGCCATCGCCCAAGGCAGAGCCATCCCCCAAAGCTGAGTCATCGCCCAAAGCAGAGCCATCCCCCAAAGCAGAGCCATTACCCAAGGCAGAACCATTACCCAAGGCAGAACCATTACCCAAGGCAGAACCATTACCCAAGGCACAGCAATTACCGAAGGCAGAGACATTACCCAAGGCACAGCAATTACCGAAGGCAGAGACATTACCCAAGGCAGAGACATTACCCAAGGCAGAGTCATCACCGAAGGCAGAACCTTTGCCCAAACCAGAGCCATCCCGCAAAACAGAGCCGTCACCCAAAGCAGAGCTATCGCCTGTGTGCAGTCGCCCAGTCATCCAGGAGGTCCAGGAGAAACCGATGCGCAAGCCGAGTCCCCCTCAGCAGGAGAATATATCGCCCAAACCGATCAAGACCCAGGAGCCACGAGTTCTAAAGGAACAGAATGGATCGGCCAAGAAATTGGGCAAGACTCCGGGCCGAGAGAGGGAGCGCCGCAAGGAACAAAAGGCAACGAATGGAACATCGTCTGTGGTCGCAGTGAGAAAATCTGAGCGAAAGCAGCGACAGAAGCAGCTAAACTTTGGCCAATCGGCGACCAGTGCCTCGCCACCAGCCTCGCCCGATACCATCAAGTGCATCACCTCGCCCTGGGAGACCAGCAGTCGTGTGTCGTTTAGGGATGTGCTCCAAACAGCCAGTAGCCAGCCAGCAACCGTGGACAATGCAATTAATTTGACTCCGGCACCGCCAGCACCGCCACTACCAGTACCAGTACCAGTACAAGTACTAGAACACCCTGTGGCACCACTACCAGCAGCACCAGCAGCAGCAGCAGCTGCAGCAGCATCATCTCAAGTAGCATCACAATCAAGCGATCACGGACCGATTGGAGCAAGCCGAAAGAACTCGACGCCGCCAGCGATGACATCTTTGTGGGAACCCTTGTCGGCCACCGCCAGCAATTCGCTCTTCGCCAATGCGGAGATTGAGTTGCCTCCCGTAGATGGTAAGCGCACACACAAACCCACAACAGAGGATACATTCCCATTGGTTACGTTACTCTATAGCGAATCCTCTTTTTGTTGCAGATCTGTACGAGCAGAGGGAGCGTGAGAGACTGCAGCAGCAGCAGGCACAGTGGGAGCGCAGCGAACTGATTATGCAGCTCCAGCAGGCCCAACAATTGGAGATGCAGATGCGACAGAAGGAACAGCAGCAGAAGCAGCTGCAGCAGCAGAAACTCTTGTTGCTGGCGAACATGGAGAGCAACAACTGGAATTCGCCCTGGTCGCCGCTGGGCTATGGTGCTTGGCCAGATGTTCAGCCAACGGGTGTAGTGAATGTTGTGCGTCCGCCACCAGGTCTGGCTGCTGCAACGGGCTACAACAACAATAGTCAGATGCTGGCCACATCGCACAACATAGCACAAGAACATCAGGGGATAGCAGCAGCAGCAGCAGCAGCAGCAGCAGCAGTAGGAGGAGGAGGAGGAATAGTAGGAATCGGATCAGGAACAGCTGCAGTAACAGGACCCGGCGAGAATCTGCCCACTCAGTATGATCCCTTCACCTCGCCAAGCTCAATATGGTCGGACACCTGGCGTCAGTCCTCGCAACGCAACAACAACCACAACAACAACAACAACCACATGAACTGAAGGGTTATGTCCAAAGAGGCGGAGTACGAGGAACAAGCTCACAGATCAAACAACTGAAATGAAATCAACCAAATGAAATTCTTACCACATAAACACACACTTAGGCTACGATACGCGATAAACGATGGATGGGAACGATGTGGAACGAGACGAGGACTAAGACGAAGCATGATCTTTTCCAATTTGACTTTTGACTAAATAAACGCAAAAAGATAAAATGACTTTCATATTGAATTGCATTTGTTCATTTACTTTCCGCTTATCGTAACGATATCAAACTTTAACTATTTCTCCTTGTATGTGATGATGCCCTTCTCGATCAAGTCTGGAACCTCGACAGCCAACCAGGGAGCCAGCTATAAAGTAGAAGTTTTTGCTCATTTAGAGAGCGGACCTTTGCTTGATATATCATTGAAACACTCACTCCCAAAGCCATAGCATGGGCGATTCCAAATTTAGGAACATTTCGTGCCCACAGGGGCTTGAAATGATCTGTTAAACAGATTTTGCCGCCCCGATACATTTTTGCCGTCTTTCCGTCCAGCTCGGGCAGGGCGATTTCGGGTGCAGTCGTGGGGTACGTTACTGGAATATCAAACTCCACATCGAACTCGTACTTGAGAAGGTTATGCATGTACCAACATTTGCCGAACCATTTAGTGCCCTCCTTGTTGGACTCCAGCCGAAACCAGTCGCTGCCCGACTGCTTATTGTTCTCCACATACTGCAAGAGACGCCACAGTTGAGTATTTGTTGCACATATTGCAGGTATGGGTGGTTCGCCACTCACCTTGATCAGCGCCTGATATTCCTCTTTGAGCCTCTGCACCCAAACGTCTTTCTCGCGTGGCCCAGCTCTTATCTGTAACAGTGGAATGTTGCTCAGTGTTTTCCTTGTGCTATCGTCCACCATTTTGGCCTATAGTTTGATCAGGACGTACAAAATTTAAAGCAAATCCGAAGGAAAACACTTTCGTTGACACGTTGACCAGTGTGGCCGCGGAATTATCGATAAAATATACCGTCCGACCATCAGAAATATACCAAGAATACGTTCTCATTTTAAAAGTATACCGTAAAAATACCGACGAAAATCCTATTCCCCGCTTTTCATATTCTGTTTAATATTAAATAGGACCCAGTGGCGTAACTAGAATTATGCATATGGCCAAAGCCACCCGAAATATTTTCGCTGCAGCAGAGCTGCCGATCAGAATTATGACAGCAGACACGAAGCCACACCATTCATTTCCCCTACCGGTGCGACAGCCAATCAGAACTATGAAGCCTTTTGTGCATAGGGCCGAAGCCACACGATTCATTTCGCTGCCGCGGCGCTGCCGATCAGAATTATGACAACAGACACGAAGCCACACGATTGATTTCCCCTGCCGGTGCGACAGCCAATCAGAATTATGAAGCCTTTTGTGCATATGGCCAAAGCCACACGAAATATTTTCGCTGCAGCAGAGCTGCCGATCAGAATTATGACAGCAGACACGAAGCCACACCATTCATTTCCCCTACCGGTGCGACAGCCAATCAGAATTATGAAGCCTTTTGTGCATAGGGCCGAAGCCACACGATTCACGCTGCCGCAGCGCTGCCGATCAGAATTCTGTCTGAGCTCAGTCGAGCAGAATACCGAAGTCGCGTGTGCACAGGGCCGACGCCATACGAGAGTTTACACTGTGCGTATGCCGACTGCGCTGGAAATTTCAATGCTTTTTTTACTGCACCAAACAAAAATCGATTCAAGATAATTGAAATTACACTTTTAACTTAACCAATTTGATATTCAAGTGTACATTTTCTTAAGACCAACTCATCACACAAAATCAATGGAAAAAAATTAAAAAGAAAATTTCTTCCCGAAAAAAACAAAAACCGAAAACCAGGGGAAGTTCCACAACTCTAAGTGTCGTGTCTCTTTCTTTACCCCCAATTGCCACCAATCTTTGCGTTGGCAGAAATCTGCCTTCTTCCGTTCTTACTATCCCAACGGATTGGGCTGCAGCCTCTCAGAGCTGAGCTCCCGCATAGCTGGTGAATATGAGGCCCAAGACTTTGGACGCTACTACAACGCCTGCACGGGAAGTGGTCAAGAGCTGGATCTCTTTAACTCTGACACGGAGGAGTCCGATGAAGCAGACAAAACAGAGGAAAAGCCAAAACCCTCGCACAGCTGCCTGCTCTGTGGAGAGACTACTATTCGTCTGCTCAAACTGCTGCAACATCAAAGAATACTCCACTCCGAAGAGGGCACCACGATCAACTTTTCTCGCTGTTTTTGCTGACTAAGAGGGAGCAAAATCACAGGCCATCAAACTAAGTGCGGATTGGAAAGTCAAGGTTGAGTTTCAGAACAAGCGGATCAAGAAAACCAAGAAATATTTCGAAGAATTGTGCCAGGACGAAAGACTGTCTGATGTCTGAATTACACGATTCCGTGTAAATATTTTCCATGGATGGCTCGATATCATTTGCAATCAATTACTAAATCGGTTTGAAAGTTTGAAGAACGTGATCAAAACTTTTCGAGTACTCCAACCTAAGGAATTGACAAAAATGACGGACCAAGAACTGCACAGGGAAGCTGTGATACTTGCAGATACTTATGCTGAAGACATCGGCGACAAATTTCCTGAACAGTTGTTATCTCTTCGATCATGTCTCAAAAAACAAATTGAAAAACTCAGTTCTGTCAAGCAACTTGCAAATTTGTTAATTATTGAAAATGCTGCTTTATCTTCGAGTTTTCAAGAAGTTTGCACAGCTTTGATTTTATTTTTAACTATTCCAGTTACTATTGCTACAGCTGAAAGATCCTTTTCAAAATTAAAAATCATAAAAACTTATCTTCGAAGTACCATGGGCCAAGAGCGTTTGAGTAATTTGGGTATTCTATCCATTGAACACGAAATGGCCAATCGTTTGAGAAATAACTTGGATCAAATTATTCACAAGTTTGCTGATTTGAAAGTAAGGCGCATTAAATTCCGAATATGCATATCACAACTTAGAGAACTCAAAAATTGTTTATTTTATTGACTGTTTTTTATTTCAGTGTGGAGTGGGGAGTGAGAAAAGTTTGAATTATTTAAAGAATTCTTCTGATAAGGGCCCCTAATGAAAATCTGACTGGGGCCCCCATTTCTATAGTTACGCCACTGCATAAAATCTGTTCTCGCTGACCAATTCACAGGGGTCACGATATCGAATTTGTTAGAAGTATCCAAAATAAAAATTCTTCAGTCCATTAATGTAATTCATTTTATAATTGAGTATCCTAGAGTTAGTTTAGCTTGTAGGAAGGTCACGGTATTCCCGGTTGAGCACAACGGAGAGATACTACAATTGGCAGACAACATCGTTGCTGAATGCGGGAACCAGGTGTGGGCGCTCACAGCTTGCGTCTCCACAACCATGACCACCTTCTGCAAGAAGGAGGTGGGGGATCCTGCGCGCAGGGATTACACTCTGGCGGCACCGCTCATTGCCTCTCTCAACCAAGCCACCTGGAGCCCATCACCCTCGTTGACGATGGAATGGTCATCATCAATAACAGGCCAGCCACGATCAGCTGTGACTCGGACACGTTGATCACAACCTCCGGGACGCAGTTGGTCACCTTCAACGACTTCGCAATCATCAACGGCTCTCGATTCCGGAATCGCAACAACATCCAACAACGACTTCCGGGCATAGCGTCGGTGCCCGCCCTGAACAAGGCACCAGACGGTTCTAAGCCTACCCTTCCTGCACCAGCTCAGCGAGGAGAACCTAAACTACATCAAGGAGGTCGAGCAGGCCACCATGGGCCAGCTCAATCCAGCCCTTGCTTTCGGGCTCGGCATAGCTCTATGCGCCACTGTCAAGGCATAAAACATAAGTGAGCACGTAATTAACCGGTTGTATCGACATTTGTATATCCTATTTCCGTTGATTAATGTCAAAATTCTGTTATCCTGGCTCCTTTTCTTAGATTGCTTACAAAATAACGTTTAAGCAATAAAGGTCAAGGCATAAAACATAGGTGAGCACGTAATTAAACGGTAGTATCGACATTTGTATACCCTTTTTCCGTTGATTAATGTCAATATTCTGTTATCCCAGCTGCTTTAAAACGTAATTAATATTGTATTTTGCACATATTTATAAGAAAATTAGTGTGTTTTCACACATACGGGGCTAATATAAAAATTTTATGGAGAGAGACAAACCTTATTATGGTGTGAAATACAAAATAATTCTAAATTACTTAATATATTTACCACCGTTTTGTAACAGATATACGTATACAAACGTACTTTTTGTTTTCAACCAATCAAAATCATCAAAATTCTTAGCCAAAAATTTTAAAGATTCTCATTGGTCAAAAACAAAAATCCCGTAGGGACATTTTGGGAAATTGCTAGCATGGAATGTAAGGGAAATTGTTGCGTTGAAAAAGGAAATTGTTGAGATGATGTAGCCTCAGCAAAATCCCTCAAAAAGTTCCAATAAAATATACGGTCTGACCTCAAAATATACCGCAATATACCAAAAATATAACTTATTCCTCGAATTTGATATTCTGTTTAATATTAATAGCTAGCAAAGACCTTATGCACTGACCACATAATTTTAACTGACAAATTCAGCGCTGATTAGGTTATTTTGTATGAGCGTTTGTGTGAGCGAAAGAGACAGCTGTAACGAGCTGTGCGATATTTATATTAATGATTCCAGGGCTGGGAGGTGATTACAGGAATTGATATTAATCGCTACTTTGGCGCCAAAATGACTTGCGAAATTCAATTTGATTTCATGCATTGTACCCTCGTATTGTATTTCAGCCAGCCCAGCCTCTCGTTCGGCATTATAAAAAGGCATATGGCACAGGCATTCGACTCAAACAATATTTGCACGTCGCGAGATAAGCATCATCAAAGCTAAAAGAGCTCTAAGAGGTGATAGTGTGGAATTAAAACAAACAAGATTCGGCAAAGTAAATAGTTTCTCCTCTCGGTTACTGTATTCAAATGAAAATACGTCTATAATTGCCAAGTAAGTCCAAATTTCATTGCAAGAATTTTACCTTTCTTTGTTCGTTGGGTTCAATTGCAAAATAACAGGGGATGCATAGGATAGAAAATGTCTATTAATTAATATTTATTAAAATATATAGATAGGGATATTATAGCTGCGAACCACTTCGGGTGGTTCAAAGGGATTCACAGGAAAACGTTTGGGGGGGGGAAACACCCTCTCAAAGATTAGAGATGCTTCAAAGGGATTCACAGGAAAACGATTCGTTTTGTGGGGAAACACCCTCTCAAAGATTAGAGATCATGGGGTCTTTTGAATCTTTGAAAAGTATCAGGGGATCGAAAAATATTCCATCGGTAAACAAGATGTTAACAAAAGAACACAAAAACAATAAAGAAGAAATTATTGTTTTGTCATTTCTATGGCACAGATTCTGCATGAGACTAGAAAAACGACATAAACACACACACACACGTCTATCCGATTCGTGGTACCTTTGAACCGAGCATGATAATGCCAATCCGTTGATAAGGAGGCAGATCCACTTAAAAACCGACTCAAACCGGTTCAAGTGTCTGAAGCGCCTGCCTGGATTGCTCGCCAGCTTTCAGACTGAACCATGTGCTATATGTGATCGCGGTATGAAAATATAAAATGATTACCAGATTCGACCTTAATTGCTGATAAGACGGCATCGATGTCCGTTATACCAGTTCGAGATGATCAGGGTGCAATCCGCAAACCGGTTACAGCCGGCTGTCCTCCGCCAATCGTCCAGCCCCCTCTTTACAGGGGGCTTTCAATTAAACACATTACAATTCATTTTTCGCAGCCCTTTTTAATTAATGTACACTTTTATTATGCCACGGGTGTCACTATGTTAACATTCCTCCAGGACTCCAGGACTGCTGGCGGCTGGGGCCTCGACAGCAGTGGACTGATCTGCACTGCAGTCCTCCCTGGCCTCGGTGGTCTTGCGCACGCTCGCTGCAATGATCGAATCTTTTTTCCGGCCCCGCACCAAGCGCTGGCTGCGGTACTCTTCCCACTCCTTCCGATGCACCTTCTTGCGGTGGGCATGCATGTTGGCATTCGAGTTGAAGGTCTGCGTACAGTGGGGACAGGTGTACAGAACTTCGCCCGTGTGCGTTGTCAAGTGCTCCTGAAAAACCAGACCCGAAGGTTCATAGGCTATCATCAGAAAGAGAAAGACGTTCCCTTAGCTTACCCGCAATTCGTTGGGCCGCTTAAAGGCCTTCTCACACATCGGACACTGATGATTACGGGCCGTGTTGTGGGTGTACTTAAGGTGGTGCTGATGGGCCTGGAGGCTGGGTGAAATCTTCAGGCACAGCTCGCACTGCATCGGCTGTAGGTTCTCGATAGTGTGCATCATTTTGATGTGACGCGCCAGGCCGTATTTGGTGGTTAGTTTAGAGTCGCACAGATGGCACTCGATGGTGGGCTGCGGAGCGCCATTGTGCTCCTCCATATGGCGAGCGAGGGCCTCCCGTCCACGTATGGACTTGCCGCAAACGTCGCAAATCTTTGCATATAAATTCAAGTGTACGAGCTTGAAATGCTGCTGCATGGTGTATTGGGTGGGGTAACTGTAGAATGAAAGAGTAATGAAAGAAATGAAAGGAATCGCTTAGAGCCACTCACGTCTTCTCGCAGTTGGTGCATTTCACCTGGCACTGCTCCTTGGGAATGTGCGTTAGTTTGTGTCTTTCGCAGACGACGGAGCTGTAGAAGCTCTTGGAACAATGATCGCACTGGTAGAGACGGCCTTGTGCCTTGACGTCGTGCATTCGCATGTGGAGATCAAGGCTTCGCCTGTGGCCCATTACGCGATCGCAGATTTTACACTTGAAGAGGTCGGGATCCTCGTGGCGTCGCAGATGATCGACCAGTATTCCGCGCTTTCTGAACTTCCGATTGCAGCAGACGGCGTATCCACGCTGATTGTGATTCTTTCGCACGTGGACCAGCATCTCCGAGAAACCCTCCATGGGAGCACTGCACACATGACACTGTATCTTGTAGTGCTCCCTGATGTAGTCATTGAACTCGCTTGACTTCTGAAGATTATATACGGGGGCTTTTTTTGGCTTCTCCGCTAGCCGAACACGGCCACGGCCACGCCCGCGTGGGCGTCCACGAACCTTTCGGGTGATTTTCGGTTTAGAATCTTCAATATCATTGTCTTCCGAGACGCGGGCACTGTGTGACTCAAAGTCTTGCTCCTCCTGATCCTCCAGCACATCAGCTATGGTTAGATCTGCCTCGGGGTACTCAATTTTAATCTCATTTAAATTGATCTGTTCCAGCACGGTCTGAAATTCTGCGTCATTTGAAGCGGCTCGAGTCTTGCGGGGACGACCGCGTCTGCGCTTCACGCTAGCTGCTACGCTTTCCACGTTCTCATTCTTAATATTACCGTCATAGACGGCTGCAACTACTGCTGTTGGAGTGGTATTCTCCGCGGTAGCCTCCTCGGCCTGCTTTGTTGCTAGCTCGGTCAGGGCTTTGTGGGCATTCTCCACGGTTAAATAGAAATTGTGAAACAGCAACAATTGTTCCCAGCATGATCCGCACACGTAGCCACTGACAGAATCATTAAACTGAAATTCAGAGGGAAATTCATTGGAAATTTTAGCCAAGCCACAGGCGGCTCATTGTTTTGTTGTTTACCCGGAACCAAAAGTGTTTTTCAATTATTTGCTTTAAGCCGAGCGAGTCAGCTTCGACGGAATCGAATCTTATATTGCTAATGGCGTCGTCCACACGATGAGTGCACAGAAAGCACGCCATTGCGATCGTAAGTGCCAATAATTAACGAAAATGCGGTTCAAAGTGTTCTTAACTAATCTGAATCGGAAATGGCACAGCTGATTACTGAAAATATCGATAAAATTGTTGAATATAGTAGGACCGTATGTATTATATTTGACTCTCACTAGACTAGCACCATACAAAAAAACTGGTGTGTGAGCGAGAGAAATATATGATTTAGCTTAATATTGTAGTGGTAATAAATGTATCAATTTTAATCAGCGCAATGGGTGTTGGAGTTATGCGTTCAATATCAGTAAGTCTTACTTTTTATGCGAATTATTGAATGAATGAAAATATATATATCTCAAGCCAAGCAAGTAACAAGTTCATTTTCATAGTATCAGAAGGTACTCGTAGATGTTTCATCGTCTTATGATATTAGACTTAGCTTACTTTGCTGCTGGAAAGCCAGCTGACTCATATATCTCTCCCGCTCTTACTGCATGCAATTTCCCCATAAGGATGTCTCTATTTTTGAAGCTAGTCAGTTAACAGAGTCTAATGTCATAAGGCTATTGTATATTTTTTGGCTTTCGGATTTGGTCATACTAATGCCAAACAAAAAATGTCGCGACTTTGGGCTTAATTTAGGCAATTTAATTTAATTTGTTAATACGACGAGCTTTGTTTACGAAATGGCCACGCAGTTTATGAGCAATGAAGACACAAATCATTCACCTTCAGGCGAATAAACGTGTAAGTCCGATTCAGATCAGATGGGCATGCTGCTTTGGTGCTGCTTATCTTAACGCTCTATCAATGCCATAAACAAGACAAACGTTTTTAATATGCTTATCTTTACTGTTTTCTTATTTTCAGGTGCTAAAGCCATTATTATTAGCAAACTAGGAGAGTATTCGGCCAGAGATGGATGTGCAGACAGGCCGTGTTGTTCCAGACGGCGGCTGGGGATGGGTTGTGGTGGCAGCCGTGGCCGTCATCAATGTAAGCAATCGCCTACTACGTTTTAGAATTTATAACTAACTAGCCCATTGTTCTTTCTTCGCCCTCACAGATGACAAATCAGTCTATATTGTCCGTATTTGGGCAACTGTTTGTGGGTGAGCTGCGTCGGATGAATGAGGACACCTTTACATCGGCACTGATCACGAATTTGAACAGCTTGGCCTTGAACTTCTCGGGCCTGTTCGTTGGGCCGGCTATCAAGAGCTTTAAGCCGCGTAATGTGGCAGCCACCGGTTGCGTCTTGGTCTCCTTTGGCCTGGCGCTGTGCTCGTTTGCCACAGAGAGTTGGCATTTTATTGTCGGCTACAGCTTCTTTGTGGGCTTCGGGCTGGGACTTATTTCGCCTTCCACATTTATGGCCATCAATTCCTACTTCAGCAACAAGCGGGGTCGTGCCGTGGGCGTCTCTCTGGCAGGTGCTGGCGTTGGACAAGTGCTCATACCGCACGTAGTACGATATTTCCTGGATAATCACGGCTTTCGTTTTGCAGTCCTGGCGATGTCAGCGCTTTCACTGACTGGGGTACGTCTTTAACAACAATCTCAATTGCAAATTAAATCTAATTACACTAATACTCTTCTTTCCAGCTGTTTGGTGCCATGTTTTTGAAGCCCCTGAATCCTCCCGTCAAACGCAATAACCGCCGACACATTCGCCTTTTGGCGACGGATGGTGAGAAGGGACAATCGAGTCCCTTGCAGATTGTCGTCGTAGCGACCCAAAGCAAGATCGATGAAGCCCAGCCAAAGAGCGAGTCCCTGTGCCGACGAATGGGTAACCGCTTGGTACAAGCCATGGACTTGGAACTCCTCAAGGACTCTGTGTTCTGGAGCATCATTGTGGGCATGGCCCTGGTCTACACAGCCACCATCAACTTTACCATGATCTTTCCCGACTTTCTCGGCCAGACGGCTGGTCTAAACAGCACTGTGGTGGCCTTCTGCATGTCCGTGGTGGCTGGTGCCGATATCGTGTGTCGCCTGCTGCTGCCCTGCATCACGGATCACCTGAGGATACCCTACCGAGTGGTGTTCCTGCTCGGTACTGCTGGCCTACTGATTGCGCGTTTTGTGCTGGCGGAGAGTCAAGACTTGGGCGTCATAATAGCCATGTCCATACTGATGGGAATGATGAAGTCTGCCACGGTGATAAACAACAATCTCACCATATCGGCACACTGTCGATCGGATAAGTTGGCCGGCGGCCTAGGGCTGAGCATGATGTCAAAGGGCGTGATTGTCATCACAGTGGGGCAACTACTTGGATGGGTACGCGACTACGCCGACTCCTATGTCATCTGCCTGTACGCCCAGATTGTGCTGCTTCTGGTGGTAGTCCTGGCCTGGGCACCGGAGATTTATTATCGTTTCCGCATGCAGAAGCGTACCACCTCCAAGTCCATGGAGACCACACTTGATGCCGCCGAAGAGGGTGCCAAACTGAACTCTTAAATCTCGTGGCATTGGTCTAGGAGGTCTAGAACCTAAGTTAAGAAGGGGGGAATTTTATGATGTGATAATCGACGCTGTGAAATGGCTCCGAAAGCGACCCATTGTCTGGGTGCCCTGGTGGCTATTCCCCAGCGTCGATGGATGGATAGTATTCGGGTTGTGAGCAAAGACCAGTGCCATGAGCGCTATGTATTAGGATTAAGGACTTTTTCGACTATTTATTACCATATAGCACTTAGAGACTTAACTTTTGTACTGCCGCAAGAGCCAAAACAAAAACACAAATATAATTATGACAAAAACCAAATTTTAATTTCTCGGCGACCGTTTTGAACGACCTCAAAGCAGATCTTACTTTAATTTTCAATCCATTCCATTCGACTATTGGGCGAGAATAGCACTACCGCCAGTGCCTGATACCTCGGAATTTCCCGATTCGGTGTTATAGAACAGACGACGCTCCACACCATCCTTGGTGATGATGCCAACGCGCACCACACCGCCAGAGCTGCCGTCGTGATAGATGGCATGTTGAACCGCTAAAAGGGTGAAAGATGGTTGATTCCAATTCGTATGGTATGGCAGGACTCAGGGCTTACCTGTCTTTACAAATTTCACACACTCCTCCTTACTCATTCCCTCGTGGAAATGCTCTCGGACGTAGCCGTAAATGAAACTAGATCCCGATCCGCCAATGGTGCAAGGCTCGCGGGTAAGCATGCCACCCAATGGGATGCTGAACACCTGACCACCGCGCTGCTCATCCCAGCCAGCAACAATGATTCCAGCCAACAGGGATTCGCGGTAGTTGTAGCAGTAGTTACGGAACTCTGAGGCAGCCTCAAAGACCAGGGCATCCTTGTTGGTCTGGTTCTCGTGATAGTTCAGCGAGTAGGCCACAATATCTGCGATGGCCTGGGTATCGGCGGCAGAGCCACTGCGGCAGCAGTAAATTTTGTCTGTAATGCGAGTCAGCTTGTCGGTGACACGGTTGGCCACATACGGTCCGGAGCTGGTACGGGAATCAGCTCCAATCACAACTCCTCCGTCAAATTCGACGGCCATGATTGTGGTCTGCAAATGTGCGAACGAACGTTATGAGTTATGTGCCTTGGGGTCAACTCGGCTAGCTACTTACGCCAGTGCTGACAGGTGTATCGGTAAAGTCCATCTCATAAACCATTTTTGCTGTTTATATAGTTATTACAATTCAATTTACAATTCTCTCCTTTGTAGAAAAAGCGGCACGAAATGACTGGCTTGTTTTTGACAAGTGTTGCCAAACAGCAGCAAAATGAGTCAGTGCTGGTAAATGGTGCCACTAACCATACAATATATAGACACGACACTTCATACATACATTAAAAATGTCCGCACCAACAGGGCAGGCATCAGCTACCCGGCGAGTCGTGAGAGTGTATGTGTGCTCAAGCATTCTCACGTACTTTGCGTGTTTGCAAGTGTGTATGAGCGCACAACTGATATTCGCGCTCTCCCAACTTTGTTTTGATTTTTGTGCTCGCGCCACCCTTCACTTTAGCATTATTGGAGTCGGCCCTTTTTGAAGACGCTTGCCTTATAATACCAGAATTACTGTTATTCTGTACATGCTTTAGATGCTAACTTTGTTTAACAGATATATGTATATATATTCACAAATATACATTTGATTGTATGGTGTATTGTATTATACAATGATATATTTGATCATATATAAAAAAGTATGTTGCGCTAAAAAAAAATATATATATCATCCTTGAATATGGATATTAATGACATATAAATGGGTAATAAATGGGTCCATACGGATTTTAGTGCCACACTTGCGAAAAAAATTTGAAATCATCCCTCTTTTTCTGATGCGAATGTCCATCCACAGAGAGAACTTGCAAGTACGTTCATATGTGTGTGTACGTGTGCAGAGCTGCCGAAATTACCAGCCAAATATTTTTGAGAAGATTTCTTGAGACAAAATTTTATTTGCTGAGTGTCGCTTATTGACGCGACGCACTAATACCCTATAGACAATTAATATAATTTGATGTCATGTCTGATATACATTTTGCATTTGTACATATTTACATTCGTTCATTATATTCGTTTATAGTACATTAAACAAAATTAGAATATAGAGGATATTCAATATTCCTATACAATTATTGTAATTTTGGGCAAGCGTCATCATAAAATCATAACTTACAATCAATTCTAAAGTAATGGGTGTTTTCTTAGCCAGAGGCGTTGTAAAAAACCAAAACAAACAAGCAGACCCACAATATCTGCCCACATACAGCTAAAGCTCAGCCTCACATACAGAGCGTTTTTTACTTTGCCAATCTGAAATTATGTGTTGTGCGTTCTTCTTCAGCTTGTTGACGAACTGACCTACCGCCACAAAATAAATGAAGAATTGGCAGGATGGGTGGGGGTGGGTGTGGGTGTGACCACTGAACCGAAACGAATATATCTGCGATTTCTATGGCATTTTGAAAATCCAAGGAAAAATAACGGAAAATAGAACAAAAACATACATATGTATCACGAATGAAACAAAAACTGTTGTGGTAAAGAAATGGAAGTTTTGTTTTAGTACATATTTTATTAAAAAAAACTTCAATCAATATTTAATGTCTTATATCGTCAAACAATAGTTCGAAAATAGCTCAAATTTTCCGAAGGTTTCTCCAAAAGGTACACTTTTTACCACATCTATTTCAGAGTATATGCTTTACTTATCCGGATAATATACATAGTTATATCGGTGCTGCCACAGATCGAATTCCACCTGATATGCTTTGATAATCTGTGGCACCACCCCAACCCCACAGATTATGGGAATCCATTTGTGATTCAATGGGATTTATAAAACTTGCAAAATACTACACATGCATCTACTACTACAAATACTACCATTAACTGACCCATTTAAGAGTCGTTTAGAGAGGGTTCCAATACAGTTCCAGTATCCAGCGGATACAATATGTCCTGTGTCCAGCGGATACCATTTGTGGCTATTGTGGTTCTTTAGGACGTTGATGTGCAATGACTGCACCATCAAGTAGCCCAAGCGACACCAGCAGATGGCTGGCCAACCGACCGAGGAGCGCTGCCGCATTTCGATTGGGAAGTATTACGCTTAATAAAACACCAAGTACTACGACGGTTAAATCTAAAAAAGAGCCCCCCAGTACGTGAAAGTGAAGCTTTTAAGAATTGCATAGAACTCCCATGATGTTGCATCCAAGACAAATATCCGACCCGACCCCACCTGAAACAATAATGTAACTATCATACCGGAATGAATCCACTGTTCAAAAACAAAAAAGCCTTTAAATGAAAAACGAGTGCAAGAAGGAGATAATATAATATATAAAAGATAATAAATATAATATAATAATATATAGAAGGATAAATAAATAAATAAAATAAGAAAATATGTGAAAGGCAATCGAAAGAAGAAGGCGGAGATAATATAATATATGTATGTATGTGTCTGTATAAGCTAAAGAGATAATAAATAAAATAAGAAAATATGTGAAAGGCAATCTAAAAAAGAAACAGTATAAGGAGTAAACCAAAACAGGGAGACTCACCTGATCCCATAATTATAAAGTGAAGCGTTGAATATTACTTGTTCTTTCCTTTTGTTGCATTGCTGTAGTTTGATGTTTGTCGTTTGCACACATAAACACAAAAACACACATAAAAAAAATAAAAAATTAATTATCACACACTTATGTACATATGTATGTACACCTTGCACTGCGTTTCGCTTTGCACTCCTTGCCGCCTCCTTCTTCTTGGCGCTCCTTATAAAATTGTGTTTTTTTTTTATTTGCACTCGCACTTTCACTCACAATATGCACTTAGAACCCCTCATAAAACTTTTGTTGGGTGGTTTCACATTTTTTATTTCAATTAAGTTTTTTTTTTATTTATTTCAATTTATTTATTATTATTTTATTATTTATTTAAATTTGTTTCACAGAGAAAAAATTTACACTTAGGCCTCGCCGCACAGGCCTGCGCCTTCTACTTCTTGCCGCTCCGAATGGTTTTTCACTGTCACTTTCACTCACATTAGAACCCTTAGAACCCCTCATAAAACTTGGTTTGGGTGGTTTCACTTTTTATTTAAATTTGGATATTTTTGTATTTTATTATAACTTAACACACTGAACACGTATTATAATTTATTTATTGTTATTTAGTTTTATAATAATTGATCACAGAATAAGAATTTCACATTTTGGCCGGCGCGCGATTCGCCGTCGGGAAACACACGATTTGATTTTCCGTTTTTAGGATCGCTTGCAATGATCGTATAACTTAACACACTGAACAATAAAATAAAATAAAATAAAAATAAAAAATTCACATTTTGGCCGGCGCGCGATTCGCCGTCGGTAAACACACATTTTCCGTTTTTATGACCGCGATGGTTGGGGGGAGACTGAGCCGCACTGAGAGAGCTTTACTTCTTATTTCAGTAAAGAAGAAAAAGAACAAGAGAAAATCGTCCGCGGAGAGAATCGTCGCTCACAACTGCTGCCAAGGCATACTAAACAAGGTAGGCTTATTGGCTCGCTCGCTCTCTGTGTTTAACTACATAAATTTCAGTCTGCCCAAGGCATACCAAGGTATAGTATGTTTAGTATGCCTTGAGTCTGCCTGCAGCAGTTGCGAACGAAGCATCTCTCGTCTCTCTCTCTCTCTCTCTCTATGCTGTCATTTTGAATAACTACTTATTCCTCTCTATAAGCCTACCTTGCTTAGTATACCTTGGGCAGACTGAAATTTAAGAAGTAAAAGAGAGGGCGAGAGAGCGAGTGCAGCTACCTTGTTAAGTATGCCTTGGGTGCCGGTGATCACAGATAACGAATGTACCTATAGTTCAAGGGCTCGCTCTCGCTCTCTTACTCAGTTTATCTTTTGCTATTAACTCGCTGCTAAATTACCATGCCTCTGTATCGGCAGCAACGAATTTATTCTTTCTATGATAGTTAACTGTTAAATCTTATTTCCTGTATTTGGCTTACGCTCTAGAAGCGAAGAGGGAGACGAAGAGTACATAGAAAATGTAGATTACTTTGAAGAGTTCTTCTCTTTGATGCTCTCTTTCTATGCTTATGCATTGTAAGGGTGATTTTAATTATTGCGTTATTTTGTTTTTGGCGTATGCATTGTTGTTGTTGTTGCTTGCATGGGTGGAATGGGAGACGGAAAATGCGTGGATGTATACATAAGTCAACTTGACCATAGAAAAAATATTTTAATGTGAATAGCTATGTATATTTGATCCATCTCTTCATTGCAGGTAATGCAGGGCAGACAACTAAGAGCGCACCTTTGCTGAAATAATCTGAAGGCGGCTTTTTGCAATAGGGATTTGTGTTTGCTGTTGTTGCTTTGGCTTCTTATCTGTTTGGGGCGGGGGGAGATGGGAAACGAGCGACAAAAAACTGTAACAATTTGAATAGTTATTTTATTTGATTCTCTTTTCCTACTGCATGTGGGGACAGTACAATGCCCTGAAGCGGGGGCGCTTCAGTAAGAGCATCTTTGCTTTTGCATTATGTGAGTTCTTGTAATTGTTTTTTTGCTTTGGCGTACGCGTCGTTGTTGTTGCTGCCTGTCAATGCTTTTACATATTTACATATGTACATACATAGGTGCAATGGAAGCTTGACCATAGAACAAATATTTTAATGTGAAGAGTTATATTTGGTTCCCTCTCTTCACTGCGGGTAGTGCAGGGCAGACAATTAAGAGCGCACCTTTGCTGAAATAATCTGAAAGCGGCTTTTTGCAATAGGGATTTGTGTGTGTTGTTGTTGTTTTGGTTTTTGCTCTGTATGGGGAGGGGGAGATAAGCCACGAAAATTTGTAATAATTTGAATATTTCTTATATTTGATGCTTTCCTCCTACAGCATGTGGTGTGGGTATAATGCTCTAAAGCGGGGGCAAAAGTTAAGAGAGCAGTAGCGGCCTAGGCTTTTACATTGTAGAGAGTATTTGTAATTGTTTTTTGGCGTTGGCGTATGCATCGCTGTTGTTGTTGCCTGCCAATTCTTTACATGGGTGGGAATGGGAGACGGCGAGTGCGTGGATGCCGTAAGTCAGACCATAGAACTAATATTTTAAAGTGAACAGTTAAATTTGATCCCCTCTCTTCACTGCAGGTAATGCCCTGAAGCAGGGCAAACAATTAAGAGCGCAGCTTTGCCTAGAGAATCTAAGAGCGGCTATTGCAATAGAGTTTTTGTGTTTGTGGTTGTTGTTTTGGCTTCTGCTCTGCATGGGGAGAGGGAATATGGGAGATGAGTCACGAAAATTTGTAATAATTTGAATATTTCTTATAATGAATGAGATATTTCACAACCAAAGTTTCCCTGTTAACCAATCGACCTACATTCGGTCGTGTCCATTTGGTTCGTTGCCAAATTCCAACACAGAATATCCATTTATGTAAAATTCGTCTTTGAGCAGACGACAATTCCCTTGTAAAATGAACAAAGCTGTTCTTTATAATTTCTGACACACATATTAATCTGTAGTTTGAATGAATGCAAAATCATACGAGAAAAAGCTCAGAATATTGCGGCAGTAGGATATTTTTTTTTAATATTAATAAGTTTATTATTTCTTGTTTATTTTTTATGTTCTATTTTTCACATGTATGTATGTATGTATGTACAAATATTTAATAGATTTAATTCTAGGCGGGGAATATGGATGTGACTTAATTATTGAAAAGTTTTTAAATTAAGTCATATCAAGTCGACTCAAAGGTCAGATTAATTTTTGACCCCATTACAGGTGTAATGGCCTCCTCGTGGTGTTCCCTGGGTACCGATCTTCAATCGGGAGCCAATTTGAGCGGCGACTTTATGTCTATATGTACATACTTATGAATGTATCAGAGAACGGCTTGGCGTGATTGCAAAAAAAATCATACACAAAAATAGCCGAATAATCGTGTCATTCGGCTCAACCGATCAAACATTCATATGTACACGAACTCAGTGTTGATTTAAATTCACTCTAATGCGCTCATATTTTTTCTCTCCCTGAGTTTATTCATGCTCAATGAGCAAACCGATCATTTGGGCGTATGTTCATTCGGCTCAGCATTGATTTTTTTTCTTGATTTACTCATACGCCCAAATTCTTACTCAATTCCACTCACTGAACGAAAATCAACGGTGAATGAAAATCAGCTCATGCTGCCGAAACCACTCAATCACTCAGCTCGTTTAGATGCATTACCGTTATGTTTTTGTTTTTACTGTTTCTTTTTGTTTTTGAGAATGCTTGCGGTTGTTGGTTGAAATGAGCACAATTAGTTTAATTTTGTCATTTTTATGTTAAACATATGAATGTATACTTATGTATATGTATATACATATGTAAGTGTGAAATTATTTTCTTATTTTATTTTATTAATTTGTTAATTTTCTTATAGCCATTGCCATTCAATATGAAAATATATAATCTGTTGTGAAATTAAGTATTTTGATTTCTTTGACTTCGGCCATGAACAAACTCATACGCGTTGATTCATTGCCTTTTGATTTTATTCTTTACTCAACTCAATCAATGCTGAGCCGAATGAACATACGCCCAAATGATCGGTTTGCTCATTGAGCATGAATAAACTCAGGGAGAGAAAAAATATGAGCGCATTAGAGTGAATTTAAATCAACACTGAGTTCGTGTACATATGAATGTTTGATCGGTTGAGCCGAATGGCACGATTATTCGGCCAAGCCGAAATGTGTACCGAAGGCTGTGCATACACACAATTCATGTGCTCATCAGCATGAGCTGATTTTCATTCAACGCCGACTTTCGTTCATTGAGTGGAATTGAGTGAGAATTTTACCGTATGAGTAAATCAAGAAAAAAGTGAATTTTGCAGATCTCTGGAATGTATGTATGTTTACGGCTTTTTCATAGGCAGTAATAATATAATAATTTATATAATAAAAATAAAAAAAAATAACAGATTTCTTTCTTCCCACGGCCAAGTGTCCCTCCAACCCACACCCACCCCCACCCATCCTGCCAATTCTTCATTTATTTTGTGGCGGTAGGTCAGTTCGTCAACAAGCTGAAGAAGAACGCACAACACATAATTTCAGATTGGCAAAGTAAAAAACGCTCTGTATGTGAGGCTGAGCTTTAGCTGTATGTGGGCAGATATTGTGGGTCTGCTTGTTTGTTTTGGTTTTTTACAACGCCTCTGGCTAAGAAAACACCCATTACTTTAGAATTGATTGTAAGTTATGATTTTATGATGACGCTTGCCCAAAATTACAATAATTGTATAGGAATATTGAATATCCTCTATATTCTAATTTTGTTTAATGTACTATAAACGAATATAATGAACGAATGTAAATATGTACAAATGCAAAATGTATATCAGACATGACATCAAATTATATTAATTGTCTATAGGGTATTAGTGCGTCGCCTCAATAAGCGACACTCAGCTTTGTGTCTCAAGAAATCTTCTCAAAAATATTTGGCTGGCTGTTTCGGCAGCACTGCACACGTACACACACATATGAACGTACTTACAAGTTCTCTCTGTGGATGGACATTCGCATAAGAAATATAGGGATGGTTTCAAATTTGACTCGCAAGTGTGGCACTAAAATCCGTATGGACCCATTTATTACCCATTTATATGTCATTAATATCCATATTCAAGGATGATATATATATTTTTTTTTAGCGCAACATACTTTTTTATATATGATCAAATATATCATTGTATAATACAATAAACCATACAATCAAATGTATATTTGTGAATATATATACATATATCTGTTAAACAAAGTTAGCATCTAAAGCATGTACAGAATAACAGTTATTCTGGTATTATAAGGCAAGCGTCTTCAAAAAGGGCCGACTCCAATAATGCTAAAGTGAAGGGTGGCGCGAGCACAAAAATCAAAACAAAGTTGGGAGAGCGCGAATATCAGTTGTGCGCTCATACACACTTGCAAACACGCAAAGTACGTGAGAATGCTTGAGCACACATACACTCTCACGACTCGCCGAGTAGCTGATCCACACATGCACAACACGCAAAATAAGCGAGAATACATGTGCACACAAACACTCTCACGACTGGTGTAGCTGATGCCCGGACATTTTCAATGTATGAAGTGTCGTGTCTATATATTGTATGGTTAGTGCTATTACTTGCGGCTATCGATAGCAGCAGTGGCACATGTTTGTTTTGGTTGAATTTTAAAATAATTTTGGCCTTTTGATTATGGCGTACGTTGCACTCAGCGAAGCCGAGAAAACCTTTATATTGCATGGCGTAGAGGTAGGTTACGGCCATCATTCATGGTTCCTTTAATTATGGTCCTTTTCCAGGAGGATTTTCGCTGTGATGGTCGTTCGCGTCGGGATTACCGGCCCATGGAGCTGGAGACTGCTCTGGTGAGCAACGCGAGTGGATCGGCTCGCCTCCGCTTAGCTAACACGGACATTCTCGTGGGCATCAAGACAGAAATCGATGTGCCCGATCCCTTGACGCCAGATTTCGGTAAACTCGAGTTCTTTGTAGATTGGTATGTTGAGTAATAGCAAAACTCCGACTGCATTATACACTGCTGATATCCTTCTAGCTCTGCTAATGCCACGCCAGAGTTTGAGGGTCGCGGCGGTGCAGACCTGGCCCAGGAACTGGTGCTCGCTCTGGAAAATGCCTACGAATCCCCTTTGGCCTTTGACTATCGCACCTTGTGCCTCATACCGGGACAACAGTGCTGGAAGCTCTATATCGACATCTTGGTAGGTACATGCTGGTTCCCCATGTCCATGTCTTATGTAGCCTTCTTTTTTAGATCCTCGAATGCGGTGGAAATCTTCACGACGCTGTTTCCCTGGCCGCCAAGGCAGCGTTGCACAACACAAAACTCCCGCGAGTAACTGCCTCCCTTCTGGATGCCGGCGTCACGGACCTCATTATTTCAGACAATCCGTACGATTGCACACGACTGACTATTGATACGGTTCCCCTGCTGGTCACTGTTTGCAAAATCGGCGACTATTGCCTTGTTGATCCATCAGCGGAGGAGGAGGCGTGCAGTACTGTCAGCATAGTTGTATCCGTATCGATGCGGAATGGAGAAGGTAAGATGCAGACTATTCCAATCGTACGAGACTCTTACCTATAAATAATTGCAGCCTTCCTTTCCGGCTCCCACATGACTGGCGGCGGCGCTATGCACAGAGATACAATGCGAAATTGCCTGGATCTCGGTCTGTCGATTGGTGAACAGCTGAACACGCTGCTCGCCAAGATGCTGAAGAAGGAGGAGGAACGCGTGGGACCCAAGCGGCCCAAGACGGTTGGATTTCTTAAATAAAACATCGCTGATTTGGTATGAAAATGTAATATTTTGCTCGATCTGCCACTGACATTGACTATTACTCGATTGTGGGCTCTTTAAACTTATATTTAATTCAACATGAACACTTATTGATCTTTGCGTTTTTTCGTCTGCCTGCTGGCTGGAAGCGGCTTCTTCTCCTTGGGCTCGGGCTGTTTACCCGTCAGCAATGAGGTCAACATCTCGCTGATCTCGGGCATGTCGTTGGTCATCTGTAAAGCAAAACGATTGCGTCAGTAAAACCAATTTAACAATGCAATTTTGTTACCTTAGGAAACTGCAGGTTGTCAATCTCCTTCTTAGTTTCGGGATCATTGATCATCTTGGGCAGCACCAGCATGAGCAGCAAAGGAAGGACCATCATCAGCACCATAGGGCTGAACATAAAGTCGGTTATCTGTAAGAAAATATAGATAACAAATATGGTTCTCTTCAACTCTGGCCTTAATCGGTGCCCACCTTCCACTGCTCTCGGGTTTGGAAATACTTAAAAGGCATCAGTGGCTTCATTCTCAGAGGGTAGGCCACCTGCATAATTTGCGCTGGCTGGACAAAGTTCACCTTGCGAGCACGGAACTTTCCCTTGGGATTGATTTCCACGCGAACCTGAAGAGGTATTAGACTTGTTAAAGCATGTCTATTAGGAGTACAGTGTAAGCACTTACAGGCTCGTAGAACACGTCAGGATGATGGACATCCAGCACATAGCTGCCGGAAGGCACTCCGCTTATGATGAACTGGCCATCTTCGCGGACGAAACCCTTGTACTCGCCGTCATTGATGGTTACTGTCACGTCCACTTGCCATTTATTGTCATCTTTATTCAGGCCACCGCCTGCACCTTGCCCTGGTGCCAGAATCGAGTCTGGTGGAGAAACACGTCCTTCGATTGTGTACAGCCCTGAGACCTCATCGACCAGCTCATCCTGGCCAATAACGATTTCGCAGCTACTCAGCGCAATGACCGTTGCAATAATAAGCAACTTAAAGCACATTTTCTATTTAATTAATATTTTTTCTCAAAAAATTTTCTCACGGGGGTCGTCAGCAGGGTGACTTATCGAAATTTACCGAATTTAACCCATTTAACCACGTCTAAATAAACAGATGAACACCTTGAGTTGAACCGGGGAGAACAATAATGTTTGTGAATTATCCTTGTAGATCCATTCTATGCTTCTTTACTTATAAAAAAAACACGATATTTTTCACATTAACTGCGCTAAAAATCTTCAAGCTTCATAATTTTCGTGAAGTGTATTCGAATGCCCACTGGTCAACAATGGGTTAATGATTCTCTGATCATGACAAGAAATCATATTCCTCGATTTTGATATTCTGTTTAATATTACTAGCTGAATAGGACCCTCAATTGTCTAGAAGATTTGCTAAATTTAGTGACTCTTTTTTTGTTAGATTTTTTATAAAATAACGTTTAAGCAATAAAGGTCAAGACATAAAACGTAAGTGAGCATGAAATCCGCCGTAGAAACGTAAGTGAGGATGGAATGTCACGTCATTAACCGGTAGTATCGACTCTTTTATAACTCTTTTCCCTTGATTAATAATAAAATACTGTTTTCCAAGCTGCCCTAAAACGTAATTAATATTGTATTTTGCACATATTTATAAAAAAAAAAAAAGTGTGTTTTAACACATACGGGGCTAATAAAAAAATTGTATGGAGAGAGACAAACATTATTATGGTGTGAAATACAAAATAATTCTAAATTACTTAATATATTTACAACCACCGTTTTGTAACGGATATACGTATACATACGTACTTTTTGTTTTCAACCAATCAAAGTCATCAAAATTTAACTGCCAAAAATTTTAAAGATTCTCATTGGTCAAAAACGAAAATCCCGTAGGGACATTTTGGGAAATTGCTAGCATGGAATGTAACGGAAATTGTTGCGATGAAAAAGGAAATGGTTGGGATGATGTTGCCTCAACAAAATCCCTCAAAAAGGCCCAATAAAATATAAGCTCTGACCTCAAAATATACCGCAATATACCAAAAATATAACATATTCCTCGATTTTGATATTCTGTTTAATAAAACTAGCTGAATAGGATACTGAGCCCTGCAAGAATAATTTTAACTGATAGATGAAACAATTTTCTACAAGATTGACCAATTTTAAAAACTCCATTTATTGGATTCTGTCTAAAATAAGGTTTAAACAATGAAGGTTAAGGCATAAAACGTAAGTGAGCATGAAATGCGCCCCAAGAAAACGTAAGTGAGCATCATGTTATCATCATCAATGTTACGTCATTTAAAACCTTGATTTAGAACGTAAAGAGGAGCGAAAACGAGCAAGATAAGATTGAAAAATAACGAAACGAACGTTTTAACATATGCTGTTTATTTCCGCATTATAGAGTTTAATTATGTTCAACACTGAAAGAACACTCTATATAAGTAAGAATTGTAGACATGTGATCTTCTGTAAAATCCACTATGCCTTCAGAAGATCCTCTACGAAAGCATAACTTATATTTGTCTCAAACTGTAGCTTCTTATCGAAGTACCACCCAAGCGACAATAAATAATCCCCCGTCGGAATGGGAAGACGCATCAGCTCGGGTTTTAAATAAAAACCCTTGATAATCTGCGGACCCTGTAATGGAAATATGTACATTTTCTGGTCAAGAAAAATTATAGTATCTTACCACATAGGGGCATGTATGATTAATGTTGGAAAACTGTTTGAAGAGCCCATGGACTGTCGAAACAATGGGATTATTTGGTTTTCGGATATACCGACAGCCATCAAATTTAACGTCAATAAGCCATGGCTTATAGCCGTTTGCCCTTTTGAAAATCCTTCCATGAATTATTATATCGTTGGCCGAATGCAATATCGTCCCATTCAAATTAAAGACCACTTTGTTTCGGCTTACGGCCTTTAAGCGACAGTTGTGGAAGACGAACCAGCTTTTATTGTAGCTCTCGCAAACGGCGTTCGTTAACTTGAAGATGACGGCAGCCTAAAGTGAACTCTGATTAGTGCAGGACAGGACCTATATCGCAAGTGTAGGATTTACATTATAATCGAATGTTGAAATGAGAAATATTCCAAAGAGAACTCCGAATATTAGCTTGCACTTCATTGCTACCAAACGATTGATCAACGAATGGTCATTTAGTCCCAATGATGCACTTATCTGAGCTAGAGTTCATTCCGCATGAGCAGATTTGTTTATTTATTATTAACCTTTCAGTCGCAATGGTGATCGAATCCCAATATGTATATAAATGATAAACTTCCATGGAAACTGCGTACAAGTTTCCCCAAAAATAATTGTGTTTCGTTCATATAAAAAATTAAAAGAGTAACTAAAACTGATTTAACTAATTTGTGTTTGTGTTAATTACTCCCCAGAGCTTCTGTCTACTAACTAACTTACTAACTAGCTAGGACCCTCAGCACTGAACATATAATTTATCCGATTGATGAATTTTAAGTACTCCCTTATATTTGATTTTGTATGAAAAAAGGTTAAAGTTTACACAAATAGGGCAAAAGCTAAAACATAAGTGAGCATAAAATGTTACATCACTTGAATCCTTGATTTAAAACGTAAAGAGGAGCGGAACCGTGCAAGATTGAATAATAATCATTTAAAAGAGACGAACCGAACGTTTTGACTAATGCTACTATGTTTATTTTCGCATTATATAGTTTAATTATTTGCAACACTAATTGAACACTCTATATAAATACGAATTGCACATTAACGATCTTCTGTATAATCCATTATGAGTTTAATTTCGCTTCAGAAGATCCTCTACGAAAGCAAAACTGACATTTGTATCAAACTGTAGCTTCTTATCGAAGTACCACCCAATCGCCAATAAATAATCCCCCGTCGGAAGGGGAATGCGCAGCAGCTCGGGTCTTAGATAAAAATCCTTGATAATCTGTGGACCCTTTAATGGAAAAATGAAAATTTTCTGATCAAGAACAATTATTGTGTCTTACCACATAGGGGCATGTATGATTAATGTTGGTAAACTCTTTGAAGAGCCCATGGACTATCGAAACAATGGGATTATTTGGTTTTCGGATATACCGACAGCCATCAAATTTAACGTCAAACAGCCATGGCTTATAGCCGTTTGCCCTTTTGAAAATCCTTCCATGAACTGATACATCGTTAGCCGGAAGTAATACCGTTCCATTCAAATTAAAGACCACTTTGTTTCGACTTACGGCCTTCAGACGACAGTGGTGGAAGACGAACCAGGTTTTATTGTAGCTCTCGCAGACGGCGTTTGTAAACTTAAAAACCACCGCATCCTGAAATTTACTCTGATTAATGCAGGACCTTCTTCACAGGAAATGTATGATATGTACATTATAATCGAATGATGAAATTATAAAGATTCCAAATAGAACTCCGAATATTAGCGTGGACTTCATTGCTACCAAACGATTGTTCAATGAATGCCACTTTAGTCCCAATGATGGAATTGACTATCTGGCAAGAGTTAATTCCGCATGTGCAGAATTTTATATTTAGATAACCTTTCATTCGCAATGGTGATCGGATCGCAATATATAAAAGATAAACTTCCATGGAAACTGTGTACAATTTTCCCCAAAAATAAATGTGTTTCGTAAAAGAGTAATTAAAACTGATTTAACTAATTTGTTTTTGTGTTAATGATTCCCCAGATCGTCAGGCCAATTTAACATACATTAAGCATTCATTAACATTAATGTGGCTGTAAATCTACTTTCTAGACTATTTCTATACTATTTTCTATACATATTTCCAATCTATAATTACCATATCACCAGCATCACGCATAGTCCTCGCACACCCCACCCCTTATTGTTGTACCGACCTTGTGTTCCCCTCTTAATGACGGGGACTCAGCCAGTGGAGTTGTACGCGGATGCCACGGCTTCCACGAACTGAGATTCCCCTCTCCAGTAGTAACACCTCCCCGTAGTACATTCCTCATCTTTGGGGGACACCAGTTAACGAATGTGTACGCGGACGCCATGCGATTTGCAAAACCAGTGTTTCCCCCTTCCCGTTGAATATCCTCTAACCTCACCTTTCCTCCCTCCCGGTACAACGCACCGCACGAGCCACCAGCAACACGCCCCCCTCGCTTACGCCCAGGCCCAGGTGTATATGTGCCCAGGTACGTATATCACAGCTCGCCAGCAGCCACGTGTGCACCACGTACATCTCGCACCCAGGGGTAGCTCATCACAACCGCCCCTCGCCTACGCCTCGACCCCTGGGGGCTCCTACACCACGCACGCTACTCCGCACCCGCCACGGGTATTTGCTGTACCCCGGCCTGAGACAGGAAATTCCTTACAAACCAAGCTAGATTGAAAAATAACATTTGAAAGTGACGAACCGAACGCTATAATTTTTGCTGTTTATTTCCGCATTATAGAGTTTAGTTATTTTCAACACAGATTGAACACTTTATATAAATGATTATAGTTATACGATCTTCTGTACTCCCTTATGAGTTTAATTTCCCTTCAGAAGATCCTCTACGAAAGCAAAACTGACATTTGTATCAAACTGTAGCTTCTTATCGAAGTACCACTCAATCGCCAATAAATAATCCCCCGTCGGAAGGGGAACGCGCAGCAGCTCGGGTCTTAGATAAAAATCCTTGACAATCTGTGGACCCTTTAATGGAAAAATGAAAATTTTCTGATCAAGAAAAATTATAGTATCTTACCACATAGGGGCATGTATGATTAATGTTGGAAAACTCTTTGAAGAGCCCATGGACTATCGAAACAATGGGATTATTTGGTTTTCGGATATACCGACAGGCATCAAATTTAATGTCAGCAAGCCATGGCTTATAGCCGTTTGCCCTTTTGAAAAGCCTTCCATGAATTATTACATCGTTGACCGGATGTAGTGCCGTCCCATTCATATTAAGGACCACTTTGTTTCGACTTACGGCCTTCAGACGACAGTGGTGGAAGACGAACCAGGTTTTATTGTAGCTCTCGCAGACGGCGTTTGTAAACTTAAAAACCACCGCATCCTGAAATTTACTCTGATTAATGCAGGACCTTCTTCACAGGAAATGTATGATATGTACATTATAATCGAATGATGAAATTATAAAGATTCCAAATAGAACTCCGAATATTAGCGTGGACTTCATTGCTACCAAACGATTGTTCAATGAATGCCACTTTAGTCCCAATGATGGAATTGACTATCTGGCAAGAGTTAATTCCGCATGTGCAGAATTTTATATTTAGATAACCTTTCATTCGCAATGGTGATCGGATCGCAATATATAAAAGATAAACTTCCATGGAAACTGTGTACAATTTTCCCCAAAAATAAATGTGTTTCGTAAAAGAGTAATTAAAACTGATTTAACTAATTTGTTTTTGTGTTAATTATTCCCCAGATCGTCAGGCCAATTTAACATACATTAAGCATTCATTAACATTAATGTGGCTGTAAATCCCAAATGTATCTACTTTCTAGACTCTAGAATATAATAGAAGACGAAGAATCGTTCATCGTCCTCCTCCAGCGCCTCATCGCCCACAAATAATACGTTTCTATTCGCTTTCATACAAAATTAAATTTTGTAACCGACAGCAAATATCAAAATCGCGATAAACTGAAATTATCGACGGTGCGTTTTATTTTGAAAACTACATTCAACAAAAGGTGGCGCTGTAGCGGAGCTGCTTATATAAGGAAAGAAAGACTGGAGTGTCATCGACTCCGTGGCGCAACGGTAGCGCGTCTGACTCCAGATCAGAAGGTTGCGTGTTCAAATCACGTCGGGGTCAAGAAGAACGATTTTTTTTTTTTTTATCTTTTTATATATTATATTAATTAAATTAAATTAAAAATTTAATTAAAAATCAGAGATCCGGATTTTGGTTTTAAATACATGTAACCATTTTGATCCCATCCCCGAACATTTGCTTTCTAGCAGAGCTTGCAAATAACCGTCAACCATTTTAAAGTGTCCGAAAAAAACCGATCTTCTACGAACACTTTGAGAACGTGGAGCGAAAGAACACATCCAAAAGTGTTTTCGCTCAACAACTGTTCTTCTCAGACCAAAACACTTTTTTTTGTGTTCTCTTTGGTTTGCTCTTTCGCTGACTACTTTGATCGCAAGGTATACTTAACAAGGTAGCCGCACTGAGAGAGCCACCACTTCTTATTTCAGTGAAGAAGAAGAAGAACAAGAAAAAATCGTCCGCGAATATGCCTCGCTCCCAACTGCTGCAGGGCAGACTGAAATTTAGGAAGTAAAAAAGAGGGCGAGAGAGCGAGTGCGGCTACCTTGTTAAGTATGCCTTGTTTGATCGGACACTTTCGGCGAAACAGTCCTTTTGTATGTATGCGTGCGTCTGTGTTTTCCTACATAACATTTATGCACATGAATTACTTCCACACAGCAAGAAAAAACACGTTTTGAAGACACTTATTGCGCAGTGGTCTTTCAAAGACTGTTTTGCAGTGACCGCTCTCTCAAAAGTGTCTCTCTCTTTTGTTATTGAGAGACCGATTCGTTTTCTCGGTTGAGCCAAACAGTCGGACCGAATCACACAAGCGAAGCGAAACGAGAGGGAACGTTGTGAGCCGCGGCAAAGGCCGCGGCTCTACCTTATACCCGGTACTCAGTCAGTATATACATACATACATTTATGAGCCTACGATTTATGAAATTTATTATATGTTCTCAAAAGGGACAAAAATAATATTTAAATTAAAAAAATGAATTTTTTGGAATTTTTATACATGTTTCCATTTTTGTTTCTACATGACATGTATAACTACATATTTGAGACGTACAAGTGTTTACGACAGAGAGAGAGATGGAATGAGTCAGCGCTTGGCAGGCGTTGCGTAGCCACTGAAATTTAATTTGTTTCTTCTGGCCATAATATTGATCCGATCTGATCCAGATTCGGTAATCTGGTAGATATGGTAATTTTTCATGATTCTGCGTTTTTGGTTTTCATTTATCTTAAAAATTGTGGATTCCACAGATTTTCGTCTTTTGTGGAAGCGGAAGGGGGCGTGGCAAAATTTTAAAACAAACTTGTGCTGGTTCGGTATCACAGGAGCTTGGATAGAAAGTTTGGTTGCTCTAGCTCTTATAGTCTCTGAGAACTAGGCGCTCATTTATACGAATAAGCAAAGCAGATGGGGTCGCGTGTGAGAGAGAGCGAGAGGGAATGATGACTTTCGAAATGGTTTTCTTCATTGTAGCTATAATAATGATCCGATCTGATCCAGATTCAACACTCTGATAGAAATGGGCATTCTCTATGACTCTGCGTTTTTAGTTTTCTTGTATCTTCAACATTGTGTACGCCACAGACTTTCGTCCTTTGTGTGGGCGGAAAGGGGCGGGGCGAAATTTTGAATTACATTTGGAGTAGTGTGATCACACAGGAGACTGGATACAAAACTTGGTTGCTCTAGCTTTAATAGTCTCTGAGATATAGGCGCAAATGAAGACGGACGGACGGACGGACGGACAGACAGACATGGCTATATCGACTCTGCTATTGATGCTGATCAAGAATATATATACTTTATGGGGTCGGAAACGCTTCCTTCTGTGCGTTACACACAACCGTTATCCCCACAAATCTAATATACCCCTATACTCTTCGAGTACCGGGTATAAAAAGTGTTTCGCTCAGAGAGAGATCGTGTGTACCAAATTTTTTTATGTTTTGTCTGTGTGAAGGCTGCGTTGGAAAAATCGGTTGACGGTTATTTGCATGCTCTGCTTTCTGAACGTAGTTTTAGTGTGAGTCATACAAGTTTTTTCACTGGAAAGCAAATGTTCGGGGATGCGATTGAAGCCACCCGAGCGGGGGATTGCATGATCGCTGGTCAGATCGCGCACCTCCTTGCAGTTCGTTGTGATGGTCGGCGGCAGACAGTGGCGCCAACCATATGGTGGGACAGGCGGACTGTAGTGTCCCGCTGGATATGGTGTCCCGTTCCCACGCCGGGGGCGGAAAGAATGCAGTGGGCATCCCGTGGGCATACGCCTGCGGTCCGACCGGTTGGGGCGACAAGAACTGCGCTGCAGTGGGCATCCCGTGTGCACAGGCCTGCGGTCCGGCCGGTTGGGGCGACGGAGCACAAACTATGTATGTTTATGTATGAAGAGTGTCCCGGATATGAAGGATATGGAGGGTATGGAGAAGGACATGGAGGGTATATATATTTTTGGAAAAAAATAATAGCACCACCACCATCAGCTATTTTTGCCAAACTTACATTTAATAATATCAATTGCATATATATACATATATGTATATGTACTGTATATGTATATGTATATGTACATATATGTATATGTATATATATTCATATACTATTTTCAGACCATGACAGAAGAAGAAGTGCTGGGCAGTGAGGCCATCGATACCGGACTGCAGTTCGTGCTGGAGAACATAAAAACGCATGGTTACGACAAACGACTAATGGCCATCATTTCGGTCGGATGCCCCGCCAACCTGAGGGCGAAGAACAAGGCGGCAGAGGACTTCCCTGTGCTGTGGGGCATAAAGTGTTGTGATCCTTCAAATTCTCACATGGAATAACCCAAAATGTTCCCTAACTTGGAAACTGAATCTGAATCACTGAACTACATTTTCCAGTGATGGGGCACATGCTACCGTGGTACCTTGAAGTGCCCCTGCGGTCGTTCTCGCACTTGATTTGGGAAATGCTGTCTGCGCAGAGAGATAATATTTTAAAGATGCTTATAGCCGTATAGCCTGCATTTGGAGAAGTAAGGAAGTGTGTCGACGGCACTTCATGGCACAGGGGATTACACAGCTCTCCAAAGATCATTGAAAATGAAACCCAATGAACATTGAACTTAGATACGATAGGATTCCATTGGTCTCTGATCCAAGTTCAAAAAGCAGATTCGTAGGTGAAAGCCTCTTTAATTTTTGGGATTATAACGCACCTATTGACAGGTACTGGTTGCCACATGACGTCACGTATGACTCACCATAAAATTACGTTCAGAAAGTAAAAAAAATTGATTGCTGCATCGGCCGGGAATCGAACCCGGGCCGCCCGCGTGGCAGGCGAGCATTCTACCACTGAACCACCGATGCTTGCGACAAGTTTAAGTCTAAGCCCGAATAGATTCATACGTAGCATATTCGGAATTGGGGTTGTGGCATATTGGCCACTGGACACCCTCCCCTCAACAAGACTCCGTGGCGCAACGGTAGCGCGTCTGACTCCAGATCAGAAGGTTGCGTGTTCAAATCACGTCGGGGTCAGTCTGAAAAACTTTTTTTTTCCCACAATTTTTTATATTTTAAACGCAACATTTCAACAATATTTAAATACATAATTTATTGTATAATTTATAAGCAGCTTCGGTTCGATTCACTACAAGCAACAACATGTACATAATGAGCATTTACGAGTAGTTGTAATATTTAAAATCGCCAATATTCACGATGGTTTTAAATTTAACTTTTACGTTGTATATATATAAATACAGATATGAGTATATAGGTATTCGATTACTTGTTACGTACTCTGTATACGATTATATTGTAAATTCCCTAAACGGCTTGCGTTGATTTATTATCAGTAGTTGTTCCCTTATTGCGTGATGCACTTACGCATACACATGTGTGTGTGTATGTATGTGTGTGTAGACTGTAAAGCGCATCATTAGTGCCATAAATTTCAATATAAAATTCAAAATAATCCTACCCAACACCAGCATTAAATTCTGTTCTTCTGCGTACTATCCATCTTTCTTCTTCTTTTTATATTTCCCTTCCTTTTTCTAGGTAAAAAAACGTATTTGGCTAACAGGATTTTTCAACAATTTTTACACGAGTCAACAATTAAAATGGCTGCAGAATTTCCGCTAACTAAGAAAATCAATCCTAAAAACATAAACTAGTGGACCCTGTGTTTCTTTTTCGCTTTTCGTATGTTTGATAGGTATATTGTAAGTATGTATGCGCCTCAAAAAATAGTTTAGGATTTTGTTTACTTCGGATTCCAATTCCTTGTTCTCTCAATGTTTCACCATTCCCACTTTATTTACTATTGACTAAGTTCAGGAATTCCTCGCGGGTCTTGGGGTCGTCCCGGAACACCCCCAACATGGTAGAGGTAACGGTCTTACTGTTTATTTTCTGCACGCCTCGCATTACCATGCACATGTGTCTGAAAAAAAAAAAGAGAAAGTATCTTTTTAATCCATTAAATTTTCTACTTATATATGTACTTACACTCCTTCAACCACAACGGCCACGCCTGCAGGCTGAACGGCCTGAGTTACAGCCACTGCGATTTGCTTTGTCAGGCGCTCCTGCACTTGCAATCGACGCGAAAAGATCTCCACAATACTGAAAAAGTAGACAATTTCGTAAATTTCGATAAAACAATATTATTTTTTGTGGTGGTCCTAGTCCTACCGTGCCAGCTTGCTCAGTCCCAGGATCTTGTTGCAAGGCAAATAACCGATGGACACTTTGCCGTAGAACGGCACCAAGTGATGCTCGCACATGGAGAACATTTCAATGTCCTTGACAACCACCATCTCGTCATGATCCTCATCGAATACGGCGCCGTTCAGTACATCTGAAGAAAAGAAAAAATAAAAAATAAAAAAAAGGAAAGTCGCAGACGAAGCAATGACCCCGACGTGATTTGAACACGCAACCTTCTGATCTGGAGTCAGACGCGCTACCGTTGCGCCACGGAGTCGTTGTGTTCTCTGAAGTCAAATACCCAATTTAGACAAAAGCCCCACTCTCTGGGACACACACACACACACACACGATAGCACTCTGTTGCTGCAGCTTGGTTTTTATCAACGTGATTTATTATGGCGCGCATAATTCCTGTTGCGATTTATTTTCTGCATAACTGAATGTTAAGTTCAAGTGTGTGTGTGCCGTCTATGCGTGTGAACTTGACAGTTCTGTGGATTTCTGGGTGGCAGTGGGCATGGGTATGGGCGTTGGGGTGGTTATGGAGAGGGAGCTTTCGTAACACTCACTTTAAATGCTTTAAGTAGCCCACCCACCCTCGCACTTCTGGCACTCTCTCTCTCTCTCTCTCTCTCTGCCCCCCAAACATACATGCAGAAAAGCTCGAGTTCTCTAGTGTGTTTCCGGATGGAAATCCAAATCTCCCTCCCCAAAACATCTTCTGGGTCTTTCAATGTCAGTTTCGCAAGTCACGTTGACGTGAAGCTGAATTTTGGTTCTACGAATTTGGCTGGAATATCCCCAACATCAGTCTATTTTCGAAGGCTATTCACTTTCGCTTCTCTCATTTGGCTTTCAAACGGCCAACACGACGGCCCCTGTTGCTGCTCAATTTACATGCGATTTTATTTGACAAACTGTAGAACCTGATTTTCATCTCGAAGAACCGGTCCGCGGTAGCACGTATCAGTTTATTTGCAATGTTGTTTCGTTCCAAGCATTTGATTACATGACAAGTTCAAATGCAATTCCAATTAGAAGCGGAGAAACCGCATGAAAACGGTACGAAATTGGGGCATCCTATTATCGAAAGTACTATATAAGGCACGGCTAAACAACGGTTCTAACATACATGTATGTACATAGATACAAGCTAAGGTCATCTGAAAAATGCTAGCTACTGAAAGAAACAATGTATACATTGTTCAGCATAGGTTTCTACTGTATCATACAGTTATTTATGTGGTTTTCTGTACAATACTTCTATATTGATTGAATACCTACTACAGATTACCTTGTTATAGTAGACCACAGCATAGATGACCTTTTTATGCTCTCCCTGTATGCATAGAGAACTATATTGTTTGGAAATAATATAACATTCCAAGCACATTCCCTAAAAGTAGTGGAATTGTAACTCAAACGGACAGCAATTATACTAATGCACTAACGGACCCAGGAACCCCCTCTTCCGATAAAAGTGAAGCACCTGACAGACCACACAAAAACCAAGCCAACCTCATGAATCACTGTCCACGAAACTAGTTTTAGATCGCACTTTTGGGAAATGCCGTGGAATCGCATGACGCACTCGGCACAGGATGAACAACGGAACGATCAGTGACCTGGTGCTAATTACCAGAAAGAGAGACAGACACACGGACGGAGAGGGGATACTCGTAAGTGTGTGGGGCTTCACTTACCCTCCAGACATTGATCGTAGCCCTTGGTGAAGTACAGCATAGCCTTGGCCGCCCGCTCGGGGGTCTTGATCAGACCCTGGCGATCGGGATTCTCGCCCAGGCCGCCCAGCAAAAGGCGATAGGAGCGCGCCATGTCCGGCAGTAGGGCCTCTCGCGTGGGTGGCTTATGGTCCAATTCCAGGTCATGGTGGAAAGTACACTTCTCGTGGCCTGCAATGCAGAAAGGAGAAAAGAGAAAACTCAGGTTAGATTGAGATTGAGCCCAACATCATCATATTATGCTATGGGGCAAGATAAGGAGGCAATGCCCCCCTCTGGCGTCTGTGTGTGGATGGAGATAATGACACTGTTCTAAATCGAAGCACATCTCTAACCCTTGACCTCAAACAATTCTCTGGTAGGCCGTATCAGTACGTATACGCATTCGTATGGCCAGGCGGTAACGGGATGAGTTCCCTTTTGCTTATCGGCAAAGAGTTTTGTTTTGTTTTTGTTTTGTTTTGGTCTCCGCCTGGCTACAACCCAGCCCATCGGGTCCTACAGACGCAGCCCCACCACTACCTGGCGTTGTCGATGTACGCGGTGTCATTGGTGTTGTCGGTTGTGTACCATCGTTTTCCGGAATGCTGCCGTTCGTCTTCAGAATCAGGCGGGGACGATTTGTGGCTCCACTGCTCGGCACCAGCTCATCGGTGGGCGTGCCCACAGCGGATCCTGGCTGCTGTGCAACAGGCTCCTCCGGCTGCGACATGGCCCGGTCCGCCAGAGAAGAGGTGCCCGAGGTGCTACTTGTTGAGCAGACGCTGTTGTTGCGGCCGCGCGAAAGGATGTGGGCCTGCGGGAAGTTGGTGTCGTCGATGGCGTCGTTCAGTTCGCTGGCACTCATCTCGGACAGTTGGCGTGTGAAACTCATAGTAAAACGCGGCGGCGACGGCGGTGGAGTGGAGAGATGAAGCTCAAATATTTGTCAGTTTGAACAAAAAGATGCGTCTCGATAGTAAATACACAAAATCTTTAACTTTTTTTCACTCGATTCCTTCTATTATACGTTGAACTTTGTCTTCAGCTTTGGTCTCTGTCTTGTGCTGGCGCGCTGGAATGCTTTGCTCCACTGAGTGGCTGCTGGGGCCCGCCGTGGCAATAAGAACCCCCCAAAGCAGAGCTTTGAGAGTCAAAAAGCTCCCCCACCGCCTCGTAAGCTCCACGCAGCAGAGCACTCCCACTGGCTGTACAACTACATACATATGTAGCTCTCCTCTCGCTCTCTCTCTGTCGCGGACTTGTTGCTGCTGCCAACAGCATGACTCTCTCTCTCTCTCTCTCTGGAGAAGGTCTCGAGGACTGGCGTCAACTGGAAATTCGCAAGGTTCTTCAAAGAGTAGCATTTGTCTCCGTCAAGTGTTGAAATTTCAATCTACTAGACTCTGCCACAGCACTCCACTCGATAGGAAGCCTTTCAACAAACAATTCCAAATTCCCTGCCCCATCCCCTCCGCACAAAAAGTCTGCCACATCATGACCTTCCGTGCCACGCCACGCACCGATAACTACGATGTGATTGGCGCCGTGCCGCGCGACCTATCCGTCATCAAGAACTTCCTGAGGCGGGATTGCGCCATCAAGCGGCTTATAGACATGGAGGAGGACTTCCTTCAGGAGTGTATGGAACGTGGCGATGATCCCTTGAAGCCCAAGAATCAGCAGCAGAAGAAGAAAACGAATGCCTCTGGCAGTGGGAATGGGCAGGAGACGAAGCAAGATACCTGTACCAGCAGCACACCAGAGGGGCAGAGTGTCCCCAACTACTGTGATCCCTGCGAGCGGCTCAAGACATCAGTGG
Source organism: Drosophila athabasca (assembly GCA_008121215.1). NCBI lineage: Eukaryota > Metazoa > Arthropoda > Insecta > Diptera > Drosophilidae > Drosophila > Drosophila athabasca. Next base: position 1,661,488 of record VMQQ01000019.1, on the reverse strand, counting down.
TGCTGGAGGAGGTTAGTCCTGAGTCTGGTGTGCGATCTGTGCATAGGTAAACCACATTCCTTCTGATCCCCTAGCTCACGAAGCCAGCGACCACCAATCCGAAGTACAACCAGCCACTGTCGCCGTATTTCGACGAGGAGACCGTGATGGGCACTTCCCTGCCCGTAAAGTTTCGTTTCAAGCGCAAGGCGAACGGCAACGACGTGGAGAAGAGCAGCAACCTGATGTGCACCTCGACGAACAACACGAATGTCGTGGTGCTCACCAACTGTTGCGACATCATGGTGTGGCCCAGCCAGCGGGTGGCCCAGATGAACCGAGTGCCTGTGACTATGATATCAGGGTCCGGCGACCTCACCGAGTACATGCTGGAGGAGGAGACCATCATGTGAGCACGGATAAATGGTGCGAACATCACCCATGAGGGGATGCAGTGAGGAACATCTATTCCTGACTTCAGGGGCAAATAAAGTTGATATCATTGACCCGAGAATACGAAAAAGGGATACTTATTTAGCATCCGTGAAACCCTCTAATGTCAAATGGGATTCTTGTGGGGCTTCAAATGAATGCTGTCTGCCCCCACAGGCAGCCTACCCAGCAATGGTTAGAGATTAGAGTATTCCTTGGTTGGAGTATTCCCTGCATAAAATCCGAATTTATCAATTTATGCAAGTCAAATCCCAATTCTAAGAGCACTACATGCTAATTTGGTCAATCTTTGGCTCTGCTCTGTTCGACTCGTACTGAGAATGTGACTGACTGAAATTCAATCGGAGACAGTGACAGTACGGAATAATTCATCTGGAAATTGCTTGAGGCGGTCTGGTTTACATAATCGGAACATAGCCCCCAGCTGCAGATGACATAGGCATTGGGAATGGAATTCTAGAGCTGGCCACAGTGATACCTCCCTTGAATGATAATGAAACGGGCTATAGTGTGCTTTACTTTTTGCACCTTGAGTCATTCGTGTAGGAGGGGGATCATTTGATCTGTAGATTCAAAGAAATAGCCTGTGGGAAAACCCTAAAATACTTTCCCTGAACCTCTACCAAAATCCCATAAATGTGTAGAAGATGGGTCACCAATCGCTTGGGCGGAGGGAGGGTCAAGTTATAGAGTCAACCTGTTGCGGCATGTTCCATGCAATTAAGTCATTATTCACATTTATCAAAAGGGCAGGTGTTCCTCGCTCTCTGGCTCTGTCACTATCTCAGCCTATCTCACTCTCTCTCTCTGTCTTTCGATCTGCTTTACGGAACAAGGAATGCCATTCTCAGGGGGATTCTCAGTGGCTAGGGTTGCCACCGCCACCGACAGTGCATGCCATTTGCTGAGAGAATTTTTTAAATGCTACAATTAGCAGCGCAGGTCTCTCTTTCGTTTTTATACAATATTACTTATATTTTTTTTGTATTGACCGCAATCGCTCAAATGTGAAGTACTGGTGACTGGGCCAGAGGCCAGGGGGCTGGGACTGGGGGGACTTATTAGTCACTCAAACAAAGAAACTGAAAACGGCCACAGAAATATCGAAGCCCACGAATCGAAACCGTTTTAGACGCTGCTGGCAAAGGCCCGTGTGTTTGGCCGGTGCGGTGCTCGCAATTAAACGCTTTTTAACCTTCAAAAAAGTAGTTCAGGTCTCCCCACTGCTCCCCCTGCACGCTCAGCACTACACGCTCCCACTCCGATTGGAAGACCAAGACCATTGGCCAAATACCGGATTAAGACGAGGAGTTTATGTCATGTCTTGTCTGCGCTCTGCTGCTCGCTCGTCTGTGGCTATAGCTATGGCTTTGGCTCTGTACTTGTACTTGTACATGGCTCATGGCCCATGGCCCAGAGATCATATCGCTCTCATTGAATCTGCCGATCTTACCGATCTGCGGTAAGTGCCGAGCAAATCTTTCAATGTCAATGTCAATACTAGTAAGGTCTATTCCACATTCCCTCTCCCAGCTCCCGGCCAGGCGGCCAGTGGTATGCTCCTCCGGCATTCTGTCTGTGTGGTTTTGTTTTTTTTTTTTGTTTGAAGAGTACTGAAATTTGAGTTTTCAGTCTGCGGTTTATGTAGTATGTGTGAAGAAGTCGATTTGTCGACAGCGGTTTTATGTGTGGCATATGCAGCATCGCCGGAAATCGAAGGCGGCTCATTAAGCGCATCGGATTGAATTCCAATTTGCTCTAATCTATGCCTCGGCTGGAGTGATGCAATATCTTGGCGAGATTGCAAACAGACGCCACCTGCAGCCTTGAAGGCGTGACGTATCTCTCGGGAACTAGTGGGAGATTAAGACCAGAACAGATTGGATCCGCCTTGGCTTGAGTTATCTAAGAGGAGCTCTACAGAGTTCAGGAGTATTGCTACAGGAGTTAAGAGCAATAGCTACAGATCGGGCTTAGATTTGGTTGGTTTATTCAGGAAATAAATTAGATTCTATTATTACAGCTTTGATCTGTGACTCAAACAGGAAGAAAGAGTGTAAAGGCCGCATTCTGTCCATTCTGTTCTTCCACACTCACCATTTCCGTTGCCCATGTTGAGCATTTCCAGTTTCAGCTGTTGACTGTTTTTGGAGCCCAGGACAGGAACGACGGCGCCGGCGGAAGCCTCCGTGGGGATCGCGGCGGCAGCTTCAACGGCAACGGAAGCTGCGTCCGCGGCACAGGCATCGCCATTTTGAGTGCTGCCATTTTGTTCACTGGTTTGGGGCTTCATTTTGTTGGAAAATTGGATTGTTGAATTGAATTGGCTTTGGATAGTAACTAAACGATATAAGTAGATTTGATTTGGCTTTCTAGCGTACGGATGCGATGGATCACGATGATTGTTGAAAAACAAACTATTTAACTGTTAATTATTTTGATTTATTTATTGGCTGGTTTGCTACACGGGTGTTCTGTTCGTTCAGTGTTCAGTGTCGCGCTCCTTTCCTAAGCATCTACCCGACTAAACGGCCAATGATTTAGTTATAACCTTTTTATTATGAAAAATCGAAAGTTCTTTTGTCGGAGAGCAAGCGCGTGCGAGAGTGAGCGCGAATGCGAATGCGAGTGCGAGTGGAGTGCCATGCCAGTAAGTTTTATCTCACTTTTGCGGTTGTTTGTTGTTGTTGCTGCTGCTGCTGTGTTGTGCTGCCTTAACTGTAGTCAAGCTTCGCTCTGCTCTGAGTTATGGCCGTGGCCGTTCGTGCCTGTTTGCAAAAGCTTTCGATTCGGTTCTCCCCGCCAAGCTTCGCTCCCAGTATGAAGCGCCCTCGCCCGCCCACCCCCCGCCACACGAGGACTTCAGGAAATGCGAGTGCCTCAAAAGCTGTTTCTTTCTTTCGGATGGGAAAAGTTTGTGTTTCAAATAAAAACTTTCGGACAGAATAAAAAAAACACTCATTAAGCAAACATCCAGTATTGAAATAATGCATTGATAACATGGAACCCGACTGGAATCGCATTGTTAACGACTCAATGGCAATTATGAGGCAATTACGCTGGAGACTTGGTGCCACATTAATAATTTTCCACGTTAAATAAAACACACGTTTCAAAATACGAGTAATTGACTGCGAGCCCCCGAAAATGAATTATGACGGGAGCGCTAGAGGCATCTATAAATCAGCATCTAGGAATCATCTCAAACGCTAACTTTGCCGGCCAGTGTAATGGCTGTTACATTAAATGCAGTTTATAGATTGTTTTTCCCTCGCCTTAGTCTTAGCTTCAGCTCCATTAATGTAAATACAAATACAAAAGAGCAAAGCTGTCGGTTGCGCATGCGCTGGCGCCCTTTCGCCGCCTTGAGCAGCTTTGGAAGCGGCGTTAGTCATGCCCGCGAAATTATTAATAATATTAATTAGCCATTAATTGGACATTTACGTCTGATTTGCATGGCAGCCAAAAAAAAGGTTTAATTTTGAAGTTTGTTTTGCCTGTTGCTCCGTTTTTAATGGCCATTCAATGTCATTAAAAGCTGGCGCAAAGGCGTGTTTAATAATTCCCGGAAGGAAGTGTGACAGCGAGCCGAAGCCGGTTGCCGTAGCATTCACAACTCCTGAACCTGGCCACCCACGCCCTCTTTGCCCTGCGCCTGCCGCTCCAGTTTCTCCTGCTCCATGCTCTCCAGCTGGGCGAGCGTCAGCAGGGAGATACCGAGCTGATCCTCGCGGGTGAACGGCTGGGCCATGCGTCGCAGCCAGCGTCTGGCCAGCTGCACAGCCTCCTCGGTGCTCAGGTTGCAGAAGCTGTCGACCAGATGCTCCTGTATCCACTTGGGCAGACGGGAGCGCTTGTCCTGGCGCGAGAAGCGCTTGTCGGCGAATATCATGATGCCGTAGTCCGTCTTCCCGCGCAACGCCCGGCCCACGCATTGCGCTGCATGCCGCATCGCATCAAAGGTCAGAAAGTCGTTCTCACGTATCTGAAACTGATCGCGCAGGTAGTCGAGGCGGGCCTTGAGTATGCGCGACTGCGTGTACACATAGGGGATGCCGAACATGAGCACCGCGCGACCATAATGATGGTCGAAATCCACACCCTCCGAGACCTTGCCACGCGCCACAGCCAGCAGCACGGCGCCGCGACCACAATCGCAGGCCTGCAAAACAGTTCGAGAACGAATGAGAGCATGAAAGGTCAGTGGAAATATGGAAAATCAAACTATGAACACCCTTGCAGATCTGGTCTATGGGGGAACACGAGTCGGATCGGCAACAGATCTGTGCTGCCAACGATCCAACCAATTCCACAACACCTCACTATGCAAGGGTATGGATGAAAATGAGAGCGGGGCAAGTGTGTCAAGTACAGTGGATGAGAAGCCATAGGAGTAGCATAGATTGATGACGATTATGTCGGCCTCACCTTAACATAGTTCATCAAGGCATAGCTGGTCTCGGCATTGTCCTGAGTCTCTATGAACAGCAGCTTGTAGCGCAGCAGAGTGTCGACAATGCCCTGATCGTACCAGGAAGCAACAACGGACTCCAGGTACAGATATGAGGTAAAGAAACAGACAACGCCATCGGGAACTGTCTTGGCCACCTCCACCAGCAGCTGGCCATAGTTCCGGATGACAGCTGTGTCCTCGCGAGTCTCGAACTTGGAGGAAATGGTCACCTGATCATTGCCCTTGGACACAATCTGTGGAATATCGGCAGGCAGTCAAATTGTGTTCAAATGGCAATAAGGCGGGCATCTATTACCATTGGAAGAAGGCAGGGACGAGCCAGTGTCATGGTGAAGCTGCTCATAACCACTGGATCAAAGTCGAGTATCTTCGGGTACATGTCCATCGGAGACAGCGTGCCCGAGGTGATGACAACTGTTTGAAAGCGGGAGAAAACCGGAGCCATGGCAATGGAAGAGTCCAAACAACTGAAGTGCAGTATAGGATTCGATACGGTGGGTGTCTTATCGTCAAAGGGCTCTATGATGATGGTGAAGCCCTTGGTGTAGGTGGACACCAGTGTGGCAAAATGTGTGATCTATTGATAAATTGCATATTTTAGATGTGATGGGCAATCCCTAGCTTCAGATAATAACCCACCAGAGTCAGAGCTCCGTACTCCGTCAAGTCGGTAATCTCGAGAGTGCGCAGGAGACTGGACAGACGTTCTGCACAGAAGCGCAAGGGCTTGCGTTCAATGCATATTTTGGCTGATATATCCTTGAGGAAGCCGGCTGGGGACTCTTGGACCACGTGATGGACGCGCAGTCGCGTCTTAATGAACTCGATGAAGCGACGCAGAAAGCTGAGGAAGTGGTCCGCGTTGCGTATGTTGCCAGGGACCACCTCGGTCAGCACATCATTGGGCAGAACAGGATTGGCCATAATCATGTCCGTCTCTCGTTGGACGCTGGCATCTTTCAGGCCCTGTACCATCCGCTGGTACTCCTCATTGAGACGGTTTGTGTCCTCTTCTCGAATTCTGAAAGGAGCATTATCAAGATAGAGCAGGGAATGGTATAGACGGGTCGGATTGCGACTCACTCCTGCACCAATTTGGTCAGCTGATTCAACGCGTTTGTGCTGCGCTCCACTGTACGTCTGTTGATCTTTACACTCATCGAATCAATGCAAACGTTGTCAATGTTGTGCGCCTCATCGAAGACCACACAGGACTCGCGCGTCATCTCCTTGGACACAACCTGCGCGATCTTTGGATCCAGCAGATAATGATAGCTGTACACCACAATTTGGGCGTGGGCAATCTGGCAAGGAAATTTATGAATCAATGCTAGACAACGCTACATTACTGTTCTGTTCACTCACGGCATAGCGGGCCAGGAAGTAGGGACACCAGTTGCGCGAGCGTCCATATTCCTTGAGATCATCAAGGCTGTAGATTCCAATGGGCAGGGTGGACTCCTTGCCCTCCAGACTGAAGCCCTCAAAGTATTGACCTGCAGATCAACAATTAACATCGCGATTATAGTATAGGTCTACTCCACTTACAGATGGGCGTCTCGCTGTCCATCTCATGCTTGTCGCGTACGTAGCTGGCCGTGAGGCCATAGCACTTCCCGTCCACAGCCTTGCCCTCGCGCTCCTTGCTCACCTCCGGGTGGATGCACAAGTTTTTGCGGGAGCTCAGCACTAGGCCGGTCAGGGCAGGCGGCTTTACACATTCCCGCTCATAGTAGACCATCAGGTTCTGCAGTTCGGCAATTACTTTCTCGATTTCGGGCACTGTACGGGAGCAGTAAATAAGCTTGCGAATCGTCTCTGGATACTCTATCATGTAGGCCACAATCAGCGAGAGCAGTGTAGCCGTCTTGCCCGTGCCCGAGGGCATTTCTAGCAAACAGTGTCCTTTGGCGTCCAATGTTCGCTTGAGTTCCAGCATGTACGCATACTGCTCCGGGTATATGTATTCGTACGGGAAGTAGACGAGCAAGCCGTCAATACTGAGCCTGAGGGTGCATTTCCAATGCCTTTAGCAACAGTTTAATATAGTTAATCACAAACTTACTTCATATTCCTGCAATTTCTTTACGATTTATGGTGGTCGCCGCTTGCCGGCATGAAATAATGTCAACAATCAGCAAGCCCAGAAAATATCGCGGGTTTGAGATGAACTATCGATGGTTGCGGCCCATCCGTATGAATATCGAATCATCGTGCAAAAGTGCATTATAAACTATAATTAAGCAAAAAGTTGAATCGAAGTCGTTTTTCTGTACTCCACACAAACAATAACTGGACATGGACGATCTGAACCCTTTGGCGGGCACAGCTCACCTCCTGGAAGAAGTAGACAGTGAGTGGCTCCGGCCGCCTGTTTGGATGGCAATAAAATGTCTTAATTCTGAAAATTTACAGAGAAGCTGATGGTGCTCTTGCGAGATGGTCGGACCCTGATTGGTTACCTACGATCGGTGGATCAGTTTGCGAACTTGGTTTTGCAGCGCACCATTGAGCGTATACATGTGGGCAATCAATATGGTGACATTCCACGTGGAGTGTTTATAATTCGAGGGGAAAATGTGGTTCTATTGGGGGAAATTGTGAGTAAACGAATCCGGAATTCCGAATAATTAATACCCCGGTTCTTGTAACACCACCAAACAGGATCGTGAAAAGGAACAGAAGCTGCCGCTCAAAGAGATATCTGTGGACGAAATACTGGATGCCCAACGACGCGAGCAGGAGCAGCGTCAAGAGAAGCATCGTCTGGTGTCCAAGGCACTCAAGGAGCGCGGCCTGGCCGTCAACGCGGAATTAATCAATGAGGATTTCTGCTAGAAGCAACTAAAATAAATAGATTAAGCTCAAAAGATTTTTCGTCACTTTGTATATTTGTACTGCATTAAAAACTATTTTAAAACCTATACATCAATCGCTTGTAACCTGTTTATCCCGACCCTGGCCCCGAGTCCGATACCAAGCCTCGTCTCTCCTCCTCTAGCATTATGTATTTCTCCAGTATTTGGAACATTTCCACCTTGGCCTTGATCTTGTGCACCCGCGACAGTTGCCGCAGATAGGCAGCCACCGATTTACAGAAGTAATCGTCCTCGGTCTCTGTCGTTCTTGTCGTTGCCATAGCCGGAGCTAGTGACTCGGGGCCGAGATGCTCCTGACTCATGCTGGGCATGCAGACCATGTAGTTGATGTCGCCCTGGCTGGCATGGGCCGCGTCGCCGGCAGAAGGAGAGGTTTCGGACGTCGGTGGCATTGACTTGTGCTCACATTCACCATCCCCAATGTAGTCTTCCTCGTAGCTCTCCTGCTCGGGCTCTTGTCCATCATCTGCCTCCACCACCACCGAATAAGTCTCGGAGTGCGATGTATTCGCTTCAAGCTTGGTGTCGTAGTTATGCTCATCGCTCTCCTCGTACACATGTGATTCCTCCATCAGGTTGTCCGTCTCGACCGACATCTTCATTAGTTTGTTTCTCCTCATGTCCACTTTGAGCCAACCAGTGGGAGTCTGATCTCTTCTGTTGCGCTCGCGCCGCTTTCTAACAAATTCCCGTAGGAAATCCATTTTTCTGAAGAAATCATTGCGACCGAATTCGCTGGTGGGATGAAGACGCATCTGCTTGAGCTCCCGCGAATAACGATCCCGCAAACAGGTCCAACGCCGTCGAGCATCAGTGGTCGAAATTCTCAAAATTTCTGCCACTTTCGCCCAGTCTTCCTCTTTGCGCTGCGAGAGGCGAAAGGAGGGAAGCTGCGGATCATACAGCGATGGTGTTTCGCGTATGGTCTCTATCAGCTGGATATCTGATGCGTCCAGAGGTCGATGGTTGGAGCTCATTGTTTTAAAACAATATTTTAAATGTTTTTCAATGCGTTTATAGTGTTTTCGTTTTTGTTAGTGATGGTTCTCTCGATACCAACGATGATTCCGCTTTTCCGCTTTTTTTTACGATATTTGGCATTCTTGTGTGTGTTCTGTAAAGCGCATTTAGTTGGGCGTCGAATAGGTGCGACGAACAGCACAAGTCATCACAATGTTAACATTATTAATTTTCTTCCGTTATTAGACAGGACATTACGTACAGTGGAGAGTTTATTGAACGAAGACGTAACTGGCATACATTCATATCTAATGTATAAATATTCAGACCTCTAAGATAATTCTTGCAATTTTGAACCATAGTTGCTACTGTTATTTTCAAATGGCATCACACCCATCTGTTATAGTATTACTAATTTTAAATATAAAAGCCGATAGCTTCCTTTTATCGCACAAAAGTACCGAAATTGGTTTGCAAGCTATCCTGTGCATCAATAGGCAGAATTATAAGTTGCGGTTATATGATATATCACTTGAAAGTACAGAAAAATAGTTTCTTTTGCCCTGAACTCAGAAAAGTAGTTCCGTTATTGGTTATCCCACAAAAAATGTCTATATTATTATAATATTTCGTATAATTCTATTTCGCCAAAAAAACTATCACCTTCAAAAATATTATCAACAAAAAAATTAACATCGATATATTGATATATATTTAACATCCCTACGGGCAGCCATTTTTTTCACGCTTTGTGTAAAAAGTCGTGGAAAAGGCAGAAAAGTTTTAAAAACAAAGTAAAAAGAGTTGTAAAAGTTGTCTGATACTTGTAAAAGTATGCAATATTGAAATTAGTGAGTGTTCGAAGTGTGTGAAACCAACAATTGAACATGGAAACTGTTGTGGCTTTCAACAATGAGGTAAGTCTGAGGCAGGGGAACCGCCGCTTGCTGGTTGCGTGAGAAAAACTCGCTGCAAAGTACGCAAATTGTTTGGAGCGTGGTGGTTATACAACGCCAAACCACTGATCCGATGCAATTGATACAGTGAATATGTGCTCATACCGAAAAATAGTAATTTCTAGCCAATGGCCCAAATTTTTTCGTACAAGCGCAGCGCAGCGCCGCCCAGGGTTGCACGTTGCCTTGCCCGTGCAGTACTCGATTCCGATAACCACATCCCCATGCCCACTTGTTCTTCCTTTCCTTTCCAGCTCTCCGGACTCTATGACAGCCGACCGCCCATATCCAAGGCCAAAATGGCCGCAATTACCAAGTCGGCAATGCGAGCCATCAAGTTCTATAAGCATGTCGTCCAGAGCGTGGAGAAGTTCATACTGAAGTGCAAGCCGGAGTACAAGGTGCCGGGCCTGTATGTTATCGATTCGATTGTGCGTCAATCGCGCCACCAGTACGGGCCCGAGAAGGATGTATTCGCCCCCCGCTTTCAGCGTAACCTCACAGAGACCTTTGCCAATCTCTTCCGCTGTGCTCCCGAAGACAAGAGCCGCATCATTCGCGTCCTCAATCTCTGGCAGAAGAACAATGTCTTCAAGTCGGACGTCATCCAACCCATCTTCGATCTGGCCGACCCCAATCACCCCATCTACCATCAAATGCAAATGCAAATGCAAATGGGCGGTGGCGGCGGACCCGGTGGCAATGTGGGTCCTGGTCCCAGCAGCAGTGGCGCCCTTAGCCTGGCCGATATCTCCAGTGGTCCGAATGGCCTCAACACCTCTGGATTGAGCAACATGGACCTGAGCATGAACAGTGGTCCGGGAGACGACAAAATGGGTGGGGTGCCCGATCTATCGGTGAGTTGTTGATGCTGCGGGTGTTGGGCTTTGGAGCACTCTCCACAAAACGCACATACTAATCGAATCCGAGGGATTCCACAATGGGCATCGCATCCTTTGTGTTTCGCATACTAACTCGCAATCTCTTCCAATCGTTGTTGTTCCGCTATCTCTTGCTTCATGTCTTGCCAACCAACATCTTTCGTCCTCGTCTTCGCACACGCAATCACCCAGATGGGTCATGAGAAATCTTATGGTGGCGGTGTCAGCAGCAGCAGCAGCAGCTCAAAGCGTCATCATGCGGAACAGCATTATCAGCATATGAAGCGTCAATCGGGATCGTCGAGCAAGTCGCATCATCACAAATACAGCAAGAGCTCGCACGAAATCGATTACGATGTGCGCTCGATCATGGACGATGAGGAGGACAACATGCAGCGGATGATGGCCGATGATCATCATCATCATCATGGCCATCACTGCATGGGCGACGACTCGCCCCCGACTTCATCCAATCTGCTAGACGTATGGCCGAACCCCAATCGATCTCATTCGCTTTTCTGTTCTCTCTTTACCCTTTTCCGTTTAGTTTTAGTTTCTTGTATTAACACTGCCCCGGCGGCCCCTTTCTTGAGATCTTCTTGCTTAATCCCCGGTCTGTCCTTTACAGAACAACAATCTCAAGCAACTGCTCAACGATCCGAATGTGCTGCGACAGCTGCAAACTCTGCAGAATTTCCAGAAGTTCAAGCAGCAGGAGGAAAACCAAAAGATGCGCTACCAGGACGATGCCCTGCAACAGCATTTGCAGAACGTGTTGAAGGTATAATATCGTTGGCTAATCATTGGTTATTCCCTGGTAATCTGTTATCCAATCCAGGGCACTGCTGGCATGCCCCCTGGCATGGGAATGGGCATGGGCATGAACCTCAACCACAGTGACGGGCAGGACATGAACAAGGACGTGGAGTTCATATCGGAGCAGCAGTCGATTGAGGTATACCGAATCTACTACTTCCTATCTATCTTAGTTGTTTGTTTCGGCCTCGTGTATCTTTTCGACCACACACCCAAGGGGGACTGCATTGTTGTCCGTTGTGTGGGTTGAAAGCATAAACGAGTCGCCCATCCAACCTGCTCTTGTTGTTCCTATCGCGAATATACATATACACACAAACACTCCCAGTGAGGAGTGGAACGGAGCGGACTGTGCTGACGTGCAGGTGCAGGTGCAGTTGAGTGTAGTCTGAGAACACAAGAAGCACCCAAAATGTTGTTATAACCGAGCGGAGCGGTCTAGGAATGAATGTTTCGAATTTACAATTAATCTAACTATAGCTGGGATAAATTTATTTTCTTAAACAATAACATTACCACAATATGGCTCAACAATTGGTTCCATCCCTCGGGGACATTATTGAGCCATAAGTAGATACTTTTTGTGCAACCAAACGTAAAAAAATAATACAACTACTAGTACCCTTGCCTTGCGAAATCTTAAAGAGAAAAATCCATTGAAATCATTGCAAATAATTGAGAACCTAAGAAACGAATAGTTGATTTAAAGATTAAAGATACATATGTTGTTGTATATGACAAAAAACTAAAAAAAAGAGAAGCCAAAGGTAAGGTTTTAAGAAACATAATGTCCAGCGGAACAACCCGTACCCGATGCTATAACAACGTTTGGTAAGTGTTCCTAAATATGTAAACCATTCAAAACAAAGAATCCAAAAACTTGCTCGAAAACGCAATATGCAAATATGCAAAATGCCAAAAACAGGACAAACAAAATGTTAAGAATCGTCGAACCACACGTCAACACACGCCAGAGAATGCAGTTTATCGTTTTTTTTTTTTTTGTCGTCCTCGAATCACCCTCGATTCTATCTACTAATCCCCCCCATCCCCATATCGGCCTCATTCCCAACTCTTTTCCTTTTTACTCTTACGAAAATGTTAACGTTTTTATATCACAAAATCAATTCTCTCAAACTTCTTGCCAACACTCCCGACTCCAATAGGTGATCAATCTGGATGGAGCCGATTCGCGCAGTCCGACGCCCGACCGGGAGAGGTACAAGCGGAGCCGGAGGAACAGTCGCAGTCGTTCTCGTTCCCCCCGCGGACGAGGTGCTGGAGGCGGTGGCGGTGGCGGCGGTGGAGGTGGCAATGGCAACGATCGACGACGTCGCGGATCCCGATCGCGCAGTCGTTCGCCCCGTTCAAGTCGACGTCGAGGATCGCGGGACCGCGATCGCATGGAGCGCAACAATCGGGACAAGGAGCGTGACCGTGAGCATGAGCGTGAGCGACGCAAGAAGGGGCTGCCCGATATTAAGAAGGATCACCTCAGTGGTAAATATGGCGTCGAATCATTTGCCAAAAACCGTTCCCAAAAAGTGTTTCTTTTTGGAACAGTTCTAAAGTTCTGGGAACAGTTTTTGGTGTTGATTTTTGGTGTTTTATTTTTTCCATTTTCCGTTTTCATTTTCGTTTTGTTCTGCTAATCCGGAAGAGTTCTCTCTCTCTTCTCTATTCCTGCAGGTCCTTGGCTCGTGTTGACGTGTGTGTGTGTGTTTTAGTTTTAGTGTTTCCTGCACTTGATATCTGGCATAATTTAAGACCACTCCAACCCCAGACTAGACCTAGACCCACTCAACACTTTATACTCTTTCCCCTGTCAAGCGTTTTCGAGCAATGTTTTTGAAGATTATACTATACACATTTCGTACGTTACGATACATAATAAGATAAAACAAAAAACAATACCTAACACCATATACATATCCATATATGTATATGTATGTATATCAGAAGTCGGCATGCATTCACAATGTTTTTACGCTTGGAACGGAACATTGTACGTGTATTGGTGCCCAGCCACTGCTATACACGTGTATGTGAGCGGCAGCAGTGCACTTTCCTATGCACATCCCTTAGAGCCTTGCCGTGCCCTGATATATACATATATGTATATCTATGTATATTAGTAGGATGATTTTTAAATTTAAATGGAAAACTAAAGGTTCTACGCAACTGACACGCACCGCACCGCTCAACGAGCCACTGGGCCACTCCTAATCCTTTCTACAATACTACCCACTTGATAGATCCGATCTATATATATCGTTCATCTTACAGTTTGCAGTACGACCTTGTGGGTGGGCCATCTGTCCAAGCTGGTCTACCAGGAGGAGCTGTCCGATACCTTTGGCGAGTACGGTGACATAGTGAGCATCGATCAGATTGTGCCACGCGGATGCGCCTTCATTGTGATGAATCGTCGCCAGGACGCCCACAAGGCCATGCAAGCGCTGAAGAATCACAAGCTCCAGGGACGGGCCATAACCATCTCGTGGGCCGCCGGCAAGGGGGTGAAGAGCAAGGAGTGGAAGGACTTCTGGGACCTGGAGCTGGGCGTCACGTATATACCCTGGAACAAGCTGAGTCCGGAGACGGATCTCGACACCCTCGAAGAGGGCGGCATGTTCGACGAGGACACCATGCCCAGCTGGATCAAGCAGAAGATCAATCAGGCCAAAAATGTCGGCAAGGAGAAGAACTCTGCGTCCACCCCAGAGACCGCCACGGCAGCTGTGCCTGGGCCACCGCCAGCACTGATGTTCGGCATCGATACAACACAGCCGCCGCCAGTGGGACCGCCTGTGGCTCCAGTGGGTCCACCTCCACCGCACGGCCCCGGCGCACCACCTCCGCCCGGACTCATGGGCATGGTGAGGGGACAGTACCCCATGGCACCGCCCATGGGGATAGGAATGCCGCCTCCAATGATGATGCCACCGACAAATATGCCGCCCCCGATGATGATGCCCACGACAACCATGCCTCCACCAATGATGATGCCACCTGGCATGATGCCACCCGGTTTTCCAGGTGCGATTTTCCCAGACACTTTTCCGAACTGAATCTTTAATGAATGCGATCTTTGGTTTTTTTTCTAGGCATGGGTGGACCTCCTCATCCAATGGGTATGCCTCACGGAGGCCCATTCCCACCGCCTGGAGCAGTGCCACCTCCTATGGCCGGCGGCGCCCCACCGTCGGCCAACAGTGGCAATATAAGCGACGATCAAATGGACATTGAAATGGATCTGGAGGATGCACCGCCCCCAATGCCACCACAACAGCAGCAGCAGGCCGGCTTCAATCCGCCCATGGCCAATCCCAACAGCGTGGAGGCGGTGGTGGCTGCCGCGGCCAACGAGATGTTCCAGAGGGAACGGGAGCGTTCCCGCGGCCCTGGCGGCAGCGGCTCACGTTGGGGCGGACGCGATGACGTCGCGGAGGCTGCCGAACGCTGGAGAGCCGAAAACGGCGGTGGACCGGGGGGTCCTGGTCCTGGGGCTGGGCCCGGTCCAAATGCCGCATTCAATGAGGCGCGAGCTCGTCTCAACCTGAATCCCCTTGAGCATGGAATGCAAAGACCAGACTTTATGGGCGCGGGTAAGTGGCGACGACCATGAAAAGTATGCATACTGTTTTACTTGACTTCCATTCCCTTTTCAGACTTTGATAATCGCGGTGGTCCAGGTCCTCGTGGAATGGGGCCACGCAATGGGAACCTGAATGGAGGCGGAGGACCGGGTGGACCAGGTGGACCAGGAGGACCAGGGGGAGACTTCTTTCCGCCCAACATGAACAACAGCCGATTCAATCAGCCCACCAGCCTGATGCAGATGCGTATACCGCCGCCGGCGGCCTTCAATCAACGCATGGGTGGACCCCCTAACAATGCCGGAAACGGTGGTGCCGTGGGACCCATGTTTATGCGCAACCAGGGCGGCAATGGCAGTGGACCCGGTGGACCCGGAGGACCCGGTGGACCCGGTGGTCCCGGTGGACGACAACAGGGGCAAGGACAGGGACCAGGTGAGATAAAAGACTCAAACAAAACTCAAAGCTCAAGATTTTCAAGAGCCATTCAATGGCAACCCAATTCAAGAAATCGATATTCCATTGACTCTGATTGAAATTGTATTTCCATCCAACCATAGAGTGTTCCAATGACACCATGAATGTGTTATATGTAAATAAATAGATATAGAAGTAGCAAGAGATTCCTTGGCTATGTTTGAGGATTCATTTAATTAATTTGCAATCAAATCTGTAATTTGCAGGCTTCTTTAATCCGCGTAATCCCTTCAATGATAATCAGCGCGGACGCGGAGGCCCTGGTGTGAATGCGAGGAATGCCTCAAGCGGAGGCGGCGGCCGAGGACGCTGGAGCGACGATGAGGAAGAAGTCGGCAACAATTTCAACAAGCGTCGTGCCGGTCCTGGAGGTCCTGGCGGTAATCGCTTCCGTGGAGAGCGAGAGGGCGACATTCCTGACGATCGCCGTGGCAACAACGCACGTGGCGGGCGTGGACCAAGAGAAGAACGTGACCGTCCAGGATTTGGAAACAGACGCGGCTCGCGAGATGACAGTAGTCGCCATTCGATGAGTTCCACGGATGAGGGAAGCAGCAAGCCCATGTCGGAACCGGAATCCAGGGAAAAGCATCAGGAGACTCCTCTGTCCAGCACCAATTCGGTGACCGTGCCAACGCCAACGCCAGCCCCAGCACCAGCCCCAGCCTCAGCCTCAGCGACTGCTGACACGGTGGACACCGAGGAGGACTGGGACCGTGAGCTGCAGGACTATGAAGCGAGAATGGGAGCAGAGCAAGCAGCTAAGGCCGAGCGAGATGCGTCACAGGCTACCCCAGTTGGAGCAGAGCAAAGAGCGGCCTCTGGGTCGCCGGTGGAGAATTTTGCCAGGCCAGCGGAAGTGGCCAACGAGATTCCGGCACAAAAACAAACAGATGCTTCACCCGCCTGCACGCCTCTCTACGATGAGCTGCCACCACCCTCAGCCCCAACCCCAACCCCAACCCCAGCCCCAGCACCCGCTGAGCCCGAAAGCAGAGTAGAAGTACCTGCAGAACCAGAAGCAGAACCAGCTCCTCCACAGAAACCTGAATTTATTCGCACAGAGGCTGTGCCCGAATACGAATCCCCTCCAACTCCCACTCCCGCTCCCGCTCCGGAAACCCAAGAAGAAGCTCCAAAAATGGAGGATACACAGTCAGAAGCTCCAATATCGGAGGAGTCATCCAACCCAGCAGCGGCCGTCGAGGCTGAAGCATAGAAGACAGACCAGCAGAAACAAATGGCATATTGGGGCGAATTCTGATTGAATTCCCATCAATTCCCAAAAGTGTAATTTATGATTTTCCTTACCGAGTAACCTATAAATGTGTAAAATCCATCCCATACATGCGAACCTATTTCAATCTTTTCAACCTGAGATTTCGTGGCATTTCACGTACTTTAAGCTGAGCACCAGCAGCCAAAATTGCTTGATGAATCACTCTACTCGTAAAATACAACAGAAACTACCGCAAGGACCGCAGGACCACAAGGACGTGTTCGTGTAGCGACGCATTCACACACGGATATAGAAAATAATTAGCAAAAGCATGAGAATGTTATAGTTTGGACGTAAATTGACAGAGCAACGCAGAAGCGGAAACAAATCGGCAGTCGCAGAACTTGAAGTGTTTATAATTTTGTTATGTATTTAGTTTTAAGGGTCTATTTAACACTCGGATTGTTTTCAACGCGCAGTTTCTAGGTACATAATAGTGTACAATTCAAATACAATTACATTATACATATATCAATACTATTAAATAAAAAACATTTAAATGTGATTGATTGTTTATGTGTTTGCATGGAAATGAATTTATCAATATTGAACTAACATTGCCATATTTATCATGTTCAAACATGAAACAGGCTCGGCTAACAGCGTATAGAACATGCTATGTTAACTCTTCCTCTGTAAACTCTGCGTCGCGGTTTGGCACCATAATTAACGGGAAACACACATCAATTCAATCCCCAAGGATATGATGGAATGAATACAGTTAACATGTTTCCCATTACGAACAGTACAGGAATTAAAAAGTTTGCTAATTATGATGCTCTTGAAGAAAATAATGCAACCATTGCTACATCAATGTTTTTAAATTGTATTAACTATGGTTTTCATATATGTATATTAACCCATACATATATCGATGTTTCAGAAAAACATCGATGTCCGCAGTATCCAAACATCGAGAAACATCGATGTTTCTCCGCTCTATCAACAAATCCTAGTTTGCGAGTTCGGTGTTAAAAAATACGAAGTTAATCAATATAAAAATACCCAAGAATATATCCACAAAAATTTCAACTAAATATAGTGTTATGATAATTCAACGTAAGCATCAAAGCAAGCAGCGCAGTTAACCAAGTGTTAAAAATATTTTTCGGCTGCCAAAGAATTCACACACACGCATACATACGCAAACGTAAGCATGCACACATACACACAACACACACACACAGAGCAGTTGTGGGAAATGTGCAAATTGTATAAAATATCCATATAAAAGTAAATAAATGGATCATCAGAACGTGTGAAGAGTTTAGTGAAATAATCAAATATAAATCGAGTGTGGCTAAAAGCGCAAAGAGTAGTGGGAAAAAGTCTGAAAAACGTGTGCAATTTTTGCCATGGTTTGAACTAGTAGTATAAGTGTATTTGTGTAGGTGAGGAGTGTGAAAAAATATACATAGGTGTCCCTGTCCGTGTGCCCAGCCGCCAACAAACCAACAGCAGCAGCTCTGCTCTCCACCAGTGCTCCCACAAACACACACACACACTGAGGCACACATGCATGCGATGGAAAGAGCGAACGTAACCACTGTCGATGTTGGCAGAGACAGCAGCATATCCTTGTTTTCTTTCCTGGCAACCTTCTCCTTTTCCCTCTGCCTGTGCGACTGTGGATGCTGTTCGAAAGCTCGCCCCATCCACAAGACCCCCCCCTACCCCAGGAGCAAGTTTTCGCTCGGTTTTGCTCATACATACACAACACACACACACATTATGTTTTGGTTTATTCCAGGCGCTATTTTTGGAATACGAAGGTGATCGAGAACCCGGCATCATCATCAATGAATTGAATGCTTTTCGACTCGTACTTAACTTGTAGCCATATTAAGTCATTATTCTTTTTAGTGCTTCGTAGATAACGTAAAAGTAAACCGCAAACCATTTTGGAGCAGCGTTTATCAGATCCCCCTCTCCATCCCACCGTACGTTATGCAAAAGAGCAGCCACAAAATTGTATACAGCGAGTCGTTCATTTTATCAGAGTTCTTTAGCCTTTTCGCTTCGTGCTCCTCTTGTTGTTGTAGTTGTAGAATTCGTTTCTAAATGCGAAGCGCGCGCCACCGAACAGCTGTAAATCTACACACACTATTGAAGGCTGCGTAATGGTGTGACTGTGGCTGCTTGATCTTGTTTTAGGCATACAATGCAATTTGGCAAAATACACTCTATGGTTTCCGATCTACTCGTTAAAATTTCATTTAGTATGAAAATAATGTCGTTTGTTATACACACACATAAGGGGCTATAATGGAATGGAAAGAGCTTTCCAATCAATTTGGTTACTCTTGTCCACCCCCTGAACTGAATGATGCGCATGCATTGATAGGAGTTTGAGTGCATGTCTGTCTGTGCATTGTACAAATACAGTTTTAAAGTCGTGCAACATCTCTAAAGATAGAGAGAGAGTAAAAGATAGACAGACACCTTTCCCATTAAACCACGAGTTGCAAACTTTTTGTTAATATTTAAGGACCAGTTTAGATTTCCACTAAAAAATGGCGGACACACATACAGGTGCCCGAATGATGGTCTCGTGTCTGGGTCTTGTCCATCCGTCACAGGATAATCAAGACACAGCAACAGTGGCTTCCCGACGTCATTGGTAAGCGGAGCTTCCGCTTCTTCCTGTATGTGTGTCCATGCATGTACATGTAGATGCGCTCCACTTTTGGATGCTATTTATAAACATTTTTCAACCGTATACATACACACAGCCACAGAACAGTTCTGTTCTGAATCTCTGATTCTGCTGCTCTGCTCTGCTTCCTTGAAATCTGCATAGTTCCGCTTCCGATTGAGCTGCTTCTACTCTGCGCTGGGACTGGCGCAGTCGCAGTTCAATTCATAAACATGTATTGGCGCAACAGCGTTCGTGTGTGTTTGTGTGTGTGTGCTGTGCTGTGCTGTGGCTCCACGTTCCACTAGCTACTTTACCGGGCAGCATCCACATCCACATGTTGAAAAGCGTGCCCATTATGTATGTCTTCCCCTTCACCTTCCCTCGTCTGGCTGCTTACGTCTATCAACTCCCACTCTTCTCTTTTATATCCGTCATTCGTCGTTGCATTGATTTGTTTACTTGAGTGGGTTTGCGTGCGTGTGTGCGCAGACTGTATTTGCGTTATGAATGTTCTGTTCAAATTGGCTTTAACTTTAAATTAGTAGATTGAAAATGGGATTTATTTTATGAATTTAAGTCCTAAAATAACCCTTATAAACCTGTTAACCACACCGGTGTCGTATTGGTGTCTTATTTATCCTTTAATTATGTGCATGTTTTATTATATTTAGTATTGCATGAGATTAGATTAGATTAGATTTAGACTACTTTCACCTAATTGTGAAATTGAGGGAGCAGTTGCTAGAAACTATATTTTTGGGAAGAGTTTTGAATAGTCGACAAATATCGGTGGATATTTCGCAAGCCGGAAATTAATTTTTTAAAATTAAATTCAAGGTGAATGTCAAATTTTGCAAGAAGCAGCAGCACCCGAAAGAGCAACAGCACATCTCACACATGTTTGTTGTCTGTTTTAACAGAATAAAATAACAGAATGCAATAATAGCTGCTGCACTTTCAAGGTGTATTAAAATAGGGTAAGGCATCTGCAGAGTGACAAAATGCAAATTGTACAACGCGGGATAAGATTAGGCCAGTGATTATTATACACATTAATGTAAAACTGATATTTCAGTAATTTACTTAACTTTATTTATAAATAATCTATATGGTCTGACCGCATTTCACCCGCCTACACTAGCCATTAGCCAGGCAACGCACAACAAAGCGAAAGTGCAATCAACACAAAATAACATGATTAAAAATAGTATTTTATTCCACATGAATATATATGTACACATACATATGCATTTATGTACATTACGTATACATTTAAATAACAGTCGCGCCATCACTTGGCCACTTTGCGGTTCCTCTGGGAATTTTCAATGTTAACATTGTGCTCTCACATTATCTCTCTCCTCTCCGCTTCTCTTGGGTTCTTTTTTCATTCTTATCACTCATCTTTCTTCCCCATGTTGTTTGCAGTATAGAAGCCGCCACTCAGCAGGAGGTAAAAAATTGTGTTTGTCATACGCACGAGATGTAATGAAATGCCGTCGCGCCGGCAGCAGCAGCGGCAGCACCAGCAACAATTGAACCGAACCCATCGGCTAAAATCGAATAATTAAGTGAAAAGTGGAATGCAAAATCCGTTCGATAAAATATTATAAATTGATACGAAAAGTGAATCTAAAAAGCAATAAATATACAATTTACGACTGGAGTTTTCGAATCGAACCACAAAAATGAAGCGACGCAATGCAGACTGTGGAAAACTACGGCGTCCGATGAAACGCAACAAAATTACAGAGGGCATGTACGGCAGGTGAGTTAACAGAATTGTTCTATCCTTCTGAAAAAAGCCAGAAGCACAAATCTAAATTGTTTTATTAGTTTATAATTATGAATGTGCGCTACCACACATTTTATTTGGAGGCGCAAAAAGCAAACACAATTAAGAATTTCTAACGCACTGCCAATACAAGACTGTCTGCTTGTCCGTTCTCCCCTCCTCTCTTCTATTTTTGATTACACTAGGCAACAAAATTCAATTTTTTGTACTTAACGAGCCCTCAAAGCTCAGAAAATTAGATCTTTATCGATTCAAACTTTGCATAGTTCTGGAATACGATCGTCTGTTTACCAAAAATAATAAACATCTTGCTTATAATTAAATCATTAAAATATTTTTAGAGACCCAAATCTATCAAAAATAGTCAGTTGAGTAAAAATGCTGTTGTACAGTGTAATTTATATGTTTGTTTACTTTTTGATTGCGCTTTATTGCCGTTGTTTTATGATGTTATGCATACATCGAGGCACATACATACATACATATGTACATACATGCATATTTATTTGTATTGTATTTGGACGCTACTTGTTTTTGGCGCTTGTCCGTCTCCTGTTTGCTCTTCTGCCTTGTCATTTGCGGCGTGCGTCGTGCTAATCCCATTTCACAATTTTTATTGAGTGATTGATGGAATTTCCATAGCTGTGTGCCAGCTATTGGCTGTTTTCGGATTCTGGAAGGATTGGAAGGAGAAGTGATCTGTGGGAATTCTTTAGCTGCCGCTAAGTTTTCCGCAAAAACATCTATTTTAGCTTTCAGGAAAAAGAGTCACAGTAAAATTAGATAATCATTAACACGTTATTTTTCTTCTTTTATCCTATTTTCCATAGCACGACTGTTTTGTACATGAAATTTCTAATACTGTGGGCCATTGTAATGGTGGCCGATTTCATGTTCATGTTCCGTTTTGAGTTCTTGTGGCCATTCTGGCTGCTACTGCGCTCAGTGCACGATTCCTTCAAGTACAAGGGCCTGGTAAGTTGTGGATAGATGGCATCACCATATACTATACATGGCTTAATAAGTACATATGACTACTTTTCCAGGCATTCTCGGTGCTATTCGTCTGTATTGCGATAACATCGGATCTGGTCTGCTTATTTTTCATACCCGTTCACTGGCTGCTCTTTGCGGCCAGCACCTACGTCTGGGTGCAGTACGTTTGGCATACAGGTGCGTCATCTCCCTTTGGCTATGGAATAGGAACAGGCAGATATATAATATTTATTCGTCTCTCGCAGATAAGGGTATCTGTTTGCCGACCATCATACTCTGGATGTTGTTTGTCTACCTCGAGGTGGGCATTCGATGGAAGGACAGTCGCCACATGCCGCACTTGGATCTCTGCAGGCCGTTCGCGGCGCATTGGTGAGCTTCGAAGGGGGATGCCACTGGATTCTCCTATTTTCATATCGGTAACTTTTCCAGCATTGGCTATCCGGTTGTCACGCTTGGATTTGGCTTCAAAAGCTACGTGGGCTACCGCATGCGTCAGCGCAAGCAGCGCGAGGTGGCCAAGGAGAACGAGTTCTACATGCAGCTCCTGCAGCAGGCCCTGCCTGCCGAGGAGGCCACCGATGAGGCGGCGGCTGCGGCTGCGTCTGGAGCCACGGCATCTTCGAGCACAATTGTGGTCGCCAATGGGTCGGTCACAACGGCGGCACTCGCTGCCGCTGCAGCCGCATCGGCCGCGGGGCATCCCAATGGCATTTTGGGATCTGCAACGCAAGCACAAAACCATCATGAGCATCATCACAGCGGCGGCGCCGGCGCCAGCAGCAGTTCAAGCAATAGCAATCACCATAATCATCACCATCACAACAACAATAATAACAATAGCAGCAGCGGCAAGGATACCAGCACGAATGACAACAACAATAGCACAACGGCATCGTCGCCATCGTCAGCCGCTGCAGGGGCAGGGGCCTCCACGGCGGCGTCATCCACACCCTCATCCTCCTCGTCGTCGGCGACGGGAGGCAAGCAATCGGCGACGGCAACAACCACAGGTGCAGCAACTACCACTTCTACCACTCCTGTTTCATACTGCTACATCTCTGCTGCAACCACAGCAAGCTTGGCGGTGACACAGCATCAGCAACAGGGAGATGCAGCAGCATCAGAAAACCCATCTTCTACTTGTACTTCTTCTACTAGCTCCTCTACTTCCACTGATGCCGATGGTTGTTGTGGTGGTAATAATACTTTACGCTGCTTTCTCCGTCTGCCGGCACGTCCCTCACCACGGCAGCAACAAAACCAAAACCCATTTATCTATGTACCAGTACTAGTGCCAGTAACATTTCCGATCTCTGATTTCCGATTTCTGTTTGTGTATGCGCATGTACTTACGAACCCATCAAGAATAACAACCAATTGAGGCTGAACTCACCCACTAAGTGTCCACTAATCCACAGCAACCAGTCGGCAAATCAATTCCACATATCACATTCATCATATCTTCCATCTTCCTACCTAACCAAAAGAACCGAACCCCAATGGGAGGTAACAGTGCGTAAAGAGGCCAGGACGACACTAGCACGAATGCCTGTCTCCCATAAAAATCAATAAAACGCTATTATGTTTGATTTCAAGCTTAATACATAAATAAATGTATACTAACCTTTCTAAATATACACTTGCAGCAACCTCCAATGGTCACGCTGGGGGAGGCGGCGGTGGTTCAAGGAACAACCGACGGAGCACGGACAAGGATAAGCATCGGAATAAGGGTGACGCTGGTGATAATGAGCACAACAATGGCCCGCAGCAGCGGCATGGGGGTAAAAATAGCAGCAGCAGCAGCAGCAACACCAACAACAATTATCACCAGGTCGATGGCAGCATTGCAGCAACAGGAGCGGCAGCTGCTGCTGCTGCAGCTGCCATAGCAACAGCCCCAACAAGTAATAGTAAGGATAAGGATAAGGAGAAGTCAGACTGGGATAGTAGCACCAACTATTCACAACAACAGCCACAGGGGGGAAAGGACAAACACGGTGCGTACTCTGCTGCACGAAGCAGCTGTGGCTTAACCCAAACTGATTTCGCTTTTTCTCTGATCCTCTGATGACGCAGACAAAAAGGCCAACAACGTGGTGCCCAATGGGAATGCCCTACACGCCGAGGCAGAGGAGGCGGCGACCGTGGAGCCAGCTCCGCAGGTTGAGAAGGCGCCCAAGGGTATGATCTGCGGCAATGGGCTAATCCAAGTGCTTCGGCTAATTCCACTGATTCCTTTATAGGTCGTCGCAATCGCGGGAAGAAGGATAATGCGACCAAGGACAATCACAACCAGCAGCAGCAGCACCAGCAGCAGCAGGCTGCTCAGCAGCAAAAGGAGAAGGATAAGGACAAGGAGAACACGGCCAGCAACAACAATAATGATGCCAGCTCCGTATCGTCGTCAGCCAGCTCCACCTCGAGCAATGCCATTGCGCACATTGCCAGCAAAGTGGTATCCAAAATATGCGAGACTTGCCTCAAACTGGAGGCCGATGTGAAGAAATATCGCGCCGAAATCAGCCACATGAAGCAAATCGAGAACGAACTCCGACAGAAGCTGGACACCAATCTGACCAGCAAGTCCAGTCTGCAGGCCAAGCAGAAGGAGTGCGAGGAGCTCGAGAAGCGCATCCAGGAGCTGAACAATGTGCGGCATGCGGACGCTCTCAACCTTCAGGCAGTGGAGCGGCGTCTCAACGAGGAGCGGCGGCAGAAGCAATCCCTGGAAGCCCAGCTGGCGAACGAGAAAAAGGCACGCAAGGCAGCCGAGGAGAAGGCAGCTCGACCAGAATGCAGCTCTCAGTGCAAGCAGCGGCGCCAGCAAATGGATGATGAGCTGAAGCGATTGCGGAGCGACCTCAAGCAAGCGGAGGAGACCAAGCAACTGGCCGTGGAGCATGGCCTCAAATACGAGCAAGAGGTATGTAATATATAGAACCAAAGCGTTTACTGTAATGCAATTTGTGCGTCCTTTCTTGTCTCTGTTGATTAGTATCGCAAGCTGGAGGTGAATGTTCGCAACTTCGAATCGTCGCAGCCCGATTCCGAGGTGCTCATGAAAGCCCTCGCTGTAATGCAGGACAAGAACTCCACGCTGGAGAAGAATCTATCCGCAGAGACGAGAGTCAAGCTGGACTTGTTCTCGGCTCTGGGCGCAGCCAAGCGCCAGATTGAAATATCCGACAGTGAGTACTGAAGATTTTGTGGGAGCGCATCAAACTCGAGTCCTAACAACGATTTCGCTTTCATTCAGCCCATCGTCGCTCCAAGGAGGATGAGGTCATCGATCTCAAGGCCAAGATTGCCCAACTTCTGGCCGTGATGCCGGACACTATGTGCATGAACACGGGCCCCCATGGACCGGGCAGCAGCATTCTGCGCATGAATGACACTCCGCCACTGCAGTCGGGCCCCGGACCGTCATCGCCGATGCTCAGCCTGAGCGGGGCGCAGGAATATCAACAGCATCAGCAGCATCTTCAGCAAAGGAATCAGCTACAGCAGCAGCAGCAGCAGCAACAGCAGCAGCAGCAGCAGCAACAGCAACAGCAGCAGCAAAACAATCAGCATCAGCAGCACCTGCAGCAAAGGAATCAGATGCAACAGCAGCATCAACAGCATCTCCAGCAACGGCATGAGCAACAGTTGCAGCACCAGCAACAACATCAGGGCGTTCCTCCCTGCTCCCAGCAGCAAATGGTGCCGGTGAGTGTGGCTGCTGCTCTCCAGGTGGCTGCTGCCAATGCAGCTGCCGCAAATGGAAACGGCAACAATGGCAACTCCACTCTGGATCCCAATGCCAGCGTCTACACGCCCAAGACAGGCAACATGATGGTTGTATCGCCTGTGGGCATGAACCCCAACGGGACGGATGCCTGACGCCAGCAGAAGCAGCAGTCCTTGACGGTGTCGTCGTCATCGTCTTCGCATCTGCATCTGAGACGACAACTCTGAGATTATATTTTACACGAGGGAGGGAGGATCCGCCGCAGGCAGCCGCAGCCGTTGACGCTGCCGTTGCCGCCACCTCTGCCGCACTTGCACTCTCAGCAATCCAATCGGCCAATGAACCCAAGCAGAGAGATGCCCGGCCACGACCCCAACCCCAACCGAAGGCTAAAACCGAACCGAGGCAGTTCGCCTGCAAATATCTGAATGTCCGTAATAAGAATAAGCAGTTTCTTTCAAACACTAAACACATCCCCGCGACACATTAGCCACGTCACATTAGAACGAACAGATTCCTAACCTTTACCACACTCAAATTGGCATTCCAATTGAAATTATCCAAGGGTTTACTCTGAAGAGCCACTGGTCCTATCTTAGACAAGCCACTGCTTTGAGTCAGTTGCTCCATCCCACGCCCACGTCCACATCTATATCCATATCCACATCCGCATCCTCTCCACTCAAACATACACATACACGAAACACACCTTTGGGAGAGTCTGCCTCCCCCTTGAAATACGGAAAGTAAATAATTACTTTAACAAAATGATTAAAAACTTAAATCACATTTAAGAGAAAGCATAAGAAACACACAAATTTCTAAAAATAATAACAAAATGAAAATCGCGATTCGTATTTTTAATTGATGATCGGAGGATAAATGGATCCTCGGAACCATGTATTTCTCTTTATTTACCGAACGCTGTGAGAGAGTTGGACGAACCTAAGTGATGGCCTTGATATGGGGGGGGAGTGGACCTGGTACCTGTGTAACATCCCCCCCCGACTCAACGGAATATTTTTGAAGTCTGCGCCTTTGATTTATTATCTCATTAAATTATTTTTTGTTATAAAACCTTAAATGTACGCTATAATTTAGAATTTAACCTTTTTGAAACACACACACACACCTACAAATACCATCCCAAAACACCAACACAACTATCAAACAAAACTATTTTCTATTTAAGTTTTAATTTATTTTTGTTTAACTTTTTTTGCTGTTCCTAAGAAACAAATCGAAAAAAAGAAACCATTAAGAAGAAAAACGCTTAAGTTCATTAACGAAGAAGTGAAACAAAGAAGACGACTATTTTGTTCAATAATAAAAGAAGAAACAACCCGTTTTATTTGCTGCGTGAAGCCAGTACACATAGATAAATATATACTTTGTATTACTTTCGATTTAATTATAATTTTTCCAACATATTGTTGCAACAGATAATTGGTATCTACATTATTTAAAAGGGCTTTATTTTCAAAAGAATTAATTTCAACTGTGTGACAAGCACCGACTATTTCCAGTCAATCCGACATGACAACCCAATAGTCAGCCTCCTTAATCAGCCCATTCGTTACAATAGTAAGCCTGACCAAAAAAGTCAGTGGTTAGCTGCCTCGGCAACAGATTTCAGTTCTCCCGTAAAATTCGAGTAAAGCAAAACATACAATCATGATATACGGCATGCTGATGGCACTCTCGACGGCAATCTACACAACGGTCTCCACCATTTTGCTGCTGCAACGTGAGTTTTGGAATTGGAAAGGTGATGTGGTTTTCTGTGTAACTGTCCGATCCCACAGAGACCCTAATCAATTGGATGATGTCGTTTAGTTTGTTCGTTTTGGGTCTGCTTTGTAAGCCGTATTTTATGGTTCCCCTGTTGACAGCTGGGTTCTTCATGGTGCGGCGCGGCTGGCTGCGTCGCGGAAGCCGGCCTCCAACCTGGAAATCTCCAGGGATCAAAGAGTCTGGGTCGTTCAGACGTAACTCCGAGAATACCTCACCACGCAACACGGAGAGCTCCTCAGTCGATGACGTGGGGGACACCTACCAGAACTAGTCGGAGCAACGTACAATCATAATCACACGCAATTTACACGGGTTTATTAAACATACAAGATACATGTGAAACACTACATGCACTTTCCATGAGTAAACTCAAACATACATATGCACGGGTGTGGATGGATCCTAAAACTAAAGAAATTATAAAATACTGCACTGTACAAGCGTTTCATATGAAAGATACTAGGACTAGGACTTGAGGAGAGTGGCAGTGTCTACTTTGCGCAGCGCGTCTCTCGCTTTCAGGAGCATAGTATTGTGCGGTTGGCCAGTGAGGCCGGCCAGGTGATGCATATACCTGTCTATGTTGCCAACGCTCGGTCCGGACGGTTCTAGCGGAGGCAATGGCACACCACTGAGGGCTGCAACCAGCTTCTGCCGCAGACCTTTCACGTACGCCTCCAGGCGCACGTTCTCCTCCTTCAGTTCGGCCACCTCGCCCATCACCTTGGCATACCCCGCCTTGGTATTGTCCACGTGCTGTTCCAGCACCGCGTTCTGCTGCTCCAGATCAGTTTTCGTCTTGCGCAGCGTTCGCAGCTCGTTCTCCGTGCTGCGGTTATGTTCAATGAACTCGTTTGTGTAAATGGGTATCTCGCCTGGCTGAAGGGGACGCGGTGCGGCGACAATGTTGGTTGCTACTGATGCTGGTGGTTGTGCTTGTGCTTGTTGAGGTGGTGGTGGTGGTGGTGGTGGCGGAGTCGGCGTGCGTTTCACCTGCGACAGCGGAACGTCATCTGGGTCGGGAGAGTGCTCGCTTGGCCTCTTAGTTGCGGCCTTTGTTTTGGGCTTCTTTCCTTTGCTAACGCTGACATCGTTATTGACTGCAGCTTTGGGTGTCTTCTCCTTCGAAGCACTGTCCCCTTTGGCAGCTTTTTTCACCCTGGCCAACTCCTTAGCTACAATCTCAGGGTTGTCCTTGAAGAATAAGTGCATCTGCTCTTGGTATCTACAGAAAAGCGGAGACAAACCTGATCAGAAATTGTAACTGTTCAAGAATCGTCACTTACAAAGCCTTGTCCTTGGCAGCCGCTTCCATGTACGGAATCTTTCGCTCCTCCGGCAGCAGGTGCCATTCCTCACCAATAATCTTCGTGTGCTCCAAGGCCGTCCGCTGCGGTTGCTCGCGTCGCAGTTCCTCTCGTCTGTCGTTCATGAATCTCACATATCCATTCAATGGCATTTTGGGAGCTCCAGCTACATTGATGCGGCGCTGAGTGAGCTTCTTTATTTCGGGGTCCATCACTATGTCTGCCTGCGGTCCCTTGGAGTTCTTATTCTTTTTATTTCCCTTGCCGGTGGGAGTTTTCAGCAGCTTCTCTACTTCCTCGATGTGCGCTTCAATGGGGGCCGAATCCAGCGACTGTGAGGCTATAGGCCGTACTTCGGGCGATTCTACGGCTTCATCTAGGACCTCCTTGGCAGGTTCGGTCATCTCTGTTTCCTCTGTTTGGGGTTTTAGGTCTTCTTTTTGATTGTTTGGATTGTTTCCAATAGCCATTGTTGGGTCGTTCATGAACAAGCACAAATGAACTATTCGCTGCGGTGAACGAACTGAATAAGTTTAGCTTAACCCACTTAACCAAATATTAAAGACCAAATATTAAGATATATTAAAGAAACAGATGGACAACTTTAATTAATATGCGGAATAGCAGATCATCCTCTGTCGTTAATTAAAAAAAAATACTTCGATATCTTTAACCTGAATGTGAAGTGTCGACACAACTGGTCGATAATGGGTTAAACGTCCTATAAATTCCTCCCTTTTGACACTAACCATACAATATATAGACACGACACTTAATACATTGAAAATGTCCGCACCAAAATCAGGCATCAGCGCCCGCGCCAGTCGTGAGTGTGAGTGAGTGTATGCGTGCACATGCATTCTCACGTATGTTGTGGGCTTTGCATGTGTGGATCAGCTCCGGACAGAGTCGTGAGAGCGTATGTGTGCTCATGCATTCTCACGTATGTTGTGGGCTTTGCATGTGTTATCAGCTCCCGAGAGTCGTGAGAGTGTATGTGTGCTCATGTACTTTGCGTGTTTGCAAGTGTGTATGAGCGCACAACTGAAATTTTCGCTCTCCCAACTTTGTTTTGATTTTTGACCAACAATATCTGCAGTACACATACAGTTAAAGCTCAGCCTCACATACAGAGCGTTCTCCTGTATCCAGCGGATACCATTTGTGGCTATTGTGGTTCTTTAGGACGTTGATGTGCAATGACTGCACCATCAAGTGGCCCAAGCGAACCCAGCAGATGGCTGGCCAACCGACCGAAGAGCGCTGCCGCATTTCAATTGGGAAGTATTACGCTTAATACAACACCAAGTACTACGACGGTTAAATCTGAAAAAGAGCCCCCCAGTACGTGAAAGTGAAGCTTTTAAGAATTGCATAGAACTCCCATGATGTTGCATCCAAGACAAATATCCGACCCGACCCCACCTGAAACAATAATGTAACTATCATACCGGAATGAATCCACTGTTCAAAAACAAAAAGCCTTTAAATGAAAAACGAATGCAAGAAGGAGATAATATAATATATAAAAGATAATAAATTTAATATAATAATATATAGAAGGATAAATAAATAAATAAAATAAGAAAATATGTGAAAGGCAATCGAAAGAAGAAGGCGGAAATAATATAATATATGTATGTATGTGTCTGTATAAGCTAAAAAGAGAATAAATAAATAAATAAAATAAGAAAATATCTGAAAGGCAATCGAAAAAAGAAACAGTATAAGGAGTAAACCAAAACAGAGAGACTCACCTGATCCCATAATTATAAAGTGAAGCGTTGAATATTACTTGCTATTTCCATTTGTTGCATTGCTGTAGTTTGATGTTTGTCGTTTGCACACATAAACACAAAAACACACATAAAAAAAATCAAAAATGAATTATCACATATGTACATACATACATACATATGTATGTACACCTTGCCCTGCGTTTCGCTGTGTATTCCTTGTCGCCTTCTAGGTCTTGCCGCTCTACTCCGCTCACTCGCACTTTCACTCACCACAAGCATTTAGATTGCCTTTGTAATTCCTACACTTTTCACATATTATTTCAATTTATGTATTATTCAAGTAATTATTCATTTATTTCAATTTATTTATAAGTAAATATTTATATCAATATATTTATTTTATTTATTTCATTTTACTATTTATCTGTTATTAAAAAAATAAAATGATCACATACACCTGGCACTGCGTGTCGCCTTGTACGCCTTGCCGCTCCTTATAGTACAAATTTGTATTTTACACTCGCACTTTCATTCACATTTTATCCACATATTGTTTGGGTGGTTTCACTTTGCATTTCAATTTAGTTATTTTTCATTTAATTATTTCGATTTATTTATAATTATTTTATTATTTATTTATTTAAATTTGTTAACTATTCATTTATTTCAATTCACTTGTTATAATTTAGATGTATTTATTATTATTTGGTATTATAATTTGATTAGAAAAATAATTTACATTTAGGCGTCGCCGTCGCGATTCGCCGTCGGGAAACACACGAATTGATTTTCCGTTTTTATGACCGCTTGCAATGATCGTATAACTTAACACACTGAACAATAAAATAAAATAAAATAAAAACAAAAAATTCACTTTTTAGCCGGCGCGCGATTTGCCGTCGGTAAACACACGATTTTATTTTCCGTTTTAATGACCGCTTTGACCGCTTGCAATGATGGTTGGGGGGGAGACTGAGAGCTGTGATCAGAATGCAGCTGCAGCGACGCATACTTAACAAGGTAGCCGCACTGAGAGAGCTTTACTTCTTATTTCAGTAAAGAAGAAACAGAACAAGAGAAAATCGTCCGCGGAGAGAATCGTCGCTCACAACTGCTGCTAGGCAGACTTAAGAAGTAAAAGAGAGGGCGAGAGAGCGAGTGCGGCTACCTTGTTAATTAACAACATACTTAAGTATGCCTTGGGTGTCGGTGATCACAGTTATCGAATGTAGGTCAAGGGCTCTTTCTCGCTCTCTTATTCAGTTTACCTTTTGCTAGCTCGCTGCTAAATTACCATGCCTCTGTATCGGCAGCAACGAATTTATTCTTTCTATGATAGTTAACTGTTAAATCAGTAGAGATTTGCATTGCGCTAAATACATCTATTTCCTGTATTTGGCTTACGCTCTAGAAGCGAAGAGGGAGACGAAGAGTACATAGAAAATGTAGATTACTTTGAAGAGTTCTTCTCTTTGATGCTCTCTTCGTATGCTTATGCATTGTAAGGGTGATTTAAAATATTGCGTTATTTTGTCTTTGGCGTATGCATTGTTGTTGTTGTTGCTTGCATGGGTGGAATGGGAGACGGAAAATGCGTGGATGATGTACATAAGTCAACTTGAGCATAGAAAAAATATTTTAATGTGAATAGCTATGTATATTTGATCCATCTCTTCATTGCAGGTAATGCAGGGCAGACAATTAAGAGCGCACCTTTGCTGAAATAATCTGAAGGCGGCTTTTTGCAATAGGGATTTGTGTGTGTTGTTGTTGTTTTGGTTTGTGCTCTGTATGGGGAGGGGGAGATAAGCCACGAAAATTTGTAATAATTTGAATATTTCTTATATTTGATGCTTTCCTCCTACAGCATGTGGTGTGGGTATAATGCTCTAAAGCGGGGGCAAAAGTTAAGAGAGCAGTAGCGGCCTAGGCTTTTACATTGTAGAGAGTATTTGTAATTGTTTTTTGGCGTTGGCGTATGCATCGCTGTTGTTGTCGCCTGCCAATTCTTTACATGGGTGGGAATGGGAGACGGCGAGTGCGTGGATGACGTAAGTCAGACCATAGAACTAATATTTTAAGGTGTATTTTAAGTTAAATTTGATCCCCTCTCTTCACTGCAGGTAATGCCCTGAAGCAGGGCAAACAATTAAGAGCGCAGCTTTTCCTACAGAATCTAAGAGCGGCTATTGCAATGGGGTTTTTGTGTTTGTGGGTTATTTTGTTTCAAGAAAAAATACCCAAAAAATGGCGAAAAAAAATAGCACCACTAGCACTTTTCTTAGTGAAGCTTCTGTATTTCTCAAAATTGTCTTTGTAAAAGGCACGTATTCATTAGTTTTGACTAAGATTTCATTGTTTCTGTCATAAAAGTTAAAAATAAAAGTTTTAATAGGCTGTGTGTATAGACCTCATCGATATATAGAACATCAAAATTTAACTGACGTATTGTCTACCATGTCGCTTGCCTATACAGATGTAATATTAGCTGGGTACTGGTAAACAGCAATGTCCTGCGAGAAAGGCAATTATCGGACGACATAGAATCTATGGGATTAAAGTGAACTCGTCTGCACCCACGCATTTCTCAAATCATTGTGATACCTTACTTGACTTATTTTTTGTAACCGACTGTCATAAAATTTCTACTTACAGCCAACTATCAATGCCAATGACCTAATGTTCTTGACCTATAATTTTCATACCGACTTAACTGAAAGCAGAATAGTTTATAGAAATTTTAGAAACATTGACTATGCCTTGTTAAGTGCTGACTTTATTTCATGTGACTGGGACTCTATTTGTGACTATGCTAATATTAATTCACAACTGACTGTCCTACAAAATAATATAATGTACATATGTATCTATACAACAGATCGATTCCTCTAGTGACAAAAACGGTCAACCCTCGGGGAAATCCCTGGTTCAATTCGAACATTAAAATATTAATTAACAAACGTGATATCGCTTTTAAAAAATGGAAGCGGTACAGAACAGCCCACCATGCTGCACACTATAAGATAATTAGGAAAAATGTGGTACAGTTAATCAACTCAGAGAAAAGAAAATACTTTTGTAACAAATTTACATAACTTAGCGAGATCGAATCAGCAGAAATGGGCGTATATTAAAGAACTGGGTGTTGGTAAATCCACTACTCCGCGCATCTGTGATATTGATCCTGACGAACTTAGTAGAATATTTTTAGACTGTAAAGTACCTGAAGTGGCTAAAACTGACTATGTGGAGTGCGTGCCTCAACATCTCTATAGTAACTGTGATGATGTACATATGTACACTGCTTCTGTGATAATGGTGCCTGTGATAATAGTTTTAGTTTTTCATGTGTAACTGAGTCAGATGTCCTCGAATCGATGTTAAAGATTAAGTCAAATGCCACTGGAATTGATGATATTAATCCGAAATTCATAAAAATGCTTTTGCCAAACATATTGCCGTACATAACCTACATACATATACAACACAGCGTTGACTCAATCCGTATTTCCTGATTCGTGGAAAGTAGCTAAAATACTTCCAATTCCGAAATCAGTCAATGAATACAGGCCAATTTCCATTCTAGCATACTTGTCAAAAACTTTAGAGCGACTTTTGGATAATCAGATGACAAATTACTTGACAACTAAAAAACTTTTGACAAATAAGCAATCAGGTTTTCGAGTGGGCAGAAGTTGTACAACAGCAATAATAAACGTAGTTGAACGTATAAGAGAAAAATTGGACTCGGATAATATAACGTTTCTGACCCTTCTAGATTATAGTAAGGCTTTTGACACGGTTAACCACGAAATTCTTTGTCTTAAGCTAAGTCGTCTATGTAATTTTTCGCGTGCAGCAACAAGACTAATTGTTTCGTACTTGAGTAATCGTATGCAGTCTGTGTGTATAAATAATATGTACTCGTCATTACTTTGTGTCAAGCGTGGTGTTCCTCAAGGATCCGTTTTAGGGCCATTACTGTTCTCTATGTATGTAAATGATCTACCGAGTATATTGTCAAGTTGTGACGTTCATATGTATGCCGATGATGTTCAAATGTTTGTTAGTCGTCCTGTTAGTAGAGTTAATGACTGTATTCGTGTCTGTAATAGTGAATTGAAAAGTGTAAGTCAGTGGGCTAAAATGAATGGGCTAGGATTAAATCCAAATAGGTCAAAATGTATAGTCATAGGTAAAAGAAAGTTCGACACTAATGCAATACAAATATTGACTATTGAAAACATCCCCATTGAATATGTAGAACGTGCAAACAACTTGGGTTTTATGTTTAACCAAACTTTGACATGGGATGATCACATAAACAGATCAGTCGGAAAAGCTATTGGGATCCTTAGAAATTGTTACCTAACTAAAGATTTTCTCCCAGTGAAATTAAGACAATCAATTGCCAAAATGTACATCACACCAGTTCTTTTCTATGGTATAGAAGTATTTAGTGGCAGTAACTCTGCCAGCCAACGCAAGCTGCAAGTTGCTTTCAATAATATCGCGAGATATATTTATAACAGACGTAGAACTGACCGTATTTCGGACGTAATGATAAAAATGTTCGATATGCCACTTAAATCCTGGATAGAGTTTAGGGTCCTAGTATTACTGCACAAAGTTATATGTATATACCAAAGAGCCATCTTACTTATATGAACGACTTAAGTTTAATATTATTTGCTTTAAATACAGGTACACATGCACAATGAAACAGTTCTTTGTACATACATATATGCTGTTCGAGTTTGGAATCATCTTCCCCACGCCATCAAGGCCATCAGTGGGGGAGTGCAGTTCAAAATCGCACTGGAGAATCATCTACGCACTACATGATTTGAATTTGTGATAGTAGGGAGGGGTTGAACGGAGAGTAAGGGTGAAATTCCTAGAAACTAAATTAAAACTAAATTAAAACTAAACTAAATATTATATTATATTATTAAAATGTTAGTACATGTATATAAGTTCGAATGTATGTAATTGTAATTGTAATTGTAATCACTTCTTAATGTTAGTAATTTAAATGTCAAAAGTTAATATTACACTTGTTGTGACTAGCGCACTAATTTATAAGTATGTATAAAATGCTTGTCCCGCTAGGATGAAATAAATAAATAAATAAATAATCATTACAATGGGACGTGGAAAGCACTGCACTGCGGAGATGAGAGATCTGACCAAAAAACTGATATTAAACGGAAAAACGTACAGAAAAGTTGGTCGATTGGTATGATATTCCAATAAAATGATTCAAAACGTCTTAAACTATGAAGAAATGGCTGAAAAACGCGGACGAAAACGATCTATGACCTCTCTTCATGGCAAAAGACGGATTCGTCAGAGAAAGAAGGTTCCCTTTAGGTCAGCTACCGAGCTTAAAGAAGAGCTTAAAATAAATGCGATGGATCAAAAAGTTAGTACACATCTTAGCCAACATAATATAAAAGTCTGCAGCCCAAGAAAGATACCACTTTTAAACGCGACACTTATTACTAAGCACATGAGGTTAGCCAGTGTTCAAGCAAATCGGACATCCCAACAATGGACGAATATTCTATGGTCAGATGAGTCCAAAGTGGATATGTTTGGTGGAAAAGGATCTCGATCATACGTTAGAGGTCCAAGGAAAGTAGAATACAAACTTTAGTACACCACAAAAACCGATAAGTATGGAGGGTGTAGTGTAATGGTATGGGCCTGCTTTTTCCACTATGAAGTAGGTACACTAGGTTGGATCCGCAAAGCTGCCGATCAGAAATATGACAGCAGACACGAAGCCACACCATTCATTTCCCCTGCCGGTGCGAAACCCAATCACAATTATGAAGCCTTTTGTGCATATGGCCAAAGCCACCCGAAATATTTTCGCTGCAGCAGAGCAGCCGATCAGACACGAAGCCAAACGACTCATTTCCCCTACCGGTGCGACAGCCAATCAGAATTATGAAGCCTTTTATGCATATGGCCAAAGCCACCCGAAATATTTTCGCTGCAGCAGAGCTGCCGATCAGAATTATGACAGCAGACACGAAGCCACACCAATAATTTCCCCTACCGGTGCGAAACCCAATCACAATTATGAAGCCTTTTGTGCATATGGCCAAAGCCACCCGAAATATTTTCGCTGCAGCAGAGCTGCCGATCAGACACGAAGCCAAACGATTCATTTCCCCTGCCGGTGCGAAACCCAATCACAATTATGAAGCCTTTTATTCATATGGCCAAAGCCACCCGAAATATTTTCGCTGCAGCAGAGCTGCCGACAGCAGACACGAAGCCACACCATTCATTTCCCCTACCGGTGCGACAGCCAATCAGAATTATGAAGCCTTTTATGCATATGGCCAAAGCCACCCGAAATATTTTCGCTGCAGCAGAGCTGCCGATCAGAATTATGACAGCAGACACGAAGCCAAACGATTCATTTCCCCTGCCGGTGCGAAACCCAATCACAATTATGAAGCCTTTTGTGCATATGGCCAAAGCCACCCGAAATATTTTCGCTGCAGCAGAGCAGCCGATCAGACACGAAGCCAAACGACTCATTTCCCCTGCCGGTGCGACAGCCAATCAGAATTATGAAGCCTTTTATGCATATGGCCAAAGCCACCCGAAATATTTTCGCTGCAGCAGAGCTGCCGATCAGAATTATGACAGCAGACACGAAGCCAAACGATTCATTTCCCCTGCCGGTGCGAAACCCAATCACAATTATGAAGCCTTTTATTCATATGGCCAAAGCCACCCGAAATATTTTCGCTGCAGCAGAGCAGCCGATCAGACACGAAGCCAAACGACTCATTTCCCCTGCCGGTGCGAATTCCAATCACAATTATGAAGCCTTTTGTGCATATGGCCAAAGCCACCCGAAATATTTTCGCTGCAGCAGAGCAGCCGATCAGACACGAAGCCAAACGACTCATTTCCCCTGCCGGTGCGAATTCCAATCACAATTATGAAGCCTTTTATGCATATGGCCAAAGCCACCCGAAATATTTTCGCTGCAGCAGAGCTGCCGATCAGACACGAAGCCAAACGATTCATTTCCCCTGCCGGTGCGAAACCCAATCACAATTATGAAGCCTTTTATTCATATGGCCAAAGCCACCCGAAATATTTTCGCTGCAGCAGAGCTGCCGACAGCAGACACGAAGCCACACCATTCATTTCCCCTACCGGTGCGACAGCCAATCAGAATTATGAAGCCTTTTATGCATATGGCCAAAGCCACCCGAAATATTTTCGCTGCAGCAGAGCTGCCGATCAGACACGAAGCCAAACGATTCATTTCCCCTGCCGGTGCGAAACCCAATCACAATTATGAAGCCTTTTATTCATATGGCCAAAGCCACCCGAAATATTTTCGCTGCAGCAGAGCTGCCGATCAGACACGAAGCCAAACGATTCATTTCCCCTGCCGGTGCGACAGCCAATCACAATTATGAAGCCTTTTATTCATATGGCCAAAGCCACCCGAAATATTTTCGCTGCAGCAGAGCTGCCGATCAGACACGAAGCCAAACGATTCATTTCCCCTACCGGTGCGACAGCCAATCAGAATTTTGAAGCCTTTTATGCATATGGCCAAAGCCACCCGAAATATTTTCGCTGCAGCAGAGCTGCCGATCAGACACGAAGCCAAACGATTCATTTCCCCTACCGGTGCGACAGCCAATCAGAATTTTGAAGCCTTTTATGCATATGGCCAAAGCCACCCGAAATATTTTCGCTGCAGCAGAGCTGCCGACAGCAGACACGAAGCCACACCATTCATTTCCCCTTCCGGTGCGACAGCCAATCAGAATTATGAAGCCTTTTATGCATATGGCCAAAGCCACCCGAAATATTTTCGCTGCAGCAGAGCTGCCGATCAGAATTATGACAGCAGACACGAAGCCACACCAATAATTTCCCCTACCGGTGCGAAACCCAATCACAATTATGAAGCCTTTTATGCATATGGCCAAAGCCACCCGAAATATTTTCGCTGCAGCAGAGCTGCCGATCAGACACGAAGCCAAACGATTCATTTCCCCTGCCGGTGCGACAGCCAATCACAATTATGAAGCCTTTTATTCATATGGCCAAAGCCACCCGAAATATTTTCGCTGCAGCAGAGCTGCCGATCAGACACGAAGCCAAACGATTCATTTCCCCTGCCGGTGCGAAACCCAATCACAATTATGAAGCCTTTTATTCATATGGCCAAAGCCACCCGAAATATTTTCGCTGCAGCAGAGCTGCCGATCAGACACGAAGCCAAACGATTCATTTCCCCTGCCGGTGCGAAACCCAATCACAATTATGAAGCCTTTTATTCATATGGCCAAAGCCACCCGAAATATTTTCGCTGCAGCAGAGCTGCCGATCAGACACGAAGCCAAACGATTCATTTCCCCTACCGGTGCGACAGCCAATCAGAATTTTGAAGCCTTTTATGCATATGGCCAAAGCCACCCGAAATATTTTCGCTGCAGCAGAGCTGCCGATCAGACACGAAGCCAAACGATTCATTTCCCCTACCGGTGCGACAGCCAATCAGAATTTTGAAGCCTTTTATGCATATGGCCAAAGCCACCCGAAATATTTTCGCTGCAGCAGAGCTGCCGACAGCAGACACGAAGCCACACCATTCATTTCCCCTACCGGTGCGACAGCCAATCAGAATTATGAAGCCTTTTATGCATATGGCCAAAGCCACCCGAAATATTTTCGCTGCAGCAGAGCTGCCGATCAGAATTATGACAGCAGACACGAAGCCACACCAATAATTTCCCCTACCGGTGCGAAACCCAATCACAATTATGAAGCCTTTTGTGCATATGGCCAAAGCCACCCGAAATATTTTCGCTGCAGCAGAGCAGCCGATCAGACACGAAGCCAAACGACTCATTTCCCCTACCGGTGCGACAGCCAATCAGAATTATGAAGCCTTTTATGCATATGGCCAAAGCCACCCGAAATATTTTCGCTGCAGCAGAGCTGCCGATCAGACACGAAGCCAAACGATTCATTTCCCCTGCCGGTGCGAAACCCAATCACAATTATGAAGCCTTTTGTGCATATGGCCAAAGCCACCCGAAATATTTTCGCTGCAGCAGAGCAGCCGATCAGACACGAAGCCAAACGACTCATTTCCCCTGCCGGTGCGAATTCCAATCACAATTATGAAGCCTTTTGTGCATATGGCCAAAGCCACCCGAAATATTTTCGCTGCAGCAGAGCTGCCGATCAGACACGAAGCCAAACGATTCATTTCCCCTGCCGGTGCGAAACCCAATCACAATTATGAAGCCTTTTATTCATATGGCCAAAGCCACCCGAAATATTTTCGCTGCAGCAGAGCTGCCGACAGCAGACACGAAGCCACACCATTCATTTCCCCTACCGGTGCGACAGCCAATCAGAATTATGAAGCCTTTTATGCATATGGCCAAAGCCACCCGAAATATTTTCGCTGCAGCAGAGCTGCCGATCAGACACGAAGCCAAACGATTCATTTCCCCTGCCGGTGCGAAACCCAATCACAATTATGAAGCCTTTTATTCATATGGCCAAAGCCACCCGAAATATTTTCGCTGCAGCAGAGCTGCCGATCAGACACGAAGCCAAACGATTCATTTCCCCTGCCGGTGCGACAGCCAATCACAATTATGAAGCCTTTTGTGCATATGGCCAAAGCCACCCGAAATATTTTCGCTGCAGCAGAGCTGCCGATCAGACACGAAGCCAAACGATTCATTTCCCCTGCCGGTGCGACAGCCAATCACAATTATGAAGCCTTTTATGCATATGGCCAAAGCCACCCGAAATATTTTCGCTGCAGCAGAGCTGCCGATCAGACACGAAGCCAAACGATTCATTTCCCCTGCCGGTGCGACAGCCAATCACAATTATGAAGCCTTTTGTGCATATGGCCAAAGCCACCCGAAATATTTTCGCTGCAGCAGAGCTGCCGATCAGACACGAAGCCAAACGATTCATTTCCCCTACCGGTGCGACAGCCAATCAGAATTTTGAAGCCTTTTATGCATATGGCCAAAGCCACCCGAAATATTTTCGCTGCAGCAGAGCTGCCGATCAGAATTATGACAGCAGACACGAAGCCAAACGATTCATTTCCCCTACCGGTGCGACAGCCAATCAGAATTATGAAGCCTTTTATGCATATGGCCAAAGCCACCCGAAATATTTTCGCTGCAGCAGAGCTGCCCATCAGACACGAAGCCAAACGATTCATTTCCCCTGCCGGTGCGACAGCCAATCACAATTATGAAGCCTTTTGTGCATATGGCCAAAGCCACCCGAAATATTTTCGCTGCAGCAGAGCTGCCGATCAGACACGAAGCCAAACGATTCATTTCCCCTACCGGTGCGACAGCCAATCAGAATTATGAAGCCTTTTATGCATATGGCCAAAGCCACCCGAAATATTTTCGCTGCAGCAGAGCTGCCGATCAGAATTATGACAGCAGACACGAAGCCAAACGATTCATTTCCCCTACCGGTGCGACAGCCAATCAGAATTATGAAGCCTTTTATGCATATGGCCAAAGCCATATGTGGCTTTCCCATAGGGGAAATTAATTGTGTGGCTTCGTGTCTGATCGGCAGCTCTGCTGCAGCGAAAATATTTCGGGTGGCTTTGGCCATATGCATAAAAGGCTTCAAAATTCTGATTGGGTTTCGCACCGGCAGGGGAAATGAATCGTTTGGCTTCGTGTCTGATCGGCAGCTCTGCTGCAGCGAAAATATTTCGGGTGGCTTTGGCCATATGAATAAAAGGCTTCATAATTGTGATTGGGTTTCGCACCGGCAGGGGAAATGAATGGTGTGGCTTCGTGTCTGATCGGCAGCTCTGCTGCAGCGAAAATATTTCGGGTGGCTTTGGCCATATGAATAAAAGGCTTCATAATTGTGATTGGGTTTCGCACCGGCAGGGGAAATGAATGGTGTGGCTTCGTGTCTGATCGGCAGCTCTGCTGCAGCGAAAATATTTCGGGTGGCTTTGGCCATATGCACAAAAGGCTTCATAATTGTGATTGGGTTTCGCACCGGCAGGGGAAATGAATGGTGTGGCTTCGTGTCTGATCGGCAGCTCTGCTGCAGCGAAAATATTTCGGGTGGCTTTGGCCATATGCACAAAAGGCTTCATAATTGTGATTGGGTTTCGCACCGGTAGGGGAAATGAATCGTTTGGCTTCGTGTCTGATCGGCAGCTCTGCTGCAGCGAAAATATTTCGGGTGGCTTTGGCCATATGAATAAAAGGCTTCATAATTGTGATTGGGTTTCGCACCGGCAGGGGAAATGAATCGTTTGGCTTCGTGTCTGATCGGCAGCTCTGCTGCAGCGAAAATATTTCGGGTGGCTTTGGCCATATGCATAAAAGGCTTCATAATTGTGATTGGGTTTCGCACCGGTAGGGGAAATTAATGGTGTGGCTTCGTGTCTGCTGTCATAATTCTGATCGGCAGCTCTGCTGCAGCGAAAATATTTCGGGTGGCTTTGGCCATATGCACAAAAGGCTTCATAATTGTGATTGGGTTTCGCACCGGTAGGGGAAATTAATGGTGTGGCTTCGTGTCTGCTGTCATAATTCTGATCGGCAGCTCTGCTGCAGCGAAAATATTTCGGGTGGCTTTGGCCATATGCATAAAAGGCTTCATAATTGTGATTGGGTTTCGCACCGGCAGGGGAAATGAATCGTTTGGCTTCGTGTCTGATCGGCAGCTCTGCTGCAGCGAAAATATTTCGGGTGGCTTTGGCCATATGCATAAAAGGCTTCATAATTGTGATTGGGTTTCGCACCGGTAGGGGAAATTAATGGTGTGGCTTCGTGTCTGCTGTCATAATTCTGATCGGCAGCTCTGCTGCAGCGAAAATATTTCGGGTGGCTTTGGCCATATGCACAAAAGGCTTCATAATTGTGATTGGGTTTCGCACCGGTAGGGGAAATTAATGGTGTGGCTTCGTGTCTGCTGTCATAATTCTGATCGGCAGCTCTGCTGCAGCGAAAATATTTCGGGTGGCTTTGGCCATATGCATAAAAGGCTTCATAATTGTGATTGGGTTTCGCACCGGCAGGGGAAATGAATGGTGTGGCTTCGTGTCTGATCGGCAGCTCTGCTGCAGCGAAAATATTTCGGGTGGCTTTGGCCATATGCACAAAAGGCTTCATAATTGTGATTGGGTTTCGCACCGGCAGGGGAAATGAATGGTGTGGCTTCGTGTCTGATCGGCAGCTCTGCTGCAGCGAAAATATTTCGGGTGGCTTTGGCCATATGCACAAAAGGCTTCATAATTGTGATTGGGTTTCGCACCGGCAGGGGAAATGAATGGTGTGGCTTCGTGTCTGCTGTCATATTTCTGATCGGCAGCTCTGCGGATCCAACCTAGTGTACCTACTTCATAGTGGAAAAAGCAGGCCCATACCATTACACTACACCCTCCATACTTATCGGTTTTTGTGGTGTACTAAAGTTTGTATTCTACTTTCCTTGGACCTCTAACGTATGATCGAGATCCTTTTCCACCAAACATATCCACTTTGGACTCATCTGACCATAGAATATTCGTCCATTGTTGGGATGTCCGATTTGCTTGAACACTGGCTAACCTCATGTGCTTAGTAATAAGTGTCGCGTTTAAAAGTGGTATCTTTCTTGGGCTGCAGACTTTTATATTATGTTGGCTAAGATGTGTACTAACTTTTTGATCCATCGCATTTATTTTAAGCTCTTCTTTAAGCTCGGTAGCTGACCTAAAGGGAACCTTCTTTCTCTGACGAATCCGTCTTTTGCCATGAAGAGAGGTCATAGATCGTTTTCGTCCGCGTTTTTCAGCCATTTCTTCATAGTTTAAGACGTTTTGAATCATTTTATTGGAATATCATACCAATCGACCAACTTTTCTGTACGTTTTTCCGTTTAATATCAGTTTTTTGGTCAGATCTCTCATCTCCGCAGTGCAGTGCTTTCCACGTCCCATTGTAATGATTATTTATTTATTTATTTATTTCATCCTAGCGGGACAAGCATTTTATACATACTTATAAATTAGGGCGCTAGTCACAACAAGTGTAATATTAACTTTTGACATTTAAATTACTAACATTAAGAAGTGATTACAATTACAATTACAATTACATACATTCGAACTTATATACATGTACTAACATTTTAATAATATAATATTTAGTTTAGTTTTAATTTAGTTTTAACTTAGTTTCTAGGAATTTCACTCTTACTCTCCGTTCAACCCCTCCCTACTATCACAAATTCAAATCATGTAGTGCGTAGATCTCCAGTGCGATTTTGAACTGCACTCCCCCACTGATGGCCTTGATGGCGTGGGGAAGATGATTCCAAACTCGAACAGCATATATGTATGTACAAAGAACTGTTTCATTGTGCATGTGTACCTGTATTTAAAGCAAATAATATTAAACTTAAGTCGTTCATATAAGTAAGATGGCTCTTTGGTATATACATATAACTTTGTGCAGTAATACTAGGACCCTAAACTCTATCCAGGATTTAAGTGGCATATCGAACATTTTTATCATTACGTCCGAAATACGGTCAGTTCTACGTCTGTTATAAATATATCTCGCGATATTATTAAAAGCAACTTGCAGCTTGCGTTGGCTGGCAGAGTTACTGCCACTAAATACTTCTATACCATAGAAAAGAACTGGTGTGATGTACATTTTGGCAATTGATTGTCTTAATTTCACTGGGAGAAAATCTTTAGTTAGGTATACATTTCTAAGGATCCCAATAGCTTTTCCGACTGATCTGTTTATGTGATCATCCCATGTCAAAGTTTGGTTAAACATAATACCTAAGTTGTTTGCACGTTCTACATATTCAATGGGGATGTTTTCAATAGTCAATATTTGTATTGCATTAGTGTCGAACTTTCTTTTACCTATGACTATACATTTTGACCTATTTGGATTTAATCCTAGCCCATTCATTTTAGCCCACTGACTTACACTTTT
The DNA here is from genome assembly GCA_008121215.1 of Drosophila athabasca. Lineage (NCBI taxonomy): Eukaryota > Metazoa > Arthropoda > Insecta > Diptera > Drosophilidae > Drosophila > Drosophila athabasca. Next base: position 1,616,715 of record VMQQ01000019.1, on the reverse strand, counting down.
CAATTCACTATTACAGACACGAGTACAGTCATTAACTCTACTAATAGGACGACTAACAAACATTTGAACATCATCGGCATACATATGAACGTCACAACTTGACAATATACTCGGTAGATCATTTACATATGTACATAGAGAACAGTAATGGCCCTAAAACGGATCCTTGAGGAACACCACGCTTGACACAAAGTAATGACGAGTACATACATACATATGTATGTATTATTTATACACACAGACTGCATACGATTACTCAAGTACGAAACAATTAGTTGTTTCAATTGTTGCTGCACGCGAAAAATTACATAGACGACTTAGCTTAAGACAAAGAATTTCGTGGTTAACCGTGTCAAAAGCCTTACTATAATCTAGAAGGGTCAGAAACGTTATATTATCCGGGTCCAATTTTTCTCTTATACATATGTACGTTCAACTACGTTTATTATTGCTGTTGTACAACTTCTGCCCACTCGAAAACCTGATTGCTTATTTGTCAAAAGTTTTTTAGTTGTCAAGTAATTTGTCATCTGATTAGCCATATGTCGCTCTAAAATTTTTGACAAGTATGGTAGAATGGAAATTGGCCTGTATTCATTGACTGATTTCGGAATTGGAAGTATTTTACATAGCTACTTTCCGGATTGAGTCAACGCTGTGTTGTATATGTAGGTTATGTACGGCAATATGTTTGGCAAAAGCATGTTTATGAATTTCGGATTAATATCACCAATTCCAGTGGCATTTGACTTAATCTTTAACATCGATTCGAGGACATCTGACTCAGTTACACATGAAAAACTAAAACTATAATCACAGGCACCATTATCACAGAAGCAGTGTACATATGTACATCATCACAGTTACTATAGAGATGTTGAGGCACGCACTCAACATAGTCAGTTTTAGCCACTTCAGGTACTTTACAGTCTAAAACGAGGGGGAACGTTGTGAGCCGCGGCAAAGGCCGCGGCTCTACCTTATACCCGGTACTCAGTCAGTATACACATATGTACATACATATATGAGTTTGCGATTTATGCAATTTATTATATGTTCGCAAAAGGGACAAATTAAATTTTGGGCAAAAAATAATATTTCAAAAAATGACGTCAAATCATTTTTGGAATATTATACATGTTTTCAATTTTGTTTGCATATGCTTTTTACATCTGCTTCTAAATTTCTACATGACATGTATAACTACATATTTGAGACGTAGAAGTGTTTGCGACAGAGAGAGAGGGAATGAGTCAGCGCTTGGCAGGCGTTGCGTAGCCACTGAAATTTAATTTGTTTCTTCTGGCCATAATATTGATTCGACCTGATCCATATTCGGCAATCTGGTAGATATGGTAATTTTCCATGATTCTGCGTTTTTGGTTTTCTCGTACCTTAAAAATTGTGGATTCCACAGATTTTCGTCCTTTGTGGGGCGGAAGGAGGCGTGGCAAAATTTTGAAACAAACTCGTGCTGGTTTGATGTCACAGGAGCTTGGATAGAAAGTTTGGTTGCTCTAGCTTTTATAGTCTCTGAGAACTAGGCGTCAAAAAATACGAATGGGCAAAGCAGATGGGGCCGCGTGTGAGAGAGAGCGAGAGGGAACGATGACTTTCGAAATGGTTTTCTTCATTGTAGCTATAATAATCATCTGATCTAATCCAGATTCAACACTCTGATAGAAATAGTCATTCTCTATGATTCTGCGTTTTTAGTTTTACCGTATTTTCAAAATTGTGTATGCCACAGACTTTCGTCCTTTGTGGGGGCGGAAGGGGGCGGGGCGAAATTTTGAAATACACTTTGAGTAGTGTGATAACACAGGAGACTGGATACAAAACTTGGTTACTCTAGCTTTAACAGTCTCTGAGATATAGGCGCTAATGAAGACGGACGGACGGACGGACGGACGGACGGACAGACGGACGGACGGACGGACAGACAGACATGGCTATATCGACTCGGCTATTGATGCTGATCAAGAATATATATACTTTATGGGGTCGGAAACGCTTCCTTTTGGGCGTTACACACAACCGTTAGAGTAGTGGATTTACCAACACCCAGTTCTTTAATATACGCCCATTTCTGCTGATTCGATCTCGCTAAGTTACATTTGTTACAAAAGTATTTTCTTTTCTCTGAGTTGACTAACTGTATCACATTTTTCCTAATTATCTTATATTGTGCAGCATGGTGGGCTGTTCTGTACCGCTTCCATTTTTTAAAAGCGATATCACGTTTGTTAATTAATATTTTAATGTTCGAATTGAACCAGGGATTTCCCCGAGGGTTGACCGTTTTTGTCACTAGAGGAATCGATCTGTTGTATAGATACATTATATTATTTTGTAGGACAGTCAGTTGTGAATTAATATTAGCATAGTCACAAATAGAGTCCCAGTCACATGAAATAAAGTCAGCACTTAACAAGGCATAGTCAATGTTTCTAAAATTTCTATAAACTATTCTGCTTTCAGTTAAGTCGGTATGCAAATTATAGGTCAAGAATATTAGGTCGTGTTTCGAAAACATTGGCATTGATAGTTGGCTGTAAGTAGAAATTTTATGACAGTCGGTTACAAAAAATAAGTCAAGTAAGGTATCACAATGATTTGAGAAATGCGTGGGTGCAGACGAGTTTACTAACTTTAATCCCATAGATTCTATGTCGTCCGATAATTGCCTTTCTCGCAGGACATTGCTGTTTACCAGTACCCAGCTAATATTACATCTGTATAGGCAAGCGACATGGTAGACAATACGTCAGTTAAATTTTGATGTTCTATATATCGATGAGGTCTATACACACAGCCTATTAAAACTTTTATTTTTAACTTTTATGACAGAAACAATGAAGTCTTAGTCAAAACTAATGAATACGTGCCTTTTACAAAGACAATTTTGAGAAATACAGAAGCTTCACTAAGAAAAGTGCTAGTGGTGCTATTTTTTTTCGCCATTTTTTGGGTATTTTTTCTTGAAACAAAATAACCCACAAACACAAAAACCCCATTGCAATAGCCGCTCTTAGATTCTGTAGGAAAAGCTGCGCTCTTAATTGTTTGCCCTGCTTCAGGGCATTACCTGCAGTGAAGAGAGGGGATCAAATTTAACTGTTCACTTTAAAATATTAGTTCTATGGTCTGACTTACGGCATCCACGCACTCGCCGTCTCCCATTCCCACCCATGTAAAGAATTGGCAGTCAACAACAACAGCGATGCATACGCCAACGCCAAAAAACAATTACAAATACTCTCTACAATGTAAAAGCCTAGGCCGCTACTGCTCTCTTAACTTTTGCCCCCGCTTTAGAGCATTATACCCACACCAAGGTATACTAAACAAGGTAGGCTTATTGGCTCGCTCGCTCTCTGTGTTTAACTACATAAATTTCAGTCTGCCTGCAGCAGTTGCGAGTCTCGTCTCTCTCTCTCTCTCTCTCTCTGCTGTCATTTTGAATAACTACTTATTCCTCTCTATAAGCCTACCTTGTTTAGTATACCTTGACCCACACCACATGCTGTAAGAGGAAAGCATCAAATATAAGAAATATTCAAATTATTACAAATTTTCGTGGCTTATCCCCCCCTCCCCATACAGAGCACAAACCAAAACAACAACAACACACACAAATCCCTATTGCAAAAAGCCGCTTTCAGATTATTTCAGCAAAGGTGTGCTCTTAATTGTCTGCCCTGCACTACCCGCAGTGAAGAGATGTTATGGCCCGCCTTTTTACCACCCTGGTCTATCGCTCCCAGCTAGCTCTCGGGTAAGTCAGGGGTGTTTTCGACCCGATATACCAAGGGACGGACTGAACAACAAAACAAAAAAATACTATAACAACCATTGACATCAAACGTGTATAACGGACTTTCTTTCATTGGCACTCCATTTAGCGTGGGCAGTAGGTGTTTTTGCCCCTAGCGAGGCCCTCCCTTCCATGAGCGCTGAGGGTCTTTACCTCTTGTGCTCCCATATTTAGTTTCTCCGGATTCGCCCCTCTTTCCCGCTCTCGCCCCACCCAATTACAGGATTTTACTCACTCATTTTTTTCTTTCTTTTCAATATTCCATTCTATATTATCTTCTTTTCTTCCTAATTTAACATAAAACAATAAATTTGATTTATGACTAATACTCACAAAAAAAATACTAACAAAAAAAGAAACTAACAAAAATTATTGGCAAATAAATATACTAAAACTAAAAAAATTAACCCGAAAACCATTGCACCCCAGTTGGCAGCCCCATTTTGCATAAATGCAAACAAATATTGGCAATCAATGAGAATAACCCCAAACTTAAGACTAAGAGCTCTTACTTAAGGTGGTTAGTAGTGCATTATATGTGTTTAAGAATTGCTAGGAAAGGGGGGGGAAGTGCAATAGCGATCGTTCACATATATTATTTTTCCTTATTTTATTTTTTTTCTTTTCTTCAAACTAGACTTATTTTAATAATCGTTTTTCCTGTTTTTTTTTCTCTTTTTTTTTCTTTATTTCTTTTTTTTTACTTTTTTTTCTGTGTTGAAACGAGCATATAAGTGTGACTGATAGTGTGACTAAGGTGATTGTTGTTGACGGCAAATTGATGGAGGGATGGGTGTTAGGGCGAATATGGTATGTATGGTGTTATGGTATGTAGGATATACATGCGTTTGTGTAGTGTGTGATGGATGGGTGGATGATGTGATTTGGATGGTTTTGAAAAGGTATGAGTTCCGGGACACGGTGTGCTCCCGGGCGAATCTCCTGAACCCCTCGTGAAGCGATGCTCCAGGCGCAGCTCCAGGGAATCCTCCTCCAGATGTTGCTCCCGGGAATCCTCCTCCAGATGCTGCTCCAGGTCGGCCAATACCGGGCTGTTACGGTGATCCTCTGGCGGCTGCTGGACGGCGTCTTAGCTGTGGTCCCGTCTGTTTCTTCCTAGGTTAGGTCTCCTATCTTTTTTTTCTTGTGGTGTTCTTTCGTCACGTGCGCTCAGCTTTCAACTTTGCCGGAAACTGCCTCTCCAACCTAACCTTCCTGATCTCCCTTTCCTTTTTCCTCTTCCCACGCATCCCTGTTATGCACTCCCAGGATCCACAACAGGTGACGCTGTCATTCCTGTTCTCCATCCCTCGCAACTATCGGCTCTGCTCGAAGCCGGCCATAACAGAGAGGGAACCAAATATAACTCTTCACTTTAAAATATTAGTTCTATGGTCTGACTTACGTCATCCACGCACTCGCCGTCTCCCATTCCCACCCATGTAAAGAATTGGCAGGCAGCAACAACAACGATGCATACGCCAACGCCAAAAAACAATTACAAATACTCTCTACAATGTAAAAGCCTAGGCCGCTACTGCTCTCTTAACTTTTGCCCCCGCTTTAGAGCATTATACCCACACCACATGCTGTAGGAGGAAAGCATCAAATATAAGAAATATTCAAATTATTACAAATTTTCGTGGCTTATCTCCCCCTCCCCATACAGAGCACAAACCAAAACAACAACAACACACACAAATCCCACCCATGTAAAGAATTGGCAGGCAGCAACAACAACGATGCATACGCCAACGCCAAAAAACAATTACAAATACTCTCTACAATGTAAAAGCCTAGGCCGCTACTGCTCTCTTAACTTTTGCCCCCGCTTTAGAGCATTATACCCACACCACATGCTGTAGGAGGAAAGCATCAAATATAAGAAATATTCAAATTATTACAAATTTTCGTGGCTTATCTCCCCCTCCCCATACAGAGCACAAACCAAAACAACAACAACACACACAAATCCCTATTGCAAAAAGCCGCTTTCAGATTATTTCAGCAAAGGTGTGCTCTTAATTGTCCGCCCTGCACTACCCGCAGTGAAGAGAGGGAACCAAATATAACTCTTTATAACGTCATCCACGCACTCCCCTTCTTCCATTCCACCTATGTATGTACATATGTAAAAGCATTGACAGGCAGCAACAACAACGACGCGTACGCCAAAGCAAAAAAACAATTACAAGAACTCACATAATGCAAAAGCAAAGATGCTCTTACTGAAGCGCCCCCGCTTCAAGGCATTGTACTGTCCCCACATGCAGTAGTAAAAGAGAATCAAATAAAATAACTATTCAAATTGTTACAGTTTTTTGTCGCTCGTTTCCCATCTCCCCCCGCCCCAAACAGATAAGAAGCCAAAGCAACAACAGCAAACACAAATCCCTATTGCAAAAAGCCGCCTTCAGATTATTTCAGCAAAGGTGCGCTCTTAATTGTCTGCCCTGCATTACCTGCAATGAAGAGATGGATCAAATATACATAGCTATTCACATTAAAATATTTTTTCTATGGTCAAGTTGACTTACATATGTACATCATCCACGCATTTTCCGTCTCCCATTCCACCCATGCAAGCAACAACAACAACAATGCATACGCCAAAGACAAAATAACGCAATAATTAAAATCACCCTTACAATGCATAAGCATAGGAAGAGAGCATCAAAGAGAAGAACTCTTCAAAATAATCTACATTTTCTATGTACTCTTCGTCTCCCTCTTCGCTTCTAGAGCGTAAGCAAATGCAATCTCTACTGATTTAACAGTTAACTATCATAGAAAGAATAAATTCGTTGCTGCCGATACAGAGGCATGGTAATTTAGCAGCGAGCTAATAGCAAAAGATAAACTGAGTAAGAGAGCGAGAGCGAGCCCAGGACCTACATTCGTTATATGTGATCACCGGCACCCAAGGCATACTTAAGTATGTTGTTAATTAACAAGGTAGCCGCACTCGCTCTCTCGCCCTCTCTTTTACTTCTTAAATTTCAGTCTGCCCAAGGTATACTAAGCAAGGTAGCATTGCGGCTACCTTGTTTAGTATACCTTGAGTCTGCCTAGCAGCAGTTGTGAGCGACGATTCTCTCCGCGGACGATTTTCTCTTGTTCTTTTTCTTCTTTACTGAAATAAGAAGTAAAGCTCTCTCAGTGCGGCTCAGTCTCCCCCCAACCATCGCGGTCATAAAAACGGAAAATGTGTGTTTACCGACGGCGAATCGCGCGCCGGCCAAAATGTGAATTTTTTATTTTTATTTTATTTTATTTTATTGTTCAGTGTGTTAAGTTATACGATCATTGCAAGCGGTCATAAAAACGGAAAATCAAATCGTGTGTTTCCCGACGGCGAATCGCGACGGCGACGCCTAAATGTAAATTATTTTTCTAATTAAATTATAATACCAAATAGTAATAAATACATCTAAATTATAACAAGTGAATTGAAATAAATGAATAGTTAACAAATTTAAATAAATAAATAATAAAATAATTATAAATAAATCGAAATAATTAAATGAAAAATAACTAAATTGAAATGCAAAGTGAAACCACCCAAACAATATGTGGATAAAATGTGAATGAAAGTGCGAGTGTAAAATACAAATTTGTACTATAAGGAGCGGCAAGGCGTACAAGGCGAGACGCAGTGCCAGGTGTATGTGATCATTTTATTTTTTTAATAACAGATAATAAATATATTGATATAAATATTTACTTTTAAATAAATTGAAATAAATGAATAATTACTTGAATAATACATAAATTGAAATAATATGTGAAAAGTGTAGGAATTACAAAGGCAATCTAAATGCTTGTGGTGAGTGAAAGTGCGAGTGAGCGGAGTAGAGCGGCAAGACCTAGAAGGCGGCAGCGAAACGCAGGGCAAGGTGTACATACATATGTATGTACATATGTGATAATTAATTTTTGATTTTTTTTTATGTGTGTTTTTGTGTGTATGTGTGCAAACGACAAACATCAAACTACAGCAATGCAACAAATGGAAATAGCAAGTAATATTCAACGCTTCACTTTATAATTATGGGATCAGGTGAGTCTCTCTGTTTTGGTGTACTCTTTATACTGTTTCTTTTTTCGATTGCCTTTCAGATATTTTCTTATTTTATTTATTTATTTATTTATTATCTTTTTAGCTTATACAGACACATACATACATATATTATATTATCTCCGCCTTCTTCTTTCGATTGCCTTTCACATATTTTCTTATTTTATTTATTTATTTATCCTTCTATATATTATTATATTATATTTATTATCTTTTATATATTATATTATCTCCTTCTTGCACTCCTTTTTCAGTTGAAGGCTTTTTTGTTTTGAACAGTGGATTTATTCCGGTATGATAGTTACATTATTGTTTCAGGTGGGGTCGGGTCGGATATTTGTCTTGGACTATATGTAAGGTGCAACATCATGGGAGTTCTATGCAATTCTTAAAAGCTTCACTTCTACGTACTGGGGGGCTCTTTTTCAGATTTAACCGTCGTAGTACTTGGTGTTTTATTAAGCGTAATACTTCCCAATCGAAATGCGGCAGCGCTCCTCGGTCGGTTGGCCAGCCATCTGCTGGGTTCGCTTGGGCCACTTGATGGTGCAGTCATTGCACATCAACGTCCTAAAGAACCACAATAGCCACAAATGGTATCCGCTGGATACAGGACATATTGTATCCGCTGGATACTGGAACTGTATTGGAACCCTCTCTAAACGACTCTTAAATGTGGCAGTTAATGGTAGTATTTGTAGTAGTAGATGCATGTGTAGTATTTTGCAAGTTTTAGAAATCCCATTGAACCACAAATGGATTCCCATAATCTGTGGGGTTGGGGTGGTGCCACAGATTATCAAAGCATATCAGGTGGAATTCGATCTGTGGCAGCAGCGATATAACTATGTATATTATCCGGATAAGTAAAGCATATACTCTGAAATAGATGTGGTAAAAAGTGTACCTTTTGGAGAAACCTTCGGAAAATTTGAGCTATTTTCGAACTATTGTTTGACGATATAAGACATTAAATATTGATTGAAGTTTTTTAATAAAATATGTACTAAAATAAAACTTCCCTTTCTTTACCACAACATTTTTTGTTTCAATATCCTCTATATTCTAATTTTGTTTAATGTACTATAAACGAATATAATGAACGAATGTAAATATGTACAAATGCAAAATTAGAGTAAAATTGAGAAAAATTTAACAGCCAAAACAAAATATGTTAAATACGATATATTTGTGCGACAAGCGAAAATTATCGACTAGTTCAATTTAAAGAACGTTTTCTTTGAGCTAGTTGAAATCGGAACCACCGGTTTGTATTTAAATTAACAAATGTATATACATATGTATACATACTCATTGAGATTTCTTCACATATCGGATTATAGTCGTCATATGAAATGGGAATCCAATTAGCAAGGCTGGGATAACATAAATAAGAGACTCTAGAAGCTTATCTTTTTTTTTATCCTTCCTCTTTTCTTATTGTTGGGAATATACATACATATATGGACATGTTTACCTAAGAATCGGGTGACTCACTTCCCTATATGCTACTATTATGAAGTACGCACTAGGAAATATGGCGTGTTCAAAAGTCATGAGAGTCATGAGTGGCGCGATGGCAGAACACCAACACACTCCAACGCCCCCACAGTTTTGCCTTATGCTAATGATGCTATAAGAAATCAGGCCATTATTTTGTGTTGTGGTCTTGTACCTATGTATATATTTTCAATATATTGTAGTTGCAATTTTTTTTTTTTGGTTTTTTTAATGTTTTTGCCTAGTTTTTTGAGCACATTAAAAATGATTAGCCTATGTGGTTAGAGTGTGTTAAACATAAATGGAAACTTACGGATTACCTACGAGTTTCAGTTAAATATCATTTACAACTAGAGCCATCGATGACGAAATTCTTTCTATACAGCTTATCAGATAAAACACTTAAATCTTAGGGCGGCCGGCCAAACTTAACAATAGAATAGAGAGAAACTTTTGTGGATCCAACAAATTTTTCAATTTGAAAAACGAATATTCCATTCCCGTTTCGGGAGCTTAGATCAAGCTGGGGAACAGCTCATCGAAATTACTCTGCCAGGGAAAGTCCTCCTCCGTGTCTGTGGGCAGGGTAAGGATCGTGGATGTGGGAGAGCCCAGTATCGACTCGTAGCCGTGATCGGAGGTGGCTGAGTGTAGAGACAATGCGGGGGATTTGGCCAATGGGGAAATGGCTTTGATGCGCGGACAGAGAAACGATTCGATGGGATTGAAATCGCACTCGTCGTCCGAGTCGTCGGTGGCATTCACGACATTGAGATAGACCTGCGATGGGGACGACGCTGGCGGCGGACACTTCATAATTACATCTGTAGTGTCATCCCCAGCGCTGACGCCATCGCAGTAAATCTCCTCAACGGCCTCATTGACGGGAACCGCATCGCCATCCATTACGATGGTTATCGAGTTTGTCTTGGCATCGTAGGTTCCATAAACTGTGTCCGGAGTGGCCTGGACAAGTGTAGCGGCCGCCGGTCCTGAAATGGTTGCTGTGGTCGTCGCTATCGTCTTCGGTTTCGTTGGCGCTGCTGTGGCTTGCTGTGAGTTTCCATTTATCTTCAACACCTGCACATTCAGGCTCTGTTTGGGTTCCTTCGCGTCTAGGCCATCAGCTCTATGCCCGCCGGATTCCAGGCACTCTGTTGGGGTCCCCACCATTGATCCAAGCAATCGCTCTTGGTCGCCTGAATCTTTGGCAGCAGTTGGGCCGCACGCTCCAGGGCCAGCTTCCAGGTCTGCTGTGATATCTGCGAGCAGACTTTCGGCCAGTTCTTCAAGTCGCCGCGCGTCGAACTCTTCGTCGTCGACGAGCAGCATGTCTTGTAGAGTAGGCAGAGAGCCACAACCTTCCAGAGCGATGCCATGGTCTTGCTGCTTTTCAGCTGTTCCGCCAACAGACGCGCTGACGACTGTGTGTCCACTAGTGTACCCTGCTGCAGAGGGTCAGCATTGGATGCTGCGGATCCAAGGATTGTGGACGCACAGCCCTCAGCGCCTATGTTGGCATTGGAGCTGTTGCAGGTGATGTTTTTGGCGTGCTGCTGCTGTTGCTGTTGTTGTTGCTTCTGTTGTTGTTTCATCTCTTCAAGTTCCTGACGCATTAGTTCTACTTCTGTGTCCAGCTTCTGGTTTTTGGCCAGCAACGACTCATTGATGGACTGTAGACTTTCGCATTTGTTTTGTAGTAATTCCGTTTTGTCAGTTAGCTCCTTGATCTCGTACTCCATTTCCTCCATGCGAGCCTTCTTGCGGTCGCGCGATGTTTGGGCTGCAACGCGATTCTTTAGCTTCCTAATGAATGAAATGAGAACATGCGTTTGAGAATTGATTTCCGTACCGAATCGATTTCTACCACTTACTTTCTCTGGACTTTTTCCTCCCAAGTGAGGTGATCCAGGCGACGCTTCTTGGCCTTGGGTGCCGAAGCCACCAGAGACTCTTCCTCCTCCATCTCCACGTTATCGTAGGAGGACGAGGCGTATCCCGAGCTCGAGCGTGCGGGCGAGGCCGCCCCCTTGAGCAGAGCCGCTGTCAGGGGTGCGGGCCGGAGCTTGGGCAACGTATTAGTTGATATGGCCACCGGTGTGTCCACTTTAATCAAATAGGCATTCGCGGTCATTGCCATAATTTAATGTTGCTCGGATAAAATTAAATAAACTGTTGTTTAGAGTGCAACCTTTGAGAAAGCGTTGCCGAAATCAAATTTGCATGGTTTCCGTGTGTTGTGCTCGGGCACCGAATTTTATCTGATTTTCGTTTTGCTTAGATCGTCTCATTTGCCGTGTCTGCGCTTCTCAGCCTAGTCGATTTCAACTTCTTCATTGCCTCTGCCGCAGGCTTTTCCGTTTCAATCTCATGCAACTTTTTCATTCACCTTGTAATTCTCTGCTCGGACTGGACTCTACTCTATGTGCTGTCGTGTTCGTTTTCGGGTGGTTGGGTGGAAAAGTTGACGTGGCTGTTTTTGGTTGGGTTGCACTGTGATTACAGTCCTACCCTCAGAAATATACCGAAATATACCGTCGCATTTTCAAAATATATCGTTAATGTACCGATAGAAATCAAATTTCTCGATTTTGATATTCGGTTTAATATTACTATCTAAATAGGATCATTAGCCCCAAACACATAATTTTATCTGATTGGTGAATCAATGTTCTACAGCACTTGCTAGGCTTAAGTACTTCCTGTTATTTGATTGTGTATAAAATAAGGTTTAAATAAGGGTCAACATACATATACGTCCCTTTTTTTATATGGAAACTACACAGTAACTACACTTTTGCTACATATCAGCAACTTACTGCTTACGGAGTATGGACATTTGGATACCCTTTTCCATTTGGTCAATATACAAATTCTGTTTTCTAAGCTGCTTTAAAACGTAATTAATAATGACCTCATCAGATTGAATTATTTGTGACCTATTTATGCTTATCATTATATACATATATCTTGATCCTGATACCTACATATACTCTCTGCAATTTCGTTTAAAATAACGACTGAGTAGTTTCTGCATTCATTGGAGCCTGAGATGACAAACAATTCCTCAATCCTATAATATAATATCCTTTTTCCCAGGGTATGCAGAATGTTGCTCAATCCGTGCCCATGTTGCGGGACAATGTCGCTAATTTCTCGGCACATGTTGCTGACCCATACAAATGAATGTTGGTAACGGTAAAAAACGTAAATTCCATATATGTATATGTATGACATATTCCTCGATTTTGATATTCCGTCTCATATGGAAAATATGCTTGTAAATTCTTCTTATAGGTCCGTCCTTCCTATCTTTACTGCTCTAAAATTTATCAAGATTCATCATCTTCAGGGGAATATTTAAATTTCCCTAATAGGGGTCCCCTATGTCCATGTCACTATCGATGACAAAAAAAAACTTTAATGTGAGCGGTAAACTATTTAATAATGAACAGTAAAGAAGCCCCCATTGACTTGAACATAGTTCCTAACTGCATTGCGTTCACTTCTCCTCGCACCACTCGTTCTCCTTACGCACCTGCTCCTCCTCAGCTGGCGAGAAATCGTTCATTATACCAAAGGTGTCACGGATCTCTTGGGGAGACTTTCCCTTGATCATATTGGCGACAGTTTTGCACGTGACATCCAGCAATCCCTGAATGTTCAGATAATTGGCAGCCAAAATAAGCTCGAACAAGGTGCCCTGGTCCACTTTCAAAAAGTCGGCGTCCCATGACGAAATGTCATCGGTGCGCTTCTCCTTGTTTTCATCTTCTTCTGCTAATTCGGCGTCGTCCTTGTGGAAGGTGGCCCAATGGAGCACCTTCTTCAAAATTAGCGAGTTGACATTCGGCAAGGGCAGCACGCTATTGTCGCTCTCATCGCCCAGATCTTCGAGAGCAGTCTTGATGGTCTCCGAGCATTTGGCGATCTCCTGGTCCGTGTCGAAGATTTCTTTATCCGATGATTCCAGCCGTATAATGGGCATTGTAATAGCTCAAATATTAACAATATTATTAAAATTATATTCACAAAGGTCTTTTTTCTTTCACGTGTATGTACTTCTTAGCCGCCAAAAATATATGAAAGAGCACCAGACACCAGGCACAGACCAGACACCTTAGCTATGGCCTACTGGCTAAAAATAAGATTTCGTCGCCTTCAACTTGAACCAAAGAGGTGCTGCTAGACCTCTGAAGACCTCTCGTCTTCTCCTAGACAGTGATGCTAGAAAATGGTACAAAATTGTCACAATAATAGGAAAAACTCCGGAAACTTCAGGCTACATAAAACTTGTGTCGTGTGGGATTGGAACTGTCGAATGGAATCCAGCCAGTGTGTACACATCTCAAAAAACTGGTTTAAATTGGGGCGCCATCAAAAAGGGTTGCAACTCGTTAGCAGTAAAAATAGAAATAATGAAAAGAAACATAAAAAATACAAACATATGGACTCTTTAATTATATTATGTGTACTCTTCGAGTACTTTAGAATGTACAAAATATAAATTTACTTCAAATTTACTATTGGATTGGAGCTCTCTTTAATTTAAAAAACTCAAACCAAACTCCAAGATTTTGGCCAAGGCTGCCACTACCATTTTTGCAACCACAACTACGGCCTGGAAAAACATATCCACCACATCAGAGCCATCAAATGTGGCTATGATGCGGAATAAGAGCACGGCAAGCACCACCATAGCAACCGGCCAGACCAGCGATAACACGAATCGCATGGACCAGATAATCACATACCAAGTGATCACGGTGAGCAGTACGAAGCCTATGAGCGTTCCCAGGTCTGACGAAAGTGACATGTTTTTTACGAAATACTCATAGATCACGATGTGGAATGAGAGGTCTCGCCAGTCGGTGATGTCCTGAGAACTGTGAGCGATCTTGCCATCCATCATCTCCATTTCACTAAAAGTTGTTCTCCAGATTACTTTTATGAGATCCACGACGAAGACTACTGGGCGTGGCGGGGCGGTGGGTACGGTACACACAAGCTTCCCTTTAATGTGATTCACAAAATTCAAAATGAAAAATATGGCAACAAAAACTTGGCGAAAATCAGCTGTTCGAGATAAGTGTGACCGTATGCTACGAGATCGATCAGCAATATGCAGCCCTGCAGGGGCACAACCAAAAATAGCTTTCAAGCTGTCTCTGTCATGCAGGGCGGGACTATAGTGTCCATTTGAACATGCGAAATATATTATATTCGAATAAAATACATGAAAACTAGACGATACGAGCTAGAGGCGACTGTCTAGCATGGGGCCAGGATTTGCCAAGGCGTTGCGACGCTCCTGAATGGCAAATGTGAGCTTCCTAAACGGTCCCAGCGGCAGGCCGAGGGACTTGATGTCCCCCTCTGTAAGCAGCATTAGCGTTTCCAGGTCAATCTCTTGCTTCTGAAATCTGAATGACACCACAAAATAGGTCAAATGAGAGCAGAAAGAGTTTTGAAATATATGACTTACACTGGCAGGTACTCTTCCAAGGCCCAGACAGCCAGGAACCGCTGCAGGGCACTGCACATGGCCTCCTGATCGTCGTCCTCATCTTCGCTGTATATGTCGTTGCCGCCGCCCTCGGAGTCCGTGTCGTCGGACAGATTCAGGTACATGCGTCCCTTGCTGCCGCCAGACCGCGTCTTGGCGTGATTGCCATTGGCGTTGGAACCGCCAACGTTACGCATCGTGGAGGTTGAGCTGGTGTCCGTGTGCAGCTGGAGTTGGCTGAGAGCCGCCGTCACCGAGCGTCTGAATGCAATACTGCCCAGCATAGTGGGTCTGTCGAAGAGGCCGACGGGTCTCTGGCGACCCAGATCCTCGCTCAGCTCCTGCGTCAAGGGGCTATCGCCAAGAATGTCGGGCTGGGAGAAGGAACGCGATAGCGCCGAACTGTAGCCGATTCGGTTCTCGTTTTGATCCGGCTCGTCGATGCTTGACTCTACCTCAAACACGTCCGTGATTTTGCCACGCTTGCCAACGCTCTCCTCCGTGGAGCTGAAGGTGCCCACGTACAGCACCTCGGAGTCGCGCTGCAGGCCCGTCAGCGAGGTGATGGTCCGCTTACCATCTGGCTCCAGTTCACGCACTTTGAAGCCGCCGTCTCCTTCCCCAGCCACCTTCGAGTGGGGACAGGCGCTGGTGTGTTGTCTCTGCAAGTGCGAGGGTCTCTTTTGTACTGTTCCCACACGACTGGCTATGGTGGAGCCACCACTGCTGCTGCTCCCGCTGCCCACCAGATCACTGAACTTCGTCGGCGCTGGTGCTGGGTCGCGTGGTGTCTTATTCAAGTTACCCTGGCTGGACCAGATCTTCTGCTTGAGCGTGGACAGCATGTTACTGGACTTGCTGGTGCCGTAGCTCGGTGCGTTCGGTGGACTGGCATCACGGTATTCGGTGTCCTGGCGTTGCTGCTGCCGCTTCATGTACTCACGGACTCGTTTCTCGCAGTTCTTTTCGGCCAGTTCCCTCAAAGCCCTAGACTTCTTTCTAAAAAGAGAAAACATATGGATACACAGATGATCTTAGTGTGATTTTATGTGAGCATACTTCTCACTGGCCTCGAATTGGGCAGTGGCTGCGTCCAAGTAGCGCAGGATCTCGTCCCGTCCGTTGATGGCCGCCAGATCTTTGGCACTGTGCTTATCGATGTCCAAGGCGTAAATGTTGACACCAAATTTAACCAGGAAGTCAACGCAATGCAGATGTCCCTTGGCCGAGGCCAAGTGCAGGGCTGTGTTGCCAAATTGGTCGCACTTATCGGGGTCACCACTGTAAAGTTAAAGAGAAACAGTTAAAACGATAGTGTGAATGGGGGGAGCCGATGCTTACCCTCTACCACACAGCAGTCGAAGTGCATCCAGACGACCCTCGAAGGCCGCCCACATTACCGGCGTCATTGAGTCACTGTCCTTGGCATTCGTATCCTTGCGAGTGGCCGCCGACAGCACGTCCAGCAGCCCATCTTTGGCGGCTCTGGCGGAGAGCAAGGGAGAGCAGGAGAGCAGATTCGAAAAGTTAATGAGTCTTGTGCATGCCGAGGCGATAAGATAGAAAGAAATTAATTGCATGTATGCCACAAAACTACACTCACTTGTGAAACCGGTCTGAAGACATTCCCAGCTGCCTTATCAATCAGTTGTTCCAATGATGGGATGTTTATAATCGAACTGGAAGGAAATACCTGCATACATGTCAGAGGGTGCTTTAATATATTCCCCATCCTTGATGGCCCCCTAACTAAACATAACTGAATCACACATCATCCCAACAATATAACTATGTACATACATATGTACATATGTATGTATCTTTCGTCCGAGCTTTAGAATATGAGAGCTGCTAAATACCCGAAAAATGAGGTGGAACAACTTTCACGTTTAAACAGTGGCACAGGCCCTGGATTTCCAGGATAATATCAACCTAAACGCACTACGAACTTTCGAACGGAATTGGCTTATTGGATTTGGGTACACTTGAGTATGTTCCGTTTTATTAATAAACGAGAGCATGTAGGTACATATTTTCAAGTTGGAAACTCTCTCTCACTACAGGGCTAATTAAAACCAGTTAAAACAATGATCATCCAAGCAGTCCGCAGAGCAGATTTCCTTTTACCTTTTCACAAACATACCAACCCGGACACATACGCAGACAAATGTTCACACGTTTGTTGGTTGTTGGCTAAAGAACAGACACACATACCATACACTATACCGATTCTTGGCTTACATACCCGCCGAACAACACAGCTCAACTACCAAGTTCAGTCAACCTTGCTGGGCTGGCTGGTTTTGAAATTGCCCAAAAACCATCTATTGTGCAGGTCCGTCGAAGCAGTCAACCATTTATAACACATACACAGTAAGTACATTCACATGTACATACATATGTGCTGTATCTTGGCAGAGTTCAAGACCGCTTTTCCCATGCACTACACCGAAACAAGTGGGATTTTCCCGCTGGGCAACGAACACTTTTCTTTTCTTTTTTTACTAGACTGAAAGTTTTCTTTTACAATCGCAAGAATACACGATCACCACGCGCACGTACTCCCGGAAGCACTTCTGAAATGGTAATGTTAACTGAAGAGAAGATGGTAAGGTAAGTGAAATTGGTAACTGGTTGGCTTAAACCTGAGAGCAAGGTATACTTATCAAGGTAGTCGCACTGAGAGAGCCACTACTTCTTTTTTAAGTGAAGTTGCGTCGCTCGCAACTGCAAATATATTTGTTTAAATCCCATGCAATTTTTACCTCTTTGAATTCAAAAATTTGAAATTTTAAAATGCGTACTGTTGTTAACGGTTTGAGTGTTTTTTTTAAAGTCCCGTGGTATGGGTTTTTTTCTCCTGATGTCAAATGGTAAGGGAAATTGTTCTCTTGAAGTTGCTTAAAAATAATAGTGAAGAGTCACATAGAATTGGCCATCTCGTTATCTAGGGACCTGGAAAAATACCACAAATACCATGAAATACGTTTCAATTTCATATTTTATAAACAATCGATGTCCTTAAAACTAGACTAGCCAATCTTGTAGGAATTGATTCATCAATCGAATAAAATTATATGTTCGGTGCTGAGGAACCTAATTTATATTTGCGGTATAATTTAATGGGATTTCGTGGAAAGGTAGGGACAACAGGCAAAAGCAGCCAAAAAAAAATTGCAAGACTCATACGAACCTCACCTGACCTGCCCACTATCCTGGAAACGGTCATGTCACTAAAATTGTATGGTGTAGTTGCCACCATGTAGCAAACACTAGCGCCTCGCAACATTTGGAAAAAGTTTCAAAAGTTTCCGCAACAAACGATCAAATTCAAACGGCCAGGCTGCGATTCGCCTCAAGAACGCGTGCCCGCTGGAAGTTGGGAAGCTCCTGCTGCAGCTCAGACCATTGATCCTGCAGTGCATAGACTGGAAAACGAGAGACCTTCTTGCTGCTCCTGCACGTTGAGCACCTGCTGCATGTACCAGTCTCGCGCCTCAAGTTCCTCAAATTTGCCCTTTTTGTTTAGCTATATCTTGGCTATACAGTGTCCGATCTAGGAGTGCCATACCATTTTGTACCTTTTCCTGCCAACCGATTCAACACATGTAATTCATTTGTTCCGAATATTAGTTTAAACCTTGTAAAAAAAACGGTGTGACCTTCTTTGAGGATTGAGGTTTTTTGAGGTTTTTATAAGAATAAGGACTTATTCGTTGACGCTTCCTTGTTTAAACCTTATTTTAGGTAGAATCCAATAAACGGAGTTTTCATAATAGGTCAATCTTCATCTATAATAGCCTTTTTACACTACCGCATCATTGTCGAAGGTGCGGAAAAATGATACGATATTGTTGGCTCCTCCGAACAAAAATTACGCGCTGCTGACTTTTATTTTCAAGTGTCACTTTTAAAGTTGGAATCAGCGCGTCCCTAAAGACCTTGCAAGGCTTTGTGTTACCATTTTGTTGCTTGCAATCAGACGTATTTTAATTGAAATGTTCAGGAATGGTTTGGCCGCTCAACTTTAAATCGAATTTATTGTTTGATTCGACAAAAATACCCCAGTATTTTGAAAAAATACTTGTCAGAATACGGTAACACTTGCAAATGATGTTTGTCTTGTGTTTGTCTTCTTCTATCCACAGGGTTCTTATGGGCATCATTGTCGCATGTTCCATTTAACGGAAAAATCCAATGATGCGCCCTAATGTAGAAAGGATATAAGTTAAAAATATTTGTTCAGTATCCTATTCAGCTAGCAACAGAATATCAAAATTGAGGAATAGGATTTTCGTCGGTATTTTTACGGAATATTTTTAAAATGATAACCGTAATTGTTGGTATATTTCTGAAGGTATTACGGTATATCTTATCGATAACTCCGCGGTCACACTGATTAGCATAGTATTGCATTTAAACATTTTAAAAAATCATTAAAGTACGGATATGTCGTCAGAAAATTGATTTAAAAAGAAATCAAATATTATCCGTTCCAGACAGTGTAGACGCGTGTGGAAATCGAGAAAAAAAAACACAAATTTCAAGCGAAAAGGTAAATGTGAAATGGGCGTGCTGAGGGAGCAGCAGCAAAGAAAATGGCGTAATCACGCACCACTCAAACCCGAAAGAAAACCAAACGCAACGTAAACGGAATAAACGATACCCAATCAGCCAGTCAGCAATAATTTTTATAAAAAAAGCCAAAGAGCTAAAACCAAAATGGAAAAAAAGAATTTATATATTATACAGTGAAAAATTGTGAGGAAAGCAGCGTAAGCAATGCTTTTTATTGTGCAGCCATATTTTTTCCGTGAAAAAACGAAAATGATGCATATAAACGTTCATACTCGCATGTATACGTATGTACATATAAAGAATTAACTGAAAAAAAGAAGCACTTCGTATCAGATCGTCCCGTTGTTCGCAAACACAAGCAGTTTTCAACGCGATTCGATTCTCGTTCAACGTACGTTGATATATAAGTACAAACATACATATGTACATACGTGCACACACACATTTTCATATATATATATATTTGTGTGTGTGTGTGTTCATTTGTATGTACACATGTACTTTCAATATCGCGATGGCATCACAAAAACACGACGCGCACAAACACACGCACGCATGTTCGGACATAGAGACAATATTGTATGTATGTATATGTTTGGTTCGACTGGTTGTTGTTGCTGCTGCTGCTGCTGTTGTTGTAAATAGCCGTGAGCGAGCAGAGCGAACACATAAGGGCTGGCTCAATTTATAAATATAAAAAAGCATGTGGCTGCGCAGCGACTGAGCAGCCAGCGTCGTTGTCCGCAGAGCGTCCGCAAGGGATTTTATTACGTCGAGCGTTTCGTTCGGTCGTTGGGTTCGTTTTATATTTTTGGATATTTACACATGTTCATGCATCTCTCCATTCCATATCCCATATGCATCTCTCTCTTTCTCTCTCTTCGGCTCTTGCTCTGCGTGTGAGAGCTGCTGGCTCCTTGAATGCAACGTAACGGGAAACTGTCGAGTGCAACGCGAGACGGGACAACGTGAAAGGGTATAGCCATGGAAACGGGAGAGAGTATAGTGCATGTGGGGACTGACTGCAGAGAGTGCAGCGACAATCGTATTCGATCCCCACCCGCAAAGCGTAGTCCGTGAAATATTCCACGATACATTTCCATTTGGTCATAGGGCTTGCCCAGCCACACCAATACATATACATATACATACACATACAGTACGGTTCGTCAAAATAGTGCTGCCAATTACATTGTGCCGAAAGTACCGTTCTTGAAGGGATACCTGTGTAAATGAAAACTAGTGAAAGCGTTACGTTACCTAAAAAATGTGTAAACCCAATGGTACCGGATACTCCTCGTAAACCTTACTTAAATGCCGAATGTGAATCACGTTTGAATGAAAATGTACTAACGTCACAGCAAATAACGCTGAAACAGTTCCTCGAACATGAGTCAATTGCTTAAAACCTGATTAGTCATTGTTTTACAGATGCCCAACTTAATTAAGAAATTTATCAAGGGCATATTTTGCCATTGATTAGATTGTCGCGTTGTCTTTGCTCGTTTCTATCCAAACATAAAATAAGAAGGGGATTCCTACAGAAAAAACAAGTTTGGTTTGGGAAAATATTTAGCCAGATATCCTGAAAACGGATAGATAGCTTCGACTAAATCTCTGACATAGCGACAAGCTCTATTCGATTGTGGTTGTCTTGTAGGGTCAGAAATACCTTCTTCAGAGAGTTGCAAATGCCTGATAAAATTGTACTACCTTTTATAAGGGTACAGACAAATTTTCAAACCAAAACTTGTATGCCTACAGTGATTCCAAGGGCTCTGCTCTCCTCCAAATTGCTTGATACCAGCATCAGCGACGGCAACGGAATATGTAGTTTCACCCAAGTACAACCAGTTTTTGGCGTTCATTTACGAACACAAGGCCAAAGTTCAAATAAAACAAAGGTTCTCGTGCCATTTGAGCTTTTGCTGCCTTCTGCGCTATCTTATCACGACTGTGTGTGTCTGTGTGTGTGTGTGTGTGCGTGTGTATGGATCTTGTGTACACTCGCTAAACTATCAATCAGTGCTCTGTACATATCTCCAACTTCTTATAATTGCGCAGAAGAATGCAGTGCGGAATTTAATCGACATGGAAAATGAGCGGCGGAGAATGATATTGATTGTGGGCCAGCTGTTTATCCATAGAAAGCTGTAGCAATAACTGTGGATCTAAGTCGGTTGCAGCTCAAACGATAAGTGGACTCCACAGACAGTTGTGCCAGCAACTGATTGATATATTCATCGGCAAGGGATCTGGCGTTTGGGTGGAACCAATCGTTTTTTTAGATTCCATTCCCCCTAATGGAAGTCGATGTGACTAGACCTCCCAAGGGCACGTTTTGTTTGAAAATAATAAATACAATTCCTCCAAATTCGTATATAGCTTTGAGTTATCTCTAGTGTGACCAAAATTGCAAAAATATTCAATGAAAAGCTGGGCACTCTACTTGCACACGAAAGATGGCTATGATTTGGAGCCCATTTGGCGAAGTCTCTTTTCTACATTCTAAAAATGTACCCAGCCTGTCGACTGTGCGACGCATTGCAGGTCTTCCCACATTGAACTTTCGACCCGCTGACCAGTCACAGAGCCTGATGAGACTTTGGCCCCAGCTGCACCTACTCCGGTGCTGATACTGCGATGCTACAGCTGCAGTCGCTTCGATCAACGGTGAACGGTGACCCGACCCGACCGACATTGCAGTAGTCCTGCAAGTCCTTCAGTTGACATCCGTACAGCAACCCCAAACACACAGAGACACACATACATACATACATATATGGTACACGACGTAGATGAAGTGAAACGGATACAATGCCCTGCGGCAGTCGCTGAGGCGGCAGCGCCAGTTTTCTTCCCTTGCTTTAATCGAAAAACAGGATTTTCATCCCCGTCGAGAGCAGCAGACTTTAGTTTTAATTTCATTATAACTGGAGAAATCGCAGTAGACTGCTCTGGCAAGAAACATGCGTATTAAATTCACAAATTCCCGGATGGAAATAGAAAGAGCGAGAGGGGGAGGGAGAGATATAGAGAAAGAGAGAGAGAGAAACGCGCTTGCAAGTAGGAAAACTATTTTATTCAAAATTAAATTTATTAGGCGATTAGTTAGATAGGTGCCGCCGCCCTTTGACGGTGGGATTACTAGGTGGAGCATGTGCGTGCGTGTGCCAGCGAAGCGTTGTCGTCATCGCCCCAGAGCCATAGTCGTCGTCGCAGTCGCATTTCGAGTCAGATGATAAAGGCAAATACATACACACACGTACTAAATAATCCGTGAATGTGGCCGCAACGTTATCGCGGCGCCCTCTGAAATAAAAAAACAAAATGGAAATAAAAGCAAAACTTATTTTTGGCTTTCCAATCGAAAACAAATCCAGGATGATACATTTTTGGAGCCCGGGACTGTAGGATTACAGTAATTTCAGTGCAGCTCTGCAACACCTGCCCTCTTGCATTCTCGCTCTCCCTCCCTCTCTCTCTCTCTCTTTCTTTCTCTCTGTGCGCTCTCTCTTGTGCTGTACTTTTGACCCTCCAACCACTTGTTTCGATTTTCGCAAGAAATGGGACCACACCACACTGACAAGGAGCAGACACAACAAAAACGAAAAGAATGAAAAGAAAAAAAAAAACAAAAGGTAAACAGAGAAGCTACGTAGAGAGAGATAGGCGGACGGACCGGAGTTGCAAATATTGCAACTGCTTAAAATTTCCAAAATACTAAAATTGCAAGCCAAAAACTGCACTTGCGTCTAGGTGTAGGTGTGTGTGTGTGTGTTTATGTGCTCTCATTTCATGTTGAAAGAGAATACACAAAAGGCACCGACGACAGACAGGCGGCGAGAAAAGGACAGGCAGATAGACAGACAGACGGACGGATGGGCCGGAGGGAGACCTTTTATTTACTTTCCGCTAGGGAAGAGAGGGCCGACCCGACCTGAAATCTGAGCATTTTGAACAGATGTTCAGAAATGTTTGGTTTGTTGATTTCACCAGCCAAAAAATTATTGAATACATGTTTTGGGCTGCATCTGTGTGAATGTGCAAGTACAGACTCACACACACACACGCATACTACCTACACTACACAGTATGTATATACTGCATATATAAGAAGCACACACAATGCAAAGTGTGAAACAAGACTCTTTTTCACATACCTGCTTTACTTTATTCCAGGTAACGTCGACGACAACTGAATAACTAAGAGCAGCCAGCAGCAGCGGCAGCACGAAGCGAGCAGCAAAGCACGCAGAATAAAGAAACAAGGAAACATTTGCACAGCACAGCCGAGCAACTGCAGCAGCAGCAGCAGCCAGGCCAGCAGGCAGGCAGGCAACGACAAGAAAAACCACTTCAACAAAAGAGGATAACATATTGGAAGTGCTCACACACATACCCATACCCTTACAGCTCACTTACACAAACACACACGAGTGCAAAGAGAGACGAAGCATTGTACGTGCCCGGTTGACGGTGGGAAAGTAAACCGACATCTTTTTACGAGCAGAGAGTTTTGCAATCAGAAGAAGACGGCAAGCAGTCCCAGAGAGTGTTCACAGTTGATCGGGCCAGCCCTTTGATAACGCACGAAGAGAGAGAGAGAGAAGGAGAGAGGGAACTGCTCACCGAGTGATCGGAGACGGGACAGGTTGCTGCCCAAAACCGAAAACCAAAAACTCGAACACGCACAACGCATTTGGAAATCAAGCCAGGCCCAGCCAGCGGAAAGTGCGTGAGCGTTTATGTGTGCGTAATCAAAGCTCCAAAAACTGTCGGAAGACCCCCCTTCGATCCCCTGCCAACTGCATTTGCCCAGCGTTGCCACATCGCCAGTACGCGTGGGGGCGTAAAACCAGTGTTGGATAGCACTAAGAAAGATACTAGGAACGGAACAAATCCAATCCATGAGCAACTAATCCTAAATTAAAGTGAAATTCAAACGAATTGATTCGTTATCCTCATCAAAAAAACAGATTCCAAATGAAAACGATCGTGCTTAGTCCGGACGATCTGCAGAACTTTAACAAGTTCATCTATGACCCGAAGTCAGCCGCCCAGCTGGCCGCCAGTGCAGGGGCGATTGGAGCAGCGGCGGCAGCGGCAGCAGCCGTGCACGGCCAGCAGCCAGGAGGAGCGAATACCACCACAGTGCAGCTAGTAGGTGGCGGTGGTGGCCTTGGCAATCCCACAGTTGTTCCAGTCCCTACCAGCACAGCGCAGACTAGTGCCAATAATCTGATGGCCCTGCACTACTATCTGAAGCATCCGGGAATACAGCAGATGCCTAGCGCCACCACAGTCCAGCATCAGATCCAGCACCAACATCAGCACCAGCAGCAGCTGTTGGCCCAGTCTCAGACACAACTGAAGCAGCTGCAGTTGAAGCAGCCCACAATCCACCAGCACCAGCAGCACATCAGCTACCACCATCCGTACTACCAGCAGACGCAATCCCAGCAGCAGCTCCAGCTGCAGCCACAGATGAGCCACAGCAACCCGCACGTACCGCTGAAAAGTCAGCAACAGCCACAGACCCATCTGCCCGTGCACGCACTGAACCAGAACTCCAACTTCTCAGCGGCCAGCTCCAGTACAGGAGGAACAGCTTCCAGTCATGCGCCCACACAACAATCAAATGGTTCCAGTGTATCACCCACCATCATCCAAAGGGTCACGGCAGTGGGCGGACCAAACACCAGTAACATTGCGGCCGCTGCCAACGCGCTCCTGCGAGCCACGGCCGCCGGCAATGCCAACACGTCGTCCTCGTCATCGAGCTCCTCCTCCTCTTCCTCGTCAGCGTCATCGAGCTCCTCGTCAGCCTCATCTTCCAGCTCAACGAACTGCGCCAAGAAGCTGAAAACAGAGCCCGCACTCTCGCAGTACAATCAGACGGAGCGTCTCAACTTCGCCAACACGTACATCGTGTGGAGCGAGGAGCACTGGCGTCGGGTGATCTTCCACGACGAGCGGCGCTTTAATCTGGACGGACCCGACGGCTTCTCCTATTACTTCCACGACTTGAGGAACTACGAGCGCACTCTGTCGCAGCGGCCGCGCGGCAACTCTGTCTACATCTACCTTATGATCTGTGTGGGTGGGGCCCTCCACCTGGAGGTATCGTCAGCCAAACTGCGTCCGGAGTCATGCATCGAGACCGTTATGCGTGAGCGACCCAATATCATCACCAAACTGGGTGGTAGCACAGAGTTTGTGCTGCAGGATCACAACTGGATGTCGCATGCACTGCCCACGGCCCAGGACCTGCTCAATGCCGAGGGTCTCAAGACCCAGAAGTGGCCTACCATTGCGCACGACCTCAACATTATGGAGAACATCTGGGGCTGGCTAATCCGAGAGGTGTTCGACGGCGGCCGAAAGTTCTCGCGCAAGGACGACTTGATATTCCGCATCAAGGAGGCGTGGTCCCGACTTCCACTCGATCTGATCACCAACCTGTACAGCACCCTGCCGGAGCGCATCACGGAGTTGTACTACACACAAGGCGTCTACACGAATTGTTGACAACCGACAGAAGAGCAACGTGGATGTGGATGTGGTGGTATGTTGACTCCCAGCTCAGGGCACTCTCTTCGGCTCAGCTCCTCCTGGGAGTGGGAGTGCAGACGGATTCAATTCTAGGACATTGTCCGTCTGAGGCGATCTTTCACCACCTGATCCTGCTGCCGATGCCAACACGCCTGGCTTCCATCCCGCTGGGTCAAATAGGGAGGGTGGGGGCGTGAACGGCTTTCCTCTGCTGGATGGATACAAAAATCAATACAGAAGAAGGATCTTTATACAATTCAACTTAACTTTTTGTGTATAGCTTTAAGATGTGTGCAACGGAGCAGACCAGACCGTACCGGACGGACCGACCGACGGACGGACATACGGGAGCGGGACAGAGGGACGCCTGGTTCAAGGTTATACAGTTTTTTTTTTAGTTCGTTAAACAAAAAAAATGGCAAAACATGCAAGGAAAACCATTGCGCGCGAGGATTGGGCACGCCATGTGTTCATGTGTGTGTGGTGACACTGGCAGACACACGAAAAGTGTTGCCATATCGCTTTGTAATTAGTGTTTTTATTCCTTCCTCCTCCCGTACCCACCACATACACACACACACCCACAACCACACACCCCACGTATAATGTTTAAGGCTTAATTTTAGTTGTCGTTTGCCTCCTTTTCTACCCAATCCTGTCCCCCTATCCACACCCCACCCCTATTAAGTATACGTATTTAGATTAAACATATTCATAATTATTAGTTGCAAAACAAATTTATTTGAACTTAACTCCTTTTGTTGATTGTTTTTAGTTATGCAAGCGAGAGATACATATATGTTGTAGAAGAGAAGAAAAAGACGCATGAAGAGCGCAGAGGAAGTTTTGGCAAAGCGAGATGGAGCAAGCTAAATGAAATGAATAAATAAACTTGTAACTAAAGTATTATTGTAAGGCATAGTTTTTGTTGTAGCAAAATACGGAAAAGAACTCACGTAAATCTATACAGACAGACAAAACACACAGACACACTCAAACACACATAAGTAAACACACGCAAGAATCCTATCATGTAAAATGTTTACGAACAGAAATTATAAATAAACTAATTATCAATGTAATTAATACATATTAAACAAAAGAATAACAAAACGAAACAAAGCAAAAGCAACATAGTGTTAATTTAAGATCAAAAATAACTAACTGAAGAGTATAGAGAACTAGAAATCGATAGAAAACATGCTGAATTCAACCCCAAACAAAACCGAACCCAAACCCAGCCCACATCCGCCCTCCCCCCGACAGACGTAAAAGAACACATAAAACTCGAACAAATTTCCTAGTGATGGGTGGGAAAATAACTTCATTTGCCAGAACCGCAGAATTTGCCAATGGCAGCTACTGGCGAGCTCCATTTTTGGTGTTTCTGTGCGAGATGATAAATGGATAGTACTCTCCATATAGTACTCTTATTTAGCAATACAATGAATGAACTGAACAAAATGAAAGCAACTAATCTATGAAAGTATCCTTGAAATAAATACACACGTATATGTACATATATATATATATATATGTATATGTATATGTACCGTATAAAAACACTTATCTCTCAATTGTAATTTGGCAGATACGATATGGTAAATGTGATTCCTCTCTTGTTTCGCTTTGTGCAATGAACTACTCTGGAACAAACTTTATACACATAGAAATACATACATACGAGCAAAGGCAACCAGAAAGATCAACAAAAGTGGAATTATTACGATTAAATAATAAAACAAAAACACGAGAAATGCAATTACCAATAAAAACTACCAGCAAAATACGTAACAAAATCAAGAATACCCCAAATGAGCTTTTATTCCTTCTGATCGATAGGGTTACTCCGTATACCGATATCGGATTTGAATCAGTTTAGTTTCCATGGAGATATTCCATTAATAGGCAGAGTGCAATTTTAAAAGGCTTTATTCAAAATTCGTGTGCGTATAAAAATGGGCTTCCTGTATAAATAATACAATAATACTTTCCAAAGTGTAAATAATTTGCTGTATATATATATGTATGTATACAAAAGGTGTATACATACTCTATTGGCGTCTCGTCTATTGGCGGCACGGCAAAAGTGTTTGGAGTTGTAAATATCGTTGCATTCAAATCTATTCTAGGCACTTTTGATTCTGTTGCAATCAGCTAGATACCCGCATTGGGGCTATATTATACTTTGTGCAGTCACGTTGAAATACTGTTAAGTGGTTCCGTACACGGAGTTTGTGTGACATTTTTCATGGAATGCGGCTGCGTACACAGGTGGGACTGCAAAAGGGCAAGTCCTGCTTGACACAGAATCGTCCGCCGATCAGCGACTTTGAGCACTGGACACCAGCGCAGACAAAGCATTGGCCATGCCAGTGGATATCGCCCCAAGCCACACCCTGGTCCGCCGGCCCGATGGGCTGCTGGCACTGCCTACAATTGACAGCGAAGAACTTGTCGTAGCATTGCAGGCACAGCGGCATATTGGACTTCTCGTCGGGAATGTATTGTTGGCCGGCCAACGGCTCGTCGCACTGATAGCAGCAGAAGTGCTTTATGTGGTACGTGGCTCCCTCTGCGGCCGTGTACTCCTTGGTGAAGATCAGCTCATCGCACGCCTTGCAGCGAGGGATCTTCAACTTGATGGCCAGGTCACGACCACAGTATACCTTTCCCTGGTGGAAGAAGTAGACCAAGTCAGCAAGCAGCTCGCGACAGGTGTGACACTTAAAGCAGCCGGGATGCCAGGCAATCTCCTTGCCGGCACGTTCCGCCTTGACGGCCACCTCGCCGCAGCCAATGGGCTGACTGCAATCGCCGCAGTTGATAACGGGCACGGGCTCTAGAAAGGCGTGAATTGTAGACTTAGATTCGAATGCGGACGTGGCCTCTGAATGTTCTCACCTCTGGCTGATGGCTCGTTGTCCTGCAGACGAAGCTGCTGGAACTGCTCCGGCATGCCCGCACAATTGGGATACATGTTCATGTCCTCGATGCCTGGAATGGTGGTAAATTTGCCCAGACCGGGGGTAAGATCATCGTTGCCATAGCCTGGGGTCGAGGGCTTCGAATGGAAGCCGGAATCGCTGCTCTGTGAAGTCGGCAATCCTCCGTAGGGCTTTCCGTAAGCAATATCTCGACTGGCATTGGCCATGTCAGCAAACACCTTGTCAATGTCGTCGAGGAGCTGCTCGTCGTTCAGCAGCCAGTCGTGCACCTGCTTGATGGGCTGCAGCAACTGGCACTTGTCGTGCACAATTCCCTTGTCCTGGAGGGTGCGGAAGAGACGATCGTAGTACGGACCATTGGCCACAGCAGAGTGGAGCATATGCCTGTCCACTCCGACTTCCTGCAGCTGGCCCTTGGTTGTGGGCGACAATCCGTGCAACTTGCTGAGGGTTTCCACGGCAGCTGGCGTGCTGGCAATGATTACAGGCGGAGGAGGGTGTCCGGCCCGTGCCTCTAGTAGCGCCTGTTTTAGGGGCTCCGCTTGTATGATTTGGGCAAAGACAGGATCGCGCTCATAGTCGACGTTGGCCGGCAGCCCGCAGTCGTAGACAATGGTCGAGACGCCTCCGAACTTGACGCGACGCATGGGAGTGTCCTGTCGCATTTGGGCACCGAACCTGGCCTGCACCGGATTCTTCAGCGGCAGCGGAGAATTGAAAGGAGTAGCTGGCGAGGATTTGAGTGGCGTTACCACTATCATGGGTGGTGGACAGATGGTGTTGATTTCTGCCCTAAATTGTGGATTGTTCACGTACTCCTTGCGGAACTCGGCGATGGGGCCCAGCTTGGGATCTCTTGAAATGTTCAGGTTCTTCTCCTAAAAGGGAATTTCATTTGAAATCAACAACATCAGGTCCCGTCCCAAGTATATTCTTACCTGGAGCATGCCCAGCACCTTGTCATAGATGACGCCATGGGTCACGAGACTTTGCAGCGCTGGCTTGCTGATTCCCAACAGCTTCTCCTTGGTCTGTGCCTGGAGGGCGCAGTTTTCATCAAACTGAGTTACAGTGTCGGTCAAAGGCGCCGAGAAGGCCACAAGCAGCTTGGGCTGGGCATTAGCCTGACTGGACAAGGCATCGGTCACCTTCGGATTGGACAGAAGCTCCGTAAGCGTGGCATCAGCCACGGGCGGGAGGCCCAGGTATTGCCAGGTCTTGTTGGCCGCTTCCGACTGGAATGCGGGCGCCACATGCTCAACATGGCCGTGGGTCAAGCGGTTGCCAACGCGAACAACTATCCCTTGGCCAACGCATTGCTCCCGCAGCTTCTGCACATATTGCTGCAGCTGTTGGGCTTCTATTTCGGACAAGCCATCGCAAAGAGCTGCATCCAGATCGTGTGGAGGGACCTGGAATTCCAGTTGCTGCTTCCGCCTGTGGGCCGCATCGCTGCCAGCCACGGGTATCTGGGCAGGACCCAGTTTCTCCATGTAATCCGTGACCACATCGGGAGTCGCATTCGGCGGAACCCACTCCACTTGCACGGGCTGGCTGGCAAGTGCCTTGATTTTGATATCTAAATGGGAGTATTTTTTGTAACGATTTATTCCCTTTTTTGCAATGATCCACTTACATGCTGGCTTGGCTCTGATTTGGCCAAGAATCTCGAACTGTGCCCAGCCGGTGGCGTCATCGTCCGTGCACATGTGCTGGTTCTTGCGGCACTTGCAGTTGCGGCAGACCTTACGCCAGAAGTGCAAATCCAGGCCCGGACACTTGTCTTTGCACTCGGTACAGGGTGCTCCGGCTCCGGACTCGTGGCCCAGCTTGGACCGCTGCAAGAGTTCGCGTCGGTTTTCCAATTTCGACAGCCATTCAGGTGTTTCCACGCAGGAGTTGGGGCTCTTGGAATCGGACATGTTTGGGCAATCTGTTTAAAGGATTGACTGGCAGGTGACTCATATCCTGGGAGTAGCCGGCACCCTCAAATTTCAGTTCAATTGGTTTTTGTTGTCTATAAAAATCGTCTGTGCCACAAAGAGCAGGCCAGGGCTGCATCGACAATCGATGTTATGATATCGAGTATACTCGTTACTATGAGCTTTCAGAGCGCGGTCACACTGGTCGTAGTATTGTTTTTCGCCAATTCAATTGCAGTTTTTTCGCAAAAATTTTTAAATTTAATTAATTAATTAGAACGCTAGTAAACAGTGGTAATTAACGTCATTCATTTAGACTATCGTAAATATGTGTACTGCTGCGAATTAAAGCCAAAAGCTCTGCCAAAGCAGATGAAATTGTTTGATGCAAATTGCAGGAATACGAATACAGAAAAAAATAGGTGAAAAACTGCGTCCCACTGAAAAGTGAAAGTGCAGCAGGGGATCGCGGGCGGATTGGCAGTGCAATATCTAGACCAAACAAGGCGCTGAATACTGAAAAAGAGATAACAACTTATTATGTAGGGATTTAAAATAAAATACGATTCACTTTTTACCGGTTCTATTTTCAAAAGCAAATTGGCTGTGTGGGCTTTGGGCAACAATTTGATTTGGCGTTGAAATTCGCACGGTGGTTGTTTTTGCCCCCAGAGCTTGCCTCTGGGTGTGTAAGTGTACGTGCGAGTGTATGTGCCCGTGTGTGTGTGTGTGTGGGCCTCTGTGTATTTGTGGGTTGCAAGTCAATATGAATGCGTTCATAAAAAGTGATTTCTGTGTGCTTTTTCTCCCGAGGGTTGCTCGCCCGCCTCATCATGCGATCCCGGTCCCCGCCTAATTGATTTTGATTGTTTCAGATAGCCAAGCTTCCCTTTTCCACATTGTTTTCCACCGCTCGCTCGCTAGCAGCCAAATTTCACCAAAGCTTCGGACACGGGCATCATGACCGAAAAGTACGACGGTAATGGCGACTTCTCCCCGTACAATGATGATGACAACGAGTACAGTGGCAAGCCGCGCAAAAATACTGGCGGCGGCGGCCCTGGCGGTGGGCCCGGTGCCCACAACGGTGACAGCTCCGCCCACGACCACGGCCACCATGGAAGCGACGGCAATGGTAGTGTTCAGATAAACGAGAAGGCCAATGAGTATATACGCGACTGCATGGCCGAGAGGAATCGCATGGACCGAAAGTTTCCCATTGGCGAGAAGCTTTTGGATGGCGGTAAGTGATCTTGAACTGCACCTTCTACTGCCAGATTGATTGTCCAACTAACATTGTGCGCTCCTCGCAGAGATTGAAAAAGTCCAGACGACGGGACGCATACCGTCGCGGGAGCAGAAGTACGCAGACATCTACCGGGAGAAGCCTCTGCGCATATCACAGCGTGTCTTGGTGCCAATCAGAGAGCATCCAAAGTTCAATTTTGTTGGCAAACTTCTGGGACCCAAGGGCAACTCTCTGCGGCGCCTGCAGGAGGAGACGCTCTGCAAGATGACAGTTCTGGGCCGTAATTCCATGCGGGATCGCGTCAAGGAGGAGGAACTGCGCAACTCTAAGGACCCCAAATATGCGCACCTCAACAGTGACCTGCACGTGGAGATATCAACGATAGCCCCGCCAGCAGAGGCGTATGCGCGGATCGCCTATGCGATGGCCGAGCTGAGGAAGTATCTGATACCAGACAGCAACGACATCATACGCCAGGAGCAGCTGCGCGAGCTAATGGACAGCACCAGCCTCAATGACAACGACAACGCCAAGAGCGGCTACAAAAAGCCCACCCATATGTCCAGTGGCAACAATTTGATGGGCGGAGGTTCCGGAGGTCCCGCTAACAACCCTGGCGGTCCCAAAAACACAGCGCATCATAATTACAGGTAATATTTTATCCCAAAATATATGTACATATATGTTCACTTTCCGATCGTTTTGAATTCTATTTTAGGGGCTCACAGCAGTCGTTTAGCAAAAATGTGCTCGCACCCAAGCAAAAGGTGATGTCCATACTGGAAAAGGCCAGAACGGCCATGGATGAGACATATGGGTGAGTCACAGTGCCTTTCTCTCACAGCTTCTCTGGATCGTTATTTAACCTGTTGTTCTGTTTCTACAGAAGAGGCTATGACGATGGCATCGGCTATGATCCACATCAGTCGTACGACAATTACTCCTATGGCTCACACGGCCACGGCCCGCCCACTAGTATACTGGGCGGTGTGGGCAGCATCAATAGCGGCGGTGGGCGTGGTGGCGGTCACTACGACAACACAGACTATGAGCCGGAATACGGTCGACGGGACTACTATCAGCATTCACCGAGCTATACAGGTAAGCTGGCCTAACAATTTCCACTGCGCAGAAACGCTTTAATTGTGCTTTCACTTATAGCAGGCGGGGGTGGCGGAGGAGGGGGTGGAGGCCACGGCTCTGGGGGCGGCGGCTCACAATCGAATGCAATCGGCAGCACTGGCCTCAGTTCCAACCATAATCGCAGCCATGTTAATAGGTGAAACTTACTGGGCCATAGCAGTGCCGGCGGAGGTCGAGTGAGCGGCGCAACAAGTGCCACCAATCCAGCATCAGCAAACCACAATCTGACGATGAAAACCCCAACCCCAAGCAGCCATAACCACAGCAAGAACTTTACGCCAAGCCACGGAACTGAGGGTCAAAATGCGAGGAACAGCACTCCCAACTACTTTTACCACGCCAGTGTCAGCTCCAAGGTGAGCAAAAAATCCATGAACAGACATGGTGTTGATTAGAGATCTATGCTTTTAGCCAAATCAGCAGCAACTTCATCAGTCGCAACCAAAATTCCCACCGCAGCTATCAGCCCACAACCAAAATAGAAACACCACTAATTGTAGCAAAACCATGAACAGCAACAGTAACAACAACAACAATAATAAAACCAGCAACAACTTTCACCAGGGCAATAGCAACAGCGATGTTTCGTTTTCCATATCCTCCTATATTCGTACACTCAACCAAATGGATTCCATGCCTGGCCAAAAGAGTGCCCATACCACCACAACCAATGCCAGTGCCACAGCAACGCCAAATGTTGGCAACAGCGGCAAAATTCACACATTAGACAGAAAAAATAACAACAGAAACACCACTACAAGCGCTACAGTGCCAGATATGCTATTAGTAAGGTATTGAAAAGCAATTTTAAAGAACAGAACAACATCACCAAGCAACCATTCAAAAGAGAACGAACTCCTTCATCCTTGCACACAACAACCCCGATCAATGCAAATAGATGCGTCAATGCGATGTGACTTGAGCTTTCCTAGATTATTTGTAATGTGTAATTTTGAATGGTATATCCTGTTAGAATATGACTAAAGCTATGATCATTGGAAAATCCAACCATCTATTTGCATTGATCGACAAGACAAGACAAGAACATCTCTCTAAATACAATTAACATTCTCTTACAGACCTGCTTATCCTTCTTCGCTACATATTGGTACATTTCCGTTCTTGCCAGTGCAGTTTTTCTGATTTCAACAATACAAAAACTACATCAACATCAACAACTACAACTACATCACAAATACTTTGTACACTTAAATGCATAAGATGATATAGGGATGACGAGGGAGAAATATTTACAAAATGGAAACATACAAAACATATACATACATCTATATATACTATACATATATATATATTTTTGCGTGCAAGGATTAACGTTCTATGATGATGAGGCTGGATCTACAGATTGAAACTTACTTTTGCGTGGGCAACAAACGATAAAATTGTGTCAAAGATGGATATACATATACACACACATATATACATACATACATACATATATATATATATATATATATATTGTCCGATTTTTTATCTATATTTACAAGACATCTATAAGATAATGGAATGATTACTTAGAGAGCTACAATCGATATGGCAGTTGAATCAATAATTAGGCGCGCAGCTCAGCTCAAAGTTGGGATAGTATAACAGACATAGCAAGTTCAACTGACGCAGCAAGACAAAGAAGCTATGTATAGGGGACGGGGACAGACCTGGGGCTGAAGGCCCGGTCGGGTCAAGACAAAATCTATGAGATTAAATAACTAAATAAATATTAATATATACATATATACAATACATGAATATATGAAATAATTACAGAGGGCACATTCGAAATCATAATTTTATTTATATACGCATATATATTTGACAAAACTAACGATAAAGATACGGATAAAGATAAAGAATATATATATACACATACAAATTATAATATTTACATTATTAACAGAGATCGACTAGGCTTACGGTGAAGACACAAGCAAGCAACAACAAGAAACAAACGATAAAATACCTAAACGAAGTTATGTAATACTCGACATTTCAACATAATTTAAATATATCGAATACTAAAACTAAAGCCAATACAAATAACTAACGGAACACATGAATACACGTATAAATATGCGAATATGCAAGTTATTCAGAGATTGTGAATACCAGGTCCATATACGGACAATGCTGCAAATGATTACTTTATTAAAATCCATGATACGACAACAATAACAAATTAAAAAAGAATACTTAAAGCCAAACGTAAATCAGAACCTAACGAATGAATACTCGATTAACTTACACATATGCGAAATTAAAAATTTAAACCGACAACTAACTAATACGATATTATAACAATATTAAACTATGTATGTACTTAATCCGCGACACGGGGCAGGGCAAGCGGCGGGGAATCTATCCATTTCGATCATTCTGACTTGAAGGCAATGCAACGGATAGCCCTTGCCCGCCGTCCCTTAAATTAAACATAACTCTGAATACCAAGAATGCGAACAGTTGCGAAGCTCGAGTTTTTTGTTCTGGTTTTGAAACCTGATTTAATCGACGAATTAATGAAGATTTTGTATAGTGTTTAAGTAGAACGAACAAGCGTGTGCCAAATGTATGTAGGAAAGTGGTCAGGTCAGAAGTGAATCGCATCGGGGTCACCAATGGAGACACCAATTATTGTTATTATTTAATACTTTGTTTGATCTATCTTTGGAGATCCGAGCGAACCAATTCAACTTATACTAATGCAATGACTTAACAAATCAAATCGAATAAAATTAAAATTAAAAGAATATCTTGTCCAAAAACTTAAGAAACATTTACTTACAACCATGTGAAACGTTAAATTGTTGAAAACAATTAAAATCTAGTTTTTAAAACAATATCAGTAATGAATGAAATAGCAAAAAACAAAGGAAATGCAACCATTTATTACAAATAATTATTGTTGTTACAAATTATACAAATAAAATCTAAAAAATCTAAAAAATAAACGTAAATAATTTCAATAATAATCGAATAAAAACTTCCCCCGCCCTAACAACAACAATAAATATATATACACTATATAGATATATATACTTACAAAGAGAATTCAAAGAAATAATATATTGCGATTAAGATTGAGTTATTCTCATTAATTATTGTATGTAAAATTAAATAACACAAATAATAAATAAATCAATAAATATACTTAAAATGTATGGAAAATCAATAAATTCAAAGTTGTGTTTATATTTTTTATGATGATTTCGGAGATCCTGAAGTGCGCCAAAAGGTGTCTGTTGCTAACGAGGCACTCACTAGTCATTAAAAGGATATTAATGTGGCCGATACCTGCGTACTAACTATGTGCTGCATTCAAGGGGAAATGCTTTAAGGAAACCCTAACCCTTACCCATTCATAAAACTTTATGATACTCTTTTCCATGGAGAGGTATGGGATGTCCCAATAGATGTGGCAGTAAGCAATCCCTTATTTCAAATCTGATAATTTTCCTGGAAATCTGGCGCCTACCTTTCATTCAGCTTCATCCCCATCAGTGAAAAAGCCTTTGTTTCTACTTTTTCTATAATAATTTATACAGGTAAATGTATAGTGATTTATTTCGTTGTTTTTCGCTCGTTTTTATATTGCTTCACAATAATTGACTAGAGTAAACAGCTTAGGATTACGCGGATCCCTGGGTGACACACCACACAGTTCGGAAGTGATCATCCCCTAGGTTCCCTCTCGTTTTACTTGCAATGAGATCGCAGCAAAGTGACTAGAATGAGGGGCGGTTACCCCGGTTCCCTCGGTTAGGCGTGCAGCAGGCCATCGCTCTGGCCGACTAGCTTTCCGAGGAGCGTCTGGTACAGCGGCGACTCGGTAGGGATGCCCTCGCTCTGCAGGAAGAGGAGAGTCTCACGGGCGCACATGGCGAAGCCGAGAGCC
The DNA here is from genome assembly GCA_008121215.1 of Drosophila athabasca. NCBI lineage: Eukaryota > Metazoa > Arthropoda > Insecta > Diptera > Drosophilidae > Drosophila > Drosophila athabasca. Next base: position 1,579,515 of record VMQQ01000019.1, on the reverse strand, counting down.
TCGGCCTGGCTGCGCTGGCCAGGAGTGGGTGGTGCGAATTGGGCAGCCACCTCGGCGTCCAGGCTGTCATCTTCTAAGCTGTCTTCTTCCTGGTCATCCTCCTCTTCGTCAGCCACCGCCTCGCGTCCATCTAGGTCCTGCTCGAAGGCGTCCAGCTCCGACTGGAGCTCCATGATCTTCTGCAGGGCCTCGAGCAGAATTCTGTTGGGGGAATCTTCCTCGGATCCTTCTGCTGGCTGCTCCGCAGGTGGTGTCAAGGGTCGATGGCGCTTTTCCCGTGCTCCTTGCTCCTCGCCCTCTTCCAGCTGTTGTAGATGCTGTTGTTGCTGCTGTTGTGGGTGCTCCTCCGGCTGCTGCTCGTGCTGGCTCCTTCTCTGCTGATCCGCACGCTTGCGCTTCATGATCAGCTTGCCCGACATGGCTGGCGGAGGAATAGATAGATACTCTGACTTCGATCTGGGATGGGATGCGACTGTCCGCGGCACAACCTTCGTTCAGCTGGCGATCGCAACGACTGACAACTGCTCCGATCCGAATGCACCCCGAAAACCAACTGGCAACTGGCAACTGGCAAGGGGCAAGGCAACTCCAACCCCAAGTGCCACAGGGACCAGAGATAGCATAGCGGAGTGGCAGGGCGGCGCGGTGGCATTAGGGGATGTGACGACGACCCAAAGAAATTAAAAGCAAAGTCCAACAACAACAGGACGAAAAAATTGTTGCAGCTGTTTGAATTGCTGCGGCAGCTGAAGCGGGAGGGCAACAGGATACAGCCAGCGGAGCAGCGGCTGGAGCAAGAGCAGGATATTGCAACAACCCCTGGCAGGCTGCTGCTCTCCTGCTGCAGCCGCCACAGCAGACGCAGCAGAAGCAGCAGCAGCGCAGTGGCAACAGCCTGGCTCTCGCTTCCTCTACTTCTACCACCATTCCATGTCCTGCCCTACGCTGCCACGCCACGGTCCCCCTCCCTTTCCCTTTCCCCTGCCCTTTCCCTTTCCGTTTGGTTGTTGTCTCGTGGCCGGGCTGTTCATCCCGAATCGAACAGATCCCTTCGGGTTGGTTCGGCCAGAAAGACTGCTGGCTGTCTCCTTAGTTTTTGGCTTAATTCGAGAAAAGCTCTTTGCAGTAAAAACAGCAAAGTAATCGAGAATCCCGTAGTACTATTCACTATACATAAGTTCATATTTTTACTTTGTGGTTCTTAAATGATACAATTTTCCACTGCATAATTACTTTCTTCATTTATTTCATTGTAGTAGGGTATTCCCGGTTCGGGTATGGCTGGTCCGTTCGCGCATTTGCAGCTGGCACGCTTCACATTCATCTCTTCGATTTTCGTTGCCCCCGAGGACTGCGCCGAATGTCGACGATTCGTGAGTTTGACCTGCCATTGCAATGATAAGTGCACACCCATACCAACTCACTCGTATGTGTGTGCACTGAGAGAAACCAGGGGTAACAGCCCCTAGGGGTAGGATAAGATTCTCAGTTGTGCAGTTGCCATGGCAATTAAATATCAATCAAATGTTGTTTATTTCTGTCAACCAGCGAAAGTTTTGCTTGATTTCTGCTGCAATAAATCAGCCATATATCTATTACATTAGGGTTATATTTAGTGAACAAAAAAAACAAACGGAATAGATCGCTATGATAATTCAAAGACATCGACGAATCGAATCGGGTTATGTGCTGAACATATTTCAAACAAACAGATCGTTATTTCTTGTCATAATCTTTACTATTTTCAGCCAGTATTTTCTCCTTCAATCAATTCGAATTTGATTGATATTAGATTGATTTGTGGCTTGCTTATCTGAAAGCTCTTAAAGCATTTTGAATAACACAATAGATCAATAGAACAAAACTCGAACTTGCTACAATCTACAGACTATAGTATATGCCACGAACTATAGCAATAATAGTCTTTAGGAATTTTCAATTTATTCATTGAGTATTAATTGCTACATGCACATATTGTTGGATCTTGGCATACACATACTATAATTGTAATGTGGCACACACTATCTCAACATCAATCAATCATCCTATCATTTTGTGTAGGCATCGTATTGGTTCATTGAATTATCCGATATCTCACTATATAATATACAATTTAGCTGATAATCAATGTGCAGACATGTATTCATACATATATTCGTTTATCTCTTTATCATCTCTCACTTGACATTGTGTAATATTTCATGTTGTTTTTGTTTCGTTGCCAGAGCAGACTTCGACACTCTCGATTACGTGTTAAACTTTACTAAGCATTTTTATTTTCGAACCAACCCAATTAGTGCTGCTTAGTTCTCTTTTCTTTCTCGGGGGGGTACCTAAATTTAAACGACAAAGAGCCCAGGAAAGTGTTACGAGTACCTACCTACATATTCCTCAAAGTAATTTAGGCCCATCCAGCTGTGCGTGCGAGCGAGTGCTGCCACCTCCAACAAGGCCCAAACCACATACATCATCCACTGGCACAGCTGTTGACTGACTGACTGAATGCCTCAGATGTATGGGCAAACATAGGTACATACATATGTATAGTATATGGTACCAAGTGCATATATGTACATACATATGTGATTGAACAGTTTGAAAGATCGCGCGGCAAGTGGCAGCAGATAATTGAGGTAAGATCGAGCGGCCATCACATAAGAGCAAAAAAAAATCAACAATTATAATCAAGTCAATCGCGGCCCCTTACTGAAAGACATTTTTGCCAGGCAGAGACGCATAAATCTTTCGAATCTTTTGCTTTGAAGTTATCTATCACATATTTTTGGGTTACCATGCCGCCCAAAATGCATCATAAATCAGAGCAGAACAAGGAGCAGCTTTGTTATCAATGGAATTGGATTTTAGTTCACAAACAAATTCTTGAAAAGCACATTGTGTGCGGGTACCCAATATTCGGTTTCAATCCGATCCGAAGTTTCGCTGATTGAGCGGAAATTGCCGTTCTTTCTAGCCAGTTCCATTGAACGGACAGCTCCTAAAACATTTCTATTACTGGATCCTACATCATTGTAATGCTCTCTGTGTGATTCCCGTCAAAACTTGCGCTGATTATACGTGGGAACATCAAGATCTGTTTTGGCAATTGCTTTGGGTATGTAGCGACAGATTGGCATTGACTCAGCAATGTATATAGATGTACATACATATGTACATATGTAGATATACAGCATAGTCCATATATGGGCTGTCTATTAGTCCACTCGATTATCTGCACCACAACCACTAGACCCATCTGATTAGACACTGAAGAAGCGGGAGGGAGATAAGCGCACTCCCCCGAACACCTCCCCCTGTACAAACAAAAACCAGAATATACAATATACAATAATGCAATAAAAACAAAAAAAAAAGGTTAATAACAAATAAATAATGAGGCTTCCAGAGCCACAGAGCAGAGCAGAGCAGAGTCAAAGCAGAGACAGAGTCAGAGTCAGAGCCGAAACGTTATCGCAATCTATCCACTCTGCCCGATCGGAGAAACAGTAAATTTTTTGGTTGTCGGCTGTCGGTTCTCAGTACTCTCCGCTCGGTTATAACGGTTGTGCGCGGTGCCGTGCTGCTGTTTTGGCCAATTTCGGGTCAGTTAGCCAGTGGATCGTGTGACGAGTGCATGTAAGTAGCGTTGAACGGCCTGCCGCCCCTCCCCTACCTGAATTCACGGCCAAATCGCGTAGTCCCAGTTTCACTCTCAGTCTCAGTATCGGTTTGACTTTCGTTTGAGTTGGCAGCGTCTATCGGAAATAGTTTCTCATTAGCCAGCAATCATTAGCCATTAGCCGAACGCAGAGTCAAAGAGCGTTTCAAGCTCAATTTCAAGCGTAACTTTAGCTGCGATTCCGATTTGGAATCGCTCATCGCCAGCCAAAGCCAACGAGAGAAACCAGTTAATTGAGTGAATTTCGATGGCAGTTACCAAAAAAGTTCGATCGTCTGGGATCGTATGGGTTTGGATGGGTTTGGATGGGTGAATGGTGGGGTTCCTCGTGTATTTGCACACGCAGAGCTTGATAAGCTGGCGATTAGATTTAAGGCACGCCATAAACCATACCATTAAATGATTCGAATTGCGATTTTGGCAGTGCTCGTGATTGATAAATATTTTCTAGTAAGTACTACCAGTGATAACACCCCAAAGCAATTGGTTAGCTGAGCGGAAGGGCTTGATACAGCCCATCGAAATATTATCATTTGGTATTTGACTTACGGTCGTAAATCAATTCATATTTCCTTAATAAACTAGTAATGAACAAAGAACTATACTATAAAATTACAAAGAAAATGCCGAAAAAGTAAACTTTTATTATTTTAATAGTTGTTCAGATCAAAGTTGATGAAATTATATGTCAATTGGTTAAATTGGCCAAGTTTCCAAATATTTAGAAAATTATTGACTTTGTTTGTTTTGGCCTCGTTTGACCTTTCCACGGAAATGCCCATGTGTATGTAGAATGTAGCTTTCTAATCACTCGGATTACCTATTGCCATTCCAGTGCGAAAATGCCACCTGCCCAGACCTTCTTCATCGCCGCCTGTTCGCTGCTGGCCGTGCTGGCCCCGACAGCCCGATCCAGCCCCATTAATCTAAAGAACGCCGATGTGGCCACGGAGTTCATTATCCTGCACAACAATGACATGCACGCCCGGTTCGAGCAGACGAACGTGAACAGCGGCACTTGCACCCCGGAGGATGCCAACACGGACAAGTGCTACGGAGGATTCGCCCGAGTGGCCACTGAGTGAGTACTTCGAATGGGGCCCACGGGCATTCACTAATCGCCAAACACTTTCGTCTGATTTTCGTCCAAAAACAGAGTTCGCAAATACCGCAAGGAGGCGGAGAACGGTGGTCCTGCCGTCCTCTATCTGAATGCTGGCGACACGTACACGGGCACCGCTTGGTTCACCATCTTCAAGGATGCGATTGCCAGCGCCTTCCTCAACAAACTCCAGCCCGACGCTATCGTAGGTGCTCCCCCTTTTGCTGAACAACACTAAATCCCCACTTCCTTTGCAGTCGCTGGGAAACCACGAGTTCGATAAAAATGTCGACGGTCTGATCCCGTTCCTGAATGACGTGGAGTTCCCCGTCTTGGCCTGCAACCTCGACCTGACCAATGAGCCAAGCTTGGCTGCCACCAAACGGTTGGCCAACTCCACCATTCTCGTGGCGAACGGAACTAGCATCGGTGTGATTGGTTACCTCACGCCGGACACCAAGCTTCTGGCCTTCAAGAACAACGTGGAGTACGTGGAGGAGATAGAGGCCATTAAGTGAGTGCATCCTTATAGACATATGCATACCCGAAACGAAGATGGAGAGACTTTTTCATTCCACTTCAGTGCTGAGGCAGCCAGACTCAAAGCTGACGGCATCAAGATCATCATTGCCTTGGGCCATTCGGGCTACCTCAAGGACCAGGAGATAGCCAGGAACTGCCCGGAGGTGGATATCGTCATTGGCGGACACTCGCACACTTTCCTTGACGCCAGCCAGCCCGTGGCCGATCCCACGGACACTAACCAGGAGGCCGTGCGTGGCCCCTATCCTACCACAGTGGTGCAGAGTAGCGGCAAGAAGGTGCCTGTGGTGCAGGCCTATGCCTACACCAAGTATCTCGGCAAGATCCATGTGCAGGTGGGTGCCACAACAACGCCCCTCTGTAGCCAGTGACAACCGATAACTGAATCTATATATTTCCAGTTCGACGCTGACGGAAACCTGCTTGAGTTCGACGGGGCACCGATCCTGCTGAATGCCTCGGTGGCCCAGGAACAGGACCTGCTGGACCTGCTGGAAGTGTACCGACCGAACATTACCGCCATGGAGAACTCTATAATCGGCTACACAAAGGTGTATCTCGAGGGCGGCTGGGTCTGTCGGTTGAGGGAATGTAACTTGGGCAACCTGATCACCGATGCCATGGTTTATTCGCGCGTCTTGGAGGACGAGGGTGGCGAATACTGGACAGATGCACCCATTGCCCTGATGCAGGGAGGAGGTTGGTCCAGCACATCACAATGCAAAACCCATTCCCACAGTCTCTAACTCGGATTTCTCTGCAGGCATTCGATCACAGATTGAGAAGAATGGAGCTGGAAATATCACTGGCAGCGATCTCCTTGCCGTCATGCCCTTCGAGAACGATTTGTTCGTCACGAGGGTGTCGGGCAGGACTCTGATGGCGGCTCTGGAGCACGCGGCCTCAGTGAGGTTATTGGATTCAAACGGCGGATTCCTGCAGATGTCCGGCCTGAAGGTGGAGTACAACTACAACTTTGGCGACGGCCAGCGCGTGGTCTCCGCGCAAGCGCTGTGTGCCGACTGCATCGTGCCCACGTACAGCAGGATCAACGAGAATGCCTACTACTTCGTGATCGTGTCCCAGTTCCTGCTAGATGGCGGCGACGGCTACACCCTGACCGAGGAGAGCGATCCCCTCACCATTCGCATGAAGCGAAACGATATATTGTCCGTCATGGCTTACCTGACACAACGGCAGTACGTCTATCCCGAGATCCAGGACCGCATAATCATACACGAGAAGGACGAAAAAGATTCGGGGGCCAACATTGTGGCCTCCATCGCCCTCATCCTGATCTCTTCCCTGACCACAAGATTCATCAACTAAAATCTGTATATAGCAGGACAATTTTCACTGTACTGTACAAACCAATCCTTCCTCCATAGCAAAACATACTGTATTTACGTTTGTCGCTAGTTAAATTTGTAGTCAGATGGTGACGTTTATATGCTCTTTCGCTCTTCCAAGGTTCAACCAAGACATACAAGACGTACTACTATCTAGGCATATTTTTGCAAATAAATGTTGTGTTAATTTAAGACTTAAAAACTATTTCTATGGAGAAGTATCCAAAGATGCGAATCTGCTAGGTTAGTGTTTTGTTCTATTTGCGTGAGAGATATGGCAGCTATTAATGAGACTGAATATTTTTATGCTTTGATATAGTAATACAACATCCAAACAAACGATAAGATACGACAGCTTCCATACTTTGCCTCGCTCTCATTATACATTATACACTTCCAAAGAGTGGTATAGATTTCACCAGCATTTTCGACACCACAAAGTATTCCTTATAAGCAGCAAGAGTAGATAAAAGCTCTATTAATTATAGCTGCTCTTCGAACGATTTTACCTTAGGATAAACCAACCACACAAGGAGTAGCATAATCGATTCAAAAGGGTATCAAAAGCTTCGGCTCCCGAAGCTAGCCAAGTATTCTAATTTCTAATTGGGTTTGTGTCGTGGTCACTTGACTCTTCCTTTCCATAGGATAGGGCGAGAGGTGGCAGCTGTGAATGAGAATCAGAGAAATGATAACTGTAGTGCGATCGCTCTCATTGCAAAGCTTCGCGAGTGATAAGACACGACGACAGCTTCCCTTCAAACCGTTGCTATGCCCCAGAGGGAGAGGGAGAGAGAGACTCTCCACTTATTGCCGAGACGATCTACATTACAGGCATGAACAAGCGAATTTCGATATAAGTCACACCAAATCGGACAGGCACATGGCTGCAGCAGAAATAACGGCACAGAACACACAACACCAGCAGCAGCAGCAGCGCGTGGCATCGACAGACCGTGCTCGAACGCTCAGTGCGATTATAGACACTGGTGGCAAAGGTTGTATTAATTTTAATCGCGTCTAAGCGAGCAATTATTGTAAAGTAAATGGGATGGGATCAATCAGCATTCAGCAATCAGCAATCCTGACAAGTGCTAACCGTACCAACCCAACCTGGTGGATATAATTGCCCATATATCGGGGTGCAGTTCGCGTCAAATATAATATCTAAAAATCTAAAATATGTCGTGGACTGTTCAGATTTACATACCTATTTTTGTGCACTAAACAGAAACAGAAAATTAACCAAATGTTCAGGTGTAAACTCCAAAACTGCAATTCACGTTCGTTCTAGCTAGATAATAGCTATGATTATGCCAAATACAAAGCCCCCCCCCCCACACCAATACCTAGAGTATTCATCACAGTCCACGTGGTACAATTCATTTAACCAGAAATACTTACGTGCATATGTATATCATTTCATTTATGGATCTATCTAATAGGAACATATAATTTGTACTTGCTCAGCAGCGGTTAGAAAAATCCCCTACTAAGCTCCAATCTGGAAAATTCAGTCAGATTTGATTGATGCCGCCTGTATCTGTATCTGTATCTGCATCTGTATCTGTGTCTCTCAAAATCCTATATGTATGCGTGTTCGTATAGTAACCGCAAGTGAGATTATATTAAGTGATGGCATTAAGTGATACTCGTATATGGGGGGAGGGAGCACCTGCACCCAACAGTTGACACAATTCAGTAATTCAGTTTCTTTTGTAATTCCCAGCCCAAGCTCCCGAGCTCTGCCTCAAGCTGTGCACACACACCATTCAGAATTTATCCTAACGAAATGAAAAATATACATATATTCTGTATAAAGTTCTGTATAAAAACACGTATCGTATGGTTATTTTTGCAAATACATGGGCATGTGTGAAGGTTTTGTTTTGCGCGAATTTCTCAGATAATTTATGCATTCTGCTGTATTTATTTACATTGCGAATACTCGTCTGAATAGATATTGAAATATGGTTTGTTTTCCCTTCCCCGAATTTGTTTATTTCCATCAAAGCACGCGGCGCCTCAAACTAATTGAGAACTATTTCGCTGAAGGAGATCTCAGATAGTTTTTTAATTGCCTGACCGCAATATTCGTCTCGGCCACTGTCCGTCCGTCCGTCCGTCCGGCTGTTGTATGGCGATTCCCCCCAAAAAAAGTCATTGGCACTCACGCTCCAAATGATTTTTTGCTGAACAAACAAATTAATTAGATTCAAAGTGGCGTTGCGAAGCGAATCATCATTTGAATTCAGTTTATATTTATTTTTTTTTCGCACTTTTGGCCACTTTGTTTGGGCTTGGGCTCGAATTTCGGTTTCCATTTTGATATGATGTGGTACATGGGCACAGAGATCAGTTGCCCAGCGAGCGATACACAAGCCTTATATGTACATATGTATACATAGATATGTGTTTATCACTCGAGTGGCTGCTAAAAAAACACTAACTAAATATAACTATAATTAGCCAGGCGGAAATAGTCTGGTCTTGGGTCAACGAGAAGAGGAACATGGAGTGTCGGTTGTCACTTAAATAATTGCTAGTGCTGCAAAAACATTGTACGGACGGACAGTGAACTCTCGCAAGAGATGAACACCCACTCCACTACGATAATGTGGTCATAACTTGATTCCCATAAGCACGAAATTGTTGACAAACAAAGATGTATGCACCGATAAAGATATAAGGATCAAATGTTTATAGAGGCGTTACAATAATGAGAATTTCAAACATCATTTCCCAGTAGCCCAAAGATGCGCCTACACTGTGTCTACTCCATCCTCGTCATTCTGTTAGCCCAACGTTCCGAAGGAAACCCCATCGAGCGCAAGGCAAATGTGGCCACGGAGTTCATTATCCTGCACAACAATGACATGCACGCCCGGTTCGAGCAGACGAACGTGAACAGCGGCACTTGCTCCCAGGAGGATGCCAATACGGACAAGTGTTACGGAGGCTTCGCCCGAGTGGCCTATGAGTGAGTATCGTGTGATCTGCATATCTCTATCTCTGGAACAATCAGCTAATATCATCTGTTTACATCAGGGTTCGCAAGTTCCGCAAGGAGGCGGCGGATGGAGGAACTCCCGTGTTCTACCTCAATGCTGGCGACACGTACACGGGCACCGCTTGGTTCACCATCTTCAAGGACAAGATCGCCAGCGCCTTCCTCAACAAACTCCAGCCGGATGCTATTGTAGGTGTTGAGCTCAAGACCTGCCGAATTCTTAATCTGTGTTCTTAATTTTCTCTTCTAGTCCTTGGGTAACCACGAGTTCGATGAGAAAGTGGAGGGCCTGATACCCTTCCTTAACGAGGTCAACTTCCCGGTGTTGGCCTGCAATCTGGATATGAGGAATGTCCCAGAGCTGGCAGCCACCAAACACTTGGTTCCTTCTACCATCCTGGAGACCCAGGGCACCAAGATAGGTGTTATTGGCTATTTGACGCCAGATACTAAGCAGCTTACCCTCCAGAGTGAGGTGGAGTTCTACGAGGAAGTAGTTTCCATCAAGTGAGTTTGATTCTTGCCCTAATCTCCGGGGTATTTGTGATCCCTAATCGCATCTACCCTACGACAGTGCCGAGGCGAAGAAGCTCAAAGCCCAGGGCATCAAGATAATCATTGCTTTGGGCCATTCTGGCTATCTGAAGGATCAGGAGATAGCCAGGAACTGCCCGGAGGTGGATATCGTGATTGGCGGCCACACCAACACTTTCCTCTACAACGGAGCCCAGCCCGATATAGAACAAATCGACGGTCCCTATCCCACAGTGATCAAGCAGAAGAGCGGCAAGGAGGTGCCTGTGATCCAGGCCTATGCCTACACCAAGTATCTGGGCAAGATCCATGTGCAGGTGGGTGCCACAACAACGCCCCTCTGTAGCTATCGATAACCGATAACTGATTCTATATATTTCCAGTTCGACGCTGACGGAAACCTGCTTGAGTTCGACGGGGCACCGATCCTGCTGAATGCCTCGGTGGCCCAGGAGCAGGACCTGCTGGACCTGCTGGAAGTGTACCGACCCAGCGTGATACATCTGCAGAAGTCGGTGGTGGGCCACACGAAGGTCTACCTGGAGGGACGCAAGGAGGTATGCCGCGACAGGGAATGTAACTTGGGCAACATGATCACCGATGCGATGGTCTTCAGTCGGGTGCGGGAGGAGCAGGGTGGCGACTACTGGACCGATGCGGCAATCGCAGTCATGGTGGGAGGCGGTTCGTAGGATGTTCCAATGCTCCTTGTGATCCATTTATGAGTCCATTGATGAGTCCATTCGACTTGCAGGCATACGCAGCTCCATTGAGAAGAAGTCGGACGGCTCGATCACCGACAGTGACATACTGGCTGTCCTGCCCTGGGGCAATGAACTCTTCATGACCCGAGTGACTGGCAAGACGCTACGCAATGCCCTTGAGCACGGGGCGGCTGCCCGCGGCAAGGACTCGGACGGCCCCTTCCTTCAGGTCTCCGGCATCCACGTGGTCTTCAACCCCAGCAAACCAGAGGGTCAGCGCGTAGTCTCGGTGCAGGTTCGATGTGCCGCCTGTCGTGTTCCCACCTACAGCGATCTCGACGACGCAGCATTCTACAACGTGATTGTGCAGGAGTTTATGTTCAATGGCGGAGATGGGCACGTCATTCAGGAGGCCAACAACCCACAGCACCAGCGTCTGCAGCGGAAGGATAATGAGGCCGTGAGAGAGTATCTGCGGGAGCGGGACTACATCTATCCGGAGGTGGAAGGGCGCATTGTATTTAAGGGCGCTGCGGGTGGCCTCTTTGCCTCCGTGTCTCTGCTTCTGTTCTCATCCTTGGCGATGCGAATGCTTAGTTAAGCTTTTGTTGGACTTTGATTATACAACTTTTATTTGTGCGTTTTATAAATATCTCTGACCAATGAGATCAGCATACGGAAATTAATGACGACAGTATTTGGGATTTCACAATTTATGAAAGAGTTCCATAGAACTTAAAGACAGCTCGTTTGATGTTATCCATAAACCAATGGAATTCCATAAGGTAGTCACCTTCCGGAACGGGCAAAGTCGCTGTTACATGATGATTAATCTCGCTGGTGGGCAGCTGATCCACGAAAATATCGTGCTGCAGGCGAACAGGGATTAGAAAATTAGGAAAATCAGATCAAGCTGGAAGGATCAATAACTTACATCGTAGGGACATGAATGGTTCAAATTTGACCTCTTCTCAAAAAAACCGAATATATAGCTAGCGACGGGATTATACCTACGGGTTTTGAATAGTTTACAGGCATCGATAGTGACATTGTAGAGAAATGGCTTATATCCATTCATGCGTTTGTACACTGCAAAATTAACCTAAATAATTCCTATAGAAAATATAATTTAATAATAGAATCAATAGAATATTCGCCCCTTAGCATTGGTAATGGGAGGTTGTAGCAAGTGAGCTTTTCCGGACAGATATTTGTAGCTCCGATTGACCGACTTCAGATAACAGTAATCTACAGAACAGTATAGTTCATCCACACAATTTCACTTGATGTTGGTAAATTCAAATTTTGATGTGACCTTTGAAAAAATATTTTAAGCAAATTTTGGATCATTATATACGTAGATCATACATATGTACCTCGGTGACAAAATACAGCATCACAATGAACTGAAAAAGGTTCTCCTTAGTGCACATGTTGAGGTTTTGTTGGTCCAACGTAAACTAGTACCCATTTCGAATGATTTTCGGTCAATAAATGAATGCTGTCATTCGAAATTGAGCAATTAAAAAAGCGACTAAGCTATTAATATGTGCACTGAAACTGAACTAAGCAAGATCTCTCATCAAACGATTTTTAAATATTAAGAAAAAATAAATGTTTCTACATGAGAACTACACGATAAGTACACATTTGCAACATATTGGTATGTATATATTATGTAGATGCGCCAGTTCATACATTTTGCTGTCCGCAGCGAAGCTTCTAATATGAGCAACCCAGAGACTTCGGCTGGCCTGCCGATCGGTTCGGCTCTGGTGTCGTCATGATGGAGTCACTGGAGTTCGAGCGAGTGAGACAGCGCGTATTTTGTCTCTTACTAAAAAACGTCGCTGTATACAGAACAGAATTGTATGAGTATTACATTTGTATGTACATATATTGTCTTTGGTTGAATCATTCTATTGTGCTTCTTTTGCTCTCTCTCTCTCGTGCTTCGTTCGTCCTGAGGAAGCGATGCGATGAGAGCAGGAAGGACCTACCGCTGGAGTATAGGAACGCCCTTAGCGTATACAAATTTTTAGCAATTTTAAGTTGAGAAATATCCAAGAATTTATTTGGGAAAAATAATTTTGGTTTTCCTTGTAACATTTTAGTTGGATTAATATAATCTGAAGTAAAATTATAAATGGGTTTCTATTTTCTGCTTTACATTCTACGTATATTATCGCGCGTCAGTAGAGTACATTCTTTTCTGTCTTAAACATTAACATATTACATATATTATTTTTAATACGACTGTCATTCCAATCGGGTCCTTTTATCTGCCAATTGATCGCCCTCGTTTGTACTCTTCCCCTTTTTGTGGGAGCGACTGTGGAGTAGGAGCTGTACTTCCTTTAGGAACGTCTTTGGACAGTGTATACACTGGTAGTGGAGCGGTGGTGGTCCGGCCATATTTGGCTGGGGATCCTCCTCCTGCGCCACTACCCTGATGGTGAAAGGCCTCTTCATCAGTGGCGTGTCGGGGGTAATGGTGGTGCCTATCTCCTCCACCTCCTCCCCGTCATGCTCGGTCTTGATGCCTGTTAAGTCCAAATCGTCGGTCTCGATGATCTCAAAATATTCCGCCGCAGTGTTGTCGTTTTCCGCCTCGTTAATAACCGGCACAGTGGAATCAGGGGCAGCATCAGTATATACCTCGTTTTTCACGCTTACTGGCTGCTCCAAGTCCTCGTCACTTGGAATTATCGCAATCTGTTTGTCAGTTGGTTCTCTCTTCACTGGCGCATATGCCTGCATGGTCCGGCAATACCTGCGCCTGAATCGGTACGCTTTCCTTAGTTGCTTAAAGCACGGTTCGCATAAATGCTGATTGTAGCCGTCACCTTCGTAAACATTCACCGAGGTGCACTCCTTTATCAGATTGGCCGGAAGGTCTTCCGGCTCGTAGGGCAAGCTCTCATCGTGCTTCTGCTTGGCAAAAATGTCCACAGGAGTTTCGGCGTCTTTCAGACAAATTCGGCAGCACATTTTCTTCAAATTTCCCATGACTAGGGAATAGGGTTCAAACAACCGTAATCTAAAACGTAATTTGTAGAGATTTACAAAGATTTTAAAAGATTTAAAAAAAAGACAAGCCAAATGCCGAGTTCAGTGTGACCGTGGACCGTGACCATCAGAAATAAACCGAAAAGTACGGTCTGATTTTAAAATACCGACGAAAATCATATTCCTCGATTTTGATATTCTCTTTAGTATAATATTGCAGTTTATGGCCGCAAATAATAGATTTAACAATTTTACAATGGCTGGTGGGCAACGCTCTGTAACGCTCGTGTCGAAGTTAGTTGTTTTGGGGGCTATTGTTTTATTTGTTCACTATAATTTGTGCTATAAAGTGTTGGGGCTACTCCTTGGAAGGAACCCATAAATTATAGTAAAAAGATAACATAATCGAATAACTAATCTCCCATGAAACAGTTTACATTGATTTCAGCAATTTATCCATTTATCCACAAATAGAAGACGTATACATAATTATTCGATGGCTCTAAATATAACTTCTACACGATTTTTACATTGGTGCATTCGAAAGAAATACTGGCAACAATATATAGACGGTAACTAGAATAGATTAGCGGACTAGATTACCTTTTGAGTGAAGTCTAGTAGAATGCCTTAAGGTGGTAATATAAAAAATATAAGTGTGGACTATATATTTTATAATTTGAACTTAATCTTTAAATGTAATCTTTAATTTATACAACATTTCAGGGTTGCAATTCCATATTATTGGCGGGCTCCAAGCGAAACATTTGAATTTAAAAATAATGCAATCATGCAAAGTTCAGCAGGGCATAAGTCATTGGTATAGACCGCGGGGCGACAAAATAAAAAAGTATACACAAAAAATAAAAGAATTAATCGGACCGAGGCCCGTTCTACATTTCCACACAGGTGGGCATGGCTCCTGTCGGGTGACTAACCATCTGCATGACCCGTTGCATGGGCTCTATGTAGATAAGTATAGTACATATTGTATAGTAATTATGTTTATGTATATCTATACAATAAATTAGTAGAAAAATATATATTTTTTTGTAATATTTAAAAATTGTATGATGAGAGATCTTGCTTAGTTCAGTTTCAGTGCACATATTAATAGCTTAATCGCTTTTTTAATTGCTCAAAATTTGAATTTACCAACATCAAGTGAAATTGTGTGGATGAACTATACTGTTCTGTAGATTACTGTTATCTGAAGTCGGTCAATCGGAGCTACAAATATCTGTCCAGAAAAGCTCACTTGCTACAACCTCCCAAAACCAATGCTAAGGTGCGAATATTCTATTGATTCTATTATTAAATTATATTTTCTATAGGAATTATTTAGGTTAATTTTGCAGTGTACAAACGCATGAATGGATATAAGCCATTTCTCTACAATGTCACTATCGATGCCTGTAAACTATTAAAAACCCGTAGGTATAATCCCGTCGCTAGCTATATATTCGGTTTTTTTGAGAAGAGGTCAAATTTGAACCATTCATGTCCCTACGATGTAAGTTATTGATCCTTCCAGCTTGATCTGGTTTTCCTAATTTTCTAATCCCTGTTCGCCTGCAGCACGATATTTTCGTGGATCAGCTGCCCACCAGCGAGATTAATCATCATGTAACAGCGACTTTGCCCGTTCCGGAAGGTGACTACCTTTTGGAATCCCATTGGTTTATGGATAACAGCAAACGAGCTGTCTTTAAGTTCTATGGAACTCTTTCATAAATTGTATTTGCCGTATGGTTAGTGACCGAGTGCAGGAATTATTATTGTACAAGTTACATAATGGCTACATATCGGGTATTGTATTTCAGTTACATTCACCTATGCATAAATACGTACCGGTAAACAGAGTCGTCTTTTGTTTTTCCTTCAATCGATGAAACATCAAATGTGGAATGCTGAATGCCGACGTGCAGTGGATCGTGGGCCTGCTTCTGATCCTGCTGAGGCACGGCCGCGGAATCAAGTTCACGCTGCTCCACACGAACGACATGCACTCGTGGTTCGATCCGGTGTCGGAGAGCGGTGGAAAATGCCTGGCGGGCGACGATGAGGAGGGACACTGCTTTGGGGGATTTGGTCGCGTGGCCACTGCGTGAGTGTCCAGAAAGAGGGGAGACCAATAGTCGGTTCCATGATTGGAATCTTCGTTTCATTTTCAGCGTCTCGGAGGCCAGGAAGGCGGGCACGGTGATCTATTTGAATGGCGGAGATACGTTCCAGGGCACACCTTGGTACACGATCTACAAGGGGAAAATGGTGGCCCAGCTGATGAATATGCTGGCCCCTGACGCCATGGTAGGTGGGTGGGGATACGCAATATCTACTGCTACTACTACTGCCGTGGCGGACTTCCACAGGCACTGGGTAACCACGAGTTCGATGATGGGGTCAATGGCCTCGTCTCTTTTTTGGAACTGGTCAAGTTTCCTGTGGTGGGCTGCAATTTGGATCTGCAGAAGGTGCCCAAGCTGCAAGCGACGAAGCAGCTGGTTAGGTCCACGATCATCACGAAGCAGTACACAAGGATCGGAGTTGTGGGCTACATACGGCCCGACACCAAGGATCGTGTGCAGCCAAGTGATGTGGGGTTCACCAAAGAGATACCCGCCATAAAGTTGAGGATTCTGGCAGTCGATTGATTCGTCCGTTGGGTTAACTTTTTCAATCCCATTACAGCGCGGAGGCAAAGAGGCTTCTGCAACAAGGGGCTACCATCATCATTGCTCTGGGACACGCTGGATTCGAAAAGGACAAGGAGATAGCCAGGGACTGTCCAGATGTGGACATCGTCGTGGGCGGCCAGTCGCACACGTTTCTCTACACGGGCAAGCCCCCGAGCAAGGAACTGCCTAGGGATCCCTATCCCACCATCGTCTTCAAGCCGGATGGGATAAAGGTGCTCGTCCTGCAGGCATATGCCTTCACCAAATACCTGGGCTGGATCGATCTGGAGGTAATTGTTGAAAGAGGACCTTTGACTGGCCCTAACGGGTTCAATCCCGTTTCTTCTGCAGTTCGACAATGTCGGCAACATGTTGAGCTTCAAGGGCAATCCCATTCTTCTGGACAGCTCGATCCAGCCCCGCCGGGATGTTCAGGAATTGCTGAACGCAAAGCGTAAGGTGATCGACGACATGGAAAGCCACGTGATAGGCACTACCATGGTGTACCTGAACGGGGATCGGACCAGCTGCAGCATGGGGGAGTGTAACTTTGGCAACTTCATCGCTGACAGCTTGGTCTATGCCCGGCTGCTGGAGCAGACGGGTCCGAGGAAATCCTGGACGGATGCGCCCATAGGGTTGATGAATTCCGGAGGTAGGTACTTAATGTGAGAAAGACATTCCTGATAAAGACATTCCCGTTAGGGATACGGGCCTCGATCGATCCGGGCCAGACGGGGGCCATCACGGAGGCGGACGTGATGACCGTGCTCCCCTTCGACTGCGACCTGTACTACACCAGAATCAGTGGCGATCACCTAATGAAGGCCATGGAACACTCCGCCAATCAGCGAGACACAGAGTTGGCCGGGGGCTATCTACAGGTGTCCGGACTGCACCTACAGTTCAACTACAACCGGACCAAGGGCCAGCGCATCTCGTCGATCCGCGCCCGCTGCAGCCGGTGTCAGATACCCTTCTACGAGGCTGTCGATAGTGAAAAGTACTACGGTGTGATTGTGACCTCCTTCCTGCTGGCCGGCGGCGATGGACACAGCTTCGTGGATCCCGATCGACCAGAGGTCTCCAAGCTACTGATGAACGATCGCGAGGCGCTGATCAGGTACCTCCAGGAGCACAAGATCGTCTACCCAGAGCGTGAGGAGCGCATCATAAGTCTGGAGAAGAAAACGTCCTGCTCCAGCAGGATTCTGGCAAGGCTGTTGCTCCTTTTCATATCCCTTTTGAACCTCAATGATTACGTATAAGATTGGCCTATACTAATATGCAAATACTATCAGATCGGTCTACTTCTACAGCTTCTTCTGATTCTTAGATACAAAACGATCTCATTGACAGCATTCACATTAGCCTTCTGTTTTTGCCACTTACTTATGTAATCTCTTGGGACAACGATCAGCAGTCCAGTCCTGAGCATTGACCTCTCCCATATGATCATGATCAGGGGGGAGGGAGCTGAACTCTAGCATGCGCATATTTTCCAGATCAGCGCTCAACTTCTTGTGACTGATCTGACGCTGGTCTTCAAGTTCATATTTCCAGGTGCTACCAGCATGACTTGGACTCTCCATTCCATCTGTCGCTCCCTGTAATTGACTGCCAAATGAATGCTACTTATCTGTATCTGCGGCTCTGCCTTGCCTCGCCTCGCCTCGCCTTGCCTCTGTCGTAGTTGCTGCCGCCTTTTCGCTGTCGCTGTCTCTGTCTGAGTCAGAGTCGGAGTCGGAGTTGGAGTCTCTGCTCTATGTTCGTTCTGGGCTGTCTTCTGCTAGTGCTAAGCACTATTAAATTCCCCATGGTTAGGCTTTTCATGAGAAGTTCACGCTCAGCCCCGAACAGAACGGACCCCGCCGACCTCTGCCCACATAGTAATAGTCATCAAGCTCGTGTTGCGTCCCCTTGCCATAGCAAACGCCTCTGCCCCTGGCTTTAGCTTTGGCTTGGGCTTTGGCCTCAATGCGGCTACTGGCGGCGTGTTCAAGCTCCCATCCCCATCCACAGCCCTAGTCCCAGTCCCAGTCCCAGTCCCCGTCCCAGTCCATGCTCTAGCTACAGCCCAAGCTGCTGTCGTGAGAAGCACATACTCGCGCGCACACAGACACATACACACACACCCGCATCCGTATCCCACATCCGCATCCACATCCACATCCACATTCATGAGTCCTCCTCGATCTGAAGCTCTGTCTGAATCCAACTTGGTCGTAGGCGACATAAACACAATCTGCTGTCGACGTTTGGCCACAAAACTAGGTGGTACTGAGGAGGAGCTGGAGCTGCATCTGCAGCTGGAGCTGGAGCTCCCCCTCATGGAGATTGGTATGGTACGAGTATGTAATTATGTAGCCTCGACTAGGGCCTGCCGTTCGGACATCGGTCAAGTGCAGAGCCCGGGCATTTCTTGGAGCTGGGCCATGGCCATGCCATTCAGCTATCAGTCATTCGGTTAGTCATGGTTCAGAGGGGTTCTTGAACCCACCCTCACCCACACCCCACACGCCACACTCACACGAGCGGCGATCCCGCATGATGTTGGCAATGGCAGTGGCATTTCAATTTCGCAAATGAACTCCCCTCCCCTCCCCTCCGAAAGTGACTGCGAGTTGGCTATAATCTTGACTCTGTTGTCTGCACATAAAACGCCAACTTCCGTCTTTCTTCAATTTCTATTTTGATTCCCTTCATTAAGAATGCTTCTTGGTTTCCTGCTTGCCTATAGCTCCAGCTCCAGCTCCAGCTCTAGCTGTAGCTCTTTTCCCCCCCGAAACCTCTAAACGTTTAAGTCTAATGGCCATATTAGTGATGGGAAGATCGCTGGCTCAAAGTTTATTGGCCATCTGTGTGGAGTACACTGAGAAATATATCAATAATAGCTAGCAGTAGAGCTGCAGGGAAACCTCACTTGTTTTCCTTCAGTGTAGCGCTAGGGTAGGTATTGTCAGTATCTGGCATTTGTTCTATATCGAATTGAGACATGAGAAACGTTATGTGGAAGCAGATCAGGCATGGGTCAATGAGTTGCGCGACTCCCAAATTAGTTGAAATCAACCGAATCCGCTCTTTCCCCACTCTGTGTCCCATTCCCCTCCCCCAACCAACCCCGCCCGCCTCTCCTTCCCCCTATTCAAAGTGATTTTCGTGTTGATGCGGTTAGTGGCATTGCTGTTGTTTTGTTCTGCTAGTCGTGATTTTTTTGCCCAGTTCGCCAGAAACGTTGAATTGGCTTCACCTTTTGACATGGAATCTGAAATGACGTGAAGCAGCCAAAGGAAGAGCTCAGCTCAACCAGAAGATACTCGAACTTGC
The DNA here is from genome assembly GCA_008121215.1 of Drosophila athabasca. Lineage (NCBI taxonomy): Eukaryota > Metazoa > Arthropoda > Insecta > Diptera > Drosophilidae > Drosophila > Drosophila athabasca. Next base: position 1,559,583 of record VMQQ01000019.1, on the reverse strand, counting down.
ATAGACATCCACCACAAATTCCACCCCTCCCCCACCCCGCTTCTCCCTCATCGGCGTCCCCAATTCCTTCGCTCCTTCTTCTCTCTTCTCGTCCCCGTCCCCGTCCTCGTCTTTGATTGCCAGTTAGCCATCCTCAGCCTCATCCTCATCCTCATCCAATGGCCAAATGCTCATTTGGTTTCGTTTCTCGTTTCTTTCTTTTTTTTTTGTTTTCTTCAGTTGCATTGCTCTGTGATCGAAATTATTTACCGTTGATATGGTTATGGTCAAGGCAATATACTCGCCAGAAGAACCAGAAGGAGGAACAAAGCCAACTTTGGACAGCCAATCCAATGAGTAGGAATACCTCCATAGTCTCCATAGTGTGATCGTTCCGAATACTTTGGAGGTCTAGCATAGAGAAAGCCATGCTCCCAATAGGGTTTATAATTAGGTGTGGCAGAGCGTTAGTTATAGTACATTCTATAACTAATCTTCTCTAGCACATAACACATACTGAACCTAATGATGTCTAATGTTTAATGCAAATATGTTGTTAAAGTAAGAGATTTATTATTATTGTTTTTGTTTTTGCGAGGAATTCCCATTAACTGAGAAGAGTATCCCTCTAATCACATCTACCTACATATGTACATATGTATTTTGTGGTCCGAAGTTCCCTTGAAAAGTGTTCCCATCTTTGTTACCCCATCTATTCCTCTGCCATTCAGATAAAAGCCGGAGGAAAACATTTATTGAAAACGCTGCATTCATTTGTGCATATTTTAATAAGTTTATTATAAATGTATGTACAGTGTTCATGCGGCTTGGACTGGCATGAATTTATTCATGAACGAAGATGTTCCGAACGGAACGGAAGAGAACAGAACAGAACGGATCGGATCGGATCGGAGGAGATGGTCTAGGTCCTGATCGGTTTGCAGATCATGTTCCAGCGATTTTGTGGGCTTGGCCCTCACGACAGTTTGATATGTGTAACCCCCGATGCAAATGCTGATGACCTTCGTCTTCGTCCCACCAAGGACAAGTATGTACATATGCCTGGCATAGGGATAGGGATAGGGATCGGATTGGGATGGGATGGGATTGGGTGATCTCTCCAGAGCTTTCTGCGAGCTCTTCTAATTAGAACCCAGGCAAGTGGAAATGTGTGATGTCTGGCTCAGATGGGTATCTGGATGTCATTTCTCATGCCAGATACCCAATTCATATTAATCCTTTGATCTCAGGCGGAAAATGTGTGTATTAGTCGCTAGTTCTCGGCTCTCGCTGCTCCGTCTCCATCTCCATCTCCATCTTCGTCATCGTCTCTCGTGTTCGTCTTTCGTCTTCGTCTTTGTCTGCTGCTTATCTTTCTTCTTCTGCTTTTTCTGGGATAGATGCCATGTCCATGTCGTCATCATCATCATCATTATCATCATCATTGCTAAACTTGACGCTAAAATGGATGAGTATGAGGATACGCAGGAGTAGGAGGAGGCGGAGGAGGAGGAGGAGGGAAAAGAAGAGCAGAGCAGAGCGGCAGAGCAGCAGAGCGGCAGAGCGGCAGGCAACTGGCAACACAGTTCTTGCGTCTTCTGCCAAAGTCCGTTGGCAAGCAGCCAAACCCGAGGATTTCTACCAAAAGGCGAATTAAATTCCTCAATTCTTGGGCCTGGTTTATTTTTAGACCAAAAACAGAAGAAGAACAAGAAGAGCAAAGCAAAGCAAAGCGAAAACTAGCAATGAAATAAACCAAGGGGGGGGGAGGGGGGGAAAGAAAGAGAGATGAAGAGTGGTGGAGGCGACAGCAAGACCAAGGAGGACAAGAAGAGGAGTAGGAGGAGCAGGAGGACGAGGACAACAACAACAACGACGCCAGGCACACACAAATGGTGAAGATCAGAAGATCAACCAGCGGCGGCAAAGAAACAGCAACAGGCCACAACAACAGCCGCAGCCGCAGCCGAAGCCGAAGCCGCAGTCGCAGCCGCAACAACAAGTATAGATGGATGAATGTTGTTAAGGCGAAGGCCATCCAAAGAAACTCCTATCCCCCAGCCCTGCCCCCGCCCCCGCCCGCGCCCCCGCCACAGCAGCACTAAATCCAGATTGCAAGGAGTCAAACTAGCATCCGCGACGGTCACATTAAGCCGCCTCTATGCGTTGTCGACAGGCGTCGAAGTCGAAGTCGAACTCCAAGTGGAAGTGGAAGTCGTCGTCGGCGTCGGAGTCGGCGTCTGCCCGGCGGCAGATGTTTCACCCAGGAACACATCGCACGATCCGATCCGCGAAGGGCGTCCGAAGAGCAGCGCCCGAAATCTCAGTGCGTTGTACTTACGATAGAATTTTTGATTGCAATAAGCACGCACAGAGCAGAGTCGCCTCCAAGCCCTCGGTCTAGGCCCGGCACCACCCAATCGAACACTGGCTGGCACTGCCACTGCCACTGGCACTGGCACTGGCACTGGTAATGGCATCGGATCGTCGCGAACTGGGAAATTGCGGGCAATTCATTTCCCATGATTCTTAATCACCTGGCCATTATTATATTTACTCGTACTCGTACATACATACATACATATATATATAATTATACCCTACACCCATCGATACCTGAGTCGAAAGGGATTAACCATTGATTAAGCGGAAATAACTTCGATATATTATCGATACTCCAAAGCGATAACTCGATGCTCGATGGAACAAAAGCAATCAAAGTCTCCTCCTCCTCCCTATAGATCTGCTGCGTAGCTTTTCTAATTTGTTAGATCATTTTAAAAAAAATTAAATCTCCACTTAAATCTACCCATATTAATAATCATTAAACCAAATGTTTATCCTTCTCTAATTGCTTGCGTTAATTAGAAAGTTTCTGCTGCCATCCCAAACAGCGAGAATGGGACTTAGAAGAGAACTTATAATTATGTAGCGGACATTTATCATATTTTCGTTTTTGGTAGAACGAAGAGGAGCTCTGGGTAGAGAGAGAGGGAGAGAGAGGGAGAGGGAGTGTAAGTAAGTTCGTGCTTGGCGGCTGGCACCCGCAGAAATATTGTCAAAATGCAAAGGAGAAGATCATTATTACATTTCACGCTTCCCTTCCAGCCAAGATCAAAAAAACTATAAAAAACACAAGAACAACAGCAGGAAACGAACACTAGCTCTGGGGGGGCGAAGCTTTTGATACCCTCTCCGATGGATCGTTCAACTGCTAAGATTACTTCGATGAATTCGGTATGCTACATTTCTGCAATGTGTATGTATGTACCAACATCTGATCCAAATAAGAATACCCTTTGGAAGGGTATTCCAAAAACTGATGCCACAAAAGCAACGAGTACGAAGGCGACGGCTTGCTGGCGATAGCGTACCAAATTAATGGAAATGGAACCACATTGCGTTGGGCCTGGAAGGGCGCAGGCGCAGCCGCAGAGCAGGGGCAAGAGGGGACAAACGTGCAGCGACAGCAGCAGCAGCAGCAGCGAACCCTACTCTATACAGGTAAGAGCAGCCAAGAGGCCAGAGAGCAGTGGGACCAGCAGAAAGAGCCAAAAACCAAAGCGTCGTTGTGGGAGAAAGAACAAAACTAACAATGGACTGCGGCGTCGACGCAGGCTTCTTCGGTTCTGACTTTGGCTTCGAGTCCGAATCTGACTCCGACGATTCCCGACTCCCGACTCCCATTGGAATGAAATGATGACGGCGACGTGCTGCAGCAGAATGTGTGTAGCCTGCGCGAGTGTGTGTGTGTGTGGGTATTTCGGTCTTAACCCGCTTGTCTGTACCTTACCCTTACCTTTGCTTTATTGCGTTCTTTGTCTAACACACACACACTGGCACTGACTCCGACTCTGACTCTGAATTCCAAGCAACAGGAAGAGCTCACGCACACAGTGGGAGACCTTTCCAATCCCATCCATGGAATGGGCAAACATTACTCTGTTTCGATTGTTTTCGGCTATAGTCTTTTCCCCCTCTTTCTTCCATTCTTTCCACTGTTTTCTTTTGGAGTTCTCTGGCGCTGGGTTCATTCATGCCCGACCGAGCCCGACCAGAAATTTCCTTTTTAAGCTAACTAGCCCGAGCTCTTCACGACATTTGCAATCGCGTACTTGGCCAGACCAGAACAACTAGCTCCAAATCAAACAAATATCGAACATCGAGAATCGAGTCCTGAACAGAACAGTTCCCTGAGTATAGCCTATCAAAGGATTACTCAAGAATAAGTCGCTTCTGCTTCTGCTTCTGCCACTCTATCTGTGTCCCTGATTGTACGTGTACGTGTACGTGTGTCTGTGTGTGTATCGTCTCACCTTCGTTTCGGGCGCGCACTGGAAGAGGAAACTGGAACTGGAATTGCTGGAGTTCTGGAAGCAGAGAGCCTCTTCTTCGTTCGCTTCTTCGCTTTCTTGGCGGACATTCGCGGCTGCGTGATATTGCCCGGATCAGTCGATCAGTCGAAGACGAAGACTTGCAGTGAACGCGACGTGTACTAGTGTTAGCCTCCTCGAACGCGCGTCTTCCCACACATCCGCTCTTGCACTCAGCTCGTTAGATCGTCGCCAGTTACAGCCAGATTGTACTCCGAACTCAAGACTCTCGCACCCGTTACCAAGTAAAAGATGGCTAAAATCATTTTATTCTGTGTGCTGAGCCTTTTGGCATGCGCTGCAGGTTAGTACAAGACCAATATTTTTCGATTTGTTGGGAAATCTCTTTACAAATGTACAAATATCATTAAGTGAATTTTTGAGGAATTCGTATTAAAATTAAAGCAATTAAAAGAGTTAGTATTTATATGTATCCCTCGAAATAATACTAAAAGACCAGAGAACTGTAGAATTCGATGTGCTTCAAAATCTCTGAAAAAAATCTAGGAATTAAGTTTTCTTAAATTTTCTATTCCCATTGAATTGAACTTCTCCCAGTTAACAAATAACCAAAAGAACTGCACAAAATGATATTCTGACCAATTTCTTGAAAAAGTGTATGAACCAGAAACTGGCCCGGACGAATGGATAATGCATTCCCATCATTATATCTGAATCAGAGTCTCGGCCATTAAGTCTGTTCGGTGTTTTTGCATCAATTTTTTGCATCGTTCCGCTCTTTTCTCATCGATTACCTGAAGCTGAATTGCACTTTTCCCGTTCCCGTTCCCATTCCCATTCCCATTCCCGTTCCCGTTTTGGATCCCAGCAGGAGCCAGAGCTTTTTTTTAATATCAATTTCGTTCTGCTTATCCCAGTCTCCATGTCCATTATAATGATTTGCCTGCTAACTGGCCGGAGGGATGCTAGGTGCCAACAAATAACTAGACTTAGCATCGGATCGGTCCCGCTGCCCGGGGTGGCCTGGGGTAGGCTATCCTCCAGCATCAGCATCAGCATCAGCATCAAAGTCTGGGCCAAACACTAGCATTGACTTTGACTGCATCATTAGAGACGTGCTAGATTCGCGATCTATCTAGGAGTATAGTATCTATCGCTGCCCGAACGTAATTACCTTCCGAAATTATAGTGCTCGAAAATAGACGGCTGTAGGGGGAACTTGAGCGAAATGCTGTCCAATTATTGGGTTTCCCGATCCCAGTCCCAGTCCCCCCAATCGAGTTCACGTTCAGAGTCAGAGTCAGTGTCAAATTAACTGCAATTGGATGGGGGTTCTGGATGGGAGGGAGGGAAGAGAGAGACTGGACTTCCTTCTCGTTATCTCCCTTGGAGATGTTGCTGGTTCGAATTCTATCCAAGCGAAGATTGCGATCTAGTTGGATTGGATTCACTTGGGGGAATTAGTTCTCGAATTAGGTTGGATCCCTCTCTGGACAGAGATTTGATTTGGGGGAATAAATTGGTCAATTAAAATGAAATTTGAGAATTTCTTCTGCTTCTTCTACTAAGGGAGATTGAATTTCTTATTGGTTGCCTTGGGTTGCTTTTGAGAGATGAAAATCTTGGCTGCTCAGATGCATAATAAATCCGCTCGACTGCTGTCAGTCTTCACGTTCACATACACATTCTTCCCATTCATAAATCTCCCCTCGGATCGGCTGACGTCTTCGTCTTCGTTGTCTTGCGGAGGGAAGACTCTTTGACTTGGCTTCGTGTGTGTCTTGCATTTAAATCGCCGGAAATAATTTCATATACAAACAGATAGACACACAGATACGAGTGCTCGCTTGTAGGTATTGATGTGTGAGAGTGAGTGGACAAACATTGGAACCCTGTCGATACCTTTCCTATGGCCATAGCCATAGACATACCCTTGGCTATATCCATCCACGACAAGTGCCATAAATAGGCAACGGCCTGGAGGTGCCTTCAAAGTATTTGTGTGTTTATCTTTCGAGACGTTCTCAAAGGGCCAACACCAACACCAACACACACACACACACACACACACATATGTATAGTATTTATGTAGGATACAAACAGATGACTGTTTAGCACGCTCTGAGAGGGCTAAGATCTTTTACCTGTTGGAACCAGCCAGAACCGTCACTGTCATCTTGCATTGTTCTCTCTCCCCACACCACAGCACACCCCCAGAGCAGAGAATGAAAGCAGAGCTCTTCTCGGGTCAGCGATTACATAAGAGTCTCTCTCTCTCTCTCTCTCTCTTTCGTTCTTTCATGCGTCTTTTTACCGCTTCGGGCTGACCAGAGCAGCCGCCACCAGCCAGCAGCTAATTAATGTCATCAGCACCTTGATTCCCCATCGGATTTTGTGTGTAATTAGCTGCTAGAGGCACAACTGCGGGTCAGAGACCGCATAAATGCTCCTGGTCATCATCTTCATCATCATTATCATTGATCATCATTACCATTGTCATCCAGAGTCATGAGTCATGAATCATGTGTCCAAAGTTCTTCGTTTGTTATTCTTTTTATAGAGACAATTGCCGACTGCTTTTGGTAATCCTATTTAATGATATTTGTTTCTGTTTGGCTCTGTTTCTGGCTCTGGCTGTGGCTTCTGGCCATCTCTGGCTCTGGCTATTACGCATGCGATGTCCGAAACTGAAACCGTTACTACAATTATTTCGGTTACGCGCTGCGATTTCATAGGTGTTTCGGTATTCAGAGCGGGATCTTCGGATGGGTTTTGGACTTGTGATTTTTTTTTTGGGGGTTCTGGGGTTCGTTCACCTGCTGAAGCCAGCGCGAAATTAATTGTTTGCTTGTGCTCTTCCGGGATTAGGTCAACGCATAACGACAATCCATTTGGATGGAGTCCAGTACTTCATCAGCCGGATGAATCCGTATTCGCCGGAACTGAACTACTTCCTGGCCTACCAGTACTGCCGCTCCTTGGGCCTGCAGCTGGCCTCGTTCGAGACGAAGGAGAAGGCCGAATCGATGACCACGTATTTGAAGAACGCCGGCTACGGCAACTACGATTTCTGGACCTCCGGAAATCGCCTGGGCACGGGCATGTTCCTATGGATGAGCACTGGTTTACCCTTCAATGCCACCTTTGACTTCTTCGAGAACTCGGCGGACGCCATCCAGGCCGGTCTCCTCGATCCCGTCGATCACAACAGCAACACCTCGCCCCAGCGCACCGCCCGCGACAGGTAAGTACGCCAGGAAGAGACGCCATCCTCCCTGTCCTGTCCCCCCAGTATGTATCTCTCCTTACATCGCTCTCCGTCTTCTCCATCCTCCATTCCATCTCGAACTATAGCAGCAGTGGCGCCGAGAAGGGATGCGTGATCCTGAAGCAGCCCACGCTCAAGTGGATGCCCGAGGACTGCTCGGCCGTCAAGGACTTCATTTGCGAGCAGACCCGCTGCTACTACTACAACTACGGCAGCATCCCGGTCTCGTCTGCGCAGGGGTAAGGACACTAGACCACGGCAGCCACTAAGCGAACAGAAAGAGCGCGAATAAGATCAAGCCAGAATTCAGAGACAGACAGAAGAGCAGAGAAGAGCAGAGAAGAGAAGAGAAGAGAGAAGGAGCAGAGAAGAACGAAGAAAGAACCATATTCATAAATGCAATAAACAAATTTAAATATACTATAATTAAAGTTAATTAATTCGCTATACGAACGGCCCGCCAGCGGCAGCTAAACAAATCTCCCTAATTAAGTAAATCGAGCACACAAACACACAAACACACACACACCACACATAGACACAAACACACATATTTATACACATAGATACGATCGAAATCGAATTTGAATTCGAGAGATAACGCAAGGATAACCTGATTAAACGAAAGTTAATTTAGTTGACCACAAACACACACACACAAACACAAACACACACGTAATACCCACACACATGCACACACACACAAATACAGAGACAGAGACAGAGTGCGAATCTACATAAATGTGATTCCGATTCCCAGTCCGAACAAAAGATATTTGCCAAAAGAAAACAAAAAACTGAAACTCAAAAATAGGTGAGCTAAACCCCAAATCGTTACAAATCTACCATAACTACACACACACAAATGCACGCAGGCAGACACACACACACAAACACACAGGGTGCCTGTGTGTGTGTGTGTGTGTGTGCCTGCGTGTCAATCTATGCATACATCTATAAAGATTACATCTAAAGACTAAAGACTAATGCGAAGCTCTTAGCTAACTTCTTACTAACGTCCCACCCAAAAAAAAACGAAAAACGTTCTAGATGTCCGAGATTTTTCACAATCCATCAAAATTTACACAGTTTTCATTCGAAAAGAAAAAACTATCAAAAGAACTCTTCCTTGTAGACGCCAATGCGATAACCGAACCAAGAAAATTAAAGCAATCTGAAGAGATATTTCGAGAAATTACTTATTTTGAAACCTATTTTAAAACTGAAATTACATCAGGAGAAATCTTACTGCAGCTGCAACCAGTTCTATCCCATTTGATTCCACTTAGAAATTCCTTTTTTATTCAGAGATCCGATCCTGTCTCAGATTGCATTAACTTTTCCCCCAGTTCGATTCCATATGAGCGCCGAGCCAAAAGAATCTCGCATAAGATCTAAAACTCTAAATACTCTACGTAATATTTTTTGTTTGGTGGTTTGGGGCTTAGCTTCCTTAGATGTTCTCGCCTCTTGTTGCTGTTGTTGTTGCTGTTGCTGTTGTTGCTGTTGTCGTTGTGGTTGTCATGATGATTTGTGTTCAACTAACTAACTTTAGTATAAGCAGCATAGAGCTCGAATTTTCGCACTAACCACGCCCACCGACCGCCACTCTACCGTGGCCCCCCTGTGCCTCTGTCAAGCAGCAAAACTCAAATGGAATCTGTTTTCGTTCTCTTCTCTTCCTTCTCCGCCAACGCCGTGCCACAACAGACGTCCCATCACCTCGACCACGCCCAGAACGCCTGCCGCACTGATGCATCTGCATGCCGCCCACACCACCACGCCCCTGCCCCTGCTCATGTCCACCACCGGAGGCCTGTACACGGCCGCCAAGGCCAAGTCGTCGCCAGCGATTGTCCAGCGCCTGGCCGAGGAGGCCAGCTCGCCGTCGTTCCACTCCTTCAAGCTGAACCAGGATCGCTCGCTGACCGACAAGGATGCCATTGACGTGGAGGTGGACGACCAGGACGCGGACATGGATGCCGAGGAGCACGAAGAGCACGAGCAGGAGCACGAGGCAGAGAGCGACGGCGATGTGGAGGGCGACCATGACGATCATGACGGGGACAATGACAACTTCAGCGAGCATGCCCGCGAGCTGATCGGCGATGGAGAGGGCGATGACATCAAGGAGCATGTCTTCCCGCTGCACGACAACGAACTGCACCACGAGATGCACTCCATTGAAGAGGTTCAGCAGCAGCTGCAGCACCACGATGACGATGCCGCACCAGCACCTGCCGCCGTCGCCGTCGCCGCCGAAGAGAGTGTCAGCGTTGAGCATGAGGCGGAGACTGACGGGGACACTGAGCCGGAAGCAGAAGCCGATTCGGAGGCCGAGTCCCAGGCACCTGGACAGGCCAGTGAGGCGCTGCCGAGCTCCACAGAGTCGCCGGCCGCAGCCGCCATCGAGGAGCGCATCAAGCAGATTGCCCAGGACTTCCAGAAGATGGCCAGCTCGCAGGAGATGCAGACTCCGTCCAAGGAGGAGACTCCGTCGCCCCAGCAGTCGCTCTCGCTGAACGACCTGATACGCACCCTGCGCCCCAACGAACAGCAGATCATACCCCAGATCGACTCCGACTACTCGAACGCCATGCGGGTTCTGGGCAAGACCCTCGTGCCCAACAACTAGGCGTCCCCGCTGGCATTGGCCTCCCTCCATTAGCATCCACTAGACTAAGTTGTGTGTGTTTGGGTCTGGGGCCCACCGACTGTCCCACCCACTGGGGGATCGGGTTCCACTGAGGAACGAGCATTTTCAAGAGCCGGCCGGATAACGTCCGAAAATGTCGCTTCTCTCTGCGGACCCATCCCCAAAGCAGCCTGGGCGGTCCGCGGGCCCCCGTAGAAATTTCCGATCCACACTGATCATTCCACTAGCATATCGAGCAACGAGCAACGAGAGATTAAAGGAGCTAAGACACTATTCTATATATAAATACGATATATTGTATGCTTTAATTGTATGACAACCACCACAAAAAAAACAAAAAAACAAAAGGAAACTCTTGATTAAATAAAAACTACTCTGTAAAATTAACAATCTACTTATATAATATTATGTGAAAGATGGGGAATGTCTGCACATCCAAGACGGGAACTGATTCGAGAAGTGGATTACACTCGATCGAACGGATGATGGGTTCTTAAAGTAACTGTGAAATGATTGAAAGATCATCAAATGCCTCCAATAAAACTGTTACGAGTGTCAGTAAACCTCTTAGAGGATGATTCTAATCTCGTCATAGAACATCGTTGGATCGTTGGATTGGATCCGTTCATATTCCAGAACAGATGCTCGTGTGCTATAACGGCTCTGGGGACTTGTCTTGGCCATGAAGAAATCATAAAGTGGTTGGTGGAGGGGGGAGGGGGATTTATTTGGCTTAGTCGAAAAGAAGATGAAAGCCAATAATCGTAAATTAACTGCTCAGGCTCTAAAAACTGAAGTATGTTTGGGGTTTCTTTTATTGCAGCTGCCCCAGAGGCGGTCCACCTCCCCCTCCCCCGCGGTAGAAGCGGGCCAGAAAGAACAAATAAATTCGTTGGCAGGGCAGGCTTACATCACTTGGTTGGGTCGTGGTCCCAGTCGCGTTTGCGGTCGTGGTCGTGGTCTGGTCTCTTCCTCCGTCTGTCCAGTCGATGTCTTCTGTGTCTGCATTCAAATCTGCAAATCATCTTTCTTAATTTAAAGAGGATTTCGAGACGCGAACGCAGACGCAGACGCATCACATCAAGTTTTATGTGTGTCGGTGTCGTTCAACAATTGGATAAAGATGAAGATGGAGCTGCGGCTGTGGCTGTGGCTGTGGCCGGCCAGCGGCCTGGCTGTGGACACAACACATTAACCAGAAGATCCCCGAGGTGGCTTGTGTAGATACAACCCAAAGGTACCAGAGTAAGCCTCCCTGGCACCGCCCCTGCCCCATGCCCACCTGCTGCTGCTGCTTCTGCTGCTGCCCACCTCCATCGTCTTCCTCCATCTTCAGCTCCACCTTCGCCCTGACGCAGACGAGAGTGACTTCGTTTGAAGTTCTGTTTTGTTGACTGATGTTGTTGCTGTTGCTTTTGTTGCTGCTTTTGTTGCTGCTTTTGCTGAAAGTGGTTAATGAAAGAAGCACACACACAGACACTCGCACGCACACATGCAAACATGCACGTACACATGTATAAGGTGTATGCCAGTCGGAGCAGGCAGATGTGAAGACAACCTTGAAATGTATAGCAGAGTCCAACGAACGAATATAAAACAAAAAAATGGTTCTGTTCTCCTCTTTGTACATACGAGTACCCCAAGAACTTGAGGAGCATTCCTTGGGTAAGAACAGTAAGCAAGTAACTGCTAACTGGAAGATGAATCCCTGGGGAATGGCAGTCGGCATCCGTGATAACGAACGAAAGCAAAAGTGCGCGCATGCGCCCGATATGGGTGTTATTTATAACTCCCCTCCAATCCGCACAAAGAGCACCTGATCTCAGGCGAAATGATTCAGTTCCACGCGGAAGTATACGAAGGAATTGCCCAAAAAGAGAGAAAGTTCCGACTTTGCCGAATTATATAAAGGAATCGCTCTGGCTTCCAGAATCATTGCCAGCGAAACCATTGCCTTGAAAGGACCAAATCCAACCCAGCAGCAAAATGAAAGTTACTCTGATCGTCACATTCCTAGCCTCCCTGGCCCTCTCGCTGGCCCTGCCCCAGGTGGGACATGGATCCGTCAATGGACCCAGCGGCGTAAGTATAAACTCTGACCCGAAACATGGGAATATCTTGGCTAATCTTCCGAATGATTCATTGCGTTCAGCGCTTTGCCATGACCCGGGACTGGGCACTGCCGCCAGTGGACCTTCAGAAGCCCATCGTTTTCCTGCGCGAGGCCACGCCCATTCACGAAGAGCCCCAGGAGTCGCGCTCCGTGCAGACACGACGACGCCTGACTGCCTGAGTTGCCGAGTTCCCTTAGCCCATAGAATGTGCTACTAGAATTAATAGTTTCGTGCCAATAAATTGATTAATATTAAATTGTATTCAAATTTCACACCCCGCCGCAAGTCAGTCAATGCATAATCGAAGGCGAAGCCCAAGCCGATCCATGGCAGACGACAGAGCATAACCCACCTGAATGAATATTCATGGAACGGATAGTTTTGTTTTGTTGACATAATTAACGCAGGTCTTTGGTGTCGTAGGAGAAAACGGGTTTGCATGGAGGGGAGTTCCCTCAAGGGAAACCAAATTAGTGTCGGGTTGTCTTGGGGTGTCTTCGTGGAAGCGCTGTTCGGGATCAGGTTAGAATCAGACCGAGCTCTGCTCGATTCCATCCTCCCAAGCCGGCTACTGTTTGTTTGTATTGCTTTAATTAACAGTAAGTCAGTCAGTCAGTCCCCCCCCGCCCCACCATCCCCACAAGCCCCCTAACGGGAGTAATAATAAATGTTAATGACTGAGAGCTGAGATTAGATATATTATTTTTGCATATTTTTGAATACATACGTATACGTGTAGGCATTACGTATACGCAGCGATACAAGTTTTGTCTTGGAGTAGTAGCTCATCTAATTGAATTTGCATGATAGCGCCATATGCGCATCTTGGCTATCAGATCGGTTAGATCGCTGAGATCGCTGAGATGGCTTAGATCGGTGGCTATAAAAGCGCCAGTCTGGGGACCGCGCTCACACCATTAGTGTTGGTCGATCGCCCGAGAAAGGTTAGTCTCTATATTCTTCCTGCGATCCATAAAGCGAACACAAGACTTGTTTCGACTGTAAAGTTTATTTCTGTCTCTGCTGCAAGTGAATTTTTAGTGCTGTCCAGGGATCTGGATCTGTCCAGATCGGATTATCTTGTGTGCAGTAACACTCAATTGCCTTGAACTTGACAACGAGTTTTCGAGATCTTCCGGTTTTGCCTGTGCCGCCAAAGTTACCTTACCTTGCCCCTTATGATACGTGTGCATAAACATCGTCGTTTAAAATCAGCCTTATCTTGCCGATTAAGTGTGTTAATTAAAATCATGATTACGTTTTGGAAGCCGCATTCAAGTCCAAATTCATTATGGTGGTTGTAAAACAGCAAAGTGGTACCATCAAGTCATAAATCAGAATTGCAAAGATCATATTATACAAGTTCGAGATCAATTTTTCTTCAATTGTTTTCGATTCTTCCCAAACCGCTCCACAACTCAAACAGTTCGCATGGATATATGCTGTAAAATTATAGCTATATTCGAATTCTGTATAATCATGAATTGCTAGACTTGGGATAAACTCAGACCCAAACTCGTACTCGTACTCGCATTGTTTGAGGGGGTAGCAAGGTAGACAAGTTTATTAGGCGTCAAATCTACTTGTCTAATCATTTTGTGATGATAGCTATATAAGCTCGGACTAGCGATAGAACCCAAACATTTGTACGGATCAAGTGAACGGGTGAGGCTGGGCAAATGGGAATAACAGTGACGTAACAAAATGATGATTTGAGATTGGAAATGATCAGTACATACATCTCAATCATCTAATAAGTATGAGATAATCGCACTTAATTGACAACTGACAGCGCAGAGATCTTCTGTGTTTTCCCAATAAAACGTTATACTATACGACTATAACTAGTACATGTACTAATCAAGTTCTATAAAACTTCTTCTTTACAGATCATAATGAAGATTCTGTTGGTGCTTCCCCTGTTTGTGGCCTTGGTTTCCGCCCAGTTTGGCGGATTCCGAGGTGGTCTGGGTGGCAATCCCCTGGGCGGAGCCCTCTCAAATGCGGCCAACAGGGTTCAGCAGGGAATCTCCAACATTGCCAGTCAACTGCCTTCACCGCCGCAGCTCTCGAATGTGCAGAACTTTGGCGATTTCTTGGTAAGTCCTCCAACATAGACCGAGGGAGAGAATGAGAGAGAGGGAGAACCATATTGAGATTACTGTCTTTCTCAGGCGCAATCCGGCAAGAAGTATCTGTCCGCTGCAGACCAGGCCCTGCACGAGGGCGTCTTCGCGGGACGCAAGAACTTGGTGGATGCTGGCAACAGTGCCTTTGCCAGTGGCAAATCCAGCTTCAAGATGGCCGTGAATGCTTTTTCGGACCTGACCAACCTGGAGTTCCTCTCGCAGCTGACTGGCCTCCGAAAATCGTCGCAGGGAGAGTAGGTTCATCGAAAACTGGAATCTCTCTTGCCTTTATTAATGTCATAATCATTCCGCAGATCGAAGGCCACAGCCAGTCGAAAGCTGGCCAATGTGCCTGCAGGAGCCAGAATCCCAGAATCCTTCGATTGGCGCCAGAAGGGAGGCGTTACTTCGGTGAAGTTCCAGGGCACTTGCGGATCGTGCTGGGCCTTTGCCACCACCGGTGCCATTGAGGGGCATGTCTTCCGAAAGACCGGCACCCTGCCGAATCTGTCCGAGCAGAATCTGGTCGATTGCGGTACCCTGGACTTTGGTCTGAACGGGTGCGATGGCGGTTTCCAGGAGTACGCTATGGCATTCATCAACGAGGAGCAGAAGGGCTTGTCCAAGGCCGATGGTTACCCCTACATAGACAACAAGGACACGTGCAAGTACAGCAGCAAACTGTCGGGTGCGCAGATCACCGGCTTCGCCACCATTCCGCCCAAGGACGAGACTCTCATGAAGAAGGTGATCGCCACTCTGGGCCCCCTGGCCTGCTCCCTGAACGGCCTGGAGAGTCTGCTGCTGTACGAGAGCGGAATCTACGCCGACGAAAAGTGCAACGAGGGTGAGCCGAATCACTCGGTCCTGGTTGTGGGCTATGGCTCGGAGAAGGGACAGGACTACTGGATTGTCAAGAACTCGTGGGACAAGGTATGGGGCGAGGAAGGCTACTTCCGCTTGCCCCGTGGCAACAACTTCTGCGGCATTGCCCTCGAGTGCACCTACCCCATAGTTTAGTTATACTAAAACTAGTCCCAGCTTGTAACTAAACGAATCAATAACAAAAATATACCTAAAAGATATGAGATTACGATCTACCCTTCTCCCTGGAACTTTATATTTGATAAAGAGCTGTCTACTATTGCTGTTTGCCTGCGGAAATCAGATCCTAGGATTGGCAGACTAGCATTCCAAACAAAAGGATATATCTACCTACATATATCTTTTCACCCAAGTTTTTTATTGGTATTTTAAATCAATTAAAACACAACTATATTTATATCGCGACGTCTATAAAATTAGAAACAGTTGCACAGCCGCCATGTTTAATTCTAGGAAATTGTAAACATTTTAGGGAATTCTTTAGGGATTAATCCTTTGCCAAGACAAAGTGCCGTGGCGTGGCATTTTCAAGCGCAATGCATATTTCAAATCGTCGCGCCATGCTATCGATATGGCGATACATTGCTATTTTTGTATTTTTGTTTTGTATATCGGCGCAAAAAAAGAAAATAAATTTTCAATTTCCATTGTATGGAAAAAATGAAAAAGTTGTTTACAAACAAACACCCTGTTATGTCTATGTTAATTTAACATTGTTTTGACCATTAACCATTAACATTCGTGCTGTTAGGCGCGAATATATCTGCTTCTAAATCGTATTGCAATTCATTAATTTTCCAAAAATGCCATTAATGCCGGATATGCAGAGAAAATCCGAATTCTCTATTGTCGTTACAGAGGTATGTTAATTTAGCAGAGCAGCGAGCTAACAGAGAATGAAAATGAATGGCCTATTTTCGTATTTTTCATCGGTATATTTACGGTACATTTTGGAACTGAGACGGTATATTTCTTAGGTTCAAACGGTATATTTGATATCACTGATATCAATAGAGTACCATCCCTAGTTCGACAACAATAATAAAAAGAATATTACAAATTAACTCAATTGGCAAAAATTAAACGATATTAGGAGTGACAGAGGAGAGTTCATGTGCAAATCAAGGGTACTGCCATGAGAATGGCGACTGTGCGTCAAATAGAAGGCCAGCGAGCATCATTTTTCCTGCAGGTGTGTGTGTCTGAAGCAGAATTCTGTGTTTTGGTCAGCGGACCAGCACCAGCCCACTTTTGAGAAAGTGGGCGTTGTCACCCTTTTGCAAATCCATCCGGTGGCTCATTTGTTTTGTTCACTTGTACCCCAATGTGTATCCCAATGTCGACCTTCCCTCTCCTCTTCCAGAAATGTGCTCGATAGTGCAAGTGCATAGAGTTTAATCCAAAGAAGGGTCATTTCGCATTTTACCAACCAACCAATCAACCACCACACGCGCACAGCCAAAGACAACCTCCTAATCGTCTATACCCCATCCGACTAACGACTAACCACCATGGACGAAGACATTATGAATGCTGTAGAATCTCTTTTCGGTAAGGACGTTAAGATTGTGGATTGCGAGACCTCGTCCTCCGTGCAGCAGGAGGAGGTGCTGCTGATCAACGGTGTGCCCGTCAAGTTGGATGGCATACCGGCGGACGATGCGAGGGCCATCAAGGCCGCGCTGCTCGATGGACAGATGCCGTCGGTGGAGCATTTGAATCAGTTGTTGTTTCGCGCCGGCCTGGCTCAGCAACCCATCGAGGTGGAAACGTCGCTGACAGTCAAGTCTTCCCTGACGACCACCGAGGAGGTGCTAGTCTCTCGCAACGGACAGATTCTGGACGAACGCACCGTGGAGACCAAGGAGCACTTCAATCATCAGTCGCATCAAAAGGAAATCTGGCATCCCATCAAACAGCACTCGGCGCTGGCTCGTGCCACTCCCGAGAACGCACTCAAATATGGAATGAATTCGAATTCCACGCTGGCCTCGCAGGCCACCGACTCTGACGAGTCTCCGACTCTATCTGACTGCGACGGAAATAATAAAGGTGAGTGTAAAGGTGACATCATGCAATCGACTGTACACCAACTACAATCGTCTTTGTAACCCAACAGCTTGGCAAGAAGTCGCATCGGGCCCAAATGATTGACTTCTGGGTTGAGACTGCCCTGGAGTGCTTCAACACGGGCAACTTCAACAGCCTGATGGCCATTCTTACGGCCCTCAACTTGACTGCCATAGCGCGTCTCAAGAAAACTGTAGGTTCCTTTAACTCTAAGTCTCTCTGACAAACTAGTAATCATATAAAACCTATCTTTCAGTGGGCCAAAGTGCAGACGACTAAATTCGAGGGACTAGAGCTTCAAATGGATCCCAGCTCGAACTTCCTCAATTACCGGTCGACCATGAAGGCAGCCGTCTGGCGCTCGGAGCGGGAGATGGCCAACAAAATCGAGCGTGCCGTCATACCGTTCTTCTCGCTGTTCCTCAAGGACCTCCACGCCATAAACGAAAGCCACGAAACAAAGTGAGTAATCCTCGATGCTGACCACTGATTTGGAGATAATTAATTCAAATATTATATTTATGCAGACTGGCCGACGGAAACCTAAACTTTGAGAAGTGCAGACTCTTCGGCACCCAATTGAACAACTTTTTCAAGTGGCAACGGCTGGACTGTCCCTACGAGCAGGTGGCAAATGTAGTGGCATATTTGCAGAAGGCCGAAGCCCTGTCGGAGAATCTACTGATGAAGGCCTCTTACGAATGCGAGCCGCCGGACAATGCCGAGGAGAAGGATCATTACAAAACGCTGAAATCTGAAAGCTGGCCAATGTGCCTGCAGGAGCCAGAATCCCAGAATCCTTCGATTGGCGCCAGAAGGGAGGCGTTACTTCGGTGAAGTTCCAGGGCACTTGCGGATCGTGCTGGGCCTTTGCCACCACCGGTGCCATTGAGGGGCATGTCTTCCGAAAGACCGGCACCCTGCCGAATCTGTCCGAGCAGAATCTGGTCGATTGCGGTACCCTGGACTTTGGTCTGAACGGGTGCGATGGCGGTTTCCAGGAGTACGCTATGGCATTCATCAACGAGGAGCAGAAGGGCTTGTCCAAGGCCGATGGTTACCCCTACATAGACAACAAGGACACGTGCAAGTACAGCAGCAAACTGTCGGGTGCGCAGATCACCGGCTTCGCCACCATTCCGCCCAAGGACGAGACTCTCATGAAGAAGGTGATCGCCACTCTGGGCCCCCTGGCCTGCTCCCTGAACGGCCTGGAGAGTCTGCTGCTGTACGAGAGCGGAATCTACGCCGACGAAAAGTGCAACGAGGGTGAGCCGAATCACTCGGTCCTGGTTGTGGGCTATGGCTCGGAGAAGGGACAGGACTACTGGATTGTCAAGAACTCGTGGGACAAGGTATGGGGCGAGGAAGGCTACTTCCGCTTGCCCCGTGGCAACAACTTCTGCGGCATTGCCCTCGAGTGCACCTACCCCATAGTTTAGTTATACTAAAACTAGTCCCAGCTTGTAACTAAACGAATCAATAACAAAAATATACCTAAAAGATATGAGATTACGATCTACCCTTCTCCCTGGAACTTTATATTTGATAAAGAGCTGTCTACTATTGCTGTTTGCCTGCGGAAATCAGATCCTAGGATTGGCAGACTAGCATTCCAAACAAAAGGATATATCTACCTACATATATCTTTTCACCCAAGCTTTTTATTGGTATTTTAAATCAATTAAAACACAACTATATTTATATCGCGACGTCTATAAAATTAGAAACAGTTGCACAGCCGCCATGTTTAATTCTAGGAAATTGTAAACATTTTAGGGAATTCTTTAGGGATTAATCCTTTGCCAAGACAAAGTGCCGTGGCGTGGCATTTTCAAGCGCAATGCATATTTCAAATCGTCGCGCCATGCTATCGATATGGCGATACATTGCTATTTTTGTATTTTTGTTTTGTATATCGGCGCAAAAAAAGAAAATAAATTTTCAATTTCCATTGTATGGAAAAAATGAAAAAGTTGTTTACAAACAAACACCCTGTTATGTCTATGTTAATTTAACATTGTTTTGACCATTAACCATTAACATTCGTGCTGTTAGGCGCGAATATATCTGCTTCTAAATCGTATTGCAATTCATTAATTTTCCAAAAATGCCATTAATGCCGGATATGCAGAGAAAATCCGAATTCTCTATTGTCGTTACAGAGGTATGTTAATTTAGCAGAGCAGCGAGCTAACAGAGAATGAAAATGAATGGCCTATTTTCGTATTTTTCATCGGTATATTTACGGTACATTTTGGAACTGAGACGGTATATTTCTTAGGTTCAAACGGTATATTTGATATCACTGATATCAATAGAGTACCATCCCTAGTTCGACAACAATAATAAAAAGAATATTACAAATTAACTCAATTGGCAAAAATTAAACGATATTAGGAGTGACAGAGGAGAGTTCATGTGCAAATCAAGGGTACTGCCATGAGAATGGCGACTGTGCGTCAAATAGAAGGCCAGCGAGCATCATTTTTCCTGCAGGTGTGTGTGTCTGAAGCAGAATTCTGTGTTTTGGTCAGCGGACCAGCACCAGCCCACTTTTGAGAAAGTGGGCGTTGTCACCCTTTTGCAAATCCATCCGGTGGCTCATTTGTTTTGTTCACTTGTACCCCAATGTGTATCCCAATGTCGACCTTCCCTCTCCTCTTCCAGAAATGTGCTCGATAGTGCAAGTGCATAGAGTTTAATCCAAAGAAGGGTCATTTCGCATTTTACCAACCAACCAATCAACCACCACACGCGCACAGCCAAAGACAACCTCCTAATCGTCTATACCCCATCCGACTAACGACTAACCACCATGGACGAAGACATTATGAATGCTGTAGAATCTCTTTTCGGTAAGGACGTTAAGATTGTGGATTGCGAGACCTCGTCCTCCGTGCAGCAGGAGGAGGTGCTGCTGATCAACGGTGTGCCCGTCAAGTTGGATGGCATACCGGCGGACGATGCGAGGGCCATCAAGGCCGCGCTGCTCGATGGACAGATGCCGTCGGTGGAGCATTTGAATCAGTTGTTGTTTCGCGCCGGCCTGGCTCAGCAACCCATCGAGGTGGAAACGTCGCTGACAGTCAAGTCTTCCCTGACGACCACCGAGGAGGTGCTAGTCTCTCGCAACGGACAGATTCTGGACGAACGCACCGTGGAGACCAAGGAGCACTTCAATCATCAGTCGCATCAAAAGGAAATCTGGCATCCCATCAAACAGCACTCGGCGCTGGCTCGTGCCACTCCCGAGAACGCACTCAAATATGGAATGAATTCGAATTCCACGCTGGCCTCGCAGGCCACCGACTCTGACGACCGTCCGGTGAATCCCCTGGGTCGTCAGCTGAACGAAACCTTCTCGAATGCTTCGCTTATGTCCTCCAGTTCGGCCATAACCGGCTCGGATCAGGTGATTGGCTCCGTTTCATCCACCACAGTTGGCGACAAGAGCTCGAATATTAGCAGCTGCGACTCTGGCCATGACGGCCTCTTCCACAGCGTCTCCATGAGTGCGCCCTGGTCGCATCCCCGCGACACTCTGACAGACTCCATGTACTGTGACATTCCCAGCTCGGCAGATGAGGCAGATGCAGTCTCCATACTCGTAAGATTGTACCCCATGTCATCTCCTTTATTGCTTTTCTAATCCGTTTCCTTTCAGAACACCCATCTCCAAATCACAGAGCCATGTGACGTAGTAGCCGTAGATTGCCAAACACCGCCAGCTTACGCCAAAGACATGCCCAAGACCGGCAGCCTGGACTCGCTGGTCAGCCTCCTGACCAGCAGCCAGAACAAAGAAATTGTGTTCACATTTTTGGTTTGCGGCCGTCTGTTCCTGCCTCCGCAAGAGCTGCTTATGCGCATCGTCGACAAGTGGCATGCAAAGCCCGATGCACTGTTGCGTCTCCTTAAGGAATGGCTTGACATTTGCCCCAACGATTTTCGGAACGAAGCAGTGCTCCAGGAGCTGGAGAAGCAGCAAAAAGACGTGGCATTGGCTGCCTTTTTAGACGATATTTCTCAGTCTCAGGACCAGCGGAATGCAAGGGGACGCACACAACTGCAGTATCTGCTGGCCAAGCAATCGTCGGGCAGCTCTCTGGGACGACAAAGCAGTATTAAGTCATTGAAACGTTTCGCCGCCAACGTCTACAAAACGGACAATGTGCTCAACAATTGCAGCAGCCCCTTCGAATTGGCCCACCAACTGTATGCCATCGAGTATGCCTATGTGTCGCAAATACGTCTGGAGGAATTTGTGGAAATACTTTCCCAGGGTGAACTTAAGTCGTGCATGTTGCAGACCAAGGCAGGCACCTTGGGCTCCAATTGCATCAGTCACGTAACCATCGGCAGCTATGTGCAGTGGTTTAATCAGTTGAGCTATCTGACTGCGACGGAAATAATAAAGGTGAGTGTAAAGGTGACATCATGCAATCGACTGTACACCAACTACAATCGTCTTTGTAACCCAACAGCTTGGCAAGAAGTCGCATCGGGCCCAAATGATTGACTTCTGGGTTGAGACTGCCCTGGAGTGCTTCAACACGGGCAACTTCAACAGCCTGATGGCCATTCTTACGGCCCTCAACTTGACTGCCATAGCGCGTCTCAAGAAAACTGTAGGTTCCTTTAACTCTAAGTCTCTCTGACAAACTAGTAATCATATAAAACCTATCTTTCAGTGGGCCAAAGTGCAGACGACTAAATTCGAGGGACTAGAGCTTCAAATGGATCCCAGCTCGAACTTCCTCAATTACCGGTCGACCATGAAGGCAGCCGTCTGGCGCTCGGAGCGGGAGATGGCCAACAAAATCGAGCGTGCCGTCATACCGTTCTTCTCGCTGTTCCTCAAGGACCTCCACGCCATAAACGAAAGCCACGAAACAAAGTGAGTAATCCTCGATGCTGACCACTGATTTGGAGATAATTAATTCAAATATTATATTTATGCAGACTGGCCGACGGAAACCTAAACTTTGAGAAGTGCAGACTCTTCGGCACCCAATTGAACAACTTTTTCAAGTGGCAACGGCTGGACTGTCCCTACGAGCAGGTGGCAAATGTAGTGGCATATTTGCAGAAGGCCGAAGCCCTGTCGGAGAATCTACTGATGAAGGCCTCTTACGAATGCGAGCCGCCGGACAATGCCGAGGAGAAGGATCATTACAAAACGCTGAAATCTACAAAGAAATCAAACACCTAATTATTAACGACAATCCATGGGAGAAAGACGGGAACCCGACGACAATGCCATTGCCTCGCACATCTTTTTGTTGGCATTTCAATGTAGCGCATCAACAGAAACCGTAACAATAATACTTTAACACAGCAATAGTAGTGGTTAATCTGTACTTAAGCTTAAACGATGGTATATTTAAATTGCAATTGATTTATATATACACTGATGGGCATTTAATTAGAAACACCAAAAATATTCATACAAAATACTAAAGTAACCTTTTAAAAGTTGCATTTTAGGCGTTAAATACACAAAAATACATCATTTTAAAACCTCTTACTCATCATGATTGGATTGGTCTTGGTCCTCAACTCAACGAATGGTGGCAAACTTCTGGAAATCCACAGTTCCGAACTTGCCAAACAGCTCCAGGGGATAGTGTTTGCCCTCGACGGGAGCATGTATGCGAATCTGACGCATGTGGGTGTCCCGGCCGTTCTGATGATTCGAAATGACTGCGATTTGCAGCATGAATGTGCGGATGGACTTCACATTTCCGTCCTTGATGGGCACCTGCACCCAGCCGGTAGGCTCTGTAAGATCAAGCACTTGCAACTCCTGAAGGTCGTTGAAATTTGTGCCCGACCGTATGGAGATGCGTGAGGGTGTGTAACTCTCGTCCAGCTTGTAGTCGGTGTAGATGTAGATCTGGCTGATGTTTGTTCGCTTGTGGAATTGAATGTTGACCAGGTGCGGCAGTTGTCCATCTGACTGCCAGTAGGTATCCATGATGTTGTCCCGCAGCCGCTCCACCCCGAATCCTGATGTCAGACATTACAATGGGATACAACATACACAGGCTGAACGGTGAAGTTCTTACCGGGCTTACAGGAAGACAGGCTCCACACAGCTTGGGCGCCAACCTCGCGCACGAATCCAAGTCGCTCCTCGGCCAGCGGGTCCTCATCGCTGGTTGGGGCTGGATTGATCGCTATGTCCTCATCCATTGAGGACGTCATGATGAGCGCAGCTATCTTTGAGTCTTTTTATTATTCCTATTTACTTAAGTTTACTATAATTTTAGTTTTTGCATTCTGAATTCCACTTTCCAGCACTACTACTATTAGACGCGGAAATCAGCTGTGACACTAACCATACGATATATAGACACGACACTTCATACATTGAAAATGTCCGCACCACAACCAGGCATCAGCTACACCCGGGCATCAGCTACACCAGTCGTGAGAGTGTATGTGTGCACATGTATTCTCACTTAATTTGCGTGTTGTGCATTTTGTCATGGCATTTTGAAAATCCAAGGAAAAATAACGGAAAATAGAACAAAAACATATGTATCACGAATGAAACAAAAACTGTTGTTGTAAAGAAAGGGAAGTTTTATTTTAGTAAATATTTTATTAAAAAAAAACTTCAATCAATATTTAATGTCTTATATCGTCAAACAATAGTTCGAAAATAGCTCAAATTTTCCGAAGGTTCCTTCAAAAGGTACACTTTTTACCACATCTATTTCAGAGTATATGCTTTACTTATCCGGATAATATACATAGTTATATCGGTGCTGCCACAGATCGAATTCCACCTGATATGCTTTGATAATCTGTGGCACCACCCCAACCCCACAGATTATGGGAATCCATTTGTGGTTCAATGGGATTTCTAAAACTTGCAAAATACTACACATGCATCTACTACTACAAGTTCTACCATTAACTGACCCATTTAAGAGTCGTTTAGAGAGGGTTCCAATACAGTTCCAGTATCCAGCGGATACAATATGTCCTGTATCCAGCGGATACCATTTGTGGCTATTGTGGTTCTTTAGGACGTTGATGTGCAATGACTGCACCAGCAAGTGGCCCAAGCGAACCCAGCAGATGGCTGGCCAACCGACCGAGGAGCGCTGCCGCATTTTGATTGGGAAGTATTACGCTTAATAAAACACCAAGTACTACGACGGTTAAATCTGAAAAAGAGCCCCCAGTACGTGAAAGTGAAGCTTGTAAGAACTGCATAGAACTCCCATGATGTTGCATCCAAGACAAATATCCGACCCGACCCCACCTGAAACAATAATGTAACTATCATACCGGAATAAATCCACTGTTCAAAACAAAAAAGCCTTTAAATGAAAAACGAGTGCAAGAAGGAGATAATATAATATATAAAAGATAATAAATATAATATAATAATATATAGAAGGATAAATAAATAAATAAAATAAGAAAATATGTGAAAGGCAATCGAAAGAAGAAGGCGGAGATAATATAATATATGTATGTATGTGTCTGTATAAGCTAAAAAGATAATAAATAAATAAATAAATAAAATAAGAAAATATGTGAAAGGCAATCTAAAGAAGAATCAGTATAAGGAGTAAACCAAAACAGAGAGACTCACCTGATCCCATAATTATAAAGTGAAGCGTTGAATATTACTTGCTATTTCCTTTTGTTGCATTGCTGTAGTTTGATGTTTGTCGTTTGCACACATAAACACAAAAACACACATAAAAAAAAATCAAAAATTAATTATCACATACATATGTATGTACACCTTGCCCTGCGTTTCGCTGTGTATTCCTGCCGCAATGGTGCCGCCTTCTAGGTCTTGCCGCTCTACTCCGCTCACTCGCACTTTCACTCACCACAAGCATTTAGATTGCCTTTGTAATTCCTACACTTTTCACATATTATTTCAATTTATGTATTATTCAAGTAATTATTCATTTATTTCAATTTATTTATAAGTAAATATTTATATCAATATATTTCTTTTATTTATTTCATTTTACTATTTATCTGTTATTAAAAAAATAAAATGATCACATACACCTGGCACTGCGTGTCGCCTTGTACGCCTTGCCGCTCCTTATAGTACAAATTTGTATTTTACACTCGCACTTTCATTCACATTTTATCCACATATTGTTTGGGTGGTTTCACTTTGCATTTCAATTTAGTTATTTTTCATTTAATTATTTCGATTTATTTATAATTATTTTATTATTTATTTATTTAAATTTGTTAACTATTCATTTATTTCAATTCACTTGTTATAATTTAGATGTATTTATTATTATTTGGTATTATAATTTGATTAGAAAAATAATTTACATTTAGGCGTCGCCGTCGCGATTCGCCGTCGGGAAACACACGATTTGATTTTCCGTTTTTATGACCGCTTGCAATGATCGTATAACTTAACACACTGAACAATAAAATAAAATAAAATAAAAATAAAAAATTCACATTTTGGCCGGCGCGCGATTCGCCGTCGGTAAACACACATTTTCCGTTTTTATGACCGCGATGGTTGGGGGGAGACTGAGCCGCACTGAGAGAGCTTTACTTCTTATTTCAGTAAAGAAGAAAAAGAACAAGAGAAAATCGTCCGCGGAGAGAATCGTCGCTCACAACTGCTGCCAAGGTATACTAAATCAAGGTATACTAAACCTTGACTGCTGCTAGGCAGACTGAAATTTAAGAAGTAAAACAGAGGGCGAGAGAGCGAGTGCGGCTACCTTGTTAAGTATGCCTTGGGTGCCGGTGATCACAGCTAACGAATGTACCTATAGTTCAAGGGCTCGCTCTCGCTCTCTTACTCAGTTTATCTTTTTCTATTAGCTCGCTGCTAAATTACCATGCCTCTGTATCGGCAGCAACGAATTTATTCTTTCTATGATAGTTAACTGTTAAATCAGTAGAGATTTGCATTGCGCTAAATACATCTATTTCCTGTATTTGGCTTACGCTCTAGAAGCGAAGAGGGAGACGAAGAGTACATAGAAAATGTAGATTACTTTGAAGAGTTCTTCTCTTTGATGCTCTCTTCCTATGCTTATGCATTGTAAGGGTGATTTTAATTATTGCGTTATTTTGTTTTTGGCGTATGCATTGTTGTTGTTGTTGCTTGCATGGGTGGAATGGGAGACGGAAAATGCGTGGATGATGTACATAAGTCAACTTGACCATAGAAAAAATATTTTAATGTGAATAGCTATGTATATTTGATCCATCTCTTCATTGCAGGTAATGCAGGGCAGACAACTAAGAGCGCACCTTTGCTGAAATAATCTGAAGGCGGCTTTTTGCAATAGGGATTTGTGTTTGCTGTTGTTGCTTTGGCTTCTTATCTGTTTGGGGCGGGGGGAGATGGGAAACGAGCGACAAAAAACTGTAACAATTTGAATAGTTCTTTTATTTGATTCTCTTTTCCTACTGCATGTGGGGACAGTACAATGCCCTGAAGTGGGGGCGCTTCAGTAAGAGCATCTTTGCTTTTGCATTATGTGAGTTCTTGTAATTGTTTTTTTGCTTTGGCGTACGCGTCGTTGTTGTTGCTGCCTGTCAATGCTTTTACATATGTACATACATAGGTGGAATGGAAGCTTGACCATAGAACAAATATTTTAATGTGAAGAGTTATTTTTGGTTCCCTCTCTTCACTGCGGGTAGTGCAGGGCAGACAATTAAGAGCGCACCTTTGCTGAAATAATCTGAAGGCGGCTTTTTGCAATAGGGATTTGTGTTTGCTGTTGTTGCTTTGGCTTCTTATCTGTTTGGGGCGGGGGGAGATGGGAAACGAGCGACAAAAAACTGTAACAATTTGAATAGTTCTTTTATTTGATTCTCTTTTCCTACTGCATGTGGGGACAGTACAATGCCCTGAAGTGGGGGCGCTTCAGTAAGAGCATCTTTGCTTTTGCATTATGTGAGTTCTTGTAATTGTTTTTTTGCTTTGGCGTACGCGTCGTTGTTGTTGCTGCCTGTCAATGCTTTTACATATGTACATACATAGGTGGAATGGAAGCTTGACCATAGAACAAATATTTTAATGTGAAGAGTTATATTTGGTTCCCTCTCTTCACTGCGGGTAGTGCAGGGCAGACAATTAAGAGCGCACCTTTGCTGAAATAATCTGAAAGCGGCTTTTTGCAATAGGGATTTGTGTGTTGTTGTTGTTGTTTTGGCTTGTGCTCTGTATGGGGAGGGGGAGATAAGCCACGAAAATTTGTAATAATTTGAATATTTCTTATTTTTGATGCTTTCCTCCTACAGCATGTGGTGTGGGTATAATGCTCTAAAGCGGGGGCAAAAGTTAAGAGAGCAGTAGCGGCCTAGGCTTTTACATTGTAGAGAGTATTTGTAATTGTTTTTTGCTGTTGTTGTTGCCTGCCAATTCTTTACATGGGTGGGAATGGGAGACGGCGAGTGCGTGGATGACGTAAGTCAGACCATAGAACTAATATTTTAAAGTGAAGAGTTAAATTTGATCCCCTCTCTTCACTGCAGGTAATGCCCTGAAGCAGGGCAAACAATTAAGAGCGCAGCTTTTCCTACAGAATCTAAGAGCGGCTATTGCAATGGGGTTTTTGTGTTTGTGGGTTATTTTGTTTTAAGAAAAAATACACAAAAAATGGCGAAAAAAAAATAGCACCACTAGCACTTTTCTTAGTGAAGCTTCTGTATTTCTCAAAATTGTCTTTGTAAAAGGCACGTATTCATTCGTTTTGACTAAGATTTCATTGTTTCTGTCATAAAAGTTAATAATAATCATTACAATGGGACGTGGAAAGAGAGATGAGAGAGAGATGAGAGATCTGACCAAAAAACTGATATTAAACGGAAAAACGTACAGAAAAGTTGGTCGATTGGTATGATATTTCAATAAAATGATTCAAAACGTCTTAAACTATGAAGAAAAGGCTGAAACACGCGGACGAAAACGTTTTATGGCCCCTCTTCATGGCAATAGACGGATTCGTCAGAGCAAGAAGGTTCCCTTTAAGTCAGCTACCGAGCTTAAAGAAGAGCTTCAAATAAATGCGATGGATCAAAAAGTTAGTACATATCTTAGTCAACATAATATAAAAGTCTGCAGCCCAAGAAAGATACCACTTTTAAACGCGACACATATTACTAAGCACATGAGGTTAGGCAGAGTTCAAGCAAATCGGACATCCCAACAATGGACGAATATTCTATGGTCAGATGAGTCCAAAGTGGATATGTTTGGTGGAAAAGGATCTCGATCATACGTTAGAGGTCCAAGGAAAGTAGAATACAAACTTTAGTACACCACAAAAACCGATAAGTATGGAGGGTATAGTGTAATGGTATGGGCCTGCTTTTTCCACTATGAAGTAGGTACACTAGGTTGGATAAAAACCATCCTGGATTAGCACGTGTAGGTGAATATCGTGGATACAGTAATGCTACCCTTTGCAGAATATGAAAATCCGCTCGTATGGGTCTTTTAACAGAACTGTGATTCCAAACACACCAACAAGAAAGCAAAGGAAGTAGCAACCGGCTTCTTGACGTAGGGCCACAGATTTTTAATGGGATCAGGTCAGGTGACTGAGCAGGCCACTCCAAAACGTTCACATAGTTTGCCATAACACATTCCTTTGAGAAATATAGAAGCTTCACTAAGAAAAGTGCTAGTGGTGCTATTTTTTTTTCGCCATTTTTTGGGTATTTTTTCTTAAAACAAAATAACCCACAAACACGAAAACCCCATTGCAATAGCCGCTCTTAGATTCTGTATGAAAAGCTGCGCTCTTAATTGTTTGCCCTGCTTCAGGGCATTACCTGCAGTGAAGAGAGGGGATCAAATTTAACTTCTCACTTTAAAATATTAGTTCTATGGTCTGACTTACGTCATCCACGCACTCGCCGTCTCCCATTCCCACCCATGTAAAGAATTGGCAGGCAACAACAACAGCGATGCATACGCCAACGCCAAAAAACAATTACAAATACTCTCTACAATATAAAAGCCTAGGCCGCTACTGCTCTCTTAACTTTTGCCCCCGCTTTAGAGCATTATACCCACACCACATGCTGTAGGAGGAAAGCATCAAATATAAGAAATATTCAAATTATTACAAATTTTCGTGGCTTATCCCCCCCTCCCCATACAGAGCACAAACCAAAACAACAACAACACACACAAATCCCTATTGCAAAAAGCCGCCTTCAGATTATTTCAGCAAAGGTGCGCTCTTAATTGTCTGCCCTGCACTACCCGCAGTGAAGAGAGGGAACCAAAAATAACTCTTCACATTAAAATATTTGTTCTATGGTCAAGCTTCCATTCCACCTATGTATGTACATATGTAAAAGCATTGACAGGCAGCAACAACAACGACGCGTACGCCAAAGCAAAAAAACAATTACAAGAACTCACATAATGCAAAAGCAAAGATGCTCTTACTGAAGCGCCCCCACTTCAGGGCATTGTACTGTCCCCACATGCAGTAGGAAAAGAGAATCAAATAAAAGAACTATTCAAATTGTTACAGTTTTTTGTCGCTCGTTTCCCATCTCCCCCCGCCCCAAACAGATAAGAAGCCAAAGCAACAACAGCAAACACAAATCCCTATTGCAAAAAGCCGCCTTCAGATTATTTCAGCAAAGGTGCGCTCTTAGTTGTCTGCCCTGCATTACCTGCAATGAAGAGATGGATCAAATATACATAGCTATTCACATTAAAATATTTTTTCTATGGTCAAGTTGACTTATGTACATCATCCACGCATTTTCCGTCTCCCATTCCACCCATGCAAGCAACAACAACAACAATGCATACGCCAAAAACAAAATAACGCAATAATTAAAATCACCCTTACAATGCATAAGCATAGGAAGAGAGCATCAAAGAGAAGAACTCTTCAAAGTAATCTACATTTTCTATGTACTCTTCGTCTCCCTCTTCGCTTCTAGAGCGTAAGCCAAATACAGGAAATAGATGTATTTAGCGCAATGCAAATCTCTACTGATTTAACAGTTAACTATCATAGAAAGAATAAATTCGTTGCTGCCGATACAGAGGCATGGTAATTTAGCAGCGAGCTAATAGAAAAAGATAAACTGAGTAAGAGAGCGAGAGCGAGCCCTTGAACTATAGGTACATTCGTTAGCTGTGATCACCGGCACCCAAGGCATACTTAACAAGGTAGCCGCACTCGCTCTCTCGCCCTCTGTTTTACTTCTTAAATTTCAGTCTGCCTAGCAGCAGTCAAGGTTTAGTATACCTTGATTTAGTATACCTTGGCAGCAGTTGTGAGCGACGATTCTCTCCGCGGACGATTTTCTCTTGTTCTTTTTCTTCTTTACTGAAATAAGAAGTAAAGCTCTCTCAGTGCGGCTCAGTCTCCCCCCAACCATCGCGGTCATAAAAACGGAAAATGTGTGTTTACCGACGGCGAATCGCGCGCCGGCCAAAATGTGAATTTTTTATTTTTATTTTATTTTATTTTATTGTTCAGTGTGTTAAGTTATACGATCATTGCAAGCGGTCATAAAAACGGAAAATCAAATCGTGTGTTTCCCGACGGCGAATCGCGACGGCGACGCCTAAATGTAAATTATTTTTCTAATCAAATTATAATACCAAATAATAATAAATACATCTAAATTATAACAAGTGAATTGAAATAAATGAATAGTTAACAAATTTAAATAAATAAATAATAAAATAATTATAAATAAATCGAAATAATTAAATGAAAAATAATAATTGAAATGCAAAGTGAAACCACCCAAACAATATGTGGATAAAATGTGAATGAAAGTGCGAGTGTAAAATACAAATTTGTACTATAAGGAGCGGCAAGGCGTACAAGGCGACACGCAGTGCCAGGTGTATGTGATCATTTTATTTTTTTAATAACAGATAAATAGTAAAATGAAATAAATAAAAGAAATATATTGATATAAATATTTACTTATAAATAAATTGAAATAAATGAATAATTACTTGAATAATACATAAATTGAAATAATATGTGAAAAGTGTAGGAATTACAAAGGCAATCTAAATGCTTGTGGTGAGTGAAAGTGCGAGTGAGCGGAGTAGAGCGGCAAGACCTAGAAGGCGGCACCATTGCGGCAGGAATACACAGCGAAACGCAGGGCAAGGTGTACATACATATGTATGTGATAATTAATTTTTGATTTTTTTTTATGTGTGTTTTTGTGTTTATGTGTGCAAACGACAAACATCAAACTACAACAATGCAACAAAAGGAAATAGCAAGTAATATTCAACGCTTCACTTTATAATTATGGGATCAGGTGAGTCTCTCTGTTTTGGTTTACTCTTTATACTGTTTCTTCTTTCGATTGCCTTTCACATATTTTCTTATTTTATTTATTTATTTATCCTTCTATATATTTTTATATTATATTTATTATCTTTTATATATTATATTATCTCCTTCTTGCACTCGTTTTTCATTTAAAGGCTTTTTGTTTTTGAACAGTGGATTTATTCCGGTATGATAGTTACATTATTGTTTCAGGTGGGGTCGGGTCGGATATTTGTCTTGGATCATATGTAAGGTGCAACATCATGGGAGTTCTATGCAATTCTTAAAAGCTTCACTTCTACGTACTGGGGGCTCTTTTTCAGATTTAACCGTCGTAGTACTTGGTGTTTTATTAAGCGTAATACTTCCCAATCGAAATGCGGCAGCGCTCCTCGGTCGGTTGGCCAGCCATCTGCTGGGTTCGCTTGGGCCACTTGATGGTGCAGTCATTGCACATCAACGTCCTAAAGAACCACAATAGCCACAAATGGTATCCGCTGGATACTGGAGAACGCTCTGTATGTGAGGCTGAGCTTTAACTGTATGTGTACTGCAGATATTGTTGGTCAAAAATCAAAACAAAGTTGGGAGAGCGAAAATTTCAGTTGTGCGCTCATACACACTTGCAAACACGCAAAGTACATGAGCACACATACACTCTCACGACTCGCGGGAGCTGATAACACATGCAAAGCCCGTCTATACATTGTATGGTTAGTGTTAGTGGTTAGTGGCTGTGACAAACAAACGCCGTGCTCAGGCGTTTTTCAACACTATCCGAGCGCACATGTGCGACTATCAAATAAATACAAAAGTTTAAATAAATAGAAAAGAAATGGTGCGTAAACTGAAATTCCACGAGCAGAAACTGCTCAAAAAAGTGGACTTTATTACCTGGAAGGTGGACAATAGCGGCAAGGAGAACAAGATCCTTAGACGCTATCACATACAGAAGCGAGAGGACTATACGAAGTGAGTGTTAGCCCAGCAAGATTGCCTCAGCTTGGACACAATTCTGTTTCCATTTGCAGGTACAATAAACTATCCAGGGAAATTCGGGAACTGGCCGAGAAAATAGCCAAGCTAGATGCCGCGCATCCCTTCAAGATCGAGTCGACTACGATGCTGTTGAACAAGTTGCATGCCATGGGCGTATCCAACGATCAGTTAACTCTGGAGACGGCGGCCAAGACATCGGCCAGTCACTTTTGCCGTCGCCGCCTGCCCGTCATCATGGTAAAGCGTAAGTGTTTACCCCTTAAGATCCTTTTATTTTGTTCAATAAACATTTTGTGTGCTTGCAGTGCGAATGTCGGAAAACCTAAAGAACGCCACAGACCTCATCGAGCACGGTCATGTTCGTGTGGGCCCCGAAATGGTCAAGGATCCAGCCTTTCTTGTCTCCAGAAACCTGGAAGATTTTGTTACATGGGTGGACGGATCCAAGATCAAAGAGCACGTGCTGCGCTATAACGATATGCGGGATGATTTCCAAATGTAAAAGGGCTGTAGAGCTGGATTTACCTTTAGGATGGATATTTTTAAATAAAAGTAGAATTATAAACACCGATTGCATTTTGTTAAATAATCATTTTCAATAACTTTATTACATTTCATATAATAATGTTTAGATCTCATTAATATTATTCATTAATATGGAGCCCAATCACGCCAAGGGCGTGACAGCGCCTATCCACGCATTCATATACACTCGCCTCATTCAGACTGAATCAGAATCGTTCCGTAATGGCGGTTCAGGGTTGAGTTGGTTATGCCATGCCCCCTATTAGTTTCGCCTCTTATAGTTTTCAGTTACAAAATAGGGCCTGGCTTCGAAAATTAATATCATTTAAGTTTTAAAATCAAGAGTTTTCAGCAGAGTGACTGCATAAACTATACATAATACGGGGCTTGCGTTGACAATCATCGATCGGTGCATTTGTAAAACAGGGTGGAGTGTGGCGTGGGGGGTTAGAGACTGAGGTGAAGGTGAAGGGGTGCCACCAACGTTTGAGCGGTCTAAAGGTCTAAAAGGTGCTGATCGGATGCGATTTCACAGAGTTAAAGTAGTAGAGTCGATGGCAGTTGCCGAAGTCAATTCCTTGCTGGTGCCGCAGTCGAGGAGGACAGAAGCTAGCCCCAAATCAAAGAGGAAAATGCAAGTGCAGATCGACTAACTTAAGCGCTCTCCAAATGCATATTGAATAGGCAACTTTAGCGAAAGTTTAGAGTTGGACTGACTGCTCACGACGCACGTAACTGACTTTGCTGGGAAATCTGAGGGACATTTCGATCTCCGTCTGTGGCAGTCAAAAGTCTTTCATATTGTACAGATATAGATATCTTTAAATATTAGTTGTATTATTATTCCTTTTTAAATACGCATAAAAAGTAATTATTAATAAGTGTTAAAATAAATAGCTAGTGGCATTAAAATTAGAGTCGACTTTGGCTGCGGCCTCATTTTACACAATTCAGTTTCCGCCTGCCCAAGGCCAAGAAAAATTTCACATGATTAACTTCATAACAATATAAAATAATAAAACAAATTAATAAAAAGTGATTTTCTACATTTGTTCTTCCCCCTCCTTCCCCCTCTAGCTTCACTTCAGCCGAGGACGCTGACATGACATGCTGAATACATTTATTAAAGGGGCTTCATTACATTCTTTTGGCATTTTGTGTTGTCTGCTTTTTGCCCATTCAATTTTTGTTACTTAAATTCTTAGGCGGATATATGCTTTTACATTGAAAACAAATATTCAATCGCATCGTTTACTCACTACAAAATTTTCTGTAAATTCAAATTTCTCGTTTCTCAAGCATGTGCTATTAGTGGTTTAAGCCGAGTGCCCACGTCCCAGAGTCCCGTCCCACCCCCTATACCATAACCCTCGCCCATAAGTCCCCCCGCGAGCTATAGTAAGACCTCATGATTGGTTCGGGTTATGGTTTGTTATGTATCCATATATGTCTTAATGCGCAATGTCGTAGAATAGTTTGTCGTAGTTTCTGTTCCGGCCAAACAGCGCCAAGCGCCCACTGGCCCGGACTCCGATCCGCTCCGTTGCACTTAGATCACAAGAGCCATGTCCTTTTTGCTGGGCAACTGCACCCGCTTGCCCTGCCAGAGCGAGTTATGTATTGTGAAGGCGTCGATGGTGACGGTCAGATGCTTGGTGTGCACTTGCGAGAAGCACTTGCCCCCTGAGTTGTATCTGCAATAGGATCGAGTCATCGCGTTAGTGGTTGCTCAGGTGCAAGAATGTCCGGGTACTCACTTAAAGAACTTATCGAACATGACTTCGTCGACTTGACTAGGTCCGGTGCCGTACAGCTTGGTCACCTGGTCCCCTGACTCGGGCATGTAGCTGTAGAGGGCACGGAACTGGCAGCCCGCATCGCGGAAGAGTACTAGGAAGTGTTTCGCCTCCGAGCGTGATATCTTCTCGAGCACTTTCTGTTTGGCCTCCCGGTTGACGGCGCCCGGAAAGACACAGTATTCGACGGCATTCAGTATAATGCCGCGATTGGATTTGGCCGCTGGTTGCTTGTAGAGTTTTGGACCTGTCAATGCAAATCGCCTCATGTTAGCGCGATGGTCAATCATGATGTGTACATTCTCTACTACTCGGAGGTGTCAATGGCAAGCTTTTATATATTAAATTCTTCTAATCATCTTATCATCGAAATGCAGGCTACGTGCAATATGTGAGCTAAAACTTGGGCTCCAAAGTTAGAGCAAAGCTACGATGGATACTTGGGAATACTTAGACTTGAATGCAAAATCATAAAGAACAAAAAAAATATATTCATATAAAAAAAACCTCCTGTTATAGAAATGAATTGAATGTTGCCTAATTTAGTATCTTATGCAAATATTTGTTTAACAATTAATACGAACAAATAATATAAAATAAACGTGTAAATATAAATGTAGAAAACAAAACACAAAAAAAATAATTAAATTGCTTGCAGTTTTGCTGAAACATTTTTTAAATTGTGAAGCGGTTAATCGGGCCCTTCTGGGGGGTTCGGTATTAGAAAGCTCTTTGGGTGTTGTGTTTCTCTACGTTTAAGTATCACTGGGTGGTAAACATTTGTCGGCTCTCGTTTGGTTATCGAAAGTCGTGGATTTGACGGTACATGGGAGAGGAAAAACCAAGTATTTTGGACTCTACAGACTGTCGCAGCCCTCTAGAACTCGTATGTATATCTATGTAGAACTCATATGTATGTCGAACGAAATCATATTGTGGAGTGGACACAAGATGCATACGGATGCCAATTGAATGGAGTGAAAAACGAGTGAAAACGAGTGGAAATGAACGAAATTAAACGAAAAATGTTTAAATGAAAATCATATCATACAGTATGAGGCGCTTGGATGACCAAAAGGTGTATTGTATGGATTGGTGGAGGTGATTATATAACTGAGGATATAACTTTTGAAGTTTTTTATGGTATGGTTTTTCTTGTTTTTGTTGTTGTTGTAGTTTGTTGTAGGCGAGAAATACAAACCCGAATATTCCATGTTAAAATTCGGAGTTAATGAGAAATCGCTGGATCCATCATCAAATCCGCGACGTTTCGATATCAAACCTGGCGGCAAAGAGCCCGGTCCAGAGGGGGATGGCATATGCCTACCTGAAGCGCCCATTCCAGGCGAGGGTGCGCGCCTCGGCGGTGTGGCGCGTCCCAGTCCCGAATCTGTGTCTAACCGGCAAGCAAGATAGAATCAGTCAGCGGATCGGTCACATGCACAGCACACAGAGCGGATAGCAGAGAGCACACATAGCACACATTGGCGGGCCATCCACAGAGCCCATGCAGTAGGTCCATGCAGATGGTGGCCATTCGATGGATGGGATGCATTTTTGTTGGTTAGTCACCAGTCAGGAGCACCAGGTAGCACGGCGATGGGTGGCGAGCGAGCGAGCGAGCGATCGAGCGATGATTTCGTTTTGAGTTAGTTAATAATTTGTTGCATTTTTTGTTGTTGTTAATTTCAAGATTTTGTTTTTTTTAGTCAAGGTTGATTTGAAAGAAAGAGAAATAAAAGAAGAGAATGTGTGCACAAAATTTAGTTAAGCCATTTCGTGGATCCTTCGTTTAGAGATACTTAGAAGCTAATTGATCATGATCTGGTTTGGAATCGAACAGGTTTATATGTAGATGAGTGTATGGATGGAAATTTGTGTATGTTTGTATGCGTGGATGTGTGTGTGTGCAGTTGTATCTGTGTGAATGTGGGAGTTAGTTCACAAATGATGTATCTTTTGGCACAAAAATTATGGATTTAATTATGCCCAGAACCTGTTGCGAATTTAAAAGCTGAAAACCCCTGAACCCTCAACCCAAAAACAGTTGACACGAACACAAGAGAAAAGCTTGAAGAGGGACCAGACAACCACCAACACCACCACCGGATCAATAGAAACCCGAATTGTCGCTGTGGAAAACTATGCAAAATGAAAGCACAAATATAATCAAATCAATCAAGAATAATGAAAGATGACTTTAAATATCTCACACACAAAAAGAAGATAAACTAAATACCAAAGGAAAATATGTAAGGATTACTTATGCACCACCATAGAAAAGGTCAACATACAAGGACAGAATTACAAGTTAAACCAAAAAGAGAAACCACTAGAAGAATACTCAAAATGAATAGAATAGAATAGAATAGAGGATAAGAAGCATACAGATAGTTTAGTTATAGACAGATACGTAATGGGGATAGAGTAGAGTATATACAGTATACAGTATATGGTATGAGGAGGAAAGAAAGCAGCTTGATTGGAGTTGTAGCTGTGGAACGCTTCTTACCGCACAGATTCATTAGCGAATTGGACTTTCGGCCCCGGAAATTAAGTGTGCTCCCCTTAGCGACGGAGATACGCGACAGAGTGCGGCCCCGCTCGACGGCTGCTGGCTCTGCAAGTAGGTCAGGTCCGACAGGGAAATGCCGATCGAGTGGTGCATCATTATACAGTTTCAACAAAAATATATGTACTATAGATCTTCTTACGCAATGGATGGGATGATATCATATCACAAAATGAGGTACAAGCAAAAAATATCGTAAATCAAACTTAAGGCCCTTCGACCCACCCGAAAACCATATAAATCAAAGTTATTATAAATCCTCAGACCCAACCAAGGTGTAGTGTAGTGTAGTGTAAATTGTGATGCTGTACAATGGTTCCTTCCGCACTCAGCCCCGTGTGTGCATTCGTTTTTTCTAAGAGTGCAGCTCGGCAGTATCCTGGCATTAGTTGGCATTGCATTTTGTTAGTTGCGTTTGTTTGGATGCAGTTACTCATAAGCTGGAGGTGTAGTTTGACTCCTTAGCAATAAATCGTTAAATTTAAATTATAATCAGAATTAATGAAAGGCTCAACAAAATGTAGGCACGCGCGGGGGATTCACTTATCGTTATTGTTGTATTATTGTTTTGCGTGTTTGAATGCGATTTTGGAGAAAATCAAAAGAATAACAATTGAACGAAATAAAACGAAACGGAAGAGATCTACGTAATTAGGTCTGTGTTATACCCATCACCAACCTCTGGAAGTTTTATAGGATCCCCGTCGTCCAATCGGAGTTGAACTTGTACTGGGATAATCATCGGGAGACTCTGTGTGAACGAGATTAGTGGTTATAATACCTTATCAATTGACCAAGATACATATCATAGTTAATTCTAGTTTGGATTGCGTGCAAATCAAATCATCAAAAAAAATATAAAAGAGAAAAACCAGAATGGAATGCCCTTCTACCATTAAATACTCCGATAATAGTACATGCTTACTTCGAACTTAGAGATACACAAAGACAAATGATAGGACACAATGCGATAAAGAAAGATACAAGTAACATAAAAATTACCTTTGACTGTGAGGGAGTCTTGCGAGCCCCTGTAATAATCTCTTTTCATTGAATTTGAGCTTAGTTGACCGTAGCCTAAGCAAATTCAAAACGAAAACGAAAACAAAAGTTCAACAAATTAGCAAAGGGCAAATAATAATCACAGCTAAATAAGGCGGTTTACATAAATAAATCAACAGAAATCAGAAATCGTGTGATTTGGGGAAGGGAGAGAGGGTTCGGCAAGCCGAACACCAGCCACAGAGCTTGCCACTTGGGAGCATCTGACATGGCTGACAGAACAAGTGCAAGTTCAGCTTCAGCTTCGGCAGCTTTCTGCTCACCGGTTAGATTCGAGCTGGAGCCCTTCTTGCCCCGACTAGAGATGCTCGAGGCCTCACTGATGTCCACACTGGCATCGTCCACGTGGATGGTCTTGGGCCGGGGACGTGTCGTGCGCTGCTGCCGGAGTCGCGGATTCGTTGCACTAGATGACTGGGGTTGCAGTTTAACATGCATATCGGGCCGATCCAGGGTTTTACCCTAAAAACAAAAAGGAGAAACGAAACATAAGCAATGATTGGCAATGATTTGTTGGCCTTCAGGATTCCGGTTTACCTCTCGTTCGGCCTCTTCGATGGCTTTCTTAAGTCTGTGCTGTTCCAATATGGCCGCTCGTCGCGCCATTTGATCCTCCTTCTTACGTGCGCGCTCCTCCTCCTTCTCCCGCTCCTTTTCCCGCTTCTGCGAGGCCTCGATCTCCTTGCGTGCCTTGGCCTCCTCCTGCTGCTGACGACGCTGCAGAGACAGCAGCATGATCTTCTCTTTTCGTCGCTCCATTTCATCCACGGACTCCTGCGCGGGAGGGAGAATATAACATAATATTGGGCACTACTCATACAAAGATTGCAGTGTATTCTTACCGGATCTAGGTTGGCGGCATCGGCTCCAATCACCAGCGCTTTGTTCTTGGCCGCTTCGGCATTGTTGTTGCTCTGCTGGAGTCGCGTGGGGGACATGGGCTGCTGCTGCTGCTGCTGCATGGCCTGCTGCTGCGTGGGCTGGGGGTGAGGGTCGTGGCCAAACGGATCCGAACCCGATACGCCCAGATGGCGTAGTTGGATGGGCGCCTCGTCCGTGTACTTGTTGTAGGTGGCATTGCCGGGCGATTTGACACTGTTGGAGTGGTTGAGGCCGTGGATGCTGTGCCTGTTGGCCCCTGCTGACTTGTGGCCATCCTCGCTGCCGTTGTTGTTATTGTTGTTGTGCAGTTGACTTAGGGACTCCCGCTTAATCAGAGTCTGGTGGTCCACGCTGTCTCTATCTCGGCTGCTCATGCTGCTGCCGCCCAGCGGGAGGGCCTCCTTCTTCGGCGAGCGCTTGGCGCGTAGCGGCGGCTTCGGCCGCTTGGGCTGGTCGTCGTCGAAGGAGATGTAGAAGCCCTTCTCAGCGGGCTGATCCTCGCTGTCGCGCGGGTCCTGGAAACTGTTGGCCTGAATGGAGGGGCGTGAGGGCGATGGTATGCGGTAAGTAAGATTGCCGCTGGTGATGTTCAGCTTATTGGAAATCATCTCCCCGCTGTCGTAGTCCTCCGAACTGCTGCCCCTTCCGCCCTGCAGACGTTGCTGCTGCTGCAGTTGCAGCTGCTGCTGGTGATGTTGCTGCTGCTGCTGTTGAAGCACAAAGTCGGAGATGCGCGTGGACTGCATGGACTCGATGATGTTGCGTTCTAGCTCGTCCACATCCTCCTCGTCGCCAATGAAGCAGATGCTCTGCGGTGCCATCATGTCCTCCTGTTGCATGGGAATGGGCATGTTGCCCATGCCCATGGTCTGCGGTTGGTGCTGCGACTTGGGCGAGCGGTTGTCGCGCAGATTGGTCAGTGACTGTTGTCTCTGTACCCCGTTGGCCCCGCCGCCCAACTGGCGCTGGGCGTGCTGCGGCGAGGACTGCACCTGGAACAGATGCTGCAGCTCGCCCCCGCCGCCGCCACCGCCAGCACCTCCGCCACCGTTCTGGTGCAGCATAAAGCTGCCCTGGGGCGCTCCTCCCGCGCTGGAGGGAGGCCTGTTCATCCAGGTCTGCTGGGACTTCTTCTGCTGCTGGTGTTGGTGTTGGTGCTGCTGCTGCTGCTGTGTCTGCCACGCATTCACATCCACCATCGGCTGCTGTATCTGCTGCTGCTGCTCGTAGGCGGCGGCTGCTGCCGAGTGCGCCCAGGTGCGGCGCTGGGGATGGACCTGCGGCTGTGCTTGTGGCGAGGACTCGTGCAGGTAGAAATGGTTCGTGGGCTGGCCGTAGTCATCGAAGACCACACTGCTCCTGTACTGCGGAGGAGCAGCCGCTCCGTAGTGCGGCGAGTGGTTGTTGTAGGGCGCTCCGTTGTCGCTGTAGATGCTCTGCGGCTGGTAGTGGGAGGGCTGCGGCGGCGACATGTATTGGCCATGCTCATTGACGAACTGCATCGGCTGGGGCATGGCCATGGGCTGCGGCAGCTGCTGCTGCTGATGCTGTTGCTGCTGGTAGGGATCGCGGCTGGGCGGACGGGAGCTGTACGCACTGACTGGGGCATTGTAGGCCTGCGGAAGATGCGGCGATGAGCCAAAGCTTTGCTGCATGGGTCTCTGCTGCTGCTGGTAGTGGTGGTCAGACAGGTGCTGCTGCGAACCATACGTCTGCTGCTGCTGGACGATGCAGTTAGTTGCAGTTGGGTGGGTTGCAGGGCGGAAGCGTGGCCGGAACGAGAACAGACAACAAAAATGTGTTAGTCGACAGCAGCAGAGGGACTTTTGCAGGGGGGGAGGCTGCTGATCGCCCCTAGTTAATGTGCGATGCAACGGGGATGTGTGTGGCTGGAGCGGGACATGCATGGGTGGATGGATGGATGGATGGATGGATGGATGCTTTACCTGGTTCAGCATATTGGCTATCTGCTGGGCCTGCAGGAGCTGCTGCGCCTGCAGGTGCTGGGCCTGCATCTGGCTCTGCTGCGTGGCCAGGCGGTGGATATCCTGCTGGATATCCTGCAGATTCATGTTCATGATGGCGATGCTTTGCTGCACGTCCACATCCATTCCGCGAGCGTTTGTTAATTGTTCAGCGTGGTTCAGTGGGTGCGGGTTAGTGTAGGGCATGGTGGGCGTGGGCGTGTGAGTTTTTGTTGTTTGTTGTGTTCGTGTGTGCGTGTAGTGTGTGTGTGTGTGTGTGTGTGGAGTATGTGGGAATGTTGAAGCAGCACACATAGAATGGCAGGAAAGTGGCGGAAAAGAGAGACACACAGGCGTTAGACATTAATACTTCTTGTTGCACGGGTGGCACGAGTTAAAAGACGTTGAGAGGGGGCATTGGGGGAGTGGTTTTGGCCGCATTTAGTGATTACCTCACCCACCTGGTACTTGTCCAAGTCAACGGGATCCATGTCCGGTGTTCGCTTCGATTCGTTGCTCATGGTTTCCCACTTCATTACCTCCGGGCAGGACTCCAGATCCTCCTAGTCAGAATTAACACATAGAATATTGAATAAATGAGTAAGTAAATGAGTCTAGGCCTACCTTCTCCTGGTGCCTGAGCAGGGCCATCTCGATCTTCCGCTTGTCCTGCTCAATGCGACGACGCTTCTCCTCCAGCTTCATGCGAATGGTGGACAGCTTGGTGGCGTTCTCCAGCGAGCGCATGTCCTCGTCGCCCACATCCAGCTGCCAGGCTGCGGGGCTCGCTGGCATGCTGCTGGTGGAGGATTTGCGCACTGGGGTGCTCTCCGGGTCGTAGGCACTGGAGCGGGCATCGTTGTAGCTGTCCGCCACACTGTGGCTGTAGTCTTTGTCGCTGGAATGTTGCT
Source organism: Drosophila athabasca (assembly GCA_008121215.1). Lineage (NCBI taxonomy): Eukaryota > Metazoa > Arthropoda > Insecta > Diptera > Drosophilidae > Drosophila > Drosophila athabasca. Next base: position 1,517,125 of record VMQQ01000019.1, on the reverse strand, counting down.
TGTTCCGTGCCTGTGGCAGGGGGCTGCTCGCATTCGATAGATTGTGAGCCGACACCGTGGGCACATTGTCGACACTGTCGAAGCGAGAGAGTTTCATATGAGAGGATGCTGCATTTGTATATGTGCACAATGGTATGCTACCTCGCCTGCCGACGCATTGAATACTTCTCCGTCTCGCGGTCCTGCTTCTCCGAGCCCGAGTCCGTGTCGTAGCCAAGCTGCAGCGTGCCCCGGGCATCGGCAATGGAGGAGCGCACGGCCACCGCGGGTTCAGCTGAAACGGAATCCATCGGAATCGCTCAATCAAGCAAATTCTCGGCTCAAACTTCTCTCAGTTTCACCCACCTATGCTGGCGTTGGACAGCTTCCGCTCCCTGTCCCTGTCCCGGTCCCGTTCGCGATCGAATCTTCCTCCCAGCGTATTCAGCTGGTCCTGGGATCCGCCGAAGTTCTCGATGGTCAGCTGGGAGTCCTCGCTGGAGGAGTTCCTGCGCGAGCGACGTCCTGAAAAGGCATTCAAAAAATGGTCAAGTGTGCTTCTAGCAGATCGCTCTCAACGCTGATGGATAGAGGAGGGGGACTGACAGAGGGGCAACGTAAGGATAATGGATAACACAAACTAAACGGCATTCGACAGACAGTTGCTACAGTTGTTGTGTGGCTCATACCTGCAAAGCTTGGCCGGCGGCTCTGTTCCCAGTTACTTGGTCGACCCGCAGCGACAAAATCGCCTTGAGAGCAAAAATTAAACAAATATAAATTCCAAATTAAATCAAAATGTGTGAAATCAACCAAAAATCAATCAAGTTATTCAATGAACTCAAGTGAAATAAAGGCCAAGGCTTGTATGTGGCTCTAAACAGAGATTGAGAGTCACAGAACTAGGGATAACGTTTCTCAGTATCACTGTGAACTTTGGAAACCCCTTCCCAAGGTAGATTGTAATAGATTGATTCATTCATTGATTTAGTGGCCACATACAAGACTCGGGAGAAGCGAAAAACGAGAGTCAAACGATAACCGAAGCGAACTGTAAGAAGCGGGCAAGGACTAGCAAACCTCTCTCATCCGCCTTCGACTCGACATTGGTCTTTTCTTTAGCCTGACGCAAGCGAGCCGGAACCAAGGGCTCCTGCTGCTGCTGCTGCTGCTGTTGCTGCTGTAGCTGTTGCTGTAGCTGCGACTGCTGCTGCTGGTGGAACTGTTGCTGCTGCTGCTGCTGGTGTTGGCTGTGGTGGTGGTGTTGCTGCTGCTGCTGCTGCGAGTGCATGGATGAGAGTGTGGTGATGCCACGCGACTTGTGCACGACGAAGGCTGCCGACACATTCAAGATGATGGAGCGAGCGGGGCGGGCAGGCGTTGGCAGTGAGCATGTGCGGTTTTCGGTTTTGGAGGGGGGGAGGATGAAAAAGAACGAAAATTAAAAATTTAAATTAGAATTTAAAACAAATAAACGCTAGAGAGATATAACTTTCTGTGTAATTTTCTGTAGGGCACTTTAAACGTAAAATCAAATATAAATAATACAAAAAATAATAATAAATAAATCAGAAGAAGAAATTACCTTCGCCTTGATTACCATCGAAGTGATTCGAATTTGTTTGAACCACCGTCTGTTGGTGTTGTTGGTGTTCGTTTGGCGGGGTGGATCTACGATTTAAGCCGCCGCTGAACGAATTCGAATGCGGAACTAAAAACACACCAACAAAAATGGAATACAACAAGAAAACAGAAGAGATAAATAAATAAATATATAAACAATTTGTTCAGCTTTCCAGTTCAACAATGAAACACCAACAGGTAAATGAACTGAATATTTCCCATTGGTGGTTATTCCAATCAGTTTTGGGGGTTGCGTTTAGAAGCGGGCAAAAGCATAAACATGGGTGAATTTCAGTCCGAGGATGGTATGACCCCCACCCCACCCTTAGAATGACCCCACACCAGCTGGGAGCAGTCCAACAACAACAACAGCAGCGAAACTATATTTCATGCACACGACATGCATGTTGTTTGTGCAAATCTCAGGCATTCGCTTGTGCGGCGTCATGGGTGTGGAATGAAAGCTGGGAGGTGCCATATGCCCAGTCTTACAACCTTCCTATTTGGTTTTATATCCATGGTTGAAAACTATTAGGTATGTATTTCTCGTCCAAAGATGTTTCTGTCAGTCCAATTGTTCAGTGAATAAAATACATATGTCTTAATGCGTATCCTCTATAGATAGGATATCGAGATATCTACTGACTGTTCAGATGAATTGTGCTCTCATTACAGACAGTTTCAGTGTGCAGCTGATGTGACAAGACAATGAGGTGTACCTTAGATCGTAAGCTACATTTAAATGGTAGTTTTATTAAATTCTGGTGGGGAGGTGGTGGGGAAACATCGACAAACGAGTTCAATGGAGGCAAACAAACAAACAAACAAACGAACGAACGAACAAACAAACTGAATGTGTGGGCAGCAGAACAAGCAAACAAACAAACAAACAAACAAACAACAAACAAATGGAAACAACACATTCATGAAAAACCAGAGCGGGGAAAAAGGGGTATAGGGAGATATTTGGAGTACACAGAAAATGCTCGCAAAAAGTTTGATTTGAAAAGTAATTGATTTGAAGTAAACCTTGAAATGGCGGCCGATTCGAGGGCGAGCCAACGGGCGGCTGGTCGAGATCGCTGCGGAGATCGGGTATGGGCATAACGGGCTGCATTGTGAGGCCCCGTCGGTGGCAGATTCCGTGCTCATTGGCGCCCAAGGTGCGCCGGGCGATGACATCTACGGTGTGGAGAGTGGCGTCGGGTGGAGCAGAGGGTGGATATCGAGAAATACATTGCATGTGGCACGTTTTTGCACATTTTACATAGTATATGTGTATGTGTGTGTGTGTGTGTGTGTGTGTGTTGTGAGTGTGTGAGTGTATGTGTGTGGTTAGGACCCAAGTTATTGGTAGATTTTTTGCGGTTCACAAGTGGAGAAGAGAGGAAGCGTTTTTTGTTGTTGCACATAAACAAAGAAAAAGAGAATCAAGTACAGAAGATTGTTTGATTGTCATTAATGCTGTTCGATTTGGGATGTTGGGGATATATATGTATAAAGTGGCAACCGTTGATGTTTCACTACATGATTTCTATATGGTGGAGGGGTTGGAAAATGATGAGCATTATTTAGTGTTATGATGTGATCATTTCTGGGTGGATTCTTTTGTGGTTTCTAGAAATTCCAGATGGTGATTGCGAAACCGCAGAAACAGAGACATTGCCGTAATTTGTTTGGTTTTTCAAATACTTGTGTAGAGATATCTTTTCCTAACAGGTGGGAATAATGCACTTTGTGGTGGATCTTGGAGCTTTGACTCGATTGTGGTTCAATCATTTGTGGCGGGAGTTCTACGAGCTGTGAAGTTGTTCCTTCTTTCCTTCTGTTGACCAATTGGGGGCATAAACTTAAAGCAAATCATAGGTAATCGAAGACAAAACAAAAGGCAAACAAAGAGAGCGAAGGATACTTTCAGAAGACCAGACACGAATGCATGCCCCGGACTGATACCGATACTGATTTGTACACATTAGGCAGGCCAATCTTTGGACGGGGGGAGGATTAGGGTAGATGCGATGCGGTGCAGCGTTTCGGGATAGGTAGACAGATATGCATGTAGATTGAGTAGAGCCTCTGCACTTACCCTGACCATCCATGCCGGGATAGCAGACACACTTGGCCGGATGTATCTCGAACAGATTGAACAGATCCGTGAGCAGCAGAACCAGATTCAGTTTCATCGATCTGCAAGGCAAAACAGGGTTCATTTAATTGCCATTCTTGGCAAATGCAGCAGAAGTGCAGAGTAAATGTTGGTACGGTACCCCCTCATGAAGGTCACATCCTCGGGCGTCATGTGGAACACGCCATATGGCAGATGCTTCTGTGAGAAATTGCTCACGAGCAGGATATTGTGTATGGAGTCCTCGACAGCGGGCAGATAGTTGATGCGCACCATCGTCCAGGGCACCACCTTGGGGCAGTAGTAGGCGATGAGCAGCGCCAGGCAGATGCCATCGCACAGATCCTGGAACTCCCTCACTGGCGGTATGTCCGGCGTCTGCAGACGCGTGCCCTGCAAACGTAATGGAAGCCGCTGTGTGAACCACTGTCTCCTAATGAAGAATGACCAGCCACTCACATTCTCGTCGGGCAGCCCTGTCTCCACCTCCTTGACGATGCGCTTCTTCAGGGCGGCGCAGGCATGCGAAATCCAAGCCAGCAGAGCTTGCTCATACGTTTGGCCAGGAGGCGTCTGGTAATTGCTGCCAGATATTCTGAAAGCCACAAGCAAAAGAAACCCGTTAGAAAACCCATGGCCAGGAGCGAGGGTGTTTGATGTTCGCCCTCACCTTCTGATGGCCGACATGATGCGGTCACCCGATGATATCTCCTTGGCATACAAAACCATTAGCGATTCTATCACAGACATGTGGGCGTTCTGCAAAGAGGAAGGCGAAGAGGTAAGTGGTTCCAGTTTCAGGTCCCTCAATCATTCTAATGGCCTTCTAATACTCACAATTCGCAACGGATTCGTTTGAATTAATACCGTTTCGGTAATGGGCATGTCCGAGGACTCGGCAACTGGGACACCCTTGCGCGCTAGCGTCTGTATTATTGACCAGTGATTCAAGCTTTGGTAGTTGGGATCTGAGTACAGATTGGACAGCGTCTGGCAGTAGAGCGTGGCGTTGCCCAGCTCCACAATGATCTGGGGCTTGAGGCGCTCCTGATTCTCATGGTCGCGATAGAAGGGCTCCTTCAGGTTGTCCGGCACGCGATTGTTGAAGGCCTTCGAGAGCAGCCACTTGACGGAAGCACGTTGACGAGCCTGTGGCAAGCGATGGGAACAAACAAAAAAAAAGCAGTGTGTGTAAGAAATGTTGTGATAATGTGAGAACAAAGTTGGTCAGTCATTCCGTCAGTCCTCAGTTCCCCTCCCCCTGCAATCACTCAATCTCCGGCTGGGCGGGCACCTCTGGGCCCCAGGCTGCATCCCATCCCAAAGCCAAGGCCAAGTTGTGCCGCTGTAATCAATGCATTATAACTGCATCTTCTGTGTGTGGAATGACGCCGCTCTGCCTGGCAATTAACTAGCGCACTCTTAAGTGCCTTTTGTATCTATAGCTGTGCCAGTGCCTGTTGCTGCTTCTACTGCTGCAACAGTATCTGTATCTGTATCTGTATCTGTGTGAAGCCATGCGTACAATCTTCAATATGAGTTCGATAAACCCGCTCGCGTTTGGCTTGGCGTGCGCCGACAGTCGCCAACCGCGCGCCCCTTCCCCTTCCTATTGTTTTGGTAGGGAAAGGAATGCCTGCTGCTGCTGCTGTTGCTGCTGCTGCTTGCTTGGCTGAATGGATGATGATGGTCACTCAGCATGAAAGACGCCCCATCTTGTCCGGCCAGTCTTGCCCGGGGCCTCCTCTTTTCTTTTCTTTTTTTTTGCTTTTTTGTGTATGTTTTCCCTGCTCCGTTTTTAGAACCATCTCAAGTCAAGTGCTGCTGCAGCCAAGCCAAGCCAAGCCAAACCATTCCATTTCTGGTTGCACTCATAATCATAATTTTTGCTATTGCACAAAGGAGAACCTGCCATTCCGAACGGCCACTTCTGGCTCTAATTGAAACTTTCAGGGGAAGGGGGATGCCAAAAGGCAATCGAAAATGAGTTCTCAAGAGGGAAACTGTCACAGATTCAGACCGAACGAACGAACGAACGAACGAACAAGTTGTTCGAATACATAAGTAAAAGAATGTCTCAATTTGTGTTATCTCTGGGTAAACACATATGGGACAAACATATGTCCGCTTGTCTTGAACTGATAAGAGTGGTGTGTAATTTGATTTAATTCTGTTTTTCGGGCAGGGGAAACCTATCTCCTTATCGTGGGGAATCTTCACTGGAGCCTCGGGATTTATAGCAGTGTAAATATATAGGAGAAAACATAGATTATTCTTGGTTACAGATAAGGAATCGATAAAAATAAACATGTACAGTGCGTTTCGGTAGTCTAGAGACGAGTTTTGATGAGGGAAATCACAAAGAGAAAGACGGGATGTTCTTCTCCAGGTTATAGGAGAATTTTCCAACCAAATTGGTTATAAAATATCACATTTTTGTGGCCCACTGTGCAATGTAGTACCTTCAGCTCTCTTAAAACATTAAATTTTTATCTTTGTCATTCCATAAATCCGAAACGGGTTCTCTGAAAGAGTTCGACATGAATGAAGTCATCAATAACTGTGTCAGCAAACAAACCATTTCGAAGCATTCTTTTGCAGATCATTTGGGCCATTTTTTCTTGTATTAAAAGCTCTTTACAAAATATTGTAGCAAAAATTCCATCAAATTCAGCAACGGGGGGTGCGGTGGGGGGTAACATTGCATTTTGATAGGCCACGATATTGGCGTAGGTCGTAGACCGTCCAGCTATGCGAATTGGTCAACAGGTGGAGGGAAAACCTGTTTATTCTGCCAGGCAAGAGCTGTGCAGTGCTGAGCCCCGCTCTTCCCGGCCCCCCCCTCGTCCAGACGAGAAAAACTGTCCAAAGCATAATTTGAATGGGCAACGAAACGGAAAAACTCTGGCTGCACTTTGCAGATCCATTGTAAAAAGATGCGGATGCAGATGGGGATGGGGAGGGGGAGGGGGACTGGGGCTGTGGATGGATGGGAGCTGAAGCGAGATGTCTGAAACTCAAATTTCAAAAAGAGGCCAGTGTAAACAATTCGAAGAAAAATTATAATAAATGGCTGGTGGTTTAGACGCCCACACATTGGATGAGCCATGAGAGATGGAGGGCAAACATATACATACATATATCTGCATTTATTTTTCGAAGCATGCATATGTATGTATCCTCCATATGTTTGTAATAAAGTTTTGGTTCTCCCGTTTGTTTCAAATGTCACAAATTGAAATTGTGGCTTTTATGATTTCATTATCTGGCGTTTGCTATTTGTTTTTGGCATTCCACATAGCGATAGCTAAATAAAACAGAGAGAAGCAAATAGTAAAAGCAAACGGCAGCAGAGAGCAGAGCAGCACAGCAGCAGAGCAGCAGTCTTGGCTCTTAACTGGCTTTAAACTTGATCGTTTTCGGTGCTTCGCCCTCTGTTTTGAGCGATTATAATGCGTTAATTGCTGGTGGAGCTGTAGAACAGGCAGCAGGCAGCAGGCAGTGGCCAGTCGATAATCTGCGGCAACTTTCTACCCGGGGAGTTGGCCACAAAGAAGAAAAATGGTTCGATTTGGAGCCCCCCAAAAAGTGTGAGCACACACGCAAGTGCCCCAACCTCGGCTAGTGGTCTCTCCTTCTCTCTCTCGCTCTCTCTCTTTCGCCCTGCCTTTCGCATGCGTAAGCCGTTTTTTTTTTGTATTTAGCGATTAGGTCATGCAACAGCAGCTACCACGGACGAACAGAGAGAGAAAGAACGAGAGAAAGAGAGGGAAACGATAACAAAAGGTTCCATTTTCCGGCTTCAAAATCAATTTTCAGTTGTTGTTGCAGTTTTCATGAATGGAAGTATCTTTTGTTGTATTTCCAAGTTCGAACAGCTCCCCATACTCGAAAACCTGGTCCAATCCCAAACAGAAATTGTTGTTCGCATTGAGGGTTCTACGACAGAGCGCATCGACTCCGACTATGGGATACTCTGTATATTCCAACTGGATGATTGGAAATCTTACTGGAATGCAACAGGCAGGAGAGAGCGAACGCCAAAACCAAAACAAATGAAAGATATTCTGACTGTAGATATGTATTCTCTTGATAGTATTTACATTTTGAAAACTGTGAAACACTTCTTTAATACAATATACTCGCACCCTCCTTTATGAGTGGCGGATATCAAAACCAGTCAAATGTTAAGTAGGTGTCGGTCGCATATTAAAACGCTCGCCTGCCGGAGCGCGCGGACAAGTGGGAGCGGCGACAGAGACGGAGACGGCGACGGAGACGGCGACTCGCATTACCTCACTCAGCGCACCATTTTGGCAAAGAGAGTAGGTGGGAAGTAAGCGCTGCTCTCCGCTCTACTCCGCTCCGCTCAGCCAACGCCGGAATGTTAATGAGTGCCGTGCCGCAATATTTAGTTTGTGTTTCTTCGAGTATGAGCATATTTTTATTAGTAAATATACACACTAACACACACACCGTCAAGCAGGCACACACAATCGCTCTGGCAAGGCGGGGGCTTAGAGTAAAGGCTAAAAATATGTTTAACCTGTCGTATTTCCTGTGATTCGGCGGCATCCATGCTGACGGCTTATGCGCTGCTGCTGTTGATGCGGCGGCGACTGGTGCTGGTGCTGGTGGTGCTGCTGCAGCTGCTGCTGCTGCTACAGCAGATGAGGGGAGATGACGGTGCAACAACCCGAGTCCACGAAATTTTCTCTGCGCGGCGGGCAAAACGGATGACACTCCGGCTGGCTGTCCGACGCCCAGTCTCCGATGCACTTGGCACTTCACTTTGCTCTCTCTTACACTCTCTCACACTCTGTCTCTCCACGCGCTTTTCTTTTTCCTTTTGTTATTTTCCACACTTTCCTATTACGCTGTCGTCGCTGCTGTGTTGTGTTTTTCTTTTGGTGGGACGACGCCTCTCTTGCGGAATTTTCACTTCAGCCTAGACAGAAAAACACAACGGAATAATTTGATTGGCATTTTAGCAACTCAACTGCATTTGAGATGAGGATTAATTGCGCACACGCATTGGCAGCGGCAGCAGCAAACAGCAAACGATTTATTTAAGCAGCCAAAGACGGTGGAAAACTAGCAAAAGAAAAATGTGAATCATTCAGTGGGGCGCACAAGGCAGTGGGCGGCAGTGCGCGGGCCGAAGGGGGGTTGCCTTGCTCCACTGTGCAGCAAATTGAAGAAGTGGGGCCATAACAGACTGTAAGGCCTTACAGTCGACTGTTGTCGGAGTTAGAGGGCTTAAGATGCTGCATCAGCTGTTGCAATTTAGTCGCATAGGCAACACCCAGACGCACTTTTTAGCACGCAGGCAACGCGTTTCGTTTAGTTAGTGTATAATTATCGCGGTGGCTTTTACAGTTCTTTGCAATTTGCAGGTTTTCCTGGCTCCGCCGACAGTAATAAATGAAAACATTTTTCTTTTGCTTGCTGTTGTTGTTCGTCTTGCTGTTTGCCTCTCTTTCGTTCGCGATACGCTGCCAATACTGGTGCTGAGCACTGTTACTGTTATGCTCTTCGCTCTCATTGGAGGGCACGACGGATGGGGCGAGTGATGACCGAAAAAGCTGTGTATGTGTGTGTCACCTACGCACATTTTTGCCTGATTCCGCACTGATTTATATTTTCTTTGACATTCATATGCATTTCATACGATTCGCGCTCACTTTCACCACATAAGTTACTATGTTTAATACTACAATTTAGCTTTAAATTAATTAAATCGCGAACAACTACCAGCTCTTCTCTTCCAAAATTTTCTCTGACTAGCAGTGCTGGACAATGGCAGCGGATAACATTATGTTACGCGCGTACTCTTTACTCTGCTATTTTTTTCGATAAGCAATACAATCGACACTGATTTTAACAATGTTTTGATAATCTTGCCGTTATTTGATTTTGAGTGTATGTCATATAGATGTGTGTACGTTATAGTATTAGTTGGCGTTAAAACTAAAATTCAATTCAGTGTGTTTTTTTGAGTTTTCGGGTTTCTGAGCTCACGTGCATCCTTTACTGTAGACCCTTGCCTTACAATATCAGAACACCTGTTATATTGTATATTCTTTACTTGATAATTTTGCCTAATATAAAATATTCTAATATAATGAGCGGATATATATACCTAACGGAATAATTTGAATAATTTCCATTAGAGTATTCAAGATTTTTTTTGAGAGACCGAATGCAATGGCGCCACCCCGTTCTCGCACACCTTGCAACAAAGTAAAACAACAACAGCACTTTGCAGCACTGTTTTGTGCGTGACCGAATATCGTGAATTTGTGAATTTTATAATTTAGGAATGATTTGTTGTTAATACCATTTCCTGAAATGAACGAGAAGAAGTCCGAACTCAGAAGCCTGCTCAAGTCGGGCGACCCGCGATGTAAGCTAGTTGAACCAAGGAATACCAAAAGTTGCGTCTGGAGGTTCTTCAATTTGGTCTCCTGCGACGACAAAATAGAGCCCTACGCCTGTTGTAAAACCTGCGGAGATCTCCTGTCCTATAGCGGAAAGACTGGCACTGGAAGCTTACTCCGGCACAGGTGTTTGCACTCAAACTCAAATAACGGTAAGTTCAGGATCTGATATATTCACGCACGTCCCCTCACTGCCACGCGTGCCCTCCGTGCCCGTAATAGATGGAGCACGGATCATTACCATCGCGATAGAATCAGAACCAGAGACCGCCTCTACGCAGTACCGTAATCTGTGACCGATATGTAGCTATCTCCGTTCTTTGAAATTAAAAGTGTTTCAAATCAAATTGAACATTTTCGGGGGGGAAATTGAAGCACATACATACATATGTACATACAAAATACATAAGTGAACAAATTCTAAAAAATTTTTCAGTGCCCATTGTCAGGGTTGCCCATCAACAGAAAAGAGAACATATTTGTATTTAAATATGTGCCAGTTGATGAATTTGTATCTATTATAAAATTAAATTTAACAAATACAACAAATAGAGCGCTTCTATTGTGTTTTTATTTAATAGAATTTTTTTTATTTTGTTGTTCTCTTTGGTTTCTTTGTTCCCCTTCCGTGTACTTTTCACGTTATGCAACACTGAAATGGGTACAGCAGTGGGAAAACACTCACGCCAGCAACGCTAATATAATCGGAATTTCACTTGTAGTGAAAATTTTACTTTTTCACAAATTAATTAATAACTAAAAACTAAAGATGCCAAAGGGACGCGTAAGCAATGTGTGGCAGCACTACGACATCAATGAAGATTGCGAAAACTTTGCGATATGCCGGTATTGCGGAAATAATATATCGCGTGGTGGCATGGCCAGCAATTTAAAGGGGAACAATACAACAAATTTGTGGACGCATCTGCGTCACAAGCACAGCGACGAAGTGATCGTGAATCCAGTGCAGAGCCGTCAGGGGCGACTTATTCCCATTATTAAAAAAGGTAAACAAATAACACAGTTATCAGCGAAGTTACCATTTTAGGCGGGAGGTCGAACGCGCTATCGAGTATTGGGCGCGCTATGCCCGAATTGGGGTAAACTATCGTGGACTGCCATCTCTTAGTGGCAATTGATGTTTTTCGACAGAGTTTCAATGTATCGCATATCATATCTTATTAACAAACACTCTATCGCATACTTATATTTGCAGAGAAAACCGTGCGAATTACTAAGGCCAAGCAACTGCGGGAGCCTTTGCATGTGGCCAAGCCGAAGATTGAGAGGCAGTCGGGGTCGTTTGTAGGCGAGTCCGGAGCACTGCCGCAAAAGTGGGAGGAATATGAGCAAAACGATGGGATCAGCGAAGACATCAAGGACATTATCTACAGCGAAGATCCGCTCTGCTACAGTCCCATACACGTTATGGAGGAGGAGGTGGCCCTCGAGTCCGGCGAAAAGATTACCGTAATGAACCCCACCGGCCATACGCGCGCCACCATCAGCAGCGCACCAGTCGTGGCCACTGTGGTGGCCTCTAACACCAACACGGCCAACGCGGCCAAACAGCTGAAGAACAACCTGGAGACATCCATCGACCGCCTGACCACGGTCAGCGAGCAACTGAGCTACATCATTCAGCAGAACCACGAGGAACAAAGCAAGGATGACGACTACTACTTCGCCCTGAGCCTTGTGCCCAGCATGCGCCAGATGTCGCTGAGCCGAAAGCTATATGTGCGCACCAAGATCCAGGAGGTTCTCTTCAAGGCCAGCGAGGAGGCCGCCTCCAGCAAGGACGAATGAATTAAGAATGCAACGGACGATGAATTGAGAATGAATAAGAGTGGCTACCCAGAAATCATCACATTTCTGGATGTAATCGATTAGGATAAGTTTATGACTTTATGTATTCTTTAGATCCACTGATCTTTTCTTTGAGGATGAATGTAAAAATTTTATTCACAATTCGAATAAAATCACAATCCAAATAAATATCTAGAAGAGAAACCCAGAACAGAAGAGAGCTGCAGTAGAAAAGTGAAATACATCATCAATTTGTATGAGGTTTATTTTAAATAAATTTTATTTAAATAACTTGTTAAGATTTACAAAACAGAGAGCGTAGCTAGATTATAATTATAATTATTACATATATCTTTTGTATTATATTATAATTTACAAATCGATTTGCGGCTAAGGTCTGTCTATGCCAATTCTTATAAATATGCATATCCCTCCCTAACGGTATGGATTCGATTCCTCTCGCTTTGTCCCACTGACTATCGTCAGTGTTTCTATGTAGATCTAGACGTACAATACAAGCATACAATACATTATAATACAGATTGCAATAAAACTCCTACAAATCGAGTATTAAACCATAAACTTATGATGTACTCGTATGCCCACCATGTCTGTGTATACTCGTATGTATATATGTATGTGTATATATATATCTATATGTATATGTATATATGCACCCAGATATCTTAGACTCTAGTCAACAAATCGGTAGTTTATCAAACACTCTGACTTGGATAGCAAAATGTATACACGTACTCGTATGTTATGATGATTTGGTGTTCTGTTCCTCCGAATGAAATTCCAAATTGTGGATATGATGAGCATTATTGTATACAAAAATGTATGGCTTGTGTGTCTTGTTGTGAGAGATAGATGGCTAGGACTAAGTGCACGATATGTTTGCCAAAAGTTTGGTATGTATAAATTTCTTGCCATAAGTATTATGCTAGATATGTATGTAGGCGGCAAATGTTTATGTTGCGGATTTAGCATGTGTGTCGTCTAGTGTATGTACTATACATATATCTATTTAGGTATATAACATTTTGATTTCGGTTTTCTCTGGCTGAGTTGAGAGTACATATTTCCCACAAGTTCGTATCTAGATACAGTACATATCCAGAAGGTTTGGGTCTCGTATACAAGCATTTAGTTATGTCCAAAGTTTTATTCAAATTTCATCTGTTTTGGTATATCTGCATTCGTATAATTTTCAATCATCATGGTTATATAAATTGGTATAATTTCCTCTATTCACAGATCCGATCGTAATGATATATTTCATTTATGTGTATTATATTGTATATTGTATGTACAGAGAGTTTCATCAAATTTGGGGCCCCCCCTAGCATGATATGCCTTTGCCTTCTCCCCCCAGCATTTCATATGTATTTCCATTACTCTGATATGGTATTATATATATGTAAGTATTTAGTATGTATAGTATCTATATCTATTGCCGAGGCATATAAAAACACAATCAAAAACGGGAATCAATCGACAAAATATACAACTATAGGTATTGATAAAGTGTTTTTGAATTTTGGAACCATTCTTTATGTATTTTCTGGTTATTGCACTTTCGAGCTTCTGCTATTATATCGGCTGATATCTGGAACTCCACATTGGGAGAGAGGGAGGGGAGAGGAGGGGATTATTGGTGGCCTGCCAATAGCCAGCCAGCCTCATTTAGTAGTAATATTATTTGGTTGAGGTCACCAGTTGACTGGTGCTGTAGCCCTGGGTGTTGCAGGTGGGCAGGGCGAAGGGGTTGAAACTCAGGCTGCTGACTCCTGCAAATAATTCAGAGAAATATAGATGGAATTAGTTGGGAATTATCAAAGATATACGAGTATATATATTATATTATTTATAAGTGTGTACGTTTAGGTTAATGGAAATGGATTTTCCTATAAAGAAAGTCCCATCTTGAGGCCAACGTTAAAATGAATGAAATTATAATGGGGTTAAGATTGAAATGGGAATATTTGAGAGCTTTTCCTTATCTGAGTTGATCTTTCCCAGTTACAAAAAACCCCACCCAAAAGGGGACAGTTTTAAGTAGATCAGAAAATATTTGGGGGTTTGGTTTGGTTCTTAATCGTAGTTAGAAATATTGGGATAATGCAAATTATAAATACCGTTAATCGTGTGGTGTCTGTGGTGTTTTTGATGTAGGTGGAAGTGTTTTTCTTGTTTTCGCTGCTCAGCCACAGACACAGATTGTGGGGCGTCCTCGCCGATAGATAAGACTGGGTTGGGTGTCTGTCCAGCTGTGTGAGTTTTCTGTGTGGGTTGGTGGGTGGGTGTTGGGCTGGTGTCTGTGTGTGTGGGTGGGCGTGTTGCAGCAGCATTTAATTTCAACAGAATGTCGTTACCCCAGCCCACGCCCATGCCCACTCCTGCTGGTCCTCCTCCTTCTGCCTGGACTCCGACTCCATTGGCTCGTCGAAGAGCTGCTGCTGCCTGCAGGTCCTTAAACGGCCGCCGCTGTGGCTGCTGACACGGCCGGATTGTGCCACGGCTGGTGGGGATGCGGATAGTGGTGCGGATGGGCGGCGGCCACATGATGATGCTGCACGAACGCCTGATGCCACGTCGACGACACGGCGGACACTGTTGAAATTAATGGCGGAAAATGCACTTTTGCTGAGCATACTTTGTTCACTTTGTTTCTTTGGGGTAGAGGGAGGGGCAGGGGGAAGGGATGCGGGGATAATTTGGATTGACTTTCGAGTTAGTTTTTGTTTTGGAGTGGATGGAATTCATGTGAGAGTTCTACAAACGGAAAAGGTATAATCAACTCAAGAACGAAATCGAGAAACTGAATCGATGGCAATCAAAGTTCTAGGGACTCTGAAACGATACTATGGATCGTAGAAGAGAGCAACTGAAGATATGGCTGTGATCTGTGCTATCGAGATATCTGTGAAAACTTCTTCTGAAACATTGTTTTGTATCTTCAATCTTATTATAGCAGAATTTAGGAACAGTTTTTTCTTTAATTTAGTTTTTTGAAATGAAGATCTTCTCTCAATTGTTAAACTCTTTTCAAATTTTATCCTTCGACCTTCTCTGGATTTCTTGCTACTATCGTTTTCCCTTCACCCTTCAGCTCTTAGTTCTAGGGGGGAGGAGCTCTACTTACTTGACGTGGAGTTGAAGACGCTGCCCGGCGAGGAGGAGAGCGTGCCCATGTTGGGTGTGGGCGCATAGCCATTGGCCGTGGCTGCCACTGCCGCTGTGGTGGCCGAGGCGCCGTAGGAGCCGCCCGAGCTGTGGGGCGTGGAGGCGCTGCTGCAGTAGCCGCCGCGTGGACTCACGCTGCTCGACTGGGCGCGCTGGTAGTCGTCCTCGGTCCACTGGCCGGTGCCGTCCTGGACGCTGACGGCCAGCTGTCCGGCATAGGAGTTGAAGCCGGTGGAGCCGCCCGGAGATCTGCTGCGCGCAAGGGGTTAAGAGAGAGGAAGAGGGTGAGAGGCTGTGGGCGGAGGTTTCGGGGCAGAGATGGTCTTACCTGGGCATTGAGTAGAGGGCCTCGACCAGGTCGGCGGCCCGCTTCAATATGATCTCCTTCTGCAGCTTCTCCGGATCGCCGGGGTGGCGTGGTATGAGCTTCTGCAGGCGCTGGAATCCGTAGTCGATTGTGGGTTCGTTGAGAGCTGCTTGGAGCGCGAAAAAGAAACGATCGAAAGGTTAGGCATGGACTATGCGATAGGGAAGGGATGGGCGTGGTGGATAGAGGGGGGCGACCACTTACAGACATAGACAAAGCGTCCGGGCGATCCCTTGCAGAACTGCTTGCTCTTGTAGGAGAGCGTCACCTCCACGACGCCGGGTATATGCCTGGGCGGGGTCTGGACGCGGATGGCGTGCGAGGTGATCAGCTCGCTCCACACGAGCATCGTCCCGAAGACCACCTGCAGGCCGTCGAAGAAGTTGTCGCCCACAATGATGACTGTGGCGCCGCCCGTGGTCCAGCCCTCGCTCGGGGAGATCGCCTTGATGCAGGGCGTGGCCACCGGCAGAGGCGGATAGAGACCTGCAATGGAATCCAATGGGTTGCAAGATGAGTGAAATGCCGCCAAAGGAGCTTTCCTCTCGGATCTGCCAATTGCTACAAACAAAATGAAAATCGAAGATATCTTTCTTGGAGGAACTGTGGGGGATTGCGGGGGATGGGGGGGAGGGCTACGTAAAACGAAAAAAAGTGTTTGGAATAATTGGAATTTTGCTACAGACCATCGTAGGTACTGTCGGGCGCTAGGGGGTGACCGGATATGGACAGGGATGTGTTGCCTGTACCTTCCGTGGTGTCCAGCCGCTTGGCCCTCCGTCCGTGCTTCGAGTTGTTGTGCACGAACATGTTGTCGGAGATGGCCAGCAGGGGTCCGTCCACGGCCACCTGTGTGGAGATGACCACCTGCAAAAGGGGGGGAGAGAGAGGAGAAGGACGATCACCGATTAGCACCGATCACCATCGATTCTGGGTTTAGGCATCGCCACTCACCTGGAATCGGCGCATGTCCCGCGGATTGCCAGCGTTTTTCAGGCAGTTTTGATTGCACTTCAAGAAGAACTTGAGGAAGAAGCTGGAAAAGCAATAAAAATAAGATTCATGGGGGTAAAATTAGTCAATAAACTTTACACTGCACAAAACAAGTATACATTCTAGATATATACATTAATATTCAATTTATTCTTCTACGAATATTCTCATTTGAAACCCAATTTGTAAATCATTCTTTAGTGATTTCCAAACTGTCTTCCCCTCCCGTTTTCTCTCAGTGTATAAGCTCAATGGGGTTCGATTTTATTATGTTCTCCGCTGCCTTCAATTAAGTCTCTTTACGACGACTTCGGATGCGGCTTTATGAGCTGCTAATCACGGGTTTCGCCTTTTTGCTGCCATGCCCCATGCCCTCTCCATGCCTTGTCGCACTTGCCACTGCCACTTGCTGCTGCTGTTGCTGCTGCTGCTTTTCCTGACTTCCCTTTCACTCGTTTTTCAAGCAGATGTTGGCCCTGCGGCAAGTACGAGTGCCCCTTGCCACTTGCCCCTTGTTGTCCAATCGATGCCATGCCCGGTGGCTGCGGATGCGATAAGTGGCTTGCAGGGCCGACAGGACAGCCGGCGAATGTCCTGCGGCTGTGCTGGTCCGTGATATGTGTTTGTGCCCCGGTGGAAATTGACACCCGTGAGTGGCGCATTTAAATGGCGAAAATACTTTTATGCATTTCGGCGGCGCGACATGATAGGACTCGGCCCGGCCCTATCGTCCTGATAGCCATCCCATACCATCCCTTCCCCCCACTGATTTTATTTGCAGAAATAATATTTTCCTTCCTTTTCGTATCAGCGGGTGGCCCAACAATTTTCATCATATTTTTTTCATTTTTTTTTTTGTGTTGTTTCTCACTTGACAAATTGGACAAATTAGCAGGGAGGCGGCTACCCATGAGGGAGGGGGAGGGAGTGTTATCTGCATATGTCCATGCTCTGTGGGAGAGTGTCAGCAAGTTAATTGAGGCAGGATTTTAAGCAGAATCGCCATAGAAGCCACTCTAACGATTCTTCTTTTGAGAGCTAAAGTTTCTTAAGGCAAACTCCAAGAGAAACCCTCTTTTTAGAGACCGAAATTAACGCCAAAAAGCCAGGCTTATCATAGCCCATTAAAAACCATTCAGCAATCCATAATTCAAACACGAAATTCGATAAGAAATTTATTTATATTGTGCCCAAATTTAAACGAATTTCAATTTCAAACTGATAACAAAAATATTATGAACCAAAACCAGAGATGAAAATGAATCAAAACCAAGGCCAGGCACCATTCACACAGTCCCCTAATGAGTCATAAGCGAATATATAAAGAATCACAAATATATATACGATATTCTTTAGCTTAAAGGCCGCGCGTGGCTCTCGACTTTGAACTTGTTGAGGTCTGCACTGTGCGGCGAACAGATGTACAGCCCAGAGAATCGATGGGCAGAACTGAGAGAAGAGAGCGGCGGCGGCGGCGTCATCATCATTAACACAGACACAGACACACATCCCCTGAGAGGGCGAGCCATGTATCTGTCAGATGCAATATCGAGTTACAGCCTGGAAACGCTCACAGATGCAACTGCAACAGAGGGAAGGGGGGGGAGGGAGAAGAACACTGAAATTTGAATACGTATCGAGTGGCTATTGAGGAGAGTTTCATTCCTGGGATAGCAGGACGAGGACGAGCAGGACCCATCATCGCCCTGCATCTTTATGGGCAGCTAATTGACTTTCTCGGAAGTGGCACCACCACCACCACCACCAGCACCGTGCCCCTGCCTCTCACGCTTGAATTACAATGTTTTCAAAATATCCTGACAGGACACATAAATTGCCAGTGCAGTCCCCCTCCGCCATCCGCCATCCGCCATCCGCCAAGATATCCATTTGCATATGTCTTCGTCTCGTTTTCCGCTGCAGTTGTGTCTGAGACTCTGACTCTGAATATCCCTAAGATTCGTCTATGAATCCTGACCAATTCAATTCCCTATACCACGCCAGGATTTTCCTTGCTGCTGCTGCTGCTGGTGCTCTCACTCCCTTTGGGGCAATTAAAAATTCCAGTCGCGTCCTGCCAATAAATCAAAGTGTCCTCCATCTTTGAGCTCTCCGTCTCCGTCTCAATCGCCTGGTTTTCCTTCCTTCCTTCTGCGGCAACAAAGTTTGCTCTTTTGGCCTCCTCTTTGTCCTTTGTTTTGCCAGCAACGCGAAATTTTCATTTAATGAAAAGCTACGCATCATCAAATGCTCGCACATGACAGAGGCGCACCTCAGGGGCAGCCCCAACCGCCCAACCCCCACCCCCACCCCCTTGGCACTGGCACTGGTTGGGGGCTTCGATTGGGGATGTTCCGGTAGGTCTATTGGCAGCTCAGGCACGTAGAGCCAACGAAGTGCATAATTGGTCATTCATATTTGGAGGTGAGGGCCATCCCGAACAAAAAAGAAATTCGATTGGGTGGAGATTTTCCTATTTTTAAATTGCCGAATCAATGGAGAAACGCCTTGGAGCAGAGGAACTTTTAGGTTGGGAATAATACCAGAAAAGATTGGATAGATAATTGTTACTAGTAGTAGTTTTTTTTGGGAAGTTTCTGTACCCTTTCTTAACAATGGAAATGTTTAAAAATAATTACTTATCATTCTGAAATCATAATCTACTAAAATTCCTGTTAATCCTTTGAAAATAGTTTCTCAAATGTTCATCTCAACAAACTTTATAGTCCCCGTAACACCCACAAATCCATCTCAGAGCCGATAACCTTTCCAGCCCCATCATCCCCCCATTCCATGCCCCTCCAGCAGCATTCGAGGCACAGACAATTGAAATAAATTCGAAATATCTTTATCCAAAAGTTAAGGTTTTTCTTTATGGCCAGGAGGCAAATGCTGGTGCCAGGGAGGGTGCACGGGGCGGTGGCGGTGGCAGAACGATTAACTGTAAATTTGCGAAGCAGCAAAAACAACAACACAGGACAGGACCTTATCTTTCTGGCATCGCCAGCAACAAAAACTCGCACAAATTTAATGATGAATTTCCAGAGAGCATAAATCGCTTTACCTGCCTCCGCTTGGGTGCTGCTGCTGGTGTCTCCCTTCCAGCCCACTGCTCTCCCCCACTGTTCTCTCCTTCCTCTTTGGCGGCTCTCGGATGTTGTCGCCTGATGTTATCAGGCAACAGCGTGAACAGGCAGGCAGGCCGTGAGGAGCCGAGAGCGTTTTTGGCGCACGCCGGCGAACAGCAGCAGGGAACAACAGCAACAACGAGATAGAAAAGGTTCCCCCTTGGATGCCGACAGTTTTGATACCCTAGAGGATCTAAAGTTCATTTAGGAGTAGCTAAGGGATTAGCTTATCATTGGAGATCTATCGTTTCTTCGCAAGTAGCAATCGTATGACATTCTGTCCTTTATGCAGATCCCAAATATATTTGCAAATATCATCTTTTGATAGGGTATTCCACTCTCCCTCTCTGGTGGAGAGTAGAGTCGTCGCAACTTGTCTCTAATTTTTCACTAACGATAATATTCCAAAATTTTCAACTTTATTGTCGCATAAACTCAATGGAAACGACAAAGAGGAAGAATACTCGTAAGGAAAAGCACCAAAAATGAATGAAGAAGCAAAGCAAGGCAAAAGTCAGAGCAGGAGAGTGGAGGGGGGGGGGAGTAACTGGGGGGCAAGCCAAAAATAATGCGAAAACTTACTTTCGCGCCATTTCTATGCCTTTTGGCATTTTCTCCACCAAAACACACACACATACAGACACAGAGCGAGCACCCGCACCCGCACACACACACACACACACACACTCGAAAACATGGCCGTCACCATTTTGTTGCTGCTTTTGTTGCTGTTTCTGGTGGTGCTTTCTATTGTTGTTTTGGGCTTTATTTATTTATGCTCTTTCTCGGCTTAACGCTCCACGCTTCGCAGCGCTCCCCCCCCCCCCCCCCCCCCCCCCCCCCCCCCCCCCCCCCCCCCCCCCCCCCCCCCCCCCCCCCCCCAGCAGCACCCTCTGCACTTCGCTCCACTTCTCCACTCTCCTCTTCTCTCCTCTCCTCTCCTTGTCCGCCGAAAGCCAACCACCCCCAAAAGCCAAAACCCCCCCCGTAACTGCTTGGGCTTCTTGCTGGCTTGCTTGCCCGCTTTCTTTGTATTATAATAGACTTTTCGGTGGGTGGCTTGTGGGGGGGTCATCTTCGCCAGGCTCTGCTGCTGCCTGTTTGTTGTGTGTTTGGTGTTCTCTGTCTGCTGCCTTGGCGTTATCCTTTCTGCCGGAAGAGAACTTGTTGAAAACACTTTCGCTTCGAGCGGGAGAGGACACGCTGTCCTGCCTGCCTGCCAGCCAGAAGAGAGCGAAAGTGAGTGGCTGCTGTGCTGGCTGCTGGCTGCCTTGAGTGGTTTTCCTATGAGTGAGCTTTTTTAACGGTCTCGACTTGTTCACTTCATTTCAGTGAATGAAGCTCTCCACTCGCGCTCTCTCTCCCTCTCCCTCTCTCTCTCTCTGCTTCTGTTTTTGTTTTGGGGTTGCTTTGGGATTCAATGTCATGCCGTTGGGACCCGGGAAATACCTTCCGAATGTTCTTGCTTTTGCTTTTGTTGTTGTTTCTTTGTGGGGTAGAAAGAGCAGCTTGTTGTTTTTGGGATTTCTTCATCTTTAAACTGATTATATTTGTACACACACACACGCACACACACGTACACACACACACACACACAGAGAGAGGCACACAATCGTGGATATCAGACATCGATAAAAGTAGCTAGCAGCAGACGCACGCACAAAGATACAAATGTATCTTTTTTCGGCTAAAAAGGCTCCTGTCTACGTGGATGTGGATGGCTGGCTGGCGTGTGTGTGCCACTCCCCCTTCCCCTGTTTCGTTAGCATTTACCCGTAACCTTTGAACCATCAAATTATCGACCTCATTGAAATGCTCAAATTATGCCAACTATTCTGCGTGTGTGTGCGTGGGTGTGTGTGCTGAATGTCAGTTAACGCTTTTAATACCATTAATTATGCAACGGGGGTAAATGGCCAAGGAAATGGCTACCGGAATCACACACACACACACACACATACACACACTAGCTCACAGACAAAGACCGAAACGGAGACGTAGATGATGACAATGGAAGGAAGGATGGCAGGGCTGGGCAGGGCAGGGCAGGTACTCCATATAGTTGGGATCTTTGCATTTTAAATCTATATGTGCGATGTTCTGGCTGTCCTGGCGGTTGCTTCAATTATGCACATCATCAGAGATGGTTAATTCATTTGGCTTAACCTGTGGGACTAACATTAGAAGGGTTCTAACCAGTACTAGCTAAACCAAGACTCTAAAATGTATTTTGACACAATTTTCCCTTAAATTTAGTTAACTTTGTTGCAATTTGTGGAACCATTTGCAAAATACATAGATGTACATATGTACATACATATTTATGATTTAATAAACTGCATTTCCCGTGAGGCAAACGAGTACCTGCCAAAAAATGTTCTGTGCCAATTGCCAAAGAGTGAAGCGTGGGAAATTTGCATTAATAATTCAATTTCAATAGACAGTCAGTCGGATTCGACTACGCAAATATGCAAATTTGTTCGTGGCGAGGCGAGGCGTTCTTTGAAATGCAAAAATTCAATGTGAATTCCATTTTCTATTTCCATTTCCACTTGCCAGCATTTCCTACTCGTATTTCCATTTCCATTTGATTTACGAGGTGCAAATCAAGTGCACTTCAAACTCAATTGTTTCCACTTCAAAAGATAATCGCACAAGGATCTCCACAGAAGTATCCAGAGTATCTCCAGAGGATGTGGGCTGTCTGACTGCCATAAAAAATGCAGAAATATGAGATACTTCTCTGCCATCTCTATCGATAATTAACTGTTATGGGATCCCACCCCCCTCCACCCCTAACCAGTCACTGTCTGTCTGCCCAATATTTCATGGGGGGGGAGACGACTGTCGATGGCTGACCGAACGACCACAAATGCCGTCAAAATATTGCCCCTACCTTACTTTTCTCCTGCTTTGTTTTTTTGCGTCGCTTTGAATATTTGAGCAGGACAAAACGTCCTCTGCCGAGGACTGGCCACCCAACCACTCTGAATCTGCCCGGTCCCCACCCTTCCGCTGGCCAGGTGGAGTGCATTTAGAAAATTAAAAACTGTAGCCAGCAACTAGCAGCAGTTTTGTCATCATTTTTAGCACGATTGCCCGATTATCAAGGCATGCAATGAATGGCAGGCAGGGCCCAAAACATTTGTCCGCCTCACGCAGCCCGGCCACGAGACAGAAGAGTAGCGGAATATTGGGCCAGGACATGGCTGAGATTAGCCAAAGGATATCTACGCATAAGAGTTTGAATTATTATCCTATGCAATATACGAAAATGCCAAAATACAATATGGCAGGATCTACTGCCGAGTGGACACGTTTTACCTGCCCGCCAGTGTTGAAAATTTCGCTGTGAGTTTGTTTTTTTTTGCATATTGGACACCACAAAATGTCAATTCTATTCGTTGTACAGCGGGCAGGGGCAGGGGCATGGCAGGGGGGAGAAGGTGGGTCGGGGCGGGTGGGGTGGGTTGGCACTTAGTTTATTTGGTGGACAATATAGAAAATTGAAATAAAGCGAAGAAAATGCCAATGACGTAGATAAATGCAAGAGTGGCAAATTTTCGATTGTTCGCTTGAGAGCTTTTTGCCACTCTTTCCTTTCTCTCTTTCTTTCTTTTTGTGTGTTGTGTGTATGATACCCTTACAGAGAGTATTACGATGTAAATATTTTACCGCTGCATAGCTGCTAGTTTTGTATACACTTCAAGCTTTGATCTCGTAGTGTAACAAAAGCTTCGGCGCAATGCTTTTTGCTCTCTTTTCGTGTTACTTTTACAGTTTGTTTGGCCATGCAGATGGGTGTTTGAGTGGCTGTTGCTGTTCTTTCATTGCGATGAGTGTGCGATAGCGGAAGTGGGGGAACACAATTTACTCAAATTAAAAAGTCGAACGCGGGCGTCGGTCACGCGATAACGATTTTAATGGCCATCGCCGATAACAAGGCCAATTGCATGCCTGTCAATATCATTCACGTCATTACGCATACGCCAGATGGTGAGGCAAAACCAAAAAAACCAAAAAACAGAAACAAAAAATGATTTCCAGCAAATGAAACGCGAAACAACAGAACACAGAGAGGGAGAGAGAAACACACACACAGAGAGGGTGGGAGGGGAGTGAGGAAACACAGAGTCTCCGTCTCGTCCCGTCAAAAATGTGTGACAAAAACGTGGAACATGTCGCAGAAACCAACAACACGAATACCTCGCCAACAAGCAGAACAAGAACAAGAGCAACGATCAAGTACGAGATCGGCAGAGCAGCCGACCACCGCCGAAGTGAGCTTTAAATTCACTTAATTATGGAACACACACGAAGTGCATACCGACAGCAAAAACGAAATGCGAAGACAATGCTCAAGAGGAGAGCGAGTGTGGTGTGGTGTGTTGGTGTGTCCTCGCAAATCATAAATAAAAGAGGTAGCTGAAAGAGAGCAAGTGCGGAAGAGAGTAAGAGGGAGAGAGAGAGCTCAACCGAGACAAAGCGGCAAACAAAGCCAGCCAGCCCTCCTCACCTGCCCTCCGGTAATTGCAAATCCACAGCGATCTATTGCACAGTGGGGCTGATGGGCGGAATACAATTACATAAATGTTAAAATAAGCGAAAGTTTGGCTAGGAAAAAGTCTTCCATTCGGATTATCATAGCTACATTTATGAGTTGTAAAATTTTCCCATAATTGCAATAATTATTCGGTAGATTTTGGCCCACTGTGCCGCTGGTCATTGTGTGCACAATTTCGGCATCTCCAAAGCAGATCCGCAGATCGCTTGCATGAATAACAGAGATTCATCAATAAAACATGTGCGCAGATCTCCAAGCAGAGCAGAGCAGAGCAGCGAAGTCGCAGTCTCAGTCGCAGTCGCAGTTGCAGTCTCAGTTGCTCCTACTCTCACGGCACACGTTCGAACGTCAGTCAGCCGTCGTCCGTTGCGAAGCAGGAAGAGAGTTGGAGCGCGAGCGGGACAGCCATAGAGAGTTGGAGCGATTCCAAGTTGGAATTGAGGTGCTGTTGTCCGACTGCTACTGGATAGTGCCCTCCCCCCCCTCCCCGTCTCCTCCTGTCTTCAGCTACTGCCTGTTGCTGCTCTTGTCATATCGTATCAGTTTTTGGCTTTCGTCAACCACTTTGAAATGCAAGCATGTCCCCAGCAGGCCCCTCCGCTCTCTCTCCCCGCCCGCTGGCGTAGCGGCTACCCCGTAGCGGAATTTTCAATCAGTTCCAATTGTTGCGCGCTGCTGACAAAGTTTCCCAAAGAGGGAAGACCAGGAGAGGCGGCGGCTAGAGCGGGAGAGAGACAGTGCGAGGTGAACGCTTGCTTGAGTGGCAAAATGTGCTGGACCTCCGGCAGAGTTAGCGCTTTAAGGCTTCTCTGCTTCTGCTTCTGCTTCTGCTGCTGCTCCTGCTGCTGCTGCTTCTGCTGCCCCTCCCCTCACCTGTGGGGCCTTGCAAAATTTAGTTGCGAACACATAGATTATCCGGGAGTCTTTGTCTTTTTGCTGGCGGCATGATCTACTGGCATATCAATGAGCAGAGGCCTCTGGCCCACGATGGGTGGAGTGTGGAGTGGTGGAGTGGTGGAGTGGTGTGTGGCGAGTGAGAGGGGGGCGGTTTGACTGATCCATGCCGCCTTTTAAGCTGATTGGAGCTGGGAGTGTTTTCAACTAGTGATTGATATGCGCCTGTGTCCTGCTGCAGCCACAGCTACAGCCACAGTTTCAGCGTCCTCTTCGGCTTGTGGAATGCCGACAAAAGTTACAGCCCGACCTGACAAATGCGACATGTGCAGCGAGAGAGAGAACTAGAGATGGCGGCGTGACACAAGATATAGTTTGTGGGACGATAGATCTACAATTTAGAGCACAGGGATTCTACTTTTGAATGTTAGGGAGCAAATGGATGAATATGAATGAATATAACTCTAGAGAAGGTATGGAAGAAGGTATGGCATATATAGAGATCTACAACTTCCCAGCCATATGCTAAGACCAATCCAATCACGATCCTATTCCCATCTCTAGCCATACATATACATATGTATGTATGTATGTACCTCCCTTTCTTTCTTCTTGTAGCCTCACGTTGCCATCTCTCTGGACGGGATTAACCAATTTGATGTGGCTCAGAGAGGAGAGGCCTCCTCTCACCGGCTCTTCAGCCTGGCTAACAAGCCAAATAAATAGAGAAGAAATGAATTAATAATCGTAAATATCCAGCGCAAAGTGTCGCACCTGGGCACGTGTAGGAGAGACTCGAGACCCGCTCCGATCCCGATCCCATCCAGTGGGCCCCCAGCGGTAGATCTGTTTGTGAGTGTAACTGTTATTCCAACGGATGACATTGGCATTTGGGTCCATCATTCTGGAGCACACGTTGCCACGCAAAGCAATTTTAACAAGATCATAAGCGATCTCTGATCTCGCCGAGATCACTTCTACTCGTATCTATCGTATCTCAGCATCTAAGTATCTCAGTGTAGTTTTTCTTGGCTCGAGTTCGGTTCGGTTTTTCTGCTGCCACTTCCACTTGCGTTGACCATTTCCTAATTTGCAAACTGATACTCGTACTCGCACTCGAGAGGGAGGGGATTGGACTGGTCCGGGGAGGCAATCAATTAAATTTAATTATGACACCAATTATGGCCTGATTGCCGGCCGGCCAACCTGTAGCCGGGACGGGTCCTAGACACTTTTGCTAGCCATCCACATTAATAATAGAATCATTAAGCAGAGACTCTCGTGCCCAACTCGAGCTGGCTGGCATCTTGTCTCGGTTCGGTTCGGAGAACACCTCTGTGGGCAGTCCTCAAGAGCTGGGAATTGAATTGGAGCTGCAAATGTGCTACTCGAACTGAAGCTGGGAGCTGGGGGGAGAGTACCCGTGCCCTTTAGGCAAATACTTTGGGACACCCATCGGCGGAGGACAGACCACCAAAGAAGCTGCTGATGGACCTCTTTACATGGAATCACACGAACCGAATGGATAGGGAGATCGATCGTCGATCGCGATGATTATCATCTGCATAAGGTGGTGGTACACTTTAATGGGGCCTGGGGACCGACGACTGGAAAATTGTTTAACAACTCAATGAGGTTCTGGTGAGGTGAGGTGGTGGTTGGGGGAAGCGATGCCCAATGAAGGGCTAAGATAATTCCATTCGCAATCAATGGCCAGAAAGATACGATGTGAATGAATGCGCAGATACATGTATCATACTGCTCTTCTTATGTATACGATATCTGGTACATCCGATACTGTTACCATATTCTACCTCTCCACTGCTTACTCCACTTTCCCCCCCTTCTGTTTGATCACAAGTTCCCATAACAATTTGTTTTACATTTTGGTTTTTCTAATTTCCTTTCCAATAACAATATTTCCGTAGCCAATTAGAGGCGACGCACTCCCAGGCATTAGCAGCGGCAGCAGCAGTCGTCAGAGGAGCAGGAGCAGGCGCTGTGGCAGAAGGAGGCGTGGCTGCCACAAGGATGTGCATGCAATTAACATAATTCGCCTGACACGCGACAGCCACTTGAGGGTTGGGTTTATTGTGGCATGCCATTCCATGCCTCAAAGGGGGCTGGGGAAGGGGGGTGTCGGATTGCCGCGAGAACTCGTCTCAATTTACAAATTTATGAAAATAGAATTTGCTCTTCACATTTTGATGAATTTTTGTGTGTTTGGGTCTCATCTCTGGTCTCCTTTGGCCTCTGTGCTGCTGCTGCTGCAGCCACATTTCCAGGAAACACATTCCAGCTCCTGCCACTGGTTTACCCCACCACACCCCACCCCACTCTGCCTGTGTCCCTTTGCATGTCTGCCGCATCATGTTTTATATTGCAGTTGATAATAATGCCAATAAATCAACGATACGCATACAGCCAGAGCTCTGGGCTGACAAAAATAAAAAGAGCCAGCGACGATGATGAAAAGCAGCTTAAAATGTCATCTTTTGTGCGGCAGAGGAGCCAGTCCTGGATGGCAGGATAGCCCGGATGGCTACATGAACTATGGCTACTTACCGATCAATAATGACGGGGTCCGATGGCGTCTCGTTGCGGTTGCCACAGCTCTTCTTATCACAGCAGCGGCTGTGGAAGCAGAAAGAAAAAAACAACAACTTTAATTTAGCTTTAATTTCAGTTTGCTTAAATATTCAGCAGGGGATATTGAAGGTAAATATATGTAAGATATTTATGGTAAGGATATAATGAGTTAAAAGGGAAAATAGTTGCTATAAAATGGGCAAAGAATATACATTTATACTCGAATATAAGAGGTTTTAAATGCAAGTTCGAATAGAATAGCCGCTATAGTTTGGTGGATCTTTTTAGCCATTATACTAAATATTTTAATGAACTCATTTGGCCTTTATTTTCCCTTATGCATCTGCACTTTAACCCACTTCAAAAGTGTGTTAGAAGTCTCTCTCCTCTCTTTCTCTCTTTCTCTCTCTCTCTCTCTCGAAGTTATTTTTTTTGTTTGGGGTCAGGCATTTGTCATTGCTCTCCATATATCTACATATATGCAGATATATCCATGTATATCTACATATTTCTATCTACATCTGTGGATGTGTCTGGTTACATATATCCATATCGGGCTCAATGGCTGCGTAAATTTTTGACTGCACAGCCTCTGGGCTGGCTTTAAGGGGCGCCTGGCGACCGGCGATGAGGGTCATCCTTTTTTTGGGGGGTGGTGGCTTGGACCTGGCCGGCACTGGCTCTGACTCTGGCTCTGGCTCTGGCCGGGGCATATAACATAAACATGGATGACTGAAATGGGCGAAAAGCCAAAACGATAAAGAAGACGACGCCATCTCTCCCCCGCCATGCCCACACCTTCTCTATGGTTTGCTCCTGCCCCCCTGCTCCCTGTCTCTCTATGGGGGAAGGTTGGGAGTCTGCAACCCCTGGGCCGTGTCTGTGTGTCTGTGTGTGTGTGTGTGTCTGTGTCTTTGGCGTTGTGTGCGTTGTCCCCTTGTTTTTGATAATGCTACGCAAACATAAAAACTGGGTGCCAATCCGAAATAATAAAAGATGGCCGGCCAGCAGGATGTACACGGGGAGGGGGTGTGTTCTGCCCAGGGGAAGGGGGCAGGGGATTGTACTGGCTAAAGCTGTGTAATTTTTGTTGTTGTTTGGCTTTCCCTCAGTTTTCTCTCGCTTCTTTTTTTTCTTCTTTTTTTTTGGTATTTTCTACGCAACCTTCAACTGTCAGAGGATGCTGCTAGAAGGGTGAAACACCACCCCCAAAAGGGGCAGCAGTGAGGTGGTTGAGTGGGTGGTGGCTGGGTGGCTGGGTGGCTGGGTGACTGGGTGGGTTAGGCAGTCAACCATTTATACGTTTCAGTTCGCGTGCGTTTGAGCATGAAAATAAAAAGAAAAAAGGAAGAAAGGACACCAGAAATCGGAAGCTCAAAAATCAACAAAATTAAAGCCCAAGAAAATCACGCGAAAAATGTGAGAAAAAAAAACCAAACACAAAACCAAATGAGAATTTCCGAAAGTCTATAATTTGAGTGGCTCTCAAAGGGAGAGAGAGAGAGAGGGGGCGGGGGATAGAGAAAGCTCCAGGGAGACACTGGCCGAATGCCCGCGAGAATTGAGATTTCGATTCGCAAAATCAGAATCAAAAGGTGTGGATTACAATGGTTCGTGGAGTGGTTGGGCGGGCAATGAGTCTTATAGATGGATCATAAAGGTACATAAAGTCGAGAAGGATTCAATAGCTCACCTGCACATGACTTCGTGCGTCAATAGGACTCGACACATCTCGGGATTCTTGTCCTGACCCTCATAGATGATGGCCTGCAATTAGAATGGAAATGGTAAGATAATAAAGAAATTAGTAAGCTTATAAAAAGGGATATGCATATACAATAGATACTTTAATATCTCTGGGATGGTAAGCCCTATTTATGGGGTGTTTATACTCTCCCAAGATCTTGAAATTGAACTCTGCTTTTATGGTTTCTTCATTGATTTGCTTCTCCCCTCGATACCTCTACCTGTCGTGGTGACCCCGTTATTAACCCCCCACCCCCTTTCCTAGCTATCGACACCAGTCCTGTGCCCCTGCCCCTTGTCGCGGAATCAGCTATCATTTTGGGCCAAAGGCAAACACACATAAATGCTAATTACAGAGCCAACTCGAGGCTCGAGGCTCGAGAACCTGGTCTGAAATCGACATATGGGACACACCATGCAAATATTGACAATGTCCACAATTTTTACCTCTCTGCAAGGATAATACGTACATTGTACATACTGGGTGTACCATATACTCGTATCTGGGTGGTTGCTAGTATTTGTATTTGTATTTGTCCAAAGAAAACTCCACTCGAAATGTTGTTGTTTGTTGTTTTATTTGTGGGTGTGTGGCAGAAGCAGTGGGGTGGGGGGACCAGGGGGTGTCAGTGTCAGTGGCACATCCAAAATCATGCCATGTGGAAGAGAGAGTGAGAGAGAGAGAGAGAGAGAGAACCGCAAGTGCAACGTTAGCCAATCTGCTGCAATTTCCTTTGGACAAAGGACCTGGAGGAAAAACCTCTCGAACAAATAGATAAACAAACGATGGCACAAGGAAGAGAGGGGTGAGGAGGGGTGCGGGGTGCGGGGTGCGGGGTGTGTGGGCTCAACGCACAACAAAAAGGCGCATAGTTCTCTAATTTAAAAATGATTAAAGCGGGTTGCACTCTGCCTGGTCCTCATCCTCGTCCTCATCCTCGTTCTCGTAACCGTAATCCAACACTCATCCGATGAATTAGTTGGGTGAGCAAAAACACGGCATATGGGTGCGAGATCTGGCCACGGGGGGTGGCTGGCGAGGGGCAGGGGGTAGGGGAGGGGATCATTCATCACTCGGCTTGGCAGTGGGCCAGAGATACACGCAAAAGTAATAATAATAACCGAATGTATCCGAGGAAAACCTGAACCGTGTGCGTTCATCCACCAAAAAATTAAAACAAAACAAAAAAACCAGCAAGAACTTTTCGTTCTGACGACTGAAAGATACCCAGTATTCCGGGGAAACCTAGAGAACACCTCTAACTGCAGTTAAAGGCAAAGATTTTTGCTGGATCGGCGGACTATATGATCCCACGAAGAGCTCCATAGAAGAGTTGAAATTGTCTTGAATTCAGACATTTAAAATCGACAAAATATCTATAGAAAGTAGGTGTACTCTAGGGTAATCCCTCTGCCTAATATACCCCTGTACACAAAGGTGTACTGGGTATGCAAAACACAGAGAAGAATCCTGCCACTTGCCACACAGCGTCAAGGACGAGTGCTTTCCCACCCAACATATGTGCATTTGTTTTCCTCAAAGCCAACAACTAAAACTGAGGATGAGCAGAAGCCAGGAGCAGGAGCAGGAAGCCAGGAAGCTGCGTGTGTCTGTGTGTGTGTGTGTGTCTGTGTGTGTCTGTGTGTGCGTGTGCCCAGCCAAATAGATAATCAGAAATTAATTTTAATGCAACCAGCAGCAGCAGTAGCAGCAGCAGCATCACCGGCAGCAGCCATTCTGTCACCCCCTTTCGAAAGGCAAACCACCCAGGCCCTCCGCGCCCTCCTGCTGGGCACATGTAAAAGTTATGATCATCCCTTATTATCCCGTTTGTCAGGTTAATAACTTCTTCCCTTCCCTTCCCCCACCCCGGCCAAGTGCAACCTGTGTGTAAAGGATCAGAGCAGAGACAGGACAGCTCTCGATAGCCCGGCTCAATGTCCAATCTGTGTGGGATATCATGGCAGACTTACGGGTTGAAGCCGAAGCCCTCTCTATCTCCTCCGTCCACTAATTATGGGCCCAGGATATGGATGGTATATATGGGTATATATGGTCCTTTTTTTATCCCCTTTCGGGGACAAATCTAATGTCTAATGTCTAATGGATTTTCAATGTTTTTTTTTCCTTCTGCTGGCAGAACATAAAGTTTGCTATTCTTTTTTTTTTGGGATAGTAAACTTGTATTTGTCACCTGTTTATTTGGGATTTAAAGGGCGTTGGAGCTGGGATCGGAACTACATATATGTATGTAGTTTTGATGAGGATTATACGAGAGGGTAACAAGCTCCGGTATGGAAACCCATGAATATCCCATGCAAAAACCAGATTCAATCACAAAAACCAGAGAAATCTAAGTGCCGCCAGTCTAAACTGTGGGTAAACCAGAGATCCTCATCAATCATCCTTGTGCCGGGATGCAGAAGCAAACAATTAGTTGGCCAGGAGTCGTAGGGGTGTCCTTTGGATGCTAAATGGCTCATCTAATAAACAAAAAAAAATGGTAAAAAAAAACGGCAAACTAAACGAAAGCCACTAAAACTGGAGTAAAAGCGTTTAAACTACGATTTATCAACAGGACAAAGAACAGGAGTCAGTGGCAGGAGCAGGAGCAGGAGCAGGAGGACCAAAAAGAGGACCACAGGACAGGCAACAGCAACAAAAAAGTGGCCTGGAAAAAAAGCGAGTGATGAAGTGATGACAGGACGGACAGGCAGCCAAAAAGGATGGAAGGTTGGGGGTGGGGGGGAGGGGCTCCAAACAGGATGAAACCAGAAGCGGCTTTTAAAATTTAAACGATTTTCCATCAAAACTCAACGGAAAACGGGATACTGTTTTTGTTTTTTTTTTTGTACTGCATGTTGCTGCATTTTTTGCAAATTGTTATTATCATCGCTTTTGGAATAAAATAAATCGACATCGCGTGCATTATTCACGCACTCTGAATGTGGAACGATGTTGCGATGTTGAGCTGGGGACACGGAGAGCGTTGCATGCTGCATGCTGCATATTTAACGGGCCAAATAAAAATCTCGCCAAACAAGATAAATTATCGCGCACAAAAGACCGTGTGCAAAAAACAAGAACAAAAAAATATTGTTTAAAAAAAAAGAACCCATCGAGGGTAGCTCTTAATTTATTAAAGCTTCATTTATCAGCAGAACGAACGCATAAATTGCCGGCAGAAAACGGAAGTAAAGGAGGTGACTGTTGCAAGGACCCCACCGTGCATCCTTTATATGTACATATCTGCAGTCAGTCCTTGGTAGGGGGACGACACGGGCAGAACCCTTTTTTCGGGACAAGAAATTTACATAATTTTCGGCGAGAACCTGGATAAGACTTTTACGTAGAAAGTACCGGGTACCGGAATGTTGAAAATGTTATGAAAATATAAAGAAATGGAAAAGAGGTTTCCAATTAAATAAATCATGACCTAACCTTACTTTTGGTTCAATATTCAAGGAATCCAATGAAAGAACAAAAACAAAGCCTGCAAGTTGTACAAAAATATGGTTTATAAGTTTGTACGGTTGGGTATTCCCTATAAACACACAGAGGCAAATGGGTGGTAGGCAGGGGGTGGCAATGGCGGTGGCACATTGCACATTCCACACTTTACACCCGACACCTTTGGCGTCTCGGGTTTCTCTCCCCTGAGGGAGCCGCAAGAATTTCAAAGAGGATTCCATTCCGCATACATTTCACATTTCGCATAATGAGAACGATATGGCGCACCGGACCATTTCATTTCATTTTTCCCTTCCTCTTTTCCTCTCTTCCTTCCGTCTCTCCGACCGCAGAAATGCACTTGCCGTGAAAGCATTTTTAATCGCATTGCCAGCGCGCGAGTGTGAGTGAGAGTGGGACGACCAGCCAGAGAGGGAGAGCGAGCACAAGCGAAACAGGCAAATCAGCAGGCAAATGGCTCCACTCACACGCACACACACACACACGCGCGTGCACACATGGCGCTCTCCCTCTCTCCCTGCCAACACCATGACGGTGGAGACGAGATGCAAATGTGGAGATTTTTCGCGCAATCTGTTGAATTTATTGAGCGACCAGCCAGCCAGCCAGCCGGCAGCGCCAGCGGCAACAACAATAACAATTTGCAATAAAGCGAACAGAGAGCAGAACAGAGAGTGGAGAAGAGAATGTGAAATGTGAAATGTGTTATTAATCGAAAATGATTCTCTCTGCTTTTAAGTGTTGACACACAAATTAATTTTATCGCTTAATTAACACGCAAAAAGTAGGCAGACAGCAGAGCGCCCCAGCGAGAGCAGGACAGCCGTATTGTTTCGGCAGTGAACGATGAGAGTGCAGTGTGTGTGTCCCTTTTGCTCTTTTTTGCATTCTGGCATTCGCGCTTTCAGCTGGTGGGGGGGGGGGGGGCAACGGTTGCGCAACGGTTGTTCAACTGTTGGGTGAATGTTATGGAGTGCATTTTTATGCCTTTGAAAAGGCTACCATCGATCTCCATATCGACTAAGGCGACAGTTATTGTACTGAAATCGGATCACTATATCCTACGGCTTTCTCTCTCCCCCTCTCTCTCTTTGTTGCCAGTTGAGTGCCTTATCTGAGTGCATTAATCGCCAGCCATCTCTCTCCCTCTCTCTCTCTCTGATTTGGTGTAGAATTTCGTTGCGCTTTTCGGGCCTATGTATCGGCCATCGTCATAATGCGTGTAAATCGCGATAAGCGCAATTTTGGCAAAAACACAAAAACGGGTAAAAAGGATTTCTGGGCACTCTGCGCGCCTTTTGTTTCATGCTGGTCCCGTACACCCCGCGCCAGCCACGCAACACAGCCCCCCTCCCCGCCTGCTCGCTGGTCGGATGAAAATGAAATATGATCGCAAATGAAGCGATTCCGTGGTTGCCTGGTCCGTGGTCCGCGGTCCGTCTAGTCCGTGGTCCATGGGCCGTGGCCCGTGGCCCGTGTTCCGTGTTCCGTTCCTCTCATCGTTAGCTCAAATTGCAATTGCGACGCCTCCTGTTCGAACTGTTTGCACCGTTATCTGATCGAATGTAATTATGATTATGACCATGATTTGCTACATTTGCCTGCCCCCCACCCTCCAAACGAAAGGGGTGGAGCAGCGGGTAGAGTAGATACCATCAGCGGCGTATATCCCACCGAAGGGTTGGCCACGTGACAGTTGACAATTGTCCTGCCCGCCGCCCTCAGTGCTCAGTCGTCGTCGGTTGAGACAATCGTATTCCTCTCTGCTACAGTTTCAGTTTCAGGTTACAACAACAGCCGCTCCCCCTCCCCCTCCCACTCCCACTCCACTGCTGATCCACACACACTGATAACACTCGCTTATCCAGTCCGTCCGTCCGCCTTACCTGTTACGCCAGACGATAAGACGGCCAGCGCTCGCAACACGCGACAAAATGAAATGTAAAACTACAAAAAACAAAATACAAAATACAAAACACAAATAAAACCCAAACCCCCCGAACACCGAACCCACCTAATCCGATCAAATGATTGCTCATTTCCCAGCCAGCATTTCCCAACGACAGTCGAAGGATTGGAAGTCATCCAAAATTAGGGGTAGGTCCTCCCCGTAAAATACTTAACAAATCAAAACGGAAATGAGTAATTCAAGTGCATCGGATATGGGATATATCCCAACATATTTTGGGAATTATTTGAGTATTTGAATCGTTGTGGTTTTTATTTAAAATTATTGTGAAATTAAACAAAATTCCACTCATTGCAAATATGGAATTTCTCTATATGCATGGTATGCCATTTGGGAATCTGAAACCCGGAAATCGTAATGTTCCCTCAAAGACCCATTATGCTATTATTAATTACAATTTTTTCTGGTTTGTTTAATAAATATAATAACATTTAATGGCGCCCCCTTTTCATATCGATAAGACTTAATTGCTTTGAAATTCCCACAAATGTACGCCGATTTCTTATCAACATTTTCTCAGACGTTTTTTGGATAACGGAAAGTGTTTTTATTTTAAAGAGTTTTGCTCGTCAGAGCCAAATATTTTGCGATTAAATTTCGTTCGCACAAATGGATTTCTCACCAGGGTGGGGAGGGGGTTGGGGTGTTATAGAGAAAGGGGCGATGTCGCTGCTGTCGATAATTTGTGGACAAATTTATGGCGCGCTCGTTTTCGAAGCGAACGGGCTAAACGGGCAAGAAACGCCCACAAAACAGAGGGAAAATATAGAGATATACAAGGGAAAATCCATGGATGCCAAAGGGGGAGAACAGCAGCAGCAGCAGGGGGTGGGAGTTAAAGGGGGAATCTAATGGAAAAAGTGGACAAAAACTGTACTGAAACGTCTATAAAAATTTGTCACTCGAGAAATTAATTGCCCTTGAAAAAAGGCAAAGAAAAAGGCAGGGAGGCAGGAAAGAAAAGCCAAAAGGACCCACAACAACACGGTAGCCGGTAGGACATTAGGCCTACAAAAGCGGACATATGGTGCAGCATTCAGGATTCAGGATTCAGGACAATTGTCCCATTGGCAGTGTGTGTGTGGTGGCCCGTGCCTGCAGCTAAGGACACGCACGCACCCACAACAGAGTGGCGCATTAGCCCACTCTCTCTCTCTCTCTCTCTCTCTCTCACACTCTCTTTATATTCCCTCGTTATTCTCGATTCTCGAGCGATGTTCACTCGTTAGCGGGGAAGACTACAAAGACTACACCCCTTTTAGGGGGCATGGCTGGAGTGTGAATGAATTGCTCGTTGGACGACTCAATTTATTGGCAAAGGACACACCAGGACACACTTAATTAGCCATGACAATCAATTTCGAATGCAACTTATGCTCGAATCAGCAGAACAAACATCAGCCCCCCCCGTCGTCCTGGCGAGCGGCAGTCAAGTGGAAGGAATTAGTTTTTCATAGACTTCGCCTTCGGCTTTGCCTTTTGCCAGCCGCTGCTAACTGGCATTGACATTTCCATTGCTCAATGGGTTTCCCGAAACAAGTTTTTCATTTATTTAAGTGGCTTTAAAGAGAACTCTCTAGAATTTCCCCTCCTCCCCCATCTCTCATCTGGGACTTACCTGCTTGGTCACGGAATCGATCAGCCTCACGAAGATGTCCTGCTCCTGGCGGGCGCCTGTAAATATCACACAAATAAAATCATATTAAATATCATCATTGAGTACCCCCACATCCCCCCCTCGGACATACCATTCGCATAGAGCAACTGCAGGCGATATTGTATGCCGTTATTCGTTTTGGTGGCATCCGATTCCGAGTCCTTCTCGATGAACCCTATGAAGGCCGTGCGCTCGATCTCGATGGGCTGTCCGGCCCGATCGTACAGGGCGATCACAAAGTGAAAGAAGTTCGATTTGCGTAGATTGCTGGGCGGCTGCTTCTCAAAGTGGGCGCGGCCAATGCCCAAGCTGCAAAAGTAGTCACAAAAAATGATAGAGATATTAGTCAAATTTTAGGGCGAGGGGACAGACTCTCGGAAGTTGGACAGTAATTATGCCATTAGCTGGATAAACATAGACCACGACCAGGCAAAAAGAGGCCTCTAATTGGTCTAAGAAGAGCAAGGGAGATGCAGGCATGTGTGGGGTGGGGGGGGGGGGGCAACGGCAACTCAATTAACAGCAGCCGCCAGGCCAGTCCCTGCGTCCGGCAAAAGGGACAATATGAATGTCCCAGTGACAACACAACACAACTATCATTAAAAGCGCATAAGCAACATCAACGTGACACAATAATCCTGATGTATGGCCAGGACAAACCCGCCCCCGCCCCCGCCCTCGCCCCCGACTTCTTGGCCACTTCAGCACTTGAAATATTTGATATACTCCTAGTCCAAGTCCTGGTCGTCCTCGTGCTCCTCCTCGTACGTTGCTTATGTGGGCCAAACACTGGACACTGGGTAATTATCCGGACGGCATAAAGGCTTGTCCTTGTCCAGGTCCTTCCCCCTACCCTCCTACTTCCCCCTAGTATGCTAAATGTCAGACTAGCTCTCACTCTCCCCTCCCCTCTCTGTTGTCCGCCTGTCAGCGGACAATTACAGGACAGTGCCAGTGGCAGTGCCACCCCTGTGCCTGTCTCTGTGTCTGTGTCTGTCCCTGCGCCTTTTTGTGATCCTTGGCCTGCTGCTCTTTTGCCCGCTTTTACCTTTCGTATGCATAACGAACAATTTAATTTAGAAAATGCTGATTTTATCAGATTTTTTGTACAGAAAATAGTATATGTTTCCCGCTGCTATTTGCGCTCAGGCAATGTCAAGGAGCAGCAGGAGCCAGCCGCTGGCCGCTGTCCAACTGACTCGAGGGTCCTGCAATTATATACACATTTGCCAAAGGATAATGCCAGCCATCAGCTAATGATAGAGAATCGGTGAGGAATGAGAGATACTCCTGGTACTCGATGTGGTTCTCGGTTGAACAAATATCCAGTCATATGCCCCCCCAAGGGAATCGATTGACAATTTTATTGGAAGGCAACAAACTATTCCAAAGAACTTGCCAAATGGATATGGGATTCATGGATATCCCATAGTTCTGTATAGATTTGATTTGGGCAAAGAAATGGCAGCAGAATTTAATTAATAGTTTTAAATTGAATTTTTAAAGGAACAACTACCAAGAGGAGATCCCATCAATCAATTCCCGGCTCCCTTAAAATTCCCAAAAAATCCAATGATATCTAAATATGATCCCCAATGTTCCTTCTTTGAAATATTTCATGCAAATATCATTATTACTGCTTTCATGCGATACATTTCTAAATTTCCCTGAATAAAAACAAAACAATTTGCGGTTGAAGTGAAACATTTCAGTCGATTCAAACAAAAGCCAGATATCAAATTAAGAGACCATCAAAAAAAGAAAGGAAATGGGAAAGAGATGCCAGGAGAGAGAGAGAGAGCTACACCTCTCTGTAAGGGCGGATGGGGGGGTGGCAAAGAGGGGGACTGCCTATACGACATATAAATGCCAGACATGTTACATTCTGGTGAAAGGTTATTGTTATGGCAGAGCATGGAGCACGGAGCATGGAGTGTTCGAAAAGTGAACACCAGAATAATGCCGAGTACATCCTGACAAATAAAAAAAAGAAGAAAACTTGTAACCCATCGCCGCCCGCTGCTCCGCCTGCTCCTGCTCCTGCTACTGGTTCTACCTTCTGGCTTCCTGTTTGGCTTTCTTTTTTTTTTTGTTCTGCTGCTGCTGCTGCTGTTGACTTTTCAGTTCGGTTGACTGCGGGAAATTGTGGAAAATCGTTCTGCGGCAGTTTGCCAGCTCACTTTGTTTGCACTTGCCGCCAATTTGCGAGCCACACAGAGACCTGGACGGGGGACTGGGACTGTGGCGGGGGGTGGAGACTGGAGACTGGAGCTGGAGCTGGGGACTGATAGAAATGGCATTTTTGTGGCCGTTTTGCTGTTGATTTTATTATGCCAACATTTAATTGTCGCAAATCGATGCCCAGGTGACCATCCACGAGGGGGGGAGGAGTCTGCTTGTTGGGTGAGGATTAGAAGGGATGGTAGTACTCGTCCTGGTCACGTTTTGCCTCCCCCCTTGGCCCTCCTAGTACTTACTCCTGCTTTTTGGGGACATGTTTAAGGACACTTTATGGGTCCTTGACTGCACAATCTGCACTCTTGTTGGCGTTTCTTCAGTGTCTGCACAATCTTTGTTGAAATAAATTTCCCAGAAAATATGCTCTTGATTTACGAGCCAACACACACAATATTTTGTGCAATATTTTGTTCAATATTTTGTGCACTTTGTTTGGGCCACAATGTGTTCCAATAGCCATAGATGGATGCGTTAGATAAGTGCATAAATAAATGGCCCAAAACCAAACAAAACATTGAACAATTATCGGGCAGGCTGTGAGATTTATTTGGTGCCCCACAAAAAAGAAACCAACTACTGAATGCAATCAAAAAGTTGCAAAATTATTTGTGGCAGGAAAAGCGATTGGGGGGAAATGTGTGGCTTCACTGGGAAGTTTATTAATGGTTTATGGGTTGATTTTGACTGGAAATTAGGGATTATATTAGCTCTTTCACAACTGCAACTCTCTCCTTTCTCTTGCACACTTTCTTCACTCTCTTTACCTCGTTTCACAGCGCATTGTTTTTGGATTGTTTTGCGTTTGATTGTGATTATGATCCTGATTAAGATTTAGATTAAGATTAAGATTGTCTGGTCGCTGGAGCGTGTGATTATGATGCGAATGGTTATGTGTATGTGTGTGTGTATGTGTTTGTGTTTGCGTATGCGTTTGTTGATTTGCCGCCGCTGAATGGCCAAAGCCCGCTGTCATCTCGCTTTCGATTTGGGCAACTCGCGCACTTCTTCTCGGCGCGAACATCTCACGCCAGAAACATCTCAAACACAACTGAACAAACAGGGCCAAGAACTCCCCCAAAAAGGAAAGGAAAAGCTTTCCCCCCCTCCGCCCACACCCGCAGAGAGAGAGAGAGCGGCAACTTCTTCTAATTCGATTCATTGAGAAGAAGGCAAAGACGAAAGCGAAAGTGAAAGCATGCCAAAGAAACAGGCAACAAGGGGAGTACAAACATCCCTTTGAGGCGTGCTCTCACACACACACACACACACACACACAAAAAGCCCACAAAGTTTAACGGGTCTTGGTCGCATCCTCCTCCGCGTCCCCCCTCTCAACTTCTGCCATCAGAAGTCAAGCGTCGCTGAAAAAGTGCGTAAGCCCAAGGAACAGGCCCAAAAACAGCTTTGAGTGAGTGTTTTTTTTCGAGTGAGTCTCGCTTTTTGGGGGTTCATCTGTTTGGCCATAAAAACACCCCACCCCACACCCCCCAACGGATGAATCGCATCCCCCAGGGGAGATTGGGGGACCCTCATATTGCTCGGACACACGATGCCGCCGTCGCAACTGCTGGCTGCCGGCTTTTGGCCAAAAGTAAACAAACGCTTCTTTTTTTGTGTGTTTCTGTTTGCCGCTTTGGAGACTTTGGAGTCTTTGCAAACGTTTGTTGCTGCAACATTGTTGCCTTTCTGCTTTGGAGATGCGTTGGTTAACAACGATAAGCGGAGAAAGAGGAGAGATTAGAGATTAGAGCGGGGATTTGGATGGAAGGGAGTTGTTGGGGCAGGATGGAGAGAGAGAAGAGGCTAGAGATACGGGAGGTTAATTTTGGAATTTAATCAATCATTGCATTTAGAAGGATTCCTATTTTCTATATTTTCTATATTTTTTAATTACATTTTGGAATTAAGAGAATTTTTAGAATTTTTAGAATTTGTAAAACTCTTTCAAATTATTCGAAAACTTTTTTAAAAATTGTACAAAAATCCACAACTAGAGAGAAATCACGAATCTTTACGATTCTTCAGGAATTTTCACGAATCTTCATGAATTTGAACACAAACTCTTGCTACGCGCATTAAGAAATAAATGATAAGAGCTGATAAGGCCCTGGCTGCCAGCGCTCCATAATTCCTCGTAGGCTATAAATTGGTTTTATAAATAAATAATGAAATGATAAATTTCCAGCAGATTCTACGAATCAAGAATTCAAAAAGAAACTCAAGAAAAGAAAACTCTTTTCATTCAGCAGATGACTTCGAATCATATTTAAACAAAAATGGAAACAGATAACATCTATATAACATCCATAAAAATCTCCCATAAAGTTCGACTTAATTTTTGAGAAATTTCTTTTTTGGCCAACATTGAATTCGACTGAGCGTAGAGCCGCGGCCTTTGCCTTTTTAACTTTTTGGAATTTCTAATATTTCTTTGTAACTAAGTTAAACAATTGTTTTGCGACCATGAATTAAAGGAATTTTTAATAATCTATGCTATGCCATTAGTTAAATAAATTAATTAATTAACCGCACTGCAAATAAATCCCCAAATAAATTGACTAAAATATAACCGAGTAGTTCCTTCATTAATTGCCACAAAATAATCTTAGGGTCACCCACAGAGTACGCTTTTCCATCACAATTTCCACCAGCAACAATCGTTTTGTTTTCTTTTGGGGCATGCCACATGCTTGAACACTTGGAACGATCACTTTTTCTCTGTATTCACTTTGGTGCACATTTCACTTTGGATTGGGTTCAGTCTGCTCTTCTGGTGGTTCACTTACTTGGTCTGATCGACGACTGGCTGCATGGCCCAGCGTCCGCCCAGCGGCTCCTCCTTGAGCGAGGTCATGGGCCCCCGCGGCTGGTTCATGTCGGCGGCGGTGGGCGGCAGGCCGAACATGAGGCCGCCGGCGGACCGGGGCCCGGCGGTAGGGTAGAGCTTGCGTCCCCACTCCATCCCCAGCTCGAGCGTGGGCCAGGGGGAGGCCGAGCTGAAGCCCGGCACCGGTTCCTCGGAACGCAGCTTGAAGCTATCGGTGCTGGTCAGGGGAGCTGTGCTAGCAAAGTGGTGGTGCGAATGGTGCGGATGCGTATGGGGATGCGGATGCTGGTGAAGATCGGCGTACGGAAGGGGCACGGCACCAGCTGCGGCGGCTGCTGAGGCACTGGCAATTGTGGCGGCCGTTTTGGTGGCTCTTCTGCTTCCGTCCTTTCAATTGGGAATATGGATCCTGCACACTTCACGGCACGGCACGGCACAGCACAGCACTCTGCTTCCTTTCCTTTGGATTCGATTGGGGGATTAGATCTGCTCTCTGGGATGGAGATGGAGATGTGTCTCTCTGGAGATGTCAATCAATGGGCGATGGGGAGAGCTCTCTCCCACTCTCAATCACTGCACAGAACGAGACGCGAACGAGCACGCACTAAATCCAAATTCAGCACAGACTGTGGGTGTGTGTATGTGTGTGTGGGTGTATACTTTTGTGGGTGTATGTGTGTGTGTGTGTGGGCTACCAATGCACCGCAGAGAATTTGGGATTTTCGGAGGAATTGGTCTCGCAACAAGTTTTAAGCGGCGCGCGCTACCGTCCCGAGTGACTGTTAAACCCCAACTGAATCCTCGTCCAGTCCACAGCGACTGCCAGCGATGCTTGCCACACAGCGTCGCACTGCTCTGCTCTGCTCTGCGCAGTTGCCACACACCAGCAGCAGCAGCAGAACCAGCAGCAGCAGCACCAGCAGAACCAGCAAGCAGCAGGCAGCGGGAAAAGCCAAACGACCAACGACCAATGTTTTGAAAATGGGAACGAAACGAGCCTGCGCCGCATGAGAGTTGAGTTCCATGTGGACGGACCGAGGGGGTGGCAATGGCGGTAGGTAACAATGTGCAAGGCAGCCTGAGAGGTGGCAGGCGGCGGGCAGCGAATGGAAAATCTAACCTATCGCTGGGAGTGCAAAACGACACCACATCGTCGTCCCGGTCCCGTGGAGAGCCGAACTGTCAGCAACAAAACCATCCACCGACAACGAAGGAGACGACGACGACGACGACGACGACGGCAACGACAACCAGATTCACAGAGCGAGTAAGAGAGAGAGAGAGAGAGCGCATGATAAAGAGAGACAGAAAGGCAGGCATATGCGTGAGAGAGAGAGAGAGAGAGAGAGAGCTATACACCAAGTGGTTGTGGGTTGGTGGCTACATTTCCAGCCGTGGGACACTGGCTCTTTGGAACGCCCCAGTTGTTGGGGGCGTGAGTGTGCAGCAGCGGCAGCAGCAGCAACAGAATGAGGCACAAACCATTGGAG
Organism: Drosophila athabasca; assembly: GCA_008121215.1. Lineage (NCBI taxonomy): Eukaryota > Metazoa > Arthropoda > Insecta > Diptera > Drosophilidae > Drosophila > Drosophila athabasca. The sequence goes on along the minus strand of VMQQ01000019.1, from coordinate 1,474,026 downwards.
ATGGATAATCGGCGCTTCTCTCTCGTATTTTGGTTGGGTTCCCATACGTTCAAGTCCTGGCGGTGATGTTGTTTGAAGGAATGCCAATGCTAATGCGAGAATACACAGTCCCATACATCGTTTACGCTTCTGCACTGCCAAATCGATGTTTGCGGTTTTATTAAACACAGACCAGACCTCAAACAAAAATGCTATAACCTGCCGCACTTTTAGAATCTAGGAAGATCCACACATCATTTGGCATGGCAGCAACACACAGATACAGCGTCGTCTTCGATCCGCATACAAGATACTGACTGACCAATCTCCTCGCTGATTCCAATCCAGAAAGGACAATCATGAGAAGGTCATACACATCCAGAAGGTTGGAATATATCCAGACTAAACCTGCCATAGTTTCAATCACTAACTCAGGATCTAGGAGACACCAAAATACTACATAATCTTTTATCTACATGTACAACTCTGCTGATTAGTGGCTGTTTCTGTGTGCGTGTCGATCATAATATTATTATAAATCAATGATCATCAATGACCGTTTCGCTGCTGTGGACTTTAGTGGACTTTATTCTAAATTCCTTCAAAGGATGAGGATACATTGTACCCACTTTCCTACATTTCGATTTTGAGACACATTTTCCTTGGCCTATGAAAACAATCAAGTAAAAATGTTATAGGACTTCAGTGCCTCAGCTTTCAGTTTAATTAACAATAAAAATGAGAAAAATAATGAATTAAAATTGAACAACTAAGAAAATCTTCAATTCGATTAGTTTTTTTCTCACATCAAAGTTCAGTTTGAATAAATTTAGAAAATAATATGAAGACATATAATATATTCTACTCTAATTTGTGCCATAAAATTGCTATATAAAAAAAAAAACTATTAAACAATGAAAATCGGACGCCTTTGAACCAATGAAATTTCAGCCAATGAAAATCATTCTCTCTTTTTCCAACTCTCTTGATTCTTTCGTCGGCAAAGCAGTCAAAAAGCAGTCCATGGCATGGCTCGCTCTATGTGCCTGTGTGTTTGTGTGTGTATATGTTGAAACGAGTGGGAAAGTGGAACATCTGTGTGTTGTGTTATTCTACATGACATTACATTTTACATGTAGTAGACATGAAAAACAAGAGACACTGAAGGAATATTCACATTTTGAGGCAGGATTCGCTAGGGGATCGGGTATACGTTGCGTGTGGCTGGGGAGGGATTTAATTAGAGGGAAGTCATGGCTCCAAAGCCACTGACTGATGCATTTCCCTTAGCCCGTAAGAAGACCTTCTTTCATTCCTTATTCTAAACCTCTGCTAACGATTCCAACTCCTAACGGTAGTACTCTTTATGAGGATTTTCTGCACTCTTGTCCGCTTTTGTTGTTGCCTCTCGGAGTTGATTAGTCATCATTTCGGGTTTAACCCCTTCTGACTTTTGCACATTATTCGCATTGAACATATCCCTCGTACACATCCTTTGAGTCGCTTCGGTTAAGTTGTCAAACACACTCGAGGACCCCTACTCCTTCTCCCTCCCTCCCAGGCCCTGCCGTTGCGTATCTCCCTCTCTTTCTGTGGGATTAGTTACCGACGAAAACGCCCACAGAATTTTCACGCCTCGTTAGGAGAAAACAGTCGGGGATGGGATGGTATGGGCTCTGTGTCCTGTGTCCTGTGTGCTGTGTCCTGGGTTTCGGTTGAAAAACAATTTGCATTTTCCGCATTTGCGGTTTTCTGCCTGTGACCGTTTGACTGTGGCAAACAGGGAGTAAAGGAGAGAGAGAGAGACCACAAGAGAGGGAGAGAGAGAGAGATGGAGTTTGTTTGAGTTTTCTGTGAATTAATTTGAGGGGCGTGGTAATCACATTAACTTTTGACAAGGCGCGTACGTAAACTCCTTTTCGCCAGAGTCACATTTCCCTCACATTTGGCAAGTGCAAGGAAAACTCTATCTCTGTCTCTCTCTCTCTCTCTCTCTGTGCCACTCTCCCACTCTCTCTTCCTCTCTGTTTAGTCTATTTTTAAGAAAGATTTCCCCATAGGACAGGTTCCGGGAACGGAGAGCGGAGAGAAGCGGAGCGGCACAACATTTTATGTTTAAATCAAAGCCAAAAGGCAAACAGAAGACGTCCCCAGACATCGCTAATTAACCAAAATACCCTGAAGGAAATTCCGGTACCCCCTCCCCCCCCCCCACCCTTTACCCTTTCGGAAAACGGAATTTTCTTTTTCCAGCAAAGGTGAGGAAAATTCTATGATCTGCGCGCTGCGGTCCGCGCGTTCGTTCGTTCGATTAACCCCCTTTTATCACGCCCAATTCTCGGAGGAGTTTCTCTCGGGCCGCGACAGCTGTCACACGGCTGTACCCCTTTGACCCCACCCCCAACCCCCAACCCCCCCTTTCCTCTTGTACTCTTGTTTGTTGAGCGTCGGGCGTCAAATTGTTTCCAATTGGATTTACATGGCCATCCATGGACATTCACTAGCCGAAAGCTAAATAATTTGTTGCCCTCCCCCCACCCCCTCTGCAGGCGGCTTATGGGATTAGTGAGGAGTGGAGAGTGGAGAGGGTGAGGGGTTGGAAGTGCCAGAGAAAGTGTCATCATTGCAATTACAATTGTGTGTTTGTGTGTGTGTCAATTAGTCGTAGGATTGACTCTGGAAAAACAAACGGCTGGGCGGCAGGGGGTTGGGGGAGGGTATTCCAACAAGTGGGTGAGAGTCGGAGAGATCAAATCGGTATTAAGAAATAAATGTAATAATGATTATCTGATTAAACACAAATAAAAGCTGAACTTAAAAGTAGTTCTAGTAGTAATTAGAGAAGGATCTTAGATGTTAAGATTTCATTCCTTTAAATGTAAAAAAAACACTCTCTTCTTTAAGGCGGGGTAACCCTTATTGTTTTAGCATCTGCTTACATATCCATTAGCCCAGCCACTAGCCTGCATTTCCGATATCCTCTCACTCTCTCTCTCTCTCTCTCTCTTTCTCTCTCTCTCTCTCTCTCTCTCTCTCTCTGTCCTGCCCTGCCCATGAATAATTTCAATATGCAAACGGAACGGAGCATGTAAATGTCTCATTTGTCACTCGTAAACAACAAAAAAGAGGAGAGAGAAGAAGAGAATAAGAATAAGAAAAGGAAACCAAATGTAGGAACTTCGTCCATATGCAAGACATTCACAGGACCTGGAGGCCAGAGGGCCATAAATAAGTCGGCGAGATGGAAATTTGAGGCGCGAACATTTTAATTAGTGTTTCCCTCCATCTCGAGTGCTCACTCCTTGTCCTGGGGCCAGGGCCAGGACTCTTATGCAAATTAGTCGGGTCTAGCCGCACTAATGAGGGGTGGGGAGGGGAGGGGGGAGGGGAGGAAAGGAACACACCGTGACGATAAATCATATTTAGTTTCAGTTCTTTCCTTGGATTTCCACGAGTCATCATCGTCATTGATTCGGGGGAATGGAATCCGCTCTCAGGTCTCTCGGGTCTCCACGGACTCGGCGACAGATGCCACAGATCCATCGACAGAGATCGCTGTGACAGTTGCATTGTCTGCCGCAGAGACCACCAAAGTTTTCAGTTTTCCTAAGAACTGGCAGGCACCCTGCCGCCGCCCTGCCTTGCCCCCCGTCCAATCTATGGAAGCTTCAGTCGAGTGGCGGCGCTGCACTTGCCACAATTTAAACACAGATTGAACTAGGACAAGCGAGCAAGTGCTCGAGTGTTTGCCACTTCAGTGAAAAGCAGCTAGAGGCAGTCAGGGCTTGTGCTTCAGCCTGGAGTGGCACGTGGCACGGGGCAGTGGCAGCGAAAAAAGCCAAGTAAATTTAATTAAATTATCTCAAACACGTGTTTGACCAACTGCAACGATTTTGCGAAAACAATCGGAAACCAGTTTAAATATTTACCCAGGCCTTTGCCTAAACGTCCTCGAGAGGGCAACCTCCCACCCCCCCCCCACAAAAACGAAGGTCCTGTCGACCAAAAGGTTTCGTTTACATAAGAAAAAACCAGACATTCGTAGAGGATTTCAACTAAAAGATACCCTGGTTTTTTTTTTAGATTTTGTTTACGAAATTTTATTGCTGCAAAACTTTTGAAATTCGAGAAAATTTCAAAAAAGACAATAAAACACATACAGTTACAGCTTAGCCTCACATACAGAGAATTTGCCACTATAGCGCTCTCTGTCTATCTGTCTCTCTCTTTTTCAGTGAGGAATTGCATGGAATTCCCGGCAGAAAAAATCGAGCTGAAAATGTTGTATGGCGTGACACATCTTAGTGTTTTATTACTGCTAAAACAATCCATAGATAACGATTGTTTTTAGAACAGATTATATATTCACTAGATATATTTTAAAACTACAAAATTCCAGAGATAACTAATTGAAATCAGCAACATTTCGGAATGGGAAGGTGAAAGAGACTTTAGGGTAATCCATATATGAAAACCTATTCAATGGAATAGATCTACCAGATCCCCATGTTCATATGGATAGAGGGCTGTAGATCTTGGGCTAGAACTTATAAAGGAACAATATGTAAGGCCCATATCAGCACTACTATTACTGTGTGTTGTATGTTCTCTCATATCCTATCGCATAATCTATGGAATCAGTAAAGTATTTTTCTCCCTTGCATCAACATACAAAAAATGCGTCCTAAACATTCCATAAACTCTGCAAATACCGTGTAAAACAAATGTAAGGGTAAAACGTAGAATCCTTCTTCAGATTTATTATTATTTCAGCACACACGCACGCACACACGCACACACACACACACAGCAAGAAGGATGTGGGAGGGGCAGCAGCGGTGGCAACTTCTTCCCACAGCCCTCCCCCCGCGCCACATACAAAGGTGTTCGAAACATTTTCGCACATCTCCCAACCTAGCGAGGGGGGCGGAGGGCAAGGGGAAACCCGTTTTCTGTTGGCCAAAACCGAAATACAGCAAATATTTATACAAAAAATCATAAATATTTACAAGTCTCGCGCAGCGATCACATCCAACGATAAGCGTTTTTGTGACTGGTGAAAACAACCTCCTGGCCATAAACACGAAATTGTTTCCCCATTCAGCACCCCCTCCCCCCGTCTACCGTCCCCCTGCCAGCAGCAGTCTGGCCAAATAAGTGGCAATGAAATCCATCGAACGCATCGAAAAACGCATCGAGATTGGAGCCCAATGCCCGCGGCAGTTCATTAACTGGAAGTCGAATGCGGTCCGAAATGGTGGCACAAAAGATTGATTTGTGGCCAAGAAAAGTTAGCCAAAAAACGTCTGTTCATTACATACAATTTCCATGACTTTTCCTGCAACTTCTCCATGACATTTTCCAGTTGAAATTCCCATCGAAAATGTGTTGTAAATAATTTACAAGAAACTTTTACGAGCGGAATGAATTCTTGCATCTCATTTGGGTTTTAAGGGGTAGGAGGGGGGGGGGGCTGCTTCCCTCCAGCCCCTGGGGGCTACTCCGTCCATTTCCCACCTGGAGAAGCGTGTCAGCGTTGGAGCATCGATCCTCTGGAGAACCACAAAAACAAACCAACTGCGCGGCCATGGCATCATCGTCATCGTCCTCATGCAATGTCCCATGGTTAAGTAGGGGGGTGGTGCCAGAGGGGGGGGTGGGTGACACATTTACTAGATTAATTAGCTCATTTACTGCTGACAATGTCCGTGTTAATTCCCCACGAATTAAATGATAACATCGCACGAGAAGCGACCCAAAGAACCAACGAACCAACGACGTGTCGATGAAATGGATTGGCTAATGCTTGTTGACGCTAATGCCGTTCGGTAATCACTATCACTAGCTGGATCACTAGCCATAGGTGGCATACAACAACTGAATACATATAAACATATGTATGTGCATGCCTGCAGCAGGGTTGGAGAGTGACAGAAGCAGGGGCTGGAGCAGGCGCAGGGCTGGGTAGGGGCTGCTGGTGTGTGCATCCGATTAGCATAATTTCAAGGACCACTTCGTTCAAAGGACGCACCCCTCTGACTGCTAACGCCCTGCTTGTTCCACCTCAAGCCAACTCACACTAGACAGGGAATACCCTTCACGTTTACACTGAGCGCAAAAAGGGGGAGAGTGTTTTAGAGCCACTTCTGGCTTGGGTTTGGTTTCTCTCAGTGCTGTTCCCCGCAAACTATCCAGGCAAAAAAAAAGTATAATTTGACTTCATTATGCGAACAGTTGTTGGCCTTTAGTTTTGGTAATTTATTTCAATTTTTTCGTGTCTTCTGGCAGGCGAGTGGAAGGCAGAAGAGGCAAAAGGGGTTAATGTCTCCTGCAGTCCAACCCTTAGGTGGCAGAAGGACCTTCTCCAGCTCCAGCTCCTGTTCGTTGCTGCTATTGTTGCAATTGTAATTTGTTTTTATTGTCGCTGTTTCAGAGACAGAGACAGAGAGAGAGAGAGAGAGGGGGAGAGGGAGAGGCAGAGGGCCACTTGGGTGTGGCCGATGGAAAGATTCATTTCCAGCAAATCAAAAAACGAAAGAAAGAAAAACCAGTGGGGGGGGAGGCGGGGGGCACACATGCAAGTAGGGGGGAGGGGGGCAGGCTCATAATTAATTTTTGTGATATTTCCAAGACTCATCTAGAGACGGAGACAGAGACGGAGACAGAGGGAGGCTTAGCTCCCAGGAGAGGCAACCTTTTGGGCCATTTAGTCTCAGTGTCGGCCAGCAAACAAACAAGCAAACAGCCAACAAACGGACAGCAAGGACAATGCATAACGGTACGTCGAGGAGTGGGAGTACGAGTAGTATCCTGTTTCCAGACTGGGCGTGGCTGCATGCCTGCCCTTTCTTTCTTTCGGCTAACCAAAACAAGGATATTGACACTTTTCATCTCAGACACAGACTTGGCCTCAACTTTAGCTCAGGACGAGACACAGGACGAGACAGAACTCCGCTCCTCCTCCTCCTCCCCTAAATCAGAGTCAGTTTCAAAGTTGCTGCTGCTCTAAAGGACATAACCATGCATATAAATTTGATTATTATTAAGTCGGGCACATTAGTAAGCATTTCTAATGACCGCCAGAAGGATCTCTGAAAAGGGTCAGTTCTACACGCCCACCACTGTCCCCTCTGCCACACATGTGTGTGGCATGTGGCCTCGGTTTCAACTTAATTTATAAATATGCATGCACTCCTCCAGGTTTATGGTTTTAAGTATTTAAATATTTTATTTAGCCCACTTCTTGGCCTCAGACTGCGGCCTGGCCATAAAGGCAGGCAACTCTCTCCTGGCCCTGCCCCTGCCCCACACTCTTTCTCCCACTCCCTCTCCTGCTCCACGTGTGCGGGTTTTATTCATAATTTATGCGTCCACAGGGCGACACTCATTCGGAGTGCAGATGAGTGTGTGAGTGTGAGTGTGTGAGTGTACTCATTAATTGGAGAGCTTCAGTTTAAAGGGCAGAAACCCCTTCATTGCCACATAAACATACTTAAATTTTAGTTAAATTTATAGGCTTTACTGGAGGCTTACTGGAGTACTTCTTAAGATCATAACTGTGTCATGGATATCCCTAAAAAACCTCTAGTTCTATCAAGGAAGAACTTGTCTAGTTTACACCCATTTGAACTGATTTTCCACTGCTTTTCCTCTGCTTTTTTCCAGCCTCATCGTTTTCCTATTATATGATATATCTACTCCTATATTCCCTAGAGTAAACCCAATCAAAAGCCAGCACTTTTCCTCTTCCGATTGATTGTTTCTTTTATATTTCTTTCACTAATTAATAAACAAAAATTGCCAAAAGCCAATTGAACTGAGTGTTCCCCCCTCCCCACCCCTCCTCATAACTCCCCTCCTCTCATTCCGCTGGCTAAATTCTTGAAGGACATTAATGTCCTGCCACCGAATCGACCTGATAAATGAAGCCATTGCCATGCCATTCCATTGTTCCCGTCCTCTTATTCGGCTTAGCGATTTCAATTATCGGCCATGTAGAGCGGGGCGTGGCCCTGCTGGAGAGGGGCGTGGCAGGGAATGGGCTTGGGCATGGGCATGAGCAGGCGACCGCCGATTAGCACGTGCCGCTCGTTCCGAGGTCGAGGTCGAAGGCGGAGGCGGAGGCTGCAACTGCAACCGAACTGTCGATGGCCACGTGACCCAAAACGATATCGGGGGCGCAGTATCTCGCATCCCGAAGATAAACATAATTATGCAATGCAGCCGAAGGGGGCTGCGGGGGGGTTTCAGGAAGGGGGCCAATCTGATAACACGCAACGAGATTTGTCATCATCAAACAAAGTGGGCGTGAAAATTGCGGATGAAGCCGCCCCAGGAACACCAAACGGAAGGCAGGAACACCGGACGGAAGGAAGGATACTTCGGGATGTACGGATGCTGGGTTACACGATGTAGGGCTTCCGGGGCGGATGCAATCATGTCTTCGGCGGCGTGTGCGCGATACAACCATTGTTTGCCTTTCCCAGGACCCAGGACCAAATAATTGCCAGCGCAAGAGCAGGACAATAAAGATGCTCGTGGGCCAAGGACATTATGGCATTGATATAGCTGTGGCATATGCCACATCTACGAATGGAGTGTGGGCAGGGGGCAGGGGGCAAGGGGCAGGGATAACTATTTTCATTTCTTGATTCTGGCCGCGTCTCTGGGCCTCAACACATTCCACTTTGTCTCTGACTTTGACTTTGCCTCTGGTCCATGACTTCTGCTTCTGACCAGCACGTAGTACATCCCCGAAGAAAGAATCAGGCATTGCCTCTTTATATACCCTTCCTTTGGAGGGGTAGCCATAGCCTGACTATCGACTGTACCGCAAATTCCAATCGGAAAACTTGTTTATTTCCAGAGAAAAGCGAAGCAGACTTTCCCAATTGTAATGCCATGTGCAAACATAGTTTCATATACTTTCTTGATACTTTCTTCTTTATATTATATCATATACTATCCATCTTTGTCCCAAGAACACACCCTAGCTTCCCCCATCCCCCAACAATCGCTCCTTTAGGGTATCAAAGTCTTTGGACTCCTGAAACTATAATTTTTCCTGTTGGTTTTGGGCATTAAAATTTCATTTGTCTGCTGGCCACTTGGCATGCGAGTCGAGCACAACCCGAGGCCCGGATACTAATCATAGACCAGCACCATGCATCATCATCCTCCAGCCTCCTCCAGCCCCTACATCCCACATCCTTTCGCCAGAGCGCACATCCTCATCAAGCTGATTGCGAAAAATCACTGGAGAAATCAGGCAGAGTTCGTGATGCCACACCAAGTGTTTCCATGATGACATTTCTATGGATGAAGTAGATCCTGGAATGGTTTCCATTCCCGACCTCTACCTGGCGACCTCTGACCCTCTGACTGGCACTCACAATACCAAAAAAAAAGAGCACATTTTTTGGCACTTTTTGGAACCATTTTTGTGTGTGGAAAAAACATTGAAAATCAATTTTGTAATCAAAAGGTTTTGTCTCCGTTGAGGGAGGTTGAAGTGAAAGCAAATTATCATTCATCGCCCCCACCACCCATCCCCCCACCCCCCACGTCCCCACCCCTACAGATAGACAGAAAAAAAGTGTCACATTAAATATACGAAATATCTGTACAAATTTTGGATTTGTTTGCGTTCAGCTGTTTCAATTATTCATATTTTTCCACAGTTCCCCGTTCTCCCCGGGGAGGGGAGACATTAATGAAGGAGGCAGCCAAGAAAAATCCAAATGACCTCGATTGAGAATTTCCCTTTCCCCCCCCCCTGCCCCTCTTAGATCTGGCAGAGAAGAAGCGTCTAAAAGTCTGACGAACAGCGGAATTATCGGGGAAATAGTTGCCCATAAATCAGACGAAAACTGAAGGCAATTTTCACAGTTTATCCTGGAATTTCGGGCCTTGTCCTGTCTTGGCCAAAAGGGCTGGGGGGGGTGGACTCTGTCCCTGGTCGGCTGTCAAACATAATCACCTTGCCCACATCCCTGTCGCTCCTGCCCAGTCCTGTCCAGTCCTGAATCTATTCTCAAAGGAAATTTATGTTTTTTTTCTCTCTTGTCTGTGTGTGAATGAAATATTTTATTTTTTTTGCCTCAGTTTTTTAAACACATTTTGTAATTTCAACACGTTGCCACGTACCGCAAAAGTTTATCCACAACACGGACATGGACATGGACTCCAGATACCCTGGACTCGGACTCGGACTCCGACTTGGTTTCAACTTTGGACACGAATGATTAATGGTTCTCGGACTGTGGACTGTGGACTGTGGACGCTGCCCAATAATAAATCGTATCAAATCGACTGGGGAATATTTTTCGCTCTGTCACCATTTGCGGAAAAGGTTTTCGGTTTTCCCACCCGCTTTTCTTTCTTATTCAATTTTTGTCTTTTTTTTTCTGCAAAAAAAACGTGTGCGAAATTCAAAAATATTTATACGAAACAAATGGCAACAAATTTTTTGGCATTTGTATGAGATTAATGTAAATCCATTGAATTGAATTTGCAGGCAAGGAGGAGGGAGGGGAGAGGAGGGCATATCCATGCCCAACAGATGATGTATGCTGTATGGATGGGCGTTTGATGGGCGTAACCTTATTAATGGAAGCGACTTAAGACTTAGGAAGGAACTCTAGTCTAACTCCTATTTTTCCTGCAAGTCCGCGGTCGGTTCGGTTAACGAGTCGCGCGTTATGCGGCAGTGCCCCTCGGCGCAGTCATTGCATGTCGAAGTCTTAAAGAAAGGATAGCTTAAAGTTTGGTAAGATTTAGTATATATTTGCTTGAACGATTTGGCCATAATTTATCCACCAAAAGTTAACACTTAATAACCATTAAAATTGCAATTGAAATTATGCCAGTTGTGAACAGGTTTTACGGCTTATTCACAGAAGGATTTCCTGGAATATATATCTGTTTATACTCGATACTCATCAGTCTGTAAATTGGGTAACAAAATATCAAGCAGATTTGTTTTGATTTTGTTTTTAAGAACCTGTTTTCAGAACTCTAACGGAACGTGTTGAACGGGGCCGGAGATCTATTTAAGATTCATCGAATAATATAATTAGAAGACGCATGTCAGTCATTAAACTGAGTAAAACCCCTAAATGTTAGCTTTCTGCTGCCCTGATTATTTCCAGTGTATTCCAATGTTTGTTGAATGGTTCTGCCTGTCAGCACTTACATAGGGAACCTCATTAATCAGGTTATTGCCCCAAAGCCAGGAGCAGAAACAGAGGCACGAATCGGGTCATACGATCGAGTGGAGAGCGAGTGTTGGAGGGGCGGGAAAGCAGGGGGCAGGGCACTTGAACAACTGGCCACGAACTGGCCAAAAACTCGTAGAGTTTTGACCACGAACAACAGCCGGCCGTTCATAGGGTGCCATTATAACACGAAATACAAATAATACGAAAACAAACAGAACGCAAAAAACATTTCCAGTTTTGCTCAGGTTTAGGGGGAATTTATTTTGGAACCCAAACCACAGACAAAGAGAGAGACAAAGAGAGAGAGAGACACACAGAGAGTGGAGTATGAGAGAGTTAAAGCCTATGAATCACTCGATCTAACTTTATTTTTATGACTTTTAGCCGCGTCTTAAGAGATCTCTTAAGTTTTATCTGTAATTACGTGTGCGTTTGGTTCTTTATTGTTTAATGTTTTCTTGGCTCTTCTGGTTGCTTGACAGCTTCTGCTGGCTCTCCTCTCCTTCTCCACCTTTTGATGATGATTCGCACTACGTCAGCGCTAAACAAAATTTTCATATAAAAGCGTTGCGATGTGGCGGCGCGGTTTAGTCGATTTGGAACTTTTTACGCGTTCGGTGCCTAAGTCTTTTGTACGTTTCCAGTGAGATATATATATATATCGGGTATATATAGTAGTATCTGCCTTGCTAATTGTGCGTGTGTTTGAATTGCAGATCCATCATGAAATACACTCTGATTGCTCTCGCCCTCTGTGTGGCCTCAGCGGCGGCTGCCTCTTCCGGTGAGTGCCCTCTCCCTCTCCCTCTCTCTCTCTCTCTCTCACTCTCTGATTCCACAATTACATCATCGACAAAGCGACTACGACTACGACTACGACTAGTCAAGGCTATTGTTAAACGATTATCATGTTTATTATTATCTAATTTGATTAGCAAGTCTTTTGGGGTGGGGGATAAACCGGGTATGTTAATCGCCCCTCGAAAACCCATCGAAAATCCATTAAAAATATCATCTTTAATTTTTAAAACTTGTTCGATTTTTGCAAAAATGTTTGACCAAAACTTTCCGCACATTAATTTCATTCCGCAATTATGAATAATCAAAAGCAAAATGGGAGATATTTGGAGATATCAAACAAGTTTTGGGATCTTAGTTTCGACAAAACTTTCACCAAGAAAGTAACCCCAGTTGGTAGCCTACTTTTGGGATATTTTTTGCGAATTTAATATCTGGAATATCTTTAGTAATCTCCCGGTTTTATCTTCTCTTCCACAGCTGGACAGTTCGTGCCACGCGCCTTCTTCACTTTGGACTCGGAGGGCCGCCAGTCGGACGTGCATCCCGTCAATGCCCGTCTGCTGAGGCGTCTGCGTCGTGAGGTGTTCAGCTCTTCGTCCTCGTCGTCGTCCTCCTCCTCGTCCAGCGGCGGCGGCAGCGTCACCTTCGCCTCCCACTCCATTCAGAATCCGGATGGTTCCGGCCACATCGGCACCTCCTACACCCAGCAGGCGGCTCCAGCTTCACTGTAGGTTCACCCACAGCCCCACCCCCCACCTGGCTACTTGGAACATTGATTCTATTTATTCCTCTTTATAGGGGCGTAAACCTTGAGAGCCGTTTCGGCGAGGATTCCGCTTCTGGTGCCTACAATCCGGCGTACAACACTGCCGGCAGCTATAACACTGGTCTGGCCAGCAATGTCGGCTACGTCGGCACCACCGGCACCCAGCAGTCGTACGGCAGCAGCGTGCCAGCCACCCACATCCAGCAGACCATCAGCACCTTCGACGCCGCCGGCAACCAGAAGGTGACCACCCTCCAGGGGGCCACCGACCACACCGGCGTCCTCAACGTCAAGAAGACGGAGATCAAGTATCCCGCCAACTAAGAGGGGGAGTCCCGAGTCGAGTCTAGGATAGGAACACATATTTGTATGTTTGAGTGTTAAGCTGAAGTAACGGTGAATAAAGTAAAGTAATAACAAAAGTAGAGCTGCCATTTGTGGAATATTTGAAGTTGTCTGGCAACGCATAAAGTCTCAAAGTAGGATCTACTACTACTGATCTTGGAAAACTCAAGAATATTCAGGAAATGTAAAGTTTAACGAATGAATATACATACGTCTTGGAAGTATATACTATACAGATGAGTGAGTGCATGAATGAATGAATGAATGAATCTACGAATGTGCCAGAGTCACCAAAACAACTTGATCAGCAATCACTGATCTTTATGATACAATTTTAGCATAAATTCATGGATAGTACGCTCCATATGATAGCAATGGATGGATAGGATGCTATCCTATGCATCTTCGTGTTTACCAGCACTCCAAACATGATCAATGCGATACTTCACTGATCGCTGATCAAGTGGTGCTGCCCTTTGCATAACAAACTCTGCCAGCTCCCAGCTCTCAGATATAGTTTTCAAAATTCCTTAAAACAGAGGCTCTCAAATGATATCCACGCAGACGAGTCAAAGGCGAGACTTAACCCGACAAAACGCTCGCATTTGAATCCGCGAATGAGTACAAATATGTGGGAATGGAATGGTATGGTAACGCCGCTCCTAAAAGCAGCTGATCCAAAAACGACGAGCTGGCAAGCCTGTCATACATCAGAAGAGGAGTCAAGAGTTACAAAACGACGAAGAACGACGCGAAGAACCCAATAATCTAAATAATTATAATAATTTTAGCAGTAAAATATTAAATACAAATTCTAAACGACCGAAACTATTATTATTTCGAGCGGAACATATAGCCCCGGTCCCACAAATATTCTATTGTTTCGTTCAGTTTGTGGCAGTGAAAGTATCATTTATGATAGCTCGCAAACAGATCGATCAAACAGGCTTTTTACGAGAGTTTTTCGAGACTTTTGCGAGAGTTTTTCGAGACTTTTACGAGAGTTGTTCGAGACATTTCGAGATTTTTGGGAGACTTTTTACGAGGGTTTTCGCTAGACTTTTGTGAGGGCTTTTCCGAGTCTTTTTTAAGTCTTTTTGCGAGGCTTTTTGCAAGACTTTTTCGAGACTTTTGCGAGGCTTTTTCGAGACTTTTGCGAGACTTTTACGAGAGTTGTTCGAGACTTTTCGAGAATTTGCGAGACTTTTTGCGAGACTTTTTCGAGAATTTGCGAGGCTTTTGCGAGAGTTTTTCGAGACTGTTACGAGAGTTGATCGAGACTTTTCGAGACTTTTTCGAGGTTTTTTGCGGGGCTTTTTTCGAGACTCTTTCGAGACCTTTCCGAGACTTTTTTGATATTTCTAATTGTTTGCTCGCTTAAGAGACTCTCGCCAAAGGCACATTTATTGGTTTGCTGCCTCCCCATCTCTTTCTCTCCCTCTCCCTCTCTTTCTTCGCTTTGCGTTGTGTTGGTCAATTAATTGCTTCCAAGTGGATGCCCTGCCACGCCCACAGCCACAGTGTCAAAAAGGCTTATTCATTGCGGTGGGCTTTTCTTTTTTCTTCACTTTTTGCCCACTTTAGATGATTGCATCCCACATGCATGCCGCACATGCATGCCACACGCTGCACCACCTTCCTTCCTTCTATGCAACATCCTTCCTATCCTTCTTCTGCCCTTTCGTGCTTAATCTGGCAGCAAAAACGACAGCAAGAGGCGAAGGTGGGGCAGGGGGAGTGGCAAAAGCGCAGCCAGTGCCTGCTGCTCCGCTGGGCACAAACAATTGCCCGAGTGGGGGGAGGGGTTAGGGAGGCGTGCTGGTAGGCAGTGTTGGTAAATGCTTTTAGCGTATTAGTTGAACGAAGCGGAATGTCATCTCTGCGCTGGATGCTGCAAAGGCAACGCTTTTAGCGATGATTAAAAACTATTCAATTAAAAAAAAACAACAAAAAACAGTAAAAACTTCTAGAAATATCTGCAGCAACAACTGAAACTACAAACAACCTCCTGATGATGACAGAAACTATAAATTGGAAGACATCTTTAATCAAGAGGCATACGCCGCCCAAGAAGGATTAAGCCTGGCGCGAGGAGTCACAGAGCAAGGGAGGAGGAGGTGGGAGGCACACGGGGAGACAAGATATGAATATGGGATTTGCTTGGGGAATTGCTCAAATCTCAACAGGTGCACGCACTTTCCAGCAACACACACACACACACACACGCCCCCTTATGCCCCACACACACGACCCACCGCCTCCGCTGTCAACGGGGGCCTTGCCGCATGCAAATGCTGAAAAGTTTGTGTGGCAAGCCACAGCCAGCAGAGAGAGAGAGAGAGCGGGGAAGACAGCGAGTGGCAGGCAGCTTCCGAAAAGTTCTTAATTATTATAATTAATTACTTTGATCTCTGACTGCGACCTTCCTTCCTTCCTATTCTCGCTGCTATTAATTTACTTGATTATGTTGAGGCTCTTATTAAAATGTATCTCACATAATTGAGAAAGTGTAATGAATTTACTCGCGGCACCCGGAAAGCAAAAACAGGAGCAACTTTTCCTGACTGTGATAGATTTTCATTAAAGTGGCATTTCCCTTCACTCGCATGTGGCCGAAAGGGATGTGGCACGGAAGGGGGAAGGGGGAAGGGATCTACCACTCTTTGACTATAATTTATTGGGCTTACAACATGAGCTGAAGTAGCTGAAGGCAGCGACAGAAAGGAGTTAGTTTAAATAAATAATTTATATTTAAAGGTAAAGGTTAAAGGTTTTTAAATTTAGTTAAATTAAATGTGAATATTAATAATATTAAATAATATTAAACAAAATCTAAAACACCAAATTGTATAGAATTATATAAGTTTCTAATAAATATATTTATTCTTCTATTGGTAGGTTAGGGTAGGTTAGGTTACCCCGGACGGTCATCAGTGGGGCCCTCCCATAGGCCCGTAATGCCCCCTAGCTATCCGTATTTTTTAATGGACCTTTACGAGGCTGCTAGTGAGGTTTTAGAGTCCCCTAGAATCGAAGTGTTTTAAGCAGAGGCAAGCAGTTTTCCTGGCCACCTCTTGGAGGCATCTTCCAGTGATTCCAGCGTCGGTGCGCCCTGCAGATGAGATGTTCCAGGGTTTCGACAGCCCCGAGCTCATCACAATTCCTACAGTTGTCTCTGTAGTTTTTAAGTTGTTTTAAGTTTTTTAATCTAAGCGTAAATATGTTTTTTTTAGGTTTTTTTCTCTGCGCATTTCTTATATATTTTTTGACAATTTTTTAATTGAGAGATTTCAAGAGCTTATTATTTTTAATTTATGCAATCGAAGTTTAGGGAAGTCTCTATTTGCATTTCTATGAATCAATCATAGATCTCCCTCCCCCTCCCCCCCCTCTCTCTTTCTATAGTATCTTTCTTAATCACCTCATAACTTTAAATACCAAGACTTAATCACGATTAAAGCTCTCTCCCTGTAGTTTGATCAACTCTGAATTTGAATAAACTTTCGTCAGGCTTTGAAGCTCTCAGTTTTGCCTAGACAAAACACTAGTAGCTTTCGCTAACTTCAATGAGGCGGGGCTCTGCTCTGAGAGGAACTTAATGAAAGCTTTATTCAACACAGAGAGTGGGAGAGAAAGAGAGAGAGAGCAGAACATGCATCCAATTCGCGTGATCTGAATTATCGATGAAACGGTAATGCCAGCAAAAAAGCAGGCCACTTCCCTTAGCAGCAGAGAGAGCGAGAGAGAGAGAGAGCGGAAGAGAGAGAGAGAAGAGCAGCAGCAGCAGCAACAATCACTGATTGATGGGGAGTCAAGCGGGAGACAAGAGACAGAGGACAGAAGACTGAAGACAACATGCGGCTTCGCATTGTCATCGGCATGGGGCGCAACAAATTAAGCGTCTTGTGTGGTCGTCATCAGCAGCGGCAGCGGCAGCATTGCTGTAGATCGACGCCACCTGGCCAGAGGAGGCCCCAAACTAAGCTCCAACTGTAGCTCCAGCACCGTCTCCGACCACCGCCGGCGATGCCTAAATTCAGTTGGACACGAGCGCCAATGCAGCGATCAAGTGACATTTTATTGTCGGCAAACGCTGGACGACCGTTTTTGCTGGTGCCTCCACCCTGTGGACTTGTAGAGCTCAAGGGTATATAGGTTTGCCCAGAAACAGCTAGAACCAAGACAGTTCTATGGCCATCGCCTTTAGGGCCCATATCCCACCCATCTGCCAGTGTTGGATTATCCTTCAGATCACTTTCAATCTGAAAACTGGGTATCCTTTAGTCGATTCCCGTAATGGGCGTGTTCTCATTTGAGGCTGCTGCTTTGGCTATTTAGAGGCATGAAAGTAGCGACAGAAACTGAGGCCTGAAGTTGCCTCTGGATCTGGATCTGGCTCTGCCTCTGGCTCTCAGGAGTCCTCACTTGGATAATTGACAAGAATTAATTCATTCCATTGATCGGCGAGCGTTGAAATGTCGCAAATTTAATTATTGAAGTCGCGCTGCCAGTCCAATCAGCCATCAGCCTCCGAGACTGTGGGTGGGCGCACACGGATGCCAATAGAGAGAGAGAGAGAGAGAGAGCGGCTTAAGCGGCTCTTTCCATTCCATTCCTTCCTCTGGCCGGAGGACCAGCAGTCCAGCAGTCGTTCATTCTCTGGCCTTTAAGTAAAACAAACAAGATGACAAAAACGGGGAACGAATGGATTGAAGCGGGGAGTGGAGTGGCATGGAGTGGCGGGGAGGAGTGCTGTTCAGGTGGAGAACCAAACAAAACGAAAATGTTTCCTGACAAATTTCTGCCATTTCAGCTGCAGCCAGCAGCCAGGAGCCAGCAGCCAGGAGATGCCTGCCTGCCAGCCTTCAAAAAAGAGCTAACAAAAAAACCAAGAAGGAAATTCAACGATTTGTGCAGTCATCGGAAGCGGAAGCAGCAGCAGCAGCAGAGGCACATCCTTTCTCTCTCTCTCTCTCTCTCTCTCTCCATCCTGATGATCTAGTGACGAGACGAGGACAGTCAGTCCTTTGGAGTAGATGAAAAAGAGCAGGGCAGAGCGGAGTGGGTGGTGGGTTGGGGGTGGGGGGGGATTGTCGCTTACTGTTGACTTAAATCGTTTAGGTAAAGTTAAACAACTTGTTCCGTTAATTGTTAAACAATGCCCAGGCATCCTCTCCTTCGACAGAGTGGGGGGGGGGGGATGGGGAGGGGCCCTGGGAATAATTGATGGGAAAACTGAAAGCCAGCAAAAGCGATGGAAGCTGCGCGAATGATGGAAAGTGCAGAGCAAAAAGCGCTTAAAGAGATTCCAGATTTACCTGTGATTTAACTGCACTTTTTGGGCCTTAACTTTAAGGTTGTTTCAGGGCAAATAAACCGGAAGTAAAAGAGGGAAATCTACAAGCGATTACATTTAAATATTCTTTAAATATCATTAGCCATTGAAATTCTTTAACTTTGACTCCTGTTCTGTACTATTATCCATTCCCTCTCATTCCTTATTTAAACTTTCCTTTAACCTTTCCTCCAGTATAATTTTCATAAATAATTGCATCAAATGTTTGTTAACTTAGTTTTTGGGGACTCTTGAAATATAATTGATGTTGCTAATGAACCTTTTTTCATACAATATGTGCACTTTTCCGACATTTCTGTTATTTGTTACTCTTTTCCCTTTCAGCCAGAGTGGATGGTTGGATGGATGGAGGGCTGAAGTGGGGGTGTGGACTGAGGCAATGAAAAAAGGGTGAAAATTCTACCGAAAAGTAATGGAAATAACCAGTGGAACAACCAGCAGAAGGAGCAGCAATGGCATCTCCATATGCACAAGTAGATTTCCGTTGCGTATCCCTTGGGGATACATACACACACACACACACACACACATCCTTCCCTTCCATGACCCACCGCTCAAGGCACTCTCTACCCTCTACCCCTCTCTCTTCAAGGGGTTGAGAAAAAGAACAAACATACATATGTATATGTTTATATAGAGAGAATATATCTAAATTTCAAGTTCAATTTTGTCCTTTTTGGCCACATGTTGCCGAAGATTTATAATCCTATTGATGTTTAAGTCCAACAATAATGGGAATAATGCGAAATTCGATATGATATTTGAATTGTTTAGCAGAAAACGGGGGACCAACTCTAACTTAAGTATCATTTACTGCCTTAAGTCTTACAGTCTTCGAAAAAGTATTGCCAAAAAGGTTAGTCTAGGCCTTTATCGTTCTCTAATTTAAGTAATTTGTGTCCCTTTTTTAGAGTATTGCCTTCAAGAGGAGGCCAAAGGAACTGCAAGCCTACGCCAAAAACACCTCGATTCTAGGGGACTTCAAAACCTCTCTCTCTCTCGTAAAGGTCCATAACCATCCGGATTACTAAGGGTCATACTGGCCTATAAGAGGCCCCCCTCCCGCCCCCCCCCTCCCACCCCCACTGAGGTCCTAACTTTAGAGTATTTACAACACTTTAAATGTTTTTTTTATTCCAGAGCTCCGCTTGATTTATTTAAATATTTTTGCGGAATTTTTGATAATTAATTTAATAATAGAAAATAAAAAGACTATAAATCTCTGAATTTCATCATTTCACATTCGAAAAGCAGAGCCGATACTAAGCGCGCGCAAGTCGGTAAAGCAGTTTTGGCGCTCTCTTCGCTCGCTTCGGTTCCGTTCTCTTTGCCCATTGGCAGCATTTCTCTTCGCCATTCTTATTGGTGACTGGCACACACCATGAGACAAAGAGAACGAACAGAACAGAACAGAACACAAGAGACCTTAAGAACAAAAAAAAAGAATAAGGAAATAAATTGTATATGAAATATATGTATGAACACAGCTGCTGAGAGTCCTGAAAAATCATGTAAATTTCCAGAAGCATCGAAAGATCTTTTCCCGTTCCAAATTATGGACACGTTTCCCACTTCAAATTTGTCGGGGGGGAAAAAAGAAAGAAAAAAATAATATTTATTGCGGCAAAAAGGAGAACGAAATTAAAATGCATTACCAACAATTTGTTCTCGATGAAATCTGAGGGGTGTGAGGGGTGAGAGGGGAAGGGGGAGGGTTGTGGCAGTACCTATAGTATGCATATTAAATTTTACATTTTTTTTTAACGTTTTTTTTTGGTGCCGTTCTGGCAATTAAACTCCCAGTGAATTTTCCACATTTTGAACAAAAACAATATAAAATAAAAATAATAAAAAAAAAAGAATTCGAAAGAGAAATTTGCATTGTTTGCATATTTAATAAAGCTAATCAAACACGTCGCGCCCTCGCCCCCCGAACCTCCTGCCTCCTGATCTAGCGGCTGACTCCGTGTCCGTTCCCGATCCCTCCCCTTTGCTGTTTCTGTTTACGGCTGAGGGTTTGCCTTGTCCTGACAGCATCCTTCACATAATTTATTGGCCAAGGACTCAAGGACGCGCCAGCGAATAAAATACCAAATATAAAAGAGAGAAAAAAAAAACAAAACTGTGAAAAACTCAGCGGGAAACCGCCGCCGACGGAAGGAAGTCAAACTAATTTGTTGTCATTTTTATGCGACAAAAACGAAAACAATAAAACGACAAAAACAAATTGTTAGAGTGGAGCGCGGTAGGGGTAGGGGTAGGGGTAGGGGTAGGTAGAGGGGCGGGTTTAGATCCCTGCAGCTGCCATGAAAACAGATGAATTATTGATTAAATTAATGTTTCAACGATTCATACATACGATTGTAGTTTGCTTCAAAAATCGGAATTGGAATCGAATTGATCGATAAGACACACATTAAATAGATCGCTATCTCTCTCTCTCTCGCTCTCTCTCTCTCTCTCTCTATCTCTCTTTAAGTAGATTGTTTTAGGAGCGATCCATGTTATACAGTTTTCAAATACAACGATCATTTTACCCAGCAAAGATTGTTTTGTGGAACTGAGAAGTAAGTGTTATCGAACTTATAAATTACATATATGTATACCTACATATGTTCCTATATATCCGTATATAACTCTGAATAACTGTGATCTGTTCCCTCTATCGTATTACTGATTAGGTGCATAAATGTTCCATTGTTTTTGTCTTTGAAAATAATATAAATAAATACTTCTAAATTGTGTTAGAATACATCCTTCCACAGGTCTCAGCAAAGATTGGTTCAATAGGGTTCCAATATAGTAGAATCCAGGTATAGTGGGATCCAGTTAGGATCTGAAGATCACTCTTTTGATTTGTTAAACTTTTAAATTCTATATTATATCTCTTCTAGTTGTAATCTTGGGTTAAAGGCCAACCTTCCAGGCTTCCCATCGTTGGCTTCAGGTCATCCCACCCCAAAGTCCACAGCAAAATGCTTATCATAATCACAGGAAATCGGTTGTAAATGCGATTACTTGCAACAAATGGCAGCGACCGCAGCGGAAGTCAACAAATGTTTGTTGTTTAATTAACGATTCCACAGAGCAGACATTTTCGAGTGTCAACCAACAATTTTGTGGGCAGCCTTTCGCCTGTCGCGCTGTTTCAAAGGATATCCGCGCATATGGACTGAAATTGATGATGTGAGCAAGTGGCACGTAATCAATTTACTTGCAGCGCACTCCGTCCGTCCGCCACACTTGCCTCATTTCGAATGCGAATTTAAGATGCCATTGTCCTGGGACCCACCACCACTACCACCAGCACACACACACACAGACGTACTTTAGAGGGTGGCTGCCTCATTAGGATAGCCGCTGGCTGGCTGGCTGGCTGGCTGGATAGCTGGCTGCTGTAACTGTATATCCTCAACATATGTGCCACAACCAGGATGTTCGGAATCCAATTGGTGCGCATTGATAGCACTGAATGGGATCCGTCCCTGGATTCCGTATCCGGAATGTATCCTTTAGAACATTCTATTGTATTCGAATCGGATTAGAGTTAAGTTTTTCATTTCGTGCGGTTAAAATGAGTGTGTGAATCGAAAAAGATACATATACATATGTATATAAGAGTATGTGTATATCTAGATCAAATTACCCGCTTAAAACGAAATGTTTTACAGAGTCTTTTACATATGCAAATACCAGTGAAAATTTTGGGTGTGGAATCACTCCTTATGTGCTTTAGCTTGAAGAATACCACAGGCTATTCCTTGAAGAGACGGAAGAAACATTTCCCATTATTTTTTGTCCCGAAGAAACACTCTTAAATAAATGTATATAATTTATATTTATTTAAAACATTTTCCTGGCTGCACTTCGAATCTTTGATGCAATATTTCCATCTTAAATCATCCCAAAAAAAACCTCTTGCTTAGGTTAATGGTTGTATAAAAATTCCCCTCAGAGCAGGCCAGGATGCAGAGAGGGATGCCGCCTGCCACCCATATGTGGGACATTCGTTTTATTTTGTTGATTTACCTCCAGCACCCCCCCCCCCTTCCCCCTCCAGCCCCCGCTGGGGTCTTATTTACAGGTGACTTTTGGGTCTCAGTCGAGTCGCCCTCGCCCTTTTATGTTCCTAATGTCGCATAAACAGTGCTTAATAATGCACCAACCTTGGAGGAAGCATCACATCGCCACTAACCGTGTAAAACGTGGCCAAAAAAGGAGCCTCCCCATCCCCCCGCACCCTCACACGGACGGACGGACGGACGGAATCGGGGTTCATTCGTCGACAGGGATTAATATTTAATTCGTGTGCGTTTCGTTTCGTTTTTCGTTGTATTTTAGGGAAAATTTAATGGCTGACAGAGGGAAAAGGCTTGGGCTTGGGCAAACAGCTCTCGTCCTTCGCTCGCTCTCCTTCGTCCTTTTGGTTATCATCAGTCTTCATATGGGATGATTGGGGGATGTCTTCCTTCTCCTTTTGTCTTCGAATGGCAGGGGGGCGGAGAGGAGGGGAGGGGAGGAAAGACCTTTGGGATCAACGCCATGTTTACCTGGAGCACTCACTCACTCGCGTTTTGGAGGCTATTGAAATATTCCGTTTGACCCGAAAACAAACACATACGCCCACCTCTCCTCTCCACCTCTCCCACTCTCTGTGAGAGTCCCGTAAAGAAATTTCAAGTCGAAGAGAAAGCTTGTTTGCCCCCCGTCCCCCCCTCCCTGTCTGCAGCTCGAAGAAGATGATTCCTCTGGCTGTGGCTCTGTGGGTCTCTGGTTAATCACTGTTTTCATTATTTCTGCCCGACTTTTGCTGATTCGCACAATCGGCAGCGATTATCACGCCGTCGAATGAGGCATTGGGGGTGTTCCGGGGTTTGGGGGGTGTCTCTTACCCCCCAGAGTGCAATTAGCAGCAGGAGGAAACTATAAAATTTCAGTGTTTGTCTTGCCAGATACGACGACTACGGGTTGCGGTTAACGGTACGCTGTTGGGCCATATACCCGTATGTGGGGGGTGGGTGGGCCATTTCTGTGTACACATAATTGGCATTCTGTGGCTTCACCCACACCTTAGGCTTAGGTCGTCCTGGTAAAAGTCCTGGCGTGTATTCCGAACAATCATTCTATATTTTTTGGTGTTGGCCAAAGATTTCTCACAACGTATCGAACGTGGAGGCACGCATCAGGCCATGTTTCATCGGCTGGTAGAACTCCTCGACGACGGCATCGGTCATGCGGTGCAGCCGGTCGTGCATCTCGGTCCACTCCTTCTCCTCGGGCAGGCCGCAGATCTCCGAGCAGTAGCTCAGCTTGCGGTCGCGATGGTTGGAGCGCAGGCTCACCACGAAGCCGTTGCTGAAGGTGAAGGTGATCAGCTGCTCGCCTGGGACCGTCGGCAGGCGCGCCTTGCGATCCTTGTTGGCGGTGTCCAGGCCCACGGTCAGGTCCCGGACATACAGCACCTCGAAGGCACCCTCGAGAATGCAGTTGGGATAGGTGCCCGGCAGGTCCTCCTCGAAGTTGCGCAGTCGCTTGAAGATCTGGTCAATCACCTCCGGATTCTCGCAGGTGTAGTACGAGGAGGTCGTCACGTGGTAGCCGTACGTGTCGTAGATCTCGTGCAGCTTCTCGATGACCGTCATGTTGCGGGTGCTGCGCAGGTGGCAGGCCATCGTGGCCAGCTGTGTGGCGGCCGAGATGCCGTCCTTGTCCGGCACACTCGTGCCGAACATGAAGCCCAGCGGCTCCTCGAAGGCGAACAGCACCGTCCGGCCGGCGGCCTGCAGCTCCAGGGCCTTGGTGCCCAGCCACTTGAAGCCCGTCAGCGTCTCCACGTGCGTGAAGCCCTCCGCCCGGGCAATGGCCGCCAGTATCCTGGAGCTGACCAGGCTCGAGAGCATGATGCAGTTGCTGACGTCCGGCTTGGACATGCGCGTCCGGTAGTTCTCCAAGGCCCACCAGGCGAGCAGGGCGCCCAGCTCGTTGCCCGTGAAAATCTTCCAGCGAGCCTTGGTGTCCAGCTCGGCAGCGATCAGCCGATCCGCGTCCGGATCGTGGGCCAGTATGAAGGTGCAGTGCTCCGCCTCGGCCTTCTTGATGGCCATCAGCAGAGCCCCCCTGCCCTCTGCAAGAGATCACAGAAAGATTAGAGATTGGAAAGGCAGCAGCAGCCAGCGGCGATGACTCACCATCCGGATTGGGAAACATGAGGGTGTGGAACTCCGGATCCGGATCCTTTTGCTCTGGCACGGGTATCAGCGGCTTGAGGCGCGCCTGGTAGAAGGCCTCCCGCATGAAGGAGTAGCCGACGCCGTGCAACGGCGTGTAGATGAACCTCAGCTGGCTGCACTCGTTCGTCTCCAGGTGGCCGGGCGGCAGGAGCTTCTTCAGCTGCTCATAGTACTGCGGATAGATCTCGCGGTAGGGGTCCGCGATCAGGGAGCTCTCCGTCAGTATGGAGAGATCCCACGAGGAGGGCTTCGGCTCCAGTTTCTCCATAATGGCCTCGTAGATCTTCGTGTCGGTGGGCGGCAGTATCTGGGCCCCACTGGACGAGTACACCTTGAATCCATTGTCCTCCTTGGGGCCATGCGAGCCCGTCATCACCACGCCCGCCAGGCACTTCAGCGTCACAATGGTGAAGGGCACGAAGGGGGTGGGGGTCATCCGATTGAACAGGTACACCTTGAAGCCGTTGTTGAGCAGCACCGACGCCGTCAGCTGGGCGAAACGCTTGCTGTTGTAGCGCCCATCGAAGCCGATGACCACGCCCTGCGTCTCCCGCTTCTGGACGCTCGGATAGGTGTCGGTCAGGTAGGCGGCCAGTCCCTGGGCGGTCTGGATGATCACCAGATCGTTGATGGAATCGAACCCGGCCCGCATCCCCCCCTTCAGACCCGACGTCCCAAACGGTATCCGATTGCACAGACGAACGCGCAGTGCCCGCCAGTCCTGGTCGCGCACGGCATCCACCACCTGGTCGAGGGTGGCCTCGTTGCGGTCCCACAGCACCCAGTTCTTGATCTGCTGGTCGAGCTCCTCCTGGCCGGACAGCTCCAGGGATCTCAGCAACTCGCCGGGCGACTGAATTGGCCTCTTGCTGATGGACATGTCGATATCGAAGGATCACTCTCTCTTTACTCTAAACAATTTTGGTTGCGTTTGCTTTAGATAAGTCTGTGTGTTTGTGTGTGTGTGTGTGACGGGTAACCCCTGACCTATCATGCCTGGGATTTGCATTGAAAATTTATGCCCCAACTCATTGCGATTTACGAGCCCCCAGAGGGAGGACCAGAGACGATGGCTTAGCAGGGGCCACATCAACCGCAAATTGATCCATTGGCAATTTGATTTGGCCTGGCCAAAGGATTTATGGCCTCTTGCGGGTAGCTAAAAAAACACGAAAGTTTAGGATGAGAGCCAAAGAATGTCCACTGTCCACTGTCCAAATATGTATATAGATTCTATAGATATATGTACATACATATGTATATGTAGATAGATGATTTTATCAACTGTTTGGCTCACTCTACCCAACTCTCTACTTTCCTTTCCCCTTTCTTTATAGCAGCTCCGGCATTAACATGATTTCAATTTGTCATCAATTATGCAAAGCGAGTCTAGGAACCCAAACTCCTCACTCTCTCCCCTTCTCTCTCCCTCTCTGCCTCTCTCTCTCCTTTCATGTGCCAATCCTTGATGCTGCTATGCCTTTGGTGTGGGTAATTTGGCAAACGGTAATTGGGTTACCCATGCAACATGCAACATTTATCAGACGATGGGACGGGTCGAAGGCATCTTCCATTGTCTGGCCTATGGCTGTGGCAGTGCCAGTGTGTGGCATGTGGCATGTGCCTCATGTCAATTGCATTCTAAACATTCAACGGCAGTGCTTTCAGCTACACAGCAGACCGGAGACCGGAGACCAGACGCCTCATCGGCATGCACTAGAACTGGCACTCGCATTTGGAATCCGTAGTGGCTGCATTAGTTAGGACCTCACACACACACACACACACACACGACACACATACATGCATACACACACAGTGGAAATGCATTTCGCGTCAAATTGTCAGAGTGTTAATTAAAAATGGACACTTGAATAGGCAAAAGCAGGAGCTGGCGGAGGAGCAGGAGCAGGAGGCCGACACTCACAGCTGCAGTTGGCGGTGGTGGTAATTGTCCTGCACATCCTGGGCCCCCCCCCTCACCGCTTTCTCCCTGCCTCCTTCGTCCATAATTCTCTTGTGGTAATGGAGATGAGAGAAGCTGTTTGGGCGAACCCAAACGATGCGCCTACATAGAGAGGCAGACTTGACGAACGCCGCCCGAAGGGAAGAGCCTTTCCAGTTGCCAGGCCTAAAGGCAGAAACATACACTGAGAGAAAATTGGCATGGCACAGGGACACAGCGCAACTATATTTCAATTAAATATTCAATTTCAAAATATAAACTGGGGAAAATTTAATAGAATTCCTTCCTTTTTTCATATAAAATCAAAAACATAATCATGTTTGGTTTGAATTGAAATCAACTGGAATATTGAGCCAATTATTGAATCTTCCGCTCATCCGAAAGTGATGATTGTTGCTCTGGGCATCGGGAAAGGACCAACTTCCTCAAATTGGGACACCACCAGGTACCCAGAGCTTGCTCCTCGCCATGGATCCAGCTTCGAACTGCGCCTAAAGTCCACTCGCATTGGCCTGCCATTCCCATTGATGCTTCCAAAACATATACGTATAATATTTTCATATTAATGCCAAAATTTAAGTGAAAATACTTTCTTGTTTCCTTTCCAAGTGCCAATTTATTGGCATACAACTTTAATTCATACACTAAGCATATATCAAGTTCGGGAAGCAATTCCAAGGGAATGTCCATGAACTGTTGAACTCTTTTTCAGTGAATCCTAAGACTTGTTCTGGTTCGAGTGTTCCCTTTGGTAAGTACTGTGTTTTCCTCTACTTAAGACTTTCCCACGCCATAGAGGAATCACATATATCACTCCCAATCGAACCCCAAGTGTCATAAAGCCCAAGTTTCAAACACCACAAACGATCAATATATGTAATCTATAAGCAATTAAGATGAACTCACTTGGAATACTTACGAGACGGGAATCAAACGGGCCAATCTTCAGCTTGATTTATTAGTTAGCTCTCGGTTTTGCTTAGGCCCAAATATGGGCTCTATTTCCCCCGCCCACTCCTCCTCCTTAATGTCTTTATCTATTGGATGAGTTTTAAGTGCTTTGTGTAACATTTGCATAGAGAATGCCTGCCACTCTCCCTCTCTCGCTCTCTATCTATTTTCTTGCGGGCACAAATATTGAGTGTTTACGGCCTACGAGTACGGCTCCCTTAGGTAAAGCCCACCCCCTCCCCCTCCCCATCCACCCGTTCTGGCGTGGCAGCCAGCCATATAATGCGTTTGCATAATTTTAATCCATGGAAAACTGCAGGATTGCTGTTGTGTGAATTTTTTATGGCACCCGCGAGTGTCCTCTGTGGCACAAGCAGAGGCAGCGGCACAGCCATATGTATGTACATGTAGATGTAGATGTTGAAGTAGATGTGTGTATCTTTTGATTTTCAAGTTCCCAGTATAACTAACGTCTATCGAAGCTATTAAAATGCTAATTTACATACAACGTTTTATGGCAGAAAGGACACACAGGAGCCGAAGGGGCGGCTCCAAAAGGGCGGGGGGCAGGCAATGCCACGCCTTGCCTATCCCCATTTTTATCCTATTTTTATTTTTAAAGTTCCATCAGAATTAAAACCGAATCATTCATTTCATTTCGTACGGATTCAAATTGAAATTGACATTTTTTGTGCGTGAAATCTCTGAATATTATTTGACACATTTCATTCGTATTTCGGTTTTCCTCTAATGCCAATCAGGCTTTTGCCTTTGCCTTTCCAAAAAAATTTTCTTTTGCCCATCGAAAAGTGGTTTTTAATGTCTAGACCTGACATTTAAGACCCGTTTCGAAGGGAGGCAGCAGAGCATCATAGCATCTGGTGTTGCCCTGACAAATGTGAAATAAATGCAAATCTCTGACTGAACTTTGATGAATCTAATTTGAAGCATCAATCCAGGGGGGGCGTACAAGGGGGGGAAAACAGTGGACAAGGCAATGGGTATGGAACTCATCTGTTTGTCTGTCTCCCACCCTTCTGCAACCATCCCCACCCCCCTTCGTGAATAGTTTAAATCGCCTTCGAAGGCAAAAAAATAAAAATAAATTTCATGTAATTTATTTCCGAGGCTTTTCATATTTTCGGTAATATTTGCCGCAAAATGAAATTTACATCATTTGTTTATTTGTATCGCTCATGTCCTGCCCTTCCGCCTGCGGTCTTCCAGAGCTCTCCGGGGGAATACTCCACGTCCACGTCCAAGCAGCCATCCAGTAAGATGTGCGCAAAAAAATCTACAAAAAAAACCTCGCAAATTTGATTACCACCCAAAAAACCACAGAAAAAATAAAATAAAATAAAGAATAGGAAAAGGAAAAAGGAAAAAGGAAATATATTTGCTTGTTGTTTGTTTGCATAATATTTGCTATGTGTGCGTGTGCGTGTGTGTGTGTCCTTTGAAATTAACGCATTATGTTTATGTATTAGATGCAAATAGAAATGGCCAAAGGACCTTCACACATGGCTGGCCAAAGGGTCAGAAATCCAATTTTGAGACTCCCCCCCATCCACAGAAGAATCACACGAGACATAGGGCGAATGGGGGTGGGGGGGGGGGTCCAACAGAGAAACAGAGGACAAACATTTTTATTGCACATCAAATTGTCTTCCCCTGGCGACTGGCGACTCCTTCTGCTCTGCCGTGTGTCTCCCTTGAAGGCTTTAATTGCCAGCATTGGATTCCATGTGCATCTGGCGGAGGTCGTAAGCGGTTTGGCAATCACCATTAGAATCCTATCCTCTATCCTCTAGCCAAAGGAATGGGGGGCATACTCCTGCCTTGTTGTCTAATCATCAGTCGAATGCGATTTCGATGTTCCACTGCTGTCAGGGGTGGAGGTGCAGATGGAGTTTGATAGGGAGCAGGGGAGCAGGGGGAGCCTGACGCGTGACACGACTGTCGCTGTCAGCGCTGCTGTCGCTTCAAAGGGTTGAAACTTTGATGGAATTGTTGGCACTTTTCCACGCGAAAATTTGCCCAAAAAAATAAATAAATCAGAAAGGGGATTGCCAAATGTATGCCTGTGTGTGTGTGTGTGTGTGTGTGTGTGGCAGGACTAGTAGTGCCACAAGGGTTAGGTTAAGTCACAGGAGACCCACAGGAGTGCACGGGCCTGACACTATCAAACGTCAAGTGTTTTGCACCAAAGTCAGAGTAAATGGCTTCCTGTCAAAGGGCAACTCTCTCCCCAGCTTTCTCCAGCTCTATCCACCGCTCTCTCTACCGCTCTCTCCCGCTCTCTCTTCCCCTCTCTCTTCCACTCTCTCTTCCCCTCTCTCTTCCGCTCTCTCTCTATTCCGTTTGGCTGTCAATTTGTTTTGCATGCGGAATACCAAACGAGTATTCCAAGACATTCGGAGGACAGGTTGGAGGACTTGATGGATAGATTGATAGATTCCCCAAAAGAAACCCGCTGAAAGGTAACCACTTTAAAGGCCAACCCTCCAAACGATCCAACCAGACACAATTGCGAATTGCGAATCATTGAACTCCAATTATGATTTCGAAATTCGTTTCGTTTCGTTTGCTCTGCTGCCAGTACTGTAATTAAGGATTATTGTCATGTCCTGTGGCTGGCTGGCCAGGGGTGCCGTCTGGTGTGCCTCCTGCCACAAGCACCAACAGGCACTGCCTCTGCCTCTGCCTCTTTGAGGAGGAAAGCCGACGACCGACGACCGGCGATGTGGCAAAAATATAAAAATTATTGATTATCAGCATTGGCATCTCAGCGATTTGCAGTGTTTTTGCTCGATTCGGCTACGGGTTGAAGATGGGAATGGGGATCGATCCCATCATTAAAATCATTGTGCGATATCGACACCTTGGCCAGCACTTTTTTCCAACAGCAGCAGCAACAGCAGTGGCAGTGGCAGCAACAGCAGTGGCAGTGGCAATAAATAGCAGCAGACCAGAGCAGAGCAGAGAGGAGCAAAAAGCGAGATCGTTTCGCTTGTCGCCCAAGTGTTGTCAACAGGTTCTGCGGAATTCCTTGCCACAGACTGTGGAAAGTACTTGAAGAGGTTCTCTAAAGGCAGCTCGCAGCGAGAGAGAGAGAGAGGGAGAGATGGGGAGAGAGAGAGTCAGTCAGACTGTGTGACACAAGAGTCTGCTAAAGTCGGGGGGCTACAGGTTCAGTGATCGTCCATCATGCAGGGATGACAAGTGATCAAAAATGCAGCAATATTTTACAGCCAGGCCGGCAGTTTGTTGGCCGTGTTTACAAGTTGATCGCTGCGGATGGTCACAGGCGGCGGCGGCCCTCTCCCCATGGAGATGGGGGCCACTGTGACACGAGAGAGAACACAGAATGGTAGATAAGACTCCAAAAAGGATCATGTTTGACCCAAAGAAAGAAAAAGCTAGAAAGGTGAGGATAGGTCTACGGAGGATAGGAAGGATTACCTAATTTTGGAGCACTGTGAGCGGTACTGGTATTGGAATAAACACTCAGCTTAGCCTCACGTACAGGGCGTTTGCCACTAGAGCGCCTTCCGTCTGTCTGTCTCTCTTTCTCTCTCTTTTTCAGTAAGGAATTGCGTGGAATTCCTGGCTTAAAAAATCAAGCTGAAAATGTTGTATGGCGTGACACATCTTAGTGTTTGCATTGTCTTTGGGTATACTATAAGTATTCTTCTGTGTTGCCTCGTGTCACGTCAGAATGTCAGCTTCCATCCCCATCCCCATCCCCATCTCCAGCTGCCAGTCGTAGTCGCCCCGTCATTGGCAGCCATGGACCATGGACTGCAGTAGCTGCTTTCTCCTTAATTGTCCTTATCACTTTGTCATTAGCTTTGGCCTTTGCTTATGCTGGGCAGAGGCAGAGACTCATAAATATTTATATAACGACTGGCACTGGCACTGGCATTGGCAAGTGCAGATTTGAGATACTCGAACATTGATTAAATGTTTAACCGCCCGAATATGGCAGGCAGTTCATAAATTAAATCAAAAGGGTAGAAAATCAATTAAAAGTGTCGCCCAAGTCACAGCCACAGCTACAGCCACTCTTCTACTGCCACTGTCTGTGGCGGCTCTAACTGTTAATGGTTTATGGTTAATGGTTAATGGTTTATAGGCTACTGCCAATCCAAGTAACCTCCTATAAAAGTTCATAAATTACAAGTACAACCAAAAGAAATGCAACTAGAGGCAAGCAGCCCCTCAATCTCCTTCGAGCTGCCTGCTGCAAGCTGCAAGCTGCACGTGCCGCGAATTTACGAAACGAATTTGGAATTCCATCAGAGCCAAAATCAGTTGCCGTCTTTTGTCAGGCAGAGATCAGCCAGCCAGTGGCAACTATTGACCATTTATGGGCATTTGTTTTCCTATTAAAAATTATTACTTAGTCGCCTTCAAACCAGCAAATTACGGATTAATGTTACCCATTCGCTTTTTGTCGGTCTGTCAGCGTCACTACCCCCCAAACCCCCGAAACCCCCTAATCCTCTGTTGCCTTTGGGCTACGATCGTGCTCAGCACTCAAATTGAGTCAAGGAACAAGTCGGGGAACAAGTTTTCTGTCTTCTGGCCTAAACGATGTGTGGATATTCGTTGACTGACCAGAATGATTCCTTTATGGCTTTGATTCCCCTTTTCGCCATGCAAATTTATGCTTAAAACTTTAATCAGAAATCTCTCGACATAATTACCTTTCTTGGCATCCAATTACTTTCTTTCCAAAAATACCAAACACCTGCCTAAATTATTAAGTAATTAACCGACGACTACCCCGGAATACCCCGACTACCCCGGAATACCCCTAAGCAGCTCTCATAATCCTTTTCAGCGTCCAACTTTCTTGGCTGAGGCTCATTAAAATTAATGTTTCGCTCTCTCTCTCTTTCGCTCTCTGCATATTAATGGCCCAAATGTCCGCGGGGATAATAAACCGCTAATAAGAAATTAAAAGACACTTGCTCCACCGACCAACACCCAACCACCCACAACACCCACAACCACCCACTACAAACGTTTGAAAGATTTCCCCAGCATCCCAGCATTGGGCCATAAAAATTAACTAATTGGCAAATGATGGAACCAACTGCGTGCCATCTAGGTGCGAACGGGTTGTGGCAGCAACAGCAGCAGCAGCAGGGGGGTGGGAGGGGGAAACATGAATTTTTAAGTAGCCATCGCATTGGGTACGCCCTGGGGTTCAGGATACTCGAAAGAAGTGCTCGCCAGGGGATTCACCAGCCTTAAAGCTGGGTTGTTCAATGGTTCAATGAAGCTGAAGGTGTCCCTGGTCCAGCCCATGGACTCTCCTCCCCCTCCCCCACACCCACCCCACAGGGCCACGGGGAAGTGCAACGGCATCGAAAGCACAGCCGGTGGCGTTAATTAAATACATACCCTGCAACCTGCAACCTGCACCTCGCATTTGCCACAGAAGTATATGCACTGCAAAGCCACGAGGACTCTTGGCATATCGATCACTTTTTTACCCTTTTTTTGGCACAAAATCTACATAGAAATATCTCCGGCTTCCGGCTTTTTCATCTGCGGCTCGTCTTGTGGCTCTGGTTTTGGCTGTTCCTTCGAGCCATTGGCTTCTCCAAGGAATGTCATGGCTGCACCAAGGACTTCCACACAGCCGACCCAAGGGCTTCCATAGAAGAGAGTATCGCTGCTTCCATATACCTGCAAAATGTTCGAAGTATTCCCCAAGTGCAACCCATGGATCCCAGGCCATGTCCAGTGTCCAGTCCGAGTCCCGTTCTGGTTGTGTGTGTGGCACATTTGTTTATTGTTTTCGCAATTACAATTAAAATTTTTATTCGCATGTTGCATGTTGTTGTTGCTGCCGCTGCTGCTGCTGGGGGTCTTTGGTGCAAAAATTATCGCCAAGCCCATTTGTGGTAATTATTTAATGTGCACTCCCAGGTGGGGCCCAGGACCAGCCACCAGGTAGAGAGCAGGTCATGGCATGGTCATGGAATTATTGTTATGCGTGCGACTGCACTGACCCCCAAACCCCCCACTCCCCGCCCCCGCCCCCGTCCTGGACACTGTGTCAGTTGTGGCAAGTCCTGTGCCCTTTCGTTTGGTCAATTACATTTTTGCAATACGGTGAGGGGAGGGGTGGAGTGGGTTGGGGGTGGGGGTGGGGATAGGCTTACACATGCGTTCTGTCTGCTCCTGCTGCTCCTCCTCCTCCTGCCTCCCCCGTGTCCTGTGCCTGTGTCATAATTAATGCCATTTAAGTCTCGTGTTCCGGCGCCCCGAGGCGAGGAAAACATTTTGAAGTCCGCCCGGACCGAACCGAACCGGACTGCTCCCATCCCAACTCCCCCTCCCCCTACCCTGGGCAAGCTCCCCCCTGCGTGTTTTAATTCAATTTCATGAAGTGTAGTGTAAAATTTTCAACTTCCGAGCTCACCCCCGTCCCCCCCCCCCCCCTGAGTACTCATAAAGTGTCATCCATTGGTGGGCCATTGACAATTAGGCGCAACTTTTTCCCCCACCCCCTACGCGTTTTTCCTTTGACTTTTTTTGAAATATTTTGCGTGTAGAACTTTTTGTTGTTTTTTTTTGTTTTGAGGGGAAATATTTATAATTTCCCGTGAGGGCCATTTTCTTCTTCTAAGCAACATTCGCCGGGTCCCCAAGTTGTTTTTCACCCAATTTTGTTTTTGTTGTCGTTGAATTTTAATGCGTATTTATTTCGAGCACTTCCACTAATAAAAAACCGACTGTGGGGGGGGGGGGGGGGGGGGGGGGGGATTGGCAGGCTTGACCCACAAAACTGAACAGCAAACATATTGTGGCAAGTTGTGCGATTTCTAATCGTTGAAACATTATCAAATATTTAAGAACCAAAACATGTGGCACTATCAAGGCGTCGTCTTGGGAAAACTTTAATAGAAACTTTATAGAAATATAGAAATATTTATCTTGAATTCTTAAACTTTAAAAGTGGAAAATATGGCAGCAATCGATACGGGGGTTTTCCTGAAGTTTTCAACAGTTAATTGTGGAATATAAGGCCTGAAATTGTAATATATAAAATAAACATGTACTATGTTTATTACTGTGTTTATGCTAGGCCCATTTCATGACAAGGGCTCCCCCTTGTGTGTGTATAAACACTGTTGGGTTTCCCCAGCCCAGCCCGATATTTAGTCGACATAAATGAAGTCATAGCCAGTGGTGCAGCAGTAGATTAAATGCCTATTATTGTTTGCTATTTTGTACTGCCCACTGCATGTCATTGTACTTCGACGTACATCGCTCTCTCGGATCATCGCCTTCTTCGTCGCTCTCTCGATCTTTCATTATCGCTCTCTAGGATCATCGCTCGCTTGCTCACATTAGGGCACGGGCAATTCGCGGCCCACCTGCCCTTAATCAGTCGGCATCTATCACTCATATGGTACGGAGCTAATCTTCGTGGTCATCAGTCTTTCGTCGTTAGTAAATCGCATTGATCGTTCACCCACATACATACATATACATATGTACATACATACATACGCAATACGTCGGTCTACATACTTGCATATGTATATACCAATAAACTATAGCTACTATTAATTTAACCAATCGAACTTTTTTTTAAACAACACATCGCAACAGCTAATGAAAAAGCTCATTAGCTTAACAAACACCATTTTATGAATACGGTAACACACGAAAGTTAACCATGCAGAGTATATGCATGCACATATATACAGTCTATATATATACAGTATACTGTATAGTTAGTGGTGAAATGCTGAGACAAATTAGGTGGCAACGCCAGACGAAAAAGGTATTTCTTTGGGCAAAGTGCATCACAAAAAGATCCTTTTGGACTGATGCGCAGACTGAGCCAATAAACATAGTAATAGTTACACCCGTATGTGTATAGACAGGGCTAGACATTATTCCCGCATCAAGCTAGAAACAAAATTATTAAAAAAGGAAAAACAATGATATTTTCTTTCAAAATGATTCATTGCATTAAAAATGTTCTTAAGATTCCAAGAAAAATCGAGGATCCCAGCAAAAGGATAGTATTATCGAAGCACCAATAAAAAAATTGGGTATTTTGAGAGTTTTTAAGTTATAAAAAACCATTAACCTTCACTTTAGAACACTCCCAGATACACATATTATAATAAAATCTATGAACCTTAGAACAAAGCTCCCATAAAAAGAGTCTAAAGAGTCGTCCAAATGTGAAAGTTCATTGGACAAGATTTGTGCATTAATTTTAGAGATATGTAGGATGGAAAGGGGGGAGAGGGAGAGGGTGGAGAGGGTGGTTACTATCCAGAGTGGTTCCCTGGCAGAGCGTGTCCCTTGTCCCTGGCAGATAGTTTTGCATAAATAGTGTCTAACAATGGCCAACAATGCGTGAAAGGGGGGAATGGAATGTGAGAAAAGGTTAATTAATTTATGTGGCACATGCCTAATGCCCATTCGGGGACCAGCGACGGTAGTTTGGTAGTTTCTCCTGTAGCGTAGCCATCCATTGTAGAGTCTTTTGGGCCATGATTAAAACTAGGCATGTTTGTCCATTTAAGCCCGTAATTTGTGTCGTAAATCACTCCAAAGTCAGCGCCCACGTTTCGCACCTTGGTCCGTGGTCAGAGAGGGAAGGGGGGTGGTGGTGTGGTGCGTGGTATATAGTAGGCCCATTGTGATGCCACTGTTGTTAGCCTAATGACTCTAATTGGGGTTGAAATAGCCCGAATAAGAGGGCACTCGTAAGGGAGGGAGGGGTTGGGAGGGGGTCACGCACTCCCATTATCGTTGGAGTGCTTGGAGAACCCTTTTAACGTGCTCGAGTTTTCCGGTTAAGTGTGTCTTTAGTTGGCCATGATATGTTGCCACAAGGTGTCATCTTGCCTCCATCATTAGCGCCATTTGTTTGCGACCAGCGACCAGCGAAAGGGCAGGAGCGGTTGAGGGCAGGAGGGAGAGGCAACTGTAAAACCGGTTCATTTGCATATCAAAGGCCATAATCAACACCTTGCAAAACAGGGTCCAGGAATACACACACACACACACACACATGCACAGAGACATAAACACACACAAACACACACTCACCGCATGGCAGTAAAAACTTGTGGGGGAAAGGTATTGGGGGAGGGGCAGCTATGGTTTGGACATGCAACCGCATTGGCAACACCATTGACAGGCTCCATTTGCCCTTCATTTGCATGTCGAATTCGTGCCTGCCTGTCCCACTTACTCCTCCTCCGCCCGGGGGGTGTGGGGCAGGGGGATACATAGGTGTGAAATGTGGAGTCAGTCCTGCATTAGCGTTAATTGGCTCTACGTGTGAGAGAGACATACATACGTGTGCTCTCTCTCTTCCTCGAAGAAATGGAGGAAAATCCACGCGTAACCTGTTTTAAATCTGCAAAAATAT
This sequence comes from Drosophila athabasca, assembly GCA_008121215.1. Classification (NCBI taxonomy): domain Eukaryota; kingdom Metazoa; phylum Arthropoda; class Insecta; order Diptera; family Drosophilidae; genus Drosophila; species Drosophila athabasca. The sequence continues at coordinate 1,436,992 of VMQQ01000019.1, read as the reverse complement.
TATGGAAATTATGGGATTTTCTCGCTGAACAACTATCCCCATCCCTCTCCCTCTCTCTCTCTCTCTCTTCTCGAGCCCCCCACCCCCTGACATGATGCTGCTCCTCTGCTCCTGCTGCTGCTTGGCCAGAAACAAGAAGCAGAAACCAGAAAGTAGAAACAGTTTGGAATTGGAACAGAGTCTTGAATGCTCTGGCCCCAACTGCTGCCCCCCTCCACCCCCTGCTGTGCGGCATCCCCTCCCAAACGGTTTGCACCAACTGGACGAGCCGAAAATCCGGCATCTGCGCAGTGGACGACGTCGTCTAACTCTCAAGCTGGAACCCCAAACGATTCAGGGCGGAGTCATCGCAAGCATTGGCGGGCACCTTGCCACACCGAGTTTGTTCGGGATTTAGGTGCACACACATACATTCAAATTCCCTCTATGACATGCCCATCCCCCACACAAGGGAGGGAGCTAGAGGGAGGGGAGACGCTGCCCCGATGAGACCGCCCCAGTCCATCAGCGGCAATCTGTTAAATATTTTAATGGCCAACAAAAGCATTTTTCGCAACGAATTTATGATGATACTCCTCCTCCCCTTCCTCCTGCTCCTGCTCATCCTCCTACCCGAAGCCTCGGAGTCCGAGTAAATATTTGCTCGAGGTTTTGCTGTGCCGTTTAAAAATGTTTATTCCCACAGATTTGGAGCAGTTTTTAAGCAGATTACGAAATGAAAAACCAAATTTGATAAAGAATCCAGAAAAAAAGCAAATTTCCCAAAACCAAAAGAATTGCAGGCCCAATCTATTGGTAATATCTTCTAAAATAAACCATTAATGAAACATTTTAGAGACTGTCATTATCTTTTCGTACCTGACGCAAACTACTGATTATTTGAATTATTTTACGATTTTTCCGACATTTAGTTTTCGGAATTTAAAGAAATTATTGGAAAAGCTGGCTATATGAATTTCGGTTTAATACCTGAAATAAAATGCATTTCTTTGCCAACAAATGATTGAAGTTTAAATAATATTTCGATTAAATAATACAAATTTTGTAATAATTATAATAATAAAATATATTTTTTTCTCTTTCCAATTTTTATTTGTAATCTGTCTAATTCAAAACAATAAACAAATTACAATTACAAACTATAAACTATAAAATATAAAATAAAATATATATTTAATTTGTTTTCCACTATTCATATTTTTGTAATTCCCAGTCAGAATTCTGCTTATGATCAATTAACGATAAATCGCACATTGGAACAATGTACGGATACAATAAAGAGCACAATCGATGGCTGTCGTTCTGAGAGGGATAGGATATCATTTAATGGCAGAGTAGGCAAAGCCTCTTGGATGGGGAACAGCTGTGACAGAGAAAGAGAGCGGCAGTTCCCGAGTACCGCTATCCGTTGACAGCTAGGGCTCTCCACAGGGCTCTTCGGGGGGGCCTCTAAGGTGGACATCGTCCGGTGTTGTGAGGACCATCCACGCTCTCTCGACTCTGAGAGCGACAGCGCTAGAAAGAGATAGGAAAAGGTAGGATAGGAAAGAGATAGGATGGCCGATGACGATTCCTTATAACTAAATTCAGCTTGAACTAAGACATAACATAACAAACTCAAATCTTTCACCTACAAACTAAACCGAAATGCAGAGAGTAACCACACATTGACTTCATCTTTTGACTACTCTACTGGGATTTGGGTCATCTTCGGACTCATCTTGAAGGCCTCTGTAGCTCTCTGTAGTTCTCTGTGTAACAACTGTAAGTATTTAAAGTTCTGCACTTAAAAGAGGAACAATTCAGCAAAGATATCAACCCAATATCAGCCTCCCCAACAAATTCTCGAATATAATTAGATAAAACTTGCACAAGAAACTCCCCATTTGTGTGGCATCCACGAAACACTCCACGCAGCTCAACTTGATCCTTATTCTGCCTCCGAATAAAGCTCTAACCAGATTTCTTTAACTTTTATTGGGCCATCAAAGAAAGACTTCTTGTGGTTATTTCCGTAATACTTAGATAAGACGACAGTGAATGAAAGTGCCGAGGCTGGGGGGTTGGGGGGGCTGGGGCGGGCTGGGGTGGCTGGGGCATGACATAACCATTCCGGGAATGTTAATATGCTATCTGGCGAGCAAAACTTTCAAGGAAAACAACGATTATTGGCCAGTGGCAAGTGGCAAGCTTCATTCTTTTTTACGATTGCCATCCTGTGGCATGTATTCGTAGTACATGTGCATATGTGCCCCCTGATTCTGATTGTGTGGGTAATTGTCATATAATAAAAGTGGAAATATCTCTCCCTCTCTCTCACTATCTATCCTGTTCCTGCCTGCCACCCTTGTGGCAGATGTGGCAACTATGCTACGTATTTGAGTCAGCAGATTTTTCAAAGCGTCCCACTGTCACATGTGTTTATCTACCCTCTACCCTTTTCGAGGGCTCCCCACCGTAACCCCTCCTCCTCCTTGCCACCTGCGTATGTAATTATGGGGATGATGCTTAACCCACTCGTAAATTATGTGTGATCCCTATAGCTAATAGGTAATTTATGTGCTGACCGCAAATAAACCAAACAACACACACGCAAAAAAAAAGGACAAAACAAATGTCCATGGATTTCGGTGTCCATTAGCCGCTGGGTGGGTCACCCACCGCTGGCAAGTAAGAGTAACGGACACAGAACCCGCATCAGGGATACCTTTTTGGCAATCTAATTAGAATAGCCACAGGGCACAGCCCTCTATCTCTAGGTATGTTCTGTTTTTGCCATAAGTTTAAAGTCTCACTTTAAATAATCCATTAGCAAATGCCTGCACCTCACCCCTTGCCTCTCACCCGTCGAGGACTAAGGGACTTAAAAGCTAAAACCTGTTGAGTTACAACTCAATTCCCCGAACACTTGGCTAACTAAAAACGCCAAAGGCAAAGGCAAGACTTGCCTCCCATCCATCCATAAAACCCTTCAATACGAATTCAACGCTCACTTTGTCTATGCATCTTGTGGCACAGATTATGGGCTGCTTTGAATAACAATCGATGGCGCGACGACAGGATGGAGGATGCCTTAGACAGGCACTCCATTCCACTCCACTCCGGCATTGTCTTGGTCCCAGTTCTGGCATTTTATTACCGTCTAGAGTGTGGCTGCATTTCACCCTCTTCCTCGGCTGAATGCCTTTCTTTTCTTTCTTTTTTGTGGGCAAGAGCTATAAATGGTTTTTGTCATTCCGACTATCGATAGCAAAGTGAATTTTTACGATGGAAATATGCATTTCGAGGAATGTTCAGATCAGAGATTCATAAATTGGTGACCCCGAATCATCATCATCATCATCGCTATCGTCATCGATTCTGGCTGGTGTTTGCTCGCGAGACTGGGTCAATGAATTCCAATTCCCATTAAACCAATTCAGATGCAAATACAAATGAGTTACCTGCCAGATAGCAGATACCAGATACATATCCGAGAGCTATCACAGGTGACATAATCCACAGCCAGAGTCTGAAATTTAGTTTAAACTTTAAATGAAACTTAAAAGAGAACTTCAATTATAACATTCTAAGGCACATAAAAGTCAACCTTGCTCATCGCACACAATGTTTATGATCTCTAATGGGTCTCTAATCTCTAATGATCTCTTTTGACAATGCGAATTCTCAAGTTGTTTGTCGAGTTCCAAACCAGAAACCAGAAACTTCACTGAATCATCAGCGACTACTACGAGTACAAAGTATACGAGTATCTCCCATCTTCCATCTCCCATCTGAATACAATTGAATTATAATTGTTCCCCCGCCTCTTTTGTTGGAGGCAGGCAAAAGCTTTAATTCGTTAAAGTCGTAATACCCTATTTTGAAAAGGTTATTGGGGTTTTAAGCAGATGTTTGACAGGGCACAGAAGGAAGCAAAAGAGATATTATTATACAAGAGAAAGAGAAAGAGTTGAAAGACAGAGAGGAAGAGTGGTTTATACGGGTATGGAACGATCGATCTGCTAGAGGGTATCCAAAACTTCGGCTTTTCTTTCTTGTTTTCTGTCGTTTCCGTCGATTTCCTGGTGCACACGCCGAATGGACAACAATGTGCAGTGTCTGACACTCGGATAATGATCATAAATAATTCCATTACAATAATTAGTTATGCGAAAACCTAATGATGCCTCCTCCTCAGCTGCTTAGTCACCAGGTGGTCACCAGAATACCCTTACTAAGCATTGCCAGGGCATGCCAGATCCCAGATTATTCTTTGATCATCCTTTTCCCACATAAAGCGAAGACTTTACCGGATCTGATCTACATATGTATATCTATGCTTTATTAAACATTCTAATATTATGTTCATAGAGAGGCAACATCTGGCTTCCCCCTAACCTCAATAACCTCTCCAAAGGGCATTCTCTACCCATAAAAAACAAATTCTGATAATGATAAAACAATGCACAAAACAATCAATGTCCGATCGGGGGGAGGGTCTTAATCAATGAGGCAATCACGGCCAAGCCATCAAGTGTTTGCCATACCCAGAGACCACTGTGCGGGCTGTGTATAGGATCGCGTTCGGGATCGGGTTAGGGGCACGGGAGACACAGATGACAAAAGACGAAACAAAACTAACGAATTTGTGGCTCATTATTTCTGTTCTGGCGCTGCCAAAAAAAAATACCAGCAGAAGACAAAAAACAGATCGTGATGAGGGGGGCCAGGGGCAAAAAAGGGGGGGGGGGGGAAGAACAGACGCAGCAGCAGCAGCTGCCAGCAGAGCTTACAGCGATCGCTTGAGCGAATCCGCAGACAGTCGTACAACGGCAGCATCTAACACCAGTCGCAAGTCGCGGAGTGGACACTAGAAACAAGGTTCACCCTTACCTCAACTCACCTCACCTCACCTTAAGTGATCTTACAAGATCTGAGATGTTCAGCCGTCAACAGCTAATGGTAATTGTGATCAATGAGGCGCCACCCAACCACCAGAAGAACTTTGACCTCTAAAAAGCAGAACAATTAATCAAAATTGATCGCCAGAGAGAGCTCTTCGCATAGAGATCCTTCCCTGTTTTATCCTGTATCCTTTTGCCTCTTTTTGCTTCCAGCTCATCTGTTTGGGGCTGGGAGTCCTTGGCTGCCTGGCCCTGCCCATTGAGTCGGCAGTCGGTTCGGCGGACATCGAGGAGGATGTGATCAGCATAGACAATCAGCCGCAGAAAGTGATACGTGTGCATCCGCAGGAGCTGCCCCCGAAGAAGGATCACACCGGCGTCAATATGAACTCGGCCCTCTTCCAGATTCAGACCCTGCGACCGGTCACGAGCAGCCAACGGAAGTACGTGGACTCAAAGCAGATGAGGATGAGGATGAGGAAGCGTCGCCCCAGGCCGGCCACTGACGGTGAAGAGTCGTCGCAGCCAATCCAAGCCATGAAACAAAAAGAACTAAAAGCCTTTCCCAAGCAGAAAACGAAGCAACAGAAGCAACTAAAGTTCATCCCGCCCCAAACAGACGCTGAGGAGGGGGACATGGACGGGGACATGGAGAGCCAGCTGCTGCCCGTGCAGATGACCCCCGGCCCCTATCCCGTCTACTATGTGGTGTCCAAGAGCAACGGCCGCTTCGGCAAGTTCCCCATCAAGGCCTTCGGCTCTCCGGCGGAGTTCTCCAAGTATCTGATCAAAGCCAAGGCGGAGCCCATCAGCCGACATCAGCGCTTCGAGGGCCACGTCCGGCGGCGATGATCTCTCTTGTGATCTTCAATTAGAAATTATGTATAAATTATTACCCCCATAGAATAAAAAACCTATTCATAATTATATTTCGCATAATTGCCGCAATAAACTCTGTGCTTAACCAAAACATACGCCAGAAGCCAGCTTCATTTTGAATCCGTTTCAAATCCGCGACCCATGAGTCACGAGGCTAAAAATTGACAGCATCACCTGCCGCCCCCCCTCTCTTAAGTGTTTGGTGATCATTGAATTCATTAGGGTTTTCCACCTTACATACCCTGTCTTTGGAGAGTAGTATCTGGTATCTCGTAATATATGGCTAAACAGATTCACAAATGATGATTCATTTTCGAGAGAATAAGAGTTAGATATAAGTTCCATGGGCGTTAATTATGCCAAAAAATATTTGTAGTTTCCTTCGGAATTTTGTATTCAAATTTTTATAAATTTTTCAAAATTCTTTAAGCATTAAAAGAATATTTTTTTAATTCTACTAAAAATAACAAAATTTTTGTGATTTCTGTTCTTTAAAAAGTTCAGAGAATCAAGGGTATCCGATGTATCCTTTATCCTACAAGAAATGTTTATAGGGATATCAAATCTGGAAGTTCTTTTTGCGAAAACCACGTTGCCAATTTTTTGCGATTTGCGATATCCGGAGCACAACTGTATGTGATTTTCTCTTTGTTATTACAAATATTTACCAGTATTTCCCTACAGTTTCCCATATAAATCATCTTTCTAACGTTTAAAGATGCGTCGAGAGCGTCCGACTGACTAACGGGTATGTTATAGTCGAAAGTCGCTAAAAATATATCATTGCTGCTTGTTTTTTGTTTTGTGTTTTGTGTTTTTACTGTTTATTTCTCTGTGATGCTGTGATGTTCTCGCTCTGGTAATTACATGGAATTCTCTGTCTCTGCTTCTGTCTCTGCTTCTGTCTCTGCTTCTGTCTCTGCTTCTGTCTCTGCCCCTGTCTCTGCTTCTGTCTCTGCCCCTGTCTCTGCCTCTGGCTTCACCTCTGAGATTCCATCTTCATCTCTGACTCTAACTCTGATTCTGACTCTGACTCTGATGTGTGGTGTGTTGTGCTGTGTTTTTTTGTGTTAACTGTTTTGCTAGCTGTTTTGCTTGGCCTTGTCGTATGCTAATTTGGCAGCGAATCGAATCGAGTGTCGCGTATACTCATAACTATTGTATTGTCTCTCTTCTCTGGCGCATTTACATACTACAGTCGCAGATACGTAGATACATTTGATTTATGGCTGTGTGCCCCTTTTCAGCGCTTTCTGCGAATATCTTTCCAAGTGTCGTTTGCCTTTGTCGTTGCTTCTTTCTTTTCTCTGCTTTCTTTGGTAGAACTTTCTCCGTACACCCCAAATATATGTTCTATGATTGAGAATCTATTTATTATTAAGAACTAGCCATAATTAGCTGATTACTTGGGGTGTCTGCTGGGCCCATCAGAATCTATCTATCTATCTGTCAGATGCGTGTAATCACAAATCACAAGTAATAATTGCAATTTTTATGGCACACACACACACACACACACTCGTACTCGCACTCGTATCCTCTGCTTTAAGCCTGGTTAATCAACCTAGCCTGCCCCCCCCTGCCCCTGCTGATTGCATTTTCCATTACTTTTGCTCATTTCGACTGCCTCGAATGTGTAATGAACTTGTGGAGAAGGGAGGGATGGAGGGAGGAGGGAGGGGAGCCGGCTGGGTGGAGCAAAGTGTGATATCGAAATTTCCCAAAGGATTCGACGCCATATTTTTCGCCAGAGCCACGAAAAAGATTCCTTCCTCAGTTGCGTGTCTCTCCCTCTCACCCCTCTAGCCTCACCCATGCCCCCTGCTCTGCCCTGCGTTGCCCTGCCAATGTGTACGTGAAATATTCAGTGGGAAAAATGGGAGAAATACCACCGAAAGGAGAGGAAATCTTGCAACTAGAAAAGTTGTGGTCTCTCTCTGTCTCTCTCCCTCTCTCTCTCTCTGTCTCTCTTGTGTCTCGTATAATCAAGCGTAAAAATGCGAAATTAATCAACTTCAGCAGGCCACGTCGTTCTCAAGTTAACAACGCACAAGGAATTGAATTAAAACTTTTTCCTACATTTTCACCCCTTTTCAGAGATTCCGCCACCCCACCCACCCGCACCCACTCCCCCCCTCTCGCTGAGAGCAGACCCAGCGACTGGGTTATTCAATTATGTATTTGCGCTTGTCCTGCAGTAAAAATTACAATCCGCAGGACAAGTCAACAGAATTATGAACACGCCTGGGCAGTAAAAAGTAAATAAAAGCCACGGCTTCAGCTCCCAACAAAAAATACCAAGAAAAAACACAAAAAAGAAAGCAAAGAAGAGAAAGCGTAACTTTCATGACCGAAGCATTAGACACCCTTACCCAAGACTGTGGTTGGAAATCGAATTCTCTGAAATAAAACTCTCTGGGGAATCCTGGGGAGTTCCTCAATCGCGAGAGTTCATAGATCAATCATTGTTTATGGTTTCCATCGATCGATCTTTTCCAAGGATAAAGCGAGCCATAACTGAAGTATAGATAGAAAAAGAAGATATAGAATAAGAAGATATAGAAAAAGATATAGAAGAAGATTATAGTAAACCAGACTTTCAAGCCTTGGCCACCTGAGTCGGTCCCCTAGAATCCAACAACAACATACACAGCATACACAGTCTTTGGCAAGCCACAGATCCACACTTGCTTTCTTGGTCCAAAGAATCCAACAACAAAGTACACAGTTTCTTGGGCTTGTCCAGAACTCGATTGTCCCCTTCTTTGCCTGGAGTTCCCCCTCGACCAAGTCCAGATACCTTTCGCAAGTGTATAACCATATTTTCCAAACTTTTCTCGGCGACAGAATTTTTTGTTGTGCTGCTCCTTGCTTTTTTTTGGCTGAATTTTTCTTTTCTGCGGTAATTGCAACGTCTCTCGCTGTCCTGGGGGAAATGTGAAACAATAAATGAAAATAAATGAATTTTTGTTAGCCCAATGGCCACAGGAATCCATCGTCCCATCCCCCCAACCCCCATCCCCCATCCCCCGTGGCACAACCTCAGCCAATCGCCGGAGGGAAAATACGAGTAAAAGTAAAAAATTTCATTAATTTCCAGCCCAAGTCCAGGGAGCCAAAAAAACTTAGCGGTTAGACCAGCAACCACTTTTCACTTTCCACTTTCCATGTCCCTTCCATATGATAGCATAACTTCATTTTGTCCATTGAGATGTCAGGCATTTCCAATGGCATTTGGCAGTTCCATGGAGGGGGGAGGGGAGGGGCGCCAGTCCATGGAGCAGTCGAAAGCCATTTGATCAAAAATTAATGTGTAGTTTGGAACATTCTGTGACATTATACGCGTGTCAGACGGTTTAAAGGGTTACAAATTGGGTAGCCAACGAGCAGGCAACAAACACATTGCCGGGGGGAGGGGATGATGCTGGGTGGAAGAAAGTGCCAAGAAAATCGTGTGGACAGTGGTACCAAATGCAATGAAAAGTGTTGGGAAAATTCCCATCTAAAAGGGAAACGATAAGAGCTATCTTTGGAGATTCTTCTCAGACTCTTTTGAAGAAAACTACGACCTGGGTTTCTTTAAATGGAAATATCTTTGCCATGAATTCTCCTTATTCCACTTTCGGCCACTCCAGCCGACTGTGCCTTAGATGGCAATGCCAGTAGGCAATGCCAGTTCTTTGGGCCATAAAAAGAGCTGCCCTCATGTCCTCGAGACGTTGTTACTGACAGCAGTCGCTGCCGCAGCCACAGCCCCAGTGGAAAGCAACAAAAAAACAAGCCAAAAAAAAAGGTGACCCCGAAGCCTGCTTGAAAGACCTGAAGGAGAAACAGGACAACGTCGGACGAGAACGAGAACGAGAACGACGCTGCTTAAATATTAATGCCTTGAGAGTCTGTGGGGCAGGCCATGAATAAATTTTTGGCTATGAATTTTCAATAGCATCTCTCTCCCTGCCCACCCCCTGCCGCGCCGGCACTGTGTTTGTAATTTGTTCCAGGACTTTAAGAGTGTCAACCATTTGCTGGAGAGAGACTGGGTGACCTGCGTCCTGCATTAGGTGTCAGATGTCAGGTGAGTCACCGCAAAAACCGCAGCCTGAATCGAACAGGACAGGAACAGGTAGAGTGTAGAGTGTAGAGTCATTTCGATTCGATTGTCACTTCCGCTTCCGCTTGGGTGACCCCGATATACCTTCCTGGCAACTCCCAGCGCGTGGGAACTTTACGAGCACTCGATGGGCGGCCACGTATACGTGCGTGCGTGCGTATGGCGCCAATTGCCAAATGACCGCAAAAGTTCGATGCTGGCCAGAGATGGCCCCAATAACCGGCTCATCCCTGGGTTTGAGGACTTAATCAAAAGCAAAACTCCAAGCGGAAGTACTGGCACCCCACACCGACACCCACACCCACAACCACACCCATCCCCATCCCCTGATCGGACTGACATTGCCCACTGATTTTATTTGGCCATACGACAGACTTTATGATGGTTTTATTTGATTTTTATGCCTGCCCTGCCGCTATTTCCATTCCATTTCCATTTCTGTAATTGAATTGTCATTGTCCGGGTGGCGGGCGAACCGCCGCTGGTTGGTTGTGGTCCTGGTTGGCTGGTCAGCCAGTGGCCGACCACTTGGCGGTTGTCCTTTCACCCGTACCACCCGCACCACCCATCCCCCGTTCGTTCCACATGTCCGAGGATGTCAAAAATGGTTTTGCGCTTGATTGGCGTTCGGCACTGGCCAAACACCCAAAGGTATACAAAGTGACGGACACGGGATGTGGCACGTCCAGGACTAAAAAGGGTTGCGGTCACAAAAGTTTCGCCCCAAGGCCATGGCAACGAAAGTTAGAAGTGTCCATTCATTGGCAAATTGGCGCAATTGATGTGTGGGAGGAAGGGCGGAAGGGAAGGTCGGTCTGCTTTGGGGGGCAGGGCGGGGCTGGTGCTAAATTGTCGCAACATGAAAGTGAGCAAATAAAAGTGACACGGCCAAAGGAAAATTACACTGCAAATGGAAATGGAAATGGCAAGCGGAAAAAGCAATTTCAAGTTTCCGCTGGGTCCGCTGTGGGGGCGGGGGTGAGGGGAATGTGATTTCCAATTGAGGGTTTTAGTATGAGCTTTGCTTTAACAAGTAGATACATGGATAGAGAGTGAGATAGTGAGAGATTATACCTAAAATTATATATATATAAATTTATAAAAATTAATTAACATTTAACTTAAATGATTTAAGGGAAATAAAGGAGAGAAAAAACGAAACAAAGTCTCACAAATTGTTAAATAAACTATAGATAGTTAGATAAACATGAGATAAAGACAGTTAGATATTCGTAGATTCAAAAGACTGATCATTTATTTATTAATTGATATATTCATAGAGAGAGAGAGAGAAAGAGACATTTCGATGGGTCAGCATCGAATCTAAACATAGATTTAATGATGGCTAAAACCCAAGATATATTTAATGGATATGCAAAAGGAATGGATAAAAAAAGTCTGTATTTATAAAGAAGAAATTAATAAATACGCAGATAGCTTTGTAAGACGGTAAAGATATGATCATAATAGAGATAAAACGATAGATCAAGAGTAGGTCTCACTAATCCACCAAATTAGAGAGGTTCCTTCTACAGACAGAGTTTCGAAATCTGATAAAAAGAAGTAAAAGTTCAACTAAATATTGAACACATCTTCCTACCTACTCCTGAGAAAGAAACACTTCCCCTGCATACTCTGTGGCCCCCTTACAACCTTTACACATATCATTTTCTATGGTTGGGGGATTCCACTTCCACTTCCATTCCCTTTCCTTACACCTGCTCAAATATGCGAATTCTCTTCGCTTTGCACACTCTTTGATGCCCATTTGGAGGACAATTTGTGCAGTTTTCATATTTAAAATTCCCAAAATGGTGCTACGTGAGATAATAATCGTTACTTTTAATGGGGGCCAGGACCCTGCCATCCCGCAGATACACAGATACAGATATTTCACATGCGAGATACTTTCAGCACTGAGCAATTTTCTCTGCATAAAAGTAACCCCATGCCCATGCCCGGGAATCGGAATTCACTCCCCGAAAGCGAGGAGATAAATTTTAAAGAAAAGGGTTTTCTCAGCCGTTGAGTTGGCAAGAAAAGTTGGCAACAACCAACCCCGTTCAACTTCCGCCGGAAGTGCCATTAGCTGGGGGTACGGCGGAACACAATCGGCAAACATAATGGCATAATCGAATGATAATTTAATAAGACCCAAAATGGTGACGTCAACATTTGAATTGTGGCAGTTTAATTGAATCTTCGCCTCGCCGCCTCGCTGTCTTGCCCCCGATTATGGCTCCATGAGGAAGATGTTGCACGGCTCTGGAGTCGAAGGTGAAGGTGGGGGGGGGGGGGGGGCGTGTGTTATTCATATCGATGCGTGTGTGCATAATCAGAATGAATGTTCATCCAGGGAATTGCAGAGTTCCGAGTGTGTTCCAAGAGAGAGTAAGAGGTGGACCAGGACAACCCGAACAGTTAGCGAAAGCCTTGCTGTTGCTCCTGCTGTTGCTGTTGCTGCCACCACCCTATTGTGGACATCATCTACATACATCTCTGTCCAGCTCGATTCAATTTGCATGCACTCATGAATAATTCCCCCAGATGCTAGATGCTGGCTGCTTGCTGCTGGCTGCGGTGGTGGAGTGGCCCAAGAAACCAAATAATTCTAATGGACTTTGGCTAAAATATTTATGCAGCAACAACGTCTACTACATGTGAGACCAATGCATGCCATAAGAATTTATGAAAAGGGGGGAAGGGGCGAGCCAGGTCTTGCACTACAAGCGGAATAAATGAGCTGCAATAAAAACTACATCAAATTTGCTTTGAGGGGTTCAGGGAAATTAACTTTCGCAAATCCCACAGAACGCTATGAAACATATGTACATACATACACACATATGTATGTATATATGTACGAGTACAAACTGCATAAAACGAGATCGAAAGGAACAATAAATAAAACTCACCTTTTCATCCAATATTCTCCATTCCTCTAGCTCTAGCGCACACACACACGTAAATCGTTTGGAATAAGAGTAATTCCAATAAGAGCACAAATTGCAAGTGTATTAATATAAGGTAAGGCATATGAGAGCACCCTCCCACGATGCTTGCAGAAAGAGAGACACAAATACCAAGATTTGGAATGACCTCACCTTACACTTTACAGTCACTTGCATGGAGAGCGATATCGGCCATTCTTTGCACCTCTTCTCCGTTGCGTCCATTACATGAATGAGTGAGAAAGAGAAAAAAACTTCACACCCGCACAAACACCACAACGCAAGATCACGTGACTAAGCGTACGCATTTTGGATATGAAAAATGAATTAACGCATTAATTTGAATGAAAAACACTTTGCACTTCACTTTCACTTCTTTCCGAACTTCTCCTTCGACGATCTGCCATTTTGTTGAAATTTTGCTTCGCTGCCGCCCATGAACCAACACATTTTTCGCATTACAACACAACACAACACAAATTTTGCACATTTTGCATGTTTAAACATGTTAACACTGCACTGCATTACACTTAAAAAATTTTGCCCGTTTGATTTTTTCCATTTTTGCGATTTTCACAGACTGAAACGCGGAGCCGACTTGGAAACGCACGCTTTGACCGATTGAAAAAATGAATATCTATGCTCGTTGATTCCAATGCTTCTATGCACTCCTTCTTCGCTTCTTCCTGATTGCTTGCACGCATTCCATGCTCTCTCTTCTTGTTGGAAATTTGCATTTGGTTCTGCAGCTCTGGCTCTCCCTCTCTCATGCAAAGGGTGATCAAACGGAAAGAGCAGGTGTTGGTGGGAGGGAGAGAGTAAAATTGCGTAACGAGCTTAGATGCTCTCCCATTCCATGCTCTTTTTTGCACACCTTCCTACCTTCCTCTGCTAATGAAAATGGAGATCGAACGTTTTGTGGTTATGGCCACCTGTGTGTGGGAATTTGAGAGTATTTTGAGACAATGAAACACACAACTACCATTGCCGAAATCTTTTTTAATTGATTATTATAAATTAGAAAACATTTGGCCAGAATTTGCTCGATGTGAGGGAGAATACTGGTACGCCAGCTTTACGTCTTTCCCCTCTCTCCCGTAATATTGAGAGAGCTGCGCGGTGTGCATTGCCAGTTTTTTCAAAGCTTCCCCAAACCCCAGAGAACTTTCCATCGATGTCTTTAAATTAAGAACCAAAAAACCAACGGATATCGAAATTTATGCAAATATTTACCAAATATGATTCATGGTTGCCTGAACGCGGTGGGGAGTGAGGCAGAGAGTTCTGCTATGCCACGTATTGTCAAATGTGGCTTGTTCCCTAATGTCTTGGCAAATACGGAGTATCCAAATTTGCTTGTGGCTAGCCGCCCCAGCCCAGCCAGAATCCGGACCCTGAAAATGGACTAACTCTGACCTGAGACGACCCCCAAAGCAAACCAAACCGAACCGAAACGAACGGAGAGGAACTGAAGCGAAGAGAGCCGCTCGACTTGCTGTCCTGTCCTGCGTATTAAAAATAATATGCAAAGTGCGGGGACCTGTTGAGATTTTCCCAATTCCCCGAACAAATAACATATTCACATATTGTTGGTGGGCCCCTGTGCTCCCCAATGACTGGCTGGCTGGCTGTCTGTCTTGGTCCTGGGTCTGGCTCTGCTGTGTCCTGGCTGGTCCTGCCTTCTTCTGTTTGTGTGGTTTTTTTCCCCTGTTTGTGCTGGTATTTGGGTGTGGGGCGGGTCTGCTTATGATTTATCATCGCCGACGCCAAAGTTATATCTTCAAGATTAAAACAAGGAGCGATGCTTTTAACTGACACCCGCCGCCGAAGACTCCTGCCCTGCCCACCCTCCTCGTTCATTTACCTAATGTGACAACTTTAATTTGGTTCCAGCGGAACGCCAGAGAAATTCCACTAAGTGGCTTTCATATTTAAGATGAGGCATGAGGGGTATGAGTATGTTACCCCCCAAGTGGGGGCAGGGCAGGCAGAGCAAACACCACTCCAAATGTGAGCAAAGTTTTCCGCGCTGCAAAATTCTAGTTTTGCCAATTCAAACAGAACAGAACAGAGCAGAACAGAAACTTCGCCAGCGCACTGGAGGCGGCTGGCTCCCTCCTCTAATCCCCTTCGGACTTGGACTTGGGATGTGTGGAAAGTTTTTGGGGATGCCAAAAGTTCACTTTGGCTGGCCTCAAAACTAAATAAATTAGCCCGAAGGCTAAGAGAACTCTGGCTACCCAAACTCCGAGACTCCGAGACTCCGAACTCCAAGATACCGCAAGCCGCACACATTATTAATAATATTTATGATTGAGTGACTGGGCCGAGTGGGTCGAGTGGGTGGGGTGGTGTGAGAGGGTGGTGCTCATATCAAGACAGATGTCTGGGTCGTACATCGAGTGTAAATTAAAGATTATGCTCGCTGGCCAGGTCTGAATATTTGATGCTAATGAACAAGTTCTGGCCAAGAACCAAGTGCATAATAGAGGAATACTAGACGTTTCCGGTAATTGAGTTTATCAGCCAAGACAATCGATGATACTTAGGTGTAGGAATCACAATTAGGGTGTACAAATTAAAAGAATTCTTTAGCCTAAATGCCAATAAAGCATCCTTCCTCATCCCAGGATCGAAATGAAGTGGAAATTTATCAGAATTTAAGTTACTTTAACAAAGTAAATTGTTTTCCCTGTAATTTCCACACAATGGTGACTCTTTTCTTCTTTCCACTGTATCGTACGAGTATATCTAAGTCGGAATCTAACAGTTTTCAAATTGAAAAGCCCACCCCCTCCTCACAGCCTTTCCGCCTGTAGCTGGCGCTGTGTTCATCTTTATATGCATGTTCGCACATCCATTAATCCGTTCCTCAAACAGAATAAAACGGAACAACGACAGGTGGGGTGGGGTGGACAGGATGGCGGATGAACTGAACCCGAATGCAGTCACTGGGGACTGCAGGAATTTATGGTATAAAAAATGGATTTGCGATGTTTTCGCTGTGCAAATTAAATTTATTGCCGCGGATACTTATCCATGCCCATTGTTCGGGGTTTCCGCACGTGGAGTACCCCCTGCCACACGTATGAACGAGCATGTGTGTGTGTGTGTGTGTGTGTGTGTGAGTGGGAGGAAGGTGTGTGTGCCGTACGCCCACAAATTTATTCGCGGCTTCTCATGGCGCTTCCCCATTTAACAGATGGAAATGGAAAATTATGAAGCGACGTGCCCGGAACTGCAAAAATTTCCTTCAGTTCCTGTGACTGTTTTCTGTACCCTGTTCCCTGAGCTTGGGCTCGTGCCCACATAATAAATGTACCTGCCTAAGTGCCACCAGCCAAAAAATAAAACAAGTAGACATGCCATAGAGGAGTGTCTCGACAATGGGATACCTGGTACTCAGAGGAAGCCCTTGGCGGAGTGACACAGGAGACATGGGTAGACATGGTAGACCATCCACTCAGTCTCTCTCTCTCAAATAATAGCCGCGGCAAGGGACGAGGCTCTACTTCATACCCGTAGTCCGTCAGAATATATGCGAACTTATACTAATTCATGTAATTAAGGATATATATTTTATGTGTCGTTTGGCAAATAAAATAACTAATAAGGAATATGAGTACTAGATACATCTTTTATATTCTCTGAGATCTAGGCGCTCAGGAAGACAGACGGACGGACGGACGGAGGGACGCTTTTGTATCCCAACATAGAAAGAATATAATTCCTAATAATATTTTATATTTATTCTAGAGTCTTTAGAAACAATTTGCAACGTTCAATTTAGCATTCATTTTTCAAAAAAATCTGGGATTTAGAATGTTACAATATACAATATACCCTTGTGTTCTCCGAGTACAGGGTATCAAAGCTACACGCAGGAAAAAATTGAAAATTAAAAAAACCAAAAAATATAGAAGCAGACAGTTGCAGGTCCTCTTCTGAGCCGCGGCGGCCGTCACCCTGTTGCACTTGCCTGACAATGAGACAACCATCGTGCCACCACCACCACCAGCAGCATACCCCTCCCCCCCTGCTCTCAGACCCCACCCCCTGCCCCGCTGAACAGACTAAACGGAATAAGCGTTAATGCTTCGTTTGAATGAATTTTTGATTGCGTTGTTTACGATTGAATTTACTTCCTGCCAGGGAATAATTTTTTTCTTTTTTCGCATGTTTTGTTTTTTTTTTTTGTTTTGTGGGGAATAAGCATAAATTTCCATGGCCTCAGCTCCGGCGGAATTTCTCCTCCTCATTTTCGGCGAATCCGTGCTAAATTTTTTATGTACGCAATGTTTGGAGTTGTTGCCATTTGAAGATGACTTTTGTTTAGTGCTAAAGGGCGGTGGCGGGGGCGGGGCGGGAGCATGGGCGGGAGGGTCCCCCGTTTCGAAGAGATCTGAGATAATGCAAATGGCATTGGAATGAATGGGATAAAAGGAGGCAGGTGGAGGAGGAGGGGAAAGGAATCTACTTAAAGACACTTCACATTCAATAAGCATTGCCAGCAGACTGGAAGGGGATAGCGGGGGGAGGGGAAAACCCACCCAAGATACGCGATTAAATAAGCGATTATTTCTGATATGAATAAATAATCAGAAAGAAGTGCAGAAAGACGAACCTTCTCTTTCTCCCGCCCCCTTCCTTGAAAGCGAAGCTCACATTTCCAGCGAAATGGAATTCCAAGCAGAGTTGATGATGGCAAATGATCGAAGTAATCTCGTTATCGGACTCCCATCCATAGCCAATCCGCGGGTCACTTTTTGCAGCCTATCGATGGTAAATGTAAGGAGAAACCAATTAATCTCTATCAATACCAATGACTTGCCAGGACCCAGACTCAAGCCCAAGGATCAAGTGACAAGACATTGACTGGCTTAGCAGACACACCACACCCCCCTACCATGCCCAGCCCCACCCTCAGCCGGAATGGACACAGGCGTGAAGTGTCCGGGAAGGGTCTCTCGAAGGGAACTGACATCTACGACTCCCTGGAGTGCAATCGGAAATGGACGCCAATGAAACAAATGCAAGCACGTAAAAAAGCCAAAGACCACGGGACCAACCAGCAAAGGTTGCTCTATCTCTTGCTCTTACTCTCTACCACCCCCCGCCCCCACCCATTTGCTCTCGCAGCCTGCCTTTCTTCCAATTGTGCAACGTGTGGTAAGAGTAATGAGAACAGAGAAATGGCAGCCGCCCGCCCGAAAAGGGAAAACGATTTTCCGGTTCAATCAGTTTTGATTTAAATTGCAATTATTAACTTCAGTTTGCCAAATCATTTGGATTTGAATGAGGAGCATCTACAAATAGAAGCGGCAGAGGGTTGATAGGAATTCGATGGGGATATGGATGGGATGCTGGATGCTGTCTGGATCTCATTAGCCTCAAAGCGGGTCGAAGGTGGCCGTAAACACTCAGACCAAAGGCAAATACAGGAAAACAATTTCCTAGTCTATTAAAGTGATATCTGAAATGGTCTAGAGATGCGTTTTCTTGGGTTTATAAACTGTAGTTTCCTACAGAATCCACTATGGTATATGGCCTTAATGATATTCACCGATTTTCGAGGTATGGGCATCCACATCAGATCTCTCACAGCACAAAGACTTTCAGAGATTACCATTCCGTTGAAGTCCAAAAACAAAAGGCAGCTAATCTCTCCGAGCTACCGAAATCGCTGACAACTGTTTATCCACCCATCATCGTCATGCAGTCCCCAAGTGATCCCAGACCCCTGCACCTAATCTGCTACAGCTTCAGCTGTCAGGGCGGTCTGTGGTGGGATCGAGGTGTTGGAGAGCAATTAAACATTTGGGCTAATAAATCTTTTCCCTTTTGTGTATTTGACTACGAGCACTCACACACACACTGACACACACACAAGCACTGGACAGACAGACATTGGGTGGATGGAGGAACCTAATCGTACGACCTACGATATATGTACGTATGTATAGTATTTTGTTATTATTATTACGAGTTTACTTAAAGCTGGAGGTTGGAGACACCTAAACTCGCCTCAAATCCGTGGGCAAATATTTCCCCCGATTCGCAGACCGATAAGCCCTATCAGGCGTCGACGGACTGGGTGCCATAACCAACACGGACTTGGGGGCCAATAAAGATGGATGACGTGCTCGATGGTCACATTTCAGAGCTGAATGGATTTTGTTTTGGTCTCCGTTTC
Organism: Drosophila athabasca; assembly: GCA_008121215.1. Classification (NCBI taxonomy): domain Eukaryota; kingdom Metazoa; phylum Arthropoda; class Insecta; order Diptera; family Drosophilidae; genus Drosophila; species Drosophila athabasca. Next base: position 1,417,972 of record VMQQ01000019.1, on the reverse strand, counting down.
CGTCTCGACCTGATCGGCATCTGATCTGTTGAGTGGCTTCTTTTCCTCCTCATCCTCGCCTAGCCTCGCCTCAAACGTCTGCAGCTCCTTGAGTCCAGCATCGGGCAGCGCATGGCAGCCACTATTCCACGGCTGTAGCGTGGACTCCGAGAAGAGGACGTACAGGATGCCACTGCCCGTCAGCATGGCAGAGCTCAGAAGGAACACTTTCTTCCAGGCTTCGATGGTTTGCTGGGGAAAAGAGGGACTCGTTCAGATGGTATCAATCGGGGAAAGATCTTCAGGAAGATACTCACATTACCCTGGGTCAGGTGACCCACAATCAGGGGGGAGATGAAACCCGGCATGCCGCCAATCATGCCACTCACACCCAGAACAATGCCCGCATAGTTGGGCGACAGATCCACCATCGAGGCCAACGGGCCAGAGGACACAGCTCCATGGAACATGGTGGCCAAGGTCACCAGCAGAATGGCAGCCGTTGCATCATAGCCAAAGTAGGCCAAAGCCAGCACCATCAGACCCTTGACACCACAGCCTCAAGGAAAGGAACTTTAGGATTCAGGAGACACTTTCGTTAGGTTGGGGGTTACTCACAAACAAAGGTCGCCAGCTTGCGGACATTGGTGCGACTGAGGCGATCCGTTCGCAGCAGATAGTCGGCCAAAATGGAGAAGACATAGGCGAAGAGCATCCGCATCAGATGTGGCAGGCCGGAGAGGAAGCCCGTCTGTAAAATTATAACTCCCATTACTCTCTGCAGAATCTCTCTCTCTCTCTCTGGCGTAGGAGCCACCACTCACCGCTCGGATGTTCCAGTGATGGATCAGGCGGAAGTAGGTCGGCGCATGCGTCATCAGCGTGAACAAGCCCCAAATGCCGCCCCACTGGGCCACCACATTCAGCCAGACGGGCCGCGAGGTGGCTATGGCCATCCAGGGAGTCGGACCCTTATTGCTGCTCTGCACGGAGGCGCCCAGCGACTTTTCGATGTAGCGGCGCTCCGAGTCGGCGATGCGGGGATGCTCGGCGGGTGTGTCGTAGACGAGGAACTGCCAGGCGATGAACCACAGGGTGCCGACCACGCCGCAAATGTAGTAGACCCACTCCCAGCTGGTCCAGTCGATGATGTAGCCAAAGATGGGATAGAACAGCGCCACTCCAACCGAACTGCCCAGATAGGCGCTGACGAACTTGCTCCTCTCGTTGGGCGGTATCCACTGGGCGGTCAGAACATGCATCGAGGGCCAGGCCAATCCCTGAAAAGGGGATACGATCAGTGCTCCTCACGACCCCTATATAGGTTATCCATCTTACAGTGATCCATCCTTGGAACACACGCAGACATATCAGACCCGTGTAGCTCCAGTAGGAGACAATCGGTATGAGGAAGCAGCAGAAGACACCGATGCCATTCGACCAGCCAAAGATCAGCTTGGTGCCGTATTTTGTGGCCAGAATGCCGCCGGGTATCTGCAGGGTCCAGTGGGCCCAGAAGAAGGACCCCAACAGAGCGCCCTGCTGCTTCTCGTTCCAGTGGAAACCCTCCCGATCATAGCCAATCTGTCAAAGAGAGAGGGAGGATGGAGGATGGAGGGAGAGATCGCGTTACTCGTACGCCCCGTATTCGGCATTCCGTTGCACAAGCTGCATCCATTAACCACTTAACATGTGATTCACATATCCAAACGCGTACTCACATTAGCCCAATCAAGAAACCACCGCTCCAGTGAGAACCTCTCGCTGACTTCCGGAAGAGAGGCAAAGTCCGATGCGTTCACCAGATCGAGGGGGGAGCGATTGAGGGGCACCGCCTCACCTTTGCCGGCAATCATGTCCACGATGGTGATGTTCAGATTGATCCGAATCATGTAGTTCACAATGAATCCCATGAACGTCATGTACCAGAGCACAGTGCGGGCCTCGACTGAAAGAGCACAGAGAGCGGATGATCTTCACAGAACAACATGAAACGTGAAGCCCCAACAAGCATGGCTTGTGGTTTCAAAAACAGTGACAGATCTTGAGCCAGATGCTAAGATGAACTTGATCAATGTGGAGTCGAACTGTAGCCCCACCCTCACTACAGCACAGTAAAGTACCTTCAGCCATGGCGAAAGAGTTGATTCGTTTAGTTAATCAGCGGTCTTGCACTTGAATCGGCTTCCTCATCGCCGGATTGACAGGATCTGATCGGATTGGAGATCGCAGCGACAACGAACCGATGCGGCCGATTGCCAGACTAGAATACCCAAACCCATTGCGGTCTGTTTGCCACACACCCACGCCAGGCCGCTCGCGATGCCACTGATAAGCGCTCGCCGCTCGGCTTATGTTGCAGCTCTGCTCGTGGATCGCTCATCTCGCATGCGATGGCGTCAGATAAAGTTCTCACTTTGAGCAGAGCAGATCAGTCAGCTGGTTGACACGCTTTATGGCATGGCGTGCCCATGCATATAGTATCCGAACTACAGACTACAGACGTATACTCTCATACGCCTAGTCGTTCGCCAGGTGACAGTTTAATGGATAGCCAGGAGAAGGATTAATGACCCGGCCGCAAAGTCCACGCGGTGCTATCACCGCTACCAGATACAGTGGCAGTTCCTTAGAGAATCTAGAGATACATTTATATTTGAGTTATTGCATTTTGTGTATACATCGAGATAAATTCACGGGTCACGATCTATTATTGCCACTGGAACATTTACATGAGGATCAGATCATATCATGGCTCTACATTCGGACAATGTATCGTACTTAGGTATAGGCTAGCATAGGGATTACACGAATAGAACCTAGGGTACGGTTCGGTTTGCACACAGTTCACAGTTCGAAGCAGCTTGGCTAACAGTGGTGCGGGCCTGCCGTCGTGGGTGACACCGTCGTGGGCCGTGGTGCCACACAAGTGGCTTCCCACAGACGGCTCAACACTCATCCGACATTCTCGTAGGACATGGCCGGGCGCTCGGCGCTCATGGCAGCTGTGCTGTTGGCCGACCCGAAGATCGTTGGCGTGTGGTGCTGTTGCGTCTGCTGCTGCTGCTGATGGGGATGTTGCTGCTGCTGCTGCTGTTGCTGCTGGTGGGGATTGTGGGCATTGTGGTGCTGCTGCGTCGGCGGCTGCTGCTCGTTGCGCAGCTGCGACAGCGGGAACATGATGTTGTGGGCCATTTGTGGGTGGTGGAGATGTTGCTCGTTGGGCGGAGGCGGCGGCGGCTGTTGGTGGGCTGCATGCTGCTGCTGATGCGCCTCCACATGTTTGCGCTGCTCGCTCTGCTGCTGCTGCTGGTGGGCCTTCTCGACGGCGCTCTCCTCGTACTTCTTCTGCAGCTGGAAGAGCGGCAGCTGCTGGGGGACATGCAGGGACCCAGCCGAGGCGGCAGAGACCCGCTCCACCTGCGACTGGGGCGAGGACTCTCGCTCGCCCTTGTCGTACTTCTTCTGCAGCTGGTACATGCTGTGCGACAGATGTGCGGTCACGGAGCTGCCGCTGCTGCTGCTTGTGCTCTGCTTCGAGGACGTGGAGGTGGAGGAGGCCGACGATTTCTCCGCCTTGACCGGCGACTTTTTCTGATACTTCTTCAGGATCTGCATTAGTTCGGACTTCACATCCAGGCGTATCTCCTCGGGCACTCGCTTGATCTCCTCGTAGAGCGACAGCAGGAAGAGCTTGTCCGGATCGCGCTGCTTGCGCTTCTTGCTCTTCTTGGGGAACGCATCCTGCATGAACTGCAGCAGCTTCTCCTCGAACGGCGTCTCCCTGGGCAGCGGCGTATTGCCGGCCTGACGCCTCAGCAGATGTGGATGCAGACCGCCATGGAAGGCTGGATGTTGAGGCATTCCCGGATGGGCCTGCGAGCCGCTACCGTGCTCCCCTCCAGCGCTGGCTCCATTGTGCGCCTGCAGCTGGGATACAGCTACACCTTGATATGAGCCACCGTTCGATGAGCCAGGCGCATCGCTCGTCTCACCATCGTTGGTGTGATGATCCTGCGACTGCTGGACTGCATGCGACTGGGGATCCTTCTGGTGCTGCATGTGCTGCTGATGGTGGCCCACAGCCGCCGTCAGAATGGCGTCACAGAGATGCTCTGGGGCATAGTCAAATCCCGACATGAAGTTCTCCGGCTTCAGCTCGCCGTTCATCTCCTCGTAAAAGTACTCCGTTCCCACAATGTCGATGATGTCGTTGTCCTCCTGGTTCAGCTCGATGCCGGGGGGCGGGGAGCCCCCCGACAGCTGGCAGCGCTTCAACTCCGCCAGTTTCTTCCGCGTGGTCAGCCGCATATCCCGCCAGCACTGCAAAGGGAGAATCGTACAGATTATGGTGTTGCTCCTTGGAGAGATTCGGATGCACTCACCTTCTTCCACTGTATAATGGTCTTCTTGGGGCCGATGGTGTTCAGCGCCGCTTGGATCTTCTCCCAGTACCACTCCTTCTCCTTCTTGCCCTCCATGTACTTGGTCTCCCGCAGCAGCGTGATGAGCATTTTCTTTTGCGGCTTCGTCACACGATCCTAGAAACCAAAGTTAGGTGTCGAAACAGACAAAGGAAAATCTCAAGATTATAAACCATAGTTTTGCCCAGGACAGCGGAGCTCTAGTCTCTAATGGAATCTATTCAATTGTTGCCACTGACGACACTGACGGGGAGCATCACATCACATCACAGCACACATCACATCTCTTGATTGTATTGTTGTCTATGCTGTGTGTCCGTCCGTGCCAGCGGTGTCTATACATTTTTTTTTTCTTTTCGCCCAACCGCGCAATGAGCATCATGAACTTGCTAGGATACTCACCATTGTGAGCCTGTGGAGGAATCTGCGTTTGTTCGAAATCTTGAATATTTTCTTTTCCGACGGCTGTTGCTTAGTTTTTACTCAATTTTTGTGGAATTTTATTCAATTTTTCGCCTCCCTCAAAAACATTGTTGTGTAGTGTTGTGCTGCTCTTCGGGGTTGCTTCTTCCTCTTCTCTCGCACACACACGCTCATCTGTGCTGTATTTGTATGGGTGTGTGTGTGCGTTTGACGGTCTCACCAAACGTTCCGTCTCGCTTTTACACGTGCACCGCATAGTCAGTCAGTCGCTTCGTCTCTGTCGGTCAGTCAGTTTGACGTTTGGTGCTGGTGCGCTGTTATCGCACACACAGGGACTCCCCTGTGGGAAATGTGCGCGCCACGGCGCAATGTCCGTTACGAAATTTGAATGTAATTTTTGAATCGAAATCAAAGATTTGCAAAATTTAGTACAACTTTCCACAGACATTCGTTTTTCTGGGAAGATTCTTCAGAATTGTGGATCAAAAAATATATAGTATATATACATATATAGTTTCCATGCAATAACCATTATATTTATTATGGTTATTATATTTGTTATAAAAATAATAAATAGGTAGTACTTCGATTTATTTATTTTCAATACTTTAATCATTTGTATATGTACATGAATTCCATGGAGAATGTAGATGAGAGATTACAATTATCAAAATCAGAATGAACAACACTTAAAAGAGATCAACGTTTGTGACCAGCGGTTGTGGCCGATCTGCTGACCTGTCGCGAAACGGTAGAGACGCCTTCCTCGAACAGTGTGCGGAACAGCACATTGGCGTGATTGAAGAGGCCGTCCTTGAGCGACACAATCAGGAACTGGGAGTTGGTAAAGTGCTGCTTCAGCATGCTGCCAATGTTCTGCGTGTGCGACATGTCCAGGGCGGCGTCCACCTCGTCCAATATATAGAGGGGAGCCGGCGAGAACTTGAGCATGGCGAGGACAAGGGATAGAGCGACCAGAGACTTTTGGCCACCGGACAATTCACCGAGACTCTCCTTCCACGTGCCATTGAAGCCGACCTTGATCTCAAGGCCTGTTAGACAGCCGTTGGTCATGACGGGATTGAGACGGGCATCGGCACCCGGCAGGAGAGCGCTGAAAATACTACTGAAATTACTGTTGACATCGGTGGCCGCGCGGTTCAGCTGTTCCTGCTCCTCCTCGTCCATTTTCACAATGATTTTCTTAATCTTCTCCTTGTCCATGGCCACGATGTTGCGGCGACGCTGTGTCTCGTCGTAGTTCTCCTGCTCTCGGGTCAGAATCGCGATGGCGTTCATGTTGAGCGTTCGCTCCATTTTATCCTTGTTTTCCTGCATCTTTGTCAGCTTGTTGCCAGCCTCGACGGGATCCGTCTTGCTGTAGTCGTAGCGGGTGTTCTTCACGCCGAAGGCATTTTTTTCCTCTGGAATCCAGGAATACTTGACCTCTAGGTCTTGAATCCGCCGCTTGGCGTCCTTGGTCTGAGAGCCGGCCTTGTTCTTGTCATTCTCCTTTTTCTTCACCTCCAGCTCAAGTTCCTGGTTCTGCTTTTCCATCTTCTCCCGCTTCACCTGCAAATGGCGCATCTCCTTGTTCTGGGCATTCAGCTTATCCTTTTGCTCTTTGATGCCCTTCTCGAGGGCCGCCACCTCGGACACTGCACTAGAGCTCTTCTCCTGCAGAGCAGCCAGATCGGCGATGAACTTTTCGAGATTTTCGACCATCTCCTGGTGCTGCTGCTTGGACGATTCAATGGTTTTCTGCAGCTCCGTTATCTCTAGCTTCAGTGTCTCGAACTCCTGCTCTCGCTTCTTCCAGTTGGCACTCGACTTTTCCGCCCTCTGTTTGGTCTCCTTCACCTCGTTGGTGGCCGTCTTTAGCTCGCGCTCGCGATACCCCTTGGCATCGGCCAACTTTGCTTCGATATCCTTGATCTTGGCCTGGGAACTCTTCTGCTTTTCCCGGGAATCTGCAGTCAGCTGCTCCAGGGACTGGACCTTCTCCTTCATCTCCTCGATCTCGGCCTGGTTCTGCTGGAATGTGGTCTGCGCCAGACGGTTCTTGCACATGGTCAGCTCGTGCTGGCGCAGATCAAGATTCTCTTTAATCTTGTTGTACGAGTGGGCCACATTCTCAATGGAACTGCAAAGAGAGTGATGGCATGGTGGGATGGATTAGATTGTGGTTTACGTTGCGCTTCTTCCGCTGTATAGTACATACGCCATTTCCTGCTCAACACGCTGCAACTCGATCTCGGCTTGCTTGTAATTCTTTTCCAATTGTCTGATTGAGTACAATTCCTCCAGGATATTTGCTCCCTTAGGCGCAGCACCGCCCGACACAGTGCCATGCGGATCCACCAAGTCGCCTTCCAATGTAACCGAACGGCAATTTATGCGCGGATCGTAGCTGACCTGCAAAAGGAATAAAAACGATGAGGAATGTATGTATGTTGCTATGCTGCTACCCCATCCATCATCTTGGCCTACCTTCTTGGCCACGTCCAGATCTTTGCAGATTAGAACGCCGCCAAAGCAAAACTTCATGACCGGCTCATAGTAGCGATCGTACTGGACGAGGGACAAGGCCCACTGGACATTCTCTGGGCCAACCTTGCTCTGGGCATAGTCCACCACGTTCTTGTTGAGCGCATGGGAGCTAATCTTGTTGATGGGCATCATTGTGACACGCCGCTGCAAATTGCCTTTCTGCAGGATCTTCTTGCTGGTCACATCATCGTCCGTCACATAACTGTACAGCTGTGGGCCAAAACATCAGATATTAGTCACACGTGAATTCCATTCCCAACTCCAGAACTTACACTGCCGCCTGCAGCCGTCATTAAGGCCATGGAGTTTTGCATATCGGACACCTGAAACAGCTTCCCCACCATGCCACGCACCTTGCGGCGATCGAAGTTCGGCTCCGGATCCTGGTACTGCAGATCGTAGCGGGAGGCATTGCAACGATCCAGCTCACGCTTGAGGTCACGCTTGCGCCCGTGCAGCTGGTTTCTGTTCTCCCGCAGCTGCTCGAACTGGCCGCTCTCATAGTTGAGACCCTGCAGTTGTCGCTCAAGGTTCTGGATCTCCACCAGAAGCTTGTCGTGCAGACTCTTGTCCTTCACATAGGCAGCATCGTTCGTCTGCGTTTCGCCCTGCTTTTGTTTCAGAAGACCACGTGTGTGCCGCAGCTCCATCTCCGAGGTTTTGATTGTGGTCTGCGCCTCGCTCAACTGCTCCTTGGCCACTGAAAAGCGACGCAGAAAAGGTAAGCAGTGATGGTAATCGTTGCTTAAAAGAGACACTCACCTATTAGCTGTTCCTGCAATGTGCTCGCCTGGCCATCCTCGTTGGTGGACAGACCCTGAGAGACAGCCTCGAGCTTCCGGCGGGCAGCTTCGTAGGCCTTGGCATCGGTCTCGTCTGCCTCCTTCAGGGCTTCAAATTCTCCCTGCACCTTCGACATGGCGGCCTCCTTTTTGATGAGAGCACGCTCGTCGTCGGCAATGTTCTTGGCGGCCGTATTAATCTTCCGCTGGTCTTGTTCAATGGTGCCCTGGGCTGCCTTCAAACTGCCTGAGGCGGTGGCCTCCTGGGCCCGTTTAGCACTCAGTTGAGCCTCGAGCTCCTTTATCGATCCACCCATCTCGGCATCAATCTTCTCCTGCATCTCCTTGAGTGAGTTTTCAATAGTTGCCATTTCCTCCAGGTTCTTGTCACGCGTCGAGAGGCAACTGGCTATGCGAGCGTCTATCTTATGTTCACTAGCCTCCAACGACTTCAGGGCTTCGCACTGCTTCAGGTATTTGGCAGAGATGTAGATCCTGGTTAGATAATCGATTTCACGTTTGAGTTTATTGTACTCCTCGTGGGCAGCGCGTTCCTCTTGCAGCTTGACCAGCTTGGGAAGGACCTCCTCCTCCAACAAAGCTGCGGTCTCCCGCACTTTGGACTCCTTCTTTTCGATTAGATTCTTGGTGGCATCGCGCTTTGTCTTATACTGGCTGGTGCCAGCGGCCTCCTCCACCATGGAGAGCACCTGCATGCAAAGAGACAGTAAAAAAGCTTCTTGAAGAGAGCGACAGAGACGCCGGTACTCACCTCCTTGGGCTTCATGTTGAGCACTTGCTGGATCTTGCCCTGCATGATCAAGAAGTTGGGATTGTTTACATTCAACTGGATGGAGCAGAAGAAATCCTGCACCTTCTTGTTCTGCACAATCTTGCCATTGATCAGGAACTTGTTCTTGCCACCGACAACGACCTGGCGGGCCACCGAAATCTCGCGGCACTTCTCATAGCCCGTCGGACACTGCAGGGCATTTGTGTTGTCGAACACAATGGTCACCGTTGCCTTCGTTATACCCGCCTGTCCGTTCTTGTACACCAAGTCTTGCAGGGCGGAGGCACGCACCTTAAAAGTATTTGTGGAGCATTACATACTGTTTCAGGGATACTTGTTTGTGGCGGAACTTACATTCTGCAGATTACTGATGCCCAGCACGAAGCAAATGCTGTCCAAAATGTTGGATTTCCCTGAGCCGTTTAGACCGGTGATGGCCGTAAACTCCGGATCGAAGCCATCGATTTCCGTGCGCCGACCGTACGATTTAAAGCCGTCAAGCACTAGCTTTTTGACGTACATATTGCTACAAATTATTCACAATTCAATTCTGTTTTGACGTTTCTCTCCTTGACGTCAAAATAGAAGTTTTACCGCAATTTCTTCCAAATTGCGATGCTGACGCCCAGGGTTGATTTCCATTGTGGTCTGTTATTTATTTGCTATCGATATATCGACTATCGATAACGATATATTCTATTGGCAACGTTGCCAAACTAGTTGAAATTCACATTTCAAAATAAATTAAATCGTTTCATATAATTACCTTATTCATATCATATATGTATATATTATATATTTATATACCCACTATCCGCTCAAACGAATTTTTTTAGAAGTAAAACTTCTGGCAAATAAACATTTTTCAGTTTGGAGTCAGCTGCTCCATGAATGTCTTAGCAGAATCAATGAAATCAGGGATTCTGAATCGCACCGACTTGGGGAAATTATTATAGTTTGCATTACCGTCTTATCGTCTGCAACTTTGCGGCAGCCAAGGCACAGAGTATGTGCGGCATTTTGATTAAGCCGACTAGGACGCGGTAAAGATTCCCCTGATGATAGAAAAGACTCATCTGAAAGCATAGCTTAAACGTTGGATATTGGCGAACATAGTCCGGTAGAGTAAGGACCCGCTCCATGGATTTCGGGCAGCCCAAATTGAACACTTGATATACAGAATCATGAAGCAGCGTCTTTGAAGATCACGAATTGTAGGTGTGTTTTCCCATTCGTCTTCATCCTCGTCAAGAGCGAAACACTCCAGTGAGGCAATCCTGCAGATGCTGGTCGCACATCTTTGCATCGAAGACATCAATTGGTTCGTTACACAGGCGGTACCGGAAAGGGGGGGACAATCACACGTCCGTATGTACGGAAACGTGGAACAAATTGTCTTGGTGTTAGCATGTTGATAGCAAATGTTGAAATTGAAATGAAGTGAAATGAGTGGGCGCGATTTTTTGAATGCCAACATTATGTTAACTTTCCGAAGGAAGTGCCAAATATTATGTTAGTGTGCCAAACATTATGTTAACTTTCTGAAGGAAGTGCCAAACATTATGTTAGTGTGCCAAACATTATGTTAACTTTCTGAAGGAAGTGCCAAACATTATGTTAAGTGTGCCAACACTAGGGCACACACACGGTTTGCTCACTCCATGGTACGCATATCCTCGCCTTTGGGCATTTTGGTGTCAGCGGCAAAGCGGGTGAACTCCTTGACCAGGATGCCGGGCACGTTCTTCTCGCCATTCTTGAGCTCATAAAAGTGAAGCAGTCTCTCCCGCACCCGCATTTCAATCTCGGCATCGGGGCAGAATTCATTACAGGTGCCACGGATCTTGGCCTGTTGTAGGCTCCGCATTACTTTATAATTATTATAAAATGACCAGGCAAATTAAAAACTGCTGACAGGACCAGTTGAATGGGTGCTGTAAAGCGCACAATGTCCTATTGAGAGTAAACCGTGCTGTACAGGGCAAAGTACAGGATTGCTTTGATGACTACATCAGCTTACTTTTGTATTTGGAAACCGGGATGTTGGAGGAAAGCTGACCCCACAGAAATCTAATGCCGTAATATTAACTGGAAAAACTTCAAATTCTCTATACATTATATTTATTCAACATAATTTATAGTTTGGCTCTCACATAAGACTGGGTGTTGTATCGCTTGTACATGCTGCGCCAGAAGTCCATACGTTCTGCATCGGGATTCCTTTGCATTTTACACTCCCGGTCAATGAGTAGGCAGTCCAGCTTCACGGGCTGGCCAGGCAGGGGTCTTTGTACTTGTGTCCAACTGTCGGATGGTTTTCCATGCCGGGCGAAATTCGCCCACATCTGGCAAATCCTCTCCGAGACGAGCGCATCCTCCTTTTGCCACGGTGACTCGTCCTCGGCCATCTGGAACAGATAGCAAATATCATCAGCATGAGCAACTCCCCGAAGATCCTCATTCTGAAAGATTTTCTTGTATAGATTGCGACCGCCCACGTAGTCCAGCCGATAGAAGTATAGTGGCGATTGCGTCTGACAGTTGGCATGAATCTCTGCCGCATTTTGCAGATCCATGCTAAAGTGATAGTCGCTGAACAGATCCACCATACTGTCAAGATGCTTCTTGGTCAAAGCCTCGCCGTTGAAGTAGAAGTCCCGTATGTCGGCAGCTGCTTGCTGAGCCTCTGGTGCCTGGGGATCCGGCACCAGATTGCGGGGCACCGTTCGCGCCAGATCCTGTTCGTAGTCCGCCAGTTTCGTCTTGGCCTTTACAATCATTGCCAGTCCTTCCGCAGAGTTATAGCCCATGATCATGGGCATTTTACCCACGTGGTCCTTTTTGTGCATCAGATCCAAAATATTCTGATCGATGAAACTGTCTGGACTGCTGGCGTCCTCGACAACAGGCTTGAAGGCGAACGGCAGGTGACGACGTCGCTCATCCGCAGTCAGTACTTTCATTGTATTGGCCAAAATACCAATGGGTTTTACTCTCTCAGATTGAAGGAACTCCAACAGGGCCTTCGTGTTGCTCCCAAAATCGCCGCCGCCCAGGAGTTCGGCCAGTCGACGTGTCTTAAATGCCGCATCTGGTTGAAACACCCATTCCATGTTGCCCGTTCCGCTCTGCATGATGGCCTTATGGAAAAGTTTGTTGGCGTGCCGGGCATATGTGTGCAGGTGAACGGACGCCCCACCAGCGCTTTCGCCGAAGAGGGTCACATTGTTTGGATCACCATTGAAGCTGGCAATGTTCTCCTGCAGCCACTGCAAGGCCATGCGCTGATCCTTCAGCCCCATATTGCCGTGTATGCCTTCCTCTGGCAAACTAAGGAATCCCAGGGCACCGAGACGATAGTTCAAAGTCACCACAATCACATTCTGCTCCATGAGATTGGCTGGAAAGTGGCTGAAAGGATTTAGTTTAGACTTAAGCTCTACTCTGAGCACCACTCCACTCACAAGTCGCTGTTTCCATTGCCGAAAAAGAAGCCACCGCCGTGAATCCACACCATGACGGGCAGGGGCGACGCTGAACTTTTCCCCTTGGGGGCGTACACATTGAGGAAGAGACAGTTCTCGGAGCCAGCCACTTCTGTGGTGAAGGGATCGCGTTGGTGCGACACATCTCTCTCCTTGCTGCAGTCCAGCTCATGCTCCTCGAAGCGCTCTTGCGGCACGGGGCTCTAAAGGGGCAAAGTGATTACACTTAAAATATCTGTCGAAGGTTCAGAGAAGAACTTACTCGAAATCTGAGGTTACCAACAGGTGGCTCGGCGTATGGCACCCCCAGAAAACTGTTGTACTCCAGTCCACTTGGAAGCTTCTTTTGCTGGCCGACAACAACACCCTGCTTCACTGGAATTTTCACCTGTGCGTTGATAGAAAATCCCATTAATTAGCAGAAATTGCCATGCTGCAGAAAAGCAAATGATTACCTTCATGCTGCTGAAGAGTCTAACGAGTATGGATTTGCCGCCAGTCCGCAGCATTTTGCTGTCCCAAATTGTGTAGTCTGCCCGTTTAGACAGCGACTATCTAATCGCATTGCAATTATTCGGCAATAACAACAAATTAAACTTGATTCCACGGACTTTGAACCGAACCCGAAACTCTGATCGAAACAGCTGACGCAGTGTTTACAGTGTCATTTTAACCCATTACCTAAAGAGTTTAGGGGTAAAATACATATAATTTAATAAAAAGGGAAAACAGATTTTCAATAAAATGCAGATCTCTGCTGAATTAGTAAAATTAGGTTTTATCCCCGCTTAAAAGATCGAAAATCTGGCAACTAGGCCAGATTTAATAGTTTCATAACAGCAATTTGTACAGCAGCTGAATTGTTATTGTTACAGAGGCATGTTAATTAATCAGCGAGCTAACAGCATCATGAGAGCGTGAGCTAACAGAAAAATAACATTCCTTGTCGTTACGGAGCCATGCTAATGTCGAGCTAACAGCTAAAGATCATAAAAGCGGGAGCTAACAGAAAAAGCTTCAATTCTCTTTTCGTTACAGAGCCATGTTAATTTAGTAGCGAGCTAACAGCGAAAGAAAAAGAGAGTATGGTGGGGGGAGAGGAAGAAGCCAACGCTGCTGCTCTCTTATCAAAGCGCTCGTCACTGACCTACCCTAGACATACACACACACACATACATATACGCAACGCTCTTGATCGGCTTAGTAGCTTTAGCTCTCGCGCTCACCACGCGCCCATGCACCACCCACCCACTCACTACCCTCTTTCGTTCGTTCGAAGAAGCTTCAAGCCGTCGCTGCCGCTGCATTCTTATCATTCTTATCGCAGCGCTCAGTCTTCTTCTGCCGATCATTGCAAGCGGTCAAAGCGGTTATAAAAACGAAAAATTAAATCGTGTGTGTTTACCGACGGCAAATCGCGCGCAGGCCAAAATGTGAATTTTTTATTTTTATTTTATTTTATTTTATTGTTCAGTGTGTTAAGTTATACGATCATTGAAAGCGATCCTAAAAACGGAAAATCAAATCGTGTGTTTCCCGACGGCGAATCGCGACGGCGACGCCTAAATGTAAATTATTTTTCTAATCAAATTATAATACCAAATAATAATAAATACATCTAAATTATAACAAGTGAATTGAAATAAATGAATAGTTAACAAATTTAAATAAATAAATAATAAAATAATTATAAATAAATCGAAATAATTAAATGAAAAATAACTAAATTGAAATGCAAAGTGAAACCACCCAAACAATATGTGGATAAAATGTGAATGAAAGTGCGAGTGTAAAATACAAATTTGTACTATAAGGAGCGGCAAGGCGTACAAGGCGACACGCAGTGCCAGGTGTATGTGATCATTTTATTTTTTTAATAACAGATAATAAATATATTGATATAATATTTACTTATAAATAAATTGAAAAAAATGAATAATTACTTGAATAATACATAAATTGAAATAATATGTGAAAAGTGTAGGAATTACAAAGGCAATCTAAATGCTTGTGGTGAGTGAAAGTGCGAGTGAGCGGAGTAGAGCGGCAAGACCTAGAAGGCGGCAAGGAATACACAGCGAAACGCAGGGCAAGGTGTACATACATACATATGTACATATGTGATAATTAATTTTTGATTTTTTTTTATGTGTGTTTTTGTGTTTATGTGTGCAAACGACAAACATCAAACTACAACAATGCAACAAAAGGAAATAGCAAGTAATATTCAACGCTTCACTTTATAATTATGGGATCAGGTGAGTCTCTCTGTTTTGGTTTAATCTTTATACTGTTTCTTCTTTCGATTGCCTTTCACATATTTTCTTATTTTATTTATTTATTTATCCTTCTATATTTATATACATACACATATAATCTATTATCTCCTCCTTCTACTTTCGATTGCCTTTCAGATATTTACTTATTTTATTTATTTATTTATCCTTCTATATATTATTATATTATATTCATTATCTTTTATATATTATATTTTCTCCTTCTTGCACTCCTTTTTCATTTAAAGGCTTTTTTGTTTTTGAACAGTGGATTCATTACGGTATAATAGTTACATTATTGTTTCAGGTGGGGTCGGGTCGGATATTTGTCTTGGACTATATGTAAGGTGCAACATCATGGCAGTTCTATACAATTCTTAAAAGCTTCACTTTCACGTACTGGGGGGCTCTTTTTCAGGTTTAATTTACCCGTAGTACTTGGTGTTTTATTAGGCGTAATACTTCCCAATTGAAATGCGGCAGCGCCCCTCGGTCGGTTGGCCGGGATCCGGGGCTGCGTTCTTGCCTGGGATCCGCGCGTAACAGCCATCTGCTGGTGTCGCTTGGGCCTCTTGATGGTGCAGTCATTGCACATCAACGTCCTAAAGAACCACAATAGCCACAAATGGTATCCGCTGGATACAGGAGATATTGTATCCGCTGTATAGAGGAGATATTGTATCCGCTGGATACAGGAGATATCGTATCCGCTGGATACAGGATACATTGTATCCGCTGGATACTGGAACTGAAATGGAACCCCTCTAGACGATTCTTAAATGGGGCAGTTAATGGAAGAATTTGTAGTAGTAGATGCATGTGCAGTATTTTGCAAGTTTTAGAAATCCCATTGCACCACAAATGGTATCCGCTGGATACAGGAGATATTGTGTCCGCTGAATACACGAGATATTGTATCCGCTGGATACTGGAACTGAAATGGAACCCCTCTAGACGATTCTTAAATGGGGCAGTTAATGGAAGAATTTGTAGTAGTAGATGCATGTGCAGTACTTTGCAAGTTTTAGAAATCCCATTGAACCACAAATGGTATCCGCTGGATACAGGAGATATTGTATCCGCTGGATACAGGAGATATTGTGTCCGCTGGATACAGGATACATTGTATCCGCTGGATACTGGAACTGAAATGGAACCCCTCTAGACGATTCTTAAATGTGGCAGTTAATGGTAGAATTTGTAGTAGTAGATGCATGTGCAGTACTTTGCAAGTTTTAGAAATCCCATTGAACCACAAATGGTATCCGCTGGATACAGGAGATATTGTATCCGCTGGATACAGGAGATATTGTGTCCGCTGGATACAGGATACATTGTATCCGCTGTATACTGGAACTGAACCCCTCTAAATGGTAGAATTTGTGGTAGTAGATGTATGTGCAGTATTTTGCAAAAAAAACTCAATTGAGACACCGAATGTTATTTAACGATTTAATCAAAAGATTCTCCATTGAGACACTGCATGTTTTTAAACGATTTTATCAAAAGATTCTCCATTGAGACACTGCATGTTTTTAAAAGATTTTATCAAAAGATTCTCCATTGAGACACTATAGGTTTTAGCCGATTTTATCAAAAGATCTCAAACGAGATACTGCATGTTTTTAACTGATTTTATCAAAAGATCTCAAACGAGACACTGCATGTTTTTAACCGATTTATCAAAAGATCTCAAACGAGACACTGCATGTTTTTAAACGATTTTATCAAAAGATTCTCCATTGAGACACTGTAGGTTTTAGCCGATTTTATCAAAAGATCTCAAACGAGACACTGCATGTTTTTAACCGATTTTATCAAAAGATCTCAAACGAGACACTGCATGTTTTTAAAAGATTTTATCAAAAGATTCTCTATTAAGACACTGTAGGTTTTAGCCGATTTTATCAAAAGATTCTCCATTGAGACACTATAGGTTTTAGCCGATTTTATCAAAAGATCTCAAACGAGACACTGCATGTTTTTAACCGATTTTATCAAAAGATCTCAAACGAGACACTGCATGTTTTTAACCGATTTATCAAAAGATCTCAAACGAGACACTGCATGTTTTTAAACGATTTTATCAAAAGATTCTCCATTGAGACACTGTAGGTTTTAGCCGATTTTATCAAAAGATCTCAAACGAGACACTGCATGTTTTTAACCGATTTTATCAAAAGATCTCAAACGAGACACTGCATGTTTTTAACCGATTTATCAAAAGATCTCAAACGAGACACTGCATGTTTTTAAACGATTTTATCAAAAGATTCTCCATTGAGACACTGTAGGTTTTAGCCGATTTTATCAAAAGATCTCAAACGAGACACTGCATGTTTTTAACTGATTTTATCAAAAGATCTCAAACGAGACACTGCATGTTTTTAACCGATTTATCAAAATATCTCAAACTAGACACTGCATGTTTTTAAACGATTTTATCAAAAGATTCTCCATTGAGACACTGTAGGTTTTAGCCGATTTTATCAAAAGATCTCAAACGAGACACTGCATGTTTTTAACCGATTTTATGAAAAGATCTCAAAAGAGACACTGCATGTTTTTAAAAGATTTTATCAAAAGATTCTCCATTAAGACACTGTAGGTTTTAGCCGATTTTATCAAAAGATCTCAAACGAGACACTGCATGTTTTTAACCGATTTTCTGAAAAGATCTCAAACGAGACACTGCATGTTTTTAAAAGATTTTATCAAAAGATTCTCTATTAAGACACTGTAGGTTTTAGCCGATTTTATCAAAAGATTCTCCATTGAGACACTGTAGGTTTTAGCCGATTTTATCAAAAGATCTCAAACGAGACACTGCATGTTTTTAACCGATTTATCAAAAGATCTCAAACGAGACACTGCATGTTTTTAAACGATTTTATCAAAAGATTCTCCATTGAGACACTGTAGGTTTTAGCCGATTTTATCAAAAGATCTCAAACGAGACACTGCATGTTTTTAACCGATTTTATCAAAAGATCTCAAACGAGACACTGCATGTTTTTAAAAGATTTTATCAAAAGATTCTCTATTAAGACACTGTAGGTTTTAGCCGATTTTATCAAAAGATTCTCCATTGAGACACTATAGGTTTTAGCCGATTTTATCAAAAGATCTCAAACGAGACACTGCATGTTTTTAAACGATTTTATCAAAAGATTCTCCATTGAGACACTGTAGGTTTTAGCCGATTTTATCAAAAGATCTCAAACGAGACACTGCATGTTTTTAACCGATTTTATGAAAAGATCTCAAACGAGACACTGCATGTTTTTAAAAGATTTTATCAAAAGATTCTCCATTAAGACACTGTAGGTTTTAGCCGATTTTATCAAAAGATCTCAAACGAGACACTGCATGTTTTTAAAAGATTTTATCAAAAGATCTCAAACGAGACACTGCATGTTTTTAAACGATTTTATCAAAAGATTCTCCATTGAGACACTATAGGTTTTAGCCGATTTTATCAAAAGATCTCAAACGAGACACTGCATGTTTTTAACCGATTTTATCAAAAGATCTCAAACGAGATACTGCATGTTTTTAAAAGATTTTATCAAAAGATTCTCCATTGAGACACTATAGGTTTTAGCCGATTTTATCAAAAGATCTCAAACGAGACACTGCATGTTTTTAAAAGATTTTATCAAAATATCTCAAACTAGACACTGCATGTTTTTAAACGATTTTATCAAAAGATTCTCCATTGAGACACTATAGGTTTTAGCCGATTTTATCAAAAGATCTCAAACGAGACACTGCATGTTTTTAACCGATTTTATCAAAAGATCTCAAACGAGATACTGCATGTTTTTAAAAGATTTTATCAAAAGATTCTCCATTGAGACACTATAGGTTTTAGCCGATTTTATCAAAAGATCTCAAACGAGACACTGCATGTTTTTAAACGATTTTATCAAAAGATTCTCCATTGAGACACTGCATGTTTTTAACCGATTTTATCAAAAGATCTCAAACGAGACACTGCATGTTTTTAAAAGATTTTATCAAAAGATTCTCCATTGAGACACTGTAGGTTTTAGCCGATTTTATCAAAAGATTCTCCATTGAGACACTATAGGTTTTAGCCGATTTTATCAAAAGATCTCAAACGAGACACTGCATGTTTTTAACCGATTTTATCAAAAGATCTCAAACGAGACACTGCATGTTTTTAAAAGATTTTATCAAAAGGTTCTCCATTGAGACACTATAGGTTTTAGCCGATTTTATCAAAAGATCTCAAACGAGACACTGCATGTTTTTAAACGATTTTATCAAAAGATTCTCCATTGAGACACTGCATGTTTTTAACCGATTTTATCAAAAGATCTCAAACGAGACACTGCATGTTTTTAAAAGATTTTATCAAAAGATTCTCCATTGAGACACTGCATGTTTTTAAAAGATTTTATCAAAAGATTCTCCATTGAGACACTATAGGTTTTAGCCGATTTTATCAAAAGATCTCAAACGAGACACTGCATGTTTTTAAAAGATTTTATCAAAAGATCTCAAACGAGACACTGCATGTTTTTAAACGATTTTATCAAAAGATTCTCCATTGAGACACTATAGGTTTTAGCCGATTTTATCAAAAGATTCTCCATTGAGACACTATAGGTTTTAGCCGATTTTATCAAAAGATCTCAAACGAGACACTGCATGTTTTTAACCGATTTTATCAAAAGATCTCAAACGAGACACTGCATGTTTTTAAACGATTTTATCAAAAGATTCTCCATTGAGACACTATAGGTTTTAGCCGATTTTATCAAAAGATCTCAAACGAGACACTGCATGTTTTTAAAAGATTTTATCAAAAGATTCTCCATTGAGACACTGCATGTTTTTAAAAGATTTTATCAAAAGATTCTCCATTGAGACACTATAGGTTTTAGCCGATTTTATCAAAAGATCTCAAACGAGACACTGCATGTTTTTAACCGATTTTATCAAAAGATCTCAAACGAGACACTGCATGTTTTTAAACGATTTTATCATAAGATCTCAAATGAGACACTATAGGTTTTAACCAATTTGATCAAAATATGTATTGTTATTTCATTCAATGGTAGAATCTGTAGTAGTAGTATTTTACATGTTTTTGAATCTGAATCAAGCCACTAGTAACCACAAATGGTATCCGCTGGATACAGGAGATATTTTGTCCGCTGGATACACGAGATATTGTATCCGCTGGATACTGGAACTGAAATGAAACCCCTCTAGACGATTCTTAACTGTGGCAGTTAATGGTAGAATTTGTAGTAGTAGAGGCATGTGGAGTACTTTGCAAGTTTTAGAAATCCCATTGAACCACAAATGGTATCCGCTGGATACAGGAGATATTGTATCCGCTGGATACAGGAGATATTGTGTCCGCTGGATAAAGGATACATTGTATCCGCTGGATACTGGAACTGAACCCCTCTAAATGGTAGAATTTGTGGTAGTAGATGCATGTGCAGTATTTTGCAAAAAAAACTCAATTGAGACACTGAATGTTATTTAACGATTTTATCAAAAGATTCTCCATTGAGACACTGCATGTTTTTAAACAATTTTATCAAAAGATCTCAAATGAGACACTGCATGTTTTTAACCGATTTTATCAAAAGATCTCAAACGAGACACTGCATGTTTTTAACCGATTTTATCAAAAGATCTCAAATGAGACACTGCATGTTTTTAAACGATTTTATCAAAAGATTCTCCATTGAGACACTGCATGTTTTTAAAAGATTTTATCAAAAGATTCTCCATTGAGACACTATAAGTTTTAGCCGATTTTATCAAAAGATTCTCCATTGAGACACTATAGGTTTTAGCCGATTTTATCAAAAGATCTCAAACGAGACACTGCATGTTTTTAACCGATTTTATCAAAAGATCTCAAATGAGACACTGCTTGTTTTTAAACGATTTTATCAAAAGATTCTCCATTGAGACACTGCATGTTTTTAAAAGATTTTATCAAAAGATTCTCCATTGAGACACTATACGTTTTAGCCGATTTTATCAAAAGATTCTCTATTGAGACACTATAGGTTTTAGCCGATTTTATCAAAAGATTCTCCATTGAGACACTATAGGTTTTAGCCGATTTTATCAAAAGATCTCAAACGAGACACTGCATGTTTTTAACCGATTTTATCAAAAGATCTCAAACGAGACACTGCATGTTTTTAACCGATTTTATCAAAAGATCTCAAACGAGACACTGCATGTTTTTAAACGATTTTATCATAAGATCTCAAATGAGACACTATAGGTTTTAACCAATTTGATCAAAATATGTATTGTTATTTCATTCAATGGTAGAATCTGTAGTAGTAGTATTTTACATGTTTTTGAATCTGAATCAAGCCACTAGTAACCACAAATGGTATCCGCTGGATAAAGGAGATATTGTATCCGCTGGATACAGGAGATATTGTGTCCGCTGGATACACGAGATATTGTATCCGCTGGATACTGGAACTGAAATGAAACCCCTCTAGACGATTCTTAAATGTGGCAGTTAATGGTAGAATTTGTAGTATTAGATGCATGTGAAGTATTTTGCAAGTTTTAGAAATCCCATTGAACCCTTAATTGTATCCGCTGGATACAGGAGATATTGTATCCGCTGGATACAGGAGATATTGTATCCGCTGGATACTGGAACTGAAATGGAACCCCTCTAGACGATTCTTAAATGTTGCAGTTAATGGTAGAATTTGTATTAGTAGATGCATATGGAGTACTTTGCAAGTTTTAGAAATCCCATTGAACCACAAATGGTATCCGCTGGATACAGGAGATATTGTATCCGCTGGATACAGGAGATATTGTGTCCGCTGGATACAGGATACATTGTAACCGCTGGATACTGGAACTGAACCCCTCTAAATGGTAGAATTTGTGGTAGTAGATGCATGTGCAGTATTTTGCAAAAAAAACTCAATTGAGACACTGAATGTTATTTAACGATTTAATCAAAGGATTCTCCATTGAGACACTGCATGTTTTTAACCGATTTTATCAAAAGATCTCAAATGAGACACTGCATGTTTTTAAAAGATTTTATCAAAAGATTCTCCATTGAGACACTATAGGTTTTAACCAATTTGATCAAAATATGTATTGTTATTTCATTCAATGGTAGAATCTGTAGTAGTAGTATTTTACATGTTTTTGAATCTGAATCAAGCCACTAGTAACCACAAATGGTATCCGCTGGATACAGGAGATATTGTATCCGCTGGATACAGGAGATATTGTGTCCGCTGGATACACGAGATATTGTATCCGCTGGATACTGGAACTGAAATGAAACCCCTCTTGACGATTCTTAAATGTGGCAGTTAATGGTAGAATTTGTAGTAGTAGATGCATGTGAAGTATTTTGCAAGTTTTAGAAATCCCATTGAACCCTAAATTGTATCCGCTGGATACAGGAGATATTGTATCCGCTGGATACAGGAGATATTGTATCCGCTGGATACTGGAACTGAAATGGAACCCTCTAGACGAATCTTAAATGTGGCAGTTAATGGTAGAATTTGTAGTAGTAGATGCATGTGGAGTACTTTGCAAGTTTTAGAAATCCCATTGAACCACAAATGGTATCCGCTGGATACAGGAGATATTGTATCCGCTGGATACAGGAGATATTGTGTCCGCTGGATACAGGATACATTGTAACCGCTGGATACTGGAACTGAACCCCTCTAAATGGTAGAATTTGTGGTAGTAGATGCATGTGCAGTATTTTGCAAAAAAAACTCAATTGAGACACTGAATGTTATTTAACGATTTAATCAAAGGATTCTCCATTGAGACACTGCATGTTTTTAAACAATTTTATCAAAAGATCTCAAATGAGACACTGCATGTTTTTAAACGATTTTATCAAAAGATTCTCCATTGAGACACTGCATGTTTTTAACCGATTTTATCAAAAGATCTCAAACGAGACACTGCATGCTTTTTAAAAGATTTTATCAAAAGATTCTCTATTGAGACACTATAGGTTTTAGCCGATTTTATCAAAAGATTCTCCATTGAGACACTATAGGTTTTAGCCGATTTTATCAAAAGATCTCAAACGAGACACTGCATGTTTTTAACCGCTTTTATCAAAAGATCTCAAACGAGACACTGCATGTTTTTAAACGATTTTATCAAAAGATTCTCCATTGAGACACTGCATGTTTTTAACCGATTTTATCAAAAGATCTCAAACGAGACACTGCAAGCTTTTTAAAAGGTTTTATCAAAAGATTCTCCATTGAGACACTATAGGTTTTAGCCGATTTTATCAAAAGATTCTCTATTGAGACACTGCATGCTTTTTAAAAGATTTTATCAAAAGATTCTCCATTGAGACACTGCATGTTTTACAACGATTTTATCAAAAGATCTCAAATGAGACACTGTATGTTTTTAAACGATTTTATAAAACGATTCTCCATTGAGACACTGCATGTTTTTAACCGATTTTATCAAAAGATCTCAAACGAGACACTGCATGCTTTTTAAAAGATTTTATCAAAAGATTCTCTATTGAGACACTATAGGTTTTAGCCGATTTTATCAAAAGATTCTCCATTGAGACACTATAGGTTTTAGCCGATTTTATCAAAAGATCTCAAACGAGACACTGCATGTGTTTAACCGATTTTATCAAAAGATCTCAAACGAGACACTGCATGTTTTTAAACGATTTTATCAAAAGATTCTCCATTGAGACACTGCATGTTTTTAACCGATTTTATCAAAAGATCTCAAACGAGACACTGCATGTTTTTAAACGATTTTATCAAAAGATTCTCCATTGAGACACTCCATGTTTTTAACCGATTTTATCAAAAGATCTCAAACGAGACACTGCATGCTTTTTAAAAGATTTTACCAAAAGATTCTCCATTGAGACACTATAGGTTTTAGCCGATTTTATCAAAAGATTCTCCATTGAGACACTATAGGTTTTAGCCGATTTTATCAAAAGATCTCAAACGAGACACTGCATGTTTTTAACCGATTTTATCAAAAGATCTCAAACGAGACACTGCATGTTTTTAAACGATTTTATCAAAAGATTCTCCATTGAGACACTCCATGTTTTTAACCGATTTTATCAAAAGATCTCAAACGAGACACTGCATGTTTTTAAACGATTTTATCAAAAGATTCTCCATTGAGACACTCCATGTTTTTAACCGATTTTATCAAAAGATCTCAAACGAGACACTGCATGTTTTAAAACGATTTTATCAAAAGATCTCAAGTGAGACTCTGCATGTTTTTAAACGATTTTATCAAAAGATTCTCCATTGAGACACTGCATGTTTTTAACCGATTTTATCAAAAGATCTCAAACGAGACACTGCATGTTTTTAACCGATTTTATCAAAAGATCTCAAACGAGACACTGCATGTTCTTAACCGA
Organism: Drosophila athabasca; assembly: GCA_008121215.1. Lineage (NCBI taxonomy): Eukaryota > Metazoa > Arthropoda > Insecta > Diptera > Drosophilidae > Drosophila > Drosophila athabasca. The sequence continues at coordinate 1,393,812 of VMQQ01000019.1, read as the reverse complement.
TTTTATCAAAAGATTCTCCATTGAGACACTATAGGTTTTAACCAATTTGATCAAAATATGTATTATTATTTCATTCAATGGTAGAATCTGTAGTAGTAGTATTTTACATGTTTTTGAATCTGAATCAAGCCACTAGTAACAACAAATGGTATCCGCTGGATACAGGAGATATTGTGTCCGCTGGATACACGAGATATTGTATCCGCTGGATACTGGAACTGAAATGGAACCCCTCTAGACGATTCTTAAATGTGGCAGTTAATGGTAGAATTTGTAGTAGTAGATGCATGTGGAGTACTTTGCAAGTTTTAGAAATCCCATTGCACCACAAATGGTATCCGCTGGATACAGGAGATATTGTGTCCGCTGGATACAGGAATTATTGTATCCGCTGGATACAGGAGATATTGTATCCGCTGGATACTGAAACTGAAATGGAACCCCTCTAGACGATTCTTAAATGTGGCAGTTAATGGTATAATTTGTAGTAGTAGATGCATGTGCAGTATTTTGCAAGCTGTAGAAATCCCATTGAACCACAAATGGTATCCGCTGGATACAGGAGATATTGTGTCCGCTGGATACAGGAGATATTGTATCCGCTGGATACTGGAACTGAAATGGAACCCCTCTAGACGATTCTTAAATGTGGCAGTTAATGGTAGTATTTGTAGTAGTAGATGCATGTGGAGTACTTTGCAAGTTTTAGAAATCCCATTGCACCACAAATGGTATCCGCTGGATACAGGAGATATTGTGTCCGCTGGATACAGGAGATATTGTGTCCGCTGGATACAGGAGATATTGTATCCGCTGGATACTGGAACTGAAATGGAACCCCTCTAGACGATTCTTAAATGTGGCAGTTAATGGTATAATTTGTAGTAGTAGATGCATGTGCAGTATTTTGCAAGTTTTAGAAATCCCATTGCACCACAAATAGTATCCGCTGGATACAGGAGATATTGTGTCCGCTGGATACAGGAGATATTGTATCCGCTGGATACAGGAACTGAAATGGAACCCCTCTAGACGATTCTTAAATGTGGCAGTTAATGGTATAATTTGTAGTAGTAGATGCATGTGCAGTATTTTGCAAGCTGTAGAAATCCCATTGAACCACAAATGGTATCCGCTGGATACAGGAGATATTGTATCCGCTGGATACAGGAGATATTGTATCCGCTGGATACTGGAACTGAAATGGAACCCCTCTAGACGATTCTTAAATGTGGCAGTTAATGGTAGAATTTGTAGTAGTAGATGCATGTGCAGTATTTTGCAAGCTGTAGAAATCCCATTGAACCACAAATGGTATCCGCTGGATACAGGAGATATTGTGTCCGCTGGATACAGGAGATATTGTGTCCGCTGGATACAGGATACATTGTATCCGCTGGATACTGGAACTGAAATGGAACCCCTCTAGACGATTCTTAAATGTGGCAGTTAATGGTAGAATTTGTAGTAGTAGATGCATGTGCAGTATTTTGCAAGCTGTAGAAATCCCATTGAACCACAAATGGTATCCGCTGGATACAGGAGATATTGTATCCGCTGGATACAGGAGATATTGTGTCCGCTGGATACAGGAGATATCGTATCCGCTGGATACTGGAACTGAAATGGAACCCCTCTAGACGATTCTTAAATGTGGCAGTTAATGGTATAATTTGTAGTAGTAGATGCATGTGCAGTATTTTGCAAGCTGTAGAAATCCATTGAACCACAAATGGTATCCGCTGGATACAGGAGATATTGTGTCCGCTGGATACAGGAGATATTGTGTCCGCTGGATACAGGATACATTGTATCCGCTGGATACTGGAACTGAAATGGAACCCCTCTAGACGATTCTTAAATGTGGCAGTTAATGGTAGAATTTGTAGTAGTAGATGCATGTGCAGTATTTTGCAAGCTGTAGAAATCCCATTGAACCACAAATGGTATCCGCTGGATACAGGAGATATTGTATCCGCTGGATACAGGAGATATTGTGTCCGCTGGATACAGGAGATATCGTATCCGCTGGATACTGGAACTGAAATGGAACCCCTCTAGACGATTCTTAAATGTGGCAGTTAATGGTATAATTTGTAGTAGTAGATGCATGTGCAGTATTTTGCAAGCTGTAGAAATCCCATTGAACCACAAATGGTATCCGCTGGATACAGGAGATATTGTGTCCGCTGGATACAGGATACATTGTATCCGCTGGATACTGGAACTGAAATGGAACCCCTCTAGACGATTCTTAAATGTGGCAGTTAATGGTAGAATTTGTAGTAGTAGATGCAATTGCAGTATTTTGCAAGCTGTAGAAATCCCATTGAACCACAAATGGTATCCGCTGGATACAGGAGATATTGTGTCCGCTGGATACAGGATACATTGTATCCGCTGGATACTGGAACTGAAATGGAACCCCTCTAGACGATTCTTAAATGTGGCAGTTAATGGTAGAATTTGTAGTAGTAGATGCATGTGCAGTATTTTGCAAGTTTTAGAAATCCCATTGAACCCTAAATTGTATCCGCTGGATACAGGAGATATCGTATCCGCTGGATACAGGATACATTGTATCCGCTGGATACTGGGACTGAAATGGAACCCCTCTAGACGATTCTTAAATGTGGCAGTTAATGGTAAAATTTGTAGTAGTAGATGCATGTGCAGTATTTTGCAAGTTTTAGAAATCCCATTGAACCACAAATGGTATCCGCTGGATACAGGAGATATTGTATCCGCTGAATACAGGAGATATTGTATCCGCTGGATACTGGAACTGAAATGGAACCCCTCTAGACGATTCTTAAATGTGGCAGTTAATGGTAGAATTTGTAGTAGTAGATGCATGTGGAGTACTTTGCAAGTTTTAGAAATCCCATTGAACCACAAATGGTATCCGCTGGATACAGGAGATATTGTGTCCGCTGGATACAGGAGATATTGTATCCGCTGGATACAGGAGATATTGTATCCGCTGGATACTGAAACTGAAATGGAACCCCTCTAGACGATTCTTAAATGTGGCAGTTAATGGTAGAATTTGTAGTAGTAGATGCATATGGAGTACTTTGCAAGTTTTAGAAATCCCATTGAACCACAAATGGTATCCGCTGGATACAGGAGATATTGTATCCGCTGGATACAGGAGATATTGTGTCCGCTGGATACAGGATACATTGTAACCGCTGGATACTGGAACTGAACCCCTCTAAATGGTAGAATTTGTGGTAGTAGATGCATGTGCAGTATTTTGCAAAAAAAACTCAATTGAGACACTGAATGTTACTTAACGATTTTATCAAAAGATTCTCCATTGAGATACTGCATGTTTTTAACCGATTTTATCAAAAGATCTCAAACGAGACACTGCATGTTTTTAACCGATTTTATCAAAAGATCTCAAACGAGACACTGCATGCTTTTTAAAAGATTTTATCAAAAGATTCTCCATTGAGACACTATAGGTTTTAACTAATTTGATCAAAATATGTATTATTATTTCATTCAATGGTAGAATCTGTAGTAGTAGTATTTTACATGTTTTTGAATCTGAATCAAGCCACTAGTAACCACAAATGGTATCCGCTGGATACAGGAGATATTGTATCCGCTGAATACAGGAGATATTGTATCCGCTGGATACTGGAACTGAAATGGAACCCCTCTAGACGATTCTTAAATGTGGCAGTTAATGGTAGAATTTGTAGTAGTAGATGCATGTGGAGTACTTTGCAAGTTTTAGAAATCCCATTGAACCACAAATGGTATCCGCTGGATACAGGAGATATTGTGTCCGCTGGATACAGGAGATATTGTATCCGCTGGATACAGGAGATATTGTATCCGCTGGATACTGAAACTGAAATGGAACCCCTCTAGACGATTCTTAAATGTGGCAGTTAATGGTAGAATTTGTAGTAGTAGATGCATATGGAGTACTTTGCAAGTTTTAGAAATCCCATTGAACCACAAATGGTATCCGCTGGATACAGGAGATATTTTATCCGCTGGATACAGGAGATATTATGTCCGCTGGATACAGGATACATTGTAACCGCTGGATACTGGAACTGAACCCCTCTAAATGGTAGAATTTGTGGTAGTAGATGCATGTGCAGTATTTTGCAAAAAAAAACTCAATTGAGACACTGAATGTTACTTAACGATTTTATCAAAAGATTCTCCATTGAGATACTGCATGTTTTTAACCGATTTTATCAAAAGATCTCAAACGAGACACTGCATGTTTTTAACCGATTTTATCAAAAGATCTCAAATGAGACACTGCATGTTTTTAAACGATTTTATCAAAAGATCTCAAATGAGACACTGCATGTTCTTAACCGATTTTATCAAAAGATTCTCCATTGAGACACTATAGGTTTTAACCAATTTGATCAAAATATTTATTATTATTTCATTCAATGGTAGAATCTGTATTAGTAGTATTTTACATGTTTTTGAATCTGAATCAAGCCACTAGTAACCACAAATGGTATCCGCTGGATACAGGAGATATTGTGTCCGCTGGATACACGAGATATTGTATCCGCTGGATACTGGAACTGAAATGGAACCCCTCTAGACGATTCTTAAATGTGGCAGTTAATGGTAGAATTTGTAGTAGTAGATGCATGTGCAGTATTTTGCAAGTTTTAGAAATCCCATTGCACCACAAATGGTATCCGCTGGATACAGGAGATATTGTGTCGCTGGATACAGGAGATATTGTATCCGCTGGATACAGGAGATATTGTATCCGCTGGATACTGAAACTGAAATGGAACCCCTCTAGACGATTCTTAAATGTGGCAGTTAATGGTAGAATTTGTAGTAGTAGATGCATGTGCAGTATTTTGCAAGTTTTAGAAATCCCATTGCACCACAAATGGTATCCGCTGGATACAGGAGATATTGTGTCCGCTGGATACAGGAGATATTGTATCCGCTGGATACAGGAGATATTGTATCCGCTGGATACTGGAACTGAAATGGAACCCCTCTAGACGATTCTTAAATGTGGCAGTTAATGGTAGAATTTGTAGTAGTAGATGCATATGGAGTACTTTGCAAGTTTTAGAAATCCCATTGAACCACAAATGGTATCCGCTGGATACAGGAGATATTGTATCCGCTGGATACAGGAGATATTGTGTCCGCTGGATACAGGATACATTGTAACCGCTGGATACTGGAACTGAACCCCTCTAAATGGTAGAATTTGTGGTAGTAGATGCATGTGCAGTATTTTGCAAAAAAAACTCAATTGAGACACTGAATGTTATTTAACGATTTAATCAAAAGATTCTCCATTGAGACACTGCATGTTTTTAAACAATTTTATCAAAAGATATCAAATGAGACACTGCATGTTTTTGAACGATTTTATCAAAAGATTCTCCATTGAGACACTGCATGTTTTTAACCGATTTTATCAAAAGATCTCAAACGAGACACTGCATGCTTTTTAAAAGATTTTATCAAAAGATTCTCCATTGAGACACTATAGGTTTTAACTAATTTGATCAAAATATGTATTATTATTTCATTCAATGGTAGAATCTGTAGTAGTAGTATTTTACATGTTTTTGAATCTGAATCAAGCCACTAGTAACCACAAATGGTATCCGCTGGATACAGGAGATATTGTGTCCGCTGGATACACGAGATATTGTATCCGCTGGATACAGGAGATATTGTATCCGCTGGATACTGAAACTGAAATGGAACCCCTCTAGACGATTCTTAAATATGGCAGTTAATGGTAGAATTTGTAGTAGTAGATGCATGTGCAGTATTTTGCAAGTTTTAGAAATCCCATTGAACCCTAAATTGTATCCGCTGGATACAGGAGATATCGTATCCGCTGGATACAGGAGATTCTGTATCCGCTGGATACTGGAACTGAAATGGAACCCCTCTAGACGATTCTTAAATGTGGCAGTTAATGGTAGAATTTGTAGTAGTAGATGCATGTGAAGTATTTTGCAAGTTTTAGAAATCCCATTGCACCACAAATAGTATCCGCTGGATACAGGAGATATTGTGTCCGCTGGATACAGGAGATATTTTATGGCAAGGAGAATCCAGACAAAAGTGAGTGAAAATGCAGGATGGTCATTAGGACGGCAAGGAGAATCAAGAAAAAAGTGAGTGAGAGTGCAGGATGGTCAAGATGACGGCAAGGAGAATCAAGAATAAAGTGAGTGACAGTGCAGGATGGTCAAGATGACGGCAAGGAGAATCCAGATAAAAAAGAGTGAAAGTGCAGGATGGTCAAGATGACGGCAAGGAGAATCAAGAATAAAGTGAGTGAAAGTGCAGGATGGTCAAGATGACGGCAAGGAGAATCAAGAATAAAGTGAGTGAGAGTGCAGGATGGTCAAGATGACGGCAAGGAGAATCAAGAATAAAGTGAGTGAAAGTGCAGGATGGTCAAGATGACGGCAAGGAGAATCAAGAATAATGTGAGTGAAAGTGCAGGATGGTCAAGATGACGGCAAGGAGAATCAGATAAGAGTGAAAGTGCAGGATGGTCAAGATGACGGCAAGGAGAATCAGAAAAAGAGTGAAGTGCAGGATGGTCAAGATGACGGCAAGGAGAATCAAGAATAAAGTGAGTGAAAAGTTGCGCAGGATGGTCTCAAGATGACGGCAAGGAGAATCAGATAAAAAGAGTGAAAGTGCAGGATGGTCAAGATGACGGCAAGGAGAATCAAGAATAAAGTGAGTGAAAGTGCAGGATGGTCAAGATGACGGCAAGGAGAATCAAGAATAAAGTGAGTGAGAGTGCAGGATGGTCAAGATGACGGCAAGGAGAATCAAGAATAAAGTGAGTGAAAGTGCAGGATGGTCAAGATGACGGCAAGGAGAATCCAATAAAAAAAGAGTGAAAGTGCAGGATGGTCAAGATGACGGCAAGGAGAATCAAGAATAAAGTGAGTGAAAGTGCAGGATGGTCAAGATGACGGCAAGGAGAATCAAGAATAAAGTGAGTGAGAGTGCAGGATGGTCAAGATGACGGCAAGGAGAATCAGAATAAAGTGAGTGAAAGTGCAGGATGGTCAAGATGACGGCAAGGAGAATCCAGATAAAAAAGAGTGAAAGTGCAGGATGGTCAAGATGACGGCAAGGAGAATCAAGAATAAAGTGAGTGAGAGTGCAGGATGGTCAAGATGACGGCAAGGAGAATCCATATAAAAAAGAGTGAAAGTGCAGGATGGTCAAGATGACGGCAAGGAGAATCAATAGAATAAAGTGAGTGAAGAGTGCAGGATGGTCAAGATGACGGCAAGGAGAATCAAGAATAAAGTGAGTGAAAGTGCAGGATGGTCAAGATGACGGCAAGGAGAATCCATATAAAAAAGAGTGAAAGTGCAGGATGGTCAAGATGACGGCAAGGAGAATCAAGAATAAAGTGAGTGAGAGTGCAGGATGGTCAAGATGACGGCAAGGAGAATCAAGAATAAAGTGAGTGAGAGTGCAGGATGGTCAAGATGACGGCAAGGAGAATCCATATAAAAAAGAGTGAAAGTGCAGGATGGTCAAGATGACGGCAAGGAGAATCAAGAATAAAGTGAGTGAAAGTGCAGGATGGTCAAGATGACGGCAAGGAGAATCCAGATAAAAAAGGGTGAAAGTGCAGGATGGTCAAGATGACGGCAAGGAGAATCAAGAAAAAAGTGAGTGAAAGTGCAGGATGGTCAAGATGACGGCAAGGAGAATCAAGAAAAAAGTGAGTGAAAGTGCAGGATGGTCAAGATGACGGCAAGGAGAATCAAGAATAAAGTGAGTGAGAGTGCAGGATGGTCATTAGGACGGCAAGGAGAATCAAGAATAAAGTGAGTGAGAGTGCAGGATGGTCAAGATGACGGCAAGGAGAATCAAGAATAAAGTAAGAGTGGGAGGGGGGAGAAGTGAGATAGAAAAAGGAGTGAAGGATGGTCATTAAGGACGGCAAGGAGAATCAAGAATAAAGTGAGTGAGAGTGCAGGATGGTCATAGATGAACGGCAAGGAGAATCAAGAATAAAGTGAGTGAGAGTGCAGGTTGGTCATTAGGACGGCAAGGAGAATCAAGAAATAAAGTGGAGTGAGAGTGGCATGGAATGGTCAAGATGACGGCAAGGAGAATCAAAAAAAAGTGAGTGAGAGTGAGGATGGTCAAAGACGAAGGAGAATCAAGAATAAAGTGAGTGAGAGTGCAGGATGGTCAAGATGACGGCAAGGAGAATCAAGAATAAAGTGAGTGAGAGTGCAGGATGGTCAAGATGACGGCAAGGAGAATCAAGAATAAAGTGAGTGAGAGTGCAGGATGGTCAAGAGACGGAAGGAGAATCAAGAATAAAGTGAGTGAGAGTGCAGGATGGTCAAGATGACGGCAAGGAGAATCAAGAATAAAAGTGAGAGTGAGAGTGCAGGATGGTCAAGATGACGGCAAGGAGAATCAAGAATAAAGTGAGTGAGAGTGCAGGATGGTCAAGAGGACGGCAAGGAGAATCAAGAATAAAGTGAGTGAGAGTGCAGGATGGTCATTAGGCAGGAGAATCAAGAATAAAGTGAGTGAGAGTGCAGGATGGTCAAGATGACGGCAAGGAGAATCAAGAATAAAGTGAGTGAGAGTGCAGGATGGTCATTAGGACGGCAAGGAGAATCAAGAATAAAGTGAGTGAGAGTGCAGGATGGTCAAGATGACGGCAAGGAGAATCAAGAATAAAGTGAGTGAGAGTGAGGATGGTCAAGGAGGCAAGGAGAACAAAATAAAGTGAGTGAGAGTGCAGGATGGTCAAGATGACGGCAAGGAGAATCAAGAATAAAGTGAGTGAGAGTGCAGGATGGTCAAGATGACGGCAAGGAGAATCAAGAATAAAGTGAGTGAGAGTGCAGGATGGTCAAGATGACGGCAAGGAGAATCAAGAATAAAGTGAGTGAGAGTGCAGGATGGGTCAAGATGACGGCAAGGAGAATCAAGAATAAAGTGAGTGAGAGTGCAGGATGGTCAATGACGGCAAGGAGAATCAAGAATAAAGTGAGTGAGAGTGCAGGATGGTCAAGATGACGGCAAGGAGAATCAAGAATAAAGTGAGTGAGAGTGCAGGATGGTCAAGATGACGGCAAGGAGAATCAAGAATAAAGTGAGTGAGAGTGCAGGATGGTCAAGATGACGGCAAGGAGAATCAAGAATAAAGTGAGTGAGAGTGCAGGATGGTCAGATGACGGCAAGGAGAATCAAGAATAAAGTGAGTGAGAGTGCAGGATGGTCAAGATGACGGCAAGGAGAATCAAGAATAAAGTGAGTGAGAGTGCAGGATGGTCAAGATGACGGCAAGGAGAATCAAGAATAAAGTGAGTGAGAGTGCAGGATGGTCAAGATGACGGCAAGGAGAATCAAGAATAAAGTGAGTGAGAGTGCAGGATGGTCAAGATGACGGCAAGGAGAATCAAGAATAAAGTGAGTGAGAGTGCAGGATGGTCATTAGGACGGCAAGGAGAATCAAGAATAAAGTGAGTGAGAGTGCAGGATGGTCATTAGGACGGCAAGGAGAATCAAGAATAAAGTGAGTGAGAGTGCAGGATGGTCAAGATGACGGCAAGGAGAATCAAGAATAAAGTGAGTGAGAGTGCAGGATGGTCAAGATGACGGCAAGGAGAATCAAGAATAAAGTGAGTGAGAGTGCAGGATGGTCAAGATGACGGCAAGGAGAATCAAGAATAAAGTGAGTGAGAGTGCAGGATGGTCAATTAGACGGCAAGGAGAATCAAGAATAAAGTGAGTGAGAGTGCAGGATGGTCAGATTAGACGGCAAGGAGAATCAAGAATAAAGTGAGTGAGAGTGCAGGATGGTCAAGATGACGGCAAGGAGAATCAAGAATAAAGTGAGTGAGAGTGCAGGAATGGTCAAGATGACGGCAAGGAGAATCAAGAATAAAGTGAGTGAGAGTGCAGGATGGTCAAGATGAACGGTCATGAAAGGAGATGGTATAGAGGCAAGAGATCAAGAATAAAGTGAGTGAGAGTGCAGGATGGTCAAGATGACGGCAAGGAGAATCAAGAATAAAGTGAGTGAGAGTGCAGGATGGTCAAGAGGACGGCAAGGAGAATCAAGAATAAAGTGAGTGAGAGTGCAGGATGGTCAAGATGACGGCAAGGAGAATCAAGAATAAAGTGAGTGAGAGTGGCAGGATGGTCATTAGATGACGGCAAGGAGAATCAAGAATAAAGTGAGTGAGAGTGCAGGAATGGTCAAGATGACGGCAAGGAGAATCAAGAATAAAGTGAGTGAGAGTGCAGGATGGTCAAGATGACGGCAAGGAGAAATCAAGAATAAAGTGAGTGAGAGTGCAGGATGGTCAAGATGACGGCAAGGAGAATCAAGAATAAAGTGAGTGAGAGTGCAGGATGGTCAGATGACGGCAAGGAGAATCAAGAATAAAGTGAGTGAGAGTGCAGGATGGTCAAGATGACGGCAAGGAGAAATCAAGAATAAAGTGAAGTGAGAGTGCAGGATGGTCAAGATGACGGCAAGGAGAATCAAGAATAAAGTGAGTGAGAGTGCAGGATGGTCAAGATGACGGCAAGGAGAATCAAGAATAAGTGAGTGAGAGTGCAGGATGGTCAGATGACGGCAAGGAGAATCAAGAATAAAGTGAGTGAGAGTGCAGGATGGTCAAGATGACGCAAGGAGAATCAAGAATAAAAGTGAGTGAGAGTGCAGGATGGTCAAGATGACGGACAAGGAGAATCAAGAATAAAGTGAGTGAAAGTGCAGGATGGTCAGATGACGGCAAGGAGAATCAAGAATAAAGTGAGTGAGAGTGCAGGATGGTCAAGATGACGGCAAGGAGAATCAAGAATAAAGTGAGTGAGAGTGCAGGATGGTCAAGATGACGGCAAGGAGAATCAAGAATAAGTGAGTGAGAGTGTAGGATGGTCAAGGACGGCAAGGAGAATCAAGAATAAAGTGAGTGGAGGAGTGGCGGAGGATGGTCATTAGATGACGGCAAGGAGAATCAAGAATAAAGTGAGTGAGAGTGCAGGAATGGTCAAGATGACGGCAAGTGAAAATGAGTGGTGAATTCAAGAGAGAAGGAGAATCAAGAAATAGGATAAAGTGGGGAGAGGAGAATAGGAAAGTGCAGGATGGTCAAGATGACGGCAAGGAGAATCAAGAATAAAGTGAGTGAGAGTGCAGGATGGTCAAGATGACGGCAAGGAGAATCAAGAACAAAGTGAGTGAGAGTGAGGATGGCAAGGACGGCAAGGGAATAGAATAAAGTGAGTGAGAGTGCAGGATGGTCAAGATGACGGCAAGGAGAATCAAGAATAAAGTGAGTGAAAGTGCAGGATGGTCAAGATGACGGCAAGGAGAATCAAGAATAAAGTGAGTGAGAGTGCAGGATGGTCAGGACGGAGGGAATCAGAATAAGTGAGTGAAAGTGCAGGATGGTCAAGATGACGGCAAGGAAATCAAGATAAAGTGAGTGAGAGTGCAGGATGGTCAAGATGACGGCAAGGAGAATCAAGAATTAAAGTGAGTGAGTGAGAGTGTTGCAAGGATGGTCGATTGAGATGACGGCAAGGAGAATCAAGAATATAAGTGAGTGAAGTGCAGGATGGTCAAGATGACGGCAAGGAGAATCAAGAATAAAGTGAGTGAGAGTGCAGGATGGTCAAGATGGGCAAGGAGAACAAGATAAAGTGAGTGAAAGTGCAGGATGGTCAAGATGACGGCAAGGAGAATCAAGAATTAAAGTGAGTGAGAGTGCAGGATGGTCAAGATGACGGCAAGGAGAATCAAGAATAAAGTGAGTGAAGAGTGCAGGATGGTCAAGAGACGGCAAGGAAATAAGAAATAAAGTGAGTGAGAGTGCAGGATGGTCAAGATGACGACAAGGAGAATCAAAAAGTGAAATAAAAGATGAAAAAATAAGAAAATAGTGGAGTGAGGATGGTCAAGATGACGGCAAGGAGAATCAAGAATAAAGTGAGTGAGAGTGCAGGAATGGTCAAGATGACGCAAGGAGAATCAAGAATAAAGTGAGTGAAGTGCAGGATGGTCAAGATGACGGCAAGGAGAATCAAGAATAAAGTGAGTGAGAGTGCAGGATGGTCAAGATGACGGCAAGGAGAATCAAGAAATAAAGTGAGTGAGAGTGCAGGATGGTCAAGATGACGGCAAGGAGAATGCAAAGAAATAAAAGTGAGTGAGAGTGCAGGATGGTCAAGATGACGGCAAGGAGAATCAAGAATAAAATGAGTGAAGTGCAGGATGTGATGAGCAAGGAGCAATAAAAGGAGTGAAGTGCAGGATGTAGATGACGGCAAGGAGAATCAAGAATAAAGTGAGTGAGAGTGCAGGATGGTCAAGATGACGGCAAGGAGAATCAAAGAATAAAGTGAAGTGAGAAGTGCAGGATTGGTCAAGATGACGGGGCAAGGGAGAATCAAGAATAAAGTGAGTGAGAGTGCAGGATGGTCATAGATGACGGCAAGGAGAATCAAGAATATAAGTGAGTGAGAGTGCAGGATGGTCAAGATGACGGCAAGGAGAATCAAGAATAAAGTGAGTGAGAGTGCAGGATGGTCCAAGATGACGGCAAGGAGAATCAAGAATAAAGTGAGTGAAAGTGCAGGATGGTCAAGATGACGGCAAGGAGAATCAAGAATAAAGTGAGTGAGAGTGCAGGATGGTCAAGATGACGGCAAGGAGAATCAAGAAAAAGTGAGTGAAAGTGCAGGATGGTCAAGATGACGGGCAAGGAGAATCAAGAATAAAGTGAGTGAAAGAGTGCACGGATGGTCAGAGATGACGGCAAGGAGAATCAAGAAATAAAGTGAGTGAGAGTGCAGGATGGTCAAGATGACGGCAAGGAGAATCAAGAATAAAGTGAGTGAAAGTGCAGGATGGTCAAGATGACGGCAAGGAGAATCAAGAATAAAGTGAGTGAAAGTGCAGGATGGTCAAGATGACGGCAAGGAGAATCAAGAATAAAGTGAGTGAAGAGTGCAGGATGGTCATTAGAGACGGCAAGGAGAATCAAGAATAAAGTGAGTGAGAGTGCAGGAATGGTCAAGAATGACGGCAAGGAATCAAGAATAAAGTGAGTGAGAGTGCAGGATGGTCAAGATGACGGCAGGAGAATCAAGAATAAAGTGAGTGAGAGTGCAGGATGGTCAAGATGAGACAAGGAGAATCAAGAATAATGTGAGTGAAAGTGCAGGATGGTCAAGAATGACGGCAAGGAGAATCAAGAATAAAGTGAGTGAGAGTGCAGGATGGTCAAGAATGACGGCAAGGAGAATCAAAGAATAAAGTGAGTGAGAGTGCAGGATGGTCAAGATGACGAAGGGAATCAAGAATAATGTTGAGTGAAGTGCAGGATGGTCAAGATGACGGCAAGGAGAATCAAGAATAAGTGGATGAAAGTGCAGGATGGTCCAGATGATCGGCCGAGAATCAGAATAAAGTGAGTGAGAGTGAGGATGGTCAAGATGAGGCAAGGCCGAAATCAAGATAAAGTGAGTGAAAGCTGCAGGATGGTCACAGGATGACGGCAAGGAGAATCAAGAATGAAAGATGAGTGAGAAGTGCAGGATGGTCAGATGACGACAAGGAGAATCAAAGAATAAGTGAGTGAGAGTGCAGGATGGTCAAGATGACGGCAGGAGATTCAGATATAAAGTGAGTGAGAGTGCAGGATGGTCAAGATGACGACAAGGAGTAATCAAGAATACAAGTGGTGAAGGTGCAGGGATGGTCAAGATGAGGAAGGAGAATCAAGAATAAAGTGAGTGAGAGTGCAGGATGGTCAGATGGACGGCAAGGAGAATCAGAATAAGTGAGTGAAAGTGCAGGATGGTCAAGATGAGGGCGAAGGGATTCAATAGATAGTGAGTGAGAGTGCAGGATGGTCAAGATGACGGAAAGAGAATCAGAATGAAGTATGAGAGTGCAGGATGGCAAGATGAGCAAGGAGAATCAAGAATAAAGCTGGTGAGAGTGCAGATGTCAAGATGAACGACAGGAGAATCAAGAATACGCTGAGTGAGAGTGCAGGATGTCAGATGACGGCAAGGAGAATCAAGAATAAAGGAGTGAAAGGTGCAGGATGGTCAGGATTGACGGCAAGAAATCAAGAATAAAGTGAGTGAGAGGCAGGATCGTCAAGAGAAACGGCAAGGAGCATATAAAAAAGAGTGAAGTGCAAGGATGGTCAAGATGACGGCAAGGAGAATCAAAGAATAAAGTGAGTGAAAGTGAGGATGGTCAAGATGAAGGCAAGAGAGAACCCAGATAAAAAAGGGTGAATAGTGCAGGATGGTCAGATGATCGGAGAGAACAAGAAAAAAGTGAGTGAAGTGCAGGATGGTCAAAGATGACGGAAGGAGACTCATAGAAAAAGTGAGTGAAAGTGCAGGATGGTCAAGATGACGGCAAGGAGAGATCAAGAATAAAGTGAGTGAGAGTGCAGATGGTCATTAGACGAAGGGAATCGAAATAAAGTGAGTGAGAGTGCAGGTGGTAAGATGACGGCAAGGAGAATAAGAATAAAGTGGTGAGAGTGCAGGATGGTCATTAGGACGGCAAGGAGAATCAGAATAAAGTTGAGTGGAGAGTGCAGGATGGTCAAGATGACGGCAAGGGAGAATCAAGAATAAAGTGAGTGAAAGTGCAGGAGGTCAAATGACGGCAAGAGAACAAGAATAAAGTGAGTGAGAGTGCAGGATGGTCAGATGGGCAAGGGAATCAAGAATAAAGTGAGTGAGAGTGAGGATGGTCCAAGATGACGGCAAGGAAATCATAGATAAAGTGAGTGAGAGTGCAGGATGGTCAAGATGACGACAAGGAGAACTCAAGATAAAGTGAGTGAGAGTCGCAGGATGGTCATTAGGACGGCAAGGAGAATCAAAGAATAAAGTGAGTGAAAGTGCAGGATGGTCAAGAGACGGCAGGAGAATTCAAGAATAAAGTGAGTGAAGTGCAGGATGTCAAGATGACGGCAAGGAGAATAGAATAAAGTGAGTGAAAGTGCAGGATGGCAAGGATTGACGGCAAGGTGGAGAATCAAGAATAAGTGAGTTTTTAACAGTGCAGGATGGTCAGATGAGGCCAAGGAGATCAAGATAAAGTGAGTGAGAGTGCAGGATGGTCATTAGGACGGCAAGGGAATTCAGAATATAATGTGAGTGAGAGTGCAGGATGGCAAGATGACGGCAGGAGAGATCAAGAATAAAGGTGGAGTGAAGTGCAGGATGGTCAAGATGACGGCAGGAGAATCAAGAAATAAAGTGAGTGAAGTGCAGGATGGTCAAGAGACGGCAAGGAGAATCAAGAATAAAGTGAGTGGAGTGCAGACTGGTATTTAGGACGGCAAGGAGAGAATCAAGATAAGTGAAGTGAGAGTGCAGGATGTCAAAGATGACGGCAGGAGAATTCAAAAATAAAGTGAGTGAAAGTGCAGGATGGTCATTAGGACGGCAAGGAGAATCAAGAAATATAAGTGAGTGAGAGTGCAGGATGGACAAAGATGACGGCAAGGAGAATCAAGATAAGAGTAGTGAGAGTGCAGGATGGTCAAGCAATGACGCAAGGAGAATCAAGAATAAAGTGAGTGAGATCAGGATGGTCAAGATGGCGGCAAGGAGAATCCAGAATAAGTGAGTGAGAGTGAGGATGTCATAGATGACGGCAAGGGAATCAAGATAAATGAGTGAGAGTGCAGGATGGGTCAAGATGACGGAAGGAGAATCAATTAATAAAGTGATGAAGTGCATGGATGGTCAAGATGAGCGCAAGGGAACAAGAATAAGAGTGAGTGAAGTGCAGGATGTCAAGATGACGGCAAGGGAATCAAGAAAAAGTGGTGAGAGTGCACGGATGGTCATTAGGACGGCAAGGAGAAAATCAAGAATAAAGTGATGACGAGTGCAGGATGGTAAATGGCGGCAAGAGAATCAAGTCAAGTGAGGTGAGAGTCTAGATGTCAAGATGAGGCAAGGAGAATCAAGAATAAGGAGTGAAAGTGCAGGATGGTCAAGATGAGGCAAGGAGAATGCCAAGAATAGAAGTGAGTGAGAGTGCAGTGTCAAGATGACGGCAGTAGAATCCAGATAAAAGTGAGTGAGAGTGCAGGCTGGTCACTTAGGACGCAAGGAGAATCAAGAATAAAGTGGTGAGAGTGCAGGATGGTCAAGATTGACGGCAAGGAGATCAAGAATAAAGTGGTGAGAGTGCAGGATGGTCAAGATACGCAAGGAGATCAAGATAAAGTGAAGTGAGAGTGCAGGATGTCATTAGGACCGGAGGAGAAAATCAAGAATAAGTGAGTGAGAGTGCAGGATGGTCAAGATGACGGCAAGGAGAATCAAGAATAAAGTGAGTGAGAGTGCGGATGGTCAAGATGACGGCAAGGTAAATCAGAATAAAGTGAGTGAGAGTGCAGGGATGGTCATTAGGGAGGCAAGGAGAATAAGATAAAGTGAGTGAGAGGCAGATGGTCAAGATGAGGCAGGAAAATCAAGAATGAAAGTGAGTGAGGTGAGAATGGTCATTAGGACGGCACGGCAGAATCAAGAATAAGTGGTGAGAGTGCAGGATGTAAAGATTGGCGGCAAGGAGAATCAAGAATAAAGTGAGTGAGAGTGCAGGAATGGTCAGATGACGGCGGAGAACTCAAGAATAAAGTGAGTGAAAGTGCAGGATGGTCAAGATGACGGCAAGGAGAATCAAGAATAAAGTGAGTGAGAGTGCAGCAATGTCAATGTGACGGCAAAGGGAGAATCAAGAATAAAGGTGAAGTGGAGTGCAGGATGGTCATTTAGGAAACGGCAAGGAAAAAGAATAAAGTGAATGTGAGAGTGCAGGATGGTCAAGATGACGGCAAGGAGAATCAAGAATATAAGGAGTGAAAGTGCAGGATGGTCAAGATGACGGCAAGGAGAATCAAGAATAAGTGAGTGAGCGTTGCAGGATGGTATTAGGACGGCAGAGGAGAATCAAGCAATAGAATGTTGAGTGAAGTGCAGGATGGTCAAGATGACGGCAGGAGAATCAGAATAAAGTGAGTGAGAGTGCAGGATGGTCATTAGGAGGAAAGGGAGAATCAAGAATAAAGTGAGGTGGAGTGCAGATGGCAGGATGACGGCAGGAGTAATCAAGAATAAAGTGAAGTGAAGAGTGCAGGATGGTCAAGAGAACGGCAAGGAGAACAAGAATAAATGAGTGAAGTGCGGATGGTCAAGATGCTCAAGGAGAATCAAGAATAAAGTTTGAGTGAGAGTGCAGGAGGCAAGATGTGTGCAAGAGATCAAGAATAAAGTGGGAGTGGAGTGCAGGATGGTCATTAGGACGGCAAAGAGAATCAAGAATAAAGGTGAGTGAGAGTGCAGGATGGTCAAGATGACGGCAAGGAAGAATCAAGAATAAAAAAAATAAAAAAAGAAAAAAAACTCAACCAAAAAAGAAAAACAAAAGTGAAGGGTGAGAAGTGCCAGGATGGTCAAGAATGACGGCAAGGAGAATCAAGAATAAAAGTGGAGTGAAAGTGCAGAATGGTCCCAAGATGACGGCCAAGAGAATCAAGAATAAAGTGAGTGAAAGTTGCAGGATGGTCAAGATGACGGCAAGAAGAATCAAAGAATAAGAGTGAGTGAAAAGTGCAGGATGGTCAAGATGAGGCAAGAGAATCAAGAATAAGTGAGTGAGAGTGAGGATGGTCATTAGGACGGCAAAGGAGAATCAAGAATAAGTGATGAGAGTGCAGGATGTCCAAGAATGGCGGCAAGAGAATCAAGAATAAAGTGAAGTGAAAGTGCAGGATGGTCATTAGGACGGCAGGAATCAAGAAATAAAGTGAGTGAGAGTGAGGAATGGTCCATTAGACGGCAAGGAGAATCAAGAATAAAGTGAGTGAAGAGTGCAGGCAGGTCATTAGACGGCAAGGAGAAATCAAAAATAAAAGTGAGTGAGAGTCAGATGTCATTAGACGGCAAGGAGAATCAAGAATAAAGTGAGTGAGAGTGCAGGATGGTCAAGATGGCGGCAAAAGGAGATCAGAAATAAAGTGAGTGAAGTGAGGAATGGTCTTAGGACGGCAGGAGAATCAAGAAATAAGTGAGGTGAGAGTGCAGGAGGTCAAGATGACGGCAAAGGAGAATCAAGAATAAAGTGAGTGAAAGTGCAGGATTGGTCAAGATGACGGCAAGGAGAATCAAGAATAAAGTGAGTGAAAGTGCAGGATGGTCAAGATGACGCGCAAGGAGAATCAAGAAATAAAGTGAGTGAGAGTGCAGGATGGTCAAGATGGGCAAGGAGAATCAAGAATAAAGTGAGTGAAGTGCAGGATGGTAAGAATGACGGCAAGGAGAATCAAGAATTAAAGTGAGTGAGAAAGTGCAGGAATGGTCAAGATGACGGCAAGGAGAATCAAGAATAAAGTGAGTGAGAAGTGCAGGATGGTAAGATGACGGCAAGAGAGAATCAAGAATAAGTGAGTGGAAAGTGCAGGATGTCAGATGACGGAAGGAGATCAGAAATAAAGTGAGTGAGAGTGCAGGACATGGTCAAGATGACGGCAAGGAGATCAAGAATAAAGTGAGTGAGAGTGCGGAATGTCAAGATGGACGGCAAGGAGAATCAGAAATAAAGTGAGTGAGATGCAGGATGGTCAAAGAAAAAAAAAAATGCGGCAAGGAGAATCAAGAAAAAGTTGAGTGAAAGTGCAGGAATGTCAAGATGACGGCAAGGAGAATCAACGAATAAAGTGAGTGAGAGTGTAGGATGGTCAATTAGGACGGCAAGGAGAATCAAAGAATAAAAGTGAGGAGAGTGCAGGATGGTCAAGGATGACGGCAAGGAGAATCAAGAATAAAAGTGAGTGAGAGTGCAGGATGGTCATTTAGGACGGCAAGGAGAATCAGAATAAAAGTGAGGTGAGAGTGCAGGATGGTCAAAGATGACGGCAAGGAGAATCAGAATAAAGTGAGTGAGGAGTGCAGGATGGTCAAGATGACGACAAGGAGAATCAAGATAAAGTGAGGAAAGTGCAGGATGGTCACGATGACGGCAAGGAGAATCAGAATAAAGTGGTGAGAGTGCAGGATGGTCAAGATGACGGCAAGGAGAATCAAGAATAAGTGAGTGAGAGTGCAGGAGGTCGTTAGGACGGAAAGGAGAATCAAGAAAAAGTGAAGTGAGAGTTGCAGGATGGTCAAGATGACGCAAGGAGAATCAAGAATAAGTGAGTGAGAGTGCAGGATGTCAAGATGACGGCAAAGGAGAATCAAAGAATAAGTGAGTGAAAAGTGCAGGATGGTCAAGAATTGACGGCAAGGAGAATCAAGAATAAAGTCAGTGAAGTGCAGGATGGGTCAAGATGACGGCAAGGAGAATCATAGAATAAAGTGAGTGAGAGTGCAGGAATGGTCATTAGGACCGGCAAGGAGAATCAAGAATAAAGTGAAGTAGATGCAGGATGGTCAGATGACGGCAAGGAGAAATCAAAGAAATAAGTGAGTGAAGTGCAGGATGGTCATTAGGGACGGCAAGGAGAATTCAAGAATAAAGTGAGTGGAGTGCACGGAGGTCATTAGGACGGAAGGAGAATCAACGAATAAAGTGAGTGAGTGCAGGATGGTCAAGAGAGGCAAGAGAAATCAAGAATAAAGTGAGGAGAGTGCGGATGGTCAAGATGAGGCAAAGGAGAATCAAGAATAAAGTGAGTGAGAAGGCAGAATGGTCATTAGGACGGCAAGGAGAATCAAGAATAAAGTGAGTGGAGAGTGCAGGATGTCATTAGGACTGGCAAGGAGAATCAAGAATAAAGTTGAGTGAAAGTGCAGGATGGTTCAAGATGCGCCAAGGAGAATAAGAAAAAGTGATGAAGGTGCAAGGAGGTCATTAGGACGGCAAGAGAATCAAGATAAGTGAGTGAGAGTGGCAGGATGGTCAAAGATGACGCGCAAGTGAGAATCAAGAAATAAAGTGAGTGAGAGTGCGGATGGTCACATTAGGACGGCAAGGAGAATCAAGAATAAAGTGAGTGAGAGTGCAGGATGGTCAAGATGACGGCAGGAGAATCAGATAAGTGAGTGAGAGTGCAGGATGGTCAAGATGACGGCAAGGAAGAATCAAGAATAAAGTGAGTGAAAGTGCAGGATGGTCAAGATGCGCAAGGAGAATCAGAAAAAAGTGAGTGAGAGTGCAGGATGGGTCAACGAATGACGGCAAGGAGAATCAAGAATAAAGTGAGTGAGAGTGCAGATGTCCAAGATGACGGCAAGGAGAATCAAGAATAAATGAGTGAGAGTGCCAGGATGGTCAAAGATGAACGGCAAGAGAGAATCAAGAATAAAGTGAGTCAAAGTGCAGGATGGTCAAGATGACGTGCAAGGAGAATCAAGAAATAAAGTGAGTGAGAGTGCAGGAGGTCATTAGGACGGCAAGGAGAATAAGAATTAAGTGATGGAGTGCAGGATGGTCAAGATGACGGCAAGGGCATCAAGAATAAAGTGAGTGAAAGTGAGGATGGTCAAGTGACCGGGCAGGAGAATCAAGAATAAAGTGAGTGAAGAGTGCAGGATGGTCATTAGGACGGCAAAGGAGAATCAAGAATAAAGTGAGTGAGGTGCAGGATGGTCAGATGACGGCAAGGAGAATCAGAATAAAGTGAGTGAGGTGACAGGATGGTCATTAGGACGGCAAGGAGAATCAGATAAAAGTGAGTGAGAGTGCAGGATGGTCAAGATGACGGCAAAGGAGAAATGCAGAATAAAGTGAGTGAGAGTGCAGGATGGTCAAGATGACGGCAAGGAGAATCAAGAATAAAAGTGATGAGGTGAGAGTGCAGGATGGTCAAGATGACGGCAAGGAGATCAAGAATAAAGTGAGTGAGAGTGCAGGATGTCAAGATGACGGCAAGGAAGAAATCAGAATAAAGTGAGTGAGAGTGCAGAAGGTCATTAGGACCGGCAAGGAGAATCAAGAATAAGTGAGTGAAGTGCAGGATTGTCATTAGGACGGCAAGGAGAATCAAGAATAAAGTGAGTGAAAGTGCAGGATGTCAAGATGACGGCAAAGGAGAATTAAGAAAAAAAGTGAGTGAGAGTGCAGGAATGGTCAAGATGACGGCAAGAGAGAATCAAGAATAAAGTGAGTGAGAGTGCAGAATGTCATTAGGACGGCAAGGAGAATCAAGAATAAAGTAGTGAGAGTGGCAGGATTGTCATCTAGGACGGCAAGGAGAATAAGAATAAAAAAGTGAGTGAAGTGCAGGGATGGTCTAAGAGACCGCCAAGGAAGAATTATAAAGAAAAAAGTGACGTGAGAGTGCAGGATGGGTCATGATGAACGGCAAGGAGAAATCAAGAATAAAGTGAGTGAGAGTGCAGATGGTCAATGATGACAGGCAAGGAGAATCAGAATAAAGTGAGTGAGAGTGCAGGATGGTCAAGATTGACGGCAAGGAGAATCAAGAAAAAGTGAGTGAAGTGCAGGATGGTCATTAGGAGGCAAGGAAATAGAATAAAGTGAGTGAAGAGTTCGCAGGATGGTCCAAGATACGGCAAAGGAGAATCAAGAATAAAAGTGAGTGAGAGTGCAGGATGGTCATTTAGGACGGGAAGTGAGAATCAATGAATACAGTGAGTGAGAGTGCAGGATTGTCATTAGGACGGCAAGGGAGATCAAGAAAAAGGTGAGTGAGAGTGCAGGATGGTCATTAGGGGACGGCATAGGAGAATCAAGAATAAAGTGATGAGAGTGCAGGATGGTCAAAGAATGACGCAAGGAGAACAAGAATAAAGTGAGTGAAAGTGCAGGATGGTCAAGATGACGGCAAGGAGTAATCAAAGAATAAAGTAGATGAGAAGTGCAGAATGGGTCATTAGGACGGCAAGGAAGAATCAAGAATAAAGTGAGTGAGGAGTGCAGGATTGTCATTAGGACGGCAAAGGAGAATCAGATAAAGTGAAGTGAAAAGTGCACAGGATTGTCAAGATGACGCCAAGGAAGAATTAAGAAAAAAGTGAGTGAGAGTGCAAGGATGGTCATGATGGACGGCAAGGAGAATCAAGAATAAAGTGAGTGAGAGTGGCAGGATGGTCAAGAGACGGACAAGGAGAATCAAGAATAAAGTAGTGAGAGTGCAGGGAATGGTCAAGATGAACGGCAAGGAGAATCAAGAAAAAAGTGAGTGAAAGTTGCAAGGATGGTCATTAGGACGGCAAGGAGAATTCAAGAATAAAGTGGTTGAGAGTGCAGGATGGTCAAGATTGACGGCAAGGAAATCAAGAATAAAGTGAGTGAGAAGTGCAGGATGTCATGATGAACGGCAAGGAGAATCAAGAATAAAGGTGAAGTGAGAGTGCAGGATGGTCCATAGGTTACGGCAAGGAGAATCCAAGAATAGTGAGTGAGAGTGCAGCGATAGGTCATATAGGACGGCAAGGAGATCAAGAATAAAGTGAGTGAGGAGAGTGCAGGATGGTCAAGATTGACGGCAGGAGAATCAAGATAAAGTGAGTGAGAGTGCAATGGATGGTCCAATGATGACGGCAAGGAGAATTCAGAAAAAAAGTGGTGAAAGTGCAGGAATTGGTCCATGGATGATACTGGCGGGCATAGGAAGAAATCAAGAAATAAAGTTTGGTTTTGAGTGATGAGGAAGGTCAAGATGACGGCAAGGAGATCAGAATAGAGTGATGAGAGTGCAGGATGGTCAACAGATGACCGGCAGGTAGAAATCAAGAGGAATAAGTGAGTGAGAGTGCATAGGATGGTCAAAGATTGCGGCAAGGATGAATCAAGATAAAAGGTGAGGTGAGAGGTGGCAGACAGTGATGGTAACGATGACGGCAAGAAAGGATCAAAGAATAAAGTGTGAGAGTGCAAGGAGAGATCGATAGGAGTGGTCATCGTATAAGGGGGAGAGACGGCAAGGAAATCAAGGTCCTCTTTCTTTGTGTAATAAAGTGAGTGGAGTGCCAGGATGGTCAAGATGACGGCAGGAGAATCAAGAATAAGTGAGTGAGAGTGCAGGATGGTCAAGATGAGGCAAGGAGAATCAAGAATAAAGTGAGTGGAGAGTGAGGGGATGGTCAAGTGACGGCAAGGAGAATCAAAAAGAATAAAGTGAGTGAGATGCAGGATGGTCAAGATGACGGCAAAAGGAGAAATCAACGAATAAAGTGAAGTGAGAGTGCAGGTGGTCATTAGGCGGCAAGGAGAATCAAGAAAATAAAGTGAGTGAAAGTGCAGATGGGTCAAGAATGACGGCAGGAAGAATCAAGATAAAGTGGAGTGAGAATGCAGGATGGTCAGAGAGCAAGGAGAAATAAGAATAAAGTGAGTGAAAAGTGGCCGATGGTCAAGATGAGGCAAGGAAACAAGAAAAAGTGAGTGAGAGTGCAAGGATGGTCAGATGAGGCAAGAGAAATCAAGAAAAAAGTGAGGAGAGTGCAGGATGGTCAAGATGACGGCAAGGAGAATCAAGAATAAGTGAGTGAGTGCAGGATGGTTCAAGAATGACGGAAGGAGAATCAAGAATAAAGTGAGTGAAAGTTGCAGGATGGTCAAGATGACGGCAAGAAGAATCAAGAATAGTGAGTGAAAGTGCAGGATGGTCAAAGATGACGGCAAGAGAATCAAGAATAAGTGAGTGAGGAGTGCAGGATGGTCAGGTGACGGCGGAGAATCAAGAATAAAGTGAGTGAAAGTGCAGGATGGTCGATGACGGCAAGGAGAATCAGAATAAGTGAGTGAAAGTGCAAGGATGGTCAAGATGACAGCAAGGAGAATCAAGAATAAAGTGAAGTGAGAGGTTGCAGGATGGTCATTAGGACGGCAAGGAGAATAAAGAATAAAGTGAGTGAGAGTGCAGGATGGTCAGATTACGGCAAAGGAGAATCAAGAATAAAGTGGAGTGAGAGTGGCAGGATGGTCAATTAGGAGGCAAGGGTAGATCAGATAAAGTGAGTGAAAGTGCAGGATGGTAAGATGACGGCAAGGAGAATCAGAATAAAGTGAGTGAGAGGCAGGATGTCAAGATGAAACGGCAAGGGAATCAAGATAAAGTGAGTGAGAGTGCAGGATGGTCATTAGGACGCAAGGAGAAAATCAAAATAATCAAGAGGCAGATGGTCCAAGATGACGGCAAAGGAGAACAAGATAGAAGTGAGTGAGAGTGAGAGGTCAAAGATGACGGCAAGGAGAATCAAGAATAAAGTGAGTGAGAGTGCGGATGGTCATTAGGCGGCAAGGAGAATAAGAATAAATCAAGAGTGCAGGATGGTCAAGATGACGCAAGGAAATCAAGATAAAGTGAGTGAGAGTGCAGGATGGTCATTAGGAGGGCAAGGAGAACAAGAATAAGTGAGTGAGAGTGCAAGGATGGTCAAGTGCGGCAAGGAGAATAAAATAAAGTGAGTGAGAGTGCAGGATGGTCAAGATGACGGCAAGGAGAAAAGAATAAAGTGAGTGAAAGGCAGATGGTCCAAGATGAGGCAAGGAGATCAAGAAAATAAGTGAGTGAAAGTTGCAGATGGTCAAGATGACGGCAAGGATGAATCAAAATAAAGTGAGTGAGAGTGCTAGGATGGTCATTAGGAGGCAAGGAGAATTCGAAGAATAAAGTGAGTGAGAGTGCAGGATGTAAGATGAACGGCAAGGGAGAATCAGAATAAAGTTGAGTGAGAGTGCAGGATGGTCATTAGGACGGCAGGAGAGATCAAGAATAAATGAAGTGAGAGTGCAGGATGATCACGATGACGGCAAGGAGAAATCAGAATAAATGAGTGAGAGTGCAAGGAATGGTCAATTAGCGGCAAGGGAGGAATCAAGAATAAGTGAGTGAAGAGTCCAGGTGGTCAAGATGACGGCAAGGAGAATCAAGAATAAAGTGAGTGAACAGTGCAGGATGGTCAGATGACGGCAGGGAAATCAGATAAAGTGAGTGAGAGTGCAGGATGTCAAGATGAACGGCAAGGAGAATCAAGATAAAGTGATGAGAGTGAGGTATGGTCAGATGACGGCAAGGAAAATCAAGTAAAGTGAGTGAGAAGTGCAGGATGGTCAAGTGACGGCAAGGAAATCAAGAAAAAAGTGAGTAGAGTGCAGGATGGTCAAGATGACGGCAAGGAATCAAGAAAAAAGTGAGAGAGTTGCAGGATGGTCAAGATGACGGCAGGAGATCAAGAAAAGTGAGTGAAAGTCAAGGATGGTCAGATGACGGCAGGAGGAATCAAGAAAAAAGTGAGTGAGAGTGGCAGGATGGTCAAATTGACGCAAGGAGAATCAAGAATAAAGTGAGTGAGAGTGAGGATGGTCAAATGACGCAAGAGAATCAAGAAAACAGTGAGTGAAAGTGCAGGATGGTCATTAGACGGCAAGAAAGAATCAAGAAAAAGAGAGTGAGAGTGCAGGATGTCATGAATGACGGCAAGGAGAATCAAGAAGTTGAGTGAGAGAGCAGGATGGTCAGATGACGGCAAAGGAGAATCAGAAAAAAGTGAGTGAAAGTGCGATGGTCATTAGGACGGCAAGGAGAATCAAGAAAAAAGAGAGTGAGAAGTGCAGGATGGTCATGATGACGGCAAGGAGATCAGAAAAAAGTGAGTGAGAGAGCAGGAATGTCAATGACAGAAAGGAGAAATCAAGAAAAAGTGGAGGAGATGGCAGGATGGTCAAGATGTCGGCAAGGGAGAATCAAGAAAAGTGAGTGAAAGTGGCAGCTGGTCATTGGACGGAAGGAGAATCAAGAAAAAGAGAGTGAAAGTGGCAGGATGGTCATGATGACGGCAAAGGAGAATCAGAAAAAGTGAGGAGAGTGTCAGGATGGTCAAGATGACGGCAAGGATGAATCAAGAAAAAAGTGAGTGAAAAGTGCAGGATGGTCATTAGGACGGCAAGGAGAATTCAAGAAAAAAGTGAGTGAGAGTGCAGGAATGTCAAGATGACTGAAAGGGGAATCAAGAAAAAAGTGAGGAGAGTGCAGGATGGTCAAGAATGACGCAAAGGAGAATCAAGAAAAAGTTGAGTGAAAGTGGGCAGGCTGGTCATTAGGACGGTGCAAGGAAGAAATCAAGAAAAAGAGAAGTGAAAGTGCAGGATGGTCATGAGACGGAATAGGAGAATCAAGAAAAAAGTGAGGAGAGTCAGATGGTCAAGATGACGGCAAGGAGAATCAAGAAAAAAGTGAGTGAAAGTGCCAGGATGGTCATGTAGGACGGCAAGGAGAATCAAGAAAAAGAGAGTGAAAGTGCAGGATGCGTGCAAGAGAATCAAGAAAAAAAAAAAAAGTGAGGAAATGAGATGTCATTAGACGGCAAGGAGAATCAAGAAAAAAGAGAGTGAAAGTGCAGGATGGGTCATGATGACGGCAAGGAGAATCAAGAAAAAAGTGAGTGAAAGTGCAGGATGGTCAAGAGACGGCAAGGAGAATCAAGAAAAAGAAGTGAGGAAAGTGCAGGATGGTCATGATGACGGCAAGGAAGAATCAAGAAAAAAAGTGAGGAGAGTGCAGGATGGTCAAGATGACGGCAAGGAGAATCAAGAAAAAAGTGAGAGTGAAAGTGCAGGATGGTCATTAGGACGGCAAGGAGAATCAAGAAAAAAGAGAGTGAAAGTGCAGGATGGTCAAGATGACGGCAAGAGAATCAAGAAAAAAGTGAGTGAGAGTGCAGGATGGTCAATGATGACGGCAAGAGAATCAAGAAAAAAAAAGATGAAAGTCAGGATGTCAGATGACGGCAAGGAGAATCAAGAAAAAAAAAAGAGAGTGATGAGACAAGTGCGGCAAAAAAAAAAAAAGAGATGAAAGTCAATGTCAGATGACGGCAAGGAGAATCAAGAAAAAAGTGAGTGAAGAGTGCAGGAGGGATAGAGCAAAAAAAAAAAAAAAAAAGTGCATGTCAAGATGACGGCAAGGAGAATCAAGAAAAAAGTGAGTGAAAGTGCAGGATGGTCAAGATGACGCAAGGAAAAAAAAAAAAGATGAAGTCGGAGGCAAGGACGCAAGAGAATCAAGAAAAAAGAGAGTGAAAGTGCAGGATGGTCATGATGACGGCAAGGAGAATCAAGAAAAAAGTGAGTGAAGTGCAGGATGGTCAAGATGACGGCAAGGAGAATCAAGAAAAAAAAGTGAGTGAAAGTGCAGGCATGGTCATTAAGAGACGGCAAGGAGAATCAAGAAAAAAGTAGTGAAAGTGCAGGTGGTCATGGACGGCAAGGAGAATCAAGAAAAAAGAGAGTGAAAGTGCAGGATGGTCATGATGACGCAAGGAGAATCAAGAAAAAAGTGAGTGAAAGTGCAGGTGGTTTAAGTGACGGCAAGGAGAATCAAGAAAAAAGGAGTGAAAGTGGGCAAGGATGGTCATGAATGACGGCAAGAGAATCAAGAAAAAGTGAGGAGAGTGCTAGGATGGTCAAGATGACGGCAAGGAGAATCAAGAAAAAATGAGTGAAAAGTGCAGGCTGGTCATTAGGAACGGCAAGGAGAATCAAGAAAAAGAGAGTGAAAAGTGCAGGATGGTCAAGATGACGCAAGGAGAAATCAAGAAAAAGTGTGGAGAGTGCAGGATGGTCAAGAATGAACGGGCAAGAAATCAAGAAAAAGTGAGTGATAAGTGCAGCTGGGTCATTAGGCAAGGAGAATCAAAGAAAAAGAAGAGTGAAAGTGCAGATGTCATGATGACGCAAAAGGGAATCAGAAAAAAGTGAGGAGAGTGCAGGTGGTCAAGAGACCGGGCAAAGGACGAATCAAGAAAGTGAGTGAAAGTGCAGGATGGTCATGATGACGGCAAGGAGAATCAAGAAAAAAGTGAGTGAAAGTGCAGGATGGTCAAGATGACGGCAAGGAGAATCAAGAAAAAAGTGAGTGAAAGTGCAGGATGTCAAGATGACGCAAGAGAATCAAGAAAAAAAGTGAGTGAGAAGTGCCAGGATGGTCAATGATGACGGCAAGGAGAATCAAGAAAAAAGTGAGTGAAAGTGCAGGATGGTCAAGATGACGGCAAGGAGAATCAAGAAAAAAGTGAGTGAAAGTGCAGGATGGTCAAGATGACGGCAAGGAGAATCAAGAAAAAAAGTGAGTGAAAGTGCAGGATGTCATGTATGGACGGCAAGGAGAATCAAGAAAAAAGAGAGTGAAAGTGCAGGATGGTCATGATGACGGCAAGGAGGAATCAAGAAAAAAGTGAGTGAAAAGTGCAGGATGGTCAAGATGACGGCAAGGAGAATCAAGAAAAAAAGTGAGTGAAAGTGCAGGATGGTCTAGATGACGGCAAGGAGAATCAAGAAAAAAGAGTGAGTGAAAAGTGCAGGAAACAAGAATGGTCATGTAGTGACGGCAAGGAGAATCAAGAAAAAAGTGAGTGAAAGTGCAGGATGGTCAAGATGACGGCAAGGAGAATCAAGAAAAAAGTGAGTGAAAGTGCAGGATGGTCAAGATGACGGCAAGGAGAATCAAGAAAGTGAGTGAAAGTGCAGGATGTTCAAGATGACGGCAAGGAGAATCAAAAAAGAGTATGAAAGTGCAGATGGTCATGACGGCAAGGAGAATCAAGAAAAAAGATGAGTGAAAGTGCAGGATGGTCAAGATGACGGCAAGGAGAATCAAGAAAAAAGTGAGTGAAAGTGCAGGATGGTCAAGATGACGGCAAGGAGAATCAAGAAAGTGAGTGAAAGTGCAGTATGGTCATGATGACGGCAAGGAGAATCAAGAAAAAAGAGAGTGAAAGTGCAGGATGGTCAAGATGACGGCAAGGAGAATCAAGAAAAAAGTGAGTGAAAGTGCAGGATGGTCAAGATGACGGCAAAGGAGAATCAAGAAAAAAGATGAGTGAAAGTGCAGGATGGTCAATGATGACGGCAAGGAGAATCAAGAAAAAACGTGAGTGAAAGTGCAGGATGGTCAAGATGACGGCAAGGAGAATCAAGAAAAAAGAGAGTGAAAGTGCAGGATGGTCAAGATGACGGCAAGGAGAATCAAGAAAAAAGTGAGTGAAAGTGCAGGATGGTCAAGATGACGGCAAGGAGAATCAAGAAAAAAAGAGAGTGAAGAGTGCAGGATGGTCAAGATGACGGCAAGGAGAATCAAGAAAAAAGTGAGTGAAAGTGCAGGATGGTCAAGATGACGGCAAGGAGAATCAAGAAAAAAGATGAGTGAAAGTGCAGGGATGGTCAAGATGACGGCAAGGAGAATCAAGAAAAAAGTGAGTGAAAGTGCAGGATGGTCAATGATGACGGCAAGGAGAATCAAGAAAAAAGAGAGTGAAAGTGCAGGATGGTCATGATGACGGCAAGGAGAATCAAGAAAAAAGTGAGTGAAAGTGCAGGATGGTCAAGATGACGGCAAGGAGAATCAAGAAAAAAGAGAGTGAAAGTGCAGGATGGTCATGATGACGGCAAGGAGAATCAAGAAAAAGTGAGTGAAAGTGCAGGATGGTCATGATGACGGCAAGGAGAATCAAGAAAAAAAAGAGTGAAAGTGCAGATGGTCATGACGGCAAGAGAATCAAGAAAAAAAGTGAAATGCAAGTCATGATGACGGCAAGGAGAATCAAGAAAAAAGTGAGTGAAAGTGCAGGATGGTCATGATGACGGCAAGGAGAATCAAGAAAAAAGAGAGTGAAAGTGCAGGATGGTCAAGATGACGGCAAGGAGAATCAAGAAAAAAAGTGAGTGAAAGTGCAGGATGGTCAATATGACGGCAAGGAGAATCAAGAAAAAAGTGAGTGAAAGTGCAGGATGGTCAAGATGACGGCAAGGAGAATCAAGAAAAAAGTGAGTGAAAGTGCAGGATGTCAAGATGACGCAAGGAGAATCAAGAAAAAAGAGAGTGAAAGTGCAGGATGGTCATTAGGACGGCAAGGAGAATCAAGAAAAAAGTGAGTGAAAGTGCAGGATGGTCAAGATGACGGCAAGGAGAATCAAGAAAAAAATGAGTGAAAGTGCAGGATGTCAAGATGACGGCAAGGAGAATCAAGAAAAAGTGAGTGAAAGTGCAGGATGGTCATGATGACGGCAAGGAGAATCAAGAAAAAAGTGAGTGAAAGTGCAGGATGGTCAAGATGACGGCAAGGAGAATCAAGAAAAAAGGAGTGAAAGTGCAGGATGGTCAAGATGACGGCAAGGAGAATCAAGAAAAAAGTGAGTGAAAGTGCAGGATGGTCATGATGACGGCAAGGAGAATCAAGAAAAAAATGAGTGAAAGTGCAGGATGGTCAAGATGACGGCAAGGAGAATCAAGAAAAAAGTGAGTGAAAGTGCAGGATGGTCATGATGACGGCAAGGAGAATCAAGAAAAAAGTGAGTGAAAGTGCAGGATGGTCAAGATGACGGCAAGGAGAATCAAGAAAAAAAGTAAAAAATCAAGATAGCAAAAAAAAAAAAAAGTGAGTGAAAGTGCAGGATGTTCAAGATGACGGCAAGGAGAATCAAGAAAAAAAGTGAAAGTGAAAGTGCAGGATGGTCATTAGGACGGCAAGGAGAATCAAGAAAAAAGAGAGTGAAAGTGCAGGATGTCAAGATGACGGCAAGGAGAATCAAGAAAAAAGTGAGTGAAAGTGCAGGATGTCATAGCAGAGATGAACGGCAAAGGAGAATTCAAGAGAAAAAAAGTGAGTGAAAGTGCAGGATGGTCATGATGACGGCAAGGAGAATCAAGAAAAAAGTGAGTGAAAGTGCAGGATGGTCAAGATGACGGCAAGGAGAATCAAGAAAAAAGAGAGTGAAAGTGCAGGATGGTCATGATGACGGCAAGGAGAATCAAGAAAAAAGTGAGTGAAAGTGCAGGATGGTCATTAGGACGGCAAGGAGAATCAAGAAAAAAGAGAGTGAAAGTGCAGGATGGTCATGATGACGGCAAGGAGAATCAAGAAAAAAGTGAGTGAAAGTGCAGGATGGTCAAGATGACGGCAAGGAGAATCAAGAAAAAAAAGTGAGTGAAAGTGCAGGATTGGTCAAGATGACGGCAAGGAGAATCAAGAAAAAAGTAGAGTGAAAGTGCAGGATGGTCATAGATGACGGCAAGGAGAATCAAGAAAAAAGAGAGTGAAAGTGCAGGATGTCATGATGACGGCAAGGAGAATCAAGAAAAAAGTGAGTGAAAGTGCAGGATGGTCATGATGACGGCAAGGAGAATCAAGAAAAAAGTGAGTGAAAGTGCAGGATGGTCAAGGACGCAAGGAGAATCAAGAAAAAAGAGAGTGAAAGTGCAGGATGGTCAAGATGACGGCAAGGAGAATCAAGAAAAAAAGTGAAGCTGGAAGGAGTCGAAAGATGCAGGATGGTCATGATGACGGCAAGGAGAATCAAGAAAAAAGATGAGTGAAAGTGCAGGATGGTCATGATGACGGCAAGGAGAATCAAGAAAAAATGAGTGAAAGGCAGGATGGTCAGATGACGGCAAGGAGAATCAAGAAAAAAGGAGTGAAAGTGCAGGATGGTCATGATGACGGCAAGGAGAATCAAGAAAAAAAGTGAGTGAAAGTGCAGGATGGTCAAGATGACGGCAAGGAGAATCAAGAAAAAAAGTGAGTGAAAGGAATGTCAGAAGGCAAGAGAATCAAGAAAAAAAGTGAGTGAAAGTGCAGGATGGTCAAGATGACGGCAAGGAGAATCAAGAAAAAAAGTGAGTGAAAGTGCAGGATGGTCAAGATGACGGCAAGGAGAATCAAGAAAAAAGTGAGTGAAAGTGCAGATGGTCATGATGACGGCAAGGAGAATCAAGAAAAAAGTGAGTGAAAGTGCAGGATGGAAAGAAAAAAAAAAAAAAAAAAAAAAAAAAAATGGTCATGATGACGGCAAGGAGAATCAAGAAAAAAGTGAGTGAAAGTGCAGGATGGTCAAGATGACGGCAAGGAGAATCAAGAAAAAAGTGAGTGAAAGTGCAGGATGGTCATGATGACGGCAAGGAGAATCAAGAAAAAAAGTGAGTGAAAGTGCAGGATGGTCAAGATGACGGCAAGGAGAATCAAGAAAAAAGAGAGTGAAAGTGCAGGATGGTCATTAGGACGGCAAGGAGAATCAAGAAAAAAGAGAGTGAAAGTGCAGGATGGTCAAGATGACGGCAAGGAGAATGAAGAAAAAAGTGAGTGAAAGTGCAGGATGGTCAAGATGACGGCAAGGAGAATCAAGAAAAAAGTGAGTGAAAGTGCAGGATGGTCCTTAGGACGGCAAGGAGAATCAAGAAAAAAGAGAGTGAAAGTGCAGGATGGTCATGATGACGGCAAGGAGAATCAAGAAAGTGAGTGAAAGTGCAGGATGGTCATGATGACGGCAAGGAGAATCAAGAAAGTGAGTGAAAGTGCAGGATGGTCATGATGACGGCAAGGAGAATCAAGAAAAAAATGAGTGAAAGCGCAGGATGGTCAAGATGACGGCAAGGAGAATCAAGAAAAAAGTGAGTGAAAGTGCAGGATGGTCATGATGACGGCAAGGAGAATCAAGAAAAAAGTGAGTGAAAGTGCAGGATGGTCAAGATGACGGCAAGGAGAATGAAGAAAAAAAGTGAGTGAAAGTGCAGGATGGTCATGATGACGGC
This sequence comes from Drosophila athabasca, assembly GCA_008121215.1. Classification (NCBI taxonomy): domain Eukaryota; kingdom Metazoa; phylum Arthropoda; class Insecta; order Diptera; family Drosophilidae; genus Drosophila; species Drosophila athabasca. Next base: position 1,361,266 of record VMQQ01000019.1, on the reverse strand, counting down.
AAGGAGAATCAAGAAAAAAAGTGAGTGAAAGTGCAGGATGGTCAAGATGACGGCAAGGAGAATGAAGAAAAAAAGTGAGTGAAAGCGCAGGATGGTCAAGATGACGGCAAGAGAATCAAGAAAAAAGAGAGTGAAAGTGCAGGATGGTCATGATGACGGCAAGGAGAATCAAGAAAAAAGTGAGTGAAAGTGCAGGATGGTCAAGATGACGGCAAGGAGAATCAAGAAAAAAGTGAGTGAAAGTGCAGGATGGTCATTAGGACGGCAAGGAGAATCAAGAAAAAAGAGAGTGAAAGTGCAGGATGGTCATTGTGACGGCAAGGAGAATCAAGAAAAAAATGAGTGAAAGCGCAGGATGGTCAAGATGACGGCAAGGAGAATCAAGAAAAAAGTGAGTGAAAGTGCAGGATGGTCATTAGGACGGCAAGGAGAATCAAGAAAAAAGAGAGTGAAAGTGCAGGATGGTCAAGATGACGGCAAGGAGAATCAGGAAAAAAGTGAGTGAAAGTGCAGGATGGTCAAGATGACGGCAAGGAGAATCAAGAAAAAAGTGAGTGAGAGTGCAGGATGGTCATGATGACGGCAAGGAGAATCAAGAAAAAAATGAGTGAAAGCGCAGGATGGTCAAGATGACGGCAAGGAGAATCAAGAAAAAAGTGAGTGAGAGTGCAGGATGGTCAAGATGACGGCAAGGAGAATCAAGAAAAAAGTGAGTGAAAGTGCAGGATGGTCATTAGGACGGCAAGGAGAATCAAGAAAAAAGAGAGTGAAAGTGCAGGATGGTCAAGATGACGGCAAGGAGAATGAAGAAAAAAGTGAGTGAAAGTGCAGGATGGTCAAGATGACGGCAAGGAGAATCAAGAAAAAAGTGAGTGAAAGTGCAGGATGGTCATTAGGACGGCAAGGAGAATCAAGAAAAAAGAGAGTGAAAGTGCAGGATGGTCATGATGACGGCAAGGAGAATCAAGAAAAAAATGAGTGAAAGCGCAGGATGGTCAAGATGACGGCAAGGAGAATCAAGAAAAAAGTGAGTGAGAGTGCAGGATGGTCATGATGACGGCAAGGAGAATCAAGAAAAAAATGAGTGAAAGCGCAGGATGGTCAAGATGACGGCAAGGAGAATCAAGAAAAAAGAGAGTGAAAGTGCAGGATGGTCATGATGACGGCAAGGAGAATCAAGAAAAAAATGAGTGAAAGCGCAGGATGGTCAAGATGACGGAAAGGAGAATCAAGAAAAAAGTGAGTGAGAGTGCAGGATGGTCAAGATGACGGCAAGGAGAATCAAGAAAAAAGTGAGTGAAAGTGCAGGATGGTCATTAGGACGGCAAGGAGAATCAAGAAAAAAGAGAGTGAAAGTGCAGGATGGTCAAGATGACGGCAAGGAGAATGAAGAAAAAAGTGAGTGAAAGTGCAGGATGGTCAAGATGACGGCAAGGAGAATCAAGAAAAAAGTGAGTGAAAGTGCAGGATGGTCATTAGGACGGCAAGGAGAATCAAGAAAAAAGAGAGTGAAAGTGCAGGATGGTCATGATGACGGCAAGGAGAATCAAGAAAGTGAGTGAAAGTGCATGATGGTCATGATGACGGCAAGGAGAATCAAGAAAGTGAGTGAAAGTGCAGGATGGTCATGATGACGGCAAGGAGAATCAAGAAAAAAATGAGTGAAAGCGCAGGATGGTCAAGATGACGGCAAGGAGAATCAAGAAAAAAGTGAGTGAGAGTGCAGGATGGTCAAGATGACGGCAAGGAGAATCAAGAAAAAAGTGAGTGAAAGTGCAGGATGGTCATTAGGACGGCAAGGAGAATCAAGAAAAAAGAGAGTGAAAGTGCAGGATGGTCATGATGACGGCAAGGAGAATCAAGAAAGTGAGTGAAAGTGCATGATGGTCATGATGACGGCAAGGAGAATCAAGAAAGTGAGTGAAAGTGCAGGATGGTCATGATGACGGCAAGGAGAATCAAGAAAAAAATGAGTGAAAGCGCAGGATGGTCAAGATGACGGCAAGGAGAATCAAGAAAAAAGTGAGTGAGAGTGCAGGATGGTCAAGATGACGGCAAGGAGAATCAAGAATAAAGTGAGTGAAAGTGCAGGATGGTCAAGATGACGGCAAGGAGAATCAAGAATAAAGTGAGTGAGAGTGCAGGATGGTCAAGATGACGGCAAGGAGAATCAAGAATAAAGTGAGTGAGAGTGCAGGATGGTCAAGATGACGGCAAGGAGAATCAAGAAAAAAATGAGTGAAAGCGCAGGATGGTCAAGATGACGGAAAGGAGAATCAAGAAAAAAGTGAGTGAGAGTGCAGGATGGTCAAGATGACGGCAAGGAGAATCAAGAAAAAAGTGAGTGAAAGTGCAGGATGGTCATTAGGACGGCAAGGAGAATCAAGAAAAAAGAGAGTGAAAGTGCAGGATGGTCAAGATGACGGCAAGGAGAATGAAGAAAAAAGTGAGTGAAAGTGCAGGATGGTCAAGATGACGGCAAGGAGAATCAAGAAAAAAGTGAGTGAAAGTGCAGGATGGTCATTAGGACGGCAAGGAGAATCAAGAAAAAAGAGAGTGAAAGTGCAGGATGGTCATGATGACGGCAAGGAGAATCAAGAAAGTGAGTGAAAGTGCATGATGGTCATGATGACGGCAAGGAGAATCAAGAAAGTGAGTGAAAGTGCAGGATGGTCATGATGACGGCAAGGAGAATCAAGAAAAAAATGAGTGAAAGCGCAGGATGGTCAAGATGACGGCAAGGAGAATCAAGAAAAAAGTGAGTGAGAGTGCAGGATGGTCAAGATGACGGCAAGGAGAATGAAGAAAAAAGTGAGTGAAAGCGCAGGATGGTCAAGATGACGGCAAGGAGAATCAAGAAAAAAGTGAGTGAAAGTGCAGGATGGTCAAGATGACGGCAAGGAGAATCAAGAAAAAAGTGAGTGAAAGTGCAGGATGGTCATTAGGACGGCAAGGAGAATCAAGAAAAAAGAGAGTGAAAGTGCAGGATGGTCATGATGACGGCAAGGAGAATCAAGAAAAAAATGAGTGAAAGCGCAGGATGGTCAAGATGACGGCAAGGAGAATCAAGAAAAAAGTGAGTGAAAGTGCAGGATGATTCTTAAACGAGACGATTTCTAAATGTGGCAGTTAATGGTAGAATTTGTAGTAGTAGATGCATGTGTAGTATTTTGCAAGTTTTAGAAATCCCATTGAACCACAAATGGTATCCGCTGGATACAGGACATATTGTATTCGCTGGATACTGGAATTGAAATGTTACCCCTCTAGACGATTCTTAAATGTGGCAGTTAATATTGTGAGTGAAAGTGCGAGTGAAAATGAAAAAGCAAACACAATGTGATAAGAAGCGGCAAGAAGTAGAAGGCGCAGGCCTAAATGTAAATTATTTTTCTAATCAAATTATTATACCAAATAATAATAAATAAATCTAAATTATAACAAGTGAATTGAAATAAATGAATAGTTAACAAATTTAAATAAATAAATAATAAAATAATTATAAATAAATCGAAATAATTAAATGAAAAATAACTAAATTGAAATGCAAAGTGAAACCACCCAAACAATATGTGGATAAAATGTGAATGAAAGTGCGAGTGTAAAATACAAATTTGTACTATAAGGAGCGGCAAGGCGTACAAGGCGACACGCAGTGCCAGGTGTATGTGATCATTTTATTTTTTTAAAAACAGATAAATAGTAAAATGAAATAAATAAAATAAATATATTGATATAAATATTTACTTATAAATAAATTGAAATAAATGAATAATTACTTGAATAATACATAAATTGAAATAATATGTGAAAAGTGTAGGAATTACAAAGGCAATCTAAATGCTTGTGGTGAGTGAAAGTGCGAGTGAGCGGAGTAGAGCGGCAAGACCTAGAAGGCGGCAAGGAATACACAGCGAAACGCAGGGCAAGGTGTACATACATATGTATGTACATATGTACAGCTGTGAAAAAAATAATAGCACCACCACCACAAGCAATTTTTAAATAGTTGCCAAACTCACATTTTTAACTTTAAGGAAACTTTAAGCACATTTTTAGAAAGGGAAGACTATTATAAACATATGAATATAAAAAAAATCTTCTTCCTTTTTAACGTTTTTAAGTTATTTAAGAAAATTCCTTGAAAGTGATCAAATTAGGCAAAAAAAATAATAGCTCCACTTTTCAAAAATTTAATTAAAAACAAAATAATGACCAAAAAGTAACGAATTCCTTAATTAACTATTTTGAACTATTATTACCAAATCTATAATTATCATTTAACATTTGGTAAAATGTCGTTTATTGGCAATAACAGCTGCGTAGCGTCTTGGCATGGAATCAATCAAGTCCTGGCATCGTTTTAGGACCAGGACTCTTTAATTTATACCCAAAGTGATTCGATAGTGGCTGGATTGGAAGTAGCAACCGGCTTCTTGACGTAGGGCCACAGATTTTTGATGGGATCAGGTCAGGTGACTGAGCAGGCCACTCCAAAACGTTCACACAGTTTGCCATAACACATTCCTTTGTTTTCTTGTTGGTGTGTTTGGAGTCACAGTTCTGTTAAAAGACCCATACGAATGGACTTTCATATTCTGCAAAGGGTAGCATTACTGTCTCCACGATATTCACCTACACGTGCTATTCCATGATGGTTTTTATCCAACCTAGTGTACCTACTCCATAGTGGAAAAAGCAGTCCCATACCATTACACTATACCCTCCATACTTATCGGTTTTTGTGGTGTACTAAAGTTTGTATTCTACTTTCCTTGGACCTCTAACGTATGATCGAGATACTTTTCCACCAAACATAGCCACTTTGGACTCATCTGACCATAGAATATTCGTCCATTGTTGGGATGTCCGATTTGCTTGAACACTGCCTAACCTCATGTGCTTAGTAATATGTGTCGCGTTTAAAAGTGGTATCTTTCTTGGGCTGCAGACTTTTTGGCTAAGATATGTACCAACTTTTTGATCCATCGCATTTATTTTAAGCTCTTCTTTAAGCTCGGTAGCTGACTTAAAGGGAACCTTCTTGCTCTGACGAATCCGTCTTTTGCTATGAAGAGGGGTCATAGATCGTTTTCGTCCGCGTGTTTTAGCCTTTTCTTCATAGATTAAGACGTTTTAAATCATTTTATTGGAGTATCATACCAATCGACCAACTTTTCTGTACGTTTTTCCGTTTAATATCAGTTTTTTGGTCAGATCTCTCATCTCCGCAGTGCAGTGCTTTCCACGTCCCATTGTAATGATTATTATTAACTTTTATGACAGAAACAATGAAATCTTAGTCAAAACGAATGAATACATGCCTTTTACAAAGACAATTTTGAGAAATACAGAAGCTTCACTAAGAAAAGTGCTAGTGGTGCTATTTTTTTTTCGCCATTTTTTGGGTATTTTTTCTTAAAACAAAATAACCCACAAACACAAAAACCCCATTGCAATAGCCGCTCTTAGATTCTCTAGGAAAAGCTGCGCTCTTAATTGTTTGCCCTGCTTCAGGGCATTACCTGCAGTGAAGAGAGGGGATCAAATTTAACTCTTCACTTTAAAATATTAGTTCTATGGTCTGACTTACGTCATCCACGCACTCGCCGTCTCCCATTCCCACCCATGTAAAGAATTGGCAGGCAACAACAACAGCGATGCATACGCCAACGCCAACGCCAAAAAACAATTACAAATACTTTCTACAATGTATAAGCCTAGGCCGCTACTGCTCTCTTAACTTTTGCCCCCGCTTTAGAGCATTATACCCGCACCACATGCTGTAGGAGGAAAGCATCAAATATAAGAAATATTCAAATTATTACAAATTTTCGTGGCTTATCTCCCCCTCCCCATACAGAGCACAAACCAAAACAACAACAACACACACAAATCCCTATTGCAAAAAGCCGCTTTCAGATTATTTCAGCAAAGGTGCGCTCTTAATTGTCTGCCCTGCACTACCCGCAGTGAAGAGAGGGAACCAAATATAACTCTTCACATTAAAATATTTGTTCTATGGTCAAGCTTCCATTCCACCTATGTATGTACATATGTAAAAGCATTGACAGGCAGCAACAACAACGACGCGTACGCCAAAGCAAAAAAACAATTACAAGAACTCACATAATGCAAAAGCAAAGATGCTCTTACTGAAGCGCCCCCACTTCAGGGCATTGTACTGTCCCCACATGCAGTAGGAAAAGAGAATCAAATAAAAGAACTATTCAAATTGTTACAGTTTTTTGTCGCTCGTTTCCCATCTCCCCCCGCCCCAAACAGATAAGAAGCCAAAGCAACAACAGCAAACACAAATCCCTATTGCAAAAAGCCGCCTTCAGATTATTTCAGCAAAGGTGCGCTCTTAGTTGTCTGCCCTGCATTACCTGCAATGAAGAGATGGATCAAATATACATAGCTATTCACATTAAAATATTTTTTCTATGGTCAAGTTGACTTATGTACATCATCCACGCATTTTCCGTCTCCCATTCCACCCATGCAAGCAACAACAACAACAATGCATACGCCAAAAACAAAATAACGCAATAATTAAAATCACCCTTACAATGCATAAGCATAGGAAGAGAGCATCAAAGAGAAGAACTCTTTAAAGTAATCTACATTTTCTATGTACTCTTCGTCTCCCTCTTCGCTTCTAGAGCGTAAGCCAAATACAGGAAATAGATGTATTTAGCGCAATGCAAATCTCTGCTGATTTAACAGTTAACTATCATAGAAAGAATAAATTCGTTGCTGCCGATACAGAGGCATGGTAATTTAGCAGCGAGCTAATAGCAAAAGATAAACTGAGTAAGAGAGCGAGAGCGAGCCCTTGAACTATAGGTACATTCGTTAGCTGTGATCACCGGCACCCAAGGCATACTTAACAAGGTAGCCGCACTCGCTCTCTCGCCCTCTCTTTTACTTCTTAAATTTCAGTCTGCCCAAGGTATACTAAGTATGCTTAGTATACCTTGAGTATACCTTGAGCCTGCCTAGCAGCAGTTCTGAGCGACGATTCTCTCCGCGGACGATTTTCTCTTGTTCTGTTTCTTCTTCACTGAAATAAGAAGTAAAGCTCTCTCAGTGCGGCTACCTTGTTAAGTATGCGTCGCTGCAGCTGCATTCTGATTAGAGCTCTCAGTCTCCCCCCCAACCATCATTGCAAGCGGTCAAAGCGGTCATTAAAACGGAAAATCAAATCGTGTGTTTACCGACGGCAAATCGCGCGCCGGCCAAAATGTGAATTTTTTATTTTTATTTTATTTTATTGTTCAGTGTGTTAAGTTATACGATCATTGCAAGCGATCCTAAAAACGGAAAATCAAATCGTGTGTTTACCGACGGCGAATCGCGCGCCGGCCAAAATGTGAATTTTTTATTTTTATTTTATTTTATTTTATTGTTCAGTGTGTTAAATTATGCGATCATTGCAAGCGGTCATAAAAAAGGAAAATCAAATCGTGTGTTTCCCGACGGCGAATCGCGACGGCGACGCCCAAATGTAAATTATTTTTCTAACCAAATTATAATACCAAATAATAATAAATAAATCTAAATTATAACAAGTGAATTGAAATAAATGAATAGTTAACAAATTTAAATAAATAAATAATAAAATAATTATAAATAAATCGAAATAAATAAATGAAAAATAACTAAATTGAAATGCAAAGTGAAACCACCCAAACAATATGTGGATAAAATGTGAATGAAAGTGCGAGTGTAAAATACAAATTTGTACTATAAGGAGCGGCAAGGCGTACAAGGCGACACGCAGTGCCAGGTGTATGTGATCATTTTATTTTTTTAAAAACAGATAAATAGTAAAATGAAATAAATAAAATAAATATATTGATATAAATATTTACTTATAAATAAATTGAAATAAATGAATAATTACTTGAATAATACATAAATTGAAATAATATGTGAAAAGTGTAGGAATTACAAAGGCAATCTAAATGCTTGTGGTGAGTGAAAGTGCGAGTGAGCGGAGTAGAGCGGCAAGACCTAGAAGGCGGCAAGGAATACACAGCGAAACGCAGTGCAAGGTGTACATATACATATATGTACATATGTGATAATTAATTTTTGATTTTTTTTTATGTGTGTTTTTGTGTTTATGTGTGCAAACGACAAACATCAAACTACAACAATGCAAGTAATATGTAATGCAAGTAATGCAATAGCAAGTAATATTCAACGCTTCTCTTTATAATTATGGGATCAGGTGAGTCTCTCTGTTTTGGTTTACTCCTTATACTGTTTCTTCATTCGATTGCCTTTCACATATTTTCTTATTTTATTTATTTATTTAGCCTTCTATATTTATTTATTTATTATCTTTTTATCTTATACATACACATATACATATTATATTATCTCCTCCTTGCACTCCTTTTTCATTTAAAGGCTTTTTTTTTTGTTTTTTAACAGTGCATTTCTTCTGGTATGATACGTTATTGTTTCAGGCGGGGTCGGGTCGGATATTTGTCTTGGTCTATATGTAAGGTGCAACATCATAGGAGTTCTATACAATTCTTAAAAGCTTCACTTTCACGTACTGGGGGGCTCTTTTTCAGGTTTAATTTACCCGTAGTACTTGGTGTTTTATTAAGCGTAATACTTCCCAATTGAAATGCGGCAGCGCCCCTCGGTCGGTTGGCCGGGATCCGGGGCTGCGTTCTTGCCTGGGATCCGCGCGTAACAGCCATCTGCTGGTGTCGCTTGGGCCTCTTGATGGTGCAGTCATTGCACATCAACGTCCTAAAGAACCACAATAGCCACAAATGGTATCCGCTGGATACAGGACATATTGTATTCGCTGGATACTGGAACTGAATCTAGACGATTCTTAAATGGGGCAGTTAATGGAAGAACTTGCAGTAGTAGATGTATGTGTAGAGATGTCTTAGTCTTTCCTATGAAAGGTTCTGGAACTCCCTAAGAATGTCTTTGTTAGAAATAAAACAACCTTTTTGAATTTTTTACACATTTAAAGATACATTTAAAATGTTTCTAGGGTTTATTTGACTAGTTCCATTGCATAAACAGTAATACAAGATTCATTTATGGTTTGGTTTTCCACTATCCACGATTTTAAAATTGTTTTTAGCCTTGCGCCGAACTCTGCGCGCGATGCGTCGGATGATGGGACTTGATGGGTGGATGGGTGGGCCCCCAACCCGACGGTAGAACTGACAGTTTGGGTTTGAAGAAATTTGGTGTTTAGTCAGAAGGCCCTTAGGATGGGGCCAACTTGAAAAAGGTGTGAGCTTTCTTCGCCCCCAAACATGGGTAGCCAGCTCACAGTTGGATCCGGGGCCGCCGCGCCGCACCGCACCGCACCGCGCTGCATCGTCGAGCTCTGTAAAGTTGTTGTGGGAGGGATGGGGGGTGGGGAGGGGGAGGCTAAGGGTAAGGGTAATACAATAATTGTTAATTAACTTTAGTTGTTTTTTAAGCATAGTTCACACGAAAAGTTGAAAACATTTACACTTATGTACATACATACATGCATACACATTTAACAGACACATACATCCAAACACTTAATAAACATTTATATATGTATATATGTAGAATATGTGGTAATAGTAATATTTAGCAAACATTCCAGGACACCTCCACTACACGGAGTCTGCCCCGGTACTATGTAAGTGTGTGTGTTTATGTATGTTTCGAGACTCTTTTAGCCATGGTTTGTCGTTTTGTTTTGTTTTGATCATCTTTGTCGATTGGTTGTTGTTGTAGTTTTTGTTGTTGATTACATTAAAATAAGGGTCACAAAATGTTGTTTTACAAATAGTAAATTGGTGTTTGTTCTTCTTTTCCTTTTTCTGTATCGCGTATCTTTATATTCATATCTAATCCGTTTCGTAGTCGTCAACATGGTGGAGGGGAAGGGGTAGGGGTAGGGGGTTGTACTGTAGTGTAATTGTTATTATTTCGGAACTTAGAACCTCCTCAGGGCCAGGGTTCGCTTCAAGTAGAGACAAATGGCCCGGTGTATCAGCTCGTACTGCTCCGAGTTCTGGACCATGCCGCCGCGCTGCAAGCGTAGATTGCACACAATGCCCAGCACGTCCACAAAGATGTCTGGCATCTTGGGTAGCTTGTCGAAGGTGGGCGGCTCCTGGTGGTCAATTATCTGCCGTATATGCCGTATGGTGTTGCATGTGAAGCTGCTGTCGCTGTCATCGTGACTCCCCTCCATGTTGTCGTCAAACTCTGCCGCAGACAGAGCTTTGGTTAGCATACCGGTGAGGGAGTAGGCCAGCGACTGACGCAACTGCCGCACAGCATTCAATATGGCCGTGAAGCAGCCAGTCCGCCCGATGCCAGCCGAGCAGTGGATAATGGGCAAGGGCTGCACGGCATTGAAAATGTCCTGCTCATAGATGTCCAGACGCTGAGCCGTCAGATGGGCATTGCGCACGCTTCGACTCTCGTCGTAGTTATCGAACTCCGATTCGCATTTGCCCAGATTCAGGACATGCAGACAGGTGTCCAGCAGCGTATTGATGTCCCGCGGCGAGTGGTGATCGGGCCAGTCCGGATACCAGTAGTGATAGCAGCATATCTTTTGCAGGTGATAGCTTGCCGTCTGGGGCACATGGATGCAGTAGAGCAGCACAAACTTTCGCACCGAGTATCCGTTTCGTCGCACAATGCCCACGTTCTTCACCAGAAAGAAATTGCTCTGCGCCGGCAGACTCTCCAGCAGTTCGCTGTCCAGCGTCACCTTCAACGACTCGACGCCAATGTGCAGATGGCTCAAATCTTCGAGCTCATTGATTGACGGTGGCGGCGGCGGAGGTGCCACCGCAGTGTCCGCAACTGATATGGGCACCAGGTGCTGATCAAAGTATTCCCGGGCAGCCGCACTCAGCCGGAACACCTCGCACTTGGCGGCCACAGCGAATATCTCATTGAGATCGATGGGAAAGTAAATGGCGCACTTCTGCCGATTCGCCTCCGTAAAGTTGGTCAGCATGACGATCTTCTGAAAGTACTGCTGCAATATCTTCGACCTCTCCATGTGCGGACTGCTGCTGCTGCCCCCGTCCACGCACCGGCGGATGTAGCGCTGCGTGTTCTGGTAGACCATCAGCCAGAACTCGAAGATGGTGTTCGGCAGCGGGCCTTGGGTGGCCACATAGCACTTGGACACGTAATCGGGTCCCTGCAAGAGAAAAACCACAATAATTTGGATACTTATGGGAAGATGGGGCTCACCTTGATGTAATTGGCGTTAATGTAGGGCGCATCCTCGTTAGCGGACGCAGAGATGGTTTTCTCCAGCTCCAGCTCCTGATCCTCCAGGCTGATGAGCTCGCTGGCCTCTGGCTCGAGCAGCACACGGGAATGCTCGTTGGGCAATATCGTCTTGTAGCGATTTTTCGTCTGAGAGCCAAAGACCATGGGCTTCTCCTGATGGTTGAGCGGCAGATCCCAGAACTCTTTGTGCAGATCGCAGAAGATGCGCTTCTGCTCGGCCTCCTCCAGTTGCGGCATCGACTGCACAATCTGCTTGACCACCGCCTGATAGCAGGCGAGCAGCTCGCTATCCTCGGAGCTGGGCGGCAGCTGATTCGTGGGCGTCTCCATCTCTGCATCGCGGCCATTCGAGCCCAAAACCGGCGGCTGTTCAATGATGTTCTTGTTGGTCTTGTAGCTGTGATCGAATACGTGATTCAGGCGGATCAGATCGAACTGGTTCAGTGGATTGGTGGCACTCTGCAGCATCTGGATGCTGGCCAAATAGATCTTGAACTCCTCGCTGGTCGTCTGCGGCGAGAGGGGCCGTGTCATGATGTTGCGCACCGTAGCACCGGCGCAGGTGCAGGCAATGCTCTGCTCGGTACTGGCCGGATCTCCCTGTACCGGATTGGGCTGCAGGTCAGAGGCAGAACCGAAGCACACCTGGCCAAAGAACTGCTTGTTCTGCTTATTGTTGCTGTTCAGATTCTCGGTGCTGAAGAATTTCCTCTGGTGCGAGGCCTGGCTGGAGGCGGCACAGCTGCAGACTGTCACCTTGGGCTGGGCACAGACATCCGGGACGGGCAGTTCGCCGCCACACCCGACACCCAGAATGCTGCCCATATTGAGGGTGAGACTCTGATTGGATCCGCGCCGCTCCAGCAGCCCGCGTTTGGGTGTGGGCACATTCGAACCCGATCCCGAGCCCGTCGAATTGGTTCGCATGCTCAATCTGTTGTACTTCTCGGCATTCAGCATCGCCTGCTGCTGTTGCTGTAGGTCTCCGCACGAGGTGGTGGTGTGTCCCTTCAGTGTGATGCTGTGAGTGGATCCCCGCCTGCGGAACAGGCCCTGACGATTGCCCTGGCTGCTGGAGAGATGTTGGGGGGTCTGCTGCTGACTGGTGCCTGCCAGGTGAGTGGCTCCGCTGGCGGTGCCGCCTCCAACATCCAGGTTGCAGCTGGACTTTGAGTTGAGTATGGAGCCGAGGCTGTAGTTGGAGATGCTGAGGCCGCTGTTCATCAGGTTGCCGCACGAGCTGTGCAGATTGAGCGTGAGGCTGTGGTTGGATCCACGTCGCTGCAGGAGATTCATCGATGAGGTGGACACCGTCGTCTTGGCCTGAAGATTGGGCATGGGTAGATCCATGGACTTTTGCTTGAAGGGCGACTCCTTGGAAGAGGAGGAGGAAACGCCGCCGCCGCCGGAGGAGAACTCCAGGGTGATGCATTCGGGCAAAGTCTTCAGATTGGTACTGGACGAGTGCAGCAGCTGGTTATGCTTGTGGACACCGCGCGGCGCCAGAGTGGCGCCCAGTCCAAACTTTGAGCTGCTGTCCACACTGCAGGCGGACTTCAGCTCGGCGGCACTGCGCTGCGGCGAGTCACTGAGGCTCACTTCCGAGTCCAGGGAGCTCTGGACCGTGCTGCTGCTGCCGTGATATGGATTCTGCTTGCGATGGTACATCAGCCAGTTAGGATTGTCGATGCCGGGGGACTTGCGGCGCGCAGTGCGACGGACATTGTGACCGTCGAGACGGGAGAGCGATGTCGAGTGAATGCTGGCGGAGGAGGTGGGCTGCTGGAGATGTTGGATGTGGATGCCACCGACCAAGGGCTTGTTCTGGGTGTCCGTCATGTCCTCGCAGCTGCCATGAGATTCGGTTGTGTTGTGCACCACAATCGAGAGCTCCGTCTCGTTGGCCGCCGAGTCCAGGGAGCGGGCCTTCTCCTTGGTACTCTTGATGGTGGGCGTCTTTGGTTTGGGCAGCGGCGATACCTGACCACCAGAGTGTTTGATGGGCACATCTGTGATGCGAATGGTGAGATTGTTCTTGTTCTTGCGATTCTTTCGGCCCTCAGCCCTCTGCTGCTCTTGCGGCTCCACACGTGTCAGCTCGGCGGCCAGTGACTCCTTGCCCCTGAATCGCAGCCCCTGGGCCGCTTCCTCAATATGTACTGCATCGATGGGCGCCTCCTGGACGACATGATGATCGATCTCCGGAAAGCGAAAGAAGTTGCCGTTCTTGTAGCCAGCCGAATTGATGATATTCAAGGGGGAGCCATGGCCGGAAAGATTCAGATTGTTAATGGACGACAGGAGCTTTGGTGAATAGGTGAGGCGACTCGCCTCCATGCCGCCGGGCGTCGTGGAGGATTCATCTCTAAATATAATTGTGGGTGAGTTGTGCTCGCTCTTGGACAGATACAGACTATTCTCCAGATCGTCGCCGGACTTTGGAATTGTGTTCTCCTTGTCGGTGATGCCTCCTCCTCCGCCCCTGCTCCTCTGCTCTTCTGTGGTACTGGCAATGTGCGGTGAGCAGGATCGTCGATCGTATAGGGAGAAACGCTTGAACTTTCGATGCAATGTCGGTGACTGCGTGGCGTGTTGCGGCGGTGGATTCGGATGGGCGATGGTGAACTGCTTGGGCGTATAGGGGCGTGCCGAGTCCTCTATATCGTTGTCGGGTGTCTCTGCGGGTAGTGTGGTGGGGGTTTCGATGAAGACGACACCCCCTGGCGATTGCGTTGTTGTTTCGGTTGTGGGCGATGGGAACTCGAAGGAGGTTTGCAAAAATTCCATGGGTGTGTAGTACGGTGTGCTCTTGTTGCTCTCCACATCCTCGACATCAATTGTGGTCGGGTAGGGGGTCGGGGGGTATTCAATTGATGCATTTTCCTTGTTGTTGTTTTTTAACTTGTCCATTATACACACACACACACATACGCAAGTGCAAAAGCAAGGCGCACAAAGTGCGTTCGCTTCGCCCTGTAAGTGCTTGATGCCTCCTCACTCAATAAACATATTTGCCTGCACAAATGCACTTTGGTTAATGCACTTTGTTTGGTTAAAACTAAATCGCCATCATATGAAAATCATTTCTATCATTTTCATCACAACACAACACACATATATGTCAGTGTGACCGCAGATTTGTAGTTTGTCGTGTCGGATTTGAGGGTCAAATACGGTCTGACTAATTGTCAGAAATCCAAAATCCACCCCATTTGCCTAACATACCATGAGGACAGCCCTGTCCTCATGTCATATTATATATAGGTTCGCAGGTGAGGTGAGATAAGGTTCGTATGTGCTTTTAAATTTCTTTTGCTGTTATAAACAATTACCAATTAAACAAATTTTAATTTTCTAGCAATACAAACGCATTAGTATATTTTGGTATATGCCTAAAGGTCAGACGGTCACATCGATTATTAAAATACTTTAAAAATTTGTATATGGGGAAAAATACTAGATACTTGATATGCTTTAACTTGTTTCAGTTAAGTTGGCAGGTTCGTGGTCGTTAATTTAAAAAGTGTCGTGAACTTTAAACATAAAATAATTACATTTTTTGTGCTCTCTGGCTCTGTTTTGCCAATCGGTACATCACCATTTAACCACATGCGTAGTCTGCCCCTCCACAGTCGGCCGTTCAAATTGCTTTACGGTTAGCTGGTTGGTGAAGAGCACACCATAAGCTGGCTTCTGGGTTCGCGGCATCTCATTCCAGTAAGGATCCGCGCACTGAATGGCCAAAATCTGCTGCAGTCTATGAAGATGATATCTGAGATAACTTTCGCTATCGGTAAACTCCGGAGATTTCGTCCTTATAAATGGAACCAAATTGTATATCAATGTATCTTCAGGCTCAAGATCGTTCTCGCTCAAGTTTGTTTCTGTCGACAAGGATTCAGACTGGACATTTTGTAGTTCATTCGGAGGGTCAATCTGTGGCTGCTGGGACTCATTCTGAGTGTCATTCCGTGGCTTCTGGAGCACATCCTGTGGATTACTGTGAGGCTTGTGTGGCGGTTTGTGCTTTTTCTTCGGATTCTTTTGCATTTCTTCGTCGTCTTCAGGGTCGGAAGTGCGGGTCTTTCTATCCCCGGTTGCCATCTTCTTGTCGTATAAAATGACAAGATGCGGCTTGGGCTCCTCCTTGTCGAATATCGAGAACTTTGGATCGACGGTTGCCTTCCTGTTGGCGGCCTTGGGTGCTTTCTGAGGCTTCTTGACCCGTGGCGGTACGGCCGTTTTCATTTTCAGAACTTGTTTACTCGGAATGATGTTCTCGACGGCCGCCGCATAGCTGATTCCTGGCTTGACGTTGGCACTGCCGCCGCCACCGCCACCACAGCTGATGCCGCTGGCTGGCTTGGGAAACGCACTCTCCAGATTCATGTACGCGCCCAGGGGCTTCTGACGCACCGGAACGATGTGGCAAAGATCCATCCTGCTGACCGACTCTTGTGCATCAGAGCCTTCGGTATTCTTGTTTCGGTTGGGGCGGCCCCCATTGCGCTTGGAGAGGGGCGGTGTCGCTGGCGGCTGCGGCACCGGCCACTCCAAGAAACTCAATTTGGAAGCCGCTGGTTTAGTCTTGCGTCCCGCAGGATTTCCCTGAACGGAAAATTCATAAATCCAGTAACAAAAAAAAAATTTGACTTACTGTTGTTTTAATATTCTGTGCGCTCTTTAATGTCATTTTTTTTTCTGGATTCAAAAAAAATTTCAAATCTGTGTTAGCTGTATTCACCGGTGTCTCTCAATACGTTATGAATATTTGCGTAGTAGGGAAAGCCTTTTCGATGTGACATCTCGCCCAAATCAGTATGCTCCGTTATTCGGAACTGTCTATATTTGAGCATAGAAATTCAGAATTCGGTCAGAATCCGTTCTCATATCAAATATAAATTATTCCGAATAAATTCTATTATTTTTCGAATTCTAAAAAAAAAATGTTTGCGGCAGGAATTTTGCGACGTAGACTGGGCCAGTGGGCGTAAGTAGAGACGAGGCGCGTTCTTATTTTTTTAGCAGCGTTTTTTAACCGAAATCTGTAGATTTGGCCCAGTATTCAAGAAGAACTACAGTGAGACGAAAGCCCCCAAAAATATCTACATGTGGGGCGGTGGCCTGGGCAAGTTGCAGGGCGGTCTCAAGGAGGAGGAGTACTTCACCACCGTCAATCAGGCGCTCATTGGAAAGCTGCGCGAAAAGACAGCCGTCGCCGAGTTTCTACCCAGCTGGGATGAGTACCACAAGGTCATTAACAATGACGCTCTCTACAACACATCATTGATGAACAAACACAAGAACGTACGCGAAGAGGCATTTTTCATGTCCGAGGTGGGTTAAGCTAAACATAATACATTCATTTAGAGTCTCCTAATTTCAAATGAAACCGCCACAGACTTCTGACAACTTCAAAATACTTCAAGAACGTAACAAGAAACAGGAGGAGACCACTCTCGAAGACAATGCTGATCTTTTGGCTACCGTAAAAGCCCGCATTGAATAATACACCGTTTTTGTTTAAGATAACATTGTTTGGGTAGAGTGAGCAAAGAAAGCTTTCTTTAGCCTTATCTGAAAGTTCTATGCTCAAATAAAATTGTTAGTTTCTTTAATTTTAAATTGATATTCGATAGGTGTGTTTATTGGGCCCCAACAGGTTGGCAGGCTGGCAGGCTGGCAGCGATACAATTAGTTATCGATAACAGAAACAGCTACGGCGCCCGCGCAAGTTTCACAAATCGTCGCAATATCGTTTGCATAAATCACACGTTATATATAGCTTATAACTATACTATATAGTTGATTTCATTGGTATATAAGAGAAACATGTTTACGTTGCGTCGTCTCAGTCAGAGCTTATACCCAAAGCAAATTCAGTAAGTGTTCCATGAAAAACTTCTAGAAATTGCATAAGAAATATATCTATCTGACCCATTTTCAATCTGCAGACATTTGAAAATGTCACAGATCGGTGAACTCGGTAGCGGTGCAGGCAAGGGCGGTGGCGGCGGTGGCTCCATTCGTGAGGCTGGCGGCTCTTTTGGCAAAATGGAGGCTGCCCGCGAGGAGGAGTTCTTTCATAAACAGGTCGGTGGCGGGGATTGAATCGAGTGGAAGCTGATGCTAATAGCGCTACACTACATTCTACTTTGCAGCAAAAGGAGCAGCTGAAGAACCTAAAGACCAAGACGGAAGCCAAGCCAGAGGCGGCCAAGAAATGAACAATTTTTATTGAAAATCGTTGTTAGAAATATATACTATGTATGTTTAAACTTTAAAGTGGTTTTAGCGCTCTTTGCTTGATTAAATGCCAATCAGCTGTTCGCTCATGCTGGAACCACTCCGCATCCCTGGGTCTGGGTTGCCCTGTCAGTTGTTTACGGATCGCAGTGGGGAGCAAAACAGAAACAGACGACTGATAAGCAAGCGCTGATAAGGCAACCGGAGACCTACAGATGTCCGTTTCTAGGCGGCAGCTGCAGACAGTTCGTACCGGTTTAGACGAGTGTGTGGACAAAGACAAAGCTCGGATGGCGTCGACTATACAAAATAGCCTGAAAGTGGCACTGAGAAAGCGCATGAAGGATGCGCTCAAGTGCCTCGAGCCAGAGGCCATTAAGCGGCAATCGCACGCGGTCACCGCAAAGGTAAAGATCAAGCCCAGGCCCATGATAACGCCGGATAAGCAGACTGCACGACATCTTATCGTTTGCCATTAGGTGCTCCAGAGCGAGGCCTTCCGTCAGGCGCAGCGTGTGAGCATCTACCTGAGCACCAGTGGCGAAGTGGACACCACGGAGCTGCTCAGCGAGATGTTTCGCCTGGAGAAGATGGTGTTTGTGCCCAGCTACGAGGGGGCCAGCATGAAAATGGTGCGCCTACGTGGCATGGAGGAGTACGAGAGCCTGCCCCTGACCAAATGGAACATCAAGCAGCCCGACTTCAAGGAGACTCGCGAAGATGCCATGACCAATGGTGGGTTTACATATTATTTGGAGCCTTTAGAGCTTCTCCCACAATCTCTGATTCGCTTGCAGGTCACGGAATTGATCTGTTTATTGTGCCCGGTGTGGCATTCACCCGCTGCGGTGCTCGCATGGGTCATGGCATGGGCTATTATGACAAATTCCTACGCCAGCACTCTGACAAATATCCCCACAAGAAGATCTCCTTCATGGCCCTGGCCCTCAACGAACAGATTGTCGGCCAGGAGGATCTACCCATGGACAACCATGACGTGCGTTTGCACAGTGTTATATCAGAAAAGTAAACCAAGATCTTTTCGATCTTATATTTGTATAGATCCGAGCTTTTCAGCGAATTGTATAATCAAGATAAACTGACATTTTTAAGGGACTACCCCTATCCTCCAGGAGATCTCTCTTTAAAGTAATGGGGGAAATACAATGAAGCTTAATAATGTATTGCCTGCAATCGAATGATCGCTCTCTAGCTGGGTTTCTCTCCATCCTATCGTAGGTAGGGCGGACGCGAGCGCAGACCACGCCCACGCGATCTGCCACTGTAGTGCGGTGAGGAGTAATGCGTGTCACTGCCGCCAAAGTGCGATTCCGAGCTGGGGCGATACGACCCGCCACCAGACTCTGTCCAGCTGGAGGGAGAACCGATGCGCATCATTTTCTTTTGTCTGTCAAAGTGAAAAAGAAGGACAATTAATGGAGAGCCGAGAATGAGTGAAGTCTAATCCTTACCTAAAGGCAGCCGCTGCCGAGATGCGTGATCCCCTATTGCGGCCCACTCGAGAACCCCTCAGCATCGAGGGTATCTTGTTGTAGCCCGTTGGACCAGTGGGCTGGGCGCCACAGGTCTCCAGGGCCAGGAAGTCATCCACATGCAGCGACGGCGGACGCGAGGTATTTGGCGGACGCGAACGAAAGAGATCACCACGCGAGGGCGGCGGCCGGGCAAAGCCCCGTCCACGAACCGATGAGAGGAACATCTTCTTCTCTGGCCGTCCGGTGGCGGGCTCCACCTCCACACGCCGTGTACGGAAGCATGGCGCTGTTGGGGTCATCTCGCGGTTGGACTGTGGCGAGCCGGAAAGATTCAGCGTGCGCTTCGACTCGCCGGAGGTGGCCAAGTCCGGATTGAGGCAGACATTGGCCAGGTCGGTGAGGTCGCAGGCTATGCGCTCGTAGAGCGGCTCGTTCATGTCCTCGATCATTTCGATGGGCAGCGGCTCCAGCCAGTAGCGAGCCGTAAGCTGCGGATTCTCGGCAGTGGCGCAGTAACGGGTGAAGATCGGCCGTGCGTCGTACTGGGTGACAATACCTTCGGCCTGTGGCAGAAACGGTTCCACGTTCAGGGATCCGGCACTGCTGCTACTGCTACCTCCGGCGGCAGGGTTGGCCCCATCATTTTCGGTCTCCACGGCGGGCGTTTCTATGCTGGCGCTGGCGGTGCCGCTTGCCTCCTGCCTGGAGGCATGCAGGACAATCAGTTGCTTGAGGTCGCACAGTGCCGCCTCATTGGCCACCAGCTTGAACTTTTCCAGCACCCGTAGGATGCGTGCCAGCACCGGCGGCCTGGCCATGTCAATGTCCTGAAACTCCACCAATTGGGCCAGCTCCGTGGCCCCCAGCTTGAGGGTGCGATTCGGCATCGCACACATCGGCGGCGGCGGTTCGATTTGCGTGAGCGAACGGAGCAACAGGATCAGCGACTCGATGTTGGCATGGTACTCCACCGTCTCGTTGTGCAGGATGACGCGCTCCATCCAGGCCTGGAATTCGGTGAGTTTCTGCTTCAGCAGCTGGGCCAAGTGGTAAAATGTGAAGCTGCAGAGAGAGATTCGATATCAGAGATCATTGGTTGGCAGCCTGGCAGAGTACTTACTCGTGTTCCGTGAGGATCACCAGATTGCGCACGGCCAGTATGGATATGCCGTGGGTGACCTCGACGCTGGTTAGATTACTGAACACCGCATCGATGATCCGTGGTATGAGTTCCTTGGGCGGCAGGGCAGCTGAAAGATTCAGTGCAGGCAGAGCCGTCGATTTGTGGGAGATCAGGGAGATGCCCGAGTCCAGGAAGCTGTCGAGGATGCGGTGCACCGCCTCCTGGCAGTTGGTCACCACCTCGTTGAACTCATTGAGGGCCAGCAGCGATTGGAACAGTTCCCAGAACTTGCCGGACAGAATAGAAAGCATGGAGCTCTTCAGCGGCGCAAAGGCGCACAGGCGAGTGGAGAAACGCAGGAGCCGCTCCAGATTGGTGGTGGGAATGCAGTTGGAGGTCTGGTACTCGGTGCACAGCAGTTCTGTGATGGTCTTGGCTATCAGCAGGGTCATGTTGGGGGCCAGATCCGAGAGCTGCATGCAGACGCGCTGCAGCAGCTCAGCCAGCTGCGGGAAGCTGGAGGGAGCCAGGGCCTCGACCAGCTTGGCGATCTGTCCGCTCTGCGGGTGCAGGTGGGCGGACCACAGCTTCCGTTCGATGATCAGTCGCTGCTTGTGCTGTTGCTTCAATTGGTCGCAGAGCGGCTGGGGCATGGGCAGCGGGAGCGGCAGCAGTTCGGCCAGCAGCTTGAGTCCTGTGTTTGAATGATGAGTGGATGAACACTGGATAAATATATATATATTCCACCTTCTTCGGATATCGCAATTTACGAGCAGCATTTGTCCACCTTAACCGCTATCTCTTCCTCGCTATCTGACAAAGATCACATGATAGTTCTTGGTGACTTTAACTTGCCAGGAATTGTTTGGTCTTCGGCAAATGAGTCTAATAGCCTGGTACCCATGGCACGCCATGACTTTGTTGACGGCTTGATTGACCTGTCTCTGTCTCAAGTTAACCATGTTAAAAACTCCTTGGGTCGATTTCTTGATCTGTGCTTTGTAATGGATCCGACCCTAGCGTTGTTAACTCGAGTCCCCCCGCTCTCTATACCTGAAGATGCCTACCATCCTACTTTCGAAGTGTCGCTCGACATAGGACGAACGGTACTGGATCGGTCGGGTAGACTACCCCAATGTGTCCGCTGCTTCCGTAAAGCCGAGTTTACGAAGCTTAATAATCTCATTAGGGATTTTGATTGGTCCGCTTTATATTTGTGCAGTGTTGTTACGACAGGCACAAACATTTTTTATGATGCACTGGACTCACTTTTTGTCTCTTGTGTCCCACTTTCCTGTCCGATTAAATCAAGAAAACCCCCTTGGTTTACCAAGGAGTTATCCCATCTAAAAAACTTAAAATCAAGACGATATAAAAAATTTCAAGAAGTTGGCTCTCCTTCTTCTCTCTCTCATTATGTAATAGCTCGGTCAAACTTTTCAGTTCTTAACGGTCAATGCTATCAGAATTACCTATCTCGATGCAGGATACGTTTTTCTAAGGACCCCAAACAGTTCTACAGCTTCGTAAACAGTAAGCGTAGAACGTCCGCACACCCATCCTCGCTATCCTTCCTTATTACGTCAGCAGATAATGATCAGGCTATTGCCGATCTTTTTGCACGTTTTTTCCAAACTACCTATTCGCAGGACGTTTACTCTGGTCAGCCGTATCCAAACGGTTTACCGAGGTCGAACGGCATTTTCAGTCCTTTGCTAAATGAAAGCTCGTTGCTTCATGATCTACGAACAGTAAAGCCGGTGTTCTCACCGGGTCCGGACGGATTTCCCGGCTGTGTACTCAGGTACTGTGCCGATTCTCTGTGTGGGCCGTTGCTTAAACTGTTCAACCTATCTATAAATTCTTCATGCTTTCCCCAGATATGGAAGGAGTCTTTTATAATTCCTCTCCATAAGAAAGGTAGCAAGTCTGACGCAATGAACTATAGAGGTATATCTAAGTTATCCGTTATTCCTAAAGTGTTTGAGAAAATTTTAACTCCGCACCTGCAGCACCTATGCAGATCACTTATATCTCCATCTCAACATGGATTTATAAGGCGGAGATCAACCACTACAAATTTATTGGAGTTTACCTCCTTTATAATAAAAGGCTTTCAAGGTAATTTGCAGACGGATGTTGTTTACACTGATTTTAGTAAAGCGTTCGATTCTGTAAACCATTCCCTCCTAGCACAAAAGCTCGACCTCCTAGGGTTCCCGCCCAATCTCCTGAGATGGATCTCTAGCTACCTTTGTTCTAGGTCTCAAAGAGTCCTTTTCAAAAACTCCCTGTCCTCACCAGTTATGGTGACTTCGGGTGTACCACAGGGCAGCCATCTAGGCCCCTTACTCTTTACACTCTTTATAAATGACCTGCCTTCTGTATTAACATACTCTCGAGTACTTATGTATGCGGATGATGTTAAGCTCTGTGTCCAGTATAAGGACATTTCTTTTCAATCCAGGTTGCAATCCGATCTCGATAGATTTCAGTCTTGGTGTTGTGCAAATTTATTAAACCTTAACGCTTCAAAATGTAAAGTAATGACTTTTCATCGCTCCAGCGCCTTTCTGGTTCCTTACACCCTTTGTGGTGGTTCCCTTGAGAGAATTACCCGGGTTGATGATCTTGGTGTTCTATTAGATCCCAAGTTAAAGTTTTCAGAACACATTTCTACCATGGTGAATAAGGCCATGGGCGTGCTTGGGTTTATAAAGAGGTGGTCAAAGGAATTTGACGACCCATATAGTATAACAAAGACTCTCTACACCTCTCTGGTTCGTCCGATTTTAGAATACGGCTCTTGTGTATGGTGCCCTCAGTACAACGTACATCGTGACCGTATAGAATCAGTTCAGAAAAACTTTTTACTTTTTGCTCTTCGCGGCCTCAACTGGGATGCAAGTGTGAGACTGCCGTCTTACTCTACTAGATTGCTTTTAATAAACCTTCCAACCTTAGCTAATCGTAGGAAAATGCTTGGTGTGATTTTTGTGCACAACTTGATCAAGGGTGACGTAGATAGCCCTGACCTGCTGAGCCGCATAAACTTCACGATTCCTATTAGAAGCACTAGAAATTATACACCCTTGTTTCTTCCGCTTTGTAGATCGAATTACTCCTTGCATGAACCATTTAGGGTCCTATGCTCGGATTATAATTCCCTCTATCATATTATATCTACCACTAACTCCCTTCCTAGTCTTAAATTACTTATACTCTTATATCTTTCCCGTAATTAGTAATTACTTCGTTTCTTTAGTTAGATTAGTTCTACTTTTCCTCGAACACTAGTCTAACACCTATCTTTCATGCATGCCCGCGATCGGTTCGGTTAACGAGTCGCGCGTTAAGCGGCTGCGCCCCTCGGTCGGTTGGACGGGAGGTGGGCTGCTTTCTTGCCTGGGATCCGCGCGTAACAGCCATCGGCTGGTGTCGCTTGGGCCACTTGATGGTGCAGTCATTGCACATCAACGTCCTAATATAAAAAATAAATTTCACGGAGCAAACACTCACCTGGTATAAAGTGCGCGGGTCCATCGATGTTCTTCAGCACCTCTCGCACCATCAGTGTCCAGAGGGACTTGTGCAGCGACTCTGCATCCTGCTCGTGCGGCTGGGTGTAGGCCAACAGGCTTCTGACCACCTCCAGCTTGCACTGCTCCACCTCTGCGCCGGCCTGGCAGCGGGAGGGGTAGTAGTAGAGCAGATAGTAGACCTTCACCAGATGGTCGATGGCCGTGAGATCCTTGTAGGTGCCGTCGCGGCACAGGATGGCGTACGAGAGCAACTCGCGAAGGATCTGCAGCGTGGGTAGCATGATCTGGCAGCAGTGTACGCCCTGGATGGTCATCAGGGCGGGGGCATGGATGCCGGGCTGCTCAAAGTGCGTGCACAGGCGCTCCATGATCTGCAGCAGCAGCTGCACCCCATCAGCGGCATACAGCTGCAGTGCCACAAACCGATGCTTCAGCTCTTCGGTGCCGGCGGACTTCTGCCGCGGCTTGCTGATGGCCAGAAAGCGGAGGATACGCAGGGCCATGATCAGGTCGCCGGGGAATGTGGTCAGATAGTCGAGGGAGCGACCAATCACCTCCACCAGCGGCATAATGTCGTCGTAGACAAACACATTGATGGCCTCCAGAGGCTTCATGTACACGTACATCTCCTGCAACACAGCTGACACCGAGGGCTCGAAGGTCTCGTGATTCTTGGCCAGCTCCAGTATGACGCCGCCGTGCTCGATGAGGTAGTCCAGCTGCTCGCAGTAGCGTACACAGGCATCCACCATGTCCACCGCATAGCTCAGCACCGGACTCTTGTACTTGGTGCCCGGAGAGCTGAGCAGCTGGCGCTGCGTCTGCAGTCGCTGCTCCTTCTTGATCAGATCCATGAAGATCTTCAGGTTGTTGTTCAGACCCAGAACCTCGACGGTGTGTTGGCGGCCGGAGGGATCGCAGGTCTGCGAGTAGATCGAGTGCATGTGCGTGGCTATCTTAATGGTGTCGTACTCGGGACTGGCGGCTGTGAACGCGATGGCATCCAGATGGTAGCGGGTCTGCACCTTGTAGGCCAACTCGATGCCCAGGCGGGCCAGACGGGGCAGCACGGGTCGAAGAATGGGTTTCCGCACAACTGGCGGGGGCGGCACCTTCGACTCCTCCGCGACACGGATGGCAGCAGCTTTGACATCATCCGGCTTCTGCTCATCACTGGCGTCCATTGGTTTATCCTCCTTTCCCTCTGGCTTTGCCTCCTCGGCCGTGGGCTGGCTGGGCACCTCATCCAACCCGAGGAGTATAGACACGATCATTTGGGTCACAGGAAAGGCGTCGTCCACAAAGTAATCGATGCCCACATGTGACCGGAGGAGCGTGTGCATCAGGTCCAGTGTGCAGAGGAAAGTGGAGGCCGGCACCTCCTTGGGATTGCTCAGGATAACCAGCACGGCCTCGGCGAGCGAGTGCTGGACGAAATATGACTGCAGGGCGTTGCCAAAGCTCCGCTGGGCCGTGGGATCTGTGAGAACCTCGAATTTCTTAGAAACGGGCAGGAAGCGACGTGGCTGCTGGTAACTCAATTGGCTGGCGGTCAGGGCGTCCATGAGCATCTGGAAGGCAAACTCGATTTTCTGGCAGATCTCCAAGCGAGTGGGATCTGGCGTCGTGTCCGGCACTTTGGCATCCTGATCGACAAAGATCTGGCGGCAGCATTGCTGGACACAGGCCAAGGCCTCGTACAAATGCAGCTTTTTGATAATGGCCTGCAGGGCGTATTTGGTTCTGGTCAGCTTGGCCGTCTTCAGGAAGTCCATGACCATCTGATAGCCGTTCGTCTTCGGCGAGAGGAAGTGTTGCACTCCCCGCCGAGTATCCAGCATGGCATAGACCGCCTTGAGCAGCTGGAGCTTAATGGACAGGGCCATGTAGGGCTCCTTGTAGAGGATGAGCACGGCCTCGAACAGATCGAACCCCTGCTCCTGCAGGTGCCCAAAGAGTTGCTCATTGCTGCCCAGTAGCTCGGCCATGCGGGCCCCCAGCTTGATGTGGCGGATCTTGAACGCGGGCTGCGGCTGCATGCAGGCAGCCTGGAAGCTGAGAGCCACCTGCAGGACATTCGCCGCCTGGCGCAGATGCGCATCGTCGTGGCTAAAGAAATGCTGCAGGACAAAGTTGCGCCGCTTGTAGTGCTGCGAGAGGTATCCCAGCTGGTTGTTTAACTGCTCGCCCAAGTAGACAAACTGTTCCCGCTCGTCCGCGCTCAGGCCGTGCTCGTCGCTGAAGGCGGTGACGCTCTCGCAGCGGGTCTGCAGCGACAGCTTCTTGAAGAGCAGCCGCAGCGTTTCCAACTCCTTGCTAAGGTGAGCCGCCATGTCACCTTCGTAGACCAGAAGCGGCCTCTGCCACGGCTCGAAGGCATCGATGGCTGGCGGGGCAACGGCGGCGGCAAACTCCAACTCACGCTCGTACTCGGCCGCCGCAGCCACGTCCTCGGCCTCGTCCTCTTCGTCATCGCCAATGATCTCGTCGTCGCTGAGAATGGGCTCAAATTGTTCCTGGGGCGTGCCAGAGCGCTCTTCGTCATCCCGGTCGCGGTGCAGGGACTCTGACGAGTGCCGATAGCCACGGGAGGCCTGCATTTTGTAGTGGGATCGGGAGTCGTCATCATCGTAGTCCATGGCATCGGGCGATCGCGGTCTGATGGGCGAGTCTATTGATGCTGGGGGGGTTCGTGGCCACTTGTGCTCATCCGCATCCGACCGGGAACGATCGGAGCGCTTGCGACGCGACCGATGGCTGGAGTACTCCGGGGAACGTGACCAATCTCTCGATTGTCTCTCCTTGTCGCGCGAACTGAAATTATAAGTAAAAGAGCCTGTTATTTGTTGACGGTTCGTTTAGGTGTGGACAGCGTCAGAGCATACCATCTAATGTACTCCCTTTCGTTGCTCTCCGAGTGCGTGTGCGTCCGCATGGGGGGCGGTGGCGGCGAGCGGTCCGTGGAATGGGTGGAGCGTCGCAGGCGACGCATCTCCCGCTGCTCCTCGTCGACATGCTGATGGTAATGCTGATGTTCGCGCGACAGCCCGTACTCTATGTCATCGTGCTCGTAATCGCTGACAACAACGGCCTTGTGCGGTACCAGCAGCTCCGTGGGAATCGGCTCCGCCCAGTCATCCTTCAGCACCTCCTCCTGCAGCAGGACATTGTGTGCCTCCGTACTGAGATTGCACATCTCCGGTCCCGCTGGCTCGCAGGGCAGCGTTGGACTGGCTATGGGCTGCGTCACCGAGTTGGTCAGGACGCCGTACACGGCCAGGGTGATGGTGCTGTACCACCCGCGCAGGACGAGTCCATCAGTGGGGATCTTCTCCCGCGAACAGTCCAGGTGGATGCAATCGTTTTGATTGTAGCGCAGCAAGCCCAGGTTCTCGAACGCCGAGGCACCCGGCATTCCCAGGTCGTTGACAAAGAACTCCAGATCGAATTTGGATGGGTTCGTCGCGCCCAGACGAACTCCGCCCGGAAAGTCGGCCTGCACCCGAGCACCTAGCGGAATAATTCTCACTTGCGTGATGAAAACCGGCTTCGGGAACTGCACCAGGTCCAGGTTTATGTCCTAAAGCAAAGTGCGACGTGTGAAAGAAAAGCCGTGTATGCTGGACCCTTTTGTGCTACTCACGGTGATATCTTCGTGGGAGAAGGTGTCGAAGAACAACAGCTCGGCTCCATCGTCGACTTCGGTCATTTTGCTGTCTCGGCTGGTGCGGCAGGTACAATTTTTAACAAGTTTCTTAAATTTATTTTTCGAAAACGAGCGTCAAGTGTGACCGCAACTTAATTAGAGCTGGCAAAACAATCATTTTCGCAAACAACGATGTTTTCCTTACCACTATCGGTTATAATTCATCGATGGCTTCACTTGCCTTCAAACGGAACTATTTCTAAATTTTTGGGACAAGCTAATGCGATAAGCAAGCCATGCGAAATGTCTATAAGCTCGCTAGAATAATTAGCTGGTATTTTGAAAGCACAGTTAGCTCACTTAACCACCAAATGATTAAAATATTTGAAATATATAAGTGCCCACTTTACATAAAAGAGTGTCACCACTAAAGAGAAACAGCTGGCAGCACGGTAAAAGAATATAAGGTGAGGACAGCATGTCAAATGGCTTTTTATGTGAATTACCAAAGCTACCAAGAGAATATTGTCAGAAACTAATAGATATTCGTGCTTGGGAAATTTTCATTGTGAGTGGCCCATAGTTAACCAAATTAAAACAAAGAAATTTCCTTGATCCTGGATTAACGCTTGATAAAAATAACTTAAGGAAGCGGAAGAGAGTTAGGCCACCGCATAACAGGTATCACCTCACCTCACATAATTATACTATGTCTGATAGCAGCAGTAGACATTGAAAACGATTTCAGCTCTGTCCCCCGAGTCCGGAAAAAAAATTGAACGGGTCGGTTCTGTTCGATTGATTGTTTTTCCCTACTTCGCTGAAACAAATTTGCAACACTCAAGAATCGAATGCTTGCTTTACTCTCGATTTGATAAAGTAAAGAAATCGTTGTGTTGTGCCACGGAATACAAGGCGGAAAGTGACGCGTGAATCCTTTGAAGAAGTCAAGAAGTTTGTCAAACAATTTGAATGAGTGTCGTCGTCTTCCTTTGATCTGCCGCGAGTGTACCGACAAACGAAAGAGAGAGAAAGAGATAAGAGTGCGATACCATTATCAATAATCCCCAGAACCCATCATGTCGATCTCGTGCAAATGCTCGAATTTTGTGGCCACCTCGTCGAAGCTGCAGCACAGCCGCTCCTTTGACCAAACGGCGTATCCGTCGTCAATGCCCGGTATCGAAGCTGAACCCGGTGCTGGCCTGTCGACCCGGTTGTTGCAGGTATTTCAGGAAAAGTACCCCAGAGATTGTCAATTCTATGCGGAGTTTATGGATTTCTTCAAGAACGTAAGTGTTGGATCCTAGCAAAATTACTATTACTATCATTCAATCCGAAGTTTTACTATATACGCATCGGTTTTGTGTGTGTTTTCCAGTATTGATTGAGTGGGTAGAATGATAGAGAGCGAGAGAGAGAGAGAGAGTAAGAGAGCATGAGAGCATAGCATAAAAATAAGCAACAACAATGGGCCTATGTTGAATGCGAGTGTGTGTGGTGTATGTGTGTGTGTGTGTGTGTATTATCGTTCTTTATGCTTTGTGTGCCGGCCTCTATGGCTTTTGCTTTTTTCTTTGCTTTGCTGCCTATTCTTAAGGCACGCACAATCGTGCTCATAAACATACCCATACCCATACACACACACACACACACACACACACACGCATACACATGGGATAGAGGCCTAGGCAAATGGAAAGGGAAGAAGAAATAGGGTCATGCCATCCATGGAGAAACATGGATGGTGTGAGGCATGATGGCATCCCTTTTCGACTTTATTTTCTGGTTTTATTTTTGGCAGCAGGCAGGCCCAAGTGCATCTCCTTTGCCGCGCCTTCTCCATGTTCCTTTGGGCCAGCACCTGTTTTGTGCCTGGAACACCCTGTATCCGTGTTCTCTCTTCCAACCTCCTTCCAACCTGATCGACGGTATTTTTAGTTCTCTGCATCAGCAGCTTCTGCTGCTTCTGTTTCGCTTGGGATATTCTGTTTTTGTTGTCTCTTTTATGATTTATGCGCTTTTGCTTTCCGTTTGTCACGCCCTCTATTGTAAGTAATTTGCATAATTTCATACACATTTTCCAGTTACTTCCTTCCCCCCGCACCCCTCAAAGGCGTCGCAAAGGGTGGGCCCCGGGACCGACTGGGCTGTGACGGAGGTTAAGTGAAGTCGGTTCCACATTTTAACATTTGAGGAGAGTTTTGTTCTCCCGTAATTCTATTGTTTATTTGTTGATTTCATTACCAAGCGTGTACGTTTAAAAACCCCGTCAACCCCACCACTTGGATGAAAGTTGATTTTTACCTTAACCCCTCAAAAAAAAAACACTATTATTCATATTTTTGTGTATTTTTCCATTCGATTATTATTCTTCCTCAACAAGCCAGAACCTTTCACTCACTCTCTCTCTCTCTCTCTCTCTCTCTCTCTCTCTCTGTCGTTCTTGCTCTTTGTGTCCACCATCTTGTCCACAATTTTCAAGGTTAAATCTTGCTATCCCCACTTTTTCTCATCTCTTTTATCTCCCACCTTTTCATCCCCGCAAGCAACTTGTCACGTTTTGACAGCCACTGAGCTGATCCCAAGTTTGAGCAGCTCTAGGGCCCACACTCTCCAGAGTGGTTCATTGTGGGAGGAGGAGGAGACCGTTCGTTCTGTTCAAGCATCAATACATATGTATTTGAGTTTTGTTTATTCTGTAATCACGCCCATTGCACAGGCCCACCGCAAGATTGTGTTATGAGTTTTGCATTTGCTTTAATGCCGAATTGACTTGCGGTTTGCTTTGCTGATCGGTTTGATATTCGCCTTTGTAGTTGTTGCTATTGGATTGCAGCCACTTCAAAAGCGCTGGGGCATACAACAACAACAGAGCCAACAAAAACTATCATCATAATAATGGGCCGAGTCGAGTCGAGACAAATAGACCAAAAAGTGTTATTTTGAATAATTCAAAGCTCAAAACAAAACAAAAACCAAACAAAAACGTGAATAATAAGAAAACATTAAGCAAATGGCGAATACGAAATGCACTTACTTAATAAAAGTTCCACTAGGAATGGTTTTACACTCTCATGACTAATGAGTGACATCATTGATCAGCTGATATCAGCTGTTTGATTTGTAGAATTTTATCAAGTCATTGGTACTCTTTTTGTATCAATAGAGTATGACTTATATTAAAATATACAGCCATACATACATATGTATACTCTATATAGTATATATCATAGCATATGCCTATAGATGTACGAGTATGTACATATGTATGTATGTATTCCCCTATACAGAGCCAAAACGGAACGCTTTTAGAATAAATTACGAAACCAGCGACAAAACACACAAGCAAAAGAAGTAAAAAAGCACAAAGAGCAGGCCAGAAGAAGACGAAAAGAAGGTGGAGGATGGGGTGGAGAAGAAGCAGGGCAGAAGGAGAGCGACAGTGTTGAAGCGGGGCAGAGGAGAGGTAGAGGTGCGGCCGAGGAAGAACAACAACGACAGCAGAGCCAAAATACAAAACAAAAAACTTGTTTATAATGCTTTTTTTTCTCTCCCCTCCCCTCCCTCCCTCTCTTACTCTCTATACATACATATGTAGTGTGTGTGTGTGTGTGTGTGTTGTTGGATAAACAAGTTTCTGAGATTTCCAAATGCGGCCGGTCCGGGGTTTGGATTCGGATTCGTCGTATTCATCAGATTCGTTTCGTTCGTTGGGTGTCCGGAAAACCGGGCACTGTGCCCTGGGTCGTCTACTGGGCGCCCCCTACTCAGCGAGGGGGAGTCATGCATACATATGTATTGTATCCATGACACTGCGGGGTGATCGGTAAGGGGGTAAGAGGGAAAGAGATGGTTTTGGGGCCCATTTTGATGGTCCCTCAGTTGACAGGCAGGCGGCAGCTAGCCGCACCCCCTTCAGCCCACACAACCGCACTCAATACAAGAGCTGCGTAGGCATCTCCTAATCATCATGGGATTGGGGGACTGCGTCAAATGTTGTGTTTATTATACACAATTTTATGCATAAATATTTTTTCCAAAAACCGTTGTCCGACTTTTGTGTGTCTGTCGCCATCTGATGGCAGATGGTTTGTGGATGGGGTGGAGTGGAGTGGAGTGTGGGGAGCAGTTACAAGGTTGCACATTACACACAAATTTGTTTTTTCTACTAGCTAATCACCATTCACCAAAAGCCACAAGAATGAAGACCAACTAACGATTATTGGGTTTCCTAATGCGCTGATCCGCCACTGTAAATAGAGTTTGGGTGGAATAAAAGAGGATCGCAAAACAGATCGGGAGAGTAGTCAATAAAAGAGGAGTGAAGCGCAATCTCTGTAATGAGAGTGCAGTCAGTACCCTCAAAACTGCATGCTGTATGCAGTTACATACAGTTTGAAATGCACAGCACTGCTAACCTAACAGCATTCCAAAAGGAAGAGAGTAAAATTATCTCTGTTAAAGTAGAGGCTCTGCTTAAGGGCGCACAGTTTTAGAAGAACTGTGATCGGCAAACGGTTCCCGACGCTCCCCGCCCCGCCCCGCCTTCTAATTGCTTCTTCGTCTGCCGGCTGGCAAGCAGAGAGCTTGATTGCACGCCCGACGCCCGTCTCTTATCAATTTGTCGATTGTCCAGCGCCCACATGCTAGACTCGCAGACTCTCGCGTTCTCTTTTTTGCACACACACACACACACACCTAGCTGTTTCTAGGTTATCAAACGGTAAAAGTGCTGCGATACACACACATATGCATTCGCTGCGATTCTGCTGACGTTGTCTGTCGTCAGTCGCGAGACTCTGCCTTTTTATATGTACTATGCATAGGGTATTAGTGTTTTGACCAATGCTCCCCACTCCAAGATTGGATCACTACTACACATGTAGTATATGTATGTATATCATAGAGAATATTCGATGGTTCGAAAAAGCCAAATAGGGCTAAAATATGGGGGAGGGGCATACCATCCCCCCCTCCCAGAAGGGTACGATGCCTATGCAAAGGGTATTAAACGTATCGTTGCCCCAGTTGCTTGGCTCTTTTTCTTGTTTTCTATTTATTTATGGATTTGGTGTTGTTTTTCGCCTGTGGTTTAACTCATTCCTTTTCTCTCTTATTTTTCGAAAATAATAACAAACAATCTTTCGATTGAGCAAACGAGTTTTATGATCAAAACAAAAATAACAGCCCACCACCACCAATTGCATTCATATGCTAATGCTGTTTTTATTTTTAGACCGACTAATGAATGGCGGTTACGAAACCGAAAACCCTTTTCCAATCCACCGACTATGACGTGAAAACAATAGTCAACAGAATAAACAAAATCAAAAACAATTTCCAAGTTTTCATTTACTATATAGTAAGGCACAAGAGTTACATATGTATGTATGTATGTATGCACATATGTACATATTTATCAATCAGTTATGACTATACTATATATATATACTATATACTACATATAACTGTTTGGTGGTATGTGGGGATAATGTAAGGCGCGGCTCTATAAATAGTCATTATCACATGTAAAGTGCTTTCACGAGTGTTCGAGATGCTCTGAGAATTTCTACTGGTTTCTGTGCGTGTGTGCGTGTTCGTGTGTGTGTGTGTGTGTGTGGGGGTGGTGCGGCTGCAATCATAATAGTAATTATTAACTGATAAGTAGGCGAGAGTACATGCGATTAAAGTGCCGACAATTGAGCTTGCAAAAGATTATGATGATGCTACTAAATCCTGTTAACAGTGCTGTAAATATTACGCTACAGGTCACAGTTTGAGAGCAACTGTTCCAACTACTGCCTCCTTCCTGCTTCAATCAGAGTCAGCCAGGGGATGGGCAGACGCGCGTGTCGCTTAATTGAAAACAAATGTTAATCTTTAACAAATTTAACCTTGAATGCGGCAGCAGTCACTCGTTACACACGTATATACATACATATGCATATAGTGTGTACACACTGGACATCAGCAATGTTGCCATTGCAGTGACAGTGGCAGCCGTTTAATAAGCGTGTTAAGACGCTGTTAAACTTTCAACCTTTGCCACGCAGAAAGAGAGAGTGGAGGGGGGCACTGGTAGCACACGGTGTGAATTGAATGGAGCGGTTGGCGGGCAGGGGCCTTGTAAACTCTGGCAGCCATTGCACCCCAGTGTAAACAAAACTATAAATTCTCGAATTGAGAAACTGTTCGCTTGACTAAAATTAGAAACTTAAATGAAAAAAAAAAAAACAACAAACCTCTTTGGCGCAGAACACAGCGTCGAATTTTCAAATATTCTACGCGAATATTTTATTTTGCGTGTGCGCTGCTGTGAGAGAGAGAGAGAGAATGAAGAGTGAAGAGGGTTGGGATTCTGTTTGGGGTTGGGGGTTGATGTTGGTTGATTGTCGGTCGGTCGGTCGGTCGCTCACGTTTACTTTGCGTGATTTTTTGTATTTTGGCGAGGGGTTAATTTCTTTCCCCCCTCCCTGCCTTTCAATTAAATGCCGGCTGCGCATAAATATTTGCCAATCAACAAACAAACACATAACAAAAAAAAACCAAAAAAAACAAGGAACAAAAAGTGTGTCAAATGTGTGGTCAGAGATTTGTTGGCATGGTATAAACATTCATCACGGGAAAACATCTAAATTTCATGCAAAACCAGTGTGTGCACGCCGGTTTCCACCTGCAGGAGGGGTGCACATACAGTGGTGTCCATAAATCATAGGATTGCGCTGCTGGATGAGACACAACTACTGGGGAAATACCCCAAAAGAAAGTATTTATTGTGGGAGTTTCCATTCTTTTGACTTTGCAGCTGTATTTGTTCTACATATTTTCTTATCAATTATTCTTCTTTTCAATTTCAACTAGATCAAAAGCTATTTATAGTTAGACCCCAAGGCATAGTAGATAATCCAGGCTTATCGCAATTCAAATTTCGGTAGCTCCAGAAATAGTCCAAAGACAATTATAGGCGCACACCAAAATGTCAACTTCAGATGATCTCATTTACTTATAAGAATATATATATAGTACATATAGTATATACCAATACATATATACTATAAAGCATTGTGTGTGCGTGTGTCTGTGCGGGTAAACTAACAATTAACAGCAGACCCACAGGGCAGGCTGTCGTCCGACGCCATTTTGACTATTTGTTTATTAAATTTGAGCGGAGTCTACTCGCACGCCGTCAGACCACAGCCGTGCCGTACAACCGTACAGCCGTAGACCGGCGACCGGTGCGGCCCTGCCTGCCAGCCGGGTGAGTAAACAACACACGGCAACAAAAATTTGTTTGTCAAAGTTTTTAGATAACAGCACAAGCAAAAGCCACAGCAGCACACCCCACCAGGCCATACCACACCCCCTTTGTGGTGGTGGTGGGGTACCGTTTCTCTCGGCCTCAAGCAAACATTGTTGCGCTTAATTTACTGTTAGAGGCAGCCAGTCGGCCGTCGAGTCGAGCCTTGAATCGTTTACTCACCTCTCGCACTCGCTCCCGCTCTACCTCTTTCTCTCTTTTGCGCTCTCACAACAGCACCTACATATCTCCCACCTAAAGGGCTTTCACGTGTGCACGTTTTTCAAAGCCCTGCTCTCTCCCTCTCTCTCTCTCTCTCTTTCTCTGGAATAGAGAGGGGATTGCAGATAGATTCGCTGGGCCATTGGCTGTTGTGGTTATCGTCTGGGGGCTCTGACGGGCAGCTTGTTTGGGTTTGTGCCTTATCAGACTTTGTTTTCAAACGACATTGAATGATACTTTTTGTTGTTGTTGTTGTTGTATAAAGGAAACATTTTGATTAGGAAAGTGCTTAGAGGAGGTGGAGAGGGTAGCCTTAATTGGTTTAGAAAGTTGGAACCGCAACAATACTAACACTAATCCCTCACATATTGGAGCAGGCCCTAAAGAATCTCCCCTTATGGCACCCGTCATGTCCGTCCTATGGCAAACATGTTTTGATAATCAAGTAAGCCTAAGAAATGACCGGCATGTCGGTCGTTACATGGAATTAAGTTGGCTTTAAGTTTTGGGCTTAATTTAAGTGAGTCACCAACACCGAAAGGAACAGAAAAGAAAGAGAGAGAATCAACTAAGATTATACCACATTGAAATGGCTTGTGCAAAAAGATCTTTGTATAACAGTTCTCTGCATGGGTCCTACGTATAACACCCCTCCGCAAGGGTCTACATATAACAAATAACCAAACCCAATGGAAAATTTTGAGATCACAAAAGAGCACAGAACACACAACAACACAGCAGTAGAGCAGTGAGCGCGGAAGGTGGGGAAGGGGAAGGGTGGGCGAGAAATAAAACAAATTGGCAATTGGTAATCCGAAGAGCGAATGCGAAAAACGAAGAGCGCGCGGAGTGGAGTGGAGTGAGGTGAACCGAACCGAACCACACCCCCCGCTTGCTTGCGCGTGTCCCCAGCTGTCTAAAAGTTGTTTATGATAATGGCCCAACAATGGCAAAAGGGGGGCGGAGCGGAGCGGGGGGGGTCTTTCTAAAGAGAGCACCCGAGCCGTCCCCAGCCCTCCCTCTGTACGATCCACAAGGCAAACCAAACAACAAGCGGCAGCCAAATCTATAAAAGATTATTTTCGTAGTTTCTTTTGCCCGTTGATTTGTTTACAACTTATTTTCTTTTTGGCTGAGTTTCGGTTTCTCGTCTTCGTCTCTGCACCTCCCCTTCATCTTGAGCGCAAAAAAAAGAAGCAAAATTCAATGAAAATAGAAACTGAAATGGAAAAGAAAACAAAAGGAAATGCGTCAGATTACTTCTTCTTTCATTTTGGGGGGGGAAAGCATGATTGATGGACTGATTGATTGGTAATTATCGGTAGGTGTTAACACATTTTGCACAACAGTTTATCTATCAATTCGATCTACCTATGAATCTATCAATCGGTACTGTCACTGTCCTGTTGCTCTCTCTGTTCTATTCGCTCTCCCTCTCTTTAGGTGAAGAAGCTTTCGGGTTACACATGGAAGCCGAAGCTTCAGTGTAATCCTCTTTCCAGTTCCCACACAGGAGAACCTCGGGTGTCCATCGGGTGTTCGTGTCCATGTGTGTGTCGGAGTGTCGTCTGTCGTCATCGACCTACAGCCAGATCTAGAGGCAAAGCTCTAGGGCTAAAGCCCTAGTCTTTCAACAACAACAAAATAAAAACAAAAACACATTCATTATGCAGAAGTATGCAAAAATGTGAAAAATTATTACAGACAGACAGACATACTCGTACATATCTAAAAGTTGTTTGTTTTATGATTGTGTTGTTTGTGTTGTGTAAGGCCTGCCTGCCTGCCTTTCTGCCAGACAGGCCACAGCGGGGGACGGGGTTCGACATGTGCTTGGGGCTAGGGGAACCATATGCATTGATATGAATTTCAATTGTTTCGGTCTCCATCCCAGCAGCAGCAGCCGCACAAAAACAACTACAATTCAAGTGCGCAACATTTTAATGATAGAAAAAAAATAGTTATTTAACAGCCACTATTAACAGCAGCTGTCACACTGTTAACAGCAGACTGTCGGAAAACTGTTATCCTAACAGCAGATTACCAGCGCGTGCGAGGGACTACTTCCTGTGGGAGAGAACAACATTTAAGCAGTTGAATTTTTGAAACCAGTATAACGGGTACCTGTTTGAAATATAGCCATTTGTAGTAGTCGTAATTTAATGAATTAAATGCCAAGAACACAGTCAATAGGTTATAGTTCTAGCCCCCCCCCTCTCGAGCCACGATCTGTGACAATCATGATTTAAGCCACGAAGAGAGCCCAATGTTAGGTCTAGTTTAGCTGATATAATCGCTGATAATCTGTAAGAATAGTTTACTTTAAAGAGCAACATATAGACAATCAATTGTCTGGGGGGGTGGGGTGCCGAATATCAAGCACGTAGCGCAGCTCTCGATGACAGTTTGACAGCGAATCCGACAGTTTAGACAATTTGCAAACTGATTCTCTCTGGTCTGGGCAATACTCGTCCATATATTATTCAGATGTCGTGCTTCGATTGCGATTCCATGCAATTTATATTGATTTCCGATATTCGGAAAGCGTGCGGCTGTCGTTACGTGCTTTTTGTCGCGTTCGTCTCTCGCTCTCTCTCTCTCTTTCTCTCAGTGTCTCGTTTTGTTTATTAATATTTTATTTTGTGTTTGTTTTGGGTTTTTATTTTTTGTTTTGTATATTGTTGATGTGATTAATCAAATGGAGCCATAAAATATCTAAGTACTATGTCAATGTCGGGGCGTAAATGAGTATTTAATTAGTTCGTGCAACGTTAGGTGGCGCCACAGCATAATTGGCAGCCACTGTGTTGGCATTTAATTTCAATTAGCAGCAAATTCCCATTTGAACCCACTGTGTCGCCCGTCGTCTGTCCGTCTGTCGCCTCTTTATCATTGTTTATCTCTCTCTCTCTCGAGCTGCATTTACAGTTAATTAAGCAAGCAAGAGATGAGAGAGGCCAGCTAAATGCGAGAGTCGAAGCGTTTGATACCCTCTCCTGAATGAATGATCTTTCACACTCTCTCACTCTCTTTGTGCCATGTGGTGCATAATCGTTATGCCTCTCTTGCTAAGTAAAGGGTATCAAACTGCACTGCAAACATCTTAACCACATAGTAATACCCTCTCTCCAAGCAGAGTATCAAAAGAGAGCCTACGTGTGTGCTAAAAGCAGAGTCATTGACATTTTGCATATTGCAACACAGAAAGAGTGAGAGAGAGAGTGGGAAGGAGTGGGAGCGGAAGAGGCCCTAGAAAATGTGTTAGCCGCCTTCTGCAAATATCAGAGAGGGTATGGATGGTCGGGGGGCAGAATCGGTTGGTAGTGCTCAACATTTTACAACTCTGACGATGTCGGACGATAATGTGGGCCAGACGAGGCTATAGCCAGAATCAAGAACAAGAACAACAACAGTCATAAAAACTGTAAATGAGGTAGAGACTGAAAAAAGCAACGCTACAATGAACATTCTGCTTACCCTGGAAGCACTCGATGGCAGAGCCATTAGTTGAGATCTCACAATATCATTTCTTGTATAATTAAGAGATCAATCAGAAGGCCATCTGTTGCAATCAGCCCACAATCTTATCTCCTTTTTTTATCGTTCCATAATACCTCCTAAGTGCTCGCTTGCATACAGGGTATCCAGTATGACGGAGACACGCATTCAACAACAAGAACAGTCGTAAAATAGCGCGACTCGACTCTGAGCTAATAAGCCCCAGGGGCCCATAAATATATTTATGCGTTTGACAGCAGAAAAACAGAAAAACACCCAAACACTTGACAATAATGCATTTGCATTGTCATTTGTTTTGTTTTTTTCTAGACAATAATTATTGTCACTGTAGGAGCCACTGGAGGAGGAGGAGCAGCAGCACGATAAGATATTACGGCAGACGGCAGAGAGGGTAAACAATAAACATTCAAGTGATGTGCAGACACTGGACACTAGACTGTACTTCACTGCACTGATGCACTGTGGTGGGAGTGTGACCACACCCGAAAAAACTTTTCGAACCAGGAAGACGCACAAATGCGAAGTGCTGTGGGTTTCACAGGATCGTAAAATGTAATGTGTCATTTTTCTAAAGTCGTAAAACACACAAAATGTAGTAATAGCAGTGCGAATATATTTCTATGGAAATAAAGACAACACTTGTCGCTTGTTTATGCATTCAATTTCACCTGATGACGATGATGATGCAAATGACAATACATACATATATGAGAGCTCTTGCAACGCGACGGTATGGCGGGACCTGAATGGAAACATTGTCATTTGATTAGTGCCGACGTTTGCATTCTATAACTTAATTCAATTTAATTCTGTTACGCTCCTCGAACCAGCTCTGGGTTGGTTCTCTCTCTCTCTCTCTCTCTTCTGTTTCACGGAATTCAAGTCTCAAATTTAGCAGAACACGTCTATAACGAGTGCTCTGTTCCCGGCCAGCTGTCAAACACGTGCGCGACGACCAAAATATATGCGGGAATTACGCTACAAACTGAAGTATCCAAATGGGATGGTGGGCGATAAACAACAGTGATATAATGGGATGGGATTCTGGTATTCTGCCCCTCTAAATGACACTTGGTCTCCCCGGTCTCCACTTTTTGGAAAAACTTTTATCTATGCAGAAAGTTACTTTATGAGAATATGTATCTTGCCCTTGTTTGGATCACAATCCTGTATTTAGTGGGCTATAGATTTGATTCTGTGTATCTTTTGGTTACGGATTCACCATTTGTCGGGGTCACCATTTGTTGTATCTGATAACCAATCTTCCATTGCTTTTGTAAGACGAAATTGGTGACATCCTGTGCTTTTATCTAGGAGTATCTCTATTGCTATCAATTGTAATATCTGTGTATTGTTTGGGGAGAAACAACCCAAAACTTCTGCACATCAGAATGAGTGTCAATATCGAATACAAGTAGTGTGTTCTTTTCGTGGGAGGACTCGTCTTGGAGGGTGTCAGAGGGTTGTGACAGCATTTTGCCATTCCCCTAATTGTTTGCTGTTTACTTGTTCCATCTGCTCCACTGCTCCACTGCTTGTTGTTCAATGATAAGCCCTCGTCTTGACTCTCTTCCACTGGTAACATAATTGACAAATTTGCACTTGAACTACTGTGTGTGTGGATGGATGCGGAGGGGGTGGCTGCTGGTGCCAATCCAATAAAAAAATATACAACAGAGAAAGAGTGGTGTTCTTGGGTGGGAGATAATGACTTGGCTTGCAACATTGGACAATGGGGGAAAGTGTTATGGCCTCTTATCAGGCATTGACCGACCGACCGACCGCCCAGAGTCTTATCACCTGATAGCTCTACCTGAATAAATGAATAATCTCATCTAATAATACCCTTCTCTGTTCTCCTTCTGTTCTATTCTTTACAGGCTTATGGACCCATTCCAGACCTCATCGTGAACGTGATCAATCAACGCGAACTGCTGTACAGCCTCACGCTCGATGCGGGCGGAGAGAGCTGGCAGCTGAGCATCTGCATCAATTGCAAAGCTGTGGTGTGCGCCAGGCGCCTTACAGCTGGAGCTGGAGCCGCGCCCGGGGCGACGGCCAACCAATACCTCATCAACTGCACGCTGCTGAGCAACGGCGAGGAACTTGCCCAGCGACGCGGCCTCAAGTCCTATTCGGAGACACACGGTCTGGTGATCATGGACCACACGGACAGCAGCAGTACTCTCTCCCCGCCTCCCACTGCCACGGACATGGCCGCCTCGTCAACGAGCCTCAGCATTGGCTCGCTGGCGGACATGAAGGCGCAGCGC
The DNA here is from genome assembly GCA_008121215.1 of Drosophila athabasca. Lineage (NCBI taxonomy): Eukaryota > Metazoa > Arthropoda > Insecta > Diptera > Drosophilidae > Drosophila > Drosophila athabasca. The sequence continues at coordinate 1,320,610 of VMQQ01000019.1, read as the reverse complement.
CAGCGACAGCTTCGGGCCGACAATAAGGAGCGCCAGCAGGAAGAGATCAAGAAGACGAACGAGCGCATCGAGCGGTACGCGGCAACGGAGTTCGAGCGGCTGAAGAGCTTCCGGGAGAAGGCTGACCAGGACTGCGCCCAGCTGATGCACCACATCCAGCTGGTGCCGGATCATGTGGCAGAGCTCCTCGACAGGGGCATGACCCCCGCCCTGGAGGTGACCGGCAATTGGCTGCCCAGTGCAGCCGGTGCCCGGCGTCGGAATACGATAAGCAGCCGTCGGGAGCTTAGCAACCCCACCACGCCCACCACCACCCTCAACCATCCCCCCAGCTTTCTGGCGTTGAACCAGCAGCAGCAGCAACAGCAGCAATCCTTACAGCCATCGCAGCCCCAGCTGCAGCCATTGTCCAGTGCCACCTCCTCGATGGCCAGCGTCAGATTGAGGAAGATGTCCAACTTCGATACGCCGCCCGCCACGCCAGAAGCCACGCCCATGAGCGTCGGCAACAGTCCCACCTTCAGACAGCAGCAGCAGTCGTCGGTGCCAGCTGCCCCGCACCTGCTTGCTACACACGGCGGCGGTGGAGGAGTCACCGCGAACGGGGAGGACGATGCTGATGACTGCCTCTTCGACCTGGAGGATGTGGAGGAATATACCGTTCCGCAGCCAGTGCCAGTGCCAGCTCAGACCGGATATCCACACACCCTAATGTACCAGAGGGTGCACAGCATCCACATGCAGAACGGAATGGTCGATGATCTCGACGAGGCCGACACAGCCGATGAGGCGGAGGGTGAGTAAATCAGCCGGGATCGGGATTCATCAGTGACTGAAATGTTTCTCTCCTTTTCCCTCCCTTAGATGCCCTGGATCTGGATAGCTCCATTTCCATACCCGCGGGACGGGGTGGCCGTCCGACGCAGGCCCAGCTGATGAACTTTGCCAGGAGTCTGCCCATCGAGATGCCCAACTCGACGCTCGCGGAGCGGGCAGCAGCCGCCAACAACAACAACTTTGCATTGGGCTGCGAGGAGGTGAGATTCCAAGCAGCAGAAGAGATAAAGAGAGAGTATTGTAATCATATTTTGTAATCCTTCGACAGGGTCTGGACAACATCGATATAGCGGCCAGCATTCAGGCGCTGACCAAGAGTGTCCATGGAGAGGCTGTGTTCGGGGACCTGCCCCGTCCCCGTCTGCGCTCCCAGATCGAGGGCTAGCGTTGGGAGGCGCCGCCAGAGCTAACGACTGGTAGAGGGAGATGACAAGTCGAGAACCACCACTACGTACACATACTTATATATATACATATAAATCAGTTCGTAATCCGCATAAGCCCACATAACCAACACACACACACACACCCTCGGATTGGATCCAAGGGAGCGCATCCACAACGAAAGATAGAATATACCATTACAAAGAACCCAAGAATTGCCATCTTGGAAGCATCTGATCTGCCTGCCAACTACCATCTACAGAGTACCACTAAGGCAGTGCCCATGCTGCACCACACACGACACACCCCACACCCCATACCCCTTCCTTCTTTGACATGTATTTCCTCTAAGCACTTTTTTTCATTATTTCGCGATGATCTTCGATAGAAAAGTTTATATTTTCTTCGAACGACAAGTGCAAGCGGTACGACGACCCATTAGTAGCGGGTGCCGCCGCCGCTGCACATTAGTTTTGTCTAACTGATACTGATACGATGGTTACTGATGATGATGATGATGTTGTTAGTTTACACAATGAATAATCTAGTATACAAATATTTGCATATACATATATATCTTTATATTATATTATACTATACTATACTATACATAAACAGAAAACGCGCCTGCAGCAATGGACCTAACGGATCTAAACTTAATTAAAATATTGGTTTCATTTGAAGTAATGTTGGGTTGCATCTGAAGATTAACGGTAAAATATTGCGGGAACTAAAGGATCTTCTGGCTTATGGCTTCATTTAAGAAATTTTAATTCACCATTAATTTCATTGAAAACGAGTACTTCAGATTTCCATAAAATGTTGAAATTTCCCATTAGAGATGGGAAATTCGAATTTCGATTAACTCGGGATATTTAACGATAAAGTCCCTTACAGATAACGATGCTGTGTAAAATTCAAAAGTTCCATAACTAAAAATATCGCGTTTTGTGATTTTCTAAAATGGTACTGTGGGATATATCCAGATCGAAAGCACCATAGCATAGGTTAGGTTATGTTAACCCGGACGACCCTCCTGGGGTCTCCCATAGGCCAGTATGGCCCTTAGTTATCCGGTTGATTATGGACCTTTACGCGGGTGCTATTGGGGGTTTTATATCACCCAAGATTGAGGTGTTTTTGGCGAAGGCCAGCAGTTCCTTTGGCGACCTCTTGGAGGCATCCTCTAGCGATGTCAGCGTCGGTGCGCCCAGGTACCTTATCCTGGCCAGTGAGAGAGCCGGGCAGCTGCAGATTAGATGCTCTAGGGTTTCGATAGCCCCAGGGTCATCGCATTTCCTGCAGATGTTCCTGTCGGTGATGTTTAGCCTGGCTGCGTGTGACGCGGCCAGGCAGTGACCTGTTAGTATTCCCACCAGCAGCCTGCAGTCCTGGCTGAGTGTTTCGCTGCGTTTTTTGCACATGATTTTCGAGACTCTGCAGTTGGTCGTGCTCCTCCACCTGCTCTCGTTTTCTAGTCTAGCCCGCTTTTCTAGATCGCTCTGTAGCGTTCTGAGTGAGACAGGCACGTTTTCTGCTCTTTCTCTCGCCAGCCCGACGCCTTCCTTAGCCAGAGCGTCCGCCGCTTCATTTCCTTCAATGCCCTGATGGCTGGGAACCCAGTAGATCCGCAATGATGAGTCCAATGCTTCCCTGCTCGCCAGGACACTTCTGGAACTGATCGTGGACGACTGCATGGATTTTATCGCCGCTTGGCTGTCTTCAAACAGATTGACCACGTTATGTGATCGCCCTGTTTGTTGTGCAACCTCCGCTGCTTTCCTGATGGCGAAGACTTCCGCCTGGAATATGCTGCAGTGGTCTGGTAGCTTGTATGACAGCCCTATTTCGGGGTCTGTGCAGTGTATGCCAGCTCCTACTCCTCCTTCCATCTTGGAGCCGTCTGTAGATATATTGAGATGTTGAATCTGGCGATTTTTCCACTCTTCCGGGCCCAGAAATGCGTTTGTGTTGATGTCGAGGCACGTTCGAGGGGTCATGTAGTCAGTATTACTGATCATGTCCCTGCCGATTGAACTATGCCCGTATACTTGTGGCTGCATGTTTCCCGACGCAATGAGGCGCTGAGCGGCCTTTCCAGCCGTCAGATGAGCGTGGATGTCCAGGGGGTCAATTCCGAGTATGGTTTCGAGTGCTTTTGTTGGGGTGGATCTCAGTGCCCCCGTGATGCAGAGCAGTGCCTGTCACTGAGACTTTTCCAAAAGCTACGTCTTCTTCCTGGTAGCTTGCCACCACACTAAGACTCCATACAGCAGAGTAGGTCGCACCACCGATATGTAGATCCAGTGCATTAGAGCAGGTGACAGGCCCCATGTGCTGCTGAGCATCTTTTTTGATGCATATAGCGCAATGGTAGCCTTCTTCACCCTTTCCACTACATTGGGTCTCCATGCCAGCTTGCTGTCCAGTACCGTGCCAAGGTATTTGACTTGTGTTTTTGGGGTCAGCCTTGTTTGATCGATTTTTGGGGGGATCCATGACGGTACCTTGTACCTCTTGGTGAAGAGGATGAGGTCCGTCTTGTCCGCGTTGATGCTGAGTCCTAGTTCGTTCGCCCACTCGCATATCTCCCTGAGTGTGTTTTCCATTATGGAGCTGAGTGTCGATGGACATACACCCGTAATAAGTATGCTTATGTCATCTGCATAGGCTGTTATTTTTGGGGCTCTCCTTTCGAATCTCTTTATTAGGTCGTCGACCACCAGGTTCCACAGGAGGGGCGACAGTACTCCACCTTGTGGTGTGCCTCTGTGTGCCTCTTTGACTATGGAGGCGGTACCCCATTCCGATTGCACCCGTCTACAACTTAGGAGATTCTCTATCCAGTGGTTGATTGCCGGGTTTGCGTTTGTTGCTTCTAAGCGACCCACTATTGCGCTTGTGGCCACGTTCTTGAATGCTCCGGATATATCGACAAATACTCCTAGTGCATATTTCTTGGTATTGAGGGCTTTCTCGACATTAGCTACTAGCGAGTGTAGTGCTGTTTCTACCGATTTTCCTTTCGTGTAGGCATGCTGGTTGCTTGACATCAGTCCCCCTACTTCCTTTCTGATGTGTAGCTCCTCCTTGGGACTAACATGGCTGCACTTTCCTGCCTTCGGCAGGAAGACAACTCTGGAAGTTCTCCAATGTATAGGTATATAGCCTGTCCTCAAGCATGCCGTGTATATAGCGAAAAGCCATGGGGTGATCACCTCTTTGGCCACCTGCACCATGGCTGGAAATATCCCATCCAGTCCAGGTGCTTTAATGCCTGTAAAGGAGTCTATGGCCCATTGGATTTTCTTGTGAGTTATTAGTCCTGCGGGGATGGTTTGTTCCTCTGTCGCTGGGTCATGTTGCGTTGTGGCATCAGTGACCTCGGTGCATCCTGGGAAGTGTGCCTCCATTAGTGCTGTCAGGGCTTCTTCGCTGCTCTCTGACCATTGTCCATTGTTGAGCTTGTATGGTGGACTGCTTGGAGAGCAGCTTCCTGAGTCTTGCCGTTTCGGGCACCTTCTCGATGTTGGAGCAGAAGTTCCTCCACGAGCTGCGTTGTGCCTTGCGTATCTCTTTCTTGTAGTTTCTGAGTAGGTTCCTGTATTCGTCGTTTATGAACTCCTCATTCGCTTGTTTGGCGAGCTTGAAGAATTCCCGGAGGTTGTTTCTTAGGAGGGAGAGCTTGTTCTTCTTTTTCGTACTTGAGGGTGGGCATGCTGCGCGGTAGCCATCCAGTAGCTCCCTGGATAGAGTCTCAAGAGACTTCTCTATGTCGTCCGCCGATTTTACCGACCCAGGATTCGCGAGCTTCGAGGTAACCGTCTTTCTGAACTTTTCCCAGTTTGTCTTCCGGGGGTTCCTATAGACGGCCACCTTCGAGGTGTGTTTAAATTCGTATTTAAACTGGATATACCTGTGATCTGAGAAGGATGGTCTTTCGAGGACCTTCCACTCGGTCACCGCGGCACTCCTTCCCGTTACGAGTGTAAGGTCTAGCACGTTCGATGAGGTGGTGTGTCAACAGTGCGTCAACAGTGCGTCAACGAGCCGCGTGTGCACCAACTTCCATTGCGCTGCCGTCATCTTCCCGTTCTCGTCGCTACGGTCTATTAGCGCCACGATCAGGTGTCGTTTGGCCGCATCACTCGCCGTTTTTGACTTCGGGTGTTGAGTCGGTGGGATCGCCACTTTCTGTGGGGGGGCTACGCACTTCGGCCCGCGTTGCCGCTTGCTCGCCGGAGTGTCCTTTCTGGCACTCTCAACGGAGCGTTGCCTCTTGCTGGCCAGCATCTCCTCCACCTTGTTGGCGTACTCCCCACGAGATGCCCGCATTTGGGGCATCTGCGAGAAGTGCCTTCTGCCCTCCTCCACCCGCTGCTCGGCCCAGGTTAGCCTGGCTTTCTCCTCCTGGGAGATGTCGGATTTACCCTGGAGCCGGCTAAGGATTTTTAGGGCCGCTTTTTATTGCGAGAGAGCCTTCATCCCCTCCCTGGAGCGCTTTGGCGCTTTTGCCAGCCCACCATAGCATAGCAATTGGTAAAAAAAATTCGAATAATATCCTGAACAAAATACTTTGTTTTGTGGTTTATATGCGTGTCGAAAACTAGAATAGAATTACAATTGATAAACCTCGTAACATAACTAGAAGTAGGACTAAGGACTAAAAACTTTACAACATTAGATATGCTTATCGCTTATCGTATCTAGAAAACGCCAGACAGGCGTTCGATCTCCAGCAGATCGGACAGAATCTCCTCCGTCCGCGTGCCAATCTTCTTGGCCACCTCATTGCGATCGGAGTTGGGAAGCAGGCGATAAGACCAGATAAGATCGCCATCGATGATGCAACGCGAGGGGTTGAGGCCTTGTTTTTTGAACGACTTCAGGGTGCGGAATTCCTTGGGATTGAGGCCGCACAAGTGGTCCTGGTACGAGAGCAGGACGTTCTGCAGCATAAGGAAGCGGCGGTAGACCTTCTCCGGCAACGGCAGGCAATAGCCGAGACCCCCATCCAGGGTGCCGTAGACGACAAAGTGTTTGTTCTCGTAGAGGAAGGGCTGTCGCTGGTGCACGCCCCGCTGATGGCATTGCACCCGGAACATGGTGTTCACCACCTGCCCCAGATGGTAGTCAGCCTTGCGGATGAGCTTTTGACCTCCCAGGGACTCCCTAGCCTCCGGCTGATACATGTAGACAATCAGATTACGCTCTGCGTCCGTCACCAGGAAGCCCAGATTGCTGTTGTCCACCATGAACTCGATGCCGTACACCTCGAGGGGATTGAAGTCGCGCGAGGCCAGAGAGAGGGTGCGGTGCTCCTCCTGGAAGCGCAGCAGACTGATCGACTTGTACACGTCCGCTATGAAGATCAGCGACTTGACGGTGATGATCTGATGGACATAGATGTTGGTGTCGATGAAAGCCACGCCGATAAGATCGCCGTCGCGCAGCTGCCAGATGTAGATCTTCTGGCCCAGGCCGGTGACCAGGAAGCCCAGCACATCCGATATGGCCGAGACGGGGCCCTTCTGCTCCTTCTTGAAGACCTCCTTTAGCTTGAACTTGGTCATGGGTTTGCCCGGCTCGGGCACCACCTCGATGATGTCGTAGATGTGGATGTTGCCGCGACTGGTGATGTCCTCGCTGTAGTTAAAGTTTGTGCCAATGCAGAGGTACTCCTTGAGACCCGATCGCGTGCCCTCGTACGACAGCTTCACGATCTTGAAGGCCGTAACATGCTCCCACGGCTCGAAGCGGATGGAAGCGTCCGGCACAATCTCCCAGGTCTCGGGCGAGATGAGAACCATCTCGAACTGCGAGCCATTCGGATAGATGAACCGTTCGCCGCGGCTTTCCTCGGACAGCTCCTTGTCTTCGCCGTTGAAGCGGTAGTACTTGGTCATCGGCTCCTCCGTCTGCGTGATCAGGCAATAGACCCGATTCTCGCGGTGGTACACCAGTTGTCGGGGCGTGCACCGCAGTGGCACCTTGCGCACGGGCCAGACGGAGTCGTAGCTCAGGTAGCTGGGCAGCACAGAGATCTTCAGCTCGAACGTAGTGTCAAAGTAGAGGAATCCATTGGGTATATTCACGTTGTTGAAGGCAGCGAAGCTGCGGACATCGCCATTACCCTGCAGCCGGTGGATACGGAGTTCGCCGCGGGCGGTAAGGAAGACAAAGCAGGGATTCACGCCACATACCATGATCCCAGCCAAACCTCCGACGTTGGAGAAGGGCCTCAGCTTCTGGACGTACTTCGGTTGCATGTTGTAGGACTCCAGCTCCTCCCGTTCGTCGTTCTCATCGAGCTCTATGTGCGAGGGCTGCTGATCCAGGAGATTCAGCTGCTCCAGCTTGCGGAAGCGAATCTTGAGGTTGCCCTTGGGATACCTGAACACCTGATAGATGAGCAGCTCGACGCGGGTGCGCACCATTAGGATGGGCCGCTCTCCATTCAGCCCGAGTCCCACCAGACTCAGTTCGAGAGGCAGCGGGGAGTTGGCGTGCTGCGGCATACACGACTGGACAATGCCCACCTTGGAGTTCTCCTGCGTGCTGGATGAGAGCGACACGAACTCCAGGGCATCTGAGAGGACCATGGCCCCGTTGCCCACATCATTGATGTGGTAGACGAGCTTCATGTCCGGCATCGAGTAGATCTCGAGGGTGCCACTCTTGCGGGAGACCACCAGCCAGTAGCTGGGCTTGGCCTGCACCAGGAGGCGGCGCCACCAGTCCGAGTTCTTCTGCTTCGATTGCTGGGCCAGGACCGCCATGCTGTTGATCTTGAAGGCATTCCCGGCATCGCCGTACAGCAGGTCCTCCTCATCCTCCACCTTCATGTTGGGCTCTGCCTTCATGTAGCCCCCGAAGCTGTGGCCAAAGCCACTGCCCGTGCCCCCCGTCAGATTGAGCACATCGTCCGACTTGACCGTAAACAGACCCGACAGATCCTTGTACGCGGCAATGGCCACGACGGCGGGAGAGCTGGTGATCGTGTGCTTGTTGATGGCCAGACGGGGCGTGCCGCGCGTCTCGCGCAAGGCCAGTGTGATCACCTGGCCGTTGAGCATGCGCAGGCACACGTAGGGATCGGCTATGGAAACCTGCACCACTGGCGAGCCCACATCGATGGGCACGTTCTGAATGAGGCGAGTGCCCTGCAGCAGACGGACATGTCGCGTGGTGACCTTTCAAGGGAAACAAGAGAATGAGGAGAGGATTCCAGAAGAACAGCAAACAGGCTCTGCCTGTGGCACTCACCTGAACAATGAACCGCTGCTGGCCGAGATTGCCCACAAATATGGTGGCCTGATTCACCGTGAATCCGGTATTCTCAATCTCATTGATCTCCTGTCCGGTCTGCAGGACCAGGGTGGAGTTCCTCTGCGAGAGCAGCATGAAATCGTGCTGATCGTGACGCGAGGTCTTCTTTGTGGCATCATCGAACACCGTCCACACGTCCAGACAGCCGTCCAGCTCGAAGCTGGTGATTATCTGAGGATTGATGCAGTTCACAAAGACGGAAAGGGCACCGTTTTTACTGTGCCCCGTGGCGGCCACCAGCTCGATCTTCAGGTCGTGCAGGTTCTCCGCATGCGGTCGCAGCGTGGTCCCATCCTCCTCGAACTCCACTCGTTCACCGGCGCACATGTAGTTGATGGGCGCCACATTGATTAGGCTGTCGCAGACCTCGAAGATGAATTTGCGCAGCTGGAGTACCGAAGCCTTGGCCCCCGAGCCATAGACCTAAGGGAACACAAATCAGGGGACGATGAATTCGAGGGAAATTGCTTGATTATATGTCCATGTCCTACAAACCTCCAATTCCTCATCTTCGATGCGTCGGGACTTGGCTTGAGTGGGTGCCGATTCTATTTGGTCAACATCGTAGACCTCCTCGATGTCCTGGTCCTCGGACAGCTGCACCCTCTGCTGGTGCTGCTGCTCTGCTTGTTGTTCCGCCTCTACATCCAGTGTGATGACCGTGCTCTGATCCTCCTCGGTGAAGTGTAGCAACAGGGAATTGCCCAGCCGAGAGCCCAGGAAAATGTACTCCGAGTGGCAGACACAAATGCAGCTGGTCAGGACACTGGCGGCCGCTTTGTGAAAGTGGAAATTCCTCACAGTCCGCATGGAGTCCACGCAGAGAGTCAGCACATAGAGCTCGCCGGTGCGCAACGAGATCACCAGCTTGTCCACATCAATGAAGGCGAAATTGGCACAATCCAGGCTGATCCGCACACCATCCTGCGGCTTGAGGGGGAAGCTGGTGCTGTTGTCCGCCGAACTATTCAGGCTGACGCCATACGGCGGCACACTCTGGTTGAGGTAGATCACGGCATTCACAGTCATCACCAGACAGCCGCCAATGGGCTTCTGGATCGGATAAACCTGAGGATTGGAGCAAAGAGCTGGAGATTAGGTTTCGACTCAAACGATGCTGTTGGAGGAACGCACCTGGAGGCAGTCGAAGGGAAGACTATTTACTGTCCATATAATCGGATGGACGCGCTGCTGAATGTTCAGGGAGATGGCCACCAGTACGCAGGTGTCCGAGCGCACTTTAATTCGGCCCGCACAGGTGCGCACCGGCTCGTAGAGGATCAGGAGCGTGGGCTCGTAGTAGCCGTGCAGGAACTGTATATCCAGGACGTTGTCAATCTTGTCGTCCAGTTCTTTCAGGGTTATCAGGTAGGAGGCCATGATGGGCGTCCTTGACACCATGGCTGTGGGTGCCTTTTTGAAGGGCTTCACATCTGTCAGCTCGATCTCGTCCAGGCTGTTGTCCTTGCGGAAGGGCAGCACCACCAGACGTTTGCCGTAGACCAGCATGACTGCACAGCGGGCGTCCGGGTCCACGCGCACCACCGGCACAAAGTAACGACCCGTCCAACCACCCCGGATGTCCTCCTCCTCGAAGTAGTGCAGCGAGAGCGTCTTCAGGGCGTATGTGTCCGGGTCATGCTGCAGCACCGACAGCTTTGCATCCTTGAAGCTGACCAGGAGAGCATCCTGCATGGCGCCCGCCAGGGAGACACACTGCAGCGACATCACGTTGCCGTAGAGGAAGTATGTAGCCAGGCACTCGAGCCGCATCTTCGGGGCGATGCGCATCTCGTTGGGATTCAGCTTTTGGCGCTGACCGGCCTCCACATTTGGCGAGATGCGGTAGACCTTCAGCATGTTGGCGCCGGCCACAACGAGGTTCTCCTCGAGATTGTTGAAGAACCGGCACGAAATCGCGAACTCCACCGACGTGGCGGGGTGGGTTTGCTTGCACATGGAGAACATCGCGTCGCGTTATTTTCTTCTGCACAGCAATAAATTAAAACATTATTTTCTTAAACAAATTGCCGGGCTGAATAGAAACATGGTATAATTTATGGGAGGTACAGCTATCCTGCTCGTTGCTGACCTAATCAAAAATAGTTTTTTGGTCAGCCACGCCGCTGTCTTCCGTTCTCATTCGCAATAAATAAAAGAATTAAGGAGCAAACATAATTGGTGCATCCCCAAACCCTCCTGGTAATTTTTGGCATCCCCAAAAACAGTCTGCTTATTCAATTTTTCAACCCTACCGTCTTTTAATCTATTATGACTGATGGTAGGGTTGCCTTATTTACGGTATTTTTTGAAAGTAAGACGGTAAATTTCTGAGTGGCGATAAAATTGACCGATAAATAGTACGCGTAAAAATACTAAAATAGTTGTTTTCTGTCCGTATTATAAATTACGTTTTATTAATTGAGAAAATCGGAAATAATATTTTAAATGATGTGATGTAAATAAATTAGTTTCATTCAATTGCACGCAAAGGTTTTCTGCTTAGCGTAGAGTGTACGAAAAGGACAGCCGCTGGCCGCCAGGCCAAACACTTGCAACAGAAAGAGACCGTCATAGTCAGCTAGAAAAGAATCATTTTGTAGCTGCTTTGCTTTTGTTTGTGTGTTTGGCATTCACATTTCCCCCCATTCAATATTTAATTCAGTGGCCGTTTATAGCAGCGGTAGCCATACAATGTGCAATAGATAAAGGTGGAAGGCACTATGATAGACCTGCAATTTATGGGGGAATAGAAAAACCCTAAAGTCATCTTCTAATCAATGCCACAGCAGTAATTTTCTACGTGCTTACTGCGCGTAAGTGTATGCGTGTGCCTGACCGTTTGTGTGCGAGTGTATGTGCGGGAGGAAAAAAACAACTCTGCTTAACCGTATCTTGTTGTTGTAGTTACTTCTTGTTGTTTTTATTGTTGTTGATTTTTAGGCAACGGAAGAGGAAAAATAAATATAACTGTAAGAAAAAAGACAAAATAAGATATCGGAAGTATATAGTGAATATGGGAGAGCCGCAATCTGATTAAATATATACATATACACACATACACACCCAAACAAACCAGCGGACATACACACACACACACACAACATAGACACGAAAACACACAGATGGAAGTACATATACAAAGGGCGCAACGTTAAAATTATACAGAAAGGCTCTCGCTTTGCCTTAAAATGGACAATACTGCTGGTCAGGTTAGTAGAATGGCCCCTAGTTTTACTTAACATACACCCACAGCCTCGTTGGGGGGAAATGGAAAATTTCTATTCCTCTTTGCGGTGCGGTACGCTTGCTGGAGGAGGGGGCATTGGTGTACAGCCCCCACATTTTTCTACCACAGGCCCTGCTCTTCCGATAATTTCTCTTCCGGTGCTGCAAATTGATTTGATTTAAAATCAATCAAGGGCAAAAGCAAAAAAGCAAAAGCCTCTTCCTGCCGCACCGCACCGCCTGTCAGCTGTTGCTGCTGCACAGATGGATGGAAACCGAAGACCGATACCCGACACGACTCAAATTTTTCCCTTTCTCAATTTTTTTTTCAGTATGTGCGGAAGAAACTGGCCTGATGGGACATGGACTTAGAATAGATAGCAAACCCTCTGTGAAGATTTGGCTGTAAATAGTTTCGAGCAGAGAGCGAGAGAGAGAGATAAGCAATGAAAACCATTACGCCGGACACGACGACAACGTCGCAGCATCAGCAAAAGCAACAACTTCTCATTCCACAAGCGGAACTGCAGATGCAACATCAGCAAACGATTGTTGCGCCGCCCCTGATAATGGAAGCCACGGCGCATGTGAATCTCGTGGACGATGATGAAAAGGATCCGCTGGCGCTGGAGCAGACGGAGGAGGTGTCGCCAACTACCAAGCACTCGCATAGTCTGAGGTTAGTTTCATATTTTATTATTGTATTTGCTCATATACTGATGTACTTCCTTTCCTCCTCAGACGCCACCTGCCACGCATAATCGTGAAATCCATACCACCTGAGAAGAAGGCCATGGCGCCAAGTGAAGATCCGCTGCCAGCGGCATTGCCAGGACTGACATCGCTGGCCCCACATGCTGCCTCCAATTCAGCTCCTCCTGCACGCATGTTCAGTAGTCGGCGCATTCAGCAGCAACAGCAGGCAAAGGCAGCAGCAGCAGCGGCGGCGGCCGCCGAAGCAGCAGCAGCAGCCGAAGCAGCCGCCCAGTCCGCTAATGCGGGCCACCCATCCACCACGTCCCCGGGCAGCAAAGGTGCCTCCTCCTCACAGGCCTCAACGATGCGCGAGGTGCTGGCCTCTATACCCGGGTTCAGCGTGAAGCCGCGACGTCGCAGCAACAAGAAGCTGACAACGGCAGCGCAAATCGAACAAACGAAGGACGGAAAAATCGATCTGGAGACACCGGACTCCATATTGGCGTCCACCAATCTGAGGGCGTTGCTGAACAAGCAGACGTTCTCGCTGCTACCCCCGCTATATCAATACAATCTCATTCAGCTGTTGCCCAGCGTCGATCGTGAGGCCAGCGTTGTAGATCCGCAGGCACTGCCGCCGCTTAAGTTAGATCAGCCGAGCAGTAGTGGTGCCGTCGTCAGTGGCAGCGGGAGCTCCAGCTCTGAGGCCATTCGACTAACTGCGTCGTGCCTGAACAATGAATTCTTTGCCCGCGCCTGTCTGGAGTGGCGGGAGCGATTGAGCGAAGGAGAATTCACACCCGAGAACCAGCTGAAGCTAAAGACGGAGGCAGAGCGCGAGAAGAACAAGCTTGATCCGTGGAAACTGAAGCACTTTGAGCCCTACTGGGGGGAGAAGAATGCGAGGAATGCCCCGAGCAAGCTGAAGCTGGAGATCAAACAGGAGAAGCATCGGACGACAACCATTAAGAGTGAGCCTGAACCACCAGCGACAACGCAACAGCAACAGCTACAGCAGACGCAAAAGCAACAAGCAACATGTGATAACGAGACTGAACTGAAATTTGATTTGGTAAGCACTGATCCCCGATCCCTCTGTGCTTTGAACTGTACTCTGACCTTTCCACTCTTTCAGAGCACAAAGTGCGAAACGACAGCAGCAGCAGCAGCAAATACTAGCGTAGCAGCAGCAGCAGCAAGAACAACAACAACAACAATTCCACCTGAGACAACTTGCAGTCAGAATAGCTTAGTAGTGACAGAGCAACAACGCCGCATCCTCAAACGTCCGTCGAGCAGCCCATCGCGTCACAAGCCGACAGCAACGATAATACTAGAAGATGACGACGATGATGATCCCATTGAGGTGCTGCCGAGCACATCGAAGGATAGCAAACAGATGAAAATCGAAGCTCCGTTTGTTCCTTATTTGTCGTCGGGGAATGCTGTCGTCGCCGCTGTACCGTCACCGTTGCCGCCACAGCCCATCCTCACTAAAGATGTTGTAGATCATGCCACAACGAAGATAACAGCAACCACAATCAGTGAGGAGCGACTACAACAACAGCAGCAGCCACTTATCAACAGTACCTGTGATAAAATCGAGCCAACCGAGTGCAATGAAGAGTTCATTCCCCTTGACCATCAGGATATGGTGGAGCTTGAAGCCGCAAACGTCGCTGCACTGGCAGTCGCCACAGCGTCTGTCACACCGCCAACCAATGTCGAGACGGAGGTCAATGAATTTGAAAGCTATCTGGAGAGCGTGGAGCTAGTTACCAAAGGGCCATTGGATGCATCTATTGAGGCAGATCACTCAACGGCAGCAGCAGCGGCAGCATCTGGGGCCAGCCATGAATTCGTATTCGCAGACACCATCGATCATGGTGAGCCATCTTTTGATTACAGTTGAACCCTTGGGGGCTTGCCCCTCCACCGTATATCCATACCCGACTAACGCTTCTCCTTTGTGTTTGTTCATGTTCAGCATATTTCCACAATCATCATACAGACATCAATCACACCTTCTACACATCGTCGTCAACATCGTCCAACAGTAATACATATTGCCGCCATATCCTTTAACATATAGAAACTATATTGAGTCCCTCTTTTCGTTACATGCACAGCGGCGCATTCGGCAATCAAACTGGAGGAGGAGCAGCACTGCATTAAGTTGGAGGATTCGCCCATGTCTTCATTGGCCGCACCCAGCTCTATTTGCAGCTCGACTCCACCCAGCTCGATCACGTCCACCAGCTTTACATCCTCGTCATCCGCTTCACTGTCATCATCGTGCTCGAGCAGCAACTCCAGCTCCATGCCGGCCACTGTGACGGCGGCCACCACCATCTCGTTAGCATCGTCGACAGCAACAGCAGCAGCAGTATCTGTGTCAGCGTCAGCTCCATTGTCGCTGTCCTCGGGAGCGGGAGGCTCAACTCTGGCCGATGTCCAGGCTATGCTCTCGTCGGTGGTCACGTTGCAACAGCAACAGCAGCAGCAGCATCAACACCAGCAGCCGATTGTGGAGTTGAATTCGAGCGAAATGTATCAGCACGTTCAGCACGACTGGAATTTTGGTGACATTAAGCTGATGGCAGCAACGCCCCAAAGAAGCTCCCAAGCAGCGAGGGAGCAGCAACTGAATCATGAGGCTATCAATCTGATGGAGGTTGTCAAAGAAGAAGAGGTCATCGATGACAATATGCTGGACAGCGATGCGTGTCAGGAGTTCCTCAATGAAGATGACGAGGTGGAGGAGGAGGACGACGATCTCGTTGAGTGTATCGACGACGATCAGCAGGAGCAGCAGATGATGAATGCCATGAACGACGAGGATAGCGATGCAGTGCGGGAAATAGTGGACAAATTGCAGCAGCATCAAGAGGAACAACAGCAGCAACAGCAACAAGAGCAACAGCAACAAGAGCAACAGCAGCAACGGCAGCGGCAGCGGCAGCATGTGCATATCCAGGATGTAGTGCATTTGCCTGCACAGCATTCGTTTTTGCCACAGGCCCACAGCGAGTACGGCAATGAGGTAAGTTGCACGCTGAAGTTTATAGAACCACTTGAATTATTTGATACGATTTGGTGTCTCTCCAGATTACCCAGGAGATTCTGAGCGATGCCGTGCCCATGTCAGCTGCCGAAATGGAGGTATCCAGCACTGTGATCACCAACAGCAGCAACAGCAACGACAGCAGCAACAATCTGAGCCTCAACCAGTCGATGCAGCCACAGCAGAATACTCCAGCGGTTGCTCCACAGCAACGTCAGATTCTGGTCGATTCCAATGGTCAGATTATTGGCAACTTTCTGCTGCAACAGCAGCAGCAACGGCAACAGCAGCAGCAACACCAGCAGCAGCAGCAGCTACTCCAGCAATTCACACTGCAAGCAGCGGCCGCCCAGCAACAGCAGCAGCAGGCCACGAGTAGCAATGCTTTGGCCAAAACTCTGCCTGTAACGCTCCGCAATGGAACCCAACAGTTTTTGTCGCCCAACTTACTCGCCCAGCAACAGCAGCAGCAGCAGCAGCAACTTGAGCAGCAGCAGCAGCAGGCAGTGCAACAGAAGCAACAACTTCAGCAATTCGCCCTGCAACAGGCGCAGCTCCATCAGCGGCAACTGATGGCCCAGGCTGCCAACAACAATCTGCTGCAACAGCAACAGCAGCAGCAGACCGTTGTCCCCGCAGCAGCGCAGGCTAAATTTATAGCCAAGCCATTGAATATTATTTCCGTGACGCGGCCTGCCGCCAATGCGTCGCCCACCACGGCAGCAACAACAGCAAACACCACAACAATTCCGTCCGCCTATGCTAATGTTGTTGCCGTAACAGCCGCGCCACAGCCACAGCCACCGCCACCGCCATCAGTAGCAACATCAGTAGCAGTGCCCCTACAGCAGCCCCAGCAGCAGATGTCCAATCACAATAGCAATATGCAGCAGTTGCCGACATTGCCAAGCGTTCTGACCATGAAGAGTCTGCCTCCTTCGGGGGTGCCGACGACCATAGCCCAGCAGCGACTGCAACCGAAGATGCCGACGGGCAAGGGACGCAAGGCCACCAGCAATAGGTTGCCCCCAGGCGCCGTTAATCTCGAGCGGAGCTATCAAATCTGCCAGGCCGTCATCCAGAATAGCCCAAATCGTGAGAATCTAAAAGCCCAGCTGCGCCCCCCCGCTGCCATCCTCAATCAACATCAGCAGCAGCAGCAACAGCAGCCAACGGCAGTGACCACAACAGCAACACCTGTGAGCAGCCCGCTGAATGTGTCGAATGTGTCTACTGTGGCTGCCACACCCATGTCGAACATGACGGCGGTTACTGCGAATGTGGTCGCCGCACCCGCGGCTGCTGCTCCCATCCAGAATATGCTAAAGCCGGAGGAGCTGCTGGTTGGAGGAGCAGCTGCCGCTGGAGCCCTGCCCGCCGGCCTGCCGCCCAATTTGATGGGCGTTGGACGTCCGGGAGTGTACAAGGTCATTGGTCCTCGCATGAGCGGCTTTCCGCGCAAGAAATATGTCCAGAGGAAGCCGTCACCCACCACACTGATACGTCATGTGTTTAGTCCGGGACCTGGAGCAGCCAATGCCACGTCCCAGCAGCTTCAGGTACTCCAGCAGCAGCAACAACAGCAGCAACAACAGCAGGCGGCGACATTGCCAGTGGCCCAGAACCAGCCACAGCCACCGGCGGGGCCAGAGCAGTTGATCCATCAGAACGGCAGTGGCCAGTATGTACTGGTACATCGCGCCACTGTGGGTGCGGCCGACAATCAGGCGCCCAGGGCGTCCAGTGCCCCGCCACTGCATCAGAATCAGGTAGGTGTTTGGAAGTGGTTCTCTTGATTTGTAATTAATGACTATTGTTTATTGGCAGTTTGTCACCGTTCAGAATCCCATGCACAGCCTGAATGGCCTGCAAATGGGCGGACGCGGGCGTCCCGCATCGGTGGATAATACAGCGGGCAGCGGCAACGTTATGGCGCCAGCAATTACCGCCACCGAGGTCCTGCACCATCACCCTCATCATCATAATCACAATCACGAGCTGCAACAACAGCAGCACCAGCAGCAGCATCAGCAGCAACAACAGCAACAGCAACAGCATCATCCGCAGATGGGAAATGTTGGCAATGTGGGCGCCGGCGCGAATATTGTGCGGCGCAATATCGCTGCAGGTAAATTGGTGTATTATTAGTGGTTAGCGAGGTACGTCTTTCAAATCACCTTCATCCATCATCCTTCAATCTTGAGTGGGTTCAATCCATGAAACCATGATTAATTGGCACGCAGTCATTAGTTTGTTGCGTAGATTTGTTAGAGTTACTCGTACCCTAGGTCCCAGCCACAGGTTGGTTCTGTCTTTGTTTCTGTTTAGATAGATCACTTGCATGTTTCATCAGAGGTTCATTCAGCTTTGAACTGCTCTGTAAACTTGTTTATATTTTTTAATAGAACTTATAATTTGTTAGTAAGTATGTAATCTACATGAGAATCAATCGCTTTGCCTCAATGTTTCATGTATCGAATTGGTTTTCTTGATAGGCTCCACCAACATCACCTACATCGATGGCAGCAATAGCAATTCACCAGCCGCCGCCGCCCTCATGGAAGCAGCCGCCGGCAACAACTACATAGTGACCACAAACGCAGCAGCAGCATCCGCGGCCACGCCAACAGTCATTCAGCAACAGCAGCCACCGCTGCCACAGTCGCAACAACAGGCCGTGCATCCTCTGCTGCAGCTACGTCAAAGTGGGGAGAACACACCGCCGGGCAGCGAGGCCGCAACAGCCGCAACGGCCAACAACTGCGCCTGCTCGCTGAACGCAATGGTTATATGCCAGCAGTGCGGAGCCTTCTGTCACGACGACTGCATCGGTGCGGCCAAGCTGTGCGTGTCCTGTGTGATCAGATGAGAGCCGGACCTCCTGCCGATCGCCTATGTGGACAACGTATTATAGTAATATAGAGACACCCCCCATAGACATGTAGAATATAATGCAATGGCTATATACATACGAGTATGTATCCCAATAGACAGATATACCGAAATTGCATTTGCGAAAAGCAAAACCACACCACAGCGCAAGTGAAAGTGCAGAGGCTTACGCACAGCAAGAGCAGCAGCTACACCAGTCCTGTTCACAGGCACAGGGGAAGGCTTAGACCCAGGCCCAGCCGCACACAAAAAGCTAAGGCAACAGATATATAGATATATATTTGTGTATATTTTAGATCGTTCAAAGACCCATGTAAACTAAGTAATCTTGCAGTTCTTAACACTTTTTGTATAAAGCCAAAAAGAGGAGGAGGAGCAGGTGGAAGGAGGAGGAATGCTTAAAGGGCAAACAAACGAGTGTTGTGTATTTTGTGCTTGTTGCATATCCCTAAAGATACTCGTTGTTTTTGTGATTGTTTAAGGATATCTCAAGCACACTAAAAAGTAATATATGAAAAAACAAAAAACAAAATCTATAAACTCTCAGTGTAATTACAAGCAAAAATACAAAACAAAACAAAAAGAAAAGAAACATGAAGAAAATGAAAATGAAACAAAAAAAAAAACCAACAAAAGGCAAACGTAAAGCATAAAAAACAGATTAGATTATATGTAATGTATATATTTATGTTTAAATTAAATGTACTATATGGATAGAAATCATAGTTTGTCTGTCTGGCAATCCCCCCTATGATGACTATATTTTTATAATTTATTCGCACATGTGCGAAGTTCGGTTGGTTCGTTCTATGAATATAAGAACTTAATATTGATGTATATGATATATATATAGTATATATATATTTTACTGTGTAATTTATAAACTAATCGGAGTGTATATCGCCTAGGCCCAGCGTCTAGCTCTTAAGTTCGTATACTGTAATTTTAGCCTAAGTTTAGTATTCTCCACCAGACAAATCACCCACAACCACACCCACACCCATGCCCACGCCCACATCCGAGCCTAGAAACGACTCTCCATATTCACACCATTTCTTAAGCATATAGCGCATAAACTTAATTCTAATTCACGAAAATAATTTCAAAACAAAGCCCCCTATATATTAAGCAAAACTGTTGATAAAATACAATACAAAGGCAATGCAAATGATAAACAAAAAAAGCGAAGACGGAAACAAGCGGAAAACCTATGAAACAAAACTGCAAAAGAGAGAGAGCGAACACCACATAGATAATAGCAAGTAAAAATCAGAAGCAACAAAGTTACGATTATGATGAGGTTAAACAAAATTCAAAACAAACCCAAGCAAAGAACAACAACAACAGAACATTTTGCTCCTAGATGCACTCACCTCACCGCAAAATTAACCAATACATAAACATAATTACAAATAAATTTGAAAAAAAAAAGAAAGTGATGGTCGAAATTTTTAAGAGAATAACGTCTCAGGGGTCATCCTTCACAGAGATGTCTCCTCTGATCTACAGTTTTGGAGTTCCTTCAGTTATTTCATTTGTTCCTTGTAAAACACTGAATGAAAAGTGCAGGAAGTGGAAGAGTTTTCTCGATGCCCAAATATTGTCAAATATTGAATAGCCCGGAATAATGACAAAATAGCTTTTGGTTTTTATAATTTTATAATTCCTTTTGTTTTTCTTTTATTAAGGAGAAAAAAATACAACTTTGTTTCGTTCGGATGGTTGTAACTTTACTTTACGAAGTATTCAGTCCATTTCTAAATGTTAGAAATTCTCTAACTAAGCACAGGGTATAGGCTTAAGCCCTGATGTCCTTGTAGTGCTTGTCCTCGTCGCTCTTGTCCAGCTTGATCGAGTACTGGCCGATGAGGGAGCCCTGAACGTCGGCCTGGCCATCGGGATTGAAACGGGGCCCATCACCAATATCCTCCATCTCGTCCTTGATCACCCTGTAGCCATTCTCATCGGCGATGTAGTGAACGGTGCGCTTCACGAAGCCATCCTGGTAGCTGTACGAGCCACGGACCGTGGACCCATCGCGCTCCTCTGTCCGCATAATCTGGTTGTCGTTGATTTTATCGTCGATGTTGGAGTTGAAGGAGTACTGTGCACTTTCGTTTTGCAGGCGCTCAATATTTAGTCGTTCCTGCTCCTCATCCTGATTGATCTGAAATCGGAGGGAAATAATTTGCATTAATAAACTTGATCGAGGTGAGACGCACGCCCCCTTTTTTTCCAATCAAATATTCATGTGCGTCGAGAGTATAATCTGATTTAAATAAAATATGAATCTGATTTTGAAGGTGAATATCGCATAATTTCTGTTCGGTTAGTCAGATCTCTGGATTTGCCCTTCCCTTAAACAACTGACATCATGTGGCGCTTTTCTGTATTCACAAATGATCCCCCAATGAATCTTGCTAACTATTGAGTATATAGACATCTGTCAGATACGGTTACACAATAATATTAAATGATCTTACAACCCGCGAAGTTTATGCAAGCAAGACCATGAATGAAAAGTGCAGGAATCAGTCATGTGAAATATGGAAAATTCCGCTCATCCGAAAGTGCTGATTGAAGCTATGAAAAAAGAATGTCCCCATTGTCATGCAACCATGAGTGAGATGCAATGTGCAACCACTAGTAACTTTTGATGTAGCGAATGATTATCACGACTTGTGACGATCGTGTAAACCTAGTCTTAGCTGCTACGAGTGTGACTCAACAGAGGGAACGAAACGTTCATTGCGATGTGTTTTGACACATTACTTCTCCTTCCCCAATCGTATTCAATTTGTCTTATGTTTGAATGCATGAACGGAAGCAGTAATTGAAATATGTGTCGATGTATTCCAGTTATCTGCTCGGTTGGGGTCTTGTGGGTATGCCAAAT
Organism: Drosophila athabasca; assembly: GCA_008121215.1. Taxonomy (NCBI): domain Eukaryota; kingdom Metazoa; phylum Arthropoda; class Insecta; order Diptera; family Drosophilidae; genus Drosophila; species Drosophila athabasca. The sequence goes on along the minus strand of VMQQ01000019.1, from coordinate 1,299,284 downwards.
GCTCTGCTGGAATACTAAGGTGAAGATAACTAAAAAGATGAATCACTAGATGGATACATTTCTTGAATGGAAATGATTTTAAAGAACTAAAAGTTCTTCTAAATAGGAAATTCTTCCTGGAATAAAGATACATATATCTTCTACATCCTTCTGCCATATTTGGGATAGTCGTGTGTAGCGTCTACAGCTATCGGTTATCCCGATCCTAGCTGTATGTAAATTCAAAGTCAAAATGATAAGTGTGTTGTGTCGCTGTTGTTGGGGTGGAATATTTTTCTCTTTCCTTTGTTTTAGTATCACGCTTCAAGGCGAGACATGGGGCAAAGGCAAGGTGGGGAAGTAGTCTTAATAATAAAAAAAAACTGCAAAAAAACAGAAAAAAACTAACGAAAAATAACCTGAAAACTTGTTCGGGCAGATCGGGCGAATCGAAACGGCTGTGTGTCGGCATATAAAGCCCGGCGAGCGACAGTCGATGTTGACTATAGTAACGAAGCGGACGTTCAACTATTCAAAAAATAGCAACAATTATAATCATGGGTAGGTGTTATGAAAGCGAGTGAATGCCAGCCAAATGCGGAACCATTAAGAATTCGGCTTTCATTTACATTTTCCATTTCCATTTACAGTTAAACTGTGCTTTCTATCGCTCCTGATTGCTGCCTGTGTGGTGGCAACACTGGCTGCCAGCGGTAAGTACAGTACAGCTTTCTCGCTGGTAAGCTTTCGTTGAGCTTTCTTAACATTTCATCCTCCCTTGCCAGATTGCCCTTCCTCGACGAAGGTCCAGAACTGTACGCCCAAGTGCCTGCACGACAGCGAGTGCAGTGCCATTGGTGGCAAGTGCTGCCCAAATCTGTGCAACGGCCGAAGCTGTGTCCAGCCCAACCAGCTGGGCAACTCTGGTGGCGACAAGTCGCCCTTCGGCAGCAAGAATAGTAAGTGCATATCCTTGCAGAAGTCAATGAAATCTATAGAAATCCATGGAATTATATTCGACCCTATATAGTATCAGCTTTAAAAAAACGATGCTATATGTTCGCCTGTCAGTCTGTCTGTTTCTTATCCAATTGGTTTCTTCATTTGGAAGATATTTGTCTGAAATATGGCAGGATGTCTTTTCAAATTCTCTTCAAAAACGAAGGGGAAAGTTTAACTTTAAAGATCAACATAGGAACCTTACAGAGTATAGTTTAGTTTAGCTCCTAGTGATTCCTGAGTCTAATATGATTTTACTTCTTCTGTTTAATTCCTAGCTGGAGCTACGGGCAGCTATTGTGGCAATGTCAAGTGCAGCAGCTTCGAGAAGTGCGATATGGATCGCAGCACCAAGCGCCCCAAGTGCGTGCGCTCTTGAGAACACCCATCCACAGCCCCAACCCCAACCCCACCCCATTCCCATCCCCACTCAACACCAAACAGCAACATCAACGCGATTAAACTTATTTGTTTGTCACTAAATTGAGATTTTTTCTTGTGGTTTTCCTTTGTGTTCAATAGAGTTTTCTCTTTTTGTTTAACACTCACGGGTGCGGAGAGGGCAACGGTAGCCAGCAGGCTGGCGATCAACACGAATTTGAACATTTCGATTGGGTTGATGAACTACAACGACTCTTCACTGGACTGGATGGATGTGGTGTGTGTTGGCGCTGCAAGTGACTTTGTACTATGGATCGTTGGCTGGCTGGTAGCCGGGCTTTTATATCACACTTGAGACCGAACCGGGCCAAAAAGCAGCAGCAGCAGCAGCACCAGCAGCTGCGTCAGCGTCGGTGTTGCCTTTTCCCCTGCTGCCACTTCACCAATTTTGGCTTTGGCTTTGGTTTTGGCTGTTTACATATTTGACAAGCCAGAGATCTTCCCCTTACCCAGAGATCGGCCCCAAATCTCAGGCTCTATGCCAGCATTTGTGGTTGTTTGTGTTGGGGGAAAACTCACAAAAATTTGAAATATAATTTTGCAATCGTTTAAGGGGTCGGATCTCTCAGAGTGGCTCAAAGCTGTGAGCTGCAACTCGGTTTGCATGGTGTAGATGGGGCCCTGAAGAAGATTGAATGGGAATCGGATCGTCGCATTGCGTAAGACCCGCATGGTGCGGTGCGGGGCGGTGCGGCTCGGGCTGGGTCGGTCCCATCTCATCTCGGCGACTTCAAGGTCAGTTGGTCAACCAGTTTCGGTCTTTCGGCCAGTTCCAAAAGGTGCACTTACCCCTTACCCTACTACCAATTCTGTTTCATCTTCTTCTGCATCTGCTTCTCGTGCAAGTGCTCTTTTTTCTGTAGCCTCTGTTTTTTTTGGTCAACTTATGTAATTTATGTGAAGTTTTGTGCAAATTGAAAGCCTCGATGGATGGTGTGTATCGGTCGGGTCTGTGCCTGTGCCTGTACCTGTGTTTGTGTTTTATTTCTCTTTCTTTCGCTTACGAGGAAGTAAGTGGAGCATTACGTTGCGTCTGGTCGGGGGGGCACCCTTTGGTTAAGGCAACGCCATAACCACTCACCAACAGCTGGGACTCTGCCTAGAGATTGGGATGTGGATTGGAATTGGGAATGAGATTGGAGCCTGCGACTGGGACTGCAATTTTCGGCTTCGCCCCAATCTGGAGATCTACAGTGGGGCCTGCTGGCACAGGATGTTGGGCAATCTGGAAAGCAGCCTTAGATGATTCAGAAAAAAAAGCAGAAAAAGATTTGAAGAACTTTATTTATAATAGATTTTTTAGTCATTCCAGTTGTATTTGTTGAATTAAAGCTAATGCTTCCTCACTTTTTATTTTAACCATAATTTTTCAAGGCAATTAGCTGAAATTTATGAAGCCTAAATTAATTTTTAATTTATTTTTTACCCTTGCAAAAAGGTTGCCGAAAATTAATTACTAAATAAATGACTAACAAGTGAACTCTCAAGAAGCTTACTAAAGAGACATTCTATCACGTATACACAGAACCAAACCCAAACCATAAGCCAAGTTCTGGCAGTAGGACGGACCGATTTGGGCATGCCCAACCGACTCTGGCCCACTGTCCGAGTGGTTGGTTTATTTGTTGTACATCCGTTCGTTCCACTTTCGATTCGGTTTCCCCGTTTCCAGAGCTACCACGGCGCTTCCCTCCACTCACCCACCTGCCGATCGCGTCTGCCACTGCCTCTGCCAATGCCTCTGCCACTGCCTCTGCCACTGCCACTGCCCCTTTCACTGTTGGATTTCTATGAATCGTATGGGGGGCATATGGGTAGTATGTATTGTATTGTAGATGTAATAACAGTTTAGTAAACTTATTTCGCTTTTATTTGTGTTATTTCAACGCCGCGCCGCAACGTTGCAGTGGCACGAATTTCGTTTGAGATAATATCCAGGCATCTCTTGCAGATGGAAGACAAGAGTCTGTTGTTGTAGTTGTTGTAATACACTTCCAGAGGGTATAATCTTTGATTGATCAAAGCTGTCATTGAAACTTACATGAAAACATTAGGCAAACAACACATAGAGGCGTCAAAGGAGGGAAGGGATATTCATGAATTTGTTTCAGAATCGAACGATCTTTTGGGTCATGTTAAATCATGCCTTGACCTTCCCGAATGTTGATGACCTAAACTCAACACGGAACCTTATAGTTATGTAGTTCACAGTAGACTTGCAATTTACAACCAATTCGGCTATTTCCCCGAACAGTTTTCCTTCAAAGTTAAATTTCACTATTGACTGTCAAATTTTGACGGAGTATTCGTTTCCTTGGGGATCCAAGGAGACGGCTCCGCCTGAGCCATTCACCGCCTGAACAAGGGAGGCTAGAGTCGATCGTGTAGTAAGGGCCTAGGATGGTTCGTATCAGTAGCTGTAGTACCTCAACATTCTTCAATACATATATTCATGGAGTAGGCGCCAGCATCTGACAAAAGTATCTGCTGTGGTCGATACGCCTGTCCGCACTTGGCAGGCACGCGGAACTGATGTGGGCCTGTGTCATAATTGGCATTGCAGGAATTGGCATTTGCTGGAAATGCAGTTCCAGATTGCTAGTTCCCGTCAATACATCAAAGTCCGGATGTCTACTGATGAGCCTTACATCGACATTCACATGCCGATACATTTCACAGTCAGTTTCGAGGTGCCAATCACCAGCCCTGACGATAAACTGTCCTGGTTGAAAAATCCTCACGATATGGGTGGCCGTAAGGACTACGTCTGATCCAATCAATGTTCTAGCACCCCAGACGTTAATTATCCGACTTGGAAATGGGAGCGGACATCAACCAAAAGGACCCATATTTCTGATGGAGCAGCCGAGTTCGGACATACATATCGCAGTCGTCATTGCCGTCTGGCAACGAACAGTATGAGAACGTTGCATGTCCATTCATGTCCATGATGACTGCTCCGTTGATACAGTATGCTTTGAAAGGGTATACAAATATCGTATTTCCTTATAGACCCCACTTTCTTGTTGGTTTTTGCTTATGTTTTGCTTGAAATTGAAATCAATATAAAAAGCTCAAGGTGAGAGACCGCATCAACTCGATGTAGTCTTCGTATCACACACGCAACGCCCCATCATCGTTGGCTTGGTTTACCGATAATTTTATAATTATACTTTTGTTGCGTTAATGATGGCCAATAGCCGAGTGACAGAGAAGGGGAGTGAGTGCGTGTGTGAGAGGTGGAGGGAGAAGCTTCAAACATTTGCCATATTTACGACTCTATTTGGACTCTGCATTCGCCTCCGCCCTTCATTTCTTTCTTCCTCTGTCTTCACAAATTAGCACGCTCCTATCACCATCACCATCAACCGTCTCCTGCTTCCACTCCCCCTCCCACTCCTCTGTTCCAGCGTACATTTGCATGTTAACACCAAGAGTGCGAGTGCGAGTGCGAGTGGGAGAGCGGAGCCGACTCTCTTGGGCGTTACATTGACAAATTGCTTTGGAGGGCTCTCTTTTATCGGCCGCTCGCTCTTATGCAAATGTGCTTTTTATTTTGTTTTATGCTCGTATTTTTCGGGCCTGGCCTGCCTGCCAGCTGGTGGGTTGGCCGGCTCTTGGATTTAGCTCAGGGCTATGGCTATGGCAATTTGACATTTTCAATCAAAATTTGTTAATTATTTATTGGATTGTGGAGACGCTGATGACCCAGCCATACAAATGATGTCTGTGAGGGCGACTCGCCTTTGGCCGCTATTTTGACTTGGTTTTTTTTGTTGGTTTTCTTCTCTATTTGGGTGATTCAATGACCTTTCGATTGGCATTTTGAGCATTGTCGCTCGATACGCATAATGGGAATAATTATGTTAATCATACGAATAATTGATCAAAGATTCATCAATTGATCGGATTTAGTGGGATTGTTACCATTTTTATTATAAATGCAGATCTCAAGAAGTGGAGAAGATGGACTCCAACAGCTAATGGAGATCCACGTCTGGCAGGAATTACTTTAAATTAATGTCATAATTCCGAGCCCTGCTTAAAGCCAATTGATATTAATTCGCTTCTGGGAACATTTTCGCAGTGGAGCCATTGAATCACTTGTTTTCATCTTGAAGTAAATCCGATTTATAAGCCATCGCATAAATTTTTCACTTTAACAGCTGTCCTCGCACTTGCCAGCAGACACTGTAAATATATAATACACAGTATACGTATATATATGTATACGCACCCATTTCAAGGACAACTCGGCAAAAGTAACCCGCAAAACGTATACTTATTCTTATGCATACATATATGTATACTATATAGCATACATACTTATATTTGACTGCTGACATTTAGAAGAAGAGAGGAAGGAGTAGAAGAAGCAGCAGCTTGAGGTCGGCGTCGCCGGGTGCGTGTGCTGTTCAAAAGGAATGCAATAAGAAAAAATGTGCGAAAAAGAAAGACGGAAAGAGCAGTCAGCAGAGGCTCAAATTATGCACAGACAAAGACACACGCACACACACATTTGCATGCAAAGAAACGAACGCAAAGCGCCAATGGCAGCGAGGTATATTAATGAGAGGGTAAGGTAGAGTTATCCACCACACAGCCTCGTACATTTCTTAGAGCACTGCAAACGAAGGATTTTAATGCTGATAAATGATCGAAATAATTAAGGAATATGCATATGTGTACATCATTTAATGAGTTTTTGCTACCTTACCCACTTAGTAATATACATATCTTGAATGTAAGGAGAGCAAGGTGCTGCTGTGCTTGGCGATAAACGGGCGGGCACAGAGACAGAGTGAACATTATAATATGTGTACAAAATATTCTGCCAAGCTCTTCCTTCTACACAAACACAAACATACGCATTTGTTGTGTAAATATATACTCTAAATACTGAGTGTATATACTGTAAATACTCTAAATACTGTAAATGCAACCCGATGCAACCCATAAAGAAATGGAAGCTTCCAGATACGTACGTAAATATCTCAAGGCAGGTTTGGCGAGTTTCAGATTTATTTTCTGTTTGTTTCTTTCTTTTTTTTACAAGAGAAATTATTTATAAAAAACGAGTTTAAGTTAAGACAAATAGATTACAAATATCATTTGGACTCGGGAGCTTTACAGAAATGTGTGTCAAAAATGTTTCAACTTTGTTTCCACTCCAAATCGAAAAACACTTGCAGGAGTACAAAAAGAAACAAAAAACGTGTTCTTTCGTCTCTCTTACACTCGGCTTATGTTTCATGGTCTCACGTCCCGACTTTTAGTCAACGTTAATTGCATTATTCACAGCATTTCATTTCAGTTTTTTGTTGGGTTTTCGCAATTTTTTACTCGACCTACCTCAAGGCTCACAAAGCACTTAGCAGCAGCCGCAGGAGCGGCAGGGGCGACCCTAAAGACCCTCATATGCAAGCGAGCGAAAGGAGCGAACAGCAGGGAGAACAGCTGAAAGCGATACTGAGATAATGCAGTGTGCGGTGCGGTGTGGTGCAGGAGGGGGGGAAGAGAGAACAAAGTTATCAAAAGTAATTATCAACAAAAGACAGAAACAATGCCAGAACTAGGATTATGGTGGTTTTTTTTTTGTATTTTTGGGACCCCAGAAAGGGATTATGCGGGGGGCGGGCGGTGCAGTGTGCGGTGCGGTGTGGTGGGGGGTTGGTTGGAGTGCATAAATCTGGGGTTAATTAAGTTGGATGGAAAACCAGTTGGCAACACATCCAAAAAGCAAGCAATTTTTGTTACATATGTGAAAATATGGCTTAAAGCCACGACTCCCATGGAGAGTGCCAGCCCAACATTGATATAGACCATTATAATCCAGCTCCTGCCAATGGCTGCAGTCGGTTCTCTGGACACCCCGTCCCTTTATAGACGTGGCCATTTCTTGGTGGAAGGCATCCCTCATGTAGTTATCGTAGGTACCTAATCGTGTGAGATGATCCAGTGAATGGCTAAGCTCCGTATGGTTAAAGGTCCTTAGAGGATTAAGGAGGCTCTTCAGAAAGTACACCCCACGGAAAGAGTTCATCTCCATGGTGGCTAAATGGTTATGGTAGAGCTCCAGTTGGGTGAGGCGCTGCGAAAGCTGTGGTGACCCCAGGGACAGGCTGCGCAGACGATTGTGGGCGAGATTCAGGTACTGTAGATTGGGCAGGCGGAAGAGCTCGTTGGATCTCAATATTGTTAAACGACAAGTCGACAAGCCGCTGCAAGGTCCACATGTCCTTGAGGAGTCTGGCTATGGCGTTACCCCTCAACAGACTATTCCGTAGGAGTCAGGAGTCCTGCAGTAGGTGTCCGCACAAACACTTTATTCTAATTTCCAAATTTAATTAATTTAACAAAATAAATTCATAGGCAAACCTTTAATTTCCGCCTACTCCTGCTGAGGACTGGACCGCCTGAAGCTCTGCCATAGATGGAGGCATTCCTTATGGGCATATTTTGAAATAAATCCATGTGGGTTTTAAAATTTAAATACATTTATCTTTAAAGCCAAAGTGACGGCTGGCTGGCTGGCTGGCTGGTTGTGTGGCTTTCAAGGCAGCATTGACCCTGCAGGAGGCACAAAAACACAGACACTGCCACAGACACACGGCGACATGTGTAATTGTGGCAGCAATTTAAGCTTGCAGCATGCAACATCGTCAAACCGGAAGCAAGTGCACCACAAAACACACACACAGACACAGGAGGCACAAACGACTAACAAGGGTGCGGCAGGTTGGCAGGATGGCAGGTTGGCAGGGTGGCAGGATGGGGCTGGGGAGTGCAACTTCAGGATGGTTTGGCTCTTCTGCCGGTGGCCTGATGCCTTTATTAAGCCAGCAAATAAAATCCGAAAGCGTCAAGGATACGCCCGTCTGTCTCATGCATAGTCAGGAGCACCGCCATGCACCGAAGTGCACACACACATAGAGAAGTAGGAGAAAAAGCAGCAGCAGCAGCAGCAGCATCCTTCACATGTTTTGTACACGATCTGAGGCAGTTGCAATTTATGCACACAACTTGTCAACGAGGCAGGAGGAAGGGACTGGCTTACATTGGTGCTGCATTGGTTAGCCCGTCGTGGAGAACAGAGAGGAGAGAAGAGGACTGGAGACCGAAGACAGGAGTATGTTGTGGCAGGAGGTTGATATGTAGAAGCAAGCAATTTACACCGCACAATGCGTTGACACACGTCGTCCGCAAATGTGCGGCCAGAAGACAATAGAGAGCCAGAGACAGAGACAGAGCCAGCCACCCAGTGGATCCCATGGAGCTCAAGTTAGGCCAGATCCGGGTCTAAGATGGAACCTTCGCTTCGTGCCTCATTAAGCCAGAAAAGTGTCAAATGTTCCTTGGTTGGCTGCCAATGGCTGCCAGCAGCACTCTACCCGCCCAAGGAGCTTTAATCCTTACGACTGTGTTGCCAGATGGAAGGAGTATCCTCTCGCCCACTTATCCTTGACACTGGAACGCCCCCGCCCCCGCCTTCATAATTCACACAAGTGTTGACAATGAAAATGAAATTCCCATTAAAATGCAATATGTTGCAGCAACAGAGAGACAGGACAGAGCAGGACAGGGCAGGACAGAGCAGGACAGAGCAGGACAAAACGAACGGACAACTTGGCCAAGTCCAATATTTATATGGCCAACAGCATTTTCGTCTGTGAAAATTGGGTACAAACTTTGTGTTTTCTTTCGTAATTCAGTTTTGTTGGAAATTGTAATTAAATTGAGGAAAAATCTTGTAGGATATTATTAAATTCATGGAAAATTATAATGAATATTTGTGTAATTTCAAGGCACTTACAAGAGTGTAGAGATGCTGCTGTTAATTACGGAAATTCCCAAAGTTTCCATATAGAAAGCCAGGTGTTCAAACAGCCAAAAGACAGAAGCCCCGCACCTTTTCTGGCTGTAATAATTGAGCCGATTGCAACGCCTCTCTGCTATCTGGCAGATATGATAGTACTATTTGACTATGGAACCTCAGACGGGCAAACATTTAGGAAGCTCAGACTTAGGGGGATCTTTGCTATCTCTCATAATAAAAAGCTCTAAAGAAAGGCAGACGTAAGTGTACACTTCTTTAATCCTCAATCATGGACTTGCCCATTGTCTCTGGCAAGAAGAATAGTAAATAACTAAATGTGAACAAAGCCCAGGCGCCGGAGAACCACATGGTAACCGATATGCCCCAGTGGAACATCATCAGAGGAAAGAGCTTCAGGGTGGCAAAGATCAAGAGACTCATCCACACCACCGATATGGAGGTGGCCAGAGAGCGTATCTGAAAAGAGAGAGAGAAATCTCAGAAGAACATCTAATGGGGGAGTAGGATTATTGTCTTACCTTGGCTGGAAACAGTTCCACCAGCTGGAGGAAGAAGAGAGCGATTAGGCCGATGTTTGCCAGATAAATGATGATGATCATCAGCACCAATGGCAGCCAATTGAAGGCCGAGAGATCGTACCGCTGCGCACAGTAGGTGAAACAGCCAAAGGCCATGCACCCGAGGCCCACGCCCAGATTGGAGATCAGCATGAGCAGTCGTCGTCCCACAATGTCCACGATCAGGGTGGAGGTATAGACGCCAAATATTTGCACGATGCCAATGATGATCGTGCAGGTGTTGGCATCCAGGGCCAGGCCGGATGAGGCAAAGGTGTCGGACATGTAGTTGATGAAGCTGTACACGTTGCAGCACTCGAGTCCCAGGCAGAGGACAGCAGCTGCCCCGAAGGCCTTCAAAGCGGGTCTGGTAACTGCCAGAAAACCAAATTAGTTTCCGAATAGAAAAGTCTATAGATAGTGTGTTTGTTTTCTTACTCAAATCCTTGTAGCTCAGGGGCTCTGAGTTGTGGCACTGCTGGGCCAGGACAGCTGTTCGAAGCTCTTCAAAGTCGCCCTTGATTGTGAGTTTAGTTTTGGCATCTGTGGGATTTTTGTAATAACCATACGATGTCTCTGCTGCACTCAGCTGGCTGCGCTTCAGGAGATATGGCGCCGTTTCGGGTAGCATTAGATTGGCCAAGAAGTAGGCAATCGGCAGACAAATGCCCAGCAGGGGTACCACATGATAGGGCAGATAGGTGCTCAATATAAAGCCAGCCAGGACACCAAAGTTGTAGGACAGCATCACCATGGAACAGAGAGCGCCACGAATGCTGCAGAAGAGGGACATATAGTGGGAGTAGTGGAAGTATATCTGGGATTATCCCTTCACCTCGTATCTGCCAGTTCACTGATGTAAATGGGAAACACCACAAAGGCCGCACCTCCGGTAAAGCCACACAGAAATCGCGCTGCATACAGATAGCCAACATTCGAGGCAAAGTAAACGAGGATCCACAGGCACTGCAGGGAGAGAGATCTCTCATCACAAAAACAAAAAACGAAAGAAATCGTAGTGGATTACGCACCGCATAGGGCACAGCCAGTAGGTAAATGCAGAACTTTCTGCCGGCCCGTTCCAGGAGCAGGGCTATCGTCAGATTGGCGCACAGGCTGCCCAGACCGATCATGGACCCCAGCCAGGACACCTCATCGATGTTCACCTCAAAGTCCAGCGGCGAGTCTGTCGATTGGATTTTTCCCAGGGTCGGCGACAGCCAGCCCACACCCATGCCATGGCCAAAGGTTATGATGTTCACTGTACACATTTAGAATCCATTAGGGACAATCTTTTGGCCATGCCAATCGCTGCCTCCACTCACCGATCCCTGTGGCCAGCAGCTGGTAGCGAGTCCTTGGCTGCAGCAGCGAGTTCTGAAGGATCCTTGTCATTTTATCGTTGTCTTTCTCGTGGGAGCATCCCAAAGCGAATGTCAGGCCATGTATTTATGCAATTCAGCAAAAGTGGCAACAGGCCAGACCCAAACTTACAAATTACACCCTAAAGATAAACCCGGGGCGCCTCTCAAAACAGTTAGATAAGGCTCGTGCCGCGGGGTAGACATTTCACAAGATCAACAAAGAATTGCGCCAACAAAAACGAAAAAGGGGGCCCGGCCGTCTGGCAAAGAAAATCTTTATGATTGTTGCTCGAGATCAAACAGATTTTAGAGTCTTACTTGATAATCAGAGGAGAAATAGATCATTCTTGAACACCTGTTCTGGTGGTGGGAGGCGGTGGGTGAATAGGCGTTCAAACACACAGTTTTTGCACAAATTTTAGATTTTTTAGGAACTTTTTAATAGAAAAATAATCAAAGTTACTTATAAAAACCCTGCCACATATTTTGGCTATCATGTAAAAAAAACCGCAAGTAATTTGGTGCACGCGTTGCGGACATTACAGATTAACCCCAGATTAGCCCCTAACACACACATTTTTTGCTACAAATTTATGGTATAGATTTTTATACATTTGCAATAATATTTTGCTGGCAATTAATTCAATTAAAATATCAAAATGTAATTAATTCCCATTGAAACGATTTAATTCCAGACAGACATCAGATTATTAGCACATTATTTTTTTTATTGTTTTAACCTTTAAGCTACAGTTAAGGTCCTGGCCTGCCTCGAAGGCAATCTGCCTGCAAACCGGGGTCTAATCTGGTTAAAGGTCTCTTTGATCTAAGACTGCACAGATTATAAGGCTACAGTGTATCCTTTGCACATTTTAAATTTCCATCAAGGAAAAGCCTCTTGCCAGGCAAATATGTGTATGGATTTTCCTTAAATTTCCTTCCTGTAAGTGCAGTAAAAGTTTTTTTTGTGGTGAAATTGCCTTTGGAAATTGCGTTTTTGGCATAAAATAACACATTTTCCAGCTCGTTGGTCCTCAAGGATTATGCATAAAATCTTTGCTCACTGTAACTGAAATTTTATGATTCTTTTGATGGTTCTTTGGAAGTGTACAAACAATACATACAAACATACACACACATACATACATGACAAAAACACACGAATCTTTGATGTTTTTTTCGTATTTGTTTTGTGATGGCATCGTTATCAACTCTTCTGTTTTATCAACTTACACATCGAATCAATGATTTTTACAGCCAGAATAAGGAAAGGGAAAATGCCAAATATTTTTTGGAATATGTTTTTTTCTCTCAATTTTCGTGATCAGAAGTATATTTTGGGAACAAGAATTGCAACAATTGCTTTCTGCATGCCTGTTGGCCAAATAAATTGAATTATTCCCCCCCCCCCCCACACACACACAGTCCCTCCTCTCCCCTCCCCTAAACATACGTGGAAATATTCTGGCTCTGGTTCCCTGGTGCTTGTTGCTTTTATGGGGCTTCTGGCACTGCCACTGCCACTGCTGCTGCTGCTGCTTCTGTTTGATGTTTGCCAAACTAATTTGGCGGAAGCAACACAGCAGCAGAATCGTGCATGGGGGAGGCAGCAAGGGAAAGCAAGGAAAAGCAATGGCGTAACGGCGAAAGTTTTCCTTCGTTTTGGGGGGGGGGGTTGTTTGCATATCAAGTATACGCAGCGTTGATTGGATTTGTAAACTGACCAACAACTGCTCCTCCTATCACTCCTCCTCCTTCTCCTCCTTCTCCTCCTTCGCCTGTCAGAGGCACACCAGCATAATAATCATCCTTTCCTCCGCTGTTTAAAGCGCATCCTTTGGCCCCCCCCTTCACCCCCGCTGTGGTAATGGTTGACGTTATCCTTGGCACGTTCTGCAGGCATCGACGACATCGTCATGGCTGGGCCTGTCATGTTCACCTCAGACAGGGAAATCTGACAAGATATGGCAGCTGTTCTGCGTGCCAGTCTCCTGCTCCTCCCAGGCACACATACATACATATGTACATATAGATATTGCATTTCTGTGGCTCTGTTGCAAGAGATTGGAGATGGGGAGAGGATGGGTTATCACACACCTCCAAAAACACACACACCCACCGCCATAATCGTTCACATCCGAGTCGTAAAAAGACACGAGCTGAAACCATATTATGGCCACTTTATATTGCAGAATGCGGGGCCAAGGACACCCGCCCCCACACCCTCGGGGATGGACAGCATTAGTTGGCATCCCTTCTGTTACTGTTACTGTTTCTGTTGCTGTTTCCGTGTGCATGATTTGACAATCGTGGATGGAATGGGAGCATTTATTGTCACACAATATGTGGCCAAAAGAACTGAGTGCAATATGTTTCACACTGCCATCCCCCGCCCCCCACCCCCCTTCCATTTACGAGTTTTTTGCTGGCCATAATCCAAAGCAGTCCACTAAACTAAAGGTTTTCTTTACGTTACTTTACTTCGGGTTTAGGTTAGATCTTTCTCCACTCAAACCCAAAGGTAGTAAATTATCTATTCTATGTTTTTCTCATTGAAATTTAGGGATTGAAACGGTCTTTTTCTTTGCATAAGTGATACAAGTTTCGTGCATAGAATTTGGTGTTTTTTAATTGAAATAAATGTGTAGAAAATCCTTAAAAAACCTAATATTATGCTTAAAGCATAGTTTTCCATGGACAATCTAGATCTTATCAGCATTTCATTATCACTGAAATATGTAGTAAAAATTATATATAATTTCCTAAAGAAATTTGGAATCTCTTGGAGGAATACTTACCATAATATAAGATCCTTTGCCAGAGCCCCCTCCCGCTTCTTCTGTCTTCTTGCAACAATATAATAATTTGCAATAAAGTTCACACTTCACCCGCCTCGTCCCTGAACCCTAAACCCTTAACCCATGGGTGCCAACTGAGAGTGACGTCATAAATTTTGCGAGCACTTTAAAAGATGGAGAAGTACATAAGTGGGGTGGAGTGTGGTGCAGTAGAGTAGGTGGCGAATGGCATAGCAAATGGAAGGTAAGGCAGTCGCTAGTCTGTTAAGTCTGGTATCATAGGTAGAATGCGATCAAGAGTGACCAATATAAGGATATCATAGTTCCTTACCTTTTCTAGCATATATCCTGCATCTGTTGGCTGGTCCTTTGATTTGAGCAGACCAAAAGCTTAGGCGAAATGATGATGGGTGGGGTGGTGGGGTGGCAGAGAGCGAAAGAATGAGGCAATAGCAAACAGGAATTCCTTGAGCTGCCACTAGACTATCCCACTACCCCACCCCCACCTTCCCGCCTCTCTTACATTGGCTTTGAGGTAATGAATTTATTGTTGAAAAAGAGTAGGAGCTGCATTGGCAGGAGCAAGGACGATATATGAGTGTGTGAGAGTGTGTCTTGTGGTTCTACGAGTAGTTCATAGTAAAGTTCTTAAACAAAGTGCATAACTGTATTCGAATAAGTAATTAAGGCTGCAACGAGTGGCTAAAACTGCAGACAGAACAGGCAGGAGGACGGGAGGAGAGGAGGGGCAGGGGCACCTTTGGTAAAAGTAAATCGAAAATTGTTTTATTAGCAGCCAACAAAAGCAAATCCATCAAAAAGAGACAAGAGGCAGACAGATAACTTAGCCATAGAGAGAGAGAGAGAGAGAGAGAGAGAGAGAGAGAGAGCAAGAGAGACAGCCCACAGAGGGGGAGGCACCGAAAGAAGTGAAAGTCCCAGCTGCCTGAGTGCCTGAAAAGTCCAAAACAGGGCCAAAATTATGTATGAGGCGTCTGCATGATTGATTAATATTGAATGTGGGGGGCGGGTCGGTGGGCGTAGTCCGTGATTTAACAGGAACAAAAAAATAGGTAAAGAAATTCTGAATAATAATCCCCCAAGACCTGCTGGGGGCAGGGGCGTGGCTGGGCTGGATGCCACACTTAATTAGAGGCGCACCGAAAACGGAAACGAACTGCAGGACCATCAAGCGTTGCTGCCAGGACCACAGACCAGAGCTGCCAGCAGTCTCCTCTCCTCTCCATGTGCACATTTTGCACGTCTAGCCTGGCAAGGACCAAGGGATATGCATATGGGTGTGGTATGCATGGTATGTGGTGTGGTGAAAAATAATGAATGGAAAAGTAAAATAATTCTGCTGATGGCCACAAACATTTTTCGCTTAATTAAATGAAAGGCGTACAAATATTTGCACTATTATTCAAATTACAGAAAATTATTTACACATATGTATGTACATATAAAATCCTATTAAAAGCTATAAAGCATTCCCCACTTTATGTCCCCCTTCGACGAAAAAGTGAGGACTGAGACACATCCCTGTGCCTGTCCTACACTGCACCAAAAAACTCCCGAATAAATGTCATAATATTCCATAATTTCAAAGGCGAAATTTAATTATAATATTCACAATTTCTAGGCATCATTTTTCTGCCGTGTAAACCGATTTTTTATTGGCTTTTAGCTGTTTTTGATTTGCATATGGGGCGCCTCGACGCCATGAAAGGCGTCTGGGAATGCCAGAGGGGAGGGGAATTCCTCTTTTCTTGGTCACAGCTGCCGCCTGACATATTTCCCGCTTTTTTTCGGGAGGTTTTATCTGCGAAGGCGCATCATAATTGCGGCCATGCCGCAGGAAGCACACCGGAAGTTACAAAAAAGAGGAAGGGCAACAGAAAAGTTGGTTTGGGAATGGGGGCAGGGGCAGGGGCAGGGGCAGGAACAGAGCCAGGGCATTCCTGTGCATAATTGAAATTCCAGCCTAAACGCGTTTGTGGCACGGAAATTGCGCGCAACGGGCGCTTGGGGCCCACCCCGCCCCGCACAGCATCCAAAAAGGCGTAACTCATGGGCCGGACGAGGGCCAAACAAGGATGCGGATGCGGATGCGACAAGAAGACACAAAACAAATAGCAGTTTATTTGCATTTATTTTATTAAATATTATTTCGTATTTATGGCATGTTGCATGCCACACCGCTTGATCCGCCCTTTTGTTGCATTCAAATGAGTTTTTGACCAATAATTAATAACCGAATAAATGAAATTCCCAGCGGCAACATTCGCAAATCGTTTTCCACCCCAAAAATGTAATTAATTTCAAAGCAAATAATAATTATTGTGAGGCTGCAACAGCAGGTTGCATGCCACAATTATTATACATAGTGGTAATTACATCTCTCCTGAACATATTACACTATTACACTCTAGGGCAATACGCACTTTACCCCAAATTTGCCCTCCCACCACAAATGCAATTGAGAAATGCATTTGAAAATTCAAATCACGCGCGCACAGCTGTTGATGCAGTGTTGCCACCTGGTAGGTGGAAAACAAAGGAGCGCGCGGCGCATTGCGCATGCGAAGGCTTTCCCACAAAAGAGAGTCTTTTGGTCTTTTGGTCATTTCCAATGAAGTTGGCTGGCCAACGTTGGCCAAGAGAAGTCCGTCAGTATCAGCCGAGCTATCAAAACGCATTCACATTCGCGCGGGCATCGCATCAAGTGCATTTATTGTGCATTCTTATCAGTGCAGCGCGCACGAAATGCGAGCAAACAGCAGCAGCTGCTTAGAACTAGTGGAATCAGCACATCACCAGATGACCGCTTTCATCGTTTGATAATTGCAAGTCTAGCGAAAAATTACAACCAAATCGGTAGTTTGTGGCACTCTTTTGTTGTGATAACAGCTAAAATTGTGTTGGATTTCAAAAATTAACGCGCGTTCGTTCCACAACAGCAACAGCCTGGCAACACTACCTCCCGCTCGCCGAATGCTCTCCCTCTCGCACTCTCCGGCAGAGTAAACAACATAATGTTAACACTTAACAGTCGTTTAAAATGCCCTAAATTGTACCAAACGCGTGCAAGGCAACGATAACACGCGAATGCTTGATTGGACGAGCATAAAAATGTTTTGTGTGTGTTAATGTTTATAAAACAAACAAAAAAATAAATAAATACCCGGCAATAATGCAAAAGAAATGCAATAAAAATGTCCGCGTGTGCTAGTGTGTGTGTGTAAATGTCGCGGATATGTTGCCGCTGGGAGACCGCGAGAAGTGCCGTCGCCGTCGTCGCGCCCTCGTTCCCCCGTCGCTGCCCCATGCTCCAGTCACAGCAGTCACACTCCCAGCCGCCCCTGCCCGCCGGCGTCGATACCCCACCGCTGCTGCCCTGCTGCTGCTGCTCCACACTGTGGCTTCTGGCCTGCGCCAGGAAATGAATAATCATATAAAGATTATTATAATATAACCTTTGCATTGGAAACAACAACACAACCAATACACATACAAACACATGTGTATATGTGTGTGTGTAGTACGGGGAGATGTTCAAGATCTGTTTGTAGGCAAAAGTGTTATCAGCAGAGGGGGCGGGAGACAGCCAGCCAGCCAACAAAGACACAAAAAAACCCCCAAAGCAAAAGAGCAGCAAAAAAGAAGAGAAACAGTAACGGTAAAAATGCGTAAGACTTGAGAGAGAAAGAGAGTGTTGTTGTTGTTGTTGCTGCACTTGAACCGTAAGACACCACCACCACCCACCACCCCACTCTGTCGCTGTCTCTGTCTCTATCCCACTCACTGGTAAACCATTCCCTTTCACAAAAAAACAATCAAAATATAAAGCAAAAACGTGAGACGAGACTAGCGGTAAACCAAATATAGAGCGAGAATGCAGGCCAAAAAGCGTTACATTCTCGTGTTCGTGAGCTGCGCCTTCCTGGCGTACGCCTACTTCGGTGGCTATCGGCTGAAAGTGTCGCCGCTGCGTCCCCGTCGCGCACAGCACGAGTCGGCCAAGGATGGGGGCGTGCAACCGCCCTACGAGCAGCTGCCCAGCTACCTGGACCATGCGGATCCGCTGCTACCGCTGGGCGCTCTCAATGGCTCCGGCGCGGGGGCCCTGGGCGCCCAGCGACACAACGACTCGCGGCTCGCGACTCGCGGATCGGATTGCCGCATGGAGACCTGCTTCGACTTTACCCGCTGCTACGAACAGTTCCTGGTGTACGTCTACCCGCCGGAGCCGTTGAATTCGCTGGGCGCTGCCCCGCCCACATCGGCCAACTATCAGAAGATACTCACTGCCATCCAGGAGTCGCGCTACCACACCAGCGACCCAACGGCCGCCTGCCTCTTTGTGCTGGGCATGGACACCCTGGACAGGGACTCGCTATCCGAGGACTATGTGCGCAATGTGCCCTCCCGGTTGGCCCGTCTGCCGCACTGGAACAACGGCCGGAATCACATCATCTTCAATCTGTATTCGGGCACCTGGCCGGACTATGCGGAGAACTCGCTGGGCTTCGATGCGGGCCATGCGATTCTGGCCAAGGCCAGCATGAGTGTGCTCCAGGTGCGACATGGCTTCGACGTCAGCATTCCGCTGTTCCACAAGCAATTCCCACTGAGGGCAGGCGCCACCGGCTCTGTGCAGTCCAACAATTTTCCGGCCAACAAGAAGTACCTATTGGCCTTTAAGGGCAAGCGGTAAGTGGAGATTTCTGACTACATTTTACCCCCCAAATATCAACCCCTAAATATCAGACGGATCTTCCCCCATCTGCTCGATCCCTGGACTGAACGGAGGCTGAACATTGTAGGTGTAGATGTAGATGTTGATGTTTATTGTTTATTGTTTATTGTTTATTGTTTATTTTGTTTAAAGTTTAACAATGTACAGTTAAACTGTAAGGGTAAAATGACATATCAACTAATTAAACTAAAGGGCCAATGCTAATACTCAGACCCGGTGGGGCTGATTATCGGCTCAGTAGTCGATAAGATCCCACCAACAGCCAAATTTAGGTAAGAGAAGAGCCGGTAGCCAAACAATTCCCAATTAAAGCAATTTAAATTAAATTAAGTTATTGATTAAGATAATTTTGACCATATTAGAACTAGTATCAAAGGAAAACAGATGGAAAAATGTGTTATAGTTACGGCAAAGGCTACGGAAAGATTCATAATCCGAGTAGTTAGAAAGACAGAGTTGGAGATGAAGAGGGAAGTAATGCCTAGTCGGGCGGAAAGGAACAGCAATACTAATAAGGTTGATGAGGGCAGTTGATTCGACCTCACCAGAGAGAAGCTTATGGAGGAAGAGAACACCTTGGCAGGTTCTACGGGATTTAAGAGAGTGGAGATTAATTAGGCGCAACCTACTTTCATAAGAAGGGAGATGAATCGAAGGGTCCCAATTGAGTCCCCGGAGGGCAAAGATGAGGAACTGTTTTTGTACTGATTCGAGCATATCCTGAAATTTTTGGTAATGAGGAGACCAGACACAAGAACCATATTCCAAGATAGGCCGGACCAGAGAAACATACAAAAGTTTTGTAGTATACGGGTCGGTAAATTCCTTAGACCATCTTTTGACAAATCCAAGGACTCCTTTGGCTTTGTTAGAGATAGTAGAGATATGAGAGTTGAAACATAGGTTAGGTACAAAGGTAATGCCCAAGTCGTTAACTTTGAAAAGGCGTTGAAGGATAGAGTTATTAATAGAGTAGTCGAAAAGGTATGGCTTATTGCGGTGAAAAGTCATTATATAGCATTTAGAAATGTTAAGAGGTAGAATGTTGATTAGGCACCAGTTGTTAAGGGCATCAAGATCAGATTGCAAAGATAGTGGGGACAAGGGGTCACTGTAGGAAAAACATAGCTTAACGTCATCAGCATACATTAGGACACGGGAATGAGATAACATTTGTGGAAGATCGTTAATAAATAGGTTAAATAGCAAGGGACCCAGATGGCTACCTTGAGGAACCCCCGATGAGACAATAACAGGTTTAGAGAGAGAGGAGTTAAAGCAGACACGTTGTGAGCGGTTACAAAGGTAGGAATTAGTCCAATATAGAAGCTTAGTCGGGAACCCTAGAAGAGACAGTTTATGAATAAGTAGATTATGATTGACAGAGTCGAAGGCTTTACTAAAGTCAGTATAAACGACATCAGTTTGACACTGTTTAGCAAAACCCGAAGTTACAAAGGTGGAAAATTCAAGGAGATTAGTGGAAACTGAGCGACGTTTAATGAATCCATGCTGAGATTCAGAGAATACAGAACTACAAAAATGTTGCAGCTGAGAAGTGATGATTTTTTCAAAGAGTTTAGGAATGGCAGATAAATTGGAAATAGCAGATTTAGATCCCTTCTTATGAAAGGGTACTATATAGGATTCTTTCCAGACGGTGGGAAAGTCACCAGTCTTGAGAGACAAGTTGAAAAGTTTTAGGAGAGGCACACAAAGAGATTCAGCACAAAGTTTTAGAACAGCACTCGGAACCGAGTCTGGCCCAGTGGAGAACGAAAACTTGCACGATTTTAAATTTGTTAGGAGACCATCATAGTCGATGAAGGGGGGAAGGATACAGTTAGAACTATTTATAGGGATAGGATAAGAGTAACTACTACTAAAGTCGTTCGATGAGGCTAGGATAGAGGGAAAGTTAATGGAAGGGACAGAGTAGCAACGTTGGAAGAAGGAAGCGAACAGGTCAGCAATATCACAATCCTTATCAGCATAACTACCATTTAAGTGTAGAGAAGAAGGAAATCGGGAAGATTTACGTTTAGAATTTACAAACCTGAAGAATTGTTTAGGGTCACGTTTAAAGTTAAGCTTGCATTGGGTCAAGTATCTGTTGTAGCACAATGTATTAAATAAGGAAAATTTCGATTTTGCAATTGAGTACTTCGAAAAGTCTGATTGCAAACCGGATTTTTTAAACTTCTTGTACATACGGGATTTTAAATTCTTCAGATTTATTAATCTAGGGGTGAACCAGATAGGACCAGAAAGATTTCTTGAGGG
The DNA here is from genome assembly GCA_008121215.1 of Drosophila athabasca. Lineage (NCBI taxonomy): Eukaryota > Metazoa > Arthropoda > Insecta > Diptera > Drosophilidae > Drosophila > Drosophila athabasca. The sequence goes on along the minus strand of VMQQ01000019.1, from coordinate 1,278,267 downwards.
GGTAACTAAAGGAACATGCATGGGAAAGATGGAAAAAATAGAGCTATAGAATGCATTCGTGGCAGACTCGATTTCCTGGAAATCGTCAAGGAATGACCAATCCATCTGAGATAGGGCAGTATTCAAGGAGAGGAAATCAGCCTTCTTGAAGCAATAAATATTTGAAGGCTTAATAAATGACTTTATAGGGCTTGAAGATGGTAACATGAAATCGATTGAAAGTGTGGGATGGTATGGATCTTCAGGGAATGATAGAGGTGATCCTCGACATACCAAAGTGCTCGAAGCATCGGTAGTGAAGACGAGATCAAGGGTCCTACTCATGCTATTGCGTATGCCATTTACCTGGCCTAACGATGTATCGAACAGAGAGTCAACAAAGTCATGCTGTATAGATGGGAACATTAAGTTTGAGTCATTGGATGGGGACCAAGTGACATTAGGGAGATTAAAGTCACCAAGGACAATAAGACGATCAGAATCACCAAGCTGAGACAAAACGGACTGGAGATGGGCAGCGTGAAGCATATAAGTTGTAAATTCAGAGGACGGTGGGATGTAAGAGCATGATATGAATAAATTAAAAGAACACAGACGAATTTTAACAACGATAATTTCAATGGTGTTGAGCTCATCGATGGAAAAGAGTTGGGAAGTTAAGTCGGAACGAACAGCAATTAGGACGCCACCACCTCGAGATGGTCGATCAGATCTATATATGTTAAAGTTATCTACAAAAATCTCGGAATCCGAGATTGATGAATTGAGCCATGTTTCGGAGAAGGCGATAATGTCGAAATCAAAAGTTGCACTATCAGCATGTAATTTGGTGAGCTTGCTGCACAGGCCACGTACATTCTGATAAGTGATCTTTAGAGGTGGGGAAGAATTCAGTTTTTTGAAGTGGATGGAAGATCAGTAGAAGGAGTTGGAAGGATTCCTACCCGAGGAGCGGGTTGCAAAGGCCGTGATCGATTGTTGAAAATATGGCAGATAGTGTGCTCTGGCCAGAAAGAGGGTTCAAGCACAGTCTTAACAAACTTCTCCGGAATAAGAATTTTAAATGAGGAAATACTACGTTTTTCTTTAAAAGAAAATTTAGTAACTACTATGTCAGAGGAGCTATTAATGTTTAATTTAGAGAAAATATACTCTCGAACCATAGCATCCGTAGCCGATTCCATAAGGCGTGAGACGAAAATAGATTTTAGAGGAGCGACAGCGAAAAGAGTAGATCGGTCAAGAGGGGTCACATGGTTTAAGGGTGAGGCAGAGGCGGGTTCTACCCGAGGAGCAGATGGGATAGCACTGGCTGAGGAGCCAGTGCGAGCGGGTGAGGAAGGAACTACTTCGACTTCCATGCTGACAGCAGTATCAACTTCCGTAGGGGGAACAGAGATGCAGACATCAGTATGATCATAACTGCCCGGTTGGACAGCCTGGGCAATCACAGGCACGGGATGAACAATACTATCCGGTTGGACATCCTTGGCAGACACAGGCACAGGTGAACAGCCAACATGTGAAGAGCCAGCCGTCTTATTCGATGTAGTTGCGTGTACATCGATTACCTTGGCGCCAAAGTCGATCAAGGCTGGCGAACTGATTGGAGGAACGTCAGAGTCCTTAGCTGAAAGAGAATTAGAGCTGTGAACGCTGGGCAAACTATGTGTAACCTTTTTTCTCTTTGGAGACTCATTTAAAATTCTAAGATTTTTGAAATGAGCTTCCATTGAGGTAAACTTATCCTGCAATTTCCGGAATTCCGAGTGGACAGCAGCGAATTCATTATGAGTCTGTCTCATAAAAGTTCGCATATCGGCTTCTACTGCCTTGCAATCCCAACAAGTCCAGTTGAGACCGCAGCGGGTCTTAATCAGATCAACGACGCGAGCGCCGATATGACCAAAACCCGCGCAGCTAGAGTGAGCCGTGTTGTCACACAACCAGCAGAAAATAAATGTTTGCCGTGTAGCTACCGAACGGTGAGCGTCACAGCGTTTAGCACAACAGGTGGTCATTGTTTGATATTAGAAACAAGAAATATGTAAAAAAGAAAAGAAAAAAGATAGGTAAAATATAAGTCGGTGTGGGGCAGAGATAGTGACTTTAGCTTGTGTTACACAATTGCGCGCGCAGGAACGAACAAAACAAACACAATAACGGCAAGTAAGCGGAGAGACACAGAGAGACGATAGAAACACAGAGAGTCAAGCACAGGGCAGCGGCCAACGCAGTGCGTGTGTGTTAGAATGAAAACAGATAAGCTGAGAGTAGATAAAACAGAGAGCGGTTCAAAGAGAGCAAGCGCACCGCACTAGAAAAAAGGCAACAACAAAAACGGCTGCGATTCAGAAAGTGCAGAGAAGTTAAGAATGCACAATAGAAATTGAAAATTGAAAATAAATTCACAGAAGTAAGATTAGTGCGTATGCACTAAAAACGAACACGTTGCACGATCGGTTAGGAACACCAGAACAAGGTAAAAAACACAATTTACTTTCCTTTAAGAGAAGATTGGCAATTTTTAATAATTATTCAGGCACGAGCGAAGTATAACACGACCGTCCGCAACGATATATCGATATGTATATGTAGATGTAGATGCCTGCAGTCAAACTATTCGATTTTCCTGCAATTAAAAGTCGTTTCCCCATGGGGGAGGAATGCAGATTGGTGTTTATTCTCTGTCTTCCTCGCACTCTGTCTCTCTGTCTCTGTCTCTGGCACCCATCATCCATCCAGAAAGGAGGCTGTACGTCTGGTGTAGTCAGGCGGCAAATTGCAGGTTGCATCTATCGATGCCAATTCCTCAACAGGAAAAAACAGATAACTGGGGAAAACTGCACACGGAAAATGCGAAAACTCAATCGCAATCCAAAAAGGATGAAACAGAAATACTGTTCGTTTTTGGGGCCTATGCCTAGCATATCCTCTGCTCAAGGGGGGGGATGTGGGGAGGGTTCGCCATTCAAATTGAAAAATTGTCTAGCAACGCGTCGTTCATCATCAAGTTCTTCTATATTTCTATGCCACTCTGCCACTGTGTGTGTGTGTGCCTCGTAGTCCTGGCTTTTTGTTACTCTTTTGTTTGTCTTCGCTTTATTGTTGTTTACTCGATTGTGCCACACCGCACCATCAGCGCAGCAAGGACCTACCTAGCTACAATGTCCATGTCCTTCCACCTTCACTCAACGAATGGGACAGGTCTCCCCCTGTGCTCTGCTGTGCTGTGTTGAGGCTTCTTTTGGGGCAGGTAACTCGATTCCACAACAGCCTGAAACAGGAGGGAGGAGGCACTGCTCCAAAGGTGGAGGAGCCGCTGTCTGGAATGACCTTTTTGTGTAGGTATCACCTGATGGCCACGTGGTACATGGGGCACGAGGCACGGGGCTGCGAGGGGTGACATGAGCTCATTTTGCTCTAATTTAAAATTGATTTTTGCTCGCTCGCTTCGATAGTGAACACCACTTAACAGATACTCCCTTCTGGCTCCTTGCTCTTCCAATACATACATGAAAATTCCTTCATTACGTTGAGTGCTTTGGCAATTAACACCAAAGCAATTAATATATTATATATGTATGTACTTACTATATACATGTGTATATATGTACATATGTGGGAAAATCCTCTTTAAAAGTGAAAAGTGAAAACATTCGCCATCGGAATTCGTGTCCTGCAGCTGACTGCATTTGGCCATTAAATTAAACAGGAAATAAAACCATCAGGCAATGGCTACGATTAAAGTTAAGATATATCTCTATATATCAGCGCTTATCAGGGCGGGGGGTGGGTAGCTAGAAACCTCCCCAAAAACATGACAGAGGCGTTGGTCCCCCAGAGGATTGCGTTCCGGGGGTACGCCAAAGTGTTGTTCAAGTTGTTAATAGCGCACGCACTTCATGGGGCTGGGGCACAGTCCCCTCCCCCTCCCACTTCACCTTTGACTCGTACACGAAACCAACAGGAAGCCAGGCTCCCCCACCCCAACCCCCCGAAAAAAGGACATCCTTTGTGGAATGGAAAAGTTTGATATGTTTTCCCCAATTAAACGCACTGTACACCAGCCAGCCAGCCAGTATGTGTGTGTGTGTAAGGTCAGTGTCTGTGCATGTGTCTGTGCATGTGTGTGTGTTTGGGGTCAGAGTTAATCTCTGACTGGACGTCTGCCTTCAGCATTCTTTTGTCGGCTTTCAGTGTTGAGCCTTTTGGCTTATTCGCACTTCAGTGCAGCAGTTGGCCACTCAAAGGCTCAAAAGAAGAGTCTGTTCAAAGTTCCCATAGGCGAACGGATGCATGCGTTACACCCTTTAATGGTCTCGTTTGTGGCATATGGAATTTCCAAAGAGAGGACTCGCAGCATCCAAGTTGCATGCACAACAATGCATGGCAGCCCCACCTCTTGTGCCACCTTTTGTGGACCCGAACAAAGCGGAGGATCTCCCCAGGTGCCACGTTTCGCTGCGGCTGCGTCTCTCTAGAACTACAAGAAACAGCATTAGTTACCGAGTTTTCCTCTCAGTGTATTCGTGATTGACATCTGCCATGAAGACTCCATGAATATACCATTTTTTGTGGATTTTTTCTGCTTGTAAAAAACAGTTCTTGTTTCCTTAATTAAGGCGAAGTTGAACCTGCCTGGAGAGGATTGGCTTCTATTCATATTTTTGCTTCCAATTACCAGAGTAAAAAATTGTGGAAAAACTCATTCAACAGTCACTTTGGATGGTCCTGATGAACTAAGGACGAATATCGGCATATACATATATTCGGTATATCTATTTACCAAATGGGATTCTCTGGCATTTGGAATGCACTGCACATAGCCCCCAAGGATTTCACCTCTTCTACCCCTCCCCCCTCCCCCTCTGTTTTTCCTGTAAATTTTTTGGGATTTTGGATTGGTTGGAGTTTGCTTTGAGTTTCATTTGGATTTTCGCTTGGCATCGTGTGCGTTTCGGTGCAAATGCCAAATTGCAATTGCATTTTAGACCAAAAACTCACACAAACACATACACACACACACACGTACCCACCTACCTATTCACCCCCCACCCCCCACCAAGCAACAAGCCGACTCTCTTCAGTCTCTCCACTGAATTTTTTCGCCCAAAAACAGTTTGTTGCGGTTCGCTTTTCATTGCGTTTTCCCTCTGCTTTGGTGGGTGGGTGGGTGGTGTACTGGGGGGGCTGTGTGTGTGTGTGTGTGTTTCATTGTATGGCATTGGTTCATTGGTTTTTCCAGCTTTTCACTTAATTATTTTCTGAACAAATCAGAATCCGAGCGAAACGAATCTGCACTTGAGGGAATTTTATTGTTTTTTTGTTTATTATAAAATCCAATCAAAAGCTGAAATGTATACAAGATGGGGGGGGAGGGGGTAAAATGAGAATTCCAGTTGTTAATGATTTATTTGAATTTTTCCCATCATCCAATTACCTATTAACTATGCCACAAGTTTCATTCTAATTGGCTTTTCCAGTAATTTTTTCACGGCTTTTCCATTGTTTTTTCTCGACTGTAACTTAGTCATTGAATTCTTTCTTTAAACAAAAATTATTAAGTATTTATTTCCCTTTGCATATCCTCCTCTCTTTGTCTCTCTCCCCCTCTCTCTCTCTCTCTAAAAGTAGAACTGATTAGGGGGCAACAATTGCAGTGCTTAAAGATGCCAATAGCCAGACGAGTGCCAGTCTACCAGCAGCAAATCTTGGCAGCTGAACAGAAGATACATACAGACAGACAGAGAGACAGACAGAGAGAAAGACAGACAGACAGACAAACAGACAGAGAGGCAGACAGACGACTGCTAGAGGCAGAAAAGATACAAAGATATTCGCAGGGCGAAGGCAGGAAAGCCTGAAGCAGGCGGAGTGTGTGTAAACTCGTAACTCTATATAGAGGGACTAGGCTCTTCCACACACACACACACACACACACACACACACACACACACACACACACAAACACACACACACACACATATGCAGTGTGTAAAAGCCTTCACTCGCTATTCGCACTTATGACGTGTAAGCGGCTCAGACCGTTTATGCGATTTGCAGCTTTATTGACGGCACGTGCCGGACAGGCCAAGAGAGGGATTGCTGCACGATGGCTAGGCGGGGGGAGGATGGGACAATCCGTTCCGTTTCGTGTGAAATGTAGTCTACAGAGAGTGCCCCACCCCCATTCCCCACTCCCCCCCCCCCCCCCCCCCCCCCTAACATTCATTATCAATGAGAGCAGTCGCCAGACGGCGGTCGTTTGGGGCAAAGGCGGGGCGGGGCGAGGCTTATCAAAAGCGGGAATGAATCTCGTGTCCATCTCATTTGGCATTCATTGGGGTGCGGGTGCGGGTGCGGGGGTAGGGGGTAGGTTGTGGGGGCTGTGCCCGCGAGCTGTTTAAAAACTGTTTCTAAATTGTTCTCGGATTTCAAGAAATGACAAGAAGCTGCAGTCCTCTTCATACCAACTCCCTGCTTCCCAGCTTCATTCTTCCTACCTCCCTCCTTTCTGCCTCTCTCTATCCTAACTCCCTCTTTCCTGGCTCCTTCCTACCTCCCTCCTTCCTCCCTCCTTCCTCCCTCCCTCCTTTGTCTTGACATCCACTAAGTGACATTAGTTGGCATTTTTTTTTTGGGTCCCTCTTCTCTTATTCCCTCTTTAGTTATTTGCTCTTCCCCCTCCACGCCTCCTTCTGTGTCTTCTCCTTCTCTTTGGATTTCCTTCAATTGCCTTATGCAGATTTTCTGGCAAATATTTTAGGTCAGCCCACGGTATGTACTCGGTACAGTGAAGGCTAGCTTTGAGGGACAGCCATCTAGTTATAGCCATAGATAGATGCAAAGAAATATCTCTTCGAAGAGCATGGAGGGTGTGCCTGTATGTCTCTTTTAGGAGAGTCTTCACTGTATAACTTTACGGAAACTGATGCGTGTGCGTGCGGAGGGCTGGGGCGGCCTAACGGACTCGTTGTTGGCCAAATAAAAGTCAATAAAACCCGTAAAGCCACTCGATGACCATAAATATTCTTTATGGTTTCCGGCAGAGCAGTATTCCAGCCAAACGCAGCGTCAAATGAACTTCCAAAAATCATCGAGCGATAAATAGCAAAACCATAAAATCCCCCAAAACCTCCCCCAGAAAACGGAAATCTGATATCTTTCCGGGGTGAAAGGAGGAATTTCTGTGGCATATTTTTTGGGAATTTTCTTTAAAGAAAACCAAAATCTTTTGCCTACAAATTAGAAGCATGCCCCTTCCCTCCGAATAGTTGCCACAAAAACACTCTTAATTAACATTTCCACTCGGCTCGAGACTCGAGACTCGACTTGCAACCGCAGAATGTGAGGGGGCAGGAGGGGTGGTGGTATTGCCACAATAATCTTTCGGCTCTTAACTTTTGTGCACCCCCAAAAAAAAAGGGGAAGCTACGGCGTGAGGATACCCTTAAAGGTCCTTTAGTCCTTTTTCAGCGATGCATACATGTATGGGCACCTATTTTTGTGTCCCTGAGTGTATCTGTTTGGAGTACTGTGCTACCCTGGAAAAAGGGTATCCCAAATGAAGAGTAAGCCACAATTTCTGTCTGCGGACAAATGATAATTCAATTGCTCTCAATTGAGTGCTGCCATCAGCAGAGTCCGAAGAGAGCATTTGGAGAGTAACGGACGGGGCTGTGGGGCGATGTCCGACAACCACTGAAACCGCCAAACCATATTCCTGCCCCTGCCCCCTGCCACATGCCACATATATGCACGAGTATGCACGAGTCTACGGCTGCATGATTATTATTCCACTTTCGACTTTGGGCCTGGCCTGGCAGAACGATAATAAAATAAAAAACATTTAATTTTAATTTCATTTTGTAATGAGTCATGGAAGCAGAGGGCCAGAGAGTGCGGGAGTGTTTGCGGTTAGGGGGGTTGCGGGGGGATGGAAGTGAAGCCGGAAGCCTCTGAGGATTTGCAGAGAATGTTTGGCCTAAATATGCGATGGCCTCTGGTTGTAACCTGCCCCTTGTCCCTGCCACTGCCACTGCCTCTCTTCTGACCAGCAGCGCTAGTTGCACAAATTTCCTTTTTTTAATTATGCCTTTCCTCTCATTCTCTATGTGTGTGTTTGAGTGTGTGCTTGTGTGTGTTTGTGTGCTGGTTGGTCCTTTTCACATGGCTTGACTTTCCTCTCGGCTTGTGGTTCGTGTCCGTGCTAAATGCGCATATGGCGCAAAATGAATTTTTGTGCAAAAAAACCAAAAAAAAACAAAAATAAAAAATTAAAAAAATATAGGCGTAAAATCACGGCTAACAGTACAAATATTTTTGATGGCCTATGGGAATACCCATTAATATACGAAGAAAATTTTAATTATCCGTCGAGGGAGAAGCAATTTTGTAAGGAATTTACTAGGCATTCCTCTCCCCCAAGATGAATTTAGATGAATAAGGTGACGTCGTTACCACTTGTGCTCTCTTTCGAGGACCATGCGTCTGTCAGAATGCAGAACGTAAAACGTTAGCTATCTCTGTCTACAGTTTGTCTCTCTGAAAGCCTAGAGAGAGTAGATGGTCCTCACCACAGCGGACGACGTCACCTTATTACGAAGTTCAAATTTCTTTCTCTCTCTCTCTCTCTAGAGTTAAGCACTGTTTATATGTGGCAGCCAGCTGCTGCTTGCACCATTATCTCTCGATTTCGACATTGATTGTTTTTAATGTGTATAATCCTTTGAATCCTTGCTCTGGTTCTGGCTCTGGCAGGAAATCGCTGCCAGCGACCTCATTTAGCCCGTACTGGAGACAGCAACTAAATCATTTGCTCGCTCTCTTGGAGCTCTCTCTCTTGGAGCTCTCTCTTGGAGCTCTCTTTTGATGAATATCACCGCTTAGGCAATGACTCTCTTGGGCCACTGAAGCTAAAAATATGCAACAATCGCGAGAGAGCACAGTTTGTTGCAGAGACAGACAGAGACAGGCTTTTGCTGTTGGCCTTGCTCTCTGTTACATGTAACATGTGTGTTTGTGTGTGTGTGTGTAGGGGGCGAGAGGAAACTTTGATTTTCCCTTAGAGTCAAATTTACTTGAATAATTTCCGCGTTGTTTTCGCTTTGGCTTGAGTCGCACATGTTCTTGCAACTACTGGGTATCCCAGTACATACAACACACACACACACACACAGAGTTGAAATAATATGTCATGTGTGCACTTTTGGAGCCACAATAACTGCAGCTGCTGTGGCAGTGGCAGCAACCAGCAACAGCAGTTCCTGCAGCAGTGGCAGCAGCAGCAGTTGTTGCCGCACTCTGTGTACTGCAGTGCATTTATGTTTCGTTTGTTTGTTTGTTCTTTTCATTAATTCCTCTCTCTCCTTCCCTCTCCCTCTCCCTCTCTCTCGTTCTCTTTAAAGTTTCATCTTAAAGTTTGCCTACTTTTGTGGGCTACCAAAAAAGAGTGAGAGAGAGAGAGAGGAGAGAGGTAGGAAGGGGGAAGGCTTCACTGTAGCCTGTGGTTGTTCTTACTTTTGGGTATCTCTGCTTTTAATTTACGACAGTGTGGGTGGGGTGTGGGGGGTGGGGGCAGGCGGCAGCGTACTAATGTAATTATGATAAAATGCGTCACCGCAACGAGTTGAATGGCTGCCTTCTGCTCTCCCTCTCTCTCTCTCTCTCTGCCTCTTTGGCCATGGTTGTTGAACAAATTTGTTGCCAAAAACACGCAGCAGCACTTGAGTACACGCGTTGTGGGAAAACAATAAATTTATAAACGTTCAACCAAACCGCCGTTCTCCCTGGTACCCTGGTCCACTCATCCCCCACCATCATGCCTCTCGCAGTAAGTTCTTGCCCCACGTTTCTGCCTCTCCACGGCTGTTTGTGTGTGTGTGTGTGTTTTTTTGGCGGAGTTATGCCAGTAATAACAGCGTAAAACGTTGTCTGGTGAGGTGCCAAGGATTCTAATGGGGGGAGGCCATGGGGGCCTACTGCTCTGACAAATGGCTGTGTGAAAGGAGAAGCCAACAGAGAGAGAGAGAGAGAGAGAGAGGGAGAGAGCGAGAGAAAGTACGTGCTTGTGGAAGGAGTTTCCAAAGCATTTGAAGGCTTGAAAGGGACGTATGTACATATGCCGGCCTCTTCCCTGAAAAGCCTTCCAAATATCTTTTTGGTTTTTCCTACATCTTCCTTTTTTTTGGTTACTAACTAAATGATGAAACATTTGGAGGGATTGACCAGGAAGCAATACTCGTATATTCTCGATCGGCAAGGCCGGCAAAAAGGTCCTTCTTTATGGGAATGCAAATGCAAAGAAAATTCAATTTGGTTTACAATAAATGAGCACAAGATATATTTATGGAAATTGTTTATTTTAGATGATATTTCGCAAGCAAAATTTACCAAAAATACAGAAAGGTACAGAAGGAATAGTAGGAAAAGAAAAGACGAACGAAAATTTAGAGAATGCTTTCCAAATTTGATGCTCTTTTGGTGGACATTTCTGCCCTAAGAATCTGCTCGAAAATCTTATACAACTGAAGGAAGAGTCTCTGCAAAGAGACTGAATGACTGCTTAGATCTAAAATTACATCTCTTAAAGAGATTTGCTACTAAATGAAGAAAATGTTATACATTAAAAGGAGACAGAAAGAGAGAAAGAGAGAGAGAGAGAGAGCTGTGTAGCATAGCAAATGATCAAATTATACAAGGTCCATGCTCTCTTTTCGGGACTTCTTTTGCTCAGTTCAGCCAGCAGGATGAAATTCTACAAGGAGACAAGGAGAATTCTGCTAACTCTATTTAGGGTCTTAATCATGCTCTGAAATTTGCCAAACATTCATCACAACTAAGCTGCCTGTCGTATTTACTGCTACTGAGTAGCAAAACAAGACCCGAAAAGAGAGAGCGATGCGGGAGTGGAGCAACCAACGGCAAAACTCGTGTTTCTCTCTCTCTCCTTGTCCCGCATCAGACATGGCTTGAGCAGTGCTGAGCTTAAAATAAGACCCGAAAGAGAGGAAATGGATCACCTTGTCTAGCATACAACTACTGGTAGTTCTCTCTTTGAGTTCCATTCTAAGAAAAGCTCCTTTTCAAGTTCATTCGCTTGAACCTTTGACTCCTTTTAGCCCTCCTTCTGTTTGTTGCATTCAAATATCTTCCAAAGTCAAAGTCAAAGAGAGACAGAGAGAGAGAACGCCCCTTCACTCTCCCTCCACGTGTTGTTTTATGTGTGTGTGTGTGTGCCGTTACTCTCTAAACAATGGCACTTTATTTTCCAATATTTCGTTTCCTTTCTTTTCTGTACATAGATTTTCGTACTGGCTTTTGTTGCTGCCGCTGTTGTTTTTTTGTCTTTTGTTGCCGTTGCTGTTCTTTGTTTTTGTTGCCTTTGCTTCTATTGCATTTTCATTGTTTGCTGCTTGCTGTTTGCTGTTTACTTTGGCACTTTTGGCCTCTGTTACATTTTTGGGCGACGACAGACCCGACATTGATGTTATTTATTGCCCAACAAAAGCGGAAGAGCGGCCCCACAATAGAGTTGAAGTGGAATCCGCACACGCTCTCGCTCACGTTTCAAATAAATTGATTAAATTTCATGACACTTCATCATGCCACAGAAACAGACACTGCCACAGCCACAGAGACAGCTACACACAGGAGCTGGCAGCCACTGAAACATTTTCATGCTTTTTTTTTGCACTTTTTGGTGGCGCTAAAACTTTTTCACATAAAACATGTCCGCCACCCATTTTGGGGATAGGGGATGTGGGGGCAGGGGCAGGGGCATGGCTGTTGCAAGTTGTTTTCCTTGTGATATGATTATTATTATGCTTCTTGCCTGTGCGGGGAGGGGGAGGGAGGCAGGGAGGGAGACAGTGAGTGGCAGGAGTAAAAAACCACAGCATACTTTCAGGCGCTAATTAACCAACATGTCTGCCACCCCCACCCACCACCCCCCTCCGCAACCCCTTGCACGCGTAGCAGAGAGTCGTAATGAATATTTGAAAAGCGTTTTTTAATTGAATCCACTTTTCTCTGGTTGTTTTTTTTTTGCTCTTCTCCCAAAACATTTGTCTTCCTCTCGCGGAAAAGCGTCAAGAAAAAACACCACAAAACCAGATGGCAAAGACGAGAAAAAAAGAAACGACTGAGAGATGATAGCCGAAGGAGTAGACACCCTTGCAGCTCCCGTTTTGTACATTTTACTGGCTCAAATACTCGATGAAATGATTCGATTAAGAAGTAATCCCATCTGAACCAAAAAAGGTGCGAATATAATCAAAGAGATTGCAAAGTTTTTGATTGGATTTTCCGATTTGAGCTGCTGTCTGCTGCATTTTGATAATCGATATATGAAATTAAGTTAAAATCCTTTTTAACATAATAGTCGCCTGAAAGTGCATTAAAAGTCAGGCAAAAAACACACACACACATATTTAATCGAATTAAAAAGCCAACATCCTTTGCACTTACGTGGACATACATTTTTGATTTAATTAAATTTGTTTGCCAGTTTCCATCCGGTGTTTTTTTATGGTTTTGTTTGCCCTTCGGTAAATGAACGGAAAATGCATGAAAGAAAAGCAAAAATAATCGGAATAAATTGAGTTAACAAATACTCGGCGTGTCAATAGAACGGGAAACAGGCGAAAGTCCGCTTTTTCGTTGGGGGAGGTTGGGGGTTAATTGAACCCCATTTGAAGCTGTCTGGCAGCATCTTTTGTGGTCCGCTTTGGGCTTGCGAGTGGGAATTAGAAATATATTGACCATCGGCAGATGTTCAAGTCCCAAAAGAACTGAAATGAAGAACATTTCCATAACTTCCTTCAAGTGTAGGTTTTGATTTCTTCTTACTCTCGTAAGTTCCATTTCCTCTTAATACTTCGCTCACTTTTGGTTATTTTTACTGTTTTCTAGATGGCATTTGGTGTAGTTAATTTTCAGAAATTTGTTTCATGTTCTTTGCGAAGAAGCCATTCAACTTTGTGCCATAAAACCCTTAAAAATAAATACCAACTTTTCGACTGGAATGCGCTTTACTATCAATCTCAATTCTCTTTTCTTTTATCTTCCTTTTTTAATGGTACTCCTTACTCTCCATCGCACTTCTTTCCTCCAGCCACTCCCCCACTCAGGCACTGAATAAAGCTGGGAATCTCTTCAAAGTTGGCTTCATTTTTGGCACTTTGCGGACCTCCAGCAGCAGCACTCTCTCGTTCGCTCTCTCTTTCGCTCTTTCTCTCTTGCATTTCTAACATATTTCTGCCTTTATTTAAGTGTTAATGTGATTCCCATTTTACGTTTTGCCCTTCTTCCTGCTGGCTGCCCTCTGCCCAGCTTTTTCGTGGCTCATTTTTATGGAATTTCTGAGGACTTTTCATGTGGATAATTAAGCGAAATACCAAACAAAATAAAAGGCCAAAAGTGAACCAAAAAATATATATACATAAATATATGCAAAGAGAAATACGAATGCTGTCGACTATAAGATACCCGTTACTGCTGCTGCTCAACGACGTCTGTCCGCTGTTTTATTCTCCTCTTCACGGCTGTCTGTTCTCCTTCTTCCGTTGCTGCTTAACTCCTGTTTAGCTGCTGTTCTGCTGTTACTGCTGTTGATCTGCTGTTTGTTCTGCTGTTACTGCTGTTGTTCTGCTGTTACTGCTGTTGTTCTGCTGTTTGTTCTGCTGTTACTGCTGTTGTTCTGCTGTTTGTTCTGTTGTTACTGCTGTTGATCTGCTCATCTGTTACTCTGCTGTTACTCTGCTGCTACTGTTGTTACTGCTGTTGATCTACTGTTAACCGACGCTGGGTACGCTTGGGTATTACTGGGTATTAAATTAACTAAAAAATCCTTATGGGGTTGTGCTATGCCTTTTTCTTCTTCTTGTTTTGTTGGGTGGCTGCTCCTATTTTTCCCTTTCATTAAATTAAATTTAATTCCCTTTTTTTTCGTACTACGAGTGTATTTGATATTTGGCCTAATACTCACTCAAAGAACTTTTATTTGCGGTCGAGTGGGAGCATCCTCTCAACGCAAACCTTTTTCCTGCTTTATATACAATACATATACATTTTATTTTACTTTACTTTGTTTTATTTCATTTCTGCTTATCTTCTCTCTTTTTTTATTTGTTTTTTGGTGCAGAGTACTCTTTGCAGATATTTTTGGCAGCTAATTAAATATGAAACTTTATATTCAAAGAAAAAACCAAATACTCAAAGGCTCAGAGTTACTCAGTTCCAACTGAAGTCATAATTGGCTGGAAAATATATAGAGAAAGGATCTGTTTCATCTAACAAATTGGCAGAATTCTAAAGGAATTCTAAAGCAGAAAAATCTATGGAAAAACTGCATCTGAAACGGAGGTTTTTCAAAAAAAAAATTAAGATCGTATTTGGCGCATTTCAGCTAGTCGCTTGATTGAAAAGTCTGGCTTTCAATTCTTTAAATCTCAAGGATGCTCTGTGCGGGTGGGTGGCGGGTGGTTTATAGAGTAGGTGAATCAAGGATTGCATTCAATTGCCCCAGCTGCCACATCCTGCCGCACAGGATGTGGAGTTTGGCTGTGGCCGTCGCTCTGCTTGGCTGCCATCGACAAAAATGTGCTTCAATAGTTTTCTAATGGACTTCATCCGCCATTTAATGCACACAGCCACACCCACACGCAGGCACACACAGAGGCACAGGCACACACATACACTGCCATATCTCACATCCACACACACGGATGCACAGATACACAGACACTGGCAATCGAAGTCCGAAAAAGTCGAACACTTTGGCTGGCAGCTTGCAAAGATTAATGATCAGTGCAGGACCAGGACCAGGCCCACCCTATAACGCATAATGTGCGATTTGGAGTCTCTGGCATCGAGGACGTCAATAAAATTCCACCCCACCCCCCACTTTAACCCACTCAGCCATGCCACCTTAACCCACTTGAACCCACCCGATCCGAACCGACCCCCGACGCTGCTGCTGCCGCTGCTGCTATTGACAGAGCCATCGAGGAGCGACAGGCAGCAGAAGGCAGGGGAGGAAGGAAGGGCCATGCATGAAGTTATTTAATAAAAAATTGAATGCTTTTCGCCCCTCCCGCCCCCGCCACCGTTTGCGCTTCTGTTTGGGTCGATATGAGCCGGAAAATCGCTAACGAAGCAAAAATGCACCAATTTGAGAGATTTGAAGAGTTTTCCATAGAATATTCGAGAACGCAATAAACTCGACTCGATAAAAAGTTATTATATTTACAGATACAGATACGTATAGACCCTCCACCTATCCATAGGTGGAAGATGATTCGCCTCCTTTAGGGAAGGGGGGAGGGGGAGCAAATGCCAGCAATTCCCCAATCAATCGCATAATAATCGCTGGCCATAAACTCAATCGATTCGGTGTGCTCCAGTTCCAAGAAATTCAATTCCTGGCCTTAAATGTAATATTCATTAGAGTTATAATGCGGATACGAGGGAGTAGCAGCAGCAATTGGCATCCCCTACTGGCAGGCAGGCAGGAAGGATGCACTGATGTGAGCTGTGGATGCCATCCCATCAGCCAGTTGTGTGTGTGTGTTCCCCCCTCTGAGTTTTGCGGCTGCATTTAGTAGTTTGTGCTAAATCCGCTCACTGCCGCACGGCAAATTGTGCTCGGCGTTGCACGGCGTAACTTTTATGCCTCATTCTGGGCTTAGGACTAGGTCCTGGACTAGGACTGGCACCAGAGTACCCTACCCTACCCTGCCCCCACTTTGTATTCACACATATGTCTGCAGTAATTGCCGCCGTGCCGCTGATTACACTTCAACAGTCAGAATACACACACACACACACCGATAGAGAGAGAGAGAGAGAGTGAGTGGGAGCACCCGCTCTATACTCCCCCCCCCCCCCTCTCATAAAGTTCGCTCGAAAACATCTCCCAGACTCCATTCTGTTGGCACTCGCCCGCTGGGCCTTCGACTGCGCTAGTTTCTGCCAGAGAGAACAGCAGAGCAGAGCAGCTGCAGAGGAGAGCAGCAGCAGAGGAGAGCAGCAGAGCAGAGCAGAGCTCTACATAAAACAGAAGCTTGAAGCAAATGATGGCCAGGCGACAAAGGCGTCGTTTACGTTTTTTAGGGCCATAATGGCATACACCTTCAAAATGGTAGAAAATCATTTACATGTGTGTAAATTACATTTTTTGTTCCTAAAAATGAGAAAGTACAAAAAAAAGTTACAAAAAATACCAAACTTTTGAATTGAAATGAAAATTGTTTCCTAATCGGGATAAAAGTGATCTAGGTCAGAAATATTACAACAAACCAACCCAAGTACTCATTATCAATCAATTATGTTTGATCAGATGATAGATCTTAGGTGTCTGCCAAAAACCTATAAAATATTAAAGATATTTTTGTATAAAAGTCAATCAAAACTTGCGACAGTTGCGTGTTTTAGAGTTCTTTAAAATTATGAAAAGATTTAGACAAGAACAGAGAGATATTCTCTCCCCATTGCACTCATGTTTACGATCTACTAATCTTCCAATATTAACTCCAAACCATAACGAATGCTAAGCCTTTTGTCGCCTGTTCCATATGAATATGAATGCTTGATGTGTGAGTGTGTTTGTGTGTGTGTGTTTGTGTGTGTGTGTTTGTGTGTGTGTGTGTGTTTGTGTGTGTTTGTGAGTGCAACGCCGTTTGTGTCCCTCTTTAGTTCGAGAGCTTTGGCTGGTGCTGGGACTCTGCCCCAAAACTAAACGACTCCTCCTGGAAGTTCTCCCTCTTCCCCTTCTTCCTCTCGCCCCCCTGTGCCACCACTCTGTGCTCTGTGCTGTGGCAGCAGCTATATTTGAATATTTAATTTTTTAGCGAGGCGGGAACACTTCGCACTTGGAGCAAACCTGACGCTAAACGTGGGCTAAAGCCAGCCAAAGCCGAAGCCAGAGCTATCGTCTCGCAGTATTCCCCCATCCGTTAGAGGGTTTCTCTCTCCTTCTCTCTCTCTCTGCCTGCGTGCTTGTGTGTGTGTGTGTTTGTGTGCGAGTTTTATTAAGCAAACAAAAAGGTTTTCTATGCCAAATGAATCCGCCCTCGAATCCGTCCCCGTTTTTTGTTGATTGCGAGTTCAATGCTCGGGGAAAAAAGGATGCAGAAGGAACATGGCTCGAAAGCCCAGCCAAATTGGCTTCAACGCAATTGTCCAATATCCATAATTAATACAATTCGGACACGAATTCACTGTGCCACGCCTCCCGCCCACAGCAACAGCCAGGACACAGCTCAACCACCCACATTACCTCCCCCACCCTCCCATATCTGTCCATTTCTCACCTGTCATTATACCCTACTTTCTTGTGCGGCATGTACTATGATTTGAAAACACTTGAGCAGCCGCACGAGGGGTGAAGAGAGTTTAAGATAAGAGAGAAAAGATGGAGTGAAAAGAGTGTAAGATAAGAGAGAAAAGAGAGAAATGATAGTGGGGAAAAACCAAAAAGTTCTAGAAATATCTAACTACGGGCCTCCAATCTACTCATGTGGATAAGATCACCAGGCCTATCCGTTCTAGGCTCTCCATTATGTATACTATACTTCGCCGTGTAGTCGACCATTCGCTCTGGGATCTACTCCCCAGCAAGTCAGCTTAGTGGCCATGTAGTAGGCCTTTCTAGGCACAGCCTTCAAGGCCAGGACTAGCTGCTCAGAATTCCCGTAGTCGATGTAGTTGATGTCCAACTTGAGGACCTCCAGGACGGAAAGGGTGACACCTCTCAGTGTAATGTTTGATATTCGTAGATCAGCTGCCTCGTACTGCCTGTGTCCCAGTACTCCATGTATTATTACATATCATCATGCTCCTCACAATGGTGGCTGTCCTTAGTTTCTGAAAGTGTTAGTGAGAATAGGTCTTTGCTCTCTTTGTCTGCGCTCTCTTAAGTGAAACCCCTATGAGTGTTGATTTTGTGTGTATGTGTGGCTGCGATCATACATGGTTTGGTTGCAGTTCGGTGCAGAGGTTTGACACTCTTTGGTTGCAGTTCGGTGCAGAGGTTTGACGCTCTTTGGTTGCAGTTCGGTGCAGAGGTTTGACAGTCATTGGTTGCCGTTCGGCCAGGCAGAGGTTCTCTTAAAAGTGCTCCTGATTTTTCCTTGATATAAGGATCTGTCATGTACATAAATGTGTAAGAGTATCTAGTGCTTCGGGCATCCTGTAAGCCTTTATTTCTTGTCTTTTAATTAAAAGAATTTCGCTTTAATAAATTGCACTTTGACAGCGGCAGCAGCAGCGGCAACGGCAGCAGCAGGTTCCGACAGTGGGTGCCAGGAGAATTAATGAATGAATAATTGAACGAATGTGTGAATGAATAAATGAGTTGGCCGAATGATTGGGTGGCTGAATCGTTCAACAATTTAAATGCTTTTTCCAATACTTAATTGACCCCGACAGTTTACACGATTTAAGGCATTCTCTTGGCCAAAGGAATGGGCATGGCAATAAATGGCACGAACCGTCCACGGCCATCCATTGTCGTCGGCCGCAAGCGATGTGGTGGCTTGCTTCAGGAAATACCCTACATTTTGAAGGGGTATCATACATATATCAATGTGGTAGAATGGACTCCCTATTAAATTGATTGATAAGTTTCAGTACGAGTGCTGCCATGCCCAGTGGGTTAAACTGTACTTTCAGCGTTGCCATACTGTTGAAATTCATTCTTTAAACCTCTGGTCACACTCAAGTTTGAAATTAGAACTCCCTTTTCGCCTTCTCCCAATGATTATTTCTAGTTTTCAATCGTTAATGGAACGTATTGGATGGGACTCTCAATACGTGGATGCAAATTCCAGTGCAAATTCCGTTTATCCCTTTGACATTTCGTCGTCGAGTTGAAGGCGACCCAGTTTGACGACAAGTTCGTTGCAGAAATCCCCAAAAGTTTTTCTCTTCAAATAAACCGAAAAGAGCACAGAGAAAATAAGAGGGGAGGTGGGAGAGGTGGGGTGGAGTGGGGTAGCGAAAAGTGCGCGAAAACTGCATGACATTATGGCCATTGCCAGCCAGCCAACAGCCAGCAGTTGTTGTTTCTGTTGGCTCCACGCGCTCTGCTCTACGTGCAACCTGCAATGTCGCCCCCTAATGTCACCTAGGCAAACCCACCCACCCCCCACACATCTCCATCCCCATCCCCATCCACACCCACACCCAGTGCCCACAGAAATCCACTCAGACCCATGGAAACTTCCGTTCTGGTTGCATTGTTCATTTAAATTCTAATTTGTATTTGGTGCACTCGACGCTGGTGCGACGTGGCACAGCGGCCGAATGGATGAAGATGGGCGGATTGGGAAAGTGGAGGTGGAGGTGGAGGAGGAGTTGGAGGTGCAGGTGAGAGGACTTTTGTGGGCGGGGGAAACACGTTTCCTGCCGCTTGGGCACTTGGACAGGTACAGGTCGACATCGCCCCCCCCAACCAGAAAATCAAAAAAAACCAAGTGAAAGAGGTAGAAAAATAGAAGCCAACTCCGGCCATGTCCCCAATAATGTCCTTGAAAAATGGGAAACGAAGCTCTCCAAACTGGATAACTTTCAGCTGGTGCGCCAAATTTTGGTTATTGAGTTAATCTTGATAGCAAATATGTAAATTTCCCAAAGATTTTCCACCTAATGTACTGAAAGTTTCTAAAAATAGGATTAAACTAGTGGTTAAATGAAAGCTTAAGGTTCGCGTTATGCAAGAAGCTTTGGCTAACAGAAAAGTTTTCAAAGATTGCAAATGTTTATAGTTTTAATTTTGAATTTCTAGTCTGTTTCATAGAAACGAAGCGCACCTCGTGAAGTCCGAACACGATCACCAACGAACAGTTTGATTCGACATGTGTGATCGAACAGTTTGTCTGCCTGAAGCAAAATGTTCGATCAAACTACGGAACTGCATTCCTATACTTGCATGTTCGTTTCGAACTTAAGCAACATGAACATGCATGCAAGATCGAACCCGCTGTTCGACGTTTCGCTGCCTCTCTCTCGCTCTCCTTCTTTCGCTTAAGCTTTCAGCTAAAGCTAATTGCAAATACATACATACAAATCTACCCAAATTGCACCTTATACAAAACCTAGCTGTAAATTGCATTCCTTTCGCTCTCGCTCTCTCTCGCTCCTTCGTTATTTTCGTTTCGCTGGCCCCATGCCCATTGCAAAATATATTCTCTTATCGTTTGTGTTTTATCTGCAATTGCAATCGGTAGGCTATCTCTCTCTTACCCTTTGCCTAGCATTTGTCCCTGTTAAGCCGACATGTCGTTTCATTTCAACTTTATCGCGTACTCTCCATGCTCTTCCTCCTCCTTCGTGCCTGTCCTGTCCTGTCCTCCCCTCCTGTGTTTTTTGTTGCCTTTCTCTGATTCTCTCTGGACTTTTTTCCACCAAGTTCTTTTTTTTTTTTGCTTTTGCTTTTGCTTTTTGTTTAATTCAGTTTCAGTTTTGTTGTTGGCTGCCGCCGCTGCTTTAGTTGATTAAAAACCGCACTCAAAGTGGAAATGCGCTTTTCTTTGTTTGTTCCTTCCCAACTCGCTCTCTCTATCTCTATCTCTCTCCCTCTTTTACACTCAAGGGAAAGCTTACTGTGTCTGTGTATGTCTTATGGCTTTTGTTCGGCCTGCTGCTGGAATTTATAGCAGGTTTAACCTACTTTGTAGTCAACGTACTCGATTTCACCCCGCGGGGTCAGCCCCAAGGCTGCCCAAGTAAACTTTTTAAATTAGTTGTCAAATGCAAGCCGAAGCCGTTAAGAGGAATGCGATAGCGATAGTGATACCACCCCCACTCTTTAGTCTACTACTACTACACTCTATGGAGGATACAACGGTTTATGGGATACCCTATATTGTGCTTTAAAGAACCACAAAGTAACCCAATTTCATTGCAAAGTCCACACTTAACTATTTAATATTTAGACAGATTTTGAAAAAAGAAAATATCGTTTCTAAAAAGTTCTCTGACTTCCATAATAATATTCCAATTCTGCTATAATTTTCTAGATAAAGTTTCATTTCTATATCCGCAACTTTGGGACATTTTCTCGTTTTTAGAAAGACTTCCAAAAAATATCTTCAGCTTCGGGAAACTCCCAGAAGTTTTTCTGCCCGTTATTCTCAAACCTAACTCCAATAAACTCTGAGATCTAACAGATCTCTGGCTGGGGGTATGCTTTGCTCTGTGATTTTGCATCCATTCACACGCATGGAATGGAATGGAAATGGAAAAACGCAATGTTTGGCATTAATTAAAAGGGAAAAGATTTCCCGAAGCCATGTCCGTTGCACGGCAGTTGCACGTTGCAGTTGCAAGTTGCGTGCAGGCAGTGCATTGACTTTTAGGTGCCATGCCCAATACCATGTCCACATGCCTCCCCCCACCCCTCCCCCCCAAATACATACAACAACAAAAATGGGGAAATTGTTTGTTGAAATTGTTTCTTCTTCTAATTCGCTCTTACTTGGTTGTGAGATTAGGCAATTAAACTTAATTGTTGGTTAACTTTTTAGCCTAACTGTTGGTTAACTATTGGTTAACCTCCCCTCCTCCTCCTCCCCCTCTCCTAGATTAACTGCAGCTTTGGCTCTTTGGTTGGGTTGGGTTGGGTAACATCCATAACATCCTCTGCTCTCATCTCAGGCCACCTCCTCGTCCTCGTAGCTGGGCTTGTCGCCAAACTTCACGGATCCCCGCTCCCGGATGTTGGCCCGCGGCGGTCGCTTGTGCTCCTTGGGATGCGGATACTTGGCGGCTGTTCCTGCTTGTGGCACCGGCTGCTCGAAGGCCACGGCACTGGGGCCGATGGGACTGCTCAGCTGGAAGCCACTCTGGTGCACCTCCGCCGGCCACTTTTCGCCGTGCATCGCCTCCACCAGGGCCGCCTCGTACTCCTCGTCCTCCAGCTGCTGCTTGTGCTGGTGCTTGGTGCGACGCTGCTGCTCCTGGAGTCGGGCACGCAGGCTGCTCATCGCAAAGGATGGCGGGCTGGTGGTGGTCAAGTCATCCTCCTGGATCTGCTGCTGCTGCTGCTGCTGCTGCTTGTGGTGCTTTCGGGGTCGCCTTGTGGTGGCCGCCGCCTCTCGTTCGCGGTACTTCTTCAGGAACGAGGGCGGATAGTTGGGGGCTTCGGTGGTGCTGGTTGTGGTGCTGGTGGTGGAGCTGCCTCGGCTCCTGGGCCTTGGCGGATGCTGCTGTGGCTGAGGCTGCGGCTGTTGCTGTGGCTGCTCCTGCGGTTGACTCCGATATCCCTTGCTGGGCACAAAGCCGCTCTCCATCGAGGCCGATGCCTCGAACTCCCTGCTCGCGTCGTCCGTGTGCTCGGTGACCTCGTAGCGGTGGCCCATCTGCTTGGCCAACTCGTTCTCGGTCTCCTCCTCGCTGCCGTACTCGTAGCCCACCAGCTTCTCCGGCTTGGGCAGCAGCTCATGCTCATGGTCTCCACTGCTACTGGATATATCCGTGTGCAGCTGGGTGAGGGCCTGTGGCCGCAGCGTTACATAGGTGCCGCTGGGCTGCTCTCCGGCTTTGTAGACGGGCTTCCAGCTCTGGTACTCCATGATCTTGCCGGAGACGACTTCATTGCTGGCACTGCCTGGGCGCTTCTTGGGCTTCTTCGGGAAGTACTTGTCCATGAGATCCTCGTCGCTGGTCTGCGGTGCCTTGCCCTCGGCGATGAGCTCCTGCTGCTTCTCCAACTGCCGCATCCGATGATCAAAATTGAGGGAATACGATGTGGACTCCGTCACCACGCCCGGCTTGGGCAGGGGTTTGCGCAGCTTCACCACCTTCTTGACCGTCGGCCGCATCTTGATGATCTTCATCGGCTTGTGGGTGTGCGGATTCCGGATGATGTACTTCACACGCGTCATCTCCGTGGGCCTCAGGTCCATGGGGGCGGGTTGCTTCTTTGTGGAGCTCGGCAGGAGGTCCGTGAACATGGACTTCATGGCCCTGGCGCCGCTGAACATGCGCCCCAGGACGTTGCCCATCACCGAGTTGTTCATCTCTTGCCACATGAAGCGCCGCTGGATTCTGCAGGGGAATGGGATGAAAGTCAAGGCTCCGAACAAAGGGAAAGTCTTTGGCAATTAAGCTTTAATTGTGGGAGAAGTACTATAAGTGAATGTTAGAGCTATTCATTGTCTTGAATGTTGAATCTCGAATGAATCAATGAATGCACAAAAACAATGACTAGCAATACTTTCAAGGGCTTTGACAATCAGTTGCTCTAATCGGAGATCTTTCGTGATCCTCCCTTATCCCGATCCTCCCACTCACCTGTGCTCATCCGCCTGCTGTTCGGCCCTCACGAGGATCAGCCTCAGCAGCAGCACCAGCCAAATCCAGTAGATCTAAGGGGGGCAGGGGTGGAATGCAGATATCAAGTGAATGTGGCACGACTCTAATCCATTGTGTTGTTGCACTTCCTTCCGCTGTGTGTGTGTGTGTGTGTTACTTACGCAATGCTTCCTCATGTTGCAAGATCTATATATTTATATAGTATGTAAATTTCCACCGATATTTAATTTGCCTCTTGACGGCAGCTGTGGCTCTGGTCTGGTTTGGTTTGTGCGCGAATTGTTACTACAGGCGGCAGCGCGGCAAGCACATGCTTTTATATACTTGCCACTTGCTACTCGCTATGCTCTGCTGTGTGGCATGTGGCAGGTTGCTCCAATTACCAGAGGTTTGGCTTTGACTAGGCTTTGGCTTTGGCTTTGAGCTTGGCATTGCTTCGCCTGTGGGCTGGGATGGGGGGGAGGGGGGAAACAATGGCTCATGCCATTTGGGGCTGGTGGTATGGTGCATGCCACACCCCACACTTCCCCCCAGGCCGCCTTTTCGTTGGGCAATTACTTCCATTAGTTTTTCAGGTCTCCTCCCCGATCTTGTGGTTTCTCTGTCTGGCAGTCTGTTCCCTCTATTCGCCTTCTTTCTTCCTTCCTTTACATTGTTTCACACCATCTCACTCTCACTCTCTGTCTGTCTCTCTCACTCTCACTCTCTGCCTGTCTCTCTCTCTCCCTCTCTCTCTTACTCTGTCTCGTTTATGCTTTCGATTTCCGTATGCATTTCTTGACGCTTGATTTCGCCTTCTTTTTGCAGCTGCCTGCCTTTTGGGGCCTGCTTTTGGGCCTGGCCCGAACTGCTGCTAATTTTTGCTGTCTTGCCGGGTGGCGTGAATACTTTAAGTACATTTAATAATGTGCATTGCCTGTGCACCATAATTTATTGGCTCACATGCCACATACACCAGAGGCATAGCCATAGCTATTTTCATGCTCGTTTTCATCATAATTTTCATCAATCGATGGCCAGTGAACGGCCATCTGGCAATGGGAACGTGCTGTAACGCGCTGTAACGTTTTCCGTTGAATAAATGACTTTCTAGCGTGTGTGCCACATCATCATCATCATCTTTACATACATACATATGTATATATTATGCACTTTTTTTGCCAGTGTGGCTGCCACTCAAATATACATAGAGTTGAGTATTTAAATTTGTGCCAGGTGGCGCCCACTTCATCTACAT
The DNA here is from genome assembly GCA_008121215.1 of Drosophila athabasca. NCBI lineage: Eukaryota > Metazoa > Arthropoda > Insecta > Diptera > Drosophilidae > Drosophila > Drosophila athabasca. The sequence goes on along the minus strand of VMQQ01000019.1, from coordinate 1,253,711 downwards.
ACAAACATATATCTGTCTGGTATATCTGTCTCGCATATCTGTCTCGTATAACTGTCTAGTATATTCCATTAAAAGTGGAGAAGCTTTTACATAGTTTTGGACAGATTTAAGCCAAATTGTGTATAATGATATCCTTTATTCCCATTGACAGTTGTTGTTCCGCTGATGAGGAAAACTCTGACTGTAAATGTGAGCTCCCACTGTGTCTGTCTCTCTCTCTGTCTCCCTCTCTGTCTCTCTCTCTCTTTTCATGGAAATGGAAGTGATAATGGGATTTTATTGCACTTTCAGTTCCCAGATTCATTTGAATGCACAACTGAATTTCAGTTAACTTTCATAATGCCATTTATTTCAATAAAATACGAACATACGAAAATGCATTTAATTGCAATTAATTCGGTTATGCTCGTAGATTGAATGGATGTCATATCGCAAAAACGCCTCATTAAGTATTCAAACAAATGCATGTGTATTTGTATTTACTGTGAAAATACTATCTATCAAATACTACATACATATAATATGTACATGTATATGGGACCTTTTTACACAAGAGTATGTACAATGTATGTACATTGATGTCTGGTATTACGCATATTACCTTTCAGATTTATTTAATTAACAATTGCTGGATGTATTATTACAATAATATTGTATTGTATTTATTATTTGGTATTTTTATAGTAGGAAGGTTTAGGTTTTTTTTAAATATATTTTTTTTTTAATTTGCGTGGTATTTTTATAGAATTTTCGGTAATTTTTTGTGCTTATATATATTCAGTATCCGTTTTTGGTGTATTGTAGGTATTTTTGTTATTTTATAGTATTTCTGTGGTTTTTTTTATGTAAAAACTCGGTTCTGTAAACTTCTTAGTATTTTAATTGTTTTTTATTCGATATTTGTGTGATGTTTTTACATTTGTGTGGTATTTTTATAACATTTTTGGTAGATCTATTCAGTATACGTTTATGCGTATTTTTCGGTATATTGTAGGTATTTTATAGTATTTTTGTGGTATTTTTCCTGTAAAAACTCGGTTCTGTAAGCTTCTTAGTATTTTAATTGTTTTTTTTTATATGTTTGAGGTATTTTTATATTTTTTTTGGTTATATCTTTTCTATAAGCATTTTTGGGTATTTTGTTTGGTAGTACAGGTATTTTGTGATATTTTTTTCTGTAAAAACTCGCAGTTGGTTGGTTGGTATCACAGATGGCAATTTCCAAACAATTTTCGGTATATTTGTGATTATATTTTCAGTCAGTTTTTTTTGGTATTTTTTCTGATATTTGTGTAATATGGCGATCGTATGTGATTAAAACTGATTTCAATTGTGGATGCAACAATTTCCTTTCGATTTGTGAAGCCGCTAAAAACCCTTGGAACCACTGGAGTCTGGGTAACATTGTGAATGCTTTGGTTTATATGGAATACATATTCGCAGAGCAGATGTCGATGCAGATGTAGATGCAGATGAGTGGGCTCAAATGTCTGGGCTTTCTTAGGCAGACAAAGGAAAATAATTACATTAAAATTCTCACTTAAGGATTTGATGGCCAACGGGGGGCCACGTCGACTCGTCGACTCGCAAGATGCCCAGTGAACTAAGCTGCTATTAGCCAGTGACCTCCACAGGCTTATCAAGCTGCAATAATTGCATTTTGTGCACTAATAAAACAACTGGTAAATGGGGACACACACAGTGGAAGAAAGCCCTGGGGCTAGAGAGAGAGCGAGAGAGAGAGAGAGCTCTTTGGTTTGCCTTGAACATTACGCATACGCAAAAGAGCTTCGCTTCTACGTTTTGTGTGTGGAGCTTCAGTCAATAAAGTATTTAAAATGCCATTTGCGTAAATGGATTATGTGTAATCGATGCAGCAGCAGCAGCAGCAGCAGCAACACTCTAATGCAACATGCCCTGCCCCACGTGCCCCTCCCCGAAGCATGTGTGTGTATCCAAAGTGTAGCCTGACATATAACCGCACTTCGATGTAGACATACATATTTGTATTATTTCTGCCTAGGAGCCGTATACCCATATCCGCATCCTGCTGCCTGCTGCCTGCCTATCGCTCGGAATCGGAGTTGCCCCCGCCCCCCTTTGTGGCCCCCTTTGTGTGGCAGCAAATTGATGCCGTAAGCCAAATATAAACACAATAAAACCAAACAAGGCTCAACAACAATGAACACACAGTAGGACTAAGGACTACGAGGGGGTAGGGGTGGGCGTGGCATGGGTGGCAGAGCGAGCGAGAGAGAGAGACAGTCGACTGCACGAAATTTGCCTGTAAGTTGTATGCCACAAAATCAGCTAGGGAAGCAGCTCAAGATTTCGAGGCAACACTGAGAGAAAAAGTGTGTTGTTGAAAGAGAGAAAAGAGCAGAAAGATATAGAAGTTCGACTCAGAATAATTACCATAAAATATCTGTAAAATTTAATAAATATTTCTGGTAAAATTTAATAAATATTTCTGGTAAAATATCTACAGTTTTCCCTCTCAAAAGTTTGTGCTTCTCTTGTCTGTTCCGCTCAGTGTAATCCTGCCCCTGGGCTCAAGTTGTATCCGAAAACGTTGATAACATTCGCATTGGGGGCTTCTTTGGGGTACACCCACACACCCACACACATAGACAGTGGTACACGATGCTTAGATGGCTATGGGAGTATGGGTGGTATCCTTATTGGACGCACATCAAAAGAAGGCCAGAGATGAGAACTGAACCCGAGAGCTGAGCCGAGCCGAGCCCATCAGAGCAGGACCCTGATTGATACGGATCGATGCCGCGCTTACTGGACACTGCCACAGTGGCACTCGGGGGGGCCACAGAGGATATCGGGGCGTGGTCGCTGGTCAGATTTACAGATGACACCCAAAGAGGAGCCCATGGGGGAGGGGGGGCGGTAGGTGTAGCGATGAGATGGGATATGTCCAAGAGATTGAGGCGCACTTTATGGAGGAGCAGAAAATATGCCAGAGGGCTGAACCTTAAGTGCGAGCGTTTCAGGAAAGGAAAACCGAATGGAAAATGGAAAATCAAAATGGAAAATCCATGGAGTAACCCTCGCTGGTGTCCCTGCCGCATATGTCCTCTCGTATTTATTTTCATGACCTGCCATTTAATGCTTTTCTCTCTCTTTTCTCTTTTCTGTTGTGTTTTTTACTTCTCTGCTCTTTTTTTTGTATAAACCAATTTGTTGTTGCCGTTGCACTTAATAATATATTTACGTATATTTTACGAGAATAAAAATGCATTTTTTCCCTACCTGTCCCCCTCCCCATTGCCCCCCACTGCTCTCTTTCGGCTCTCCCTTCGGCTTCCCTGCTGTCCTGGCTTTGCAGTCCGTGTCCTTATGTCCTCGTTGTTGTCTGCATTGATTTAAGGCCAGTGGCCAGTGATTCTCTTGCTTCTGTTCCGAGGATACCCCCAATGGTAATTGTGGCATATATCGTGCTCGCTTTTGGCCAGAAAGTAGCGCTCTTTCGCAGAGGATTTGTCGGATTTAAGTCAGTAAATATATCAAAGCTAGTCGCTTCATTCATACAGCTTTCAATATGGTTAGTAGGATCTGTTGCTTTGGCAACTACTCTGAGGCTTATTCACAACTTGGTCAAAATAATTAGTTTTCTATAAATTTAAACATATTTTCTGGTTAGCTGATGAATGCTGTAAATATCGAGGGTATCTTCAAGTCGTTAGCCTGCCTGTCATTTCTGCTGGCGCTCTCGTTGCATTGCAGTTTTCCCTCGAATGGCGACACAATTTTTATGCAGACACACAAAAGGGAGAGCTCGAGCTCTCTTTTGAGAGCTAAAGATATTGCCGCATACTGTGCCGCGTCTTCCCGGTTGTGTCATCACAAAAGCTTTGAAGCTGCATAGATAAGCCTCAGTTGGGGAGGGGGGAGGGGGCTGCTGCAGCATAACCTCGGGGCAACACTCCACTCCCCACTCCAGAGTCCGAGAAACGAGAGAGAATAAACTTATGTCATAAGCCATAGCCGGTCGTAAGGGTCCAAGCAGAAGGCATTAACCCGTGTAAGCCGATCCCCGGGGCCCAGACAGTGCCACAGTGCGACACTACTGGGTAAAAGTCTGGGGGCATAGCACATGCCACATGGCACATTTTAAGCTTATTTAATGCGCGTATAAATTATTCAGGACGAAAAAGCTTCGCGTCCTGGGCATACTCAATTATTTTAGATTATGTTTGGATTAGTGGTCAGGACAGAGCCGAGTATCGTATCGCCGAGGACTCCTCCTGCCGTGTATCGTAGGACATAGTCCCGTCCCCCTTGGATGCCTGCACCCCCATCCCCCCGGGTTATTGCACTTTATTGTCAGTGGGATGCCGATGACAGCCACCAAATGGCTTTTTGGGTGCGGATCCGGGTCCGGTTCCGAGTCCTTTGCCTTTGCTCTCGTGCTGGGCTTTTGCCTTTTTCTGTATGTCTGTGTGTGAATTGTTTGCTGCGGCCCAATCAATATTTAATTGAACCATCCTGGTGGGTGGTTTTTTTTTTTGTGCTAGGTAAATGATTTTTTGTCGTACAATTGAAAATATGTGGTAAAAAAACATTTAAGAGATTTCGGAGAACATATTTCGATTCATTGAAGAGGATTTTCTGCTGGTAAAAGCCCAAATGGTGGGATTTTCTTTTTTCATTGGAATCAGAGATCATTTAATTGCAGTTTTGATGGCAGCAACATGTTTAAATCGGCTTGAGCAGGTTCGAACATACTTGTTGTGCCATCAAACATGTTGGACCAACCTACAGACACGCTGAAGCTACCATTTCGTTTCCAATATTTTTCCAATGAATTGTTTTGCTTTTCCTTTTTGCTTTTCTTCAATTGAATTACTTCTGCTACTTTCTTGATCCTCAAATAGTACTACAACGAAGTTTCACTTAATTCTACATGTTTAAATCGGTTTGAGCAGGTTCGAACATACTTGTTGTGCCATCAAACATGTTGCACCACAAACACGCTTAGGCTTCCATTTTGTTTCCAATATTTTTCCAATGAATCTTATGCTTTTCCTTTTTGCTTTTCTTCGATTGAATTACGTCTGCTACTTCCTTGATCCTCAAATAGTACCACAACGAAATTCCACTTGAAACTTGTTTGAGGACGAAGGAAGACTCACCACTGCCACTCCCCCTCCCCCTGCCCCTCCATATTGGGCCTGGGCCATTGGGGGCATAAATTAGATTACAGCCGACCATTTCCTGCTCGTTATGGCTGGCCGTTGAAAGCATTTTGCTAAGGCTCTGCACTTAATTTATATTAATGTGACTGCCATCTCTCTTCTAAATTAATTTACACGACAACAAAAAAGTAGAAAGAAAGTGGGGAAAGCCGGAAAAGTGAAAATCTGAAAAATCCCAGATGCCTCATAAAATAATGGCCTTTGTGTTTCAGGGTTTTCGATGATATTATTGCCCCATGCCACGCTCCGCCGTGCCACGCCACGCCCCGCCCCTTTCAATTGATGATGAGTGGTTTTCATGGCGGGGCTGTCATGTTCAATCAGATTTGTTATGGAAATAAATTGACAAATAAATTCTTGTATAAATACATTTTGTATATCAATTCATTCGCGCCCTAAGCGGCTTTTTCTTTGTGGGGGGGTAGGGGGGGTGGAAAATGGTTTTCAATTTTTTAGCGATTAAAGAGAAATATTGTGGGATATTTATTTATTCAATTATGATTAATTGAATTCGATTTGAATGAGGAAACTCTGTCTAAAAAAGGGTTCTTTGTTATTACTGTTTCATTTCCATACATTTCTAACCTCAATTTTTTAGGTCCACTCATTCCTAACCTCAATGTTTTAGTTCCGCTCATTCCTAACCTTAAATTTTAAACTTTTAATGGAGTTCTTATCTTTGAATCATTTATTCGAAACAGCCAGTTTTTTTTCGTATATTCTGGCTCTAAAAATGATCCAATCTTTCGCTTTATTTATGCTATTTAAAAGTAATTCCCAGCTATTAAATAGGTTGACTATTTCCCAGGATCTTTTTGTGTGCTTTTCCCGTTTTCTTTGGTTGAAAATGTGAAAAATCAACCGCCGCAAAACCAAATAAATCTCTGGCTCTCTCGTCTCGGGCTAAAGTGACCCAATTTTGTACTGGTCCTATGGGATATTGCCACTGGATTTGCCATAACAATTGATACGACGCGCACACACACACACACACATGGTAGCACACACACAAACAGACATACTGTTCCATTTCAATTCCATTGGTAACCCCAAAAGGCGCCGCAGGCAACGACACGCTGATTAAATCAAATAACTTATGGCTTAGCCCCCACACCCCCCAACGCCCCCCAGCATCTCTGGGATGTTCAGATGTTGCTTCGCCGTGGCAGGTTCGTGGCCCAAAGGAAGACCTGCCAGCTCCTTGCTGGCTGCTCCAGTTGTCGGACAACGGAAATCAGCGCTGCCCAATCTGCTGCTGCTGCTGTGGCAGAGAGTTTGCTTTGCTCCGGAGGTGGAGGTGGGGAGGTGGAGGTGGGAATGGTGCGCCCCATACTTCATTGTGTATGAAATTTGCTCAACTGCAAGCCAAGCAGAAGGAAATTGAACACACACAGAGAGAGAGAGAGGGGAGAGAAGAGAGAAAAAGCGTTATCCTGCTCGCAGGATACTCCCTCCCTCCATCTATTCTCTAATGCTTATACTTATGTATGTATACCCCGTAATCGTAGACGGTAAGGGGCATGTGGCATGTCTAATCTGTCATGCGGCTCGCTGTACAGAATTTATGTGAAATATTCCCAATTAGTGGGTATCCCCTAGTCGGTACACTCAATCGGAGCTGTCCTACTTGTTTTCTGCTCGATTGCTGATGCGATAGATGCCAAGCCATGCCCTTGCTGGATGCCACTGGGCGCTGCTGCTGCTGGTGCTGCTGCTGCCCCATTGATGCCATTTTGCTTAGCCGTACACTTGAGAGCGTTTACTGTCCATCGTATCTGTGTATCTGTATCTGTGTATCTATGTATCTGTGTGGGTTTGTGTGCGAGAGAAGCGACGGCCATTGTTGGTGGCGTCTTTTGTTTCAATTGCTCCGAAGGCAGACAACGACTGGGACTTAAGTTGCTGCCCCAACCCGCATCTAGCCCAAAGCCGATCCCCCATCGTGCCCCTTCCCCCCCCGTGGCGCTTGCTTTATTGCAATTGATTTTGACGCCGCTGTTTATGCCAACTGAACAAATCTGACAAGCCTAATCCAGCGGCCACTACACTGAGGGAAACCACTGCACAGATTCCAAGCCACAGAAGCCCAGCTTAAAGGGTTGCCAGTGGGTTTCTTTTTGCAGTGTACCTCACCCCACCCCCTCTCCGCTCTGATTCTGTGGATGTCAGCATTTTCCGATGTGAAACTGACAAGAACTTCAAACGTACGAAATCAAATCGAAAGCGGAAAATGCGGAAAAGAAACAAATGGAGAGCTGAGGCAATAATTGTTGTAGCTACTTGAACAGAAAACAATTTAGATCTTGGAACAGAACAGAAGGGTGGCAGGGGGCTAGAGGGAAACCTCGTTAACCTAACGCTTAAAATAATCAAAGAAAATCAAAGCTTATCTTTCTCTTTCTTTCTCTTTCTCTTTCTTTGCAGCTATGTGCACGGCATTGGCTCGGAGACCCGCAACTCGCTGTTCCATTTGCACAACGGACGAGACATGGTCCTGGTCACCACCTGTCGGCACGGCAAGAGCTGGCGAGAGCTGCAGGACAATCGCTGTGACGAGGACAATCGCGAGTATGACAGGTAAGCGCGCTCTCTCTCTCGCTCGACGATGATGATGTTGTCTGTCTTCAGCAGACATTTTCCACAGAAATTGTGGACTGTTCCCTTCCAACTGTCATTGGGGTTTCCGTGGGTAATTTGTTTAGCCTCCCTTGCCCGAGAGGGGTGCTAATAGCTACCATAGCCTCCTCCTCCACACCCCTATCCTTTGGCCATTAACCAGAGTAGAGTCCTTGCCGGCTCCGCTCTCCGGCTGACTGTCCATGATTAATGTGCTCAAATCCGACTTGACAAGCTCATTTAAACGGCCCGACACTTGGGCGAAAGGCATTTACAATGCCAATGGCTTCCGTTTAGCATCAAAGTGGCACCAAAACTTGGTCCAGGCCCCCACTCCACTCCACTGACTTTTCAATCATGGTCCGAAGATTTGAGACATTTTACTCAAAGTTGCGGATGGGCTGAACTTTGCGAGAGAGGGAAATTAAGTTGTAGAAATGGATGCCAATGGCGGCAAGAAGGATTTCTTAAAGAAAGTTTACTGCTCTATTTTATTATTAATTATTTACTCATAATTATTCAAGAGTTTATGAAAATATGAAGCTGAATGTAACGATCGCAATCTTGATGGTAGATCAAACATGCTCGATCAGACATTGTTCAGGGGAACAGAGCGCTGTAAGCACCGCCAGGTTAACAGCCTGTTATCGCTACCATTGACAGCCAGTTACAGCGCTCTGTAAGCCACCCTCTCTGACAGCGCCCTGTACGCCATCGTCTCTGTTGGCGCTCTATACGTATTTTCTTTGACAGCGCGCTCAGAGCGGTTTCGCGCTCTCTCATACATACATATATGTACATGTGTGATCCTCTTCTTCGCTCAGAGGATCAGAGGAACAAATAACAGTATAACAATCAATGCAGACGTTTATATCAAGAAGCTGTCGAATGAGAGTGCCGTCTCTCTCTCTTGCATATTGTCAGCTCTTCTATTAATTTCTGCTCCGACGTTGCTCTTCGACATTGCTCTCTCTCTTTGTTTTGTAAACTTAATGTAACACAAGGTGCACTCGCACTCTCCCTCTCCCAAGCTGTCTGTTTTGTTATGCATTTTGTTCAATACTAAAAAGGTTTCATTTAACTTTAGAAAAACTCCCACAAAAATGGTTGCAATTTAAAAAATACAAGCGCAATACAACAGCTGCTGTGAAAAGTGCAAGAAACCAAAAGAGAGAGAGAGAGAGAGAGAGAGAGGGAAAAAAACTGGAATCGAATGCAAAGAGCGCGTGAAGAAAGCGTCAAAGTTGAATGGGCATTGAGATGGCAGCCATTTCTCATGGCCGCCATACCGTTAAATTCCATTCCATTGTAGCATTGTCGGCATTCCATTTAATTCCATTCTGCAGTCATCCAGGCATTCAGCCATCTATCCACCTGCTTCCACCGCTCGTCCTGGAGGGAGGGGGAGATGGGGTGCCTATCGAGTTTACTGATTTCCTGCTGATTAGAGATGTCTCGCAAAAGACATTACCCGACGTCGTCGTTCCCAGTCGCTGCTTCCTAATCGGATAGCACCCTGTATTATACACTTACAGGGGAAGATTTGCTTTGTAAACCAGAGAAACCAAAGCTTATTCTTTGCCAATCTACATATATTCCTACTGAAGATTATATATTTTTCTATACAATTTTGCATAAATAATTTAGCAAACCTTAGGGAAAACCCTTCAAATCGAAGTTTACGCGTAAATACAGGGTATCTGAGCTACGGCATTGCGAATTTCGAGTTGGCTTCTCAGCATTTGATTATTTTTTGCGAGTCGTGAGCTTCGCTTCGACTCTTTTACAATCAATTTATTGTTCGCCTGAAGAATACTATGCAAAAAGTGCAACGGGGAAGGAGAAAGTTGAGAGGTGAAAGGAGAGACGACCGTTCTAGAGTGCAAAAAATGTCAACGCAAAATTTACCTTTCACCTTTAATTGAATGCAATTTTTCAGATTTTTTGCTACTCCCTCTTTCTCTCTCTCTCTCCTGCTGTCTCTCTCTTTCGTTAGCTGTAATTTGACATGACTTATGCGACAAATCCGCTTTGGCGTCAAGCATCAGCGATTTATGCTCCCTCTCCCTTTCTCTCTCTCTCTCTCTGTCTCTCTATTCGCGAGCTTCCTGCTTGTGCCACGCCCCACCTACCTGCTGCTGCTGCCGCCCTTAACTGTTCTACATAATCAAGCAAATTGCTTTCCCACTCACATCATTTTTTATCAAGCAACGCCCGTCGTGCCTGCGCTGTCTGAAAACTTCGTTAATGCACCTGTCAGATATATATCTCACTCCCTTCCTTTCTCCAACGCCCACCCATCCCCCCACCCACTCACTCACACACTCACTACTCCTAATATCCCACTCCAGCTCTATCGTTCCCTCTCTCTTTACATGTATTCTAGCTATCCATCTCCCTCTGCTCATGTGTTCTCTCTATCAAAACATAGATAACAGTAAATACAAGTAGAAGTACACGCATACATACATACATACGTACATGTACATGGGAACATGTTAAGAAAATTGCATAATACCTTTGAGTAGCATTAGAGATTTTCTTTTATTTTATTTTTGCTTCTGCTGCTGCTTCTGCTGCTACATTTTTTATGCGCTTACAATTTCTAAAAGCTCATGAATACGCCCTCAACAGGGGCGTGGAGCAGGGGGGAGCTTCTGTATTTTTGATGAGTTTTCCGGTAGCATTAATATGCAAAAATTTTGTGCATTGTTGCTGTTGTGTCTGCTGCCGACGCCGCTGCCGCTGTTGCTGCTTTGGCTGTTGCTCCTGTTAATGTACATAACCGTGCCAAAGAAAACCGAAACCAGAGACCTGCAACCAAAATCCATTCAATTTGGCAATGATTTAAAGTTTTCTCATCAAAACGAGAGAAAGTGAGAGACAGGGAGAGGTAGGGAGAGACAGGGAGAAAGAGGGAGAGACAGGGAGCGACAGGGAGAGACAGGGAGCGACAGTGAGGGAGCGAAAGAGAGCGGTCAGCGGAGCATGAAATTGAGATTGAAAGATGGAAAGACGTCGCCTGTCCAGAGAATGTTGTATGAATTTTTAAACGTCAACGAAAAGAACAGTTTCCGAACCAATTTCACCTCTCGTAATATTAACAAAATTTACAAATTTAAAATAGATTTTTTTTTTCCAGAAAGTTTTAGCATTTTTCAATAATTTCCAACAGTCATAAATGCTCTTCAGCTTCTTCCTCTTTCTCTTTCTTATTGGGCGCTGCCAGATGGCTGGCGGTATGCATTGGCGTTGCCAGGCTGTTGGTCAAGTGCCTTTTTTGCGACTCAACTTTCAAAGAACTTTCGAGCCCGCGTAAATCGTTTCTTTATTCATATTATATTATATATTTAATACAGACCTCACGAAAATCCATTAAAAAGTTTTTGGTTTTTGTGCTTCGAGGAGAAGTTTTCCGACTGCAGTGGCAAAAGCCTTGAGCCGCTTTTAATGAAATTTTTGTGCGGTGTCCTTTTGGGGCTGTAACGCGATCCGGAGGCGCCAATAAGTGTGCCTGTTGTCACCGCTGTCATGCAACATATGTGTGTGGCAGCGTTTGGCCATCAATGCATTGCAGGGCTAACCAGAGGTTGATGAGCCGCTGCCACTGCCGCTGCCACTGATGATGATGATGATGGGACACGCGACATGCGGCAGGGTAGGCGGGGGTTGCCGCGACTTGTGGCACAACTGATACGAGGTCAACGATTCTATCCATTTTGGTGCTAGAGGTTCTTCCTTTTCTCTTTCTCTTTTTCTGCTGTTTGTCTGTGTGTCGCTATTTTTGAAGGCGTTGCAGAGTGGCAACTGGCAACTGTGGCAAATAATGAGACGACGCCATGTAATGTCCTTGAGAGTAAAAGTTGTTTTTCTTCATTCCCTTTTTCTGTGTTTTTTTTTTTTCTATTTTTTTGGCTTGCTGACAGCAGACGCGACGAAAATTACGTATACGCCACGTAGCTGCCAGGCCACGGCAACTGTTGCAGCCACACGTAGCACTACCTCAACTTCTCTCTCTATGTGTGTGTGTGGGGGTGTGTGTGTTGCCCAAGGTTTCCCCCTAAGGGAAAACTTTCAACTTTTGCGGCCCTTTAATTTTGGTTAGCAATTTATGAAGTTCTTCCTTCCATTTGCCATTTCCATCTGCCATTTCCATGCAATTTTCGAACTAATTTTCGGTTTTAGGTTTAGGGGTTTACGGGGGTTGCAGTCCTTTTGACTGGACAGGAGACTGGAATTCGGTATTGAATTACCAATTAAAAATATACATATAACCAGGGCAAAAGTGAAACGAAATACATTTTTGGTGCAAGAGACAGAGAGAGAGACAGAGAGAAAGAGCAATTTTAAACAAATTTCCCAACTACTGCAAATTGTTGTGCATTTAATCGCTAGAAATTATTCAAATTTCAAAGGGGAAACATTTCAAATATCAGTTGAGGAAATTTTAAGTTGAAGTCTTTAAGCAGCCAAGTCGTTTATCCTGGATTACTGCTGCTCTCTGCCCCCCAAAAACGAATTCGAGCATATGAATAAGAGGAACGAACCCTTTTTGTCAGCCATTCAGCTCATTAGAAGGAGTCCCGGACCAGGGCCCAGGCAGCGGCTTTATGCATTTTTCATAATGTAATTTCCCAAGTAATAAATTTTCATGCCAGGCATCATCATTATCAACAAACAAGGAGCGGGGGAGCGGAAGGTGCAGCACGAGTAGCTGTGGCTGTGGAAAAACTTGAGCTCGTTGCAAGGTGAAGCTGTCTGCCGTTGCACCTGCCGCTGCTGCTGCTGCTGCTGGTGCAACCTCTTTCTCCGTTTGCCACTTTCCACGTTAATCTCAGATTTCCACATAAATCACTTTAAAAAGCGGCGACACACTCGCAGAGAGAATGTGGCGCCTTCAAGCAACGAAGGAACGAAGGAAGAAGGAAGCTCGGACCGCGCAATGGCAATTTCTTTGAGTACTTTCTCCCATTTTCTTCCATTATTTCACCTGTGTGTGTGTGTGTGCCCCAAAAAACGTGCCAAGTAATTGCTGTCCATGGCTTTAATGTCCTGCGCATAAGGACCCTCGGACCAGAGACCTAGCTAAACAATAACCCGAAATTTTAGGAGGAAACTTCAACGTGGATTCCTGATTTTGGATCCTCTGCTCTCTCTCTCTCTCTCTCCCATCGCTTATTTTTCATAGCATAATCATTGCATGCTATAATAATCGTAAATGTATTTGCTTTTCATGTGTTTTCTGGCCAAAATACAGCAAGAGAAAAGGAGAAAACTTCTCCCCTCCCACTCTTACGCATTGTGTGCGAGCTGCATGTGCAATCGGACGGCGGACGGAGGGAGGGAGGACATCTTTGTGCGGTTTTTCGGTGCTTCACCGCTGCGTCTCTGCTTTCATTATGAGCCATTAACACAAGCTGGCGACAAGCAACGACGACGACGACAACGACGACGATGAAAGCTGGTCCACAATGACAGCAGAGAATGGTCCAGGGAATTGTGGGAGAGGGGAGAGTGGGAGGATACGAGCTTTGCACTCGAAACTAATGCGCCATATTTAATGTTTCTCTTTCTCCCTCAGCTATTCACCTTATACCCAGTACGTTTCGCGGGCGAGGGTATATTGGTGATCCACTCTCATCCGATCACACATATAGTACAGGGTATCCCCTGGTCGTGGCTGCTGCATTTGCTGCTCTGCTTCTGTCTACTCCCTACTCCCTCTGCTGCTGCTTTGGGATTCCTCTTCCTCTATTTCCTTCTTTATTATATTGCTGTTGCTCTGCTTGTGACGCTGCCGCTGCGCTGCCTCTGCGCTGCATCTGCCCTGCCTTTGCGCTGCATCTGCCCTGCCTGTCGCCTTCTCTTTTTGGCAATGCTGCTCCGTCTCTGCCGCTGTCACTGCTTCTCCTCCTATGTCTCTGCCGCTACCGCTGCTGCTCCTTTTCTTTCTCTGCCGCTGCCACTGCTGCTCCTTCTCTGTCTCTGCCGCTACCGCTGCCGCTGTCTCTGCTCTTCCTTCTTATCTTCTTTTGCGCTGCTACTGCGCTGCCACTGGTCTTTGGGCAAACAATGAGAATGGCAACTATTACAACTGCATTCTGTCTCTCTTTCTGCCGCCTCCCTCTCTTGGTTGGAGTTTTTGTGTGTGCTTTTATGTTTGTCTATGCGGACGGTTTGCTCTCTGCTCTGCTTGGTCTCTGCTCTCGCTGCGTAGTCGAAATGCAACCCAAATTGTCCCTATTTCAAATGCTGTTTTTGAAAAATTTAATTTGCATTGAAATGCTACGCACATTTCTTTCAACCTCTCCCCATCTCCCACTGCTGCTGCTCCCACTCTCTCTCTCTCTCTCTCTCTCTCTCTCTCTGTGTAGCCATCACTGGCAGCTTTTCTCTTAGCTAAAGTCAAGTGAAAACTTTTTTTGCGCTCCAGCTTGACATTTCTGGTCCAAAACCTCCACATCCACATCCTCTCCTCTCCTCTTCTCTCCTCTCCTCTTCTCTCCTTCTTGCTTGCTGATTTTTGCTGCTTTTTTGGTTCTCTTTAATTAATTTTGCGTTCTGCTGCAGCTGACAAGCGATTGCCACCATAGGCAAAAGAGTGCTCTCGCTCTCCACGTTCGCCTTTGGCAATTCATTAAATGTTGCGTGCACCAGGGAGTGGGGACTGGGGAGTGGGGTGGGAGAGCACAGAAAAATTTGCAAGCTAAAAGCAAAGATGATAAGGCACAAAGCAGAGCAGAGCCCCGATACACACCGATGTCTTATACACACCCTTTCGGATCGGAAGTTGTTACGAATCTGATATGCGAAAAACTACTCAAAAGAGGATTACCAATACATGCACTGTGCCTGTGCCTGGGCTGGAGGGAGTATGGGAGGGGCCTGTCAAAGGCCAAAGTCTAATGATGAGAGTAAATGCCAAATCACAGCATCACAGGCAGAGTCCCCCGTCCCTCTGTCACTCAGCCAGCTTGTCAGGCACTCAATCAGCGCAGGTACAGCAGCAGGAGCAGCAGCAGCAGCAAAAGAAAAGCCGACAAAGATACACCACGGGGGAGCAAAGGTCTTTGACAGCTGGAAACCACTTAAATTATGTTCCCGCTGCGAGCAAGGAGCAGTCCCTGAAGTTCCTTGGGTTAATTTTCTGTGTACCTAGGCTCAACCTCAAGCAATCGAGAGGAGATACCGTTCTCTCTCTGTCTCTCTCTTTCCTTTGATACAGAGCAACAGGTGAGACTTGGCGTCATTTGAGACTGGCTAAGTAATTGCTGGGTCAAAGGGAAACTTTACCCGCTCACTGATTCCGTATTCATCAATGACGGAAACTTCTAACTTGTTGCCATGTGTCTGTTTCAAGTGGGCAGAAATGGAATAAAGCATAACACTTTAAAAGTTGTTGATAAACTTTTACCTGGAACTGTTTAAGCACTGGAAGCTCTGCTTAAGGCAGATCAAGATCAAGAGAGCAGTGGGGCCTTAAAGCTTTCATTCTGTTACTCTCTCTCTCTGCCACTCAGCGAGCGTCACCAGTAGAGCAGGAGGATCAAGAGAGCATAAGCAGCGGGGCTTTGCAATGAAAGCTTTCCTTCTGTTACACTCTTCAGCAGAAGAGCAGCAGAGTGAAATCAGCGCTGCCTAAATCGAGATCAAGAGAGCATAAGCAGCGGGGCTTTGCGATGAAACCTTTCCTTCTCTTGCACTCTCTGTCTCAATGAGCATCAGCAGAAGACCAAGAGCAAGAGAGTAAAAGCAGAGCTGCCTAATTAAGAGATGACTCGTACTCGCAGCAGTACTCGCCAGCGTCATTCTATCCAATGTAATGTCTAATGAAGTGGTTGGACGCTTAACTAAGTGACCGAGTTTGAAGCAGCACTGAAAGCGAGAAGCCAGAAGCCAGGGACCAGAAGCTGTCCCACTTGCCAGTCCGCCTGGGGCCTGGGCCGCGGTGGTGGCAAGAACTTCTGACAGACCGACAGACAAACGCGTGTAAATAGCAAAAGTTTTGCTCGCATGATGTTGGCCAACCCAAACAGAACACAACTGTTCGCTTAACTTGGCTGAAAGCTGAAATCATTTAATTGCCGTTCAGGGATGGATACGCAGCAGAGGGGGGGAAGTGGAAGGGACAACAACAGCATTGCTCGCTGGCGGCTGCTAATTGCTTAAACAAGAAGCTAACTAAGCGAGCAACAAACTAACTAAGAGAGAGAGAGAGAGGGAGAGCCAGGCAGGAGAGTGCAGTGACCTGCGGAAAGGACTCAACTCCAAATGCACCTGCACACATACATATATACGTATATATATGGATAAATATACTGCTACTGCTAATCCCTAATTAATAAGGTCGGCACCACGCCCATTTCGCCCTTTTCCCCTGAAGAAATTCATTTCATATTTACGAGTATATTTGGAAATGGAGCAAACAAATCTACTCTAACGACTCTTTTTCCCGAAAATAGCCCAAAGGCCAGGAAAAACGAGGCAGAAACTGGCTTTTCCCCTTCGTAGGCAGGGCAAAAGTTGAATATGAATGGCATATGAATGGAGAATCAAAAGTTTTAATAGGGCAGGCAGCAATTTTCATTCTCGAATAGAATAGAGGCTTTCAGAGACTTGTTTGCTTTAGTTCTGATAAATAAATTATATATACCATAATTTATCAACCAATTACCAAACCTCAACGCCATTTATTTGGCCTTGAAGGACTTTTAAGTTTCATTTCCTCTTCTACTTTTCCTGTAGGGTATCTGAGCTTTTCCTTGGCCAGTTTTCTTTCAACTCTTCTGAGTTTTTGGCCTGCCTATGCATTTGGCAGTGTAATTTTTCAAACTTTTTGCCAGCAAATGTCTGAAACCAGCAGTCAACATGCAATTTATGTTGTTTGCTCAAGATTATTCATACAAAAAGTCCACCCCAGAGTTGCTCTCCTCTCTCTCTCTCTCTCTCTCACTCTCTCTCTCTCTCTCTCTCTCTTGCCCTGTGCGTTGTCAATGTGGAAATAGCTGCGCCTGCAGTTTTCTAATAAATTTTTCTGCTGATTCTTGCTTTTAAAACGCGAATGTCCAGAGCTCAAATTGCAGACCATTTCATGGGGGGAGGGCCGAGCAGGCGTTGTTGGGGTATGGCATGGTATGGGGTGCAACTGCTGGGGGCAGAACATGCCTAACTACATGTAATTTTACGCGCAACTTAACTTGTAAACTGGCAGTTAACCAATGCCGTTGGCCAACAAACTCCAAACAATAGTCCCTACGGCTTATTCCCCCGCCACAACCTCCCCTTCAGATACACCCACACACCGACACACACACACACGCACACCTGTATAAATGTTTGGCGTACATGGCGGATGTGTAATATGGCTGCCTGATGCATTACTGGGGCCGCTTTGATTTCTGGAATTAAAGATTAAAATCGCCGCCACACAAAAGCGCCGCCGCCTGTGGTTTTGCCGCAAAACACCCAAATACCACCCGCCCCCGCAAATCCCGTTAAGCGCGCTCCTAAGTGGACACCATGGCGTGTGTGTAATGCGAGCGAATGTTAAGCATACGCCGCGTTGAGCATTAAGATGGAATTACGGGAATTTCGTCAAAATATCAAAGAGCAAAAGCCGAGCGGAGCAAAGCCAACGAGTTGAAGGGGGATTCAATTACCAAGATCCGAGAGGGGGGCGGGGGGAGGAAAGAAATTTAATTTCCAGGACAATAAATTAGGAAAATTGTTACACGGTTGAGGGAAACCCTTTTCAGTGCGTTTTTCGTTGAAAGAATTTTAATTTAAATATTAGAAAAAATCCAAACATCACATGAAATCCATGGGATTGATGGCAAACTTAAAGATACTTGGAGTTATGGGGAATAGGATAGGAAAATCGTTGGTATTTTCCCATCAAATATATACAGATGTCATACAACTGACTCCTATTAATGATTTATGTACAACAAATAAAATTGGATGTCCCTTGTGGCAGGTAGCCCTAGAAACGCACCTCTTTCTCCTTTTCGGGAAGCCTTAGGAAAGTGTTGGATCCTTTCATCGGCTTTGCCTTTTCCATTAACATATTGTAATTCCGATAAGTTCTCTGCCGACCAACACTTTCACTCTCTCTCTTTTTGGCCATTCCACGATTAATTGCTTCTAGGGGAAGGAGGAAGAGGGTGGGCCATTATGCAAGGCCATGCCTCCAACTAATTTACATTGTCCTGCCTCGTTCATGCTCCCCGCACTCATTCCCCCCCCTCTGTTGCCCTCTATCGTTACAGATACGACTACGAGACTCTGCTGCAAAATTCCACGTTCTGCCTGGTGCCGCGCGGCCGTCGTTTGGGTTCCTTTCGGTAAGCGAAAAAAAACAAAACAAAAAACAATTTTCATTTTACATTTTTCACAATTGCATTTTTCGTATGCCGCGCCGCGTTTTTTTGTTGTTGTATTTTTACAGATTTCTCGAAGCGCTGCAGGCGGGCTGCATTCCCGTGCTATTGTCCAACGCCTGGGTGCTGCCTTTCGAATCGAAAATCGATTGGAAACAGGCCGCCATTTGGGCCGATGAGCGACTCCTGCTGCAGGTAAGCGAAACGGGGGAACAGGGAAATGGAAAGCCCTCTACACTGGGCGGAAAAACGGGGTACATATAGGTTATATAGTATATAGAATAAAGCTAATTAGCAAAGATTTCATTGTAGAAAAGTAAGCATTTCCCATTGTCCAATATATCTGGGATATATGTATATCGAAATTATGTGAGAGTATAAAACTGTAGTATCTTTTCTGTTTCGCTCTTTATTGTTTTCTTCCTCTCGCTTTCGAAGCCACACACAAAAGTGATCGGTCGTCGGTCTACACATTTGTAATGTGGCCGTATATTTAGTATTCTTATGGTAATCTCTTATGTACTAGTGCTGCCGTATATTTAGTATTCCTATGGTATTATCTTATCTACTAGTGTTGCCGTATTGGCTGAATTAGGTTATCCTACCACAATTATTGGATCGATCTTTTCTGTAAAAAAAACCTCTAAAGTGGCCAAAGTTTCTCCCAGTGCACACATTGATATCTATCTGTGTATATGGTCTACCCCATACAATATAAACTTCAGTTCAGTTATGGCCCCTATATCGTATATAAAATATTGAAAGTGCACCCCCCAACCCCCCAACCCCTAGCCTTCTGCCTCCTGCCTGCCGCTGTCCGTTTTTGGAGTCATTTGGCCCAAGCGATTTCATTTGTTGGCACAAAAAGGCGAACAAGTTTTCATTGTTTATTTGTGTGGGGAGGGGGTGTAAAGGAGGGGGGGTGTACTAGGGGGTTGCATAGCCCCCATATACATAAAAACAAAGTCGTATTTTTTATGGGGGGGGGCTGCACTTCAAAATGTCCAGCCATTTGGGCAGTGATGTATATTCTGCAGCAAGGATTTGTAACGATTTGTGCACCTGTTACGATGTCCATGAAGGACCAACGCCAAAGGAGCACCAGCCAATTGCAGAAGGTAGCCCCCAAAGAAGGTCCATTCGAATTTGCATTAGTTTGAACCAGGAAATAGCTTGAAGGACTTCATTAAAGTAGGCCAATTGGGCCAATCCTTAAACGATTACTTTTCAACGCTGCCGATATGTAACTTTATATAACACTTGTGTAACACTTCCTGTCTGGTAAGAGGCCTCCAGACCCACCTTAAGACCCACTCAACGCGTGGATTGTGGACAGTTTTGCACATTTCGGAGTGCGAAGGATTTCTCGCAATCAGAGCCGCTGAGAGGCCAACAGACAACAGACACAGTTTTGTCCGAGTGTCCGAGTACACCTGTCCGTTCATCTTCCTCAAAGGACTCGTTTGTCCTTGCAGCTCGGCCCCCCCTATCTGTCTGTTTGCACAGCACCATTTGTTTGCTAGCCAGTGTGTCCTTTTTGTTGAAGCCTTCTCTCCAGTTCGCCTGGAACTGCCTCAACTTCTGGCTGTCCGTCTGTCTGGCTGTCCGTCTGTGTCGCACTTTATTCGCGACCAAGTCTTGGCACATTGTTTGCCAATTGCCTTTCTACTCTTCATCTTCATCCTCATCCTCATTCATTCTCTTGTGCTGCGCATCCTTTTTGCCGTCCAACTTCCTGCCTTGGCCAAGCCCCCGCCCCCCGCCTGCATTGGCATGTTTGCCTTTGCAGTTTATTGGCAGGAAATGCAATTAATTAAGCCAACTTGAGCAGGAAACCCGTGCACTCTATTCTCGGCTCTTTAAACGGTTGAAGGTGGCATGGGGCAGGGGCAGGTGCAGGTGCAGGCATAATTATGATGGATGGCACCCCTGGGTGAGGCAGGTGGCCCACTGCTTGAGTCCTTGGGCCAATTAAGGCTGTGCTTCTGCCAATGAATGCATCAATTAAGCTGACATTACGCATACGCACCCCAGTACTTACTCAATCTCTGTCTCCCTCTCTCTCTCTGTCTCTCTTACAGGTACCCGATATCGTGCGCTCCATCTCAGCGGAAAGGATCTTTGCCCTGCGTCAGCAAACCCAAGTCCTGTGGGAACGCTACTTTGGTTCCATCGAGAAAATCGTCTTCACAACCTTCGAGGTGAGTCGTCATCCCCCCTCCTATTTGCATATCTATCGTATCTACCTATCTACTTGCCACCCGCTCACACACTCGTATTTGTGGTAGATAGGATAGGGCTGCTGCTGCTGTGGCACGGGTGTCACGGGTGGCACCCACTGTCTGCGGAACTGCGGGGACTGGGGTCTTACATTTCGCAAGTTGTTGCGGCTTCTTTGTGGCTTTCAGGGTCTCAATCGACAAGGAACAAGTAACGAGAATGTAGTCCTGTGTATGTGTATGTGTATATATGTATGTATGTATGGGTATGTGTTTATAGGTGTGTGTTTTCTTGGTAAACTACTGCCACTGCTACTGCTTCTGCTGCTGCCTGCCACAGGGCCGGAGAGAAGTATGCCACAACTTTGAACACAGCCGTAATTAAGCGAATCGAACTTTTTGTACTCATAGATGTTGGAGTATACTTTTCCAAGAAATTGAATACCAGAAATGTCCTGAAATGTCCAGAAATATCTCGGGGGAATGTCTCGGGCAATCCCCCAAGGAATCTCTGCTATAAAAAGTTTGCTTTAATAACTGCCACTGGTCTCGGTCTCTATTTGCACCTGAAATGTTCATTGGTTTGTGCATACTTTCTGCACAGACTGTCCTTTGGTTTGCTCAGGCGACAACCGTTTAAACAACAACTTAAAATGTATCTGCCAGATACATGCAGCAGATACAAACAGATACATGCATATGTATGGGGCTAGTGGGAGGTTGGCTCCAACTTGTGTGATTTCATATCAATAAACCAGTGGGGACAAATGTCCAAAGTCATTCGACTGGCCGATGCCCTGGAACTCACTTTTTTTACAGAATAAAATGTGAAGAAAATAAGAAGAAAATTATAGTATTACGCCACGAATTTAGGAAGGAATATCTATCTACATATATCCCTATATAGGGTGATTGATTAACCTAGATATGCTCCTGTTCTCTGCTAGTGTACAGGGTATCACACAACAACAGCTAGCGGAGAGAGAGAGAGACAGAGAAAGAGAGACAATAAATGACAGCAGATATTCTCTCGTTTCTCATTGGAAAACTAGCAAAAGGAGTTCAGGAGGAGTGGGAGTACGAAGAGCAAAAGGAGTTGAGTAGGAGTGGGGAAAAAGTACAGCAAAAAGAGTTGAGGGATAGGAGAAAACAGATACGTTGGTAGCAGAAGAGAGGAGAGAAGCTACATGAGGAGAGCAGAAGGCTGCGGAGTGGAGACGAGTGGGTTAAAGACCAAAGTTGAAGGAGGTTTTGGGTCGACGACGACGACGACGACACTCGCGAAAAGCAAACTAAACCGCCATCACTGGAGACCACTTTTCAACACTCAAATTGACACGCAGACAGAGACGGCAACAGAACAGAACGGCAGAATGACACACACGTGCCAGTGAGAGAGCGAAAGAGATGGAGAATAGAAAGAGGAGCCAACGGAAAGTCCAATCGGCAATCGGAGGCTTGCGAGTCCCGGAACGCATCTCGTTTTTCGCGCTTGTGGCAAATCTTTTGACGCTGACACACGCATAGGCACACAAACACACATGCATTGAGTGAAGGAGAGAGGGAGATAGAGCTGTTGTCCGACCGACAAAACACGAAAATGTCCTGCCTGTCATTTGGCGGGTGGACAAAACCGCAGCGCAGGAGGCTGCAGATTGCAGTGCTTGAAATACATGTCAGACATCCGCCCCTTAACCGGCTTTCACCCCTCCGCCTCCTCCTCCGCCATCGCCTCTGCTCTTTTGGGGCCATAATCAATTTACAGTAACATTAAACAGCAGAAACGAGGGCGTGGCAGAGGCCGTGGCAGTGGCAGAGGCAGAGACGCAAACAGTGTGTGCATGTTACCAGATTAAACACAAATATTTTCCCTGGTCATGAGGCAATTAACCAACAGACCAAGACGTGGCCAACAAAGGACAAGCACGCACTCCCAGCCCCTGCTCCCACCCCCTTTTCATGATGGCCAACTCTCAATTTATTATTATTTGGGCCAAGAAGTGCTGGAACAGCTGCTGAATGCTGGATGCTGGCTTCCTTAATTGGTTTTCGATCGAGTTACAGGCCAAAGCGAACAAATATTGAAGAGAGAACAAGGCAGATGGAGGGGGTGGGGTGTAGGCCAGGCCAAGATTTATGATATTTTGCCAAGAAAATGAAGTGAAAATGGTTTAACAGAGTCATACTTGGGTCTGGCCTTCGCAGTAACTTCTTTGGTGAACTCTGATGATAGACTTCCATGTGAAATAGTCGCACCTTACATATACCATATACCATACCTCCCCCCGGCTCACTTGGTTCCATTGAAGGTCTCCGCTTTGATGCCGCCTGGTTGTGCAGTTTACTGCAATTCAAGGACATTCCCATCCGGTGGCTTGGTTGTATTGAGACAAGTTCTCTGATTTGATTGCGGAGAGATCCGTAATGTCCGTGAGGAAGTCTACACCGTTCCAGTGCCTTCCTCCTCTTCCTCGTCTCGACAACATCTGCAGAAGTCATCTGCCGAAGGGATTGACTGTCTGGAGGCGTGTGTGTGTGGCAATCAGCCATTGTCCTGTGATGGCTCGAGGAATTGCCTAGTCCTATACTCTGCTCAATCTAAAGGTCAAGCTCTGAAAGGCTGTACAGTAGAGGGCAATATCTAACGTTTAGTTCCAATTGCAGTTTAGAATAGAGGCTTAAATATTAAACAGGAATCATCGGTGTTCTGATTTCTGGATTCGTTTTTTGTTCAAACATTTGATTCGCATTATTCCGCTCCATTGGGGGTAATTCTTTATGAATGGTTTTCGAATCAGTGTCCCGTTCAATCTACCTACCATCTATGCACCGCCACGCCACGCTCCCATGTGAAAGTCATGCCACACGCGCCCCCCCCCCCCCCCCCCCATTTATATGCAACACTATTTTTTTTGGTATTTTTACAATTTCCCCTTTGGCTTGCATTTGATTTATGATTCGCGATTAAAATAATGATTTGTGGGCATCGACACGCACACAAACAGACAGACAAACAGACAGATGTAGAAAGAGAAGGACAGAGACAGGGACAGTAACAGAGGCAGGGCCACCTGCTGAGGTGTGGCACCCTGCTTCGGGGCTTCTCCTTTGACCCACATTCCGCATCGCATCGCATGTATGCAGATGGCCAAGAATGCAGCCAAGCTTCCGGTCCTTTCCCTGGCCCCCCTCTAATGTGTGTGTGCACATCTCTCTCCCGAAATACTTGTGTATGCCACATATTTCTAGGGAGCATAAATTCCAGGCTTCTGCATGGAGATGTAGGAAATGCCTTTATAATTTGTTCTGTGTTTTTTTCTTTGTTATTAATTTCGACATTTTCTCGAAAGGAGGTTGCCCTTCCCTTTATTGTCTACGCCACTCACGTCCCACTTTCTGGGCGGAAGAGAAGGGGCGGCAGGGTCGTGCCTGCTAATAATCTTTACTTTCGGGGCTTCTGGGACACGTATGAATATGAAAAGTTGAAGGAGACGAAGACGGAGAAGGGACAGGGTGTGTGTGTGAATCCTTTTGCATTTTGGGCCTACACTTAAGACCCGTTCATGCAGCAAATTGATTTAGGCATAAACAAGCCCGGAACGCTTTTAACCCTCTTGCCACACACACAAAAACACACAATAGCAACATTAAAGCAAACAAGAATGGAAATATCAGTCGGTTCTTGGGATCGAAGCCAGAGATACCCTGGCAGATCCATTGCAGCATTTCCTCTTGCTTTTAATGAATTGCGACAATGAATGTGAAGCTTAAAACTATGGCGGCACATCATGGCGCCTGAAAAATATGCCCGTTCACTACAGAGCTCAAAAATCCATATATTTCAATATACTAGATACTTCAAAATACTGGATGTACTAAAAACGCCTATCGCGATCGACTATTGTGCGGCTGCACATACTACATATATATGGCTATATCGTTTCGGTTATGGATTAAATACTTGTTGGGTTCAGACAGGTGTGACTCTTGGGTACAGAAATCTCGGCATACCCTTTGGAAGAGTATGAAGAGTAGGCAAATAATTTCTGCCGCCTCAATTGGTTGCTCGGTCTCTCGCTCTTCCCTTCCGAGCCTCTGAGCCGTTTTGCTTCCTTCCTGGGCGTTCAACCGCATATGACCGACCGACCAGCCGGTGTCAGTTTTTGGGGTCTCCCTTAACCCTCTTCCTCCACTACCCCCCTGTCGGTCTATTAAAGTCAACAAAACTGAGCGAAAAACAACAACAAAAGCAGGAGCAGCCGTAACGCATTTTGCTCTTTCCTTTGTTTGCTCTCTCTCTTTGGCTCCTGTGCGAAAGAGCAAACAGCAAAGGTGAGGGAGAGTTAACGAAGCAGCAGGGGGGGAGGGCGTAAACGAGGGACAAAGAGAGCGCCAGAGCGAGAGAAGGAGCGGCGCGGGGCGGGGCGGGTCGTGAGATGTTATTAAAAGGCGGGTTAGACGGAACAACAAATTAAGCAGTTATTTGGTTTGTTAGACGCTCAACAAAAGCTTGGGCTCTCTCTCTCTCCCCCCCTGGCCCCACATAAAGTGAGTGCTTCTTGTCTTTGGCTCTTGGGGTGGGGTGGGGGTGTTGACACACTTTTTGAATAGCCAAATGCGAGAGAGAGAGAGATAATTTCGAAATGTCTGGCTCTAAATGAAGTCATCTAAAGTCAGCTTCTGGCTAATTATGTTGCTTAGCTGTTTGCTTGATTGTACGCGTACATTTTGGGAATTCTGGCAATTTCTGGCTGGGGATTCATTGATTGATTGATGAATTGATGGCAGACGAGAACCCAGCGGTAAAGTGCTCACGTGTAGACTTGCATCGCAGTTTATTTTTGGCAAATCCTGGCAGGCTCCTGGCATTCCACAATGCTGCTTATTCGGAACGAAAACGCACTCCTATAAACACACACAACTCTGACGTTTGAACAGCGGTACAGGTAATTTCATCAATGCACACAATGCACGCGCACATGGTTAACGGCATCAATGGGGAAAACGGAACGCCATTCGGTCTCTCTGTCTCTCTGCGAAAGAGAATTGAATGCAGGGCAATGAATGACGGGCCATAGTCCAGAGTACCGCATCAGATAATCCGTGTATCCGTAATGATGTGTGTGTCTGTGTGTGTGTTCAGGGAGTGACGAGTGGTTCCCTGCTGACAATCCGTATCCTGTTTATTGAGAGCTCTTGCCGCAGAAACAGAAACAAGATTATTCACACACATATGTAGAGCTCTGTAATGGAATCCACCTGCGTGATCCATTCTTTTGCAAGATAATCTTGCCTATGGTTGGGAGGAGGCTTCAGATCTCTTGGAATGATCTGATCTATCTGCCCCCACACCCTGGCTTGCAGAGACTTTTATGCAAAGGTTTATACCGATTATCATTTCTACGAGAATTATTTGTATGAAAGATTACTTTGTTTATGGTAATATACGTATATATATTTGCATATCATTTTAATTGAAAACCTTTCACCTGAAATCATTTAATATGCCATTGTAAATTCTCTAGAGCAGAGTTCTGAATAGTTTTTCCACTCATTTGCAGCATTTGGCAGCTCCTTCAATTAATTGAATTAATAAATCACGAGTTGAATCCGAAGTAAAACCGCAGCAAAACTTTTTGCCAGGCCCTTCATCAAAAACCAAGGACCTAGACCCAGGCTATGGCATGTGTGTGTGTGTGTGTGCGCGTGTATGGTAGTGTATGCGTGTGTGTGTGTGGATAAATGGAAATTTTATGCGGCTGATCCCCAGATTTGCATAATTTTATTGTGTGTTGAACTTTCAACCCAAAAGCCCATCTGCAATACCCAATACCCGGCATGCCATGCCCCGTGCCCCGTGCCCCGTGCCGTGCCCCTTTTCGGCCACAGGACTACCCGCCACACAAAAGGTCACTCAAAGTCCACTTACCGAACTTACTTGGGGGGCCTAAAATCTTGGCCTAAACCCAAAAGTCCCCACATGTACCATATATGTCCATACATATGGTGGTGGGTGGGTGGTAGGAGTGTGTGTGTGTGTGTTTGGGGGGTGAGGGTGGTGCTCAGTGTGTGGATGTGACCGATAAGCGTGTGGCATGCACTTAAGTTGCACAGGGGTAGCCGCACAGAGAAAGTTCGCCAATGGCCACGAACATTCTCAGCAAAACAGAATAAACCACAATAAGCCAAAAGCTCAGGACACTCTGTGCTCTGCTCTGGAAATGTCTGCATATAAATGTACAACTACATACTCGTAGGGGAAGAGTGGTGTATGTATGTACATTGGTGGTCGCAATAATAGTGCCTGCCACTTAGAAGGCATCTTTTATTAAAAGATCTCCTGGCTCTCAGCTGGCGACAAAATTTCTTTTAACATCTCTCTGGGTCCCTCTATTTCAAGTATTTTATACATTTGAGAGGAGAATGCAAATGCAGCATACAGTCTTTACGGAGAATACAGTATGTACAGTGTACATACACCTCAAACTGCACATTCAGGCAGGCTCCAGTTTTAACTTACTTTTCCATTTTGCGTTTTCAGCCAAAACATTCCGGTTTTGTTTTTAGGTGCTCTCGTTTTCACAAAGATTTGTCACATTTTCTTATGTCCTGCTCAAATCACAATTTAGTGCTGTTTAGCGTACAATTCAGTGCTGTTTAGCGTACAATTTAGTGCTGTTAAGCGCACAATTTAGTGTAAAAATTCTCTGTTTCAGAGCCAAATTTTAGGTTGGGTTAAAAAGATGTTTATAAAAAGTGCGTAAGCTAAATGGCTTTGTTAATGATGTCAATTATTTGTTAATGCATCGATAAGTCATCAATTTTGTTCCTTTTCCAATAAAGATTCGTTTTTGTTGCATAAAATTACGTTCAGAAAACGGAAAAATCTTACGTTTTGCGAAAACGGGAGCAGCAATTTTTGAGAGAGGATGATAGTGTCGTTAGACATACCGCATCTTGACCGCAGCTGTACCTGGGATGCGAGTGTGTCTGTGTGTGTCTGTGTGTGTCTATGTGTGTAGTGTGGCATTTTGTTTATGCCATTCCCGGGCGGGGCTCTGGGTCTTGTGGCTTTCTGCTTGCAACAAAATATGTGGAATGGCATACTTTCAGGCAGCTGTCGGGTGGAAAAAAACGAACCATTTCCACTGCACTTCCAGTGCTGTTTGTTACTTGAGCCCCGCCCGCCCCACACAATATCTCTCTATTCTGCCTTGCCGAGATTTGCATGGCAGGACCCACACAGATCCTGGACACAGTCACACCCACTCGCACTCGCACCTGTACAACGCAGCAGGGGCAGGAGCAGGTGCCACGAAAGGAGGAGCGACAATGGAAGCCGGAATGGGAGGGAAAACAACTTATTATTTTGCCTAATCCTATTATGCGCAGGCAAACGTGCGCCAAGAAGCGAAAAAAAACAAACTTTCTCCTCAAGAAAACTACTTTGAAGTCTTGAACTGTCTTTCACGCCCACCGCCACCCACTCTTAGCCTCATTCACCCTCTCTCTCTCTCTCTCTCTCTCTCTCTCTCTCTCTCTCTCTTTCTTTCTCTCGGCTGCTCTTTGGGCTGTTCCTATTCATCCCATTGAATCGTGCACTCACTCAAGCGCCGCTAAGCTGTCTCTGTGGATGCGAGGCGATGCGATGCGATGCGATGCTCATGCACTGCAAGAAAATATCTGAGCAATAGATAAACCAATTTGGAATATGCTAATGCTTTCGGTCAACGTTTCAAGGCACACAGTGGGATGGAATGGAGCTAAAAGTGGACTCGAGCTAAAGCCATTTTTTGTAACACTCCGACTCAAAGATATTCATGTGATGTCTATGATATCTGTTGACTGTCTATGATCGATACATATTTCGAATATTTCTGTAATAATCTCATCTTCAGTTCTAGCCATATTTTCTCTCGTTTCTCAACTTTTTTCTGCACTTTACTGCTGCCTTCAGCTGCATTTTGCTGGACACTTTCCCTGTGATCCGACCCAATTTACGTTCCGAGTTGTAAAGTTTCTGAACTTTTGTGAGCTGACATTCTGTTTGGGCCACTTCTCCCTACGACTGGCCATGTTGGCCAGGCCACTATGGCAGCCAACGTGGGCGGCCTTGCTGTAGTTAATTTCTTCCACTTACCTGTCCATTACGGCCAGGATGACTCCTGTGCCTCTGCCTCTGCCTGTGTTTGTGTCTGTGCCTGGACCTTGGTGAGATAGCAGAAAACGCTGCGACAGCAGCTCAAGAAGTTTGAGGGGCTCTCGCAAATCCCTTTTTGGTCTAAGCCGATTAGGCTGCCTGCCAGCCTAGACTCCCCTCCCCTCCCCTGGCCCTGTTGGCCAACTTTCAGATAGTTTTGTTGGCCAGGTCGTTAATTGATTTTCTGAATGTTTTGGCAGTTCTTTTGGTGGTTTTCTTTCAACATTTATTTTTATATTTTTACCAAAATGCAAAATCATTAACTTAAGCGTAAACATAACATAAAGACTCTGGGATTACGTTCGTTACTTAAGCATAGGAAACATATAGAGCGACGCCCCAGTGGAGGCGCCAGTGGAGTGCCATCGGGTGATGGCCAGAAAAGGCACGCAGTTGTGGGCCAAGTTTAATTGTTCTTTTTGTACATTTTTTGTACATTTGTGATATGCATATCAAGCAGTTTTCTATTCCTTTGTCAGATCTCTGTATCTGTGTGTGTGTCTGTGTGTGTGTGGATGAATGTGGTGGGGATGCTCCTTCTGTCTGGTGGTCTCCGAAGTCTGTGAGTCTCTGCGATGAGTGTGGGTTTGAGTTGGAGTTGGATCCAATCCGATTCGAGTTCCGCTTTTTCTTAGAAGAGCAACGAGAAGAGACTTCTTACGCCAGTGGAGCTAGCTCCGGAACCGAGGGTAAAGCCTGTGCTCGGCGTCCCGCTGCTGCGGTGCCGGGAGACGTGGCTGGAAACGTTAGCACGGACACGGTCGTAGCTGGCAACATCCTGGAAGCAGAGGGAGGGGGAATTAGCTAGCGATTCTTTGGGGCGAGAAGGTAGAGGGTATTGCGTACTGGTCGAGCACAAACTCGAGATGTCTGCAGGGGCGGCAGATGTCGCAAGTGGCGCACGTGTTGTATATCGACAAGACTCTCACCTCTTTGTCGGCGTTGGCCAGGACGGAGCGCATCGAGGTGGCCACCGGCCACTTCTTCTTCATCACCAGATTGTTTGGGGGATCGTGAGCGGTGCCGGCATCCACCGACCAGATGGTGACACTGGCCCCACCGAGCACCTTCGAACCGCGCGAGAACTTGAAGGCCAGCTCCTCGTCCCCGGCGATGCGGGTCAGCTGCCAGCCGGTGAGATTGATCTCCTCGGTGCCCTTGTTGTGCAGCTTGATGAATCGTCCCTCGACGTCGGCCTCAATGATCTCCAGGTCACCCTTGGCGGCGGCATTCACCGAGTACTCGGACAGAGTGCGGTCCTCGCTCTCGTCGATCACCGTGCGACGGCGCTTGACGGCACTCGAGCCGGAGATGCCGGGCGTGGCCGAGCGACGGCCGCTGGGCGTGACACGGCCCGATCGCGAACCACCGCTGGCACTCAGATGGGTGCCATTGCTGCTGGAGATGCCCGAGTCGGTGCCGGGGCGGCCGGGGGACTCGATGTTCAGGCGACGCTCCTCGCCGCACAGCAACTTGTCGTAGGCGGCGATCTCGAGATCCAGGGACACCTTGATGTCCATCAGATCCTGGTACTCCTGCAGCTGGTGGGCCATCTCGTCGCGCATGCGCTGCAGCTCCGCCTCCAGTGAGGCGATGTACTGGTTGTGGCGCTGCCTCTCCGTGTCGAGGAGGTTCTCCAGCTCCCTGATGCGTGCCTACACACAAAGAGATTAGTAAGTAAACGTGCAAGTGTCTTTTAACGACTGCTGCAGCACTCACATTCAGGCCAGCATTGGTGGTCTCCAGGTCCTGCAGCTTGCCATTGAGTCCGTCGATCTTGGTGCGCATCAGACGGACCTCCTCGGTGGCATGGGCCGATCCCTGGGCAGCCCTGGACACGGCGGCCTTCAGGTTCTGGATCTCGTTGTCGTACAGCTGCTCGATCTCCTCGCGATTGATGCGCATCTGGCTCTCGTACTGGTCGCGCAGCTCCTGGAGGGATTGCTGCAGCTTCGCCTCGTACTGGCGCGACAGACGGCCATCGATCTCGCTGATCTCGATCTGGCGACGTGACCGGGTCTCGGTCAGCTCCTGCGAGTGCACCTGATCCTTGAAGGCCAGCTCCTCGCGCAGGCTCTGGTTCTGGTTCTCCAGATCGACTCTGGCCAGGGTCTCGGCCTCCAGCTGCTTGCGCAGATCCTCCAACTGGCGGCGCAGCCGCTCATTCTCTAGGGTGAGCTCCTTCACCTGATCCTCGAACTTCTTGCGATCGTTCAGGGCCTGGTTGTATTTACCGTTCACTTCGTTGTAGCGAGATTCGTACAGGCGGGCATTGTTCTCCGCCACAGTGGCCTCCTTCGTCTTCTTCTCGAGTCTGTCGATGGGGGAACGGAAAGCGGGGAAATCTGGTTATTCATATGCTCGCTTTTATCTACATGTGCTCGCGGGATGACGTCATAGACGTTGTATATCTGACTCACATTCCCCTCCAAATCAAAAAGCTCTCTCGCTCGCTGTTCTCTTGCTCTCTAATCTGTTGCTATCTCCCTCTCCCACTGTCTATATGCATTATTCATTAGACGTATCCAAATTCGAAATTTGCTTGGAAACCCGTTCAACGATCTCCGATCTGCCATTTTTCATCCAACATCCAACAGATATTTCGTAGCTATTTTGCTTGCCTTGAGTGCCATTAGCATAAAGGAGCCCCTTGGCTATTTCTGACCACCACCACCACCCCCTCAAGCCACCCTACCCCTCTCTCTCTACCCCATTGATTTATGAGATGTTCTTTTATTTTAAATACTATTTAGCTTAAAAAAAAAGCAAAAACTCAACTCAAATTTATTGCCCCACGAAAATATCATCGAAAAATTCCACACATAATCCACGGGAGAATATGTACACTCGATCCGAAAACGTGGTCGGCACGTTTTTGAGTGACTTAATAAAGGAATAATTGGCATATCCAGCGATACGAATTTCAATTAAATATTGTATATTTTTCATTAAAAAAATACTTTATAAATGGATGCAATACCTTGTATGGCAGGCTGTCAGCCTTCAGTCTTCGCATTTGATTTTATGCATTTGCTTTTTTCTGTTTCTGTTTCTGTTTTGGTTCTATGTAAATCCCCTCCCTCCCCGCAACCCCCTGCGTGATTATAAACAATTTCCGCAGCTAATCAAGGAACAAAAATTGTGTAAAAATGTTGGAGGAAAACATATAAAAACAAAATAGACTCAAGGTTGTTTTGTTTGTGCTCTACTTTTTCCCTCGGTATTTTGTGGGATTTTCGTTGGTTTTTCTGCTGTGCGTGTTTAAGTTCCATTTCCCCATTTCCCACTCTTTCCTACGACTCTGGCATTTTCTAAAGAAATTTTCTATGAACGATAAATATTTTTGGTGGAATTTTCGGGAAAAAGAATCTAAAAACAAAAGACAAAATAAATATTTGCTATCTTTGGAATCACCTTGACATATCTTATCAGATTCCAATTTCTTTTGTTGTTTTTCCACATTTTCGATATTTGTTTGTGACACACCTCAAAATCCAGTTCCCTGCCCCCACCCCACTCCATTATCAGTTGGCAAACTCAAACAACAATCTGGTGGCTAATACGAATTAAAATAGCTTTGTGCCCACTAAATACCAAAAATATAGATTGCCTGATAACGAAAAACGCAAACGAGGCGAAGCGTAAACCTCGAAAATGGAAAAATCTACATTTGTTGACATCACACACTCCCAGAGGGGCCAGAGGGGAGCCCGAACCGGTTGGCTTTTACATGGTTGTTGGTATGTTAGGAAACTGCGTGCGATACTATGACATCATAATTGGAAGACATTAGCTCTTGTAACCTTCCATTAGGCTTTGAGGCGCTACTTGTTGTTGTTGTTGTTGGAATACCTCTTATCAACGAAGCGTAAAGGGGTATATCGGACATTTTTGGAAGGTTTTTCTCACTGAAACTCTATTAGATTTGCATAAAATGCGAAGAGAGTTCGAGAATAAACAAAATAAACAAAGTCCAGCGATAAAGAATTACACAGAGAGACAGCGAGCGAGAGAGAGAGAGAGAGAGAGAGAGAGAGAGAGAGACATAGTGAGACGTTGCGCTGCTGCCATGTGCGGTGCGGCGCTTTCGAAATGTGCTTTGGCATGACATCATCGACCTCGCTGCTCTGTCTCTGCCCCTCTACTGCTCTACCGCTCTGACGCCATGACATCACTGGCTGATAATACGCAGTGGGCTGTCCCTTCCCCCTCCCTCCCCCCCGTTCGCACGGTTATTACCTGGGCTTCAAGTCGTCGTTCTCCTCCCACAAACGCTTAATATCGATCTCCAGCTTGGCCTTCTCCTTGGCCGTCTCGTCGAGCAGCTTGCGGGCGGCGGCCAGTTCCTTCTCGTAGACGGCCTTCAGATTGGAGGTCTCCCTGTTGACGGTGTCCTGCGAGAGATGCAGCTCCTGTGTGAGGCGACTGTTCTCATTCTCCAGATTGCGCATGCGATCGATGTAGCAGGCCAGGCGATCGTTCAGGTGCTGCAGCTCCTCCTTCTCCTGGATGCGAGTGGTGCGCGTGGGCGAGGTGGGACTGGTGGCGCCCAAACGCGAGGAGGTGGATGCACCACCCACCGGCGTGGAGGTGGAGGCGCGCGAGACGCGTGTGTTGAGGGTGACGCGGCGAGCGGACATCTTTAGGGCTGTTTTTTTTGGGCTTTTGGGGCGAGGAACGCTATGTTAAGTACGTAAAGTGGCGCTAATCTTGTGCTATCTCCTCTCTGATATTATTGCACTTTCTTCTTCTTTTCTATGACTTTTTTTCTCTTGTCTTGGCTTGTACGTCCGTTTGCTTGGACCGCTGAATATTGACTGTGACGACTGTGGCCCGAGTGCGGCCGAACGAGGCCCGATGTCGATGTCTCTCGGCCATCATCGACGGAATTAGTCGCAGTCGACCGCATAAAAAAGGCAAACACGAATGTGTGTGCTCGCTCTCGCTCTCTCTCTCTCTCTCTCTGTCTCTCTCACCTTTTGGCTTTATTGTTATTATTGTTTCGCTTTCTTCGCCTCCTCTGCTTCGTCTTTCCATTCGCATTTTTGTCTTTGATGTACAGCTGTTTGTGTTTGCTGGAGCCGCAAATAGAAACCAAAAGCAGAAAGCAACAAAATGCAAACCGCATTTATTGAACGGTTTGAAGGGGAAGAAGAGGGTAAAGAGAGGAGAGCATAGATTCTTGCACTCCACTCCACTCCATTCGATTCTTCAATGGGAATTCGCATTCAAGGTTAATGAACAACGCAATTTCGTTGCGTGGCGTTAGATCAATAGAAGAGATATGTAGATGCCCTTTCATTATATTTTTGTGTGTTTATTTGTAGTACTTTGACTAAACTTTAGTTTTTTTTTAATTTTATATAAAGTATGTTTCGTTTTAGATTTATCTCTGTGTTTCTTTGGTATTCCCTTGGTATTTAAGCATGTTTAATGTCGGTCACACTAATTAATGGCCCTTATGGCGATAGTGCCCGCCCGTGAATCGACCACAATGCACTCCCACATCATCAATTCCACTCCATTTGGCCGGCAAACCATATGTGCGCCATGTCCATTGTATCGATCAGCCGCAGGTCCATTGTGGCCCTCACAACGCATTCCAAATTATGAAATTACACTGGGAGGACATTGGGGGACTGGGCGCCCACCCATATTGCGTATACAGAATAGCGGGGAAGGGGGCGTTTGTCAACTTGTCATAACTCGAATATTTATTGACATCGACTGCTTCTGGGGGGTGAGGGACGAGGGAGGCACTAGGCATGCCAACAGTCATAATAATAAATAACCAGAGATAGAGTGGGATGGCTAGATAGTTAGCTTTTGGCTTCATTTGTTTCGCTCTCTTTCTCTTTTTTTCTTTGGGCGATTTCTAGCTTTTATTTGCAAAAGTAAATAGCCGGCAAAAAAAAAGCAGCATTTTATTTTACCCACGAGATTAGCGACGAGTGAGAGAGAGAGCGGGGGAGAGAGATATGCCATGTGAGCTTTGGTTTCTCTCACGCTGCTCTCCCACAACGAAAAGAGTGGAGGCGGCAGGAGAGGAGAGTGCATAAAATATGTGAACTTGTCATGCAATGTGCACGCCTGTGACGTCATCTAAACGAAAACGGAATGGCAACAACAGAACGAAAACTGAGAGAAGAATGAGTGACTGAGAGAGGAGAGGGGAGGTATGTGCTGTATGTAGCACTGACCTCCAAATTGGTAGCCCCTTCTCTGTGACGTCACCAAATTATTTTTAGGTATGCCGTCGCCTCCCCGCCCCGCCCGTTTGTCCCGTCGTATCATTGGTCGTATTTGAATAACTTTGAGTATTTCTTTAATGTTTTGATGCCGCCATCTTTTCGGCTTATAATTATGTTTGTTTTCTTTGTTTGTAACGATTCCCCAGTGCCTTTTCGAGAGCCTAATTAGATTTAATTAACGTGCCCAATTCTGTGCCTAAACCGATGTTAAATTGTTTTCCCTCTTTGCCGGAGTGGAGTCTGTTTTTCTGTTTTTGTTTCGTTTTCCGCATTCGGATTCCTTCATTCCATTCCATTGTCAAAGTATTTCTATTTCTATTTCTCTTGTGCCATGTCAATTTGTCGCTTGATGAATTACAGGGCGGGGAAGGGGGGAGGTAGGGATTACGTTTACAAATTGATAAGAATTATTCTAGTGCTCCTGTGGGAAATGTGTGTGAGCTTCTTAAACGGATATTTTCATTAAAAAAACGTACCATGTGGGGGAAATTCGGAGATGGCTTGGCCCTAAATTCAGTTTTCTAATGAGAAAATATCTTCTGTGTCCTGCCTGTGTCCTGTTCAACATTTGACCTTTGTATATTCAAGCAAGGAACATACAGCTTTCACTTTGAAGAACATCTATGGGTTCGAATGGTTCGAACCCTTTCGAAAGTCTCAACTTCGAATTAGATCGAACAAAGGTTTTGGGCTTAGAAAGCAGCTTCTAAATTCCCGCTTTAACCCAGAAAACTGTTTATGTGGCCAAACGAATATTAAAGACCTTTAAGCGCACATCAATCGCAATTAATGGAACTGTCTGGAGGCTATGAAATATGACATTTGTGTTTCGATAACAACAAATAAAGAAACAGAAAAGAACCCTCCCCCAACCCCCCCCGGGGGTGGCCTGTTTGCCTGTTGATTTGAGCCAACTTTTAGCATAAATATTTATGCAGTATTTATTTGCGTTTATTTGAGTTTTGTTACTGCAGGCTGTCTCTTCTATTGGTTGTATGTCCGCCCCTGCACACCTACACACATATGTACATAACATGCATATCTACATATCAATGATGGAAAATATATTCACAAACTGAAAAACAAATTTAAGTCTACCTTCTACTCTCCCACTCCCACTCTCTCTCTCTCTCTCTCTCTCTCTGTCTTTCTCTTTCTATTTGCCCATCTATTGCTCGTTCGCTCTGTTGCCGAAACTTGTTTGACTTTTGCTGTGTATTTTGTTGTTGGATTTTATTTTATTTTCGTGTTTTGTTTAACGAATTTGTCAAAGCCGCTTCACAACTTCAACTCCGTCTGCGTCTCTGCTATGACTGCTGCTGCTGCTGTCGTCGCTGCTGCTGCTGTCACTGCTGCTTCTGCTGCTGCTGCTCATTATTTTCGTTGCTCGAAACGAAACGAAGTTTGCCAACAATAATGACATCATCGTCAGCTTAAAGTTTCTTGAAGTCATGGCAAATGACGCTATAACGATATAACGCTATAAGATGAATGAACGCTAAAAGTTTCAAAATTATAAAAATATATTCAGATGAGATGCTTCCAAAAAAGAGAGAAAAAAAAGAGAAAGAAAAAGGTGTAAAATGTTTAAAATCAAAAGTATTAATTTGCATTGAAAAGTTGTTATAATATATTTTGAGTTTTAAAAAATATACCTACCATATACTTTTTCAGCAGCTACACTGAATATTGAATATTTGTGGCCAAGATAAATTGCCTAACTTTAATCTATAGCCATTTAATCGATGGATATATACATATATACTCGTATGTATATAATATAATGAACTTCATTCCATTCCATCTGCCAGTTAATTAACATTCGCACAAAAATTTCAAATGGTTTAATTTTTGCACAGCCACAAAAAAAAAACAACAACACACAAGTCTGAAAAAAACAACAAAATCAAACAAAATGTATTAAAACGAAATTGAAAACGTACAAAGTTTGGCTTTTGGTTAGCAAAATTTGTAGCTGTTTTTTTCCCCTAAAAGCGAGTAAAAAATATTCACTCTTTTTTTTGGAGTAGAACGTGTTTCTGTTTTGGTAGATATTTGTTGTATTTTAATACCTTCTATATAAATATTATTTGATTGAATTTCTTTTTATTTTTGTGGCTTTTTGCATTTGGTTTTTAATTACTTGCATTTTTGTAGAGTTTCTGAATAAACTGAAACACTTAACATTTATTGCGCATACGTGATGTGATGTGGTCCGTGGGTGTTTCTGGGCTGTTCTACCACTTCGACATAATCCCTTCTCCAGAAGGAAACATGGATATTGGATCATTAGATATATTAAAATGGATATGCAAAGCCTTGTTCATTGGTTTTTCATTGGAATTGGAAAAACCGGCTTCGACTTCGTTTCGACTGGGTTTCTCACAAATCTTTTATTGGTATTGCATAACAATTAGTATATGATTAGACGAATATATGAACCCTCTGGCTTTTGTTCTTAAATTGTATTCCATTTGCATGTTCTGCTGCAGATTCATCGTAAAAAAGTTTTCGATGTTTGTTAATTTTTAAGCAAAGAAAGTTGTGCGGGGGGGGGGAGAGGGGCAAAAGTTAGTGGGAAAGCATTTACATATAATTTTAACAACAGCTCTGTCTCTCTTTCTCTCGTTCTCTGTCTCTCTCTCTCTCTTTTGCTACTTGCATAAGTTAATTTCATGTTGGTCTTCTGCCGAACCCCACATGCAAAAGTCTTGCTCTTGCCATGAAGTGCGTTTGGGGTGCCACTGAGTGCAGCTTTTGGCCTGGCTAACGGGGAGTGTTTTATGCATGCAGCTGCTCACACACACACGCACACCACACACACACTCATATGGCAGTGGGGGAAATGGATTTAGCCGAAAAGTATGCTAAGAAAAATATCAGATACTCGTCTTTCTGTGGGAAAACACAGGCAGGAATTGAAGGGAATTCCACTTGCCCCAAATTAATTTCAACGAAACAATCTGCCTCCTTTTGCCGTTTAACAAATTCGATTGCTCTAATCCCTAAAGGCTTTCGTAGCAGCTATTCCT
Organism: Drosophila athabasca; assembly: GCA_008121215.1. Lineage (NCBI taxonomy): Eukaryota > Metazoa > Arthropoda > Insecta > Diptera > Drosophilidae > Drosophila > Drosophila athabasca. The sequence continues at coordinate 1,215,804 of VMQQ01000019.1, read as the reverse complement.
AATTAAAATAGCATTAAGTTTCTGATCAGGAAAACTGTCTGCGCATAAACGAGTGAAAGCCAAGAGAAAAACTCTCACAAGAAATGCGAGAGTTTCTTGGCAAAAAGAAGTTCCCTGCTTTCGCATGCAATTAATTTTGCAGAAAGTTTTCTGTAACACGAGCATGAATATGCGTGCATACAAATGTACACAAGTACATAGACATGTGTATGTATGTGTGCTGTGCTCAAAGAACTCGCGATGGTGAGGGGTGGGGTGGGGTGGGGTGGGGTAGAGAGTCCAAACTTTAAGACAACTTTAAGACTCCAAAGCTCTCAATCGAAGTGCAGGGAGAATGAGAGGAAGAGAGAGAGCTGTAGAGGTGTGGGATGTGTGGATGCATCCAAGGTATACTAAACAAGGTAGGCTTATCGGCTCTCTCGCTCTCTGTGTAACTCCTTAAATTTCAGTCTGTCTGCAGCAGTTGTCAGCGAAGCATCTCCGCGGACAATTTTTTCTTGTTCCCTTTGATTTTGTTTTCGTTTACAATGGCGCCGCCGTATTGCTTTTTATGCAAGATTACTATATATACATATTATTGTCATTACATATTATTATATATACATACATATGCATGCACGTACAAATTACTCCTTTGAGACTCTTTCTCACAACGCATTTGTGAGTCTCTCTCTCTCTCTCTCTCTGTTGTCATTTTGAACAACTCCTTATTCCTCTCTATAAGCCTACCTTGTTTAGTATACCTTGGATGCATCCACCTGTTTTATGTGCTTACATTATCCGCTCCATTGGGTACACGGTGCCGTGCCCCGAAGCTGCATGTCTGCCTGCAACTTAATCATCACTCAACCACACAAGCATTCACACCGCTGCAGCACTGATGCGAATCGGATATGAAGTTTTGGCTGACTTCCTCTCTGACTACACTCGCACACTCGCACATTGCCTCGACTCTCACGTTAAGTACTGCCAAAAGGGGGCAGAAGGGAATGCTGTTGCCGTTGCTGTTGCAGCTGCAGCTGTGGCGATAAGTCTGATGGCTGGCATCCAAATTGTTTTTTAGTTTTGGTGGAGGACAATGGGGACGGGACAATCTCATGACAGATGCAGCAATGCAAATGGGGCTAATATTTGCCAGACGCATGATGCGTTCTCTCCCTGTGCTAGGGACAGCTTTAAGCCAATTAAATCCACTTTGTTGGCCAATTAAAATGTGGCTAAAAGAGACGGATAGACAGATAGACAGATAGAGAGAGACATAGAGATGTGCCCACAGTACACACTGGCCCTGCGCATAACTGAATCATAGGCAGGCGGCCATTTCCTTCTCCCTTCTCCCATCCCCCCCCGCGCACTCAATTATGCTGCAACGTCAACAGCAAGAGATTTACTTAATTATGTCGCAGGCTGGCAAACACAGATGCATACAGGGACACAATCAAACACACACACCCATACACACACACAAACACGCACACTTAGCGCGAGAGGAAACCGTAAATAAACACGTACGAAGCGATGCGACGCGACGCTCCTCGCGCTAGTTCTGCGTTTTCTATGCAAAAATACAGTTAGAAAGGAGAAGGCGGTTGGTGGAACTGTAGAAAGAATAAAGCTGGAGAGGGAGAGGAAGTGGGAGAGGAAGAGGGAGAGGGAAAAGCGTGTACATTAGATTCTGTGGGACAAAGTTTTAGATACCCTTGCAGGTCCGAGTATATTCCGTTTCTACTCGGAAACATTCGTCGCATATTCGCTGTACAAATGTCCCATAAGCGAACGGTGTCATTGGCTACGAATGACATGAATAGAGACCAGGCGGAACCAAATATATGTCAAAACTGACAGCATGAGCCTTTGACGAACCTCTACCCTAAGGGCGGGTCTCCTCTGGCTTCCATTTACAAATCATTATGCTCTCTGCAAGTGTGTGTGTGTGTGTGTGTGTGTCTGTGTGTGTGCTGATAAAAAGCGATGCGCTAAAGAAGGAATTATAATTACAAAATGTAAAGCAGGCACTTGAGACACGCGCCCAGCCAGACAAGCCATTCGAGGGATCGTCAGCACCTACCCGACCCGACCTGACCCCACATTCTGTTTGCTGCAGCGACGCAGCATTGCTCCATCGGAAGGTGCAATGTGGAATGTCGGAATGTGGCTAACGAGCCGAGAGGGGGGGCAGCAGAGTTATGTGGCAGCTGATGAATGCAAAAAAGAAGAAAAACATCGAGAGACTGAAGCAAAGGCATGGGAATAGAAGACGGAGCACTCCAGAGAAACAAATAAACTAATGACCCTTAGACCCATAAATTATGAGAAGCGTTACGTTTTCCAAGTGGTTGTTAAAGTTTAAATTTAACATTTGTTTACCTTCAACTAAATCTAGTTAAATCAAAGTGAATCTTCACTTAAAACTTGAGTCTTCCGTGGGCCTATTTAATGGCAAACATTGTGGATAGACTCCGCCTCCAAAGGGAAGTTCTTTGCATAACACTTCTCTCCTGGTGGGCTGGGGGGTGGGTCAGGCTTTGCAATTATAATTCCATTCAGCCCCACAGGACCACAGAGAAGTCAAAGCCCAATCCAGACCGAGAGGGACTTCGACTTGCTCCGCCGACTCCTGTGCATAACTAATTTGGCGTGGCATACTTTAAGGCGTAGCCGCGCATCGAGCGACAAATTAACGCGCCATTAATGACACGCGATGCTTTGGGGAGGGGTGGGGGGGAGGAGCACTTGACGAGTGGCGAACGAACTTCCGCCCGCAGAGGCTGCCGTGCTCCTTCCGTTGCGCAGCGGAAGCTGCGGTAACGCCTGCACATCCATACATATCTGAGTGAATGGAGGGATCTGCGCCAGGCGGAAAATTAGGCAACAGCTCCTGAGCTCCCTCCCATTGAATTATCGCACTCAAGAGGGGGCCACGAGATAGACCACCAGACAGAGAGACAAACAGACAGACAGACAGACAAACAGACAGACAGACATAGACAAACAGAGGAAGGAATAGAGTCATTTGGGTTTGGCAGTCGAAGGGGACGAGGGGACGCCATTCAAAACGCATTTTGGCCTCCCACTTGGAGTGCACTCCACCATTGCCTACTGCAGCTGCCTCCTGCCTGCTGACTGCTGCCTGTTTGCCACTCCACTCCACTCCTCATTAGGCAATCAATTGGCAATCATCACTTGGGCATATCGAGTAGCCATTAAACAGCCATTAGCTCATCCTTTCACTCACCCATTCCCCGTTTCGCCTCTCTCTTGCAGATCATTCGTGAACGCCTGCCGGACTATCCGGTGCGCAGCAGTCTGGTGTGGAACAGCTCGCCCGGCGCCCTGCTCACGCTGCCCACCTTCGCCGACAGTTCCAGGTACAAGCAAATGCCTTTGTCCCCCTTCTTCTTTATACCCTCATCCCCTCTCGATACTCCACCAACAGATTCATGCCTTTTATGCTCAATTCGATGGGCGCGGAGCCGCGGCACAACTACACGGCCGTCATTTATGTGCAGATTGGAGCCGCCATGGGCCCCAATGCGGCGCTCTACAAGCTGGTGAAGACCATCACAAAGAGCCAGTTTGTGGATCGTGTAAGTATTTCGAATACCCCGAATTGGTAACAAAGATCTTCACACTTCACACTCTTCCCCTACTCCCTTCTCCCCTCAGATCCTTGTACTGTGGGCGGCTGATCGACCGCTGCCATTGAAGAAACGCTGGCCCCCAACCTATCACATACCCCTGCATGTGCTGGCCCTGGGGGGAAATACGCGCATTGGGGCAGGGGCCGGGGCTGGGGCCGGGCCGACGGGCCAAACGACTGAGGAGAGACCGAGCATATCACAACGCTTTGTGCCCTACGACGAGATACAGACGGACGCTGTGCTGTCGCTGGACGAGGATGCCATACTCAACACGGATGAACTGGACTTTGCCTACACCGTGTGGCGGGACTTTCCCGAGCGCATTGTGGGGTATCCGGCGAGGGCGCACTTCTGGGATGATTCCAAGGTGAGTTTGGAGCCCCCTCTCTATAGTGATGAACCAATCGAACCAATCCATCAATTGCAGAACGCTTGGGGTTACACGTCCAAGTGGACGAACTACTACTCGATTGTGCTGACGGGGGCGGCCTTCTACCACCGCTACTACAACTACTTGTACACGAACTGGCTGTCGTTGCTGCTACTAAAGACTGTACAGCAGTCCTCCAACTGCGAGGATATCCTAATGAACCTGCTGGTCTCGCATGTGACCAGAAAACCGCCGATTAAAGTGACGCAGCGCAAGGGCTACAAGGATCGGGAGACGGGCCGCTCCCCCTGGAATGATCCCGATCATTTCATACAGCGCCAGAGCTGTCTGAATACCTTTGCAGCGGTCTTTGGGTGAGCATTGGATAACCTGCCCATGGATCGATCATATGTACATATATGCTAATGTTCTATACCTTTTTATAGCTATATGCCGCTGATACGTTCCAATTTGCGTATGGATCCCATGCTGTATCGTGATCCAGTTTCCAATTTGCGCAAAAAATATCGTCAGATTGAGTTGGTTGGGAGCTAGCGTTATGTGAATCCAGGCAATAGCTACAAGCGTTAATAGTACTGAATATATACATATACACTACACAAACAAACACACACACACACACACACACACACTCATAGCCATTTAGAAGAAATTAATGCTGTATGCAAACAACTATGTTAATTATTATTAGTAGCGAAACGAGCGACGGATAGGGAGACGAGAAGTTAGCTAGGATCCGCAAGAGTAACGGCAGCAGCAGTAAGCATTCGACGCTGCAGTTACACATACATACATATGTATATGTAGTAACAGCAGTGTGTGTATATATAATAGGACTCGACTCTGAATACGATACGATTAGCTATGTAGTTGTTGAACTGCCAGCGGCAAGAGCAGGGGGGCAGACAGCAGTCGGTTTTGCCATCTTTTTTGCTAATTTCAAATTAGCCAAACTGCTAGACAAGAACTTTTTCTATATGTGTATTATGTGTATAACTCGATATCTGTATATGTATATGTATCTCTGTATAATCTGTATGTATAGTTGCGTAAGTAGCCGACAATTTTTTTGTACCGTGCGCGTTGAGTTTTTTCTATGTATGTGTAAATGTTTATAATGTCGTCGCATGTCGCGTTGTTGCCACTCTCTATATGTATGTATGTAGCTGTAGCTAGTGATTATCCATGTAACTGTGTGCGTGTGTGCGAACGCCTCTCCGAGGCTTCATCCTTAACTCCTTAACGATTAGTATCCACTGTAAATTCAACTCAAGTCAAATATGATATAGCAATAGCAAAAGCAAAAAATGCTTGCAGCCATTCAGCCAAGTGTGCACAAAAGAAAAGCCAGACTAGGAGGAGAAAGTGTAGCATAACTACATATATATATAGTATGTATACTATGTTTAGCAATACTATGTTTAAGACTAACTTTAGTAGCTTTTTCATTTCCACTTTGTTATGTGCAACTCAGCTTTTAGTTCTTAATTCGTGGCCATTTATTGATGTGAATCAGCAGCTATCAAGATGCAATCAATTATGTTTAAAACCCACTCGCATATCAGAAGAGACGAGACGAGAGATTTATTATTGTGTTAGTTTAAGCCAATCTATACATGCATATACTATATCAAAAGTATATACAATATATATCTATCTATATACATATTTTTTACCACAAATATACACAATTGCAGATGAACAGTGTCTACAATTTTTATTTAGTTTTTTGTCGTTTTGTTTTTTAATATTTTGTTTACCCCTTTTCAAGTGCGCAGGGCAATAAGCGGAGTGGAGTGGAGTGCAAGATGAAATCCAGTTAAAAATATAGCTTCAACATATCAAAACGAGTTGGGTTTGGCATGAGGAAGCCGCTGAAAAATGATAATGATTGGTCCAGGATGGGTCGACAAGGCAAACTATTAGAAATGAATCCATTGCCCTTCAGCGAATGAACCAGCTTCAGGGATTTGAAGAATCGTTACAGCTACAGTGGATCCTTCCCCGCACAAAAGTTCTACTGCAACGAGGGCTGTTCAATGATTTCCATTTCAATAAGTTCAATCATTTGTTGTTAAATATAGACTCCTTTTTCTGTAGAGTGTACGTCTACGACGCTTGGCATCTTTGGTGCTTGTACGGCCACACTGAAATTCAGTAAATCACTTTTTTACCATTGAAATTATCAATCTTGGCCTCGGTCACGTACCTTTCGAACCGCCCTCGTTTGCGGAAGTATCCCCTAATGTATTAGATTTATGTGTATTCAAATCAATATTTATTGGCCTGTCTGTAGATCCTTTGGTTAATGGCTTGCCTAACCCCCCTCCCATCCATCTTTGATCTGCTGAGCTGGTTCTTCGTACCAAATTGAAATAAAATCGTATAATGCCAAAACAGAATGGAATGCATTGCCCAGAACTCGGGGAAACTCTTGACTGCCAAACAGCAAAATTGTTTAGCATTTATCAGTCAAATATTTATGCTTATCGGCAATATGTATATGTCACTATATCTATGTATGTATGCGTGCGTGTGTCTGTGTGTGTTTGCATGCGCGTGTATTGGCATGTCAGAAACAGATAGATAGAGAGAGACAGACGGACAGACAGAGAGACAGAGAGACGGAGTGACGAAGAGACGGAGAGACGACAAATGCAATGAAATGTTCCCTATCCGCATGCACATAAATCAAATCAAACATTTTTGCCGTTGACTACGAATAACAATAATACTCAAAAATGCCAGATAAATGCCACTACATATACATATACATATACATACATACATACATACATATGCGCACTGAAATGTGTGCCCAAGGCGAAGGATGTGCCCCACACAGATACACACACATACACCCACACACTCAGTCGTCATACACAAATGTATCTGAAAAATGTGTAACTAAGGGAATTTTCAGAATTTTTGTACAGTGTGTTTTATTTTTTGTATCTGCGTGTACTATAACTCGTAATTCGTATTATATAGTTGTATTTGTGTACACACACACACAGACACACACACACACACAGAACAACAGACAACTGCACTTTTTATACAAATTTAAAAGATACAATAAAAACAAAATGAAACTTATGTAGGAGACAAAAAAACACTTGACCAAAAAATATTCCAAGAGGCTCTCCTCGACCCCGCCCCGCCCACACAAAGAAACAAAATCGAACAAAAAAACAAAACAGAAATTAAATAAAAAATAAAAATACAAATAATAAGCAAGAAAATGGCCAAAAAAACAAACGCATTGAAAAACCCGTTAATTAATAACAATACTAATAAATTAATTAAAGCAAATTAAGGCCTGCAGAATGGTAATCAAAGTTATTGCATATAAAAAACATTAAACTGAATGTTGTGATACGATTTAACCCAAACCCCGCTCCCCCCTCCCCGACAGGACTATACCCGAAAGCACCCACTAATAGGATATACATACATATGTATGTGTGTATCCTGGCAGTAACCATTCCCTCCAGCAATCATCTTCCCCTCCCCCTCGTTCTCCCCTATTAACGTTATGAGGATAACCGTGCATAATCAATTATTTTCCCACATTTAACTGGATAAAAAGAATCCCATGAATCGCATGAATCGCATGTGTTTTTCAATAGTTTTTTGTGTGCTCTTCATATGCAGATTTACGCATTTCACAAGCGACAAGGGAGAGAAAGAAGGAAAGCAACAGAGAGCGAGAGAGAGCGAATCAGACAGAGTGCGTTACGTTAATGTTCATTTGAATGGGTACATTTCATTTGGAGCAGTCATGGCAGGCAATCGCTATACGAAATTGGACGAACGAATAGCACTCAAATTAAGGGAATTTTATTAAGAATTCAGTAGTGAAGCTGTCTCTCTATAGCAGGGTTCGGCACGCAGACTCTCACATGCTCCTATTGCGTTTCAGTGCGCAGAAAACAGACATGACGAAACATGTTTCATTTTGTCTGCCGTGGCGCTGCCCAGCAGAATTATGCCTGATGCCTTTTCTGCATAGGGCCGAAGCCACACGATCATTTTCGCTGCCGCTGCGCCAGCCGAGCAGGAGCTGCTTGTGCATAGGGCCGAAGCCACACGATCATTTTCGCTGCCGCTGCGCCAGCCGAGCAGAAGCTGCGTGTGCATAGGGCCGAAGCCACACGATCATTTCCGCTGCCGCTGCGCCAGCCGAGCAGAATAATAAGCCGAATGATCGCAGGGCCGACGCTACACGAATTTTTTACGCTATGCGTGTGCCGACTGCGCTGTCCCGTGTCCTTTTTTCTATGCACATTGCATAGGACGCAGCCGGCCTCTGCTCTATAGCTATAGCTATAGCAATGAACTCCTCATGTACTAATCGATGGTTAATCTGCAGCTTTCCATTGACATTACAAGGCCTAGGACTTCGAGCCTCGGGCTTGACAGAACTGACAATAAATTAAGAAAAGAAAGGATGTTGGAAAGGAAATAGATACCCATCTTTACATAGAATTATATACCCAAATATCGTTTCGAAGAGGAGCTAAATCAGCTAAAGTCCTATCTATGTAGAACACATATCTGAGCTTAAGAATGATTCCCCATCCCCCCTTCATAAACCCAGCATTGCCATCCCCTCAACATACATAGTGTAGTCCATGGTCGAACATATTCAATGACCCATCCAATGCCATTAATGCAATTAAATCAAGTCTCAATGGGCCGCTGGCGATTCTCGTATGTAAATTAATTGCATTTTATTGTTTTTGTAAATTCATATTTGGGATGAGATGAGATGTAATGATGTGAATGCATCTCCAGTCCCAGTCTGTATATTGTTTTCTATTTGTACAGGAAATAAAAGGAAAACAATGTTAAGCTGCTGCTAAAATGAAAACATGCGAAACATGAGTAAATAAAATACATAAATGTGCTTAAACCTAACGCCTAGTGAAGATTGTTAAAGCTTGAGGCATAATCCACAACCACACAGATACACACCCAAACACACACACACACATGAATTAATGTAAATTACATAACGAAACAGCATATACCTTATAATATATTGGCAAAGCATTGCATATACATATATATATGTATACTATATATATATATATATATATATATCTACCTACGTATTTATGGCAAACAACAAATGTGATTTTTGAATAAAAATTTAAATGAAACTCAACCTTGTTATCTGTCTCTCTCTCTCTCTCTCTCTCTCTACTAAGCCGTTAATGTATTTTCCATTCGACAAGGAGGAGGTGCCACTCCCCCCCCCCCCACCCCCCGCCGCGACACCTTGGGTGCAAAAGTTGTGGGACAAAAGTTGTGCAGGAGCGCAGGAATTAGCGAGCAACTTTCGAGCGAGCACAAAATTTCATTGCCGTAAAATGCGTATCCATGTTTCTAGTTTTCTTAACTAAAAGGAAATAGTTTTCCGCCTCCCACTCCCACAACCCCCGCCCCAGCTCCAGCTCCAGCTCCACCCCTCCTTGAGGTGATTCGGTTTCCCCCATTTTAAATACGGAATAAATATTGTATGTTATTGAGCAGACCAGACCAATCCAATCAAGGTGTTCGCTTCCACTTATCTTGGGAGTCCTGACAGGGTTCTCAAGTGCAGAAATTCGGAATACAATTTCCAATTTCCTGGCCACAACTGTCGGGGCAAGCTGCCGGTTGGCTGCTGACAAAAGTCCGCATATTGTTACGACGTTTAACTCTTAGCCCAGAACTTTCTTGCAATGGCTTCAATAAATCCGTCATAAAAGCCTCAACACTTGCAACATTTATTGCCAAACGAAAACAGAATTTAAATAGAAAAACAATTTGCAAAATAATTCATACAAATATTTCCCGAGTGCAGCTGGCTGGTAGCTGCACTTGCAACAATACATCTACTCCTCCCATGCACAGTCCTCGGTGCAGGATCGAGGAGGACACTCTGGGACAGAGAGCAAGCCTCTCGAGTCGACGAAAGTTTGGCTTTTGTTTCATTTTTGTAACGAAAATATTTATGATTTTTTGGAGCGAGTTTATTGTTTACATATTGCCAAAGCATATTGAAAACTTCTTTATTAAATTTCATTCCAGTAAAAGCCAATTGTTCGTTGCTGCTCCGTACGTATATGAAATGCCTAGGAAAGTTTTCCGTTCTCTCTGGCAATCCACAGATGATGGAGCTACTGGCAGCAGCCCAGAGGAGGAGCAGCAGGACTGCGGGGATGGTTGCCATGGCAACTGCGACTGCTGCATGCTGCATGCTGCAACATTTGATATTTGTCCCTGCATCGCACTCGAGTCTGCAGTCTTTGCACATAGTTAATAAATTTTTCCCTGGAATACCATGACAATTAGGATGGATTTAGGACAAAGCAATAGTTGATTTAATTCGGGTGAGAAATCGTCGAGACGCTGTGCTATATATTTAATTAAATATGCATGCAATCAAGGGATTCATAATCATTCATAATCAGAATTAATTGAACCTGGTGACGACGCTGTGTGGTCAATTTTCGATTAATTAGAATCCATGTTTGATTCACATCCCTCGCTTACCACAATGGCTGGGTGGGGCCTTAAATCTATGACATCTCCGGTTTAATACACTGTCCATCACACATTTAGGCTCAAGGCTGGTTGGGTTTTTGGGAACAAAGGAAAGAGGAAAGCGGTAGGCAGGCGCCTTCTGTTGTAATTACGTAATTAGCAGAAAGAACAGCGCCAGGAGACGAACATCCTGCATCCTGCAGCAGTTTTGGGTTGGGTATTTAACAAAACAATGCACAAAACTTGTTGCGGTTCTGGGGGGGTTTTTTGTTTTTTGCTGCTTTAAGCCTTATTTAACGGTTCTGCAGACAAACAGCGGCAGCCATTTTGTTTATGCCTGCAGCTACAGCCACACACACACACACACACTTACAAGTTGGGAGCACTTAACGGACTCGAGCATGTAAGAGGCAAGGAGTGGGAGGGTGTGGGGCAGCGCTTGAACATGGCCCACTTTCTAATTAATGCAAAATATTGTAGCGCGAAATACTACAACTACACATGCACATATGTGCCCATATGTGCAATAGCAGGGGATGGGCCAAGGGGCAAGGGTGGGGGGTGTACTCAGGCGTTTGCTTTGTTGGCTGCTGTCCGCTGTGCGTTTCGCTGCACCCCGCACCCACAATGCATCAACCATTACAAAGTCCCACCAGAAAAGTGGGCTCCCACCAAAAAAAAACACAAAAAAAAAACACAAACACAAAAACCTTGACAGTGTCAACGGGGTTCAACATGGCGGAAGTGCGCGACCCCGACAGTGGGGGGGGGAGGTCGCATGTGTGCAGCTCAAAGAAAGAATGCAATGAAAATACATTCAGAATTTTAGAAATTTACCTCTTTGTAAAGACTTAAAGACATATTTTCCCATTTGTATAGACAAGGTACAAATCTCCTCTCTTAGTGCCTTTCCCTGAGCGCCACAACAGGGACAATGGCTTGAGTTTTAATTGATCAGGCCACATGACAGTGTCCCTTAATCGATTCAATCAAGGTAGACACACCCCTGGTATCGATGACACACTTTTTAGGCAGTTATGCTCCACTCCACGCGTCCAATACTGTAATTAACTGCAGTCAAGGACCCTCCTGCCTCTGAAAGCTTGGAAAATGCATGGCAGCATCAAAATTCATTAATGCTCAAGCACAAGTGATGTGACCAGACCTTAGCTTGGTCAGAATACCGAAATTTAGACTCTTTCAAAAATGCGTGGCTGTGCAGTTGAAAACAAAGGGAAAAGCATATGGAAGTCGAGGCTTGTCGCTTAGGAGTAGTCTGCGTCGAGTATATCCTGAAAAGAAAGATGAAAGATGAGACATTCTTTCAACAGTTGAAAATTGAATTGTAACTGAAAAGCCTTTTATTCACGAAATAAAATTGCAATTATTAAACGTACAGTTTTAAAGATATAAGCAAACATTTGACGACACGTTACCTAACCTAAAAAACAGAAGTGCTTTTGGGGATGCTGTAAACCATTTAAAAACTCTGCGAATTGGATAGGACCATTTGTGTAACATTTTTTGTGCATATTTATTCAATGTAAAAACCTTTGCAGCTTTTTTGTATTAAATCCCCGAAACCATCTGACGTACGCTAGCAGCGGTAAAAAATATATCATTATTAGGGATTTTTTTTAAGTGAGTTTAATATGTTAGACAGGCTTTGAGCGAAAACTTGTATCAAGAATCATCCCTCTTATATGAGATAAAAAATATCAAAAAATTGCAACAAATTTTGAACATATCTGCATAAAAAATTATCATATATGTAGATACCATAGAAATCGGGTAGATCGGTGAGTCAGTGCTGGCGTTCGCTGGTGTGGTCGCCACATCATTACTGATTGAGGCTTAGTGGTAAAGTTTACCTGATATTTATAGGGCATACATATACATATATAGTTATATTCGGATAGCATATAATTTAATAACCAACCGCGCTGACCAAAGATGACCGAGTCCTGGCCGCGGTGCATCAGCCTTTGGCGTGGTTTTTATGCGCCAACGGCAACGTTAATTTGTTTATGGCCAACATGCAGGGACAACACAATGGCCAAAGTAGGACGTCACTGCCATTTGTTATAATTGAACATCGACCTGGCCAGAACCGAACCGAACAGAGCCGCCCGCCCACATAGGCAAACATAAATTGATTAAGCCGCCAAAGGGGAAGGGAAGGCCGGGCCAGAACAGGCGACAGGCCGGGCCGGGCCAGGCAGATGGATATATCGGGTTGGGGCCATTTAAATGTGCATTTTGTAGCCCCGTAATTAACTGGAAATTATGCACATCGCTCTGGCAACAGCAACAGCAACAGCAGGAGCGGAAGTAGGAGCAGGAGCCAGAGCAAATGGCAGATTGGCTTCTGGGGGAGATCCGGGAGGCCGCAGTTCGGTGCTCGTTTGTTGGTAATTCGCGTAGGTCAACAAACAAATTATAATTTAAACTAATTAAAATAGATAAATGCGCGTTCCAGCAGATGCTGGAACAGCCTCAGAGTCGGAATCATGACTACATTGATGTTAATTACGAGCACTCTCCGCACACAGACACACAAATGATCGCCCGCTAAACTCCGCCGACCGGAACTCCGCCTCGACGCACAGACTCGGGGGAGGGGGCAGGGGCGAGAATCCACCACCAAAAGCAGCCACCATAGTGGACCAGACCAGAGCCATTAATGGAAAATTAGTTGCGTTGCTGCAGAGAATAGCCAGCGATACGAGAAATGCGACAACTTCATCTGCTCGGCCAGCGGGGGAGAGCGAGGCGGGGGCGGGGGGGTTGGTGAAGCCCTGAGTTATTTCTGTTGGACATTAACAGTACGGATACAAGTCAAACTCAATGAAAAACAAGTGCGAGGGCGGCACAAGAAGTTCCATGGTATATTGATTGCCAGAATGGAGAACAAACTTCAGCCCAGAATACAGGATACTCCCAGGATATGTTTTAAGGATAAAACTATTACCAAAGTTATTCTATAATATTGTTCTACCAATTGCCAATCAATATGTGATCTGTAATAGCACCAATCCACCCTCGGATGGCATTGGCAGAGGGATGGATTTTCGGTTTAGGCTTCAGCTCCACTTTCGAGTGCGAGTGGAGCCGTAACCATGACACAACTCCCTACCTCCCTCCCTCGCTCCCTGCCACATGCATACCAACCATATTGTTGCTGTTTTTTCTGTTGTTTTCTGTGTTGTGTGGTGGTGTCGCTGTTCTGTTGTTTTGATCTATGGATGCATGAATTTAGTGCGGTGCGGTGCGGTGCGGTGCGGTGTGGTGCGGCAGCTGTAATGACACCAGAAAACCATTGAAATAATTCTAGCAGAAATTTTTGGTGAAGCACAAAACTTTTTCCATGACATGGTGATGGTTTTTTTTTATTCAATTCTGTCGCTCAGTTTTCATTGCAGCGTCGAGCGGACAAATCGGTGTGAAAAAGTATTGCCAGCGAAAAGCATTTAAATTATTTTCATAAAACATAAAGCGACATAATTAATAAATGCGCTTAAATGCGCCATGAACTATGCAAAAGTGTTGTGCCACATATACATACATATATAAGTGAAAGCTAAAAAGTTCTCGCGTTGCAATCATGCGGAACACATTAAGGATTCATTGCCTCCTGCTGCTGTTCCCGCTGCTCCTGGCCCAGCAAACCCACATAAAGCTGGAGCAGGGCGATCTGATTGGCGTGAGTATTCGTATTCGTAGTGCGAAAGCGATCAAGTGTGACCCATCCATCGATTTCAGCTCAAGGTCTTTCCGGATGGGACACGTAGCGCTGTTTACGCATTTCTGGGCATCCCCTATGCCCAGCCGCCGGTGGCCGAACTCCGTTTTGCGGTAAATAACTAATCTTTAAATCCCAAAGGGGATGGAAATTAAAAGGTGAAAAATGTTCTTGTATATTCCATATTCCATATTAAAGCCCGCCAAGCCGAGCCTCAACTGGAATCGCACTCTCCAGGCCACGGCCATGCGGCCCATTTGTCCCCAACTCTCGAACACCATCTACGATGAGAGCTCGGATGGAGGGGGCGGCGGCGGCACACCCAGAGCCGCACAGACGGATGAGGATTGCCTGTACTTGAACATTTGGACACCGGAGACGGGGCTGCGGTATGGAAAGCTGCCCATAGCCGTGATCGTCACGGGCGAGGAGTTTGCCTACGATTGGCCAAGGAACCGCATCAATGGCCTGGACCTGGCCGGGGAGGGAATCCTCGTGATTGGTGTGCAGTATCGGAACAACATCTACGGCTGGCTGGGATTAGGGGAGGGCCATCGCCAGCTGCCTGGCAACTACGGACTCAGCGATGTGAGGTTGGCCATCAGGTGGATTCAAAGGAACGCAGACGCTTTCGGGGGCAATCCGGACCAGATCACACTGCTGGGTCATGGCAGTGGAGGAGCGGCCCTGGTTCTGGCCTGTGCTCTGGAAGAGCCCGATCTGGTGAAGCAATTGGTGCTCATGTCGCCCGGTCCTGTGCTGCGTTCCCTGGGCTCTGGCCATGATCAGCGCATTGTGGAAACGGGCCGAGTGCTGATCCAGAAACTCGGCTGCCAGTTCGAAGAAGCACAGCGGCGGCAGCTGCTGGGCTGCTTGCGGAGGACGAGCCAGGAGGACTTGCTAAGAGCCTACGACAGTGTCTACAACCATGGCAACGGCAGCTACCAGCTCGGGGCTGTCCTGTGGAGAGGATTGGAGGAGCGACTACACAACCAGACGCTCCCTCCCGTGCTCCTGGGAATCACCTCGAATGAGGGCGCCTTTCTGCAGGACTACTGGCTGGATGTGGCCCGAGAGGGCCAGCTGGCGCTCCAGGAGTACATCAATCACACTGTGATGCCAAATGTCCTGCGCTCCCTGGAGGCGGGGGGCGATGACAACGGGTCGCAGATGGCAGCCATTAAGTGGCGCTACTTCAATGGAGTGCCCGAGAGGGGAGGCAGTGTCATCCATCTGTTGAACGGGATGCAGCGACTCCTGTCGGAGTCCCTCTACGAGCTGCCGTTCTTCCGACTCTTGGACATGCTCAATGGCTCCACCAGCTACGCCTATGTCTTCGACCAGGCCCATGCGATGGACATGAGGGGCAGAAGGAACCTCTTTGCGGGAGCCTCGCACAGCTCCGACCTGCCCCTGCTCTTGGGGCCGAGTCTGTTCCAGCAGATAGCCCGACGTCGCTTCAGCGGCGAGGAGGAGCAGCTCTGCAGAAAGCTGCGGGGAGCCTTTGCCAACTTCGTGAAGAGCGGGAATCCCACGCCGGGCAGAATCTACGATGCGTGGCTGCCCTACAGTCGCCAGAATCCCTTCATCTACAGCTTGGGCGAGCAGCAGGCGAAGCCCATCCAGTCGGGGGGCTTGGACGAAGCCGAAATCGATAAGCTGCTGAGAGGGGAACCGACAGCGGGCATCGATCGCAGTCTGTCGCGGACGAATCGCCACGACACGTACAGAGCAGGTCTCTCCAACTCCTATACGGCCAACAACCAACAGGATTCCGGGTTTTCCAGTCACCTGCAACGCGTCTATGGGTTCTGGCAGGTGCTGCTTCCGCTTGAAAAGGACAATGACTTCCGCGGTGGTGCCCTGGGGCAGAGGGTGCGTCTCTTGGAGGCCCACGCCGATGCAGCGCGCTATAGGCAGGGCTTCTATGCCATGTTGGGCCTGGTCTGTCTGCTCCTGGCTTGTCTGTGCCTCTGCGTCTACCTGCTGAAGCGCAGTCCAGATCCGCTGCGAAGGCGAAACACATCTTCAGGGTCGGACTGCTATTGCTTATGACACAAGTGGTTTCGCTGGACGACCATCTTTGGCGGTAGAAAGGATGGCCAGACGACCTCGGGCATTGCCAATGTCGAGTCCTGGCGCAAAGGTGGTCGTGCAGCGAAACGAGAGCGAGGCGAGGGCGAGGCTGAACGCGAGAGAAGGGAGCAGCCTCTCAACCAACGCACCCGACGTCCCAGACAATTGCAGCCGTACGACTTCAAGGCTACCCCCGCTGCTGGAGGAGCAGGAACAGCTGGAAGAGCTGCAGCTGCAGCTGCAGCTGGAGGTGGGACTGTTGAGGAACTCCTGGATCCTGTCCCCAGCCAATTCGAGCCGAATGTGGCTGTTAAGAACTGGCAATACCAGTTGACTTGTGATAAGTTCTAAAAGCAACCAACAAATTTTAGCTGTAGTCCATCCATTTATATTTTCAGTGTTTATAAATGTGCGTTATTAATTAAATAAACATACAATTTCAAATTTGAATTCGAATTTCTATTGTGAACTGATTAAGTGTTGTGAAATGCCTTTTTATCAGTTGTTTTGCTATCGACACAAATCCTTCACCAGCGCTACAGCTGTTCCGTACTCGATATATCTATCGACTGGTGATAATTTGACTACACGTGCGCGCTTGTTGCGCGTATCATTTTCGTATTATTTTTCGTATCAATTTTGACTAAAAAGCGTCAAGAAATTCCATTAAAATGGGCTCAAAAAGGCCGCTGGACGTCCACATGTTCCCCTCGGACCTGGAGTTTGCTGTTTTCACCGACCAGGAGATACGAAAACTGAGCGTCGTAAAGGTGATAACTGGCATCGCCTTCGATGCCTTGGGTCATCCCATGCCAGGTGGTCTGTATGACATACGCATGGGTTCGTACGGACGCTGCATAGATCCATGTGGAACATGCCTGAAGATGCAGGACTGTCCCGGCCACATGGGCCACATAGAGCTGGGCACTCTCGTCTACAATCCCTTCTTCATAAAGTTGGTTCAGCGCCTGCTCTGCATATTCTGTTTGCACTGCTTCAAGTTGCAGATGAAAGGTGAGGCATGCTGGATACCACACTGTCGTATGGATCTAACCATATACACTTTTCCTTGCAGACCACGAATGTGAGATTATAATGCTTCAATTGCGGCTCATCGATGCCGGATACATTATTGAGGCGCAGGAGCTGGAGATCTTCAAATCGGAAATCGTATGCCAGAACAGCGAGGAGCTGGTTAAGCTGAGCAATGGCGACGCCGTCCATCCCCGCATCGCTGCCATGCATGAGCTGCTCTTGAAAAGTGGCAAGGAACCCAGCCATTCTACAAAGTCCTCCTGTGCCTTACGCACGGCCGTCACACATTCTGCCCTGCAGCGACCCGGCAAGAAATGCAGACACTGCAACAAGTCAATGCGCAATGTGCGGTACATGCATCGGCGATTGGTCTTCTACGTGACCATAGCAGACATCAAAGAACGGTAAGGACACAAAAATCATTAAGTCGCTTAGTCGCTTAGTCGCTAATCAAACAACCAATTTTGTCCCGCAGCCTCGGTGATGGGGTTGAGACCGGTGGCCAGAACAAGGTAATCTTCGCAGATGAGTGCCGTCGCTACATGAGGCAAATATATGCCAACTATCCCGAACTGCTGAGGCTTTTGATGCCCGTTCTGAGCTTAAGCAACACGGATGCAGCAGACTCCGGGTATTCTCCGGTGGATATGTTCTTCATGGACACCATACCAGTGACGGCGCCTCGCGCACGTCCCATGAACATAGTCAACGGCATGTTAAAGGGCAATCCCCAGACGGACATCTACGTCAACATCATCGAGAACAACAACGTCTTGAATGTGGTGCTGAAGCATATGAGGGGCAAGCAGGAGAAGCTCACGGAGCAGGCCTTGACCGCCTTCCAGGATATGAAGGGATCGAATGCCCACGAGAAGCTGTACAATGCTTGGCTTTCTCTGCAGACTTCAGTCGATGTCCTGCTCGATGTGAATATGTCGAGGGAAGTGCAGTCGGCCGAGGGCCTGAAGCAGGTGCTGGAGAAGAAGGATGGTCTCATCAGAAAGCATATGATGGGAAAGAGAGTCAACTATGCCGCACGTACTGTCATCACCCCCGATCCCAATATAGACGTAGACGAGATCGGCATACCCGACATCTTTGCCCGAAAGCTCTCCTATCCCATCCCCGTAACCGAGTGGAATGTCACGGATCTACGCAAAATGGTGATGAACGGACCGGACGTCCATCCCGGTGCGAACTACATACAGGATAGCAATGGATTCACCACCTACATACCGGCGGACAATGCAGCCAAGCGGGCCAGCATGGCCAAGCTGCTGTTGTCCAATCCCAAGGACGGCGTTAAAATTGTCCATCGTCACGTGCTCAACGGAGATTGTCTGCTGCTCAATCGTCAGCCCTCGCTGCACAAGCCGTCCATCATGGCCCACAAGGCACGGATTTTGCGCGGCGAGAAGACCTTCCGCCTCCACTACTCGAATTGCAAGGCTTACAACGCCGATTTCGACGGCGACGAGATGAATGCCCACTATCCGCAGAGCGAGGTGGCCCGAGCGGAGGCCTACAATCTGGTGAATGTGGCCAGCAATTACCTGGTGCCAAAGGATGGCACTCCCCTGGGTGGCCTCATTCAGGATCACGTCATCTCGGGCGTGAAGCTGTCCATTCGCGGACGATTCTTTAACCGAGAGGACTACCAGCAACTGGTCTTCCAGGGCCTCTCCAATTTGAAGGGAGACGTCAAGCTACTGCCCCCGGCCCTAATCAAGCCGGCCATGCTCTGGTCTGGCAAGCAGGTCCTGTCCACAATTATTATAAACCTTATTCCCGACGGCTATGAGCTGATCAATTTAGATTCGTTTGCCAAGATTGGCGGCAAGGTAAGTGAATCAGTTCGAATACACTACTCAGTTCTGCAATGCTTCCTAATCTCCCAAAGAACTGGAACGTGGCACGTCCACGGCCAGCACTGCATGGGAGCAATCCTCAGGAACATGAGCTGAGCGAGAGCCAGGTGCAAATAAGGAAAGGCGAGCTGCTCGTCGGTGTTCTGGACAAGCAGCAGTACGGCGCGACCACTTTTGGCCTCATCCACTGCATGTACGAGCTGTACGGTGGCGATGTGTCCACCCGCCTGCTTACAGCCTTCACCAAGGTCTTCACATTCTTTCTGCAAATGGAGGGCTTTACTCTGGGTGTCAAGGACATTCTGGTCACTGGTGAGGCAGATCGCAAGAGACGACAGATCATACAGGAGTGTCGGGGTGTGGGAAACAGTGCCGTTGCCGCGGCCTTGGAGCTGGACGATGTACCGCCCCACGATGAGCTGGCCCAGCAAATGGAGGAGGCCTATGTGAAGGATCCGAAATTCCGCGTGCTGCTCGATCGCAAATACAAATCGCTTCTAGACGGCTTCACCAATGATATCAACAAGTATGTCTGGCATATTCTTCCTCCACGGGAGTTCCATTGATAAGTGTACTTTCCTTGCAGAACTTGCTTGCCTGGTGGCCTCATCACCAAGTTCCCCTCAAACAATCTGCAGCTGATGGTGCTGTCTGGTGCCAAGGGATCCATGGTCAACACCATGCAAATCTCCTGCCTTCTCGGGCAGATTGAGTTGGAAGGCAAACGACCGCCCTTGATGATATCGGGCAAGTCTCTGCCAAGCTTCCCTTCCTTTGAGACATCACCCAAGTCGGGCGGCTTCATCGATGGCCGATTTATGACCGGCATACAGCCGCAGGACTTTTTCTTCCATTGCATGGCAGGTCGTGAAGTAAGATTTGGGTCTGTCCACATCCCCACATTGTAGATATTAATCTCTGTCCAATTTCAGGGTCTCATTGATACTGCGGTGAAGACATCTCGTTCCGGTTACCTGCAGCGCTGCCTCATCAAGCATCTGGAGGGCTTGAGTGTCCACTACGATCTCACTGTCCGCGATAGCGATAACAGTGTGGTGCAGTTTCTCTACGGCGAGGACGGTCTGGATATTCTCAAATCAAAGTTCTTCAACGAAAAGTTCTGTGCGGACTTCCTCATCCAAAATGCACCAGCAATCTTGCGGCCCAGCCAGCTGCAGTTGATGAAGGATGAGGAGGGTCTGGCCAAAGTTCAGCGCCATGAGAAACACATACGCAGCTGGGAGAAGAAGAAACCAGCCAAGTTGCGGGCCGCGTTCACCCATTTCGCTGAGGAGCTGCGCGATGAGGTAGAGGTGAAGCGGCCCAATGAGATCAATGCGAAAACCGGTCGACGTCGCTTTGACGAAGGTCTGCTTAAGTTGTGGACGAAGGCCGATGACGAGGACAAGGCCTTGTATCACAAGAAGTACGCTCGTTGTCCCGACCCATCAGTGGCCGTCTATAAGCAGGATCTTTACTACGGCAGCGTGTCGGAGAGGACGCGCCAGCTCATCGATAACTATGCCCGCAAGCATCCAAGCCAGAAGGACACCATAAGTGACATTATGCGTATGAAGAGCATCAGAGCACTGGCCGCGCCGGGAGAGCCCGTAGGCTTGATTGCCGCCCAATCGATTGGAGAACCCTCGACGCAGATGACGCTGAACACTTTCCATTTTGCCGGTCGTGGTGAGATGAACGTAACCCTGGGTATTCCCCGTCTTCGAGAGATTCTCATGCTGGCCTCCTCGAACATAAAGACTCCCTCTATGGATATACCCATTAAGCCGGGACAGCAAGCCCAAGCCGAAAAGCTGCGCATAGCCCTGAATTGTGTGACAGTGGCCAATCTCTTGGAGTGTAAGAATTCTAATTAGCTTTCTAGTGCCGTGCCGAACCATCTTATTCATCTGAAATTTCCTATCTGCAGCCGTTCACATCAGCACCAGTCTGAGCTTGGAGCCGGAACGAGCCTACGAGTATGAGCTGCGCTTCCAGTTCCTGCCCAGGGAGGTTTACAAAGAGGACTATGGTGTGCGACCAAAACGGATTATTAAGTACATGCACCAGACCTACTTCAAGCAGCTCATTCGGGCCATCCTCAAGGTATCCAATGCCAAAAAGACATCGAAAATGTGAGTACCAGAGTGGCTCTGGAAGAGTAGCCCTTTGACTTCAGAAAGATTCATTTTCTAGAATCGAAATCGATGACAAAAAAGAGGGCGAAAACAATAAGGACGAGGATAACGATCTGGACAACGCAGATTATATGGCTCCAAACAAAGCTGCTGCTGACGACGACGATTCATCGGATGATGGCGTAAGCAATGAACTTGTATATCATCCATTGCAGCGCCTTAAAAATGTGATACTATTCTTTAGGGCGATGACGACACCACTGGACTAAAGTTGAAGCAGCGCAAAACAGATGAAAAGGACTACGATGATCCAGATGATGTTGAAGAAATACACGATGCTAATGGTTAGTATTCCAGACAAATGATATATTTATCATTAAATTTCTTACTTTTCTACAGACGACGATGAGGAGCAAGAGGAGGACCAAGACGACGAGGAGAACGGAGGAGAGGCCAACGAGAACGCCGATGTGGATGACAAGTCGGTGGAGAAGCTTCTAAGCAACCAAATGGTGAAGGACTACACATTTGACAAGGAGAATCATCTGTGGTGCAAGGTTAAACTGCAATTGAGTGTTCGCTACCAGAAGCCCGATCTGACCTCCATCATACGTGAGCTGGCGGCCAAGAGTGTCGTCCACCAGGTGCCGCACATTAAGCGAGCCATCATCTACAAGGGCAACAACGATGAGCAGTTGCTGAAGACGGATGGCATCAATATGGGTGAAATGTTCCAGCACAAAAAAGTCTTGGATGTGAATCGGTTGTACTCCAATGACATTCATGCCATAGCACGCACTTACGGCATTGAGGCAGCGTCTCAAGTCATTGTCAAGGAGGTGAGCAACGTGTTCAAGGTGTACGGCATTACAGTGGATCGTCGGCATCTGTCGCTGATAGCCGATTACATGACCTTTGATGGCACCTTCCAACCTCTGTCGCGCAAGGGCATGGAGCACTCTTCCTCTCCTCTCCAGCAAATGTCTTTCGAGTCCAGTTTGCAATTCTTAAAGAGCGCCGCCGGCTTCGGCAGGTCGGATGACCTCAATTCCCCTTCAAGTCGCTTAATGGTGGGACTTCCTGTGCGCAATGGTACGGGTGCTTTTGACTTGTTAACGAAAATATGTTGAAACAAATGTTTCTTTATTAGACATTTTTTAAATAAAAAACAACAAAAATTCAAATATTCGCGATAAAACATATATCGATAAATCTTCAATCGAAGCACTAACAATACAATATATAGACATGACAATTCATACATGGAAAATGTCCGCAACGCAATCAGACATCAGCGCCCGAGCCAGTCGTGAGTGTGAGTGATGAGTGTATGCGTGCTCATGCATTCTCACGTATTTTGTGGGCTTTGCATGTGTTATCAGCTCCCGCGAGTCGTGAGAGTGTATGTGTGCTCATGTACTTTGCGTGTTTGCAAGTGTGTATGAGCGCACAACTGAAATTTTCGCTCTCCCAACTTTGTTTTGATTTTTGACCAACAATATCTGCAGTACACATACAGCTAAAGCTCAGCCTCACATACAGAGCGTTTTTTACTTTGCCAAGCTGAAATTATGTGTTGTGTGTTCTTCTTCAGCTTGTTGACGAACTGACCTACCGCCACAAAATAAATGAAGAATTGGCAGGATAGGTGGGGGTGGGGGTGGGTGTGACCACTGAACCGAAACGAATATATCTGCGATTTCTATGGCATTTTGAAAATCCAAGGAAAAATAACGGAAAATAGAACAAAAACATATGTATCACGAATGAAACAAAAACTGTTGTGGTAAAGAAAGGGAAGTTTTATTTTAGTACATATTTTATTAGAAAACTTCAGTCAATATTTAATGTCTTATATCGTCAAACAATAGTTCGAAAATAGCTCAAATTTTCCGAAGGTTTCTCCAAAAGGTACACTTTTTACCACATCTATTTCAGAGTATGTACATATGTATATGCTTTACTTATCCGGATAATATACATAGTTATATCGGTGCTGCCACAGATCGAATTCCACCTGATATGCTTTGATAATCTGTGGCACCACCCCAACCCCACAGATTATGGGAATCCATTTGTGGTTCAATGGGATTTCCAAAACTTGCAAAATACTACACATGCATCTACTACAACAAATACTACCATTAACTGCCACATTTAAGAGTCGTTTAGAGAGGGTTCCAATACAGTTCCAGTATCCAGCGGATACAATATCTCCTGTATCCAGCGGATACCATTTGTGGCTATTGTGGTTCTTTAGGACGTTGATGTGCGATGAGTGCACCATCA
The DNA here is from genome assembly GCA_008121215.1 of Drosophila athabasca. Taxonomy (NCBI): domain Eukaryota; kingdom Metazoa; phylum Arthropoda; class Insecta; order Diptera; family Drosophilidae; genus Drosophila; species Drosophila athabasca. The sequence goes on along the minus strand of VMQQ01000019.1, from coordinate 1,192,087 downwards.
AGTGGCCCAAGCGACACCAGCAGATGGCTGTTACGCGCGGATCCCAGGCAAGAACGCAGCCCCGGATCCCGGCCAACCGACCGAGGAGCGCTGCCGCATTTCGATTGGGTATTACGCTTAATAAAACACCAAGTACTACGACGGTTAAATCTGAAAAAGAGCCCCCCAGTACGTGAAAGTGAAGCTTTTAATAATTGCATAGAACTCCCATGATGTTGCATCCAAGACAAATATCCGACCCGACCCCACCTGAAACAATAATGTAACTATCATACCGGAATAAATCCACTGTTCAAAAACAAAAAGCCTTTAAATGAAAAAGGAGTGCAAGAAGGAGATAATATAATATATAAAAGATAATAAATATAATATAATAATATATACTTAGAAGGATAAATAAATAAATAAAATAAGAAAATATGTGAAAGGCAATCGAAAGAAGAAGGCGGAGATAATATAATATATATATGTACATATGTGTCTGTATAAGCTAAAAAGATGATAAATAAATAAATGAATAAAATAAGAAAATATGTGAAAGGCAATCGAAAGAAGAAACAGTATAAAGAGTAAACCAAAACAGAGAGACTCACCTGATCCCATAATTATAAAGTGAAGCGTTGAATATTACTTGCTATTGCATTACTTGCATTACATATTACTTGCATTGTTGTAGTTTGATGTTTGTCGTTTGCACACATAAACACAAAAGCACACATAAAAAAAAATCAAAAATTAATTATCACATATGTACATATGTATATATGTACACCTTGCACTGCGTTTCGCTGTGTATTCCTTGCCGCCTTCTAGGTCTTGCCGCTCTACTCCGCTCACTCGCACTTTCACTCACCACAAGCATTTAGATTGCCTTTGTAATTCCTACACTTTTCACATATTATTTCAATTTATGTATTATTCAAGTAATTATTCATTTATTTCAATTTATTTATAAGTAAATTTATATCAATATATTTATTTTATTTATTTCATTTTACTATTTATCTGTTATTAAAAAAATAAAATGATCACATACACCTGGCACTGCGTGTCGCCTTGTACGCCTTGCCGCTCCTTATAGTACAAATTTGTATTTTACACTCGCACTTTTTCATTCACATTTTATCCACATATTGTTTGGGTGGTTTCACTTTGCATTTCAATTTCGTTATTTTTCATTTAATTATTTCGATTTATTTATAATTATTTTATTATTTATTTATTTAAATTTGTTAACTATTCATTTATTTCAATTCACTTGTTATAATTTAGATGTATTTATTATTATTTGGTATTATAATTTGATTAGAAAAATAATTTACATTTAGGCGTCGCCGTCGCGATTCGCCGTCGGGAAACACACGATTTGATTTTCCGTTTTTATGACCGCTTGCAATGATCGTATAACTTAACACACTGAACAATAAAATAAAATAAAATAAAAATAAAAAATTCACATTTTGGCCGGCGCGCAATTCGCCGTCGGGAAACACACACGATTTAATTTTTCGTTTTTAGGATCGCTTGCAATGATCGTATAACTTAACACACTGAACAATAAAATAAAATAAAATAAAAGTAAAAAATTCACATTTTGGCCGGCGCGCGATTCGCCGTCGGTAAACACACATTTTCCGTTTTTATGACCGCGATGGTTGGGGGGAGACTGAGCCGCACTGAGAGAGTTTTACTTCTTATTTCAGTGAAGAAGAAACAGAACAAGAGAAAATCGTCCGCGGAGAGAATCGTCGCTCAGAACTGCTGCTAGGCAGGCTCAAGGTATACTCAAGGTATACTAAGCATACTTAGTATACCTTGGGCAGACTGAAATTTAAGAAGTAAAAGAGAGGGCGAGAGAGCGAGTGCGGCTACCTTGTTAAGTATGCCTTGGGTGCCGGTGATCACAGCTAACGAATGTACCAATAGTTCAAGGGCTCGCTCTCGCTCTCTTACTCAGTTTATCTTTTGCTATTAGCTCGCTGCTAAATTACCATGCCTCTGTATCGGCAGCAACGAATTTATTCTTTCTATGATAGTTAACTGTTAAATCAGCAGAGATTTGCATTGCGCTAAATACATCTATTTCCTGTATTTGGCTTACGCTCTAGAAGCGAAGAGGGAGACGAAGAGTACATAGAAAATGTAGATTACTTTAAAGAGTTCTTCTCTTTGATGCTCTCTTCCTATGCTTATGCATTGTAAGGGTGATTTTAATTATTGCGTTATTTTGTCTTTGGCGTATGCATTGTTGTTGTTGTTGCTTGCATGGGTGGAATGGGAGACGGAAAATGCGTGGATGATGTACATATGTAAGTCAACTTGACCATAGAAAAAATATTTCAATGTGAATAGCTATGTATATTTGATCCATCTCTTCATTGCAGGTAATGCAGGGCAGACAATTAAGAGCGCACCTTTGCTGAAATAATCTGAAAGCGGCTTTTTGCAATAGGGATTTGTGTTTGCTGTTGTTGCTTTGGCTTCTTATCTGTTTGGGGCGGGGGGAGATGGGAAACGAGCGACAAAAAACTGTAACAATTTGAATAGTTATTTTATTTGATTCTCTTTTCCTACTGCATGTGGGGTCAGTACAATGCCCTGAAGCGGGGGCGCTTCAGCAAGAGCATCTTTGCTTTTGCATTATGTGAGTTCTTGTAATTGTTTTTTTGCTTTGGCGTACGCGTCGTTGTTGTTGCTGCCTGTCAATGCTTTTACATATGTACATACATAGGTGGAATGGAAGCTTGACCATAGAACAAATATTTTAATGTGAAGAGTTATATTTGGTTCCCTCTCTTCACTGCGGGTAGTGCAGGGCAGACAATTAAGAGCGCACCTTTGCTGAAATAATCTGAAAGCGTCTTTTTGCAATAGGGATTTGTGTGTGTTGTTGTTGTTTTGGTTTGTGCTCTGTATGGGGAGGGGGAGATAAGCCACGAAAATTTGTAATAATTTGAATATTTCTTATATTTGATGCTTTCCTCCTACTTGATGGTGCACTCATCGCACATCAACGTCCTAAAGAACCACAATAGCCACAATTGGTATCCGCTGGATACTGGAACTGTATTGGAACCCTCTCTAAACGACTCTTAAATGTGGCAGTTAATGGTAGTATTTGTAGTAGTAGATGCATGTGTAGTATTTTGCAAGTTTTAGAAATCCCATTGAACCACAAATGGATTCCCATAATCTGTGGGGTTGGGGTGGTGCCACAGATTATCAAAGCATATCAGGTGGAATTCGATCTGTGGCAGCACCGATATAACTATGTATATTATCCGGATAAGTAAAGCATATATGTACATACTCTGAAATAGATGTGGTAAAAAGTGTACCTTTTGGAGAAACCTTCGGAAAATTTGAGCTATTTTCGAACTATTGTTTGACGATATAAGACATTAAATATTGACTGAAGTTTTCTAATAAAATATGTACTAAAATAAAACTTCCCTTTCTTTACCACAACAGTTTTTGTTTCATTCGTGATACATATGTTTTTGTTCTATTTTCCGTTATTTTTCCTTGGATTTTCAAAATGCCATAGAAATCGCAGATATGCATATTCGTTTCGGTTCAGTGGTCACACCCACCCCCACCCCCACCTATCCTGCCAATTCTTCATTTATTTTGTGGCGGTAGGTCAGTTCGTCAACAAGCTGAAGAAGAACACACAACACATAATTTCAGCTTGGCAAAGTAAAAAACGCTCTATATGTGAGGCTGAGCTTTAACTGTATGTGTACTGCAGATATTGTTGGTCAAAAATCAAAACAAAGTTGGGAGAGCGAAAATTTCAGTTGTGCGCTCATACACACTTGCAAACACGCAAAGTACATGAGCACACATACACTCTCACGACTCGCGGGAGCTGATAACACATGCAAAGCCCACAAAATACGTGAGAATGCATGAGCACGCATACACTCACTCACTCACACTCACGACTGGCTCGGGCGCTGATGTCTGATTTTGGTGCGGACATTTTCAATGTATGAATTGTCCCGTCTATATATTGTATGGTTAGTGATCGAAGACACTGTCCATCTCTATGAAACAGCTGATTGCAATTGTTGACAAAAATTTGTTTTAATTCAACTTACGGGAAAATGTTGACGTCTATGGTTAAGGAGCATCATAAGGAGCAGGTGAAGCGAAAACAAGAGCAAGGTGCGTAGTCAGTTTACTGTCGAGCTGCTCCAGTGATTATATTGCAATACACGCAGAGGTGCGCAGGAAGGAGGCAATCGAAGCATCCAATGAGCTCACACAGTCCTTGGTGGACCATCTGAACGTGGGTGTGGCGCAGGCATACTTGAACCAGAAGCGCTTGGATGCCGAAGCCAAGCAACTGCATGTGGGGGCGACCAACTTTGCCAAGCAGACTCATCAATGGCTTCAGCTGATAGACAACTTTAGCGGTGCCTTGAAAGAGCTGGGCGACGTGGAGAACTGGGCGCGCAGCATAGAGAGTGATATGCTAGTAATACAACAGACTCTAGAAGTGGCCTACAAGGCTTCGCGTGCCACCCAGGCTACAGTAGCTCCACCCGGATCCGGCTCAGAGGCCTCTACGTCAGCAGCTGCCGCCGCAGCAGCAGGAGCCAGTAATCCCAATCCTTAAGCAAACATGAAGACTTGCTTGAAATCCTTGTTCTTTTATTTACTTGCATGCAAATGCAAATATTTTCATCTTAATATATAATATGCAGTCTCTTGGTCACTTGCAAGAACTGTGCAGACTATTTACAATCAGAAACTAAAGATTAGTGAGTTAGTTGGCATTCGGTGACCTCAGCATCGGCCAGCGAGTACTTGTGGACAAACGCTACGACCTTCTGTATTGCCTATTTCTTTACAACATTTTGATCGCATAAATCCTTAAAGTCGACCAGAGAGTGCTTAATGGACGAACACAATGAATAAAATCGTTAAAATTGAGAGAAAAGTACCTTAGACGAAGCGAATGTTTTGTACTTGCATACTTAAGAGTTGGTTAAAAGGTAATTCTATTATGGATGGTTATTAGTGTGTTAATTTTATTATTATTATCAGGTTGTTGCTGCTGCTTAAACTACATATCACAATGAGTGTGTGGCACCAACAGCTGTGGGTAATGCATGACCCGCTTTCGGTGGCAGATTTCTATATGTAATTGTGTTAATTATCTTACAAACTACGGTTCTCAACAGCAACAACGACGTATGATTACGAGTTAAAAGTTTGTCAGATATTCGCCAAATCCATAAGATACGATTATTTTGCCAGTGCTTTGATAAAATTCAGTCAAATGTGCTCGCCTTGTTTGTTAAGGCCCAGGGCCTTGACGATGAGCATGGTTTTGGCAATTGGCGCTTATTGTACAGGATCTACTCATAACGCGATGAGGTGCGGTCTGGAATGAACAAAAAAATGTTTATTTCCCCATCCCCGAGGCCATCTTGAGCTGCTTATGCACTTACACTTGCGCACCGGCGAACGCGAACGGGATCGAGATACGCTGCGACTGCGTACATAGCGACTGCGGCTAGAGTCTTTGGGATAATTGCGATATTCACGTTCATGGCGGTAGACGCGGTCGTTGCGGTAGTCACTGTCGTAGCGGTCGTCTCGGTAGCGACTGCGATGGGAATCCTTGGTTGTTGAAGACCCGTACTCACGATATCGGGAACCACGCGGTGAGCCTGAGCGACCATTCTGGTTGCTGTAAGTAATCTTGTGTTCAAGGTGGAACCGCTAGGCTAGTGCGAATAGTACAAACCGAGACGAACGTCCCATGTAGACTCCAGGAGTAGGCGTGTGGGCACGCTGGGTTATTGAAAAGTCAACGCGAATGCGACGGTTGTCAATCTCCATGCCGCAGCAGGAATCCTTAGCGACACGGGCGTCCGAGACATTTTCAAAATAAATAAAGCAGAAACCCCGCGAGCGATTGGTCTGTTGAAGCGAGGGATTAGATAATGGAATTCAATTAAGAAGATTCATGGGACATGGAAAACATGGAACTGAGTCAAGATGTGGAAACAAGCCTTTAGTGGTTTGCAATATGATTTTTTAGCAAGCACTCACAATTGTTACCTATTTTTATCTAGCCAGCCATCCAGCCGGACAGAACAGCAAACACTTAAAGCTGTTCCGCCATTTAGGGTGGAGTCTGGCAACTAAGGGCGGTGGGGTGTGCACTTTTAACCGAAATTACCTGGGCATCGATAATCATTTGAATGCGCTCAATGGGGCCGTATTTGCCGAACAGGTCGCGCACCTTCTCCTGGGAAGTATTGGTGCTCAGGCCGAAGACGCCAATGCAGCGGTTCATCTTAGGACGCTCCAAGGATCCTCCAATCTATAACATAAGCACGTTAAAAAGATCGAGAACAATTGATACGCACCGCATACGAATACCTGACGGTCATGCGACTGGCGTCGAGAGTGGTTGCGTACTTCTGGAGGCGATTTGGAGCGGGATTGCGAGGGAGAGCGCGAGCGGCGACGTGAGCCCGAACTGCGGTTGCTACCATAGTACTCCAAATTAGACCTTGATTTTGTGTTAGAATGGAATTTGATTAGAAAATCTTCAGGATGGTCCTGGGCTGTTCTTCTTTCTTTTGTGTTTTGCAATTGAAACTGATTTGACACTTGAAAAATTGATGCGAATTGTGTTTTGTGTGGCTCTGAATTCTGATTCGATGGCAAGGAACTTGGCTTGGTTCTGCTCTGATTCTTTTTCGACGACTGTTCTTCTTTTCACTGACTTAGACACTTGAAAAACGGTTGCGAATTGTGTTTTCTGTTTTCTGGGGCTCTGAATTCTGTATTTTCACACTTGAAAAATTGCGAATTGTGTTTTGGTTGTGTGTGTTCTGATTCTGATTCGATGGGAAGAAAATTTTCTTAGTTTTTCAATAAATTCAAATCAACTATGCAGGCTGTTGGAAAATCAAACTAAATTAATTAATTTTTCCTTACATGTCGATTGGTTTTTTCTTTTTGCACAATTTTTTTGATCAGCCGCAACCACTTTCGTTGAAACGAAAAAATAAAGTGAAGGACTCCAAATGACAATTCAGAAATTATAGTTATGTTGTCGGACGGAATAGCAATAGCCTACTCGATGCCGATACCCCCGGGGTTACTCGATATCTATATTTGTTTTATTTACCTGAGGGATGGGCTATTTTCGTGTCTGGACGAGGCAGACGATGAGGAGCCAGACGATGACGACGATCCGGAACGCTTGTGTTTATAGTTCCTGCAACTGCACTGTTCAACACCATTTAAAGTCACCAAATTTTTCTTTTTATGGCTCACCTGTCATAGTTGCGACGCGAGCGACTTCTGTCTTTGGGCGAACGCGAGCACTTCGGCGAAGAGTTGTTATTTTTAATTATTATGAAAGATGCAGTGTGCAAAGCCTGTAACTCACCATCTTAAAATGTTTATTTCTACGGTTTATATTAGTGCAAAGGGGGCCGTCGAGATTTATTTCACTGTGGTGATGCACGCTTGTGTTTGGCCAGTGATGGCAGTGACCGATAGGATTTCATCGATACATCGGCTCCTTGCAACTCGACACATGCTGGAGCGTGCGGTTTGTTTTATTTGGCAAGCAATTATTATTAAAAAACTAAATTCGTACATAATATAAGTACCAAGCATTGTTTCTATTAATTTTTATTTCTTGAATGTTAAATATGTGACAAGGGAAGAGTGACCATATTTTATGCATTAAATGCACAGCACTACTATTTCTCCTCTCTAAACTAAATAGGTGACCCTATTAAAGTAACATTTATTTATAAAAATAACATTAATTATAAATAATATATCACTTATCTAAAATCACAGAAATACACCACCTAACGGTACCTCGAGTACCACTGATCCATCACCATTACATAGTTGTATAGTCTTTGCTGCTCAATGTTGTATAGATCCGTTACAGTTTTACAGATACGCTCGTCGTTAAAATGACTCTTTGGTGGGGCCTCTAGTAGATTTCCTTTGGCAAACCACTTTAATTCCGAAAAGTGCTTCTTGACATTGGCGCGCAAGGCAACGCCACTGAATACCGGCTTCCTAAATATCTCAAACATATTCTTTTTGCCATATTTCTGGTGAATCTGATCCACAGTCTGGTCTATATTCGACTGCTTACAATAGTATATGTACCATAGCTTTCGTTCCGGCGCGCGCAGATCGCTTAAGCTCAAAACGCCGAAAAATTCAACCACATGTGGGTTACATTTTGGTGGATCACACTTGGGTTTGATACGGAAAATACAACTCAAATGGTTATCAAATGAGTCTTCGTTGGCTGGAGAGAGATTAGTCATCAATATTAGCCGAACTTTTTGTGGGCAAAGAGTTTTAATTACCTGAATTTGTGTATTTTATTTTAGCTGCCATGCTCGTCGCTTCAATAATACTTTCAGATATGGTCCTAACAGAGGATTTAATTCTGCTTAAGTAGGTAGTCTTTCACCATCAATTTCAAAGTTTTGCTTTTGTTTACGTTTTCAATTTCACAATAATAAACAACGAAAAGCTTTCAGCTTTGATATGCAGCTTTCGATAATTCGATAAGAATTCACACATACATATGTACATAACATGTATATTTACAGGAGTATTTGCAATTCCTAAATACAAAAACAACAACTCAAATATGCGAAAAGCTACATATGTCTGCCCATATTAGTGGCAAACTTCATCCACAGATGCGTCCATTTTAGATTAACAAGCTCCTTAGGATCAGCAGCTCTATTACAACAAAACCACATTTAAGTGTCCCCTAAGAGTGTATACACACATATGTATATTCATAACATTAAATACGATTTTATTAAGTACTCAGCTGTACAGCCCTAAAACGGTTATAGTAAACATTTTGGTGCATTATAAAATCATAATACCTTCGCCTTTCGGCATTATACAAGTCTGTAATAGTGCTTATCACTTTCTCGTCATTGTAGGAGCTATCTTGCGGGGCTTCCAATATATTCCCTTTTACGTACCACTTCAGAGCCGCAAAGTGATTCTTTACACTGGATCGCAGATCGGCACCACTGAAGATGGGCTTTCGAAAGAGGTCGTACATATTTTTCTTGCCGTATTTTCTGTGGATGCGGTCCACCGTGATGTCAACCTGGTTGCCGGTGCTATAATACATGTACCAGAGCTTACGCCGGGGAGAGCGTGCATCGGTTAAGCTCATCACACCGAAGTATTCCACTGCAGCAGGATCACATTCATTTTCGGTCCAGATAATTTTTTTGTAGAAAATTGCTCGCATATACTCTTCTAGTCTCTTTTCCAGGTCTGGATACGAAGCTGTTGGCCAAATATTCATTAAAGGTTAATTTTAAATAATTAATATATTGGGTATTAAAGTTACCATTGGGAGTGTTTATTTCTTGTTCAGTGCCGCTCATTATGAAGAGATCTTTGTATACAGTCTACTAAATATTGTATTTCCCCTGGCCGAACCGGCCTTTATATGTTCTTTTTATTTGAAAAGCTTATATATATATTTCACCACGAGAGCTTGAAGCAAGCAGAGAGCTTTAACTGAAAAGCTTAAAGTGTGTGGTATAGATTCAAAAAAAGTTCGGATGGATATACATTTATTGTAGCAATTTATTTATTTATTTATAATAGATAGCTATAATATAAATTAACACTAACTTAGTATCTAAAGCGCTGGCTGCAAAGGCCTTCCGGCTTGTTAGAGGTATTTAAGAGCTAGGGTTTGTATATTTACATATTTACATACAAATTTCGTTTAGTTTAATTGGCATGAAAGGAGGTGATATATGTTAGTTTTTTTTAGGAATTCAATAACTTTGGAGATGTTTTCTATGGTTGGGTTTTCGATGATGGATATGGGGCATGTGTTTTGGAAGATTTGGTTTTTAAGGTGGGAAGTTGCGGTGCAGTTAGTGAGGATGTGTTCAATATTAAGGTCGTCTGTTGTATGGCAGTTAGGGCAGGGTAGGATGTTGCCAGGGCTGTAGTAGTGTTGTTGTGTAAGTCGTGTGTGTCCTAGTCTGAGCCTAATTATTTTAATTTGGTCACTGCGTGTGATCCTTTTTTGATTCATATTTTTTAGGTACAGGTTTGTGTATGTTAGGTTTGGGTTTAGTTGTTGGTACCATCTGTTGCAGAGATCTATGTTTCGTTTGATTTTTTCTGCTAGTTCATTGGCAAGGAATTTGTTTATGTCTGTTGTGTTAAGATGGAGAGTGTAATGTAGGGGCATATGATATGTGGATTTGGCTGTAGTGTCGGCTAGCTCGTTACCTTCAATACCACAGTGGCTAGGTATCCAAAGGAGTTTTATTTTAGGGGCGGTTTTGGTGAGGAGGGTTCTAATGGTAACAGGATATAAATTATTGTTGTTGATGTTGGAGATGGATTTAATCGATGAGAGGGAGTCGGAGCAAATTATGTATTTTCCTTTTCTTTTATGAACTAATTTTATTGCATCATGAATGGCTATGGTTTCGGCTGATAGGATGGATGAGTAGTGGGGTAGAATGCATCTTTTAAGGATTTCGTTTTCGGTGGTAATGGCAAAAGTTGCTGTGCTGTTTTGTAAGGATCCGTCTGTGTATATGAATTTGTGATTGTGGTATTTGTCACTCAAAGAGTTCAAGAAATTGTTGTCTGTATGTGCTTGGTGGTGTGTTGGATTTGCTAAATTTTTGTAGCGTAGTGTTGATAAGAAAAGGGGGAAATTGCCATTGGGGGGTGATTTTTTTGTTTGGAGGTGGGAGGTAGGGAATGTTGTGTTCTTTGCATTCTTTGCATTTTCCAGTGTTGACGTTAATGTACTTATTTTTTTGTTTCCGTTTTTTTTAATGTATTTGTGAAGAGGTGAGTTTGAACTGTTTAGTACTGTTTTGTAGGTTTTGGTTGTGATAAGGTCTCTTTTTTGTTCTATTGTGGGTATGTTTGATTCGAAGAGCAAATTGGGTATAGGGGTTGAGCGTAGTGCTCCAAGGAATGTGCGGATTGCAGCGTTAAATAAAAGTTTAAGTTTATTAATCGTTGATTTAGGGGCGTGGCCGTAGATAAAAAGTGCATAATCTATTTTGGATATTAGGATTGCTTTAGTTATATTTAAAAGTGTCTGTGTGTTACAATTTAGTTTAGGGCTTGATAGGCATTTAATGACGTTAAGTTTGTTATTTAAGGCTGGTTGAATTTGTTTTATGTGTGAGTCCCATCTGTATTTATTGTTTATTGTTAGTCCCAAGATTTTTAGGCTAGTGACTGAGGGGATCGGGGTATTGTTGCACGATATGTTGCAGGTGCAGTTCTGCTTTCGGCAAATGTGGAGGTGTTGGCATTTTTGTCGGAAAAGTGATGCTCCTGAATATGAACACCATTCATGAATGTTAGAGAAGAGGTTGTCTAGGTTGTATGTTTGGTTTTTTTGTCTATTGAGGGGAATAATTAGGAAAAAATCGTCGGCACAAACGCTGAATTGTATTTCTTTTTGCAGGCTGATGATGTGTGAGAGTTTGTTGTAGGCAATTAAGAAAAGAATGACCGATATTGGTGATCCTTGGGGGATACCATTGTAGAGTGGGTATGGGCGGCTAATTATGTATATTTTTAATTTTTGTTCTTATTTGCGTGTTAGACATAAAGTTTTTAATGAAGTCTGTAATTTTGGGTCAAACTTTCCAGGTGTTTAGCTGGTCAATTATGGTGTGCACTCCGACTCTGTCGAAAGCCTTTGAGAAGTCAAGGGCAATGACAGATGTGTGCTTTTTGGATCTCAGCGACCTGGTTATCAGGTGGTCTGCTAGGAGCAGACCGTCTGCAACCGATTTGCCGTGCTTAAATCCAGATTGGTTGGGATGGATAAGGTTATTCTGTATTACGAACCACCATAGGCGTTTGGCTATTATTTTTTCGAATGTTTTGGATAGGCAGCAGTATAGTGAGATTGGTCTATAGTTGGCTATTATTGTTTTATTTAAGTTGGGCTTTAGTATGGGGATGACTAGGTTGGTTTTGTAGAATTGCGGGATGAAGTTGTTGAAAATAATATTAAATAGGTTAGTGATTCTTGTTTTAAGTACGTCGGAGGTGTTTTTGATCATAGGGTACGATATTCGGTTAAGGCCAGGAGTTGTTCCTTTAAGGGAGTGCAATGCAGATTTGTGTAATGTCTGATTCTATTGTTTGTGCTGTCGGACAGGGTATAACGGTAGTTGTTGAGTCTGAGTATTTGTTGGCAGTGAAGTTTTGGTTAAAGTTTTCGTCTTTGGAGTGGTCTGACCAGTATTGAGCAAAAAGATGAGCTATGTGGGTTGTTTCTGTCGTGTGTAAGTTGTTGGTTGTATCTGTGATACAATGAATGGTTTTAGTTGGGTTGAGTCCGCAGAGACGTCGGATGCTTGCCCAGATTTTGTCTGAGGGGGTATTGGGGTCGATTGTGGACCTGAAGTCTGTCATGGCTTTAGTTTTGGATAATTTTAGCTCTCTTCGGAAGAGTGCGTTAGCTCGTTTATAATTGAGGAGATTTTCAGTGCTGTTGAAACGTTTGAAGTTCTGCCAGGTTTTAAATTTATTTGCTCTAAGTTTAGTAAGGGTCTTATTCCACCAGGGAGTGTTTTTGCTGAAGCGATGCGGGGTTGTTTGTGGTATCCTGTGGTGTGCCGCTTGTAGAATTATTTTGTTTATGATTGCGGCTTCTTTATTGGTGATAGATCTATCTTTTTTCGGGTAATTTGTGTGTTGCGAATGTTATTATAATAAGTCCCGTTTCTGTGAGTGTGTTGCCTTCTTGGTTTGTGTTGTTTGGTTGTTTTTTCAGAATTTTTCGTACTTCTGATACGTTCTGCGCTTTTAGTTCTTGTAGGATTTCGTTCTCGGTTGTGTAACGTAGTACATTGCAGTATATAACTCCTTTTGTGTCTGTCATTTTGGTGAGCCTGAGTAATTTTAACGCTTGCAGTTCAGTTTCAGTTTTAATAAGAAGAGAGCCGTCTCTTATTTTTTTGCACATTTCCACTTCCCCTCCACAGGCATAGTCTATGGTTTTTGTAATAACGAATGGTGATACCTTTTCGAACGATTCGTTTTCATTTCGTTTTAAGACAATATATTTGGGTTCGTTTAGTTGGGCATTGTTGGTTGTTGTGCTTAATAGGCTTATGTCCGGTGGCTCGTGCATGGTTATTGTTTTTAGGCTCAAGCCCGGTGTAACTGTTTGTGTTGTGTGTTTGTTTTTGTTTTTTGTTTTCTCTTTTGTTCTTAATATTTGTTTGTCACGGGTTTGCTGGTAAGCTTTTGCGTTTGCGTTTAGCGGTTCTTATACAGGTGCAGCACGTCTTGTCTCCTGAGAGGTTGAAGCAAGCAGAGAGCTTTAACTGAAAAGATTAAAGTGTGTGGTATAGATTCAAAACAAGTTCGGATGGATATACATTTATTGTAACAATTATTTTCTTCCATTGTATTTAATTCTCTTCTTGCGCTCAACTATGCAATTATGATTAATTCTTCTTAATCAAAAAAATTTTAAAGTAACTTAGAATACTTTTCATTTTCCTCTTTCCACCCAATCCTTGTCCTATCCAATCAACTCCGCAGAGTCGTCCAGTTCCCCCTTGATCTCCGTTTCCATTGGCACAACATTGTTGGAATCGGGCAAAATGCTCTCCTCTGCCTGGTGCGAGATCTGGTTAAAGATAAACACATTCGGACTGCACGTTTGGTTCATTCCAACGGATCTGCCGATCGACTGTGACGTTGACCCCGGTATAGGGACAGGCACAGCTGCCTCACTGGGGACAGGAGACGCAGATAATGCAGCAATCGTTTGGGCTACACCTGCCCTTGTCGGGAGTGTTTTCTGTTCTGGCGGTGGGTGAATGGAAAGGATCGACCCTGAACCACCTCTATTCCCACTGCTGCCTTTTGGGCCTCCTTTCATAGGCATTCCAGCCGATGGTCTAGTTTTCTACGAAGAGAATAAACATCAAATAATAATTTTATTGAACGTAAAATGTACTCGATTAAGTTACCTTGCTTTGATTCAGCTGCACAGTCGATCTGGCCGACTTGCTTGAGGACCCCATGTTGGCACTCTTGGCTGCCGCAGAGGTGGATGGTCCCTGTGGAGTGCTGCTGGCCACGGGCGTCGGTCGACCGACGATCGAAGCGCTTGGGGTCGGGCACTGATATCCAATGATGTTCTTCTCCGAATCGTACACCGGTATGCCGGCTGGCAGAGAGCTGCGCTTTTGTGCTGGCTTCAACGTTGCTGGTGCGGGTGTGGATGGGGATGGGGTTGCAGTTGCAGATGCAGATGCAGATGCCGTGCTGACTTTAGCCTTGGCCACTGGCGGATTGCCGACAACGTTGCTGACTGTGGGCGCTGTGTGAGTAGAGGCGGTTGTGACCACAGGGTTGAGGCGAAGCGAGGGCAGGGGCGTCTGGATGTTGGTAGCTCGGTTGAGGTAATAGACGTAGTTCTCCAGTAGCTTGGTGCCCACATCCACATCGATGGCCATTAGGGTGCTGGTCTTCACAATCTCTTCGATGGTGCGCTGACGCTCGGCCAGGGTCAGTGAGGCTGCGCGTCTGCTCAGACCCTGGAGCACCAGGTCGAACATCTGAACTCGCGTCTGCAGCTCCACCCGTTGCTTGTCCTTTGGGCAGATCGGCGGGAGCTGGATCAGGGCCGGTGGCAGACTGGCGACCATCGACGAGCTGGCAGCAGCGGGTGGGGCAGCCCCAGGCGGAAGTACCTTTTTGGTTAGGGTCGTTCCACGTGGCAATTGTTTGGTCAAGGATTGAACGGTGATTTCTTCACGAGGAGTTGGAGGTGCAATAGTGGCGGTGGGTGCAGGAGGGGCGGTGGGTGCAGGTGGGGCGGTGGATGCTAGAGGGTTAGAAATGGGAACCAAAGCTGGAAGAGTCCGAGAAGCCGGAGCAAGGTTGGACGACGGCACTGCCACTGGAATCGACGGCTCACTGGAGTCCATGCTCATGCGCACCGTCTGCCCCACCAACTGCCCTCCAGTCTTGTCCAGCTGCGCCAGCTTCGCTCGCACCTTGTGGGGCAGATCCTTATCCGCCTTGGAGATGATCTTCGTCGTGATAACCATGAACTGAGGCAGTTCCAGCACTGGCACCTGCGCCGTGGCATGTAAGCGCGTCGGGTCAATGGCCCGCATCGGTCCATCCAGATTGGGGCAGCAAAAGTCCAGCCCCACGTCTCCATACGATCGCTGATAGCGTTGCGGGTACAGGAAGGAGAAAATCTTGGTATGGCCAGGCTTCTGGCTGGATTCGGCCGAGCTGGCCGATGGCAGCGAGCTGACCAATCTGCCAACCGAGGGCGGGGGCGCACTTATACGAATCGTCTGAAAACTCGATGTGGTGGGTCGAAGTGGAACCGGCTCCTCAGGTGGAGTTGGCTCCTCAGGTGGCATCTCCTCCGCAGGAGCTACTGGAGTCGCCACAGTAGGCGTAGGTGTGGGTGTGGGTATTGGTATGGGTATGGATACGGGTATGTCCGCCAATGTATCTTCTTCCATTGGCACTTCGGGCGGCTCTTCCTCTATCTCCGTTTTTATTTCCATAACTGGTATGGGAATCGGAAGTTTCATCGCCAGAACACCCTGGCTTTTTTTCTGTGCTGGTTGTCCCGACACCGACACTGACTTCTCAACTTTATCGACTGGTGCTCGTGCTGTCTGCGGTGCTTTCTTTGGAAGAGGGTCTGCGATTGGGGTTGGGATTGGGGTTGGGGTTGGGTCTGGGGCTGTGGTTGCATCTGGCACTTGACGACGTTCTGGCTCTGCTGCTGGTCCGGGTGGCTCCGGAGCGAGCTCTCCTGGTGGTTCTGACCGTGGTTGTTGTTGAAGTGCTGCTGCTGTTGGTGGCTGCTTGCGTTCGTTCGCTGCCATCCACTTGTTGAACGATCGCCGATTGATTTTGACGAGACATTTTCGCAGCTTAACTTTTTTGATGGGGTGTGTTTTGGAAGAAACTAGAGCTGCTGCTGGGCCAGCAACCGAGTGTGGCAACGGCGAAGAAGTGGAGCTGCTGGCAGCGGTTATCATCACTGGGAAGGCAATGGACGGAGCTGTCTGTGCTTCTCGCTCCTGCTCTTGTTCTCCTCTTGGTTTCTTTTGAGGGGCGGCTTCTGTTTCAGATTCTTCGTTAGCCTTTCGTTTTTTGGCCGAGCGTCTGCGTCGCGAACCAAACGGCATTCGCGCCGGACGTTTAACCGCTTTAGGCGGAGCCAGTGGCGTTGTGGTGGCTACCGGTTCAGGCTTTTTCGGAGCAGACCGCCGCACTCCGGCCATAGGAGTTGGCGTTGGAGCCATGGGAATTGGCGTTGAAGCCAGGGATCGAGTGTTGCTGGCTGCGCGCGTCATATGTGAGGACATTGAGATGGCCGTTTGACGGGATGTCGGCAAGGGATTGCCTTTTTCCGGTCGGGTTATGCGCCCGGCTCGATCGTGAGAGGAATCTCTCGGAGCGCGACTACTGCTAGCGCTACTTCGAAACGCTGCCAGACCTTCGGACCTTCGCTGTTCGTGTTTTTGCAATGCTTCATTTTCCTTGAATGTTGCTCCAACGGCCGATACCCTCACGCGATTAGCCTCAACAGCTTTAGTTTGGATTTTGGAAGCACCTTCCGACTTCCGGAGCTCGGGTTTCCGTGGCGGTTGCGCATGCGGCAAGGATGCTTCATTTTCCTTGAATGTTGGTCGAACGGCCGATACCTTCTCGCGATTAGCCATCTCAACAGCTTTAGTTTGGATTTTGGCAGCACCCTCCGACTTCCGGAGCTCGGGTTTCCTTGGCGGTTGCGCATGCGGCAAGGATTTCCTGGTTGGCGCAGTGGAAGTATCTGGTTTCTTTGATTGTTGTTCGGCCATCTCCAGCCTACGCGGCTCCTTCCTAGCCTGCTCCGTGTTCTTAGTCTTGTCTGGCTCGTTTATTTTCACGTTCTTCTTAGCCTCCGGCTTCCTCTTGGTGTCCACTTGCCTCATTGCTGAAATTATGTTCTTCTCGGCATCCAGCAGCGCCTTTGTAACTTGAGCTGCAGTTGCGGATGAGCTGGTGGGCACCGTTTTCCCCGCTTCATCAGTGGCACTCGCACTCGCCTCTTCCTTGCTCGGCATCACTGTAACGGAGATGATGTTCACCTTTCGCAGGGCTGCTGCAGGTCCTTCTCCTTTGGTAGATTCTGCTGGTGTCTTGCTTGGCAGGTCGCTTGCTGACATAACACTCTTCTTGGACAGCACAGCGGAGCTGGGGATATTCTGTTCTGGGTCATCGTCGTCTGCTGCTGCTGTGTCTGATCTCGGCAAGAACTTCCTGCCTGCATTATCCTTTTGTGCAGACCGGCGTGGATCCCCAGACGAGTGCACTAGAGGTTTCTTGGACGGCGCCAGCGGACTCTCTGCAGCGGCATTCAAGGAATTTTTGGGCACTGCCGATATTATGATGTGCTTGGGCATGTCGGGGCCCTTGGGGGTGTTTAAATTTGATCTACGTGCGCCACTCGAGGACTTTGACTGATCCTTTCGTGGGTCGGTTGTGGTTGAAATAATTGTGTCCTTGCCTATAAGCGATATGAATTTACCCTTGGTGCTGGCAGAGGCAGAGGCAGATACAGATGCAGTGGGTTCTTCCTCCGTCTTTGTCCGCTTCAGGGCTGGCCGCTCTTCCGCATCCAGCTGATTGCGGCGACGTACTGTCGTTTGGCGAGATTGAAATTGATTAGGATTAGGATTGGAGGGATGAAGAGGAGGAGGCCCGACTCACCTAGTTTTTTCAGTCCATGTTTGTCCTTTCCTGTTTTCTCCAGCTGTTGCTGTAGCTGTTGCTTCCGTCGGGCAGATTCTAAATGACGAGCAAAAGATCAGAGGGAAAGAGAATGAAATTGAATATTAGAGATTTTTTTTAACAGTGTGAATATTTGGGAAGCTATTAACCATCTGGTTGTGGGGTCTCCACTTCCCGATTACGCAAAGCGCGCACGGGTGGCATGTTTGATTTGCTCGATTCCGGGGCGACGGTGACACCTGTTGTTTCTGTTGTGACTGTTGTTGGGCTGTCTGTTGTTTCTGTTGTAGCTGGGATGCTGGCATTGGACTCCTTACCGTCCGCCTCAGGGGCATTAACCTCAGGGGCTGTCGAATTAACCGATTTCTCATTATTGTCGTCGACCTTTAAAGTGCTTTGGCTTTCATCCTCCTCCTTCTCCGCTTCTTCAGAGGGAGCCTCCAAAGGTGTAGGCTTATGCTCTGCCGTTTCCTCGCTTAGGGGAGATTCCCCCTTAGGAGTTTCCTCGCTTAGCGGAGATTCCCCCTTAGGAGTTTCCCCGCTGAGTGGAGATTCCCCCTTAGGAGTTTCCCCGCTGAGTGGAGATTCCTTCCTAGGAGTTTCCTCTACAGATGCAGCTGTAGACGGAGCTTCTGTGTGGACTTTTTCATTAGATTCCTCCGTCAACTTAGCCTCAGCAGAAGGCTCTCCTTCCCCACGTGTCTCCTTCTGATCTACTCCTTCATGCTTATCCGTTAGCTGGTTGTCACATGCTCTGCCATCTTCTGTATCCACAATTGGTTGTTCAGGCGAAGGCTGCTTTAAAAGCTCACCAGCTTCTGGCTTATCTTCAGCCTCTGGTTCAGAATTTGTCTTGTCCTCTTCGCCCATTGCGGAGCTTGGAGCCTCAGTTGGGCCGTAAAGCTTATCCCTGAAACTCCTGACAGGAGTTCCCTTGAGAACAGAAGATTTGGTGCTGGGTGTTCTCCGCACAAGAACGCGCAGATGGCGACAAGGCGCTGAGCGTGGAGTGATTGGAGCACTTGGCTTCGATCTGGTGTCGTCCGATGCATTCTGTTCGGATGCGCCGTCCGCGATGGTCTTGGTGTTTCTTTGCTGCTTGGAACTATCGCCCCTCTTTTTACTGGAACTTCTCTTTTCCTCATTTTGTGGCTGTGTTTGTGGCTCCGGTTCCTTGCTCTCCTCTGAACTAGGATTCTTGTCTGCCGTTTTCTCAATCTCCTTAACGGTTAATGCTTCAGTTGTTGCTTGACCTATATCAGAATGTTCTAAGGACTTTGGTGGAAGAGTTGGCGTTGTCGATGGCGGATGTTCCAGTTCGATTGCTTCCGAAGGTTTGGTCGATTTCGGTTTCCGCATTCTTGACCTTTTGGAGTCGCTCAACTCAGGATAAGGCTTTGGCTCCTCAGGAGCCGGATTTGACTCCCCAGGAACAAGCGGTTTGGTGGATTTTCGCATTCTTGACCTTTTGGAATCAGTCATCGCAGAAGCAGACTTTGGCTCCTCAGCAGCAGGCTTCGCCTCTTCGGGAGCAGGCTTCGGCGCTTCAGGAGCAGGCTTCGGATCTTCAGGAACAGGCTCTGGCTCTTCAGGAGCAGGCTTCGGCTCTTGAGGAGCAGGCTTTGGCTCCTCAGCAGCAGGCTTCGGCTCTTCAGGAGCAGGCTCTGGCTCTTCAGATGTGGTTTGCTGCAGCACTTCACCTTTTGTATCGGTTTGTCCTGGCTCTGTCGCTCCTGGGCCGTCTTTCGCCTTGGCTTTGAATTGCTTACTCCTGGACTTGTCTTTTTTAAATATTTGACTCTGACTGGTATCGGGTTTGGATTTCGCTGAGGCTTCCGGTTGTAAAGCCTCGCGAAGATTCTGTGCAGTGTCCTTATTGTTGGGTTCACGTCTGGTTGTTCTGGTGGTGGGTTTTTCCTTCCTTGACAATGATTTACCAGACATTGGCGGCTCTGGCGTCTCCAGTACCAGCTCCGTTTTTTTGGTGGCAGTAGAAGGCTCATCTGCCGCTTTAGCCTCTGGCTCTGTTGTTGTTGTCGAAGGACAATCCACTTTTAGTTGAATGCTCCCGAACTTTTCTTTCTTCGATGGACCAACTTTTTCTGCAGTGGCTTCAGTGGAATCGATAACGGGATCAGCTGTCGGCTGCACAAGTTCAGATTCTGGTTTAATGTTACAGGACTGAACAGAAGTCGTGTGAATGGCTTTTCTGCTCTTTATTTTCTCCTTTCTTGATGATCTCTCTTGAACTGGTGCCGGTGTGGTAGTAGATGGCTCTTCTGGCTTTTTATCTGGTTCCAGTACAGCCTCTTCAACTGTTTGTTCCGATTCTGTGCTGGCAGTAGAGGGTTCCGCAGTAGTTTTGATTGTTTTTCTGTACTTTACGCTTTCATTTCTTGATGGTTTGTGCGGCGTTGCGAGCGTTACAGGCTCTGGAACTGGCTCTGGCTCCGGCTTTTCTATAGCAGGAGAATCTGTCGTTTCAACTGTTCTCGGTCCTGCAGTTTTGGGATCTCCTATCATTTTCACAGGTTCCGGTTCTGTGGAAGACGCTGGTATAATACCCAATTCCGTAACGTCCTCCGCCGCTGGGGACTTATTTTCTAGTTTGTTTTGTGTGCTCAAGGACGTTGGTGCGCCGTGCGATACACCACGTTTGCGTTTATTCTTCTTGGGCCTTCCCACTTTTCGCTTTTCTTTCGGTTCGACTGTATCCGCTATAATCTTTTCAACATCTATTTTTACTTCTTTATCACGTTCGGCTGTCTTCTTAATATCTTCCTTGGGTGGCTCCAGTTCTTTTTCAACAGGATGTGTGTTGGGTGTCCCCTTGAAATCCGTTGGGGTACTGTTGCTCCTCTTCTTGGACCCTTCACAGCTGGCAACGGATTCCGCCAAAGATTTCTCAACTGGCGCCTCAACTTTAGGATCGACTGAAGAAATTTCTTTGCTAAGTGACGATTGGGGGGTTTCCTTCGCACGTCCCCTTGTTTTTGATGGATCTTTTCGGGGGGAATCCCTTCTGTTGTCTCGTTTAACCGTGTCTATGGCCGCTTTGGAAGTTCGACTCGATTTGGCTGAGCTGTGTGCTCGCTCCTGTTTGTCTCCGGTGGAATCGCAAGATGGTGCGTCTTTTAACCCACTCTTGGTAGGTGGCTTGGTAGCCTGATCCCCAGCTCCAGCTGGTGCTGTTGCTTCATTCTCAGTTTCAGTCTCAACCATGTCTGTTAGGGTCTCATCTTGGCTCTCATCTTCTGGTTTGCCTTTTTCTGTTCTATTCCTCTTCTTTTCCTTCCTTTGTGTGCTCCGGGACTTTCTCTGGACGGCATACTTCTCCCCGTGATCCGTCTCGGTCCCACTAGACTTGGCCTGCTCCCTTCCAAATCTGTAACTGTCAATGGTCTCATCGGCCGACTGTGGCTCTTGCGATGATTTGCTTCCCGCTGGCGATCTGCCCAGCCTCGGACTGCACCTTATTGATGGCTCGTGCAAGATCGAATTTCTGTCACATTTCGGGACGCGCTTGACTGGTGTGCCCTCCTTGCGGGGGCTGGAAATGGTTTTAGCCGAACGATTAGCCAATCGGGGAGCTAATGGAAGGAAATCAACGTCCGATTCATAACTCTTTGGCGTTGCAGCTGGTGATGGAGCACCTTTAATATCTTTCTTTGCCACGCTTTCTGAGGAGCTGGTGGGAATTTCGTCACCAATTTCGCTGCTAATGGACTCGGCCAATGGCTCTATGTCTGACGACTCCTGCAATGCTGGTAATGCTTCAACTACAGTCTTCTCTGCAGGACATTTGGCAGAATCAATTGGCAGAGCAATGTCTTCGGTAGCCTCGGGCGGACTGTAAGCTTCTGTTATTGTCTGCTGCTCAAGCTCCTTAATAATTTCAATCACAGGATTTTCCAGGTCTTCCAGGTCTAAACCCTGGCCAGGAAGCGCCAGAGCCGTATCGCTTATTTGAATGCCTTTGCCCACTTCGGCGGCCAGAATCTCCTCGGCCAATTTAATATCTTCAGCCAGCTGCGAATCAGTCACCTCTGTCAACTCGATTCTAGCCTCAACGGCTGCCACGTTTGGAGGACCTTCTTCCATCGCCACGGACAGTCCGGCCGTCAATTGGTCTACAGCTTCGGGTAGAACCGTTTCAAGATCGGATTCTAGGCTCAGAGATTCTTCCATCGCCTCGGAGGCTTCTGGGAGCACTGGATCAACAGCTTTGGGTAGATCCGATTTAAAATCATCCTCTTGGACAGAGAGATCCGCCGTCAATTGATCGAGAGATTCCGATAGAACCGTATCAACACCAACATCCATTTCGGATGATCCCAAATCTGGATTAACTTCTGGCTTTTCCATTGGATCTTTTACGGAATGCTCCGCCATTGGCTCCTTCGATTCGGCAGCCAATTCAATTGTCTTTGACTCAACTTTAGAGATACGCTCGTCCACGTTACGGTTCCCGTCCGGACTCTGTTCGGTGTGTTTTTCACATTCAGCTGCGTTGGTTGGTTGCGCGGGACTCTGAGGCATGGAGGACTCGCCATGAGCCGTATTGAACGATTCAGTGGATGTGTCCCGACTTGTGGACTTTTCCATTTCGAGATTCGCTTCTGGGTCTGTTCTGAGATCTGATAATGGTTGTGATATTTGATGAGATTGATATGATGATGTTGTGCTAGTTGCTTCCTGTGACGAAGCTGCCATTTCCGCAACGTCTTTGGCTCTATCTAGTTCTGTATTTAGTTCTTGCTGCACTCCTGCTTCCGGATCTTTGATCTGTTCCGCCTTGTCATTTTCCTTTTTATCCTCTTCCCTTTTTTCCACCTGTTCGCCACTGGATCCTGGAACTGCATCTTCCTTTTCTGTTTTCTCTGTTGGGGCTTTAGCATTTACGGCCAACAGAGCGGTTTCCGCTTCTGTCGGTGGCCTTATCTTGCGGGGTCTGCCGCGTTTCCTCTTCACTGGCACTTCCTGCCCCTCGGCCGCAGTTTCACTTGGCTTGGCCACTTTTTCCTCCGTGGTGGCTGCGCGGTTTTTCTTATGCTTCGGTCTCCGACCGCGTCCCCTTTTTGTAAATGCTGAATCACTCTTTGCCCTCCTCAGCGTGTTCTGCGATGAGCCACAGCTGTCGAGCTGTTCATTGGAATAGGTTAACTTGCGCACATGGCTATTGCCCAAGAGTGGAGTGGAGTCCGGATCTGCCGAGATCTTGGATCGCGATCTGCTGCGTGGCTTTGAAGCGGAACGCCTTTCAAACTCAAACGAGCGCTCCACATCAATTTCATTGATTTGTACGGCCAAGTCGAGGGACATGCGCTCAAGGGACTCGAGAGTGATGCTATCATCCACCTCGTACGGATTACTATTACTGCTGACGATCGGCACTGGATTTCGCGCTAAAGAGCTGCAGCCGGCTTCCACTGGTGGCACCGTCTCCGGCTCTGATTTCATTGCCTGGTTCTGGTTCTGCCGCACTGTGGGACTAGCTGCGAAACAAAAGCAAAAAAAGTTATAAATGTAAGAGATATGCACGGTGGGGGGTGGGGGTTATGTACAGTAGGGCTAACTGGTAGACTGGACACCCCAATGGAAGCATGGACACACTTACCCGCTAGTTGCTCTTTAGAATGCATAACCTGTTCGGAGGAAGGTGATTTCTTTTCACTGGAACGCGATTTCTTAGCACTACTCTGTTTTTTATAGATCGGAGGCGCCTCGGCACAACTAAGACTATTCAAATACATTTGCAACAGTTGAATATCACCGCTCATTCTCGGTTGCTGCCGCTCCTGCTGCTCCTGACCTTCGCCCTCGCCCTCGTCCTCGGAAACAACAGGCGTCACAGTTTCTACGCGGTTTTTGTGTTTTTATACATTATAAATATTATCAGAGGGTTGGCAGTATCAACTAGTTTATTACGTTAACTTACCCGCTACCGAAGTGGTTCTGCTGGTGTCCGTCGAGATGTCAATGACCGGCTCCTCTTCATCCGTGTCTTGATCGCCGTAGGAATCGGATTCGTACACGTACGAAGAATCGCTGTCCGAGTCGTCATAGAGTCCCCCCAAATCTGTAGCGATTACATGGTGTTATTAGTATTACATCGTTTCATCTCTTACTCAAATGAGGAGCTGAATCTTACTCAAGGGATCTGTTTTGGGGTCGTTCTTTGGTGGCCTGGGATCTGGTTTATGTAAGGTTACAGTCTTGCTATTCTTAGACACAGAACGGCTGCTGCTGCCATTTCTGGAACCTTGAGTAGCTCCGATTTTGCCCGAGGAATGTGGCCCTGCTAGGGACTTGCTGGATTTCGCAAAGCCACTGCTGTTGCTGTGACTGCTTCTGTGCAAACCATCTGTCTCGGATTTTCTCCCCGCACCACGAGATGTACTTGGCTTTGGTACAGTTGATCTTTGTGTTGGACGCATAAGGGCTTGGCCTGAGAAAGGAATGAACCCTATTTTTAGCATGGTTTTAAAATCAATTCGCGTGCGGTTGACATACCCAATTCGTCTACAGAATCAAAGGACTCGAAACGCTCTCGCCTTTTGTTGGATTTTGGCTTGCTACTTCTTCTATTAAACAGTGCATCGAAGGCGTCATTGGAATCGTCATCGCTGGAGGAGGGGAGTGGAGGAGGACGGTGTCTCTCCCTTGGTTTCGAACTGCGTTCGTTGAGCAGTTCGTCGTCAGTCAATTTCCCATGGAATAGCTTCTGAAATATATCTGCATCAATCGAGGACGAGTTGCTCGAGTCTGACGAAATTCGGCGACGCCGGGACGCGGCGGATGCTGATGCAGCTGCTGCGCGCCCATCGCCAGTTTTAATGCCTAAAATTACGGGATATGAACGGAGTTGGAAATTTGCCACAAAAAGAATATTGCACCTAATATTGGGGACGGAATGGGAAACGCACCTGGCAACACCAAATCTTTGTACTCATCAAGATATTCTATATCCTCCATGTTAAAGTTTTTCGTGCCGTGCGCGTCGTCGTCTGCCGCCTCGCGGATGTACTATGAATTTAACCAATCTATTGCATTACTTCAAAAAAGAATGCGAACAAGTTAGTTGGGATTATATCAGGATAACATTATTCACTGTACAATCAGCATGCGCGTTAATTATTTCTTTTCCACAATAAAATCAAAAAAACCAAGCGAGAATGCTGCCGCTGTAAAACAGTGCTGCGAAATGTCATATTTTGGCAAGGCTTGACAGCTATAACAGGGGTGCGATACAGCCCAAGCGATTATTATACAATGAATAAATTATACAATGAATAAATAAATATTCACAAATTCTGCAGGCAATTTGAGGTATTTTTTTATTTAATTTGCGTGCATGATTATCCTAGTATGTGTCCTAGTATTTCATATTTAACAAATCAATATGAACGACAATTATCGATATGTATTGATATTTCGGTGCAGGGTACAGTTCCAGCAAATTTTGCGAATCAAAGGACAGGACACTGTAAAGTCAAGTACTCAGATCCGAAAATAGCGCTAGCAAAGAGAATCAGGGTTGATATTCGTATGAAAAAATGTTGAATGCAAAATGTGTCTGCTAGGGTCTGTTCGAAATCAGTACTCAGAACGCCAAACAAACATGCCGATCTTGCAGACATTGCATTTCTGCCATTTCTGATCCTTGGCAACTTTCGCAGTGGGCTGATTTGAAATGAGCGAGGAAGTTACAAAAATAATAGATAAATATCAAAAATCAGGGTAAACTGTTTCATGGGTAAATGAGTGATAAGTTATTTGATTATTCGAATAGAAATAAAATTTATCATAAGGTGTCATTTTAAATACGCTATAACAATAAATGGTCACCAATGCGACACGGATTTAATCGTTTAACATTCTCAATAAATATATAGTTATACTGTTTGAGCGCAAAATTTGAGTGCGATGGCAACAGAAAACATTGTAACCGTAGAGCATGGTCACACTGGTCCCAGAGTCTAGATAATTACAATTAGCTTTGTATGGATTTTAGATACAATCCAATAAAAAGGAGTACTTTAAAGTAGCTCAGACTTTCTGCGCCTAGCTAGTTAGTACTATTCAACCGAATTTCCAAAACGAGGAAAATTGAAAATTCTTGAAAATTGTACGCGTATTTCGGTATATTTCGGTATATTTCGGGCTGTCACTGTCACTTTTTCTGCGCGACGTCAGCACTTCTCCCGCACGTCAAATACAATATCACTTCTCCCCTCTCACTCACATTTTCCAGGTCAGCAAAATCGTTTTAGGTTTTTGGTTTGCTGCTGCTCAATCAAAAGTTAAACATTATAAAGAATGGTGAGTAAAAGCGACTGCAATGGGACGATTAGTGACTAATTCGGAAATCAATGCAGCCTGCTCCTGCTAGTTCAACGTCCGTTGGCAGCGGCTCACGCTCGCCCAGCAAATTGTCCGCGCCACGTAGCGCCGGAGCTGGAGGTGGCAGCACGCTGAAGCAACGCAAGACGACCAGCAGCACCACCGCAGCTCGAAGCCGTGCCCCTGGTGGAGCCGGTACAGGTGGTATGTGGCGTTTCTACACAGACGACTCCCCCGGCATCAAAGTGTAAGTTGTATGACCCCCAAACGATTTATTTAAAGATACGCCAGCTAATTATGATCTGGTTTCTCTCTCTTCTTGTGTTATAGTGGACCCGTTCCCGTCCTGGTTATGTCGCTGCTGTTCATTGCTTCCGTTTTCATGCTGCACATTTGGGGCAAATACAATCGTTCTTAAGCCATTCATAGCCAATAAAATACTTTCACCTCAACGAACGTGAGCACTGTCGACGTCATCATTTCTTTCATACCGAAACAGCAGCAGCAGCCAAAACATGAACAACATAATTATCTGCATTCCGCTTGTTGAGGCATTGGTGTGTTTTCCACATGAAATTAATATTATATTAAGCTAAGTTTCTTCCCCTTTTGTGCGTCGTTAAAAACATGACCGTAATATTTTCAAAATTTGCTAACCCTTCGTCCTGCAAATCTCGATCTCTCATGATGAGAGCTTCCGTAGTTTGCCGACTAAGAATTCCAATCCACAATTTATCGTGGTCGAGTGCGTTCGATATTCCGCGTCTAACCGTTGCAATTCAAAATTTGTAAGAATAAACAAGTGTTAAGAACAAATAAATTTTGTATTAAACATGAAGAAATGGTTCAATTCAGTGGGTCAGTTGCGTTGGTTAGACACTGAATCGACGTGTGGCCCAAAAATGTATGTTCCTTGAAGTATCTCCCACGCTGCTGGCACCGTCGCTCCCTATGATCCTGCCGACCACACAGGAGGCAGCCCGTCCGAGACCGTTTTCGTTGCGTCTTCCAGACGCCGCAATTCGTCTCAATGTGTCCGCGCTGGCCACACAGCCAGCACTGTTGCTTGGTCTGATAGAAGGAGCAGTCGTGTCCTTCCCGTTGGGTGCACCGCCGACAGTTGTGACAGTGGACATAGTTGGGCTTGACGCACATATCACATGCGTCGCAGTGCCTGTAGGTCTGGCCGTTCTTCGAGGTGCACTTTTGGCAGCGGTCGCAGTGGGGATTATCACTAGCCGTGTGATGGGAACACTTTGGGCAGTACTTGTAGCCCTCGTTCTGTTTCAGGTACAGTAGTTCCAGGGGCACGTTGGTGAACAGACGCACGGGCGAACCGCAGAACCGACTCTCCTTGCCAATATTCGTGTACCTCGAATGGTTTGAATAGTTTATCCGGTAGTCGCTCATTTCCATCTCTGGCATTTCCTGCCTGATGTGGTTGATGGAGAAGTAGGGAAATATCCAAAATATAGCCAGCGGGGTAACGGGCAGCTGGTTGATGCTATTGTGGCGTCCTCGGAGCGCGCGCAAGGTGTGGGCAATCAGTTCTGTTCGGCACCCAAACGGAGGATCGGTAACTATCAATAAACGGTCCGAGCTGGAAATTCAAAATTAGAATTTGGATACATATTCTTTTTAAAGAAACAACTCACAGAGAGCATTGCAAGAATTTTTCGAAAGGCCCACGCTTGTAGAAGAAGTGATTGTTGCACATGTTGTACAGGCAGAACTCCTCCGGGCCAAGGTAATAGGCGAAGCGCTCATCCAAATCCAGGAGGAAACTTTTGTAATTCGCTCGCAGACGAAAATGCAGTCGAGGAGCGCCCATGCATACAACCTTGCTGTTAAGAGGATATCATTAAGGTATATACATACATTTTAATCTCGCAACTACATTCCACTCACGTTATTCCCAGGTAACGGCACTGATCCGCTAAGAAGTCCAACGCCGCTCCATCAAAGAAATACTGAGCATTCACTTTGTCCTGCGACAGTGCCAGTATACTATTTGTTGGGTCGGAGTCAGATGGATTCAGAACGTGGCCGGACGTTTTGGGATAGTTTCTTCCAGGGTATAGGTCCTTCAGCCTATTTCCCTTCCACTCATCCGCGGCCATGTGAAAATTGCACAGTTTGGAGTCCCTGTGGGCCGAACAGGCATAGTATCCCTGCTCTGGCCGTTGCGACTGGCGGTAGAAAAGCACTGTGGGACCATGCTGACAGCTGGGGTGTGCCCCCGCCTCATCGTCTTCCTGCACTTGAAGCAACAGCTTTTCATTTATGTTTTCCTTTTCTGGCATTTCTCACTCCAACGTTCGATAAAGTAAACAAGGTCTAGCCGCTGTTTTCGATTAGTGGAACTGCCAACTTGTGGTAAAGGTGACAACATATCGACCTTTGTTTAAATTCTATTTTATAACGCAGTAATATTAGATGAGAATATTAATAGTAAATGAGCTCCACGCTTCCATTTTTCCTTTTTTCCTGCGAGGTGGGCGAATTAGGCTGTATGCCAGCGAGAGTTTTCCGACTGTCAACTTTCGAACAGCAACCAACATGTCCAAGCCAACTAACTATATTCCCAACTATATTTAAGCTTCTTTGTCCCAGTGAAAGTCGGGCGTTTTAGTCCGGTTTTGGACTACCTCGCTATCCTACAAAAGCGAGTCGAGTCCTGTGAGGCCAAGCAGCCCGCCTATACTCAATCGAAAATCGTGCGAATTGAGGAAAAGTTAGATACTTTGACAAGACATATGGCGGTACAGCAGGAGTTGGAAAAGATATTCCGAACCGCGGATACTCTATCCAAACTCGCATTAATGGACGAAAAGTTAGGGACTCTAGAAAGACAGATGGCGACCAAGCAGGAGTTGGAAAAGAGCTCCAAACAGTCGGAAGAAGCTCTATCTAAAATCGTCCAAATGGACGAAAATGTAGGGACTCTTAAAATTCAGACGGCGACACAGCAACAGTTAGAAAATACCCTTTCGATAATCGATCTAGTTAACGAAAAGTTAGAGGCTCTAAGAAATCAGACGGCGGCCCTGCAGGAGTTGGAAAAGAGTTCCCAGAGTAGACTTCAGAGATTGGAACTTTTCACAAAACTAGGTTCTAAATACTATTACATAGAAAACAAAATTAGTTTGAACTGGCACGATACATTGAAAAAATGCCGTGAGATGGGAGCGCATTTGGTTAGTCTGCAAAGCAAGGATGAGATGGAGGCACTCCGAGGGATACTGAAGAGGGGAAATGTTATTGGACACATCTAAATGATCTGGAAACAGGAGGAGAGTTTATTTCGACCACTACTGTCTCGAAGGGAACCTTCATTCACTGGAGTGAAGGCCAACCCAATAACTTAGAAAACCCTGAACATTGCATAGCTCTGGAAGACGAAAAGTCTTTCAGTTCTTTTGGAATGCACGACTACCCATGCGATACCAACAGTACATTAATCTGTGAGTCATCTCTTGATTAATTGTAACCCATATGACCATTTCGATTGTATTATTACAAGTAGAGTGTAACTCAATAAAAAGTGAAGAACATTTACCTCCTCTAAAACTTTTGTGTGGAAATTAATTATTTAGTTGGGCTGAAAATCCAGTTGCTACTGCAATACCGGGCTAATCCCGGAACAGGATATACATATCTAGACGTTGATATGCAATGACTGCACCATCAAGTGGCCCAAGCGACACGAGCAGAAGGCTGTTAAGCGTGGATCGCTTAGGGCGAGGACGACAGGAGCAATTCGTTTAGTTTGCAAGCCAATGAAAAATTTTACCTGCGTGGGTGTATCTGTGTGTGGGCGGCTTTTTTGTGTATGTGGTGGCATTTTAGTGTTTGTTTTGGGCTACCGCCTACGCAACTCCCAAAATAAATGCACTTAACTTAGTTTATAAGTAATTTAAGGGGGGTCGAAGCCTGGTCTGGTCTGGTCGAAGCCTTGGAACCGTAAAAGATTCTCGAAATTCCCCCTTTTGGCCGTAACACGTACAAATATATATGGAAAATGGTGGGAATTCCCTTTGATAAACGTTAAAATCTACATTGACTCACGCTTTTTGGCGGACTACTCGTACTGACATGATGTTGCAAATTTATTTGAATCAAGTGAATTGTCATATGGAAGGCTAGCAAATGGTCGTAACTGCTTTTTATTCGATTTACTCGATTGATTGTTATCTTATTGAACAAATTGTTACCCCTAGTAGTATGGGGAAGAGGCGACTTTACATTTTTGTAGGTGGAGAAGTGTGTGATTTTTTTCTATCTGCATTCAAAATCAAAACTTGTTTCCCTCTTAATTATACCGGCTGTTATATTGGGAGGTTGGAGGGTCGACAGCTAGACAGTTTACAGTCAGCCATAGGTAGGCCATCATGTCTCATCGATTATGCGCAGTGAGTAAGGCCAACTTAGTCCCCAAGATCCGCTTCGCGCTGACTCAAATCTTTTGCCTAGCTCTTCCTGGTTCTCCTGTTGCACATGGCGGCGTCGGCGCCTCCAACACTCGTGCCACAAATTCGCACTCCCAGCTTCCAGCTCGAGCCGCTCGATAACACATACTACCTCAGGTACCGCTAACTGATCGAAAATTGATCAAACGAATGATTTATCCATCCCATCCGGTTTTTCCCGGTTTCCATAGCATCCAGCTTCCAGATGGCACTATCCGTCAGGAGACTGTGATGGAGATTGCATCGGGGCAGCTGCAAGTCGAGGGCGTCATTAATCAGCCATTCCTAGAGCAGGGCACTTCGCTGGTGGTCACCTACCAGGCAGGTGCCAATGGTTACGTCGCCAAATATACTTATGGCAAGGGCCCACCCCCACCGCCGACCCAGCCACCGCAATTCCTCAGTCCCAATGCCTTGAAATCAACAGCTGGATAAAAATAGTTCTAGTTATAAATAAAAATCATCCAGAAACAGATTTGTCTATGGTTTTCCTAAATGAATCAACAAGTGTTGTCTTCTCAAAACAAAAAGACATTTATGACTGGCATCCAGTTCTGATCTCTGACTGTTTTATAGTATTAGTGGGCCAGGTTTGTTTGTTGTTCAGGTTTAGTTAGCGCGTTTAAGCCAGTTCTTATTCAAATATACATACATATGTTGTCGTAAGCTTGGCCTCAAACAGTTTGAAGCCACCAGCCACGGGCAAAGCATCATCAGCGTCATGTCTGCTACGCTGTTTAGCACGGTGAGCCATTCACACAGTCGCTTCCCACTCGAAGATCTCCCCTAATCGCTCATTTAGCTGCTGGTGATTCTAGTTTTTCTGAATGGGGCAATCAACTCCGACGATTTCCAACTCGAGCCGTAGCATAACAAATACACTCTGAGGTAGAAAATAAATTAAAAAACACCAGAGAATAAACTCAAGGGAATTCTATTCTGACAGGATTTATAATCCGAATCTGACGACACATGAGGAGACCGTGGAGGAGATGATAGTTTACACGACAGGCGAACTGGGTTGAAATATTCGGTAAAGCTGGGTATCCAGCACCGCGGAAACTAAAAATTACTGCCAAACTTCATATAAAAAAAACTGGGCCAGTAAAAAAACTGTGCTGTACTTCTTCTTACAACAATATGTGCCACTACCAACACAATCACTTCATCGTCAGAATTACTTTTCTTCCTTTTTTTAATTTTAGTTTAATTTTCAAAATTGGCGCTGTTTACAAAACACAGCTGATTCATGAAAGTGGAAAATTTATTTTTTAGGTTCTTGGTCACACTACATTAGTTGAGTTCCACACATCCGAAATAAAAAGCAGATTCCTTTCAGTAAAATTTCGCGGTGCTGGATACAGGCCTATGATGTAAATCCAAATTCTGAGTTGTTGAGTTACCTATCGATAAATGTGGTAACTCACTATAGTGTAAATAGGCTATTAAACAAAAAAGAAAAATTCCTAGAGTACATACATTTGTATATCTTAAAAGAAGTCTTGATTTTTGTTAAGAAACATTAGTTTTTTCTTTTATAGAGACTGAACAAGACGTTAAGACTAAACATCGATTTTTACACAATTTCTTAAAGGTTCTTAATGGGCCGTTTTATATATACATATGCGTAAATAAACTAATATATAAGCAAGCCCCTTCATGGAATATTTAAATTTAGACATTTTTTATTTAGAAAATCATAAACTAATTTATAAACAATACCCTTCAATGTGATTTTAACATCAGTCATTTTTTATATTTTAAACCTTATTTATAAAAAAAATCCTTCAATGGAATTTAAATATCAGAGATTAATTAATTCGAGATCAACATTAAACTTAGTCGGTGTTTGAAGACCAGAAGACATTGTAGTTCTTATTTAGGAATATAAGTTCTTGTATCATCATCTGTCTCAGCGTTCAAATTCCCATCTGTCGAATATACTATTTCAAAATATATTTAAAGATAATTTTTCATCACGTACTTAAATATGCAATATTGTTCATTTGGAATACGGATGGGTTGATACATGTACATATATAAATTGCATTAAAAAACAAATAAAACCATGCAATTATAAACATGTGGTTACACACATACACGCATTTGTTTTTATTTCAGGGTTTTTAGCCAATACTTTATTGGAAAACTCTTAAAAACATTTTTTTGTTAATTTCAAATTAATACTTATGTTTTAAATGTTTATCCATAGCTTAATTTCAAAATTTGTTCACTTTTTTTCCACCAATCATGTTCTCTTGTGTATAGGTATCTTTTTGAATTTTTTCACTTTGTTTTTCTCTAAACAATCTAAAAGAAAAAGTCACTAAATTTAACCAATCTTCTAGACAATTGAGGGTCCTAGTTAGCTAGTTATATTAAACAGAATATCAAAATCGAGGAATATGTTATATTTTTGGTATATTGCGATATATTTTGAGGTCAGACCGTATATTTTATTGGGACAATTTCCCTTACATTCCATGCTCACTTACGTATTTTACCGTTGGCAACATTTTTTTGTATGGGCCAGCAACATGTGTCGCGAAATGAGCGACATTGTCCCGCAACATTTGCGCGGAATTAGCAACATTTTCATACCCCTTAGGACCTGGATATTATAGAATTTAGGAAAAGTTTGTCATACCAGGCACCAATTATTGCAGAAAATAGTCAGTCTCTATCTCAGAAAATAGTATGGTTTTTGGTCTATTTATAAAGACTAAAAATGGGTGTCGGGATAGATATGTTAATAATAATAAATTCATCAAATGAATTATTGGGTCAAAAATTGTAAATATGTGCCAAATACAATATTAATTACATTTTAGAGCAGCTGGGAAAAATAATTTTAACTTTAAATAAATGAAAAAGGGTATAAATATGTCCATACCAACGGTTAAGTTTCCAAATGACGTGACATTACATGCTCACTTACGTTTTCTTACGTCGCATATCATGCTCACTTAAGCTTTATAAACGTTATTTTATAAACAATCCAACCAAACGGAGTCCTTAAAATTAACCATTTTATCTATTCTATAAAATTATGTGTTCAGGTCTGAGGGTCCTAGTTGGCTAGTAATATAAAACAGAACTTCAAAATCGAGAAATATGAGTTTCGTCGGTATTTTTACGGTATATTTTTAAAATGAGATCGTTCTTTTCGGTATATTTCTGATGGTCGGACGGTATATCTTACCGCGGTCACACTGACATATAATCAATCCAATATCAACCTATTATTTTCTTTCCAATTTTTTATTGCGCCGGTTGGGACGTGTTGCTGCGAGAAGGAAGAGAAAATGATGTCGGCAAAGTATAGTGGTGAAAGTTATTTGTTTCACAAGATCAAAAAAAGTTAAAAGAGCAAAAGGATTGCAGCAGATTTCGTGGATTGAAAATAGGTATGTGTGGAAATCTGC
The DNA here is from genome assembly GCA_008121215.1 of Drosophila athabasca. Lineage (NCBI taxonomy): Eukaryota > Metazoa > Arthropoda > Insecta > Diptera > Drosophilidae > Drosophila > Drosophila athabasca. The sequence goes on along the minus strand of VMQQ01000019.1, from coordinate 1,158,027 downwards.
GTTTTTTCAGTGCAGGAATTTTTTGATGAATGTTCTATTTCCGAAGAGTCGAGTGCCAGGTCTTCGGGCCTGGCATTCTTTTCCTGTGGAAAGAATAAGAACGGCCAACTGATAGATCAATTCATCTAAATAAATGCGCTAAATGTCCGAATGGCAATTAAACGAATGTGAATTTTCTTACGTTTCTAGATATGAGGCCTTCTAAGGCCGCCTCAACACGTGGTCAGGTACCCGGCATTGCTATGATAGGTAGGTACCCCCTGGTGTGTATGATTTTAATAGGTTTATCTGATGATAAGTTCAATCTGAACAAAGTGCTGTTGATTCTCAACTTAAAATTAAACCAAAAGGATTCTGAAAAACGATTTTATAGAGAAATAGAGTAGAAATTGTACTTTTAATGTCGGTTCTAACCTAAATATTATCCATTTTAGGGCAGTGCTTCAACATAGCTGGGCGATCTGAAAATATGTGATGCAGAGGTAAGTTTCTGCTTTTGTCATTTAATGTTTGGGTCTGCAAAGTGATGATAAGTTCAATCTGAACAAAGTGCTGTTGATCCACAACTTAAAATTAAACCAAAAGGATTCTGAAAAAATGTTATAAAGAAATGTACTGAAAAGCCCGCAGGAACGAGAAATTAATGCATTTTTTCTTTCATTTTCAGCCGCACATGCCAGCAAGCCGCCATTTTAGAGGCACATTCGATCTGGAAAACGTGACCAAGGTGCGTTCCCTTATTTATTGTCAATATTCATTGCATGATGATAAGTTCAATCTGAACAAAGTGCTGTTGATTCACAACTTCAAATTAAACCAAAAGGATTCTGATAATTATAACTATACTTCTGTCTGATTTGATGCAAAACCGAAAACGGATAATAACCTAGAATATTTCTGTATTTGTTTTAGATGCATTTCTTGGGTAGCCGTGCTTCGATCGTATTCCATTTGTCAGATGTGCTTTTTGGGTAAGTTTGATATTTTATAGAAGAAAATGTATAGTTTATGTGATGATAGTAATTACCGTATGAATTTATTGATTTAAAACCCCATGGCTGCAATTATTGCAACTGAATTCTTTGAAATAAACTTCAACTGTTTATATATTTTAGTGATATTTTATTAAATGGAATATAAATTTTTATTTCTAGTGACCATCGTCCATGGAGTTGCAACTACGGAGGAACCCCAATTCATACCATAAATATAAGGTAAACAGCATTAATACATACACGTATTTTAGGCATTTTGACTACTATGATGAAAGTAATTACCGTATGATGTTTTTGATTAAAACTCCATGGCTGCAATTATTGCAACTGATTTTCCTTGAAATTCATCTTATTATTTACCATTCTATTAGTATTTTTGTTCTAATGGTTCGTATTTTAATTTGCAGTGGATCCCCGTTGGAAGACGTCTGAACTACCAACTGGTCTATCGGAAAGATAGATTGAAGATAAGGATCATGGAGCTAGGTAAGATATATGTACATGCGTCATTCGGCAAAACTTTTTTAAAATATTTATATGATGAATACCTTTTATCTATTAACTTTCGTTCTACTGAGTAGAAAATGCGGAGAAATTTAGCTGAATTAACTAGACCATCATATTGAGTCCCAGTTTATATATGCGTGTGATGTTTACAGCAATTTTCATTTCTTCTTTACAGCGCTGCCTTTATTCGAAATACCCTGAATACTTCAATGTGGTGCAATGCTTGTGCTGGTAGGTTATCAATCTTTTTTTGTACCTTAAACTCTTTAAATGATGACACCTTATAGTATAGTTCATTAGAATCCTACATGTTACAACGTTTTCGAAACTGATATTGCTTTCAAATCAGCTTCTGACGTTCCGCTATAGCTAATCTTATTAATTGGTTAATTCATTTTCTTGCAGCTCCGATTATTTGCTCTATACCAGCAGACCATATGCAGCATACTCTATAAGGTACAGTTTTGGAAATGAAATTGAGATTGTTTTTTGTGAAGCGTTTTATTTTGATGAATATCCTAACTCAGGATTCCCTCTTCTGAGTAGAACCCTAAACAACCATGCTGTCCACTTTTCCCTGTCTGAACATAAAACGCCTAATAATTGCAGTTATTTGCATGTTGCACTTTTAAGATTTTGTTTAATCAATCATTTTACATTTGCAGATTTAACACCATTGGCTTGGCGTCCATTTAAACTGGAAAACCGTGGAACTTTAAGGTAAATAAAACCTTTTAGGTTGATTCTTAATTAAAAAAAACAATTTTTTGATGAATATCCTAACTCAGGATTCCCTCTTCTGAGTAGAACCCTAAACAACCGTGCTGTTAACATTTCCCTGTCTGAACATAAAGTCAATACGAATATGGTCGTGTCTTTGATATCTGGTATTAAACCCGAACTATTTATTTTCTTTGCAGTTACCTTTGGCTCAGATCACATAGCTAGCAGGGAAAACTGAAACGGATCTTTGCACGATCCGTCATAACTACTGAGGTAAATAAGGCTCTTATCTTATGGAATTCTGGTTGATCTTTTGAAATGATGAAGAAGCCCTTAGTGGTTTTTCTTCTTAGAATCTCAAACATCATGCTGATTTTGTCTTCTTTCCCCAACTGATTAATCATTTCCATAGAGGGCTTGAATAAGTTTGGTCAAAACAAAGTTCTAATTACGCTATGTCTCTATTTCTTCCAGGTTGTTTTGTTCCAGAGTAAAATGCATAAAATAAAAGTTAATTGAAAATCAAACATAATAATTTACTATTTATTGTGGAGTATTGCGGGGCAAACAAATCTTGGCTGTTAAGATTTGAGGCTGTATTGTTGGCACAGGTTTTCTTCGGGCGCTGATTGCATCTTCCACGGGGGAAGAATTAGTTAATTATTCAAAGATATTCATCCTGTGGGACATAGTCCATATGGACAATATTCTCGCGAAGAAGTGCCTGAATACGCAGAATGTCCTCAAGGAAATGTACGAGCACAAATATTATAAAAATATTTATAAAAACCAAATTGCGGAAATCACGGGAAGCACTTCGACTTCAACAATGTTGGAGCACGAAGTAACCATCTATCTATTTATTTTAGCCACCCCGCGACTCATTCACTTAGTTTGAATAAGGTGAATAGCTCTGACTTTGAGCACCGCGGGGTGGTGATACAATCAAATGTGGCCGAAATGTTTATTAGTTTATTAATTTTACACATATACGATTTTTTGCCCGAATTCTGGGAGTATTAATTGTAGTATACATATAATTAGGGTTTTTTAAATAGTTTTTATTGTATTATTTATGGTTTTTTTAATTTACAGGTTTTCTATATAAAGCATTAATTAATAAGCACGTTATTGATGCTATAATGACGTTATTAATGAAATAATGTAGATAACGATTAAATAATGTAGTTATCGATGTAGAGCAATTTAAATTTCAGTTTCATGCTTATCAGCTTTTGCGAGGTGACAAAGGATAATCGATTTGTCCCCTCGCAAAAGCTCATAAGTATACCACTGAAATTTTAATTGCACTGCTTGCAATTGCGCGAGATTTTAAAATAATTACATTTCAATGGAAATACATTTTATTGAAATTTTCCGATTATAGAGGAGAGGATTCAGAAGCTAAAAGGTTACTCGGAACACTCAACCTATCGCACACACACACACGCGAACTCACTTTTCTCTGGGTAGTCGGCCTTCTTTGCATTTTTAAAGCACCGCGCTGGCAAGCATCAATTTATCATGCCGTTGTGTTGGCCATATAAGCGGAAGTTGTACAACCCAGCACTACATGCCCTGCCAGCCGTATGAGCAGCAACAATACCATCACATCCAGGGCGCAGGCTGCCGCAGCGGGGCAGGGCAGGGCAGGGCACGAGATGGAGAAGGAACTCGAAGAAACAGCCCCACTTTCGGGAGGGTGTCACATCTATTTTCAACATTGTGCACACATTTCATTCATTGAGTGCATGTCGGGCTCGAGACCAGAACGAGCATATTTACAACCATATATGTACATATGTACATACGTATGTATGTATGTTGTGAGAGACAGAGTGCAAGAGGCACTTATGCGCTTTTATGAGATTTTATGGGACATTTTCAACAGCAGTTAGTTGTTGTTTTTTTATTAAGTTGATAATTATCTTGTGGTTGGGTGTGTGCAAGCAATCAAAACGCAATGAATTCAATTGAAAATTTTCCATTTCTCCTTCAATCTCGAGTTGTTTACAGCTTCAGTTCCAGTCCTTCAGTGCGGGGCGGTGCGGCAGGGGCAGCAATTCGGCAGTCGTCGAACTTTTTGCACTCGATATGTGACGACAAGAACATCGCTGCGCTTTTCACTCCCCTACCCTCCCCTCCCCGCCTCTGCCCCGTCCCGAAACTGATAAAGATAAGGCCAAGGAGTCTGTCGCCGTCTTGAGTTTCTGGTTCGAGTGTGTCCTAGGGGAAACTTTGTCGTCCTGCCCGGCGGTTTTTGCGGCCAACAGGACAGAGGACGACCAGAACGAGAGGAGTTGGCTTCTATTTTTGTGACAATTTATTTTCTGTGCGCTGGCTGGCATTTGCTTTTCAACAAATCGAAAAACTATTAAATTGGGCTGAAAGCCAGAAACTAAACGCAAAAGAAGATAAAGACAGATAGAAAGAGGGAGAGAAAAAAGTATACATATATAAAAGAAATAATGAAAAAAAACTCATGTTTAACAAACTATTGAAATCTGTATACTCTTTTTTATAGGAAATGTAACAAAAAGCCAACATTGAGGCTAAGCTTCTAAAATGGATTCCATTCCAGAGATTTCGCCGGCTGACAGTCGCGTGATTTTTGGCTGCAACTTTTCACCTCACCTCAGAAATTGTCCGGAATAGAACGGAACGGAACGGAGAGGAGAGGAGTGGAGTGCACTGGCTGCCACGACATCAAGTTAATAGGATGTGCAGTGTGCGGTCAGGGCCAGCAGGAGAGAGGAGGGGGGGGAGGGGAGGGAGCCGAGCCGTGTGACAAGTGTGGCCAAGGCAACGGAAGCCTGCAACACCTGCCACAGCGATTACGATCTAAGCAAACGCTTCGGACGCACACAGAAAGAGAAAGAGAAACATGCAATGCTTAGGAGAGGGCGAGATGGCTAGAGCTTGGGGGCATTCAACAATTTTCGAGACGAGCAAACAGACGTTAACACATGGGCGCATTTATCTGTAGATCTATGAATATATAGAACTTGGCACCTCTTTGAATCCGAATCCACTGCAAAGTGGGCTGAAGGCTGAAGGCTGGAGGGGTGGCAAAAACACTTTTCGACTGACACTAAACTAATTAAAAGTTTGCCTGGCTCCCAGCCCATATGGGCCACATGGACGCCGGTTATTATTGGCTTGCGGATTGTGCATTGAAATCACGTAAATGTCGGAGGCGCAATTTAATCAGCACAACATCAGAGAGTGCGGCTGCTAAGCTGGAATTAAATTTAGCAACATAACCAAATCAAAAAAAAGGTTGGTCACAGCATCAGCACGGACCCGGACCCGGACCCGTACAACAACAACAACGACACCGTTGTCAACGGCCCAGTGCGACCAGAAACGAACACAAAATTTGCACACAAACTACGTGACTTCAATGCCTCAGTGCGGCTCGGCTGAAAGCTGAAAAAAAAGAGAAGAAAGGTGTGTCTGTCTGTCTGTCTGTGTGTCCATGTGGTTAGCCTTCAATGGCTTTTTTCGGGTCCCGTGCACAACACAACTTTTAATCCCTTGCACTTTTGTCAATGTCGGGACCGAGATAGAGTCAGATTTAGATTCTGTCCAATGGCAAACAATACAAAAAAAGGAAAACAAAGAATGAATCTGTGGCACCTAACGAATGCGAAACACCCTTTGATCTGTTCTCAAGCTCTCGTCCTTGTGGTGTGTGTGTGTGTGTGTGTGTGCGCCATTCCGTGGCCGATGCTAAGGCCCTCCAGTGGCCAGATCCGATTATCATTGAAAGCAGCTCAGACCACGACAATTGTTTATTTTTCCAAATTTTCGTTTTCCAATATAAGCGGAATTAACTTTTCATTTCTCTCTGCTGGGATACGTAGAAATTGGAGAAAACCCGATGCTGTAGCGAGTATTTTGAGCACAGTTATTACACATTTTCAATACCAATCTACACATGTCCATATGTCTTTATTTAAGACCGAACCACCTGACAAATCCACTGGCACTACCCTTACAGCACGTACAGCATAGGGTTAAAAAAAGGGTAAAACTATTGGCGAATTGCACTCTGTTTTGGGAAATAGTTTTTCACCACAATGACATTTCAGTTTTCCCTGTGCGGTTAGTGGCAGGGGCAGGGGCAGGGGCAGGGTACGCCACGGGAAGATGGCCAATAAAATTAATTGATTTTGGGGTTTCTTTTTTACTGCTGCTTGCTGCAGAGTCTGATTTCCGCTTCTGTGACAGTTTGACCGCATTTGATTGACACTCTACGGTTTAGGGTTTACGGGGTCTGCTCCGAAAGCAGGGATACGGCCTGCTATCGAGTAACCAGGTCGAATCTTAATTAGATTAGCAGTTCTAGATAATGATTTGGATTTGATTGAGAGGCTGGCATACAGGGAGGAATATATATGCCATCTTAAGCAGGGGATATTATCAGATCTTCTACCTCTTCCCCTTTCATTCATCATCCCTTAACCCCCAGCTGAACTTACAATAAATATTTATGCTAGGTAAATACACAACGTTTAATTGGATGAAATATGAAAATGAATTACAGAATTGTTCACGTTTTGCTTCCATTGATTCTTATCCTTCGAATGCCTTGATCGGGGGCGGCGGGGCGGGGGGTAATGTCGTTGGGGGAAAACGAACAATTGTAAACGTAAACGTAAACGCTTTCAACGGTTTTCCCTGGGCTGTGCATCTGGCATTGATTTCCATTTTTATTAACAACCATTTAAGTGCAATGAAGTGAAATGCGAGAATACTACCAGTAAATATATACATATATATAAATATATATGTATGTAAATATATATATGTAAATATCTCCAGTGTATTTTCCTTTTTTTCGTTTGGGTTTTCATTTTTATGGCGTGGCATAGTGTAGATGGCATTTCATGGCTGATTTAATCCGGTCTCCCTTTCAGTGACTGCTGCTCTGCGGTTCTGGCTGTGACTACCCCAGTGACTGCTCTTGTGACTGCTCTTGTGACTAGCCCTGCGACTGCTCCTGTGACTGCTCTTGTGACTGCTCTTGTGACTGCTCTTGTGACTGCTCCTGTTCCTGCTCCTGCCTCTGTTATTGCTGTTGTTATTCATTCATTTTTGATTCATTCGTTCACTCGTTCTTTGGTAGGTAAGCGAGGTATTTGTGCCTGGCAAGGGCATACCCTTGGGGGTGTCGATATAGTCGTTACAGCTAAGGTACTGTTACCTAGTCGTGCAAAGTCCGAATATACCGCCTATACCATTCCTACTTCAATTTTTTCATATGTCAGGGGCGTAAATGAAAACGCAAACGGGGCGTATGATTAATGTGGTTTACATATGAAAGCGACTCCTGCTGTCCTCTACCCAGCCCTGCACTCTGTCTTTGTCTGTTTCTGCTTCTGTTTCTGTCTCCTTTCTGCCTCTGCTGGTGGCTGCTGTTGTTGTCGTTGTTGCTGTTGTTGTTGCTGTTGCTGCTGGCAGTGCTTATTCAATAATTTATTGCTGGCATCCTCAGCCACTTACAATGTCAGAAAAATATGCGCGAAATATGCATAAAAGTATTACATGCAGGCGTTTGTCAGATGGGCGTGTCCCGCACCCACCACCTCCTCCCTCAGCGCACTCCTCCACCAGCGGAAAGTGAAAGCTTACGCTTTAATAAATCACGAAACGTGGGATTATCAATTAATTGGCTTCTAACAATTTTACAATCCAATCAGTGCTGATAAGAGATACAAAATGAAATTACGAATGGCAGCGGGTAAAGGGAAAAGGGGAAACGGGTGCGACGCATTGAGTGGAAATGGATTGTTCGAAGTGAGCTCTGTGGTAAATTGTATTCCGATTTTAATTGGTACTCAGGGTAGAAAGCAATTAGGAGAAATCACATAACCCCACGTAAGCTTGGCAGCGGCAGCTTCCGATGTAACTTATTCGACTTATTCTAAGCTATATATTGAATATACTAAATATCCATGGATATATGTACGTAGATTGGGTATAGAAATATTCCCCATTTACAACAAGAAATGCACAACAGGTACTATCAGCCTGTGGCCTTTGGTCTGGCAGAAGGTGGATCGCCATGGTGCAGAGAGATAGAGAGAGAGAGATACTAATTCCAGAGCTTATGTATAATTACCTATGAAATTTATTGTGCAACTTACATGAATGCTAAGTTAATCGAGTATTAAAGTAAAGCCGCGGCCCTTGCCGCGTATTTTGATCCCATTTCTGTTTTGATGTTCTTATCATTTAAGCAAACCAGACAGGAAGCTGGTATATAGCTTCACATGCATGTGCATGCCAATGGACCAGTGGTCGCTATCTGCTTCGACGTCAACCCTTTCTCGCAGTGTAGCTCCATAAATATATGTACACTTCATTATCATTAATAATGCCATTTGAGCGACTTGACTGCTGCTTGAACTTGAACCACAGGGCGATAAATCTTCAGTCTTCCGATTCGAGACTCTAGACTCGCCGCCAGCTCAGCGACAGTTCAGAATGAGCGTCCAGAAGATTGGGATCGTGGGCAGCGGCCTCATCGGCAGAGCCTGGGCCATGCTCTTCGCGGCAGCGGGCTACCGCGTACAGCTGTACGACATTCTGGAGAGTCAGCTGGTCACGGCCCAGCAGGAACTGCACAAGGAGCTGCACAGTCTGGAGGAGAAGGGCTCGCTGCGTGGCCAACTGAAGGCGTTGGAGCAGCTGGCGCTGATCGGGTTCACCCAGCGGCTGGAGGAGCTCGTCGTGGATGCCGTGTACATTCAGGAGTGCGTTCCTGAGCAGCTGGAGCTGAAGAGGTCACTGTATGCGCAGCTGGATGGCCTCCTGGGGGACGATACGGTGGTCGCCAGCTCAACGAGCACCTTCATGCCTTCGCTGTACAGCGAGGGACTGGCCAGGCGACAGCAGATGCTGGTGGCCCATCCCCTCAATCCGCCCTACTTCATACCCCTGGTGGAGATTGTGCCCGCGCCCTGGACCACCGCCGACACCGTGGAGCGCACCTACCAACTGATGCTCAGCCTGGGCCAGCGGCCCGTGAAGCTGAAGCGGGAGATTGAAGGCTTCGCCACCAATCGCATCCAGTATGCGATACTGAACGAGGTCTGGCGCCTGGTCGGATCGGGGATACTCAGCGTCGCGGATGTGGACCGGGTGCTGAGTCAGGGACTAGGATTGCGCTACGCGCTGCTTGGCTCTCTGGAGACGGCCCACCTGAATGCACCCGGCGGGGTGGCCGACTACTTCAAGCGGTTCGGTGGCGAGATCTCCGCCGTGAGTGCCACCTACGGGCCAACGCCGAACACCCAAGCGGAGCGCGGAACGCTGGAGGAGATTGCCAGGCAGTGCGAGGAGCTGGTGCCGCTCTCGGAGCTCGACCAGAGGCGGGCCACGCGAGACGCCTTCCTCGTCCATTTGGCCAGGTTGAAGAAGCAATTCGAATAGGAAACTAATTGCTACGCTTTTTTCGTTGATTAAAATATCCAGTAACAAATCAAATCGAGAGGAAAGGCTTTTCTCACTCTCCTTTCCGTTTTCGTTTCCGTTTTCCTTCCCATCCTTCCCATCCTCCGTTGCCTCCACACTCTCTGATGCTTCTCCGTTTTCGCCGTGCATTAATGAAATTAATTTTTGCGGCAACCGGAAACGCTTTTCCAGGCGAACCATTCAAGTACAACGTGTCACATTTCCGCTCTGGCATTAAGTTCGGTTTCCAGGCCCCCCTCCTGCTTGCCTCCTGCCTTTCTCGCTTCTCCACTTTCGGCACTTGCCTTGATGAATGCTGACGGCTTTAACTCATTTTTCATTTCGGGGCAGTTTCCATTGCCGATTTTCCTCAACCTTTGCCAGCGCTGAAAATGCTGCCTGAGTGAGAGCGGGAAAGGGAATTTATAGTGGAAATTTGAATGGCTCTAATGGCTCTTCTACGTCTAAAATTAAAAGGGATTACTAGTACGATGGATTGCTTTAAGACTCATATTTATTATTCATCATTAGAGGATACGGCAGTTAACGGATTTATAGCCGATTTACATACTTGAATTTCAGTTGAGATAATCCGAATTTTCTGGCCATGTTTCCCGCGAAATTTGCTCTGCTTATAATTTTAAATGGCAAGTATTTAAAATGTCTCGTCCCATGGCCATATAACAATTAAAGCCGCAACATTTGCACCAGCGAAGGGGGGAGGGGGTGCGGAGAGCGGGGTTGTGTGGCCCCCCGGGGCGTCTCGTCTGCGGCCCTGAAATCGTGATGGCGCGATGGCGTTGGCGGTGGGCTTAAAACTGCAATGTCATTGTTACGGGACAGCGGGCGTGCAACAAAAAGCATGTGGCTAGTAATTCATTACCCAGACCAGGACCAGGAGCAGGACCATGAGGGAGGGGGCAGCATCAGCCAGGACTATTGCACATGGCGCTCTGTCGCTGTCGGCCAGCGCCATTTAATGGACAAACAAAAGGCGTTGACAAAAAAATATCAGAGAGAACATAGTAAAAACGATAATAGGGGCAAACACTTGCAACTATACGATACCCCGCTGGTAGGGGAACTACTATATGTACCTCTAAATATACTACTATATATGCTTCTACATATACTACTATTTACTACTATATATTATATAATACTATTTACTACTATATTCAAATGCTTCAACTTGAAAGGCTAGTGGATTACATTTTAATTTTAATATATGATTGTGGCACCACGGCGCATCTATGATCTATTCCCCAGTTTGCCACAGATAGGTGGATCATTGGAGTACCTTTCGAAGATATTTTCTTTAAAATGTTCTCTAAAATCCACCCAAAGGTAATCCTTCTGGTGATTGTTAAGGCCATTCAATCGGTGGAACTTTTTTGTCCCAACATCAGCATTTAGGAGTGTTTCGGGGGATTATTATTCTGCGGGAACACTCGTATAACTAATACTATATTCCTTATATTGAGTTGGGAAATCCTCGCTTCAACAAATAGAGTATGCCCCTTGGACACTACGAAGTACAGCGTATAAAGCGAGCCTGCCGCAAAGTGTAAAAAAAGAGTGTGGCCTCCCGAGTTATGAAGTATTTGCAAAAGTGCAGATGGGGGCACACTGGTTGGAAGGAGATGGAAATGGAGAGGATGGACGGACGGGTAGGGGTAGGGGTAGGGGTAGGGATAGGGGAATGCTAAAAGTTAAAACAACGAACCATAATTAATGGAATGACAACAGAAAGCAGGCAACAATTTCAATGTCCCCTCCAGTTTTTGGTTTTTTTTGTGGCCTTTTTTCTTTCCTTTTGTTTTGTTTGAGCCAGACGTTAGGACCCGGTCCTGTGGCTAGGTGGGAATGTTTATTGAACTCTTCAGAGAGAGACAGAGATAGAGAGAGAGAAAGAGAGAGAGAGAGAGAGACAGACACTGAAAGATTACAGAGACAGAGAAACAGAACTAAAATGGATGGGTAAAAAGAGGAAGGAAGCCATGTGCATTGCATTGGCTGGGGGGTTGGCTGGCTGGGGGGTTGACAGGCTAGGGGGTTGGCTGGCGGGGGGGTTGGCTGACTGGCTGGCTGGGAAATGCATTGTTTCACGCCCAATTTCATTTGGATATTTTTAATGGTCGTATGGGGAGGCGCAGACAGACAGACAGACAGGGTCCTGGCGGAGGGTGCATGGTTGTAGGTGGTGCATGTAATTAACGTCCAGTAATCAAAGTAATTAGTGAAATAAATTCAAGAGGCTCCCAGAGGGGAGGGGGTGTGGGGGGTGTTCTTTTTGTCTCTTTGTTCAGCTCAGGATCAATGGGGTAACCAAATACATCTGGGAATCTGGAAGGGATGATCAGTAGAGGTCTCTGCCAGGATTCCAAGATTCTAACGTTTGACAGGATTAATTGAACGAATGAATCACAATCGAAGCCACTAATTAAACAAAAGAAACACGAAAATAGAACTCGATGCCTTTGCCGTCATTCATTAATTATCCTCACCTTCGGTGTGTGTATGTACAATCCCCCCCACACCCCCCTGGCAAACCAGGAGATAACGAATATAGAGGAAAAACAATTTTTCATCGGGTCTGTCATTTGTTCGTGTTCTGTGAGTTGTTAACAATCGATATGATGGTGTAGATGTGGGGGTCCTGTAACACAACAAATGAGGCCAGTGTTTTATGGCCAGTGGGGGGGAGGGGCACGCACCTCCCCCCGCTGACAGATAGTCTAGCACCCACAATAAATCATTCCATAAAACATTTACGCCTCGCAGCGTACAAAAGTTGATTCGAACCGACGGACCCGATCCGATCCAAAACCGATCCGAAACCGACCCAACCGATTCGATTCGATTTGATTCATTGAGAGAGAGAGAGGAGAGAGGAAGAGGAAGCTGAGACGATGATAAATAAATAAATAAGCAGAGACTTTGAATGAAGATGTCAAAGATTAGGACTAGACAAAGGTATGTGGCATGACCCCCGACCCCCACATCATCGCATCACTCTACCATTTATCAAGAGGGGGACAATCGATTGGGATTCATTTAATTTGACCATTTGAAATCAGAGCAAAGGCCAGCAAATGGCAGCAAACAACAGCAAGCCAGAGCAAACAATGGACCCCAGTGACTCCTGGCCCTCAGTGGGGGATTCCCACTCCTATTTGGGCTCCATCTATCGCTCTCTGTCCCGCTGACATTTATCTTGATCGACCCCAGTGGCACTTTTTGCACCGCAGCACCAAATTCAATTTGCTTTATGGATGCCACACAATGGACACACAATAAATACATCAAACAAGAGCAATCGCAATAGCTCTCTGGGCTCAAGGCCACCGAAATGGAGATGCCCTAACCCCAGACATCTTCCCTGAGCGACTAGGGCATTCCATTACTCCTGCGGAGGTAGAGAGAGCATCTGGAAAATGGTGGCCATGTGTCCGACTCTAAAGAACATTTCCTTGGGCCAACATTGTCCTTTCGGCCAACATTCTTCGCTGGCGTTATTTGTCTGTGTGGCATTGTTGTGGTTGGCCAATAAATCAATGCCTTTTGCGATAATTTATGTTCTACATTGGAATTTTCATTTATCTGTCGAACATATTAAATCTTAACTCGGACTCTATTATGACAAATTTGTGTGTGACCCCAGACTTCGGGTTGCATTATTAAAGTGCTTTAAAGCCTGCCACAGCCTGGGGTTGCAAGTGGACTGGAATGTGGCTCCCTGCAACAACCCGGCCTGTCCAACTCCTAGTCGAAGTCGTAGTCTCCCCCTCTTCCCTCTTTCCTTTGAGTGCGGCACGTCAGCGTTTTTGTTACTCCTCTTTTGGTGTCTGGTCCGTGGGTCAAAACCGCAGACATTTTATAGGAGGAGGAGGAGGAGGGGCAAATTGTTTGGCCAGCACAAAGTTTATTTAATTTCTCACAGAATGGAGATCTACGTGCAACCTTTTTTTTTCTACTTTTTTGACTTTGTTGATTAAAACAAATTGCGCTCAGACCCTTAGACGGACACCAGGAGGGACGGGGGGAGGGGGGGGTGAGACTAAGGGAAGCTCCGACTAAGAAGGGGCAGAAAATGCTAGCATTCCTGAAGGTTTTCCGAAAGGTTTCTTGGCCACGTTGCATGCCACTCTGCACTCGGGCATACATGTGCCACAGAGAAGCGCATTTCAATGGCCGTAAAGCAGAAATAATTCCATTAAGTTTTTCACTATTTCATTTGTACTTTCTTGCTTGTACACAACTGTACTAGCTCTTGTGACAGAGAGCTGCAGCGAGAGAGGGAGAGAGAGAGGGGGAGAGCGAGAGAGAGAGCCTTATCTAATTAGTCTCTGAGTTTATTTGAGTTGATTTTCGCAATCAGATTTCGTATTTGCTTTTCCATGGCTGCTTTTCGCCTGCTGCCAACAAAGTCAAATTCGCTGGCAATTGTCATAACTCTAATGCAATTAACCCTTGCCCTTGCCCTCGCCCTCACCCCTGTCCCTGGCACTCGTCCCAGCTCCGATGCGCAACTTTATCGGATATAAAAGATGTAAAGGATAGCAGGAGCAGAGAGCTGAGAGACGGGGCAGGGGAAGCCGAGTAAATACAGCCATGGAGTAAACCTAAATATTTAATTAGGATTATAACGAAGCGGGCTTATCGCCGCTGACGACGACGAGGACGACGACGGCCGACATCAGAAAGTGATGAGGGGGGAGGAGGAGACACCGACGAATGTCAAAGAGTGTGTCCTGCGGGCCAGTGAACGCGTGTGGCGCGTGTGTGTGTGTGTGGGTGTGTGGGTGTGTGGGGTGCGTGTCTGGCGTTTCACTTTTCGTTGACTTAATTTAATTAATTTCCTAGCCCAAAGGGTCCATCCTGTCTGTCTGTCTGTCTATCTATCCGTCTCCAGCTTCCTCTTCCTTTCAGCCTCAACTTTTTTTAAAGTCCCTTTTTTATATTGCGTATACGCCACGTTGCAGGCAAGCAATCCGATCCCTGCTTGATATGTGTGTGTACATAGTGTGCCTATCGACAGGCGATATGATATGTGTGTGTGTGGAGGACGAGGACGAGGACATTGCTCTGCTTGTGGATGTGTGCAATATGCTGTAAATAATGAAAATCCAATTTTTGTTGCTTCTTTATACGCTTACCTCTGGACTCTGTGTGCGCTCTCTGGAGGCATAATGTGTTCATCATCATTGTGACGGAAAGATGACTATGTTGGGGGAGTGAAGGGTAGCGAATACACACACCCCCTGCCCCCTGATGACTCCCCTAGTGAATGCTCTTTTGGGGCCCGGGTAGGATGACTTCTGCAAAGGGTATTTCGCATTCTTTCACTGAAAGAAACGCCAATTTGTTTTGCCTTCCTGATTGCATTACCCTTCCAACTTTCCAGCATTCTCTTTGCTCTTTTCTTTTCGCTTTCCTTTTTTCCACTGATGTACCTTTGCGATTTCATTTCGTTTCCCTGCAAGTGGATGTAATCAAGTAATGAAACTGCCGTCCAAGAAAAACTCCCTCAGATTGGGCAGACTTTTGGGTAATGGTCTGGCAGCCACATGTTGACGAAAAAAAAGCAAGGAAATTATGCAGATCAGATCAGAACAGAGAAGAACAGAACAAGTTTTCATCAATATTAATGCCTGGACGAAATGTGATTAAAATCGAGAGCCATCTACGGCAACTCAAACTGTTGACTGTTGAGTTCGTCCAGCAGCAGCGGCAGCAGCAGCAGCCGGAGCGGCAATCAAATTAAACTTGAAGTGATTTTCAATTGGAAATTCTCGAAACGGGTCCCTGGCACACCGCAACACACTTAAGTGTATTCAAATTAAACTGACGCAGACCGAACCAAACCAAACCGAAGCGAACCAAACCAAACCAACAATGCCAGACGAAGTCAGGCGGCAACAGTCAGAGTCAGAGACGACACAGAGGTGGCAGCGTGACCGGAAATGGGTGGCTGCCAAGTGACATTTTCCGGCATGCCAATGACATATTTGCTGGTGTTTTTAAACCGAAAGAAAAACCGAAACCAATGTTATGTAGGATTTGAATACTTTTATGAAAGAAACAACCGATGGTGTGTCCAGTCTGAAAAGTCCTATTATTTGCGATAGTTGAACTGCTCTCACGCTCTCATCTCTAGTCCATCTTTACTGTCTCCTCCCTGCCCCCATCAAGTGGGTGGTCGGCCGACTCTGCCTTCAGCCTGTTTTACTGGACATTTTGCCTTGTAATGCGATTGTTGTTTGTTGCCATTGTTGGCGCTGTCATTCTGGTGATTGTTGTTGTTGTTGTTGCTCTGCTATCTGCTTGTCTATCTGCGTGTTTAGTTGTATACCAAATGGTTAAGACTAGGGAGCAAGGAGTGTGCTTGGTGCTGGAGGAGGGAGCAAGGAGTGTGCTTGGTGCTGGTGCTGGAGGAGGGAGCGAGTGCGAGTGCGAGTGCTGGTGCTGTCAACAGGCATCAGCAATTGCGGATCTACTCTACAGTGTACACCCGCACCCACACCCCACTTTTGCTCTCCCTCTCTCTCTGTACGTAGCTTCCTCTCCTTGCAGGACCTTTGATTCGATTCCTGGACACGTCTCGTCTGCGGTCGTACTTTTTTTTGGCAACATTTAGCTCGTGTGCCATGCGGGGCGGTGCGGGGCGGGACGTACGCGGTTTTTGAGCTGCCGCCTGCCGTTGATTAGATTGTCTGATACTTTAATAGGATTGTAAACGAAGCTACAGTGCAGAGTGTTTCATTTATGCATTCTCTGGGAGTGTGTCTGTGTGTGTAGGGGTTGTGCATTCCCCGTCACAACATCAAAAACCCAGCCAAAGGACGGAGGGAAGGCATCCCTGGGGTCCTTCGTTTCTGTGGAATTTCCATAATATAGTAATCCGATTAATCCATATAATATTCCGAAAAGGAAAAGACTATATCTCCCAAATCTCTCTCTCTCTCTATCTCTTTCTGTATCTATTGCCGAAACTAATTATTTAATTGCACAAGAGTCAAACGAGTGGCATGTCCACTTTTCGGAGCATTTCGGAAAATGATCAAAACAGTTAAGCAGCTTAAATGTTGCACATTGAATGACGGATGTGGCAGGCAGCAGGCGGCAGGCTTCAGGCTTCAGGCATATACATAAACAGTTAAAGGCTTACAAATTACAGCCATAAACGAGTATTCCTGGCACTACTACACTGCAACATGCAACATGACAGACTTCAGTCTCTGTGGCCAATGGGGAGTCGAGAAAATCTGTATTAAAATCGCATTATATCCGCCTCACTTGACAGTGAATTGTGGTGGCGAGTCGGGGCAGGGTGGGGCGGTGCGGGGCTGCATGAAAGTTGAGCCACTGGAAAGAAGGGAATTTCTGCAGCCAAACGTACTCGTTCTGTCAGGACGGAAATGTTTCGGGGCAAGTTTATAAACCGAACTCTGGAGTCGGTCGATGGGTGGAGAAGGGTGGGTGGGGTGGCGGGTGTGGGTGTGGGTGTGGGTGCAGTGGCTGCGAGCATTAACCTCAGAATGCATTTACAGCTGCTGTGCTGTGGACAGGAGAAGCAGGATGCGGTTGAAGGGGGGGCGGGCTGGCGGAGGGGAATGCTTGCTTTTAAGGATGAATATGGTTGCAGCCTGCAGCATGACAGAAGGACAGAAGTACGGGGGACGGGGGACTGTGGATCCAGTGGCAGTAAGTGCCAGTAAAAATGAAAAGTTCCATTTTCCTTTGCCAGAACAGCAATTGTGGTTTCTAATTGTTTGGGGTATTTTCGCTCTAACAATTGAACTCAGCAGATCCCAAACCATTTCGGAACTTTGTTTTTCTGTTGTTGTTTTTCACCATTGAATACCTTCAGATATCTATAAAAATTCTTGATTTGGTTTGATTGAATATTCAAGCAAATTCCGTAATTAGATTCTTAGATGGAAAGCAAAATTCGGGCATTGAGTCTCTATTCATAAATTGCACACAAAAATAAGCCCTTGAGCAGCAAACGAAACTAGAAAATAGATAGATTTCCTGCCTGGATGCCACCACCAACTGGGGATGGATTCAAAAATGGAGAACTGAGAGAACTCTGAAACCACAAGGAATTATGCAATTAAGATCATTAGAGCACAAATAGAGCACAGATGGAGAAGCCATACAACATTTTCAGCTCGATTTTGCGCGTATTTTTTCTTTTTGTAAAAAACGTCGCTTCATACAACACAGAATTGTATGAGCGTTACACATCTTAGTGTTTATATTGTCTTTGGTAAGTATGGATATTCCAGAACCCCCTCTGTGTCTGTGGGTTTTACTTTACTTTAGGTATGATAAATCCTACCTAAATCATTCCTGGGTAGTGGAAATCCCCCTTAAACTTCTTAGGGACTATTGCGGGACTGGTCTGCTGTCTGCCCCAAATTGGCGTCTATTCTTTCGTTTCCTTTTGGCAGTTCATTGGCAATATGAAAAGTTTCAGTTACACATGGCACTCGGTCGTCGTTGGTGCTCTTCTGGGCTCTACTATAGTAGAAGCTGGGCTTTGGAAGCAGATCCCTACAGGAATCGATTGGAGTAACTTAGATTTCAGACCTTCCCGCTGATTGGAGGAAATTAAAATGTTTAGTAACTCCTTTTTTGTCTGCTTTTCTTTGGTTTTTGGTTTTTTTGGGGCATGTCATGTGTCTCTGTCTTTTAGAAGGCTACCAACCCGTTATCCTTCTGCACTCCGTTCAACCGCAAGCTAAAGCTTCGCCTGTCACTCAACTAGGACTAGGACTAGGCTCCCACCCCGCCTGCTACCCGCCTCCCACCCGCCTGCCACCCGCCTGTTCCTCCCAGCAGTAGTCAGTAGTCCTGTGTCGTCCTGGAGTGGCAGGCAAATGTAACAAAGAAGATATATTAAAGTGGTTTTTAATCATTCCGCACTTTTTTCAGCCAGCGTGTGTGTGTGGGAAATAAATTAAAGGACGCCTTTCAGGACATAAGCCCTGCCCGGATCAAGCTTAGCAGAGAGCCATGGCCGGGCAGGGAGTGGATGGAGTGGGGGGTAGATATGCAGAGAAGAGTTTATTAAAAAAGAGACGAACGAGCCCCCAAACAATAAATTTATGTACGGCTAAAAAGTATGAAAAATGCGTTGCCAGGCAGAAAAAGGAGAGCACACACACACATAGACACACACACACACACATACACCGTACACACACATACACACATCGTACACCGCTTAATGCAGATTTATGATTTTAATAAACGAACCCACCACAGACACACACACAGATAGACACCTACATGCCTACAAAATCTCCTTGAAAGAAGTTTATAATTTTAGTTAATCTTGATTTCCACACTTTTTACAGTTTAAAAGCCAAAATTGTTAATGTTTTAATCATATTTGACACTCTAGATTGATAATTACGCAAATGCTTGTCCCACGGGACGCAGTTATTAGCCGGAAATCAGCATCAACTCCACCTTTGGCCCGCCATCTCCCCCGTCATCCCCGTCATCATCATCATCAGCATCGTTACGGGAAAGTGCAATCTCGATTCGACAACTTTGCAAACTCCACTGCACCTCCTGCCGCAGCAACAAACATTTTCAATTTGCCAGGTGTGCGACAGGAGACACGCAGGACAGGTGCCTGGTGCACCGTGCAGCATGGCAGGGCGGAGCACGCCGCGAGCCGTGAACCCACAACAAGGCATGGTTGATGTTGTTGACGACGACGATGCCTGCCAGCCTGCCTGCCTGCCTGCTGGCTGGCTCTGTGGTTGAGTTCTAGGATGCGGCTGATGAGGAGATTGTTTGGAAAGTGCAGCAGGGGAAGGGCCCAGAGATACAGAGGGGCAGAGGCAGAGTTCTAAAGAGAGTTTACTGAAGAAAATCATATTTGCTGAAGGAGCAGCTTTGCTGTTGCAACGTTGCTGTTTTCGATGCGCTAAACTATCGAGTTCTTGTTCCCTTTTAATAGAGCTGTTCACTCACCAAAACAAAAAGATACATATGTATCTATCTAGTATCTAAGTATGGATCTAGTAGCTTGTAATCCACTCAATGAAAGTCCCTGAATGGAGAAGGCAAGGCAAAAAGCATAGCTATGGAAATACTCGGAAATACGAGCGCAACACTGGGTTGGGTAATTCTATTTGAGTATTTCCATGAGTCATTGTCATGCTGTAGTCTGCATTGTCGTTAACTTGATTTCTTTTGGGGGCTTTCACTTTTTCCTACTTTCGACCCGGCCAATTAGGCGCACAATGCGTCTCAAATTATGCAATACAGCGCCACAAATTCAATTTGCCATGCCCCATGCCCCATCCACCCTCACCGGATAAGCACGTGACCAACAATAACGAATGACAGGAGCGAAAGGAACGAGAGAGAGAGAGAGAGAGAGAGAGAGGAGCGAGACACGTGGAAACTTGCGTTGAAAAATCCCAGGAGAAATTAGTTTGATTTATGTTGAGTTTCCGGTGCAAATAAATTGCCAAGTTTACAGAACTTTGGACCCACTGCAGACGCATAATTGATTATGCGAGTGGCGTACACACACACACACAATGGAAGCACAGGACGGGGGCGCATGGACGAACGGGCGGGGGGTCGGTTGGATTGGGACCAGCGCCACGGGGGTCGCCCTGTGCATTGTTAATGTCGAGTGCCGTCTATTGCTGTACAAGCCGCTCATCAAATTGACACTCGATTGTTGTTCGACTGCCGTGCCCATGGTATATCAAGAGTGAGGCTGAGTCAGTGCGGGGAGGCCCAACCAGGCTTGGCGGAGACGAAGAATTTCGAACATATTATTAAACACACCCTGGTTGTTCCGTTGTGGCTTGGTAGATGGAAGAAGTAGGAGTACCATGGAAGAGTAGGCAATGCGAGAGAGTCAGATACTAAGTTTAGGCTATGAATTTCCTGAATTTTTAAATTCCCATAAACACCACCGCTAAGGTGCGCTCTTAATTGTTTGCCCTGCACTGCTTGCATTACCTGCAGTGAAGAGAGGGGATCAAATATAACTCTTCACTTAAAAATATTCGTTCTAAGGTCAAGCCGGGTTACGTCATCATCCCATCACGCACTCCCCGTCTCCCATTCCACCCATGCAAAGCATTGGCAGGCAACAACAACAACGATGCATGCGCCAAAGACAAAAAATAAAACAATTACAAAAACAAAAGCAACGCCGTTCTTAGCGCAGCTCCCAATACGCTCTTAACTTTTCGCCCCCGCCTTAGGGCATTGCACTGACACCGCCTGCAGTAGGCAGAGAGAATTAGAGATAAGAGCTCATCGAAATAATCTACCTTTTCTATGCTGATGTGGTCATCTACGCACTCTCCCTCTACGCACTCTCCCTCTACGCACTCTCCCTCTACGCACTCTCCCTCTACGCACTCTCCCTCTCCCTCTCACTTCTGGAATGTACGCCAAAACAACAGCACACACAGTTTACACAAGCAAAACCGCTCTTGGCGCAGCTCTTAATGCGCTCTTAGCTTTTCGCCCCCGCTTTGGGGCATTGCACTGACACCGCCTGCAGTAGAAAGAGAGAATTAGAGATAAGAACATTTACGCACTCTTCGTCTCCCCCTACACTTCTAGAGCGTAAGCCAAACCAACGGCACACACACTTTACAAAAGCCGCTCGTAGATCTTCTCAGAGAGTTTGTTTAATTGAGCAAATGTTATCTACATTTGTTATCTGTGATCACCTGCATAAACTTTCGCTACCGTTTTCTGCCGTGAGATCTGATTTCTAAGCAGAGCTTTGAGTCTCTGCCCACGCTGCTCTGCTGCTGCGCAGCCCTCCCTCACCAAGTTCTTTCGTTCTCGATCATTAAGCTGCCCTCGCTGCTGCAGTTGCATATATCAAAGCTTTCAGTTCCCCCCGGTCCACCATTCAAAGTGGTCATTAAAATTAAATTGTTCGTCTGGTGGTGTGTGCGTGCGGTAAAAAATTGTGAAAAATGGGAAAAATGCAAGACGATATTGCCAGAATGTGAAGTGAAAGTGCGCGAGTGAAACCAACAACAGTACGATGCGCCGCAAGAACTAAATAGAGAGCGGCAAACAATGTGTTTTTTTCAGTAAAGTAAGTGTACTCGCACACACTTATTTCGTACACTTAGGATGGCAGGCGGCAAGCAATGGATGGCGATATGGGCAAAGTGATTGAAAGTGAGTGAGTAAAAAGTAAAGAACAAAGTGTGCCGCAATAACTCAATAAAGAGCGGCAATATTGACCGCATATAAGTGTTTTTTTTTTTGTGATATTAAAATGCCATAAAGTGAGTGAAAGTGTACAAGTGCGAATCAATGCAAGGCAAAAAGTGAGTGAGAGTGCAGGATGGTCACGATGACGGCAAGGAGAATCAATAAAAAAGTGAGTGCAGGTGCAGGATGGTCAAGATGACGGCAAGGAGAAACAATAAAAAAGTGAGTGAAAGTGCAGGATGGTCAAGATGACGGCAAGGAGAATCGAGAAAAAAGTGAGTGCAAGTGAAGGATGGTCAAGATGACGGCAAGGAGAATCAAGCAAAAAGTGAGTGCAAGTGCAGGATGGTCAAGATGACGGCAAGGAGAATCAAGCAAAAAGTGAGTGCAAGTGAAGGATGGTCAAGATGACGGCAAGGAGAATCAAGAAAAAAGTGAGTGCAAGTGAAGGATGGTCAAGATGACGGCAAGGAGAATCAAGCAAAAAGTGAGTGCAAGTGAAGGATGGTCAAGATGACGGCAAGGAGAATCAAGCAAAAAGTGAGTGCAAGTGAAGGATGGTCAAGATGACGGCAAGGAGAATCAAGCAAAAAGTGAGTGCAAGTGAAGGATGGTCAAGATGACGGCAAGGAGAATCAAGAAAAAAGTGAGTGCAAGTGAAGGATGGTCAAGATGACGTGCAAGGGAGAAGATCAAGCAAAAAAGTGAGTGCAAGTGAAGGATGGTCAAGAATGACGGCAAGGAGAATCAAGAAAAAAGTGAGTGCAAGTGAAGGATGGTCAAGATGACGGCAAGGAGAATCAAGCAAAAAGTGAGTGCAAGTGAAGGATGGTCAAGATGACGGCAAGGAGAATCAAGAAAAAAGTGAGTGCAAGTGAAGGATGGTCAAGATGACGGCAAGGAGAATCAAGCAAAAAGTGAGTGCAAGTGAAGGATGGTCAAGATGACGGCAAGGAGAATCAAGAAAAAAGTGAGTGCAAGTGAAGGATGGTCAAGATGACGGCAAGGAGAATCAAGAAAAAAGTGAGTGCAAGTGAAGGATGGTCAAGATGACGGCAAGGAGAATCAAGAAAAAGTGAGTGCAAGTGAAGGATGGTCAAGATGACGGCAAGGAGAATCAAGAAAAAAAGTGAAAAGTGCAAGATGAAGGCAAGGAGAATCAAGAAAAAAGTGAGTGCAAGTGAAGGATGGTCAAGATGACGGCAAGGAGAATCAAGCAAAAAGTGAGTGCAAGTGAAGGATGGTCAAGATGACGGCAAGGAGAATCAAGAAAAAGTCGAGGTGCAAGTGAAGGATGGTCAAGATGACGGCAAGGAGAATCAAGAAAAAAGTGAGTGCAAGTGAAGGATGGTCAAGATGACGGCAAGGAGAATCAAGAAAAAAGTGAGTGCAAGTGAAGGATGGTCAAGATGACGGCAAGGAGAATCAATGACAAAAAGGTGAGTGCAAGTGAAGGATGGTCAAGATGACGGCAAGGAGAATCAAGAAAAAAGTGAGTGCAAGTGAAGGATGGTCAAGATGACGGCAAGGAGAATCAAGAAAAAAGTGAGTGCAAGTGAAGGATGGTCAAGATGACGCAAGGAGCAAATCAATGCAAAAAGTGAAGTGGCAAGTGAAGGATGGTCAAGATGACGGCAAGGAGAATCAAGCAAAAAGTGAGTGCAAGTGAAGGATGGTCAAGATGACGGCAAGGAGAATCAAGAAAAAAGTGAGTGCAAGTGAAGGATGGTCAAGATGACGGCAAGGAGAATCAAGAAAAAAAAAAAAAGTGAGTGCAAGTGAAGGATGGTCAAGATGACGGCAAGGAGAATCAAGAAAAAAAGTGAGTGCAAGTGAAGGATGGTCAAGATGACGGCAAGGAGAATCAAGAAAAAAGTGAGTGCAAGTGCAGGATGGTCAAGATGACGGCAAGGAGAATCAAGAAAAAAGTGAGTGCAAGTGCAGGATGGTCAAGATGACGGCAAGGAGAATCAAGAAAAAAGTGAGTGCAAGTGAAGGATGGTCAAGATGACGGCAAGGAGAATCAAGAAAAGTGAGTGCAAGTGAAAGGATGGTCAAGAAGAAGGAAGAGAATCAAAAAAAAGGAGTGCAAGTAAGGATGTCAAGATGAGCAAGGAGAATCAAGAAAAAAGTGAGTGCAAGTGAAGGATGGTCAAGATGACGGCAAGGAAAAAGAAAAAAGTGAGTGCAAAGATGTAAGAGACGCAAGGAGAATCAAGAAAAAAGTGAGTGCAAGTGAAGGATGGTCAAGATGACGGCAAGGAGAATCAAGAAAAAAGTGAGTGCAAGTGAAGGATGGTCAAGATGACGGCAAGGAGAATCAAGAAAAAAGTGAGTGCAAGTGAAATGTCAATGACGCAAGGAAATAAGAAAAAAGTAGTGCAAGTGAAGGATGGTCAAGATGACGGCAAGGAGAATCAAGCAAAAGTGAGTGCAAGTGAAGGATGGTCAAGATGACGGCAAGGAGAAACAGAAAAAGTGAGTGCAGTGCAGGATGGCAGATGACGGCAAAGAGAATCAAGCAAAAAAGTGAGTGCATGAAGATGTCAGATGACGGCAAGGATAATAAAGAAAAAAGTGAGTGTCGAAGTGCAGGATGTTCAAGATGTACGCAAGAGATAAGAAAAAAGTGATGAAGTGAAGGATGGAAGATGAGCTAGGAGAATCAAGGAAAAAGTGAGTGCATAGTGAAGATGGTCAAGATACGCAAGGAGATCACATAAAAAAGTGAGTGCAAGTGAAGGATGGTCAAGATACTTGGAAGGATGAAAATCAAAAAGTGAGATGAAGTGCAGGATGGCAAGAGACGGCAGGAGAATCAAGAAATAAGTGAGTGCAATCAGGATGTCAAGATGACGCCAGAGAACAAGAAAAAAGTGAGTGCATAGTGAAGGAGGCAAATGAGCAAGGAACAAGAAAAAGTGAGTGTCAAGTTGCAGAGGATGTCAAGATGAGGCAGGGAACTCAGAGAAAAAATGATGCAAATGAAGGAGGTCAGATGACGGAAGAGCATCAAGAAAAAAGCATCAATGAAAGGATGGGTCAGATACGGCAAGGAGAAATCATCTGCAAAAGGTGAGTGAGTGCAGATGTCAAGATACGAAGGGAAATCAAGAAAAGTGATGAAGTGCAGGAGGTCATTGACGGCAAGGAAGAACAAGAAAAAAGTGAGTGCAATGCGATGTCAAATGAACGGCAAGGAGAATTCAAGAAAAAAGTGAGGTGCAAGTGAATGGTTTGTCACAAGGGAGGCAAGAGAGATCAAGAAAAGTGAGTGAGAAGTGCATTGGATGTAATATGGGCAAGGAGACAATTAAAGTGAGGCAATAAAGGATGGTCAGATGACGGCAAGGAGAATCAAGAATAGAGTGAGGCAAGTAAGGAATGCAACTGATGCTGCAAGGAGAATCAAGAAAAAAGTGAGTGCAAGTGCGATGGTCAGATGAGACGGCAAGGGAATCAAGCAAAGAGTGGTTGCAAGTGAAGGATGTCAGATAGCTAAGGTAGATCAAGAAAAAAGTGAAGTGCAAGCTTGAAGGATGTCAGATGACGGCAAGTGAGAATCAAGCAAAAAGGATGCAAGGTAAGGATGGAAGATATGCCAAGGAGAATCAAGCAAATGAGTGAAAGTGCAGGATGGTCAATTGACGGAAGGAGAATCAAGAAAATAATGAGTGCAGTGCAGTAATGGTAAGATACGGCAAGGAGATCGAAGAAAAAGTGAGTGCAAGTGAAGGTTGGTCCCAAGTATACGGCAAGGGAGAATCAAGAAAAAAGTGAGTGAAAGTGGCAGTGATGGTCAAATATGAAGGCAAGGAGAATCAAATAATTAGGTGAATGCAAGTAAAGGAGTCAAGATGAGCAAGGGAATCAGAAAAAGTGAGTGCAAGTGCAGGATGGTCAGATTACGGCAAGAGAATCAAAAAAAAGTGAGTGCAAGTGAGAGGCAAATACGCAGAGAATCAAGCAAAAGTGAGTGCAATAAAGATGGGTCAATGACGGCAAGTGAAATCCAAAAAAAAGTGAGTGCAAGCAGGATGTGTAATGACGGCAAGGAGCATCAAAAAAAAGTGAGTGCAGTGAAGAGGGTCAGATGACGCAAAGGAGAATCAAGAAAAAAGTGAGTGCAAGTGAAGATGGGAAGAGTACGCGAAGGAACAAAGCAAAATGAGTGCAAGCAGGATGGCAAGATGAGAAGGAGAATAAGAAAAAGTGAGTGCAGTGCTAGGATGTAGAGACGGCAAGAATAAAGAAAAAAGTGAGTGCAGTGAAGGATGGAAAATGAGGCAAAGAATAGAAAAATTAGTGCAAGTGCGATGGTCAAGATGACGGCAAGGAAATCAGAAAAAGAGTAGTGCAAGTGAAGATGTCAGTATGACACAATGAGAATCAAGCAAAGAAGTGAGTCAAGTGAAGGATGCAGAGACGGCAAGAGAAATCAAGATAAAAGTGAGTGCAGTGCAGGATTGGTCAAGCATGACGCAAGAAATAATGAAAAAGTGATGCAAGTGAAGGATGGTCCAGATGACGGCTATAGCTGACATCAAGCAAAAGTGAGTGCCAAGTCAGATGGT
The DNA here is from genome assembly GCA_008121215.1 of Drosophila athabasca. NCBI lineage: Eukaryota > Metazoa > Arthropoda > Insecta > Diptera > Drosophilidae > Drosophila > Drosophila athabasca. Next base: position 1,131,536 of record VMQQ01000019.1, on the reverse strand, counting down.
CAGATGGGCAAGGATAATAAGAAAAAGTGAGTGCAGAGCAAGATGTCAAGATACGGGCAAGAGAATCAAGAAAAAATGAGCAAGTGAAGGATGTCATGATGCGGCAAGAGAAGAAAAAAGTGAGTGCAAGTGAGGAAGGGTCAAGATGACGCAAGGAGAATCAAAAAAAAGTGAGGCAAGGAAAGGGATGCTAAGAAGCAAGGAGAATAGAAAAAGTTGAGTGCAAGTGAATGGAGTCACATACGGAAGATAATCAAAAGAAAAATAGTAGCAAGTGCAGATGGTAGATGACGAAGAGAATAGCAAAGTGAGTGCAATTGTAAGGATGGTCAAGATTGAGCAGAAATCAAGAAAAAAGTGAGTGCAAGTGCAGGATTGTCAAGATGAGGCAAGGAGAATCAAGAAATAAGGAGTGCCAAGTGCAGATGGTCAAGATGCCGGCAAGGAGATAAGAAAAATGAGCACGTGAATGGTGTAAAAGAGGCAAGGAGATCAAGAAAATGATTGAGTCGTGCAGGATGTCAAAGTAATGACGGCAAAGGAGATCAAGAAAAAAGTGAAGTGCAAGTGCAGGATGCAAAGATGACTGCAAGGAAATCAAGAAAAAAGTGAGTGCAAGTGAAGGATGTCAAGCTGACGGAAGGAAATCAAGAAAAAAGTGAGTGCGCAACGTGAAGGATGGTCAAGATTACGCAAGATAATCGAAGCAAAAATTGAATGCAATGAGATGGTCAAGATGACGGCAGGAGAATCAGAAAAAGTGAGTGATATGCAAGTATGCAAGATGAGGAAGGAAATCAAGAAAAAGTGATGTGCAATGAAGGAGTCAGATGCGGAAGCGAGAATCAAGAAATAAGTGAGTGCAGTGAGGATGTCAAGTAAGACGGCAAAAGGAAATCAAAAAAGTGAGTGCAAAGTGAGGATAGTCAATGAAGAGGAAGGAGAATCAAGAAAAAAGTTCGTGCATATGAGAGGATTAGTCAAGGATGAGCAAGGAGAATCAAAGCAAAGTAGTCAAGTCAGATGGCAAGATGAAGAAGGAAATCAAGAAAAAAGTGAAGTAAAGTGCAGGATGAATCTATGAACGGATAGGAAGAACAAGAAAAAAGTGAGTGCAGTGCAGGATGGGTCGAAGAGACGCAAGGAGAATCAAAAAAAAGTGAGTGGAAGTGAAGTTGGTCAAATGACGGCAAGGAGAATCAGAAAATGAGTGAAAGTGAAGATGTCATATGAACGCAAGGAAGAATAATTTAAAGTGATGCAAGTAAAGTGGATAGGTCAAGAGAGGCAAGGAGAATCAAGAAAAAATGAGTGCAAATGACGTCAAACAAATAAGAAGCCAAAAGGAACAAAGAAAAAAGAATATGAGAAATAGCAGGATGTGTCAAGGATGCCGGCAAGAAATCAAGCAAAGTGACTGCAATAAGGATGTAAGATTGACGGCAAGGAAAGCAAGAAAAAAGTGAGTGCAAGAGCAGGAGGTAAGAATGACGGGAAGGAGAATCAAGCAAAAAGTGGTGACAAGTGAATGATGGCAGGATGACGGCAAGGAAACAAGAAAAAAGTGAGGAAAGTGGCAGGATGGTCAATAGCGGCATCGGAGAATCAGCTGAAAAGTGAGGCAAGGCAGATGTCACACTCACGCAACGACAACACACACACAACGCTCACGCTGAGCATAACAGAGTCAGATGACGCAAGGCAGAATCAAAAAAGTGAGTGAAATGTAAAAATATAAAAAGATGGTAAGATGCCGCAAGGAGTCAAAAAAAATGAGTGCAAGGCAGGATGTCAACTAGGCAAGGAAATCAAGAATAAAGAGTGCAAAGTTAGATGGTCCAGAAGGCCATAGAGAATAAGAAAAAGTGAGTGCAAGTAAAGATGGTCAAGAGAGGCAGGATAATCAAGAAAAAATTGAGTGCAATGGCAGGAGGTCAGCTGACGGCAAGAGATAAAGAAAAAAGTGGAGTGCAGTGAAGGATGTCAAGATGAGCAAGAGAATCATAGGAAAAGTGATCAAGTGAAAGGATGTCAAAGATGACGGGCAAGAGAATAAGCAATAAAGTGATCAAGTCGGGAATGGTCAAGATGAGGCAAGGAGAATAAAAAAAAAAGGAGTGCAAGTGCAGGATGTCTAAGGATGAGGGCAAGAGATAATCAAGAAAAGTGAGTAGGATGGTCAAGATGACAGGCAAGGAGAATCAAAGAAAAAAAGTAGAGTGCAAGTGCAGGATGTCAAGATGACGGCAAGGAGAATCAAAGCAAAAAGTGAGCTGCAAGTGAAGGAGTGGTCAAATGACGGCAAGGAGAATCAAGAAAAAGTGCAGTGCAAGTGCAGGATGGTCAAGATGACGGCAAGGCAGAATCAAGCAAAAAAGTGAGTGCAAAGTGAGGTAGGTCAAGATGACGGCAAGGAGAATCAAGAAAAAATGTGAGTGAAAGTGCAGGATTGGTTTTTTTTTTCCCCAATTTATTTTTTGAAAACCGGCAAGGAGAATCAAGAAAAAAGTAGAGTGCGAAGTGCAGGTATGTCAGATGACGGCAAGGAGAATCAAGAAAAAAAGTGAGTGCAATGAAAGGTGGTCAAGATGACGGCAAGGAGAATCAAGAAAAAAGTGAGTGAAAGTGCAGGATGGTCAATATGACGGCAAGGAGAATCAATTTAAAAGTGAGTGCAAGTAAAGGATGGTCAAGATGACGGCAAGGAGATCAAGAAAAAAGTGAGTGCAAGTGCAGGATGGTCAGATGACGGCAAGGAGAATCAAGAAAAAAGTAGAGTGCAAGTGAAGAATGGTCCAAGATGACGGAAGGAAATCAAGAAAAAAGTTGAGTGCAATAATGCAGTAAAAGGATGGTCAAGATGACGGCAAGGAGAAATCAAGAAAAAAGTGAGTTTCAAGTGCAGGATGGTCCAAATGACGGCAAGGAGAATCAAGAAAAAAGTGAGCTGGCAAGTGAAAGGATGGTCAAGATGACGCAAGGAGAATCAAGAAACAGTGAGTGCAAGTGAAAGGATGGTCAAGATGACGGCAAGGAGATCAAGCAAAAAGTGAGTGCAAAGTGCAGGATGGTCAGATGACGGCAAAGGAGAATAAGAAAAAGTGAGTGCAAGTTGCAGGATCGGTCAAGATACGGCAAGGAGAATCAAAGAAAAAAGTGAGTGCACGTGCGAAACGATGGCAGATGACGGCAAGGAGAATCAAAGAAAAAGTGAATCGCAAGTGCAGGATGTCAACGATGACGGCCAAGGAGAATCAGAAAAATGTGAGTGCAAGTGAAGGACTGGTCAAGGATGAGGCAAGGAAGAAATCCAAAGCAAAAGTGAGTGCAGAGTGAAGGATGGTCAAGATGACGGCAAGGAGAATCAAGACAAAAGTGAGTGCAAGTGCAGGATGGTCAAGATGACGGCAAAGGAGAATCAAGAAAAAGTGGTGCAAGTGAAGGAGGTCAAGATGACGGCAAGGAGAATCAAGCAAAAAGTGAGTGCAAGTGCCAGGATGGTCAATGAATGACGCCAAGGAGAATCAAGAAAAGTGAGTGCAAGTGCAGGATTTGGTTCAAGATGACGGCAAGGAGAATCAAGAAAAAAGTGAGTGGCAAGTGAAGGATGGTCAAGATGACGGAAGGAGAATCAAAGAAAAAAGTGAGGTGCAAGTGGCAGGACAGGTCAGATGCGGCAAGGAAATCAGAAAAAGTGAGTGCAAGTGAAGGATGGTCAAGATGACGGCAATAGGAGAATCAGAAGAAAAAGTGAGTGCAAGTGAAGGATGGTCAAAGAATGACGGCAAGGAGAATCAATAAAAAAGTGAGTGCAAGTGCAGGGATGGTCGAAGATGAGAGGCAAGAGACATCAAAAAAAGTGAGTGCAAGTGCAGGATGGTCAAGGATGACGGCAAGCGAGAAATCAAGAAAAAGTGAGTGGCAAGTGCAGGATCGGTCAAGATGCGGCAAGAGAATCAAGAAAAGTGAGTGCAGTGGAAGGAATGGCCAAGAATTGACGGCATAGGAGATCAAGAAAAAAGTGATGAAGTGCAGGATGGTCAAGATGAGGCAGGGAATCAGAAAAAGTGAGTGCAGGAAGGAGGTCAAGATGACGCAAGGAGAATCAGCAAAAAGTGATGCAAGTGCAGGATGGTAGATGAGGCAAGGCGAATCAAGAAAAGTGAGTGCAGAGTGCAGGATGGTCCAAAGATGACGGCAAAGGAAATCAAGAAAAAGTGAGTGCAAGTGAAGATGTCAAGATGACGGCAAGGAGAACCAGACAAGTGAGTGCAAGTGCAGGATGGTTCAAGCATGACGGAAGGAGAATGCAAGAAAAAGTGAGTTGCAAGTGATAGGATGGTCAAGATAGGCAAGGAGAATCCAAGAAAAAGTGAGTGCAAGTGCAGGAATGGTCAAGATGGACGGCAAGGAGAATCAAGAAAAAGTGAGTGCAAGTGCAGGATGGTCAAGGATGACGGCAAGGAGAATCGACAAAGTGAGTGCAAGTGAAGGATGGTCAAGATGACGGCAAGGAGATAAGCAAAGTGAGTGCAAGTGCAGGATGGTCAAGAATGAGGCAAGGAGAATCAAGAAAAAAGTGAGTGCAAGTAAGGATGGTCAAGATGAAACGGCCAAGGAGAACTCAAAGAAAAAGTCAGTGCAACAGTGAAGGATGGTCAAGATGACGGCAAGGAGAATCCAAGCAAAAAGTGAGTTGCAAGTGGCAGGATGGTCAAGATGACGGCAAGGAGAATCAGAAAATAGTGAGCTGCAAGTGAAGATGGTCCAAGATGACGCAAGGAGACATCAAGAAAAAGTGAGTGAAAGCTGCAGGTATGGTCAATATGACGGAAGGAGAATCAATTTAAAAGTGATGCAAGTAAAGGATGGTAAGATGACGGCAAGGAGAATCAAGAAAAGTGATGCAAGTGAACGGATGGTCAAATGACGCAAGGAGAATCAAGAAAAAGTGAGTGCAAGTGGAAGGATGGTCAAGATGACGGCAAGGAGAATCAATAAAAAGTGAGTGCAAGTGCAGGATGGTCGATGAACGGCAAGGGAGAATCAATAAAAAGTGAGTGCAAGTGCAGGATGGTCAAGATGACGGCAAAGGAGAATAAGAAAAAGTGAGTGCAAGTGCAGGATGGTCAGATGACGGCAAGGAGAATCAATAAAAAAGTGAGGCAGTGAAGGATGTCAAGATGAACGGCAAGGAGAATCAAGAAAAAATTGAGTGCAGTGAAAGGATGGTACAAGATGACGGCAAGGAGAATCGCAAAAAAGTGATGCAGAGTGAAGGATGGTCAGATGACGGCAGGAGAATCAAGAACAAAGTGAGTGCAAGTGGCAAGGATGGTCAAGATGACGGCAGGAGAATCAAGAAAAAGTGAGTGCAAAAGTGCAGGATGGTCAAGATGAGTGCAAAGGAGAACAATAAAAAAGTGAGTGCAAGTGAAGGAGTGGTCAAGATGACGGCAAGGAGAATCAAGAAAAAAGTGAGTGCAAGTGAAGGATGGTCAAGATGACGGCAAGGAGATCAAAAAAAAGTGAGTGAAAGTCAGGATGGTCAACGATGACGGCAAGGAGAATCAGAAAAAGTGAGTGGCAAGTGCACGGATGGTCAAGATGACGGCAGGAGAAATCAAGAAAAAAGTGAGTGAACAACGGAGGATGCGTCAAGATACGGCAAGGAGAATCGAAGAAAAGTGGAGTGAAAGTGGAAGGATGGGTCAAGATGAGGCAAGGAGAATAAGAAAAAGTGAGTGCAAGTGCAGGAATGGTCAAATGAGGCAAGGAGAATCAACGAAAAAAGTGGTGCAAGGCAGGATGGTCAAGATTGAGGCACAGGAGAATCAAGCAAATACAGTGGAGTGCTAAGTGAAGATGGTCAAGTGACGGACGGCAAAAGGAAGAATCAAGAAAAAAGTGAGTGAAAGTGCAGGATGGTCAAGATGACGGCAAGGAGAATAATAAAAAGTGAGGAAGTGCAGGATGGTCAAGGATGACGGCAAGGAGAATCAATTAAAAAGTGAGTGCAAGTGAAGGATGTGTCAAGATGACGGCAAGGAGAATCAAGCAAAAAGTGAGTGCAAGTGAAGGATGTCAAGATGACGGCAAGGAGAATCAAGCAAAAGTGAGTGCAAGTGAACGGATGGTCAAGATGACGGCAAGAGAATCAAGCAAAAAAGTGAGTGCAAGTGAAGATGGTCAAGATGAGGCAAGGAGAATCAAGAAAAAAGTGAGTGCAAGTGCAGGATGGTCAAGATCACGGCAAGAGAATCAAAGAAAAAAGTGAGTGCAAGTGCAGGATGGTCAGATGACGGCAAGGAGAACAAGAAAAAAGTGAGTGCAAGTGAAGGATTGGTCAAGATGACGGCTAGGCAGAATCAAGAAAAAAGTGAGTGCAAGTGAAGGATGGTCAAGATGACGGCAAAGGAGAATCAAGAAAAAAGTGGAGTGCAAGTGAAGGATGGTCAAGATGACGGCAAGGAGAATCAAGAAAAAAGGTGAGTGCAAGTGAAGATGTCCAAGATGACGGAAGGAGAATCAAGAAAAAAGTGAGTGCAAGTGCAAGATGGTCAGATGAAAGGCAAGGAGAATCAGAAAAAGTGAGTGAAGAAGTGCAGGATGGTCAAGAATGACGGCAGGGAGAATCACATAAAAAGTGAGTGCAAGTGGAAGGATGGTCAAGATGAGGCAAAGGAGAATCAAGAAAAAAGTGAGTGCAAGTGAAGGATGGTAAGATGACGGCAAGGAGAATCGAGAAAAAAAGTGAGTGCAAGTGGAAGGATGGTCAGATGACGCAAGGAGAATCAAGAAAAGTGAGTGCAAGTGAAGGATGGTCAAGATGAGGCAAGGAGAATCAAGAAAAAAGTGAGTGCAAGTGAAGGATGGTCAAGATGACGGCAAGGAGAAATCAAGAAAAAAGGAGTGCAAGTGCCAAGGATGGTCAAGATGACGGCAAGGAAGAATCAATAAAAAGTGAAGTAAAGTGCAGGATGGTCAAGATGACGGCGAGGAGACAATCAATAAAAAGTGAGTGCAAGTGAAGGAGGTCGATGAGGCAGATGAATCAAGACAAGTGGTGCAAAGTGAAGGATGGTCAAGATGACGGCAAGGAGAATTCAAAAAGGTGAGTGAAAGTGCAGGATGGATCAAGATGGACGGCAAGGAGAATCAATAAAAAGTGAGTGAAAGTGCAGGTGTCAAGATGAACGGCAGGGAAGAATCATAAAAAAGTGAGGCAAGTGACGAGGAATTGGTCAAGATGAGAAACGGCAAGGAGAATCAAGCAAAGTGAGTGCAAGTGAAGGATGGTCAAGATGACGGGCAAGGAGAATCAATGCAAAAGTGATGCAAGTTGAAGGAATGTCAGAGAACGGCAAGGAGAATAAGCAAAAGGGAGTGCAAGTGAAGGAATGGTCAAGATAAGATGACGCAAAGGAGAGAACAAGAAAAAAGTGAGTGCAGTGAAGGGACGGATGGTGGGGTCAAGTATGACGCAAGGAGAACAAGAAAAAAAAGTGAGTGCAAGTAAGGATTGGTCAAGATGACGCGGCAGGAGATCAAGAAAAAGTGGGTGCAAGTGAAGGATGTCAGATGACGGGGCAAGGAGAGACAAGAAAAAGTGAGTGCAAAAGTGCCAGATGAGTAAGATGACGGCAAGGAGAAAAAAAAAATAAAAAAAATCAAGAAAAGTGAGTGCAAGTGAAAGGATGGTCAAGATGGACGGCAGGAGAATCAAGAAAAAAGTGAGCTGCAAAGTGCAGGATGGTCAAGATGACGCAAAGGAGAAAAATATCAAGCAAAAAGTGAGTGCAATGTGAAAGATGGTCAAGAAATGACGGCAAAGGAGAATATCAAGAAAAAAAGTTGAGGTGCAAGTTGCAGGATGGGTCAAGATGAGGCCGTCGCGTGCAGGAGAAAACAAGAATAACAAGAAAAAAGTGGTGCAAGTGCAAGCGGATGTCAAGATGACGGCAATGGAAAATCAAGAAAAAAGTGAGATGGCAAGTGAAGATGGTCAAGATTGAGGCAAGGAGAAAATTCAATAAAAAGTGAGTGCAAGTGAAGGATGGTCAATGATGACGGGCAAGGAGAAAAGCAAAAGTGAGATGCAGTGCAGGATGGTAGATGAGGGCAAGGAGATCAGAAAAAAGTGAAGTGCAAAGTGCATGGATGGTCAACAGATGACGGCAAGGAGAATCAAAGAAAAAAGTGAGTGCAAGTAAGGATGTCAAGATGACGGGGGCAAGGAGAACAAGAAAAACAGTGAGTGCAATGCAGATGGTTAGATGACGGCAGGAGAATCAAGAAAAAAGTGAGTGCAAGTGAGGATGGTCAATGATGACGGGCAAGGAGAATCAAAGCAAAAGTGAGTGCAAGTGCAAGGATGGTCAGATGACGGCAAAGGAGAATCAAGAAAAAGTGGGAGTGCAAGTTGCAGATGTCAAGAGATGACGGCAGGAGAACGAAAAAAGTTGAGTGATGAAGGATGGTCAAGATGGACGGCAAGGAGAATCCAAGAAGATAAAAGTGAGTCAGATTTGAAGATGGTCAAGATGAGGCAAGGAGAATCAAAAAAAAAGTGAGGTGCAAGTGAGGATGGTCAGATGACGGTGAGGCAGAGAATCATAAAAAACAGTGAGTGCAAAAGTGAGGGAGGTCAAGATGAGGCAAAGGAGAATCAATGCAAAAAGTGAGGTGCAAGTGCAGGATGGTCAGATGACGGCAAGGAGAAATCAAGAAAAAAGTGAGTGCAAGTGCAGGATGTCAAGATGACGGCAAGAGGAATCAAGAAAAAAGTGAATGCATGTGAAGTGGTCAATTTAGATGACGGCAAGTAAATCAATAAAATAAGGAGTGCAATAAGTGGAAGGATGGTAGATGACGGGGCAAGGAGAAATCAAGAAAAAAGTGGTGCAAGTGAAGGATGGTCAAGATGACGGGCAAAGGAGAATCAAGAAAAAGGTGAGTGCAAAAGTGCAGGATGGGTCAAAGATGACCGGCAAGGAGAAACAAGCAAAAAGTGAAGTGCAAGTGGAATGGCTGGTCAAGATGACGGCAAAGGAGAATCAAGAAAAATAGTGGTGCAAGTGCAGGATGGGCAGAAAGAGACGGCAGGAGGAATAAGAAAAAAGTGAGTGCAAGTGAAGGATTGGTCAAGTGACGGCAAGGAGAAATCAAGCAAAAAGTGAGTGAGCAAGTGAGGATGGTCAAGATGACGCAAGGAGAATCAAGAAAAAAGTGAGTGCAAGTGAAGGATGGTTCAAGATGACGGCAAGGAGAATCAGAAAAAAGTGAGTGCAAGTGAGGATGGTCAAGATGAACGGCAAGGAGAATCACGAAAAAAGTGAGTGCAAGTGAAGGATGGGTCAGATGACGGCAAGGAGAATCAAAGAAAAAAGGTGAGTGCAAGTGCAGGATGGTTCAAAGATGACGGCAAAGGAGAATAAGAAAAAAATGAGTTGCAAGTGAAGGATGGTCAAGATGAACGGCAAAGGAGAATAAAGAAAAAAGTGAGTGCTAGTGCAAGATGGTCAGATGACGGGCAGGAGAATAAGCAAAAAGTGAGTTGCAAGTGAAGGATGGTGCAGATGACACGGCAAGGAGAATCAGAAAAAAGTAGAAGTGCAAGTGCAGGATGGTCAGATGACGGCAAGGAGAATCAAGAAAAAAGTGGTGCCAAAGTGCAGGATGGTTCAAAGATGACGGCAAGGAAAGAATCAGAAAAAGTGAGTGCAGTGAGGATGGTCAAGATGACGGCAAGGAGATCAATAAAAAGTTGAGTGCAAGTGAAGGATGGTCAAGATGACGGCAAGGAGAATCAAGCAAAAGTGAGTGGCAAGTGCAGGATGGTCAGATGCGGCAAGGAGAAATCAAGAAAAAAGTGAGTGCAAGTGCAGGATGGTCAGATGACGGCAAGGAGATCAGAAAAAAGTGAGTGCAAGTGAAGGATGGTCCAAGAGAGGCAGGAGAACTCAAGAAAAAAAGTGAGTGCAAGTGCAGGATGTCAAGATGACGGCAAGGAGAATCAAGAAAAAAGTGAGTGCAAGTCGAAAGGATGGTCAAGATGACGGCAAGGAGAATCAAGCAAAAAAGTGAGTGCAAGTGCAAGGATGGTCAAGATGACGGCAAGGAGAATCAAGAAAAAGTGAGTGCAAGTGCAGGATGGTCAAGATGACGGCAAGGAGAATCAAGAAAAAAGTGAGTGAAGTGAAGGATGGTCAAGATGCGGCAAGGAGATCAAGAAAAAAGATGAGTGCAAGTGAAAGGATGGTCAAGATGACGGCAGAGGAGAATCAAGAAAAAAGTTGAGTGCAAGTGAAGGATGGTCAAGATGACGGCAAGGAGAATCAATAAAAAAGTGAGTGCAAGTGAAGGTATGGTCAAGAATGAACGGCAAGGAGAATCAATGCAAAAAGTGAAGTGGCAAGTGCAAGGATGGTCAAGATGACGGCAAGGAGAATCAAAGAAAAAAGTGAGATGGCAGTGCAAGGATGGTCAAGATGACGGCAAAGGAAGAATCAAGAAAAAGTGAGTGCATGTGAAGGTGGTCACGATGACGGCAAGGAGAATAATAAAAAAGTGAGTGCAATGAAGAATGGTCAAGATGACGGCAAGGAGAATCAAGAAAAAAGTGAGTGCAGTGAAAAGGATGTCAAGATGACGGCAAAGCGGAATCATAGAAAAGTGAGTGGCAAAAGTGCAGGATGGTCAAGATGACGGCAAGGAAGAATCAAAGGCAAAGTGAGTGCAAGTGGCAGGATGGTCAAGATGACGGCAAGGAGAATGCAAGAAAAAAGTGAGTGCAAGTGCAGGATGGTCAAGATGACGGCAAAGGAGAATGAAGAAAAAAGTGAAGTGCAAGTGAAGGATGGTCAAGATGACGGCAAGGAGATCAAGCACAAAAAGTGAGTGCAAGTGCAGGATTGGTCGAAGAATGACGGCAAGGAAATCAAGAAAAAAGTGAGTGCAAGTGCAGTATGGTCAAGAATGACGCAAGGAGAATCAAGAAAAAAGTGAGTGCAAGTGAAGGATGGTCAAGATGAAGGAAGGAGAATCAAGAAAATAAGTGAGTGCAAGTTGGCAGGATGGTCAAGATGAGGCAAGGGATCAAGCAAAAAGTGAGTGCAAGGTTTTGAAGGATGGTCCAAGATGACGGCATAGGAGAATCAAGAAAAAAGTGAGTGCAAGTTGAAGGATGGTCAAGATGAGAGGCAGGAGAATCAAGCCAAAAAGTGAGTGCAGAGTGCAGGATGGTCAAGATGACGGCATAGGTAGAATCAAGAAAAAGAGAGTGCAAGTGGCAGGATGGTCAGATGACGCAGGAGAATCAAGAAAAAAGTGAGTGCAAGTGAAGGATGGTCAAGATGACGGCAAGGAGAATCAAGAAAAAGTGAGTGCAAGTGAAGGATGGTAAGAATGAAGCAAGGAGAATGCAAGCAAAAGTGGTGCAAGTGGCAGGATGGTCAAGATGACGGCAAGGGAATCAAGAAAAAAGTGGAGTGCAAGTGCAGGATGGTCAAAGATGACGGCAAGGAGAATCAAGAAAAAGTGAGTGCAAGTGCAGGATGGTCAAAAGAATGAAGGCAAGGAGAATCAAGAAAAAAGTGAGTGCAAGTTGAAGGATGTCAAATGAACGCAGGAGAATCAAGAAAAAGTGAGTGCAAGTGAAGGATGGTCAAGAATGACGGCAAGGAGATATCAAGAAAAAGTGAGTGCAAAGTGCAGGATGGTCAAGATGACCGGCAAGGAGAATCAATAAAAAAGTGAGTGCAAGTTGGAGGAGGTCAAGATGACGGCAGGGAATCCAAAGCAAAAGTGATGCAAGTGAGGATGGTCAAGATGCGGCAAGGAGAATCAAGCGAAAAAGTGAGTGAAGTGAGGATGGTCAAGGATGACGGGAGGAGAACATGCAAGAAAAAGTGAGTGCAAGTGCAGGTATGGTCAAGATGACGGCCAAGGAGAATCAGAATAAAAAGTGAGTGAAGTGCAAGGATGTCCAGATGACGGCAAGGAGAATCAATTAAAAAAGTGAGTGCAAGTGGAAGGATGGTCAGATGACGGCCAAGGAGAATCAAGAAAAAAAGTGAGTGCAAGATGAAGGATGGTCAAGATGACGGCAAGGAGAATCAAGAAAAAAGTGAGTGAAAGTGGCAGGCTGGTCAGATGACGCAAGAGAATCAAGAAAAAGTGAGTTGCAAGTGGAAGGATTGGTCAAGATGACGGGCAAGGAGAATCAAGAAAATAAAGTGAGTGCAAAGTGCAGGATGGTCAAGCACTGACGGCAAGCGAGAATCCAAGAAAAAAAGTGAGTGCAAGTGAAGGATGGTCAAGATGACGGCAAGGAGAAATCAAGAAAAAAAAGTGAGTGCAAGTGAAGGATGGTCGATGGACGGCAAGGAGATCAAGCAAAAGTGATGCAAGTGAAGGATGGTCAAAGATGACGGCAAGGAGACATCAAGAAAAAAGTGAGTGAAAGTGCAGGATGGTCAAGTGTGACGGCAAGGAGAATCACATAAAAAAGTGAGTGCAAGTGAACAGGATGGTCAGATGAACGGCAGGGAAATCAGCAAAAAGTGAGTGCAAGTGAAGGATTGGTCAAGATGAGGCAAGGAGAATCAAGCAAAAAGATGAGTGCAAGTGCAGGATGGTCAAGATGACGGCAAGGAGAATCATAGAAAAAAGTGAGTGCAAGTGAAGATGGTCAAGATGACGGCAAGGAGGAAATCAAGAAAAAAGTGAGTGCAAGTGAAGGATGGTCAAGATGACGGCAAGGGAATCAGCAAAAATGGAGTGCAAGTGAAGGAATGGTCAACGATGAAAGGCAAGGCAGAATCCAAGAAAAAAGTGAGTGAAGTGGCAGGATGTCAAGATGACGGCAAGGAAGAAATCAATAAAAAGTGAGTGAAGTGAAGGATGGTCAAGATGACGGCAAGGAGAATCAAGCAAAAGTGAGTGCAAGTGAAGGATGGTCAAGATGAGGCAAGGAGAATCAAGCAAAAAAGTGAGTGCAAGTGCAGGATGGTCAAGATGACGGCAAGGAGATGCAAGCAAAATAGTGAGTGCGCAAGTGAAGATGGTCAAGATGACGGCAAGGAGAATGCACAGAAAAAAGTGAGTGCAAGTGAAGGATGGTCAAGATGCGGCAAGAAAAAGTGAGTTGCAAGTTGCAGGATGGTCAAGATGACGGCAAGGAGAATCAATAAAAACGTGAGTGCAAGTGAGGATGGTCAAGAATGACGGCAAGGAGAATGAAGAAAAAAAGTGAGTGCTAGTGAAGCGATGGTCAAGATGACGGGAAGGAGAATCAATAAAAAGTGAGTGACAAGTGAAGGATGGTCAAGATGACGGCAAGAGAATCAACGCAAAAGTGAGTGAAGTGAAGGATTGGTCAAGATGAGGCAAGGAGAATCAAGAAAAAAGTGAGTGAAAGTGCAGGATGGTCAACGATGCGGCAAGGAGATCAATAAAAAAAGTGAGTGCAAGTGAAGGATGGTCAGAATGACGGCCAAAGGAGAATCAAGCAAAAGTGAGTGCAAGTGAGGATGGGTCAAGATGACGGCAAGGAGAAATCAAGCAAAAAGTGAGTGCAAGTGCCAGGATGGTCAAGATGACGGCAAGGAGAATCAAGCAAAAAGTGAGTGCAAGTGAAGGATGGTCAAGATGACGGGCAAGGAGAATGCAAGAAAAAAAGTGAGTGCAAAGTGAGGATGGTCAAGTATGACGGCAAGAAAAAAGTGAAAGTGCAAGTGCAGTTGATTTGTCAAGATGAACGGCAAGGAGACTCAATAAAAAAGTGAGTGGCAGTGCAGATGGTCAAGATGAGCGGCAAGGAAATCAATAAAAAAGTGGTGAAGTGCAGGATGGTCAAGATGACGGCAAAGGAGAATCAAGCCAAAAAAGTGAGTGGCAATGAAAGGATGGTCAAGATGACGAAGGAGATCAAGAAAAAAGTGAGTGCAAGTGCAGGATGGTCAAGATGACGGCAAGGAGAATCAATAAAAAAGTGAGTGGTAAGAGAAGGATGGTCAAAGATGGACGGCAAAAGAAAAAGTGGAGTGCAGTGAGGATGGTCCAAAGATGACGGCAAGGAGAATCAAGCAAAAAGTGAGTGCAAGTGAAGGTGGTCAAGATGACGGCAAGGAGTATCAAGAAAAAGTGAGTGCCAGTAGGATGGTCGAAGATGACGGCAAGGAGAAATCAAGAAAAAAGTGAGTGCAAGTGAGGATGGTCAAGAATGACGGCAAGGAGATCAAGAAAAAAGTGGTAGCAAGTGAAGGATGGTCAAGATGACGGCAAGGAGAATCAGAAAAAAGTGAGTGAAAAGTGCAGGAATGTCAAGATGCAGGCAAGGAGAATCAATAAATAAGTGAGTTGCAAGTGGAAGGAATGGGTTCAAGATGACGGCAAGGGAGGCATCAAGAAAAAAGTGAGTGCAACGTGAAGGATGGTCAATGATGACGGCAAGGAGAATCAAGCAAAAAGTGAGTGATAGTGGAAGGATGGTCAAGATGACGGCAAGGAGAATCAAAGAAAAAGTGAGTGCAAGGTGAGGTGTCAAGATGACGGCAAGGAGAATGCAAGAAAAAAGTGAGTGCAAGTGAAGGATGGTCGATGAACGGCAAGGAGAATCAAGAAAAAGTGAGTTGCAAGTGGCAGGATGGGTCAAAGATGACGGGCCAGGAGAATCAATAAAAAAGTGAGTGAAAGTGGCAGGATGGTCAAGATGACGGCAAGGAGAATCAATAAAAAGTGAAGTGCAAGTGAAGATGGTCAAAGATGACGGCAAAGGAGAATGCAAGCAAAAGTGAGGCAAAGTGCAGGATGGTCAAGATGACGAGCAAGGAAATCAAGAAAAAAGTGAGTGCAAAGTGAAGGTATGGTCAAGATGACGGCAAAGGAGAATCAAGCAAAGTGAGTGCAAGTGAAGGATGGTCAAGATGAGGCAAGGAGAATCAGAAAAAGTTTTGAGTGCAAGTGAAGGATGGTGCAAGATGACGGCAAGGAGATCAAGCAAAAGTGACGTGAAGTGAAGGGATGGTCAGCTGACGGCAAAGGAGAATCATAAAAAAGATGAGTGCAAGTTGCCAGGATGGTCAAGATGACGGCAAGGAGAATCAGGCAAAAAAGTGAGTGAAAGTTGCAGGAATGGTCAACGATGACGGCAGGAAGAATTAACAATAAAAAAGTGGTGCAAGTGAAGGATGGTCAAGATGAGGCAAGGAGAATCAATAAAAAAGATGAAGTGCAAGTGCAGGATGTGTAAGATGACGGCAAGAGAATCAAGCAAAAAGTGGAGTGAAAGTGCAGGATGGTCAAGATGACGGCAAGGAGATCAATAAAAAAGTGAAGTGAAAGTGAGGATGGTCAAAGTGAGGGCAAGGAGAATCAATAAAGTGAGTGGCAAGTGAAGATGGTCAATGATGACGGCAAGGAGAACAAGAAAAAAGTGAGTGCAAGTGAAGGATGGTCCAAGATGACGGCATGAGAATCAGAAAAAGTGAGTGCAGTGAAGATGGTCAAGATGACGGCAAGGAGAATCAAGAAAAAGTGAGTGCAAGTGCAGGATGGTGCAAAGATGACGGAAAGGAGAATCAAGAAAAAAAAGTTTGAGTGCAGTGCAGGATGGTCAAGATGACGGCAAGGAGAATCAAGAAAAAAGATGAGTGCAAGTGAGGATGGTCAAGATGAGGCAAGAGAATCAAGAAAAAAAGTGAGGTGCAAGTGAAGGTGGTCAGCTGACGGCAAGGAGAATCAAGAAAAGTGAAGTGCAGTGAAGGATGGGTCAAGATGACGGCAGGAGATCAAGAAAAAAGTGAGTGAAGTGCAGGATGGTCAAGATGACGGCTCAAGGAGAATCAAATAAAAAAGTGAGTGCAAGTGAAGGATGTCAAGATGACGGCAAGGAAGAACAAGCAAAAAGTGGTGCAAGTGAAGGGATGGTCAAGATGACGGCAAGGAGAATCAAGCAAAAAGCTGAGTTGCAAGTGCAGGATGGTCCTAGATGACGGCAAGGAGAATCAAGCAAAAGTGAGTGCAAGTGAAGGATGGTCAAGACTGACGGCAAGGAGATAATCAAGGAAAAAAGTGATGCAAGTGAAGGATGGTCAACGATGACGGCAGAGAAAAAAGTGAGTGCAAGTGCAGGATGGTCAAGAGACGGCACGGAAGAATCCAATAAAAAAGTGAGTGCAAGTGCAGGATGGGTCCAAGATGACTGGCAGGAGAAATCAAGAAAAAAGTGAGTGCAAGTGAAGGATGGTCAAGATGACGGCAAGGAGAATCAATAAAAAAGTGAGGTGCAAGTGAAGGATGGTCAAAGATGACGGCATAGGAGAATCAGAAAAAGTGAGTGAAAGTGCAGGAGTGGTCAGATGAACGGCAAGGAGAATCAATAAAAAGTGAAGTTGCAAGTGAAGGATGGTCGATGACGGCAAGGAGATCAAGCAAAAAGTGAGTGCAAGTGAAAGGATGGTCAAGTGACGGCAAGGAGAATCAAGCAAAAAGTGAGTTGCAAGTGCAGGATGGTCAAGATGCGGCAAGGAGAATCAAGCAAAAAGTGAGTGCAAGTGAAGGAATGGTTCAAGTTGACGGCAAGGAGAATCAAGAAAAAGTGAGTGCAAGTGAAGAATGGTCAGAATGACGGCAAGAAAAAAGTGAGTGCAAGTGCAGGATGGTCAAGAATGACGGCAAGGAGAACATAAAAAAGTGAGTGCAAGTGCAGATGGTCAAGATGACGGCAAGGAGAATCAATAAAAAAGTGAGTGCAAGTGCAGGATGGTCAAGATGACGGCAGGAGATCAAGCAAAAAGTGAGTGCAGTGAAGGATGGTCAAGATGACGGCAAGGAGAAATCAATAAAAAAGTGAGTGCAAGTGAAGGATGGTCAAGATGACGGAAGGAGAATCACGAAAAAGTGAGTGCAAGTTGCAGGATGGGTCAAGATGACGGCAAGGAGCAATCAATAAAAAAAGTGAGTGCAAAGAAGGATGGTCAAGATGACGGCAAGAAAAAAGTGATTGCAAGTGTAAAAACAGGATGGTAAGATGACGGCAAGGAGAATCAAGCAAAAAGTGGAGTGCAAGTGAAGGATGGTCAAGATGACGGCAAGGAGAATCAAGCAAAAAGTGGAGTGCAAGTGAAGGATGGTCCAAGAATGCACGGCAAGGAGAATCAAGAAAAAAGTGAGTGCAAGTGAAGGATGGTCAGATGACCAAGGAGAATCAAGAAAAGTGAGTGCAGAGTGGAAGGATGGTCATAGATGACGGCAGGAGAGAATCAAGAAAAAGTGAGTGAAGTGCAGGAATTGGTCAAGATGACGGCAAGGAGAATCAATAAAAAAGTGAGTGCAAGTGAAGGATGGTAAGAATGACGGCAAGGAGACATAAAGAAAAAAGTGAGTGCACAGGTGAGGTGGTCAAGATGACGGGCAAGGAGAATCAAGCAAAAGTGGAAGTGCAAGTGAAGGATGGTCAAGATGACGGCAAGGAGAATCAACAAAAGTGAAGTGCAGTGAAAGGATGGTGCAACGATGACGGCAAGGAGAAATCAAGAAAAAAGTGAGTTTGCAAGTGAAGGATTGGTCAAGATACGGCAAGAGAATCAAAGAAAAAAGTGAGTGCGAAGTGCAGGAATGGTCAAGATGACGGCAAGGAGAATAATAAAAAGTGAGTGAAAGTGCAGGAATGGTCAAGATGACGGCAAGGAGAATCATAAAAAAGTGAGTGCAAGTGAAGATGTCCAAGATGACGGGGCAAGGAGAATCAGAAAAAGTGAGTTGCAGTGAAGGATGGTAAAGATGACGGCAAGGAGAATCAAAAAAAGTGAGTGAAAGTGCAGGCATGGGTCCAAGATGACGAAGGAGAATCAATAAAAAAGTGAGTGAAAGTGCAGGATGGTCAAGATGACGGCAAGGAGAAGTCAAGTAAAAAAGATGAGTGCAAAGTGCAAGGATGGTCAAGATGACGGCAAGGAGAATCAAGCAAAAAGTGAGTGCAAGTGCAGGATGGTCAAGATGACGGCAAGGAGAATCAACAAAAAAGTGAGTGCAAGTGAAGGATGGTCAAGATGACGCAGGAGAATCAAAAAAAAGTGAGTGCAGTGAATTCAAGAGACGGATCAAGAAAAAAGTGAGTGCAAGTGCAGGATGGTCAAGATGACGCAAGGAGAATCAAGAAAAAAGTGAGTGAAAGTGCAGGATGTCAAGATGACGGCAAGGAGAATCAATAAAAAAAGTGAAGTGCAAAAGTGCAGGATGGTCAAGATGACGGCAAGGAGAATCAAGAAAAAAGTGAGTGCAAGTGAAGGATGTCAAGATGACGGCAAGGAGAATCAAGAAAAAAGTGAGTGACAAGTGACAGGATGGTCAAGATGACGGCAAGGAGAATCAAGAAAAAAGTGAGTGCAAGTGAAGGATGGTCAAGATGACGGCAAGGAGAATCAAGAAAAAAGTGAGTGCAAGTGAAGGATGGTCAAGATGACGGCAAGGAGAATCAAAAAAAAGTGTCAAGATGACGCAAAGAAAAAAAAAAGTGAGTGCAAGTGAAGGATGGTCAAGATGACGGCAAGGAGAAATCAAGAAAAAAGTGAGTGCAAGTGAAGGATGGTCAAGATGACGGCAAGGAGAATCAAGAAAAAATGAGTGAAGTGCAGATGGTCAAGATGACGCAAGAGAATCAAAAAAAAGTGAGTGCAAGTGAAGGATGGTCAAGATGACGGCAAGGAGAATCAAGCAAAAAAGTGAGTGCAAGTGAAGGATGGTCAAGATGACGGCAAGGAGAATCAAGAAAAAAGTGAGTGCAAGTGAAGGATGGTCAAGATGACGGCAAGGAGAATCAAGAAAAAGTGAGTGCAAGGAAGGATGGTCAAGATGACGGCAAGGAGAATCAAGAAAAAAGTGAGTGAAGGACAAGATGCGCAAGGTAGTGCAAAGATGGCAAGAGAGAGGAGAATCAAGAAAAAAGTGAGTGCAAGTGAAGATGGTCAAGATGACGGCAAGGAGAATCAAGAAAAAAGTGAGTGCAAGTGAAGGATGGTCAAGATGACGGCAAGGAGAATCAAGAAAAAAGTGAGTGCAAGTGCAGGATGGTCAAGATGACGGCAAGGAGAATCAAAAAAAAGTGAGTGAAAGTGCAGTCCAAGAGTCAAGATGATGCAAGTGAAATTCAATAAAAAACAAGTGAGTGCATGGTCCAAGATGACGGCAAGGAAGAATCAAGAAAAAAAGTGAGTGCAAGTGGAGCAGGATGGTCAAGATGAGACAGGCAAGGAGGGGAATCAAGAAAAAAAGTGAGTGCAAGTGCAAGGTTGATGGTCAAGATGACGGCAAGGAGAATCAAAAAAAAGTGAGTGCAAGTGAGGATGGTCAAGATGACGCAAGGAGAATCAAGAAAAAAGTGAGTGCAAGTGCAGGATGGTCAAGATGACGGCAAGGAGAATCAAGAAAAAAGTGAGTGCAAGTGAAGGATGGATGCAAAGATGACGGCAAGGAGAATCAGAGAAAAAAGTGAGTGCAAGTGAAGGATGGTCAAGATGACGGCAAGGAGAATCAAGCAAAAAAGTGAGTGCAAGTGCAAGGATGGTCAAGATGACGGCAAGGAGAATCAAAAAAAAAGTGAGTGAAGTGTCAATGGAAGAAAAAAAAAATGGTCAAAAGATGACGGCGAAGGAGAATCAAGCAAAAAAGTGAGTGCAAGTGAAGGATGGTCAAGATGACGGCAAGGAGAATCAAGCAAAAAAGTGAGTGCAAGTGCAAGGATGGTCAAGATGACGGCAAGGAGAATCAAGAAAAAAGTGAGTGCAAGTGAAGGATGGTCAAGATGACGGCAAGGAGAATCAAGAAAAAAGTGAGTGCAAGTGAAGGATGGTCAACAAGGATGAACGCAAGGAGAAATCAAGAAAAAAGTGAGTGCAAGTGCAGGAATGGTCAAGATGACGGCAAGGAGAATCAAGAAAAACAGTGAGTGCAAAGTGCAGGATGGTCAAGATGACGCAAGGAAATCAAGAAAAAAGTGAGTGCAAGTGAAGGATGGTCAAGATGACGGCAAGGAGAATCAAGACAAAAAGTGAGTGCAAGTGCAGGATGGTCAAGATGACGCAAGGAGAACAAGAAAAAAAGTATGAAAGTGAAGATGGTCAAGATGACGGCAAGAGAATCAATAAAAAATGAGTGCAAGTGAAGGATGGTCAAGATGACGCAAGGAGAATCAAGCAAAAAGTGAGTGCAAGTGAAGGATGGTCAAGATGACGGCAAGGAGAATCAAGCAAAAAGTGAGTGCAAGTGCAGGATGGTCAAGATGACGGCAAGGAGAATCAAGTAAAAAGTGAGTGCAAATGCAGTGAGAAGGAATGGTCAAGATGACGGCAAAGGAGAATCAAGAAAAAAGTGAGTGCAAGTGCAAGGATGGTCAAGATGACGGCAAGGAGAATCAAGAAAAAAGTGAGTGCAAGTGCAGGATGGTCAAGATGACGGCAAGAGAATCAAAAAAAGTGAGTGCAAGTGCAGGATGGTCAGATGAACGCAAGGAGAATCAAGAAAAAAGTGAGTGCAAGTGCAAGGATGGTCAAGATGACGGCAAGGAGAATCAAGAAAAAAGTGAGTGCAAGTGAAGGATGGTCAAGATGACGGCAAGGAGAATCAAGCAAAAAGTGAGTGCAAGTGAAGGATGGTCAAGATGACGGCAAGGAGAATCAAGAAAAATCAGTGAGTGAAAAGTGCAGGATGGTCAAGATGACGGCAAGGAGAATCAATAAAAAAAGTGAGTGCAAGTGAAGGATGGTCAAGATGACGGCAAGGAGAATCAAGCAAAAAAGTGAGTGCAAGTGAAGATGGTCAAGATGACCAAGGAAAAAAAAAAGTGAGTGCAAGTGCAGGATGGTCAAGATGACGCAAGGAGAATCAAGCAAAAAGTGAGTGCAAGTGAAGGATGGTCAAGATGACGGCAAGGAGAATCAAGAAAAAAGTGAGTGCAAGTGCAGGATGGTCAAGATGACGGCAAGGAGAATCAAGAAAAAAGTGAGTGCAAGTGCAGGCATGGTCAAGATGACGGCAAGGAGAATCAAGAAAAAGTGAGTGCAAGTGCAGGATGGTCAAGATGACGGCAAGGAGAATCAATAAAAAAAGTGAGTGCAAGTGCAAGGATGGTCAAGATGACGGCAAGGAGAATCAAGCAAAAAGTGAGTGCAAGTGAAGGATGGTCAAGATGACGGCAAGGAGAATCAAGAAAAAGTGAGTGCAAGTGCAGGATGGTCAAGATGACGGCAAGGAGAATCAATAAAAAAGTGAGTGCAAGAGAAGGAATGGTCAAGATGACGGCAAGAAATAAAAAAGTGAGTGCAAGTGCAGGATGGTCAAGATGACGCAAGAAATCAAAAAAAAGTGAGGAAGTGGAGGTCAAGATGACGCAAGGAGAATCAAGAAAAAGTGAGTGAAAGTGCAGGATGGTCAAGATGACGGCAAGGAGAATCAATAAAAAAGTGAGTGCAAGAGTGTCAAGATGGCAAGAAAAAAAATGTCACAGATGACGGCAAGAACAAAAAAAGTGAGTGCAAGTGCAGGATGGTCAAGATGACGGCAAGGAGAATCAAGCAAAAAAGTGAGTGCAAGTGAAGGATGGTCAAGATGAGCAAGGAGAAGATGAGGCAAGGAGAATCAAGAAAAAAAAGTGAGTGCAAGTGCAGGATGGTCAAGATGACGGCAAGGAAAATCAATAAAAAAGTGAGTGCAAGAGAAGGATGGTCAAGATGACGGCAAGAAAAAAGTGAGTGCAAGTGAAGGATGGTCAAGATGACGGCAAGGAGAATCAAGAAAAAAAGTGAGTGCAAGTGAAGGATGGTCAAGATGACCGGGCAAGGAGAGAATCAAGCCAAAAAAAAGTGAGTGCAAGTGCAGGATGGTCAAGATGACGGCAAGGAGAATCAATAAAAAAGTGAGTGAAAGTGCAGGATGGTCAAGATGACGGCAAGGAGAATCAAGAAAAAAGTGAGTGCAAGTGCAGGATGGTCAAGATGACGGCAAGGAAAATCAATAAAAAAGTGAGTGCAAGAGAAGGATGGTCAAGATGACGGCAAGAAAAAAGTGAGTGCAAGTGAAGGATGGTCAAGATGACGCAAGGAGAATCAAGAAAAAAGTGAGTGCAAGTGAAGGATGGTCAAGATGACGGCAAGGAGAATCAAGCAAAAAGTGAGTGCAAGTGCAGGATGGTCAATGCAAGTCAAGTGACGGCAAGTGCAGGAAGTCAAATGACCAAGAAATAAAGTGAGTGAAAGTGCAGGATGGTCAAGATGACGGCAAGGAGAATCAAGAAAAAAGTGAGTGAAAGTGCAGGATGGTCAAGATGACGCAAGGAAATCAATAAAAAAAGTGAGTGCAGAGAAGGATGGTCAAGATGACGGCAAGAAAAAAGTGAGTGCAAGTGAAGGATGGTCAAGATGACGGCAAGGAGAATCAAGAAAAAAGTGAGTGCAAGTGAAGGATGGTCAAGATGACGGCAAGGAGAATCAAGCAAAAAGTGAGTGCAAGTGCAGGATGGTCAAGATGACGGCAAGGAGAATCAAGAAAAAAGTGAGTGCAAGTGCAGGATGGTCAAGATGACGGCAAGGAGAATCAATAAAAAAGTGAGTGAAAGTGCAGGATGGTCAAGATGACGGCAAGGAGAATCAAGAAAAAAGTGAGTGAAAGTGCAGGATGGTCAAGATGACGGCAAGGAAAATCAATAAAAAAGTGAGTGCAAGAGAAGGATGGTCAAGATGACGGCAAGAAAAAAGTGAGTGCAAGTGAAGGATGGTCAAGATGACGGCAAGGAGAATCAAGAAAAAAGTGAGTGCAAGTGAAGGATGGTCAAGATGACGGCAAGGAGAATCAAGCAAAAAGTGAGTGCAAGTGCAGGATGGTCAAGATGACGGCAAGGAGAATCAAGAAAAAAGTGAGTGCAAGTGCAGGATGGTCAAGATGACGGCAAGGAGAATCAATAAAAAAGTGAGTGAAAGTGCAGGATGGTCAAGATGACGGCAAGGAGAATCAAAAAAAAAGCTGAGTGCAAGTGCAGGATGGTCAAGATGACGCAAGGAAAATCAATAAACAAGTGAGTGCAAGAAAGAGGAAGAAAAAAAAAAGGATGAAGATTCAAGATGACGGCAAGAAAAAAAGTGAGTGCAAGTGAAGGATGGTCAAGATGACGGCAAGGAGAATCAAGAAAAAAGTGAGTGCAAGTGAAGGATGGTCAAGATGACGGCAAGGAGAATCAAGCAAAAAGTGAGTGCAAGTGCAGGATGGTCAAGATGACGGCAAGGAGAATCAATAAAAAAGTGAGTGCAAGTGAAGGATGTCAAGATGACGGCAAGGAGAATCAAGAAAAAAGTGAGTGCAAGTGCAGGATGGTCAAGATGACGGCAAGGAAAATCAATAAAAAAGTGAGTGCAAGAGAAGGATGGTCAAGATGACGGCAAGAAAAAAGTGAGTGCAAGTGCAGGATGGTCAAGATGACGGCAAGGAGAATCAATAAAAAAGTGAGTGCAAGTGCAGGATGGTCAAGATGACGGCAAGGAGAATCAAGCAAAAAGTGAGTGCAAGTGAAGGATGGTCAAGATGACGGCAAGGAGAATCAAGAAAAAAGTGAGTGCAAGTGAAGGATGGTCAAGATGACTGCAAGGAGAATCAAGAAAAAAGTGAGTGAAAGTGCAGGATGGTCAAGATGACGGAAAGGAGAATCAAGAAAAAAGTGAGTGCAAGTGCAGGATGGTCAAGATGACGGCAAGGAGAATCAAGAAAAAAGTGAGTGCAAGAGAAGGATGGTCAAGATGACGGCAAGGAGAATCAAGAAAAAAGTGAGTGCAAGTGAAGGATGGTCAAGATGACGGCAAGAAAAAAGTGAGTGCAAGTGCAGGATGGTCAAGATGACGGCAAGGAGAATCAAGAAAAAAGTGAGTGAAAGTGCAGGATGGTCAAGATGACGGCAAGGAGAATCAATAAAAAAGTGAGTGCAAGTGAAGGATGGTCAAGATGACGGCAAGGAGAATCAAGAAAAAAGTGAGTGAAAGTGCAGGATGGTCAAGATGACGTCAAGGAGAATCAATAAAAAAGTGAGTGCAAGTGAAGGATGGTCAAGATGACAGCAAGGAGAATCAAGAAAAAAGTGAGTGAAAGTGCAGGATGGTCAAGATGACGTCAAGGAGAATCAATAAAAAAAGTGAGTGCAAGTGAAGGATGGTCAAGATGACGGCAAGGAGAATCAAGAAAAAAAGTGAGTGAAAGTGAAGGATGGTCAAGATGACGGCAAGGAGAATCAAGAAAAAAGTGAGTGAAAGTGCAGGATGGTCAAGATGACGGAAAGGAGAATCAATAAAAAAGTGGGTGCAAGTGAAGGATGGTCAAGATGACGGCAAGGAGAATCAAGAAAAAAGTGAGTGCAAGTGAAGGATGGTCAAGATGACGGCAAGGAGAATCAAGAAAAAAGTGAGTGCAAGTGCAGGATGGTCAAGATGACGGCAAGGAGAATCAATAAAAAAGTGAGTGCAAGTGAAGGATGGTCAAGATGACGGCAAGGAGAATCAAGAAAAAAGTGAGTGAAAGTGCAGGATGGTCAAGATGACGGCAAGGAGAATCGAGAAAAAAGTGAGTGAAGGTGCAGGATGGTCAAGATGACGGCAAGGAGAATCAATAAAAAAGTGAGTGCAAGTGAAGGATGGTCAAGATGACGGCAAGGAGAATCAAGCAAAAAGTGAGTGCAAGTGAAGGATGGTCAAGATGACGGCAAGGAGAATCAAGAAAAAAGTGAGTGCAAGTGAAGGATGGTCAAGATGACAGCAAGGAGAATCAAGAAAAAAGTGAGTGAAAGTGCAGGATGGTCAAGATGACGGCAAGGAGAATCAATAAAAAAGTGAGTGCAAGTGAAGGATGGTCAAGATGACGGCAAGGAGAATCAAGAAAAAAGTGAGTGCAAGTGAAGGATGGTCAAGATGACAGCAAGGAGAATCAAGAAAAAAGTGAGTGAAAGTGAAGGATGGTCAAGATGACGGCAAGGAGAATCAATAAAAAAGTGAGTGCAAGTGAAGGATGGTCAAGATGACGGCAAGGAGAATCAAGCAAAAAGTGAGTGCAAGTGAAGGATGGTCAAGATGACGGCAAGGAGAATCAAGAAAAAAGTGAGTGCAAGTGAAGGATGGTCAAGATGACGGCAAGGAGAATCAATAAAAAAGTGAGTGCAAGTGAAGGATGGTCAAGATGACGGCAAGGAGACTCAAGAAAAAAGTGAGTGAAAGTGCAGGATGGTCAAGATGACGTCAAGGAGAATCAAGAAAAAAGTGAGTGAAAGTGCAGGATGGTCAAGATGACGGCAAGGAGAATCAAGAAAAAAGTGAGTGAAAGTGCAGGATGGTCAAGATGACGGCAAGGAGAATCAAGAAAAAAAGTGAGTGCAAGTGAAGGATGGTCAAGATGACGGCAAGGAGAATAAAGCAAAAAGTGAGTGCAAGTGAAGGATGGTCAAGATGACGGCAAGGAGAATCAAGAAAAAAGTGAGTGAAAGTGCAGGATGGTCAAGATGACGGCAAGGAGAATCAAGAAAAAAGTGAGTGCAAGTGAAGGATGGTCAAGATGACGGCAAGGAGAATCAAGAAAAAAGTGAGTGCAAGTGCAGGATGGTCAAGATGACGGCAAGGAGAATCAAGCAAAAAGTGAGTGCAAGTGAAGGATGGTCAAGATGACGGCAAGGAGAATCAAGAAAAAAGTGAGTGCAAGTGAAGGATGGTCAAGATGACGGCAAGGAGAATCAAGAAAAAAGTGAGTGAAAGTGCAGGATGGTCAAGATGACGGCAAGGAGAATCAAGAAAAAAGTAAGTGCAAGTGAAGGATGGTCAAGATGACGGCAAGGAGAATCAAGAAAAAAGTGAGTGCAAGTGAAGGATGGTCAAGATGACGGCAAGGAGAATCAAGAAAAAAGTGAGTGCAAGTGCAGGATGGTCAAGATGACGGCAAGGAGAATCAAGAAAAAAGTGAGTGAAAGTGCAGGATGGTCAAGATGACTGCAAGGAGAATCAAGAAAAAAGTGAGTGAAAGTGCAGGATGGTCAAGATGACGGCAAGGAGAATCAAGAAAAAAGTGAGTGCAAGTGAAGGATGGTCAAGATGACGGCAAGGAGAATCAAGCAAAAAGTGAGTGCAAGTGCAGGATGGTCAAGATGACGGCAAGGAGAATCAAGCGAAAAGTGAGTGCAAGTGAAGGATGGTCAAGATGACGGCAAGGAGAATCAAGAAAAAAGTGAGTGAAAATGCAGGATGGTCAAGATGACGGCATGGAGAATCAATAAAAAAGTGAGTGCAAGTGCAGGATGGTCAAGATGACGGCAAGGAGAATCAAGAAAAAAGTGAGTGCAAGAGAAGGATGGTCAAGATGACAGCAAGGAGAATCAAGAAAAAAGGGAGGGCAAGTGAAGGATGGTCAAGATGACGGCAAGGAGAATCAAGAAAAAAGTGAGTGCAAGTGCAGGATGGTCAAGATGACGGCAAGGAGAATCAAGAAAAAAGTGAGTGAAAGTGCCGGATGGTCAAGATGACGGCAAGGAGAATCAAGAAAAAAGTGAGTGCAAGTGAAGGATGGTCAAGATGACGGCAAGGAGAATCAATAAAAAAGTGAGTGCAAGTGCAGGATGGTCAAGATGACGGCAAGGAGAATCAAGAAAAAAGTGAGTGCAAGTGCAGGATGGTCAAGATGACGGCAAGGCGAATCAATAAAAAAGTGAGTGAAAGTGCAGGATGGTCAAGATGACGGCAAGGAGAATCAAGAAAAAAGTGAGTGCAAGTGAAGGATGGTCAAGATGACGGCAAGGAGAATCAATAAAAAAGTGAGTGCAAGTGAAGGATGGTCAAGATGACGGCAAGGAGAATCAAGAAAAAAGTGAGTGCAAGTGCAGGATGGTCAAGATGACGGCAAGGCGAATCAATAAAAAAGTGAGTGAAAGTGCAGGATGGGCAAGATGACGGCAAGGAGTATCAAGAAAAAAGTGAGTGCAAGTGAAGGATGGTCAAGATGACGGCAAGGAGAATCAAGAAAAAAGTGAGTGCAAGTGAAGGATGGTCAAGATGACGGCAAGGAGAATCAAGAAAAAAGTGAGTGCAAGTGAAGGATGGTCAAGATGACGGCAAGGAGAATCAAGCAAAAAGTGAGTGCAAGTGCAGGATGGTCAAGATGACGGCAAGGAGAATCAAGCAAAAAGTGAGTGCAAGTGCAGGATGGTCAAGATGACAGCAAGGAGAATCAAGAAAAAAGGGAGGGCAAGTGAAGGATGGTCAAGATGACGGCAAGGAGAATCAAGAAAAAAGTGAGTGCAAGTGCAGGATGGTCAAGATGACGGCAAGGAGAATCAAGAAAAAAGATGAAAGTGCAGGATGTCAAGATGACGCAAGGAGAATCAAGAAAAAAGTCAAGATGACGGCAAGGAGAATCAAGAAAAAAGTGAGTGAAAGTGCAGGATGGTCAAGATGACGGCAAGGAGAATCAAGAAAAAAGTGAGTGCAAGTGAAGGATGGTCAAGATGACGGCAAGGAGAATCAATAAAAAAGTGAGTGCAAGTGAAGGATGGTCAAGATGACGGCAAGGAGAATCAAGAAAAAAGTGAGTGAAAGTTTTAGTGCGATCAAGTGCGTGTGCGAGAAACAATAAAATGTACCGCAATATTTAAATAAAGAGCGGCAAAATTGAGCGCAATGCGTGGCAGCAAAGCCAAAGAAATGTCATGAGTGTTTTTTTTGTTGTGAAATTCAAAAATGCCCAAAAAGTGATGTGAAATGCAAAGCAATATGTGCCAAAAGTGAGTGAAAGTGAAAAAAAAAGAAATCCTCCCACACGAACTACATATATAAAGAGCGGCAATAGGGACAAGAAGTGAATGCAAGTGTAAACGCGAGATCAAATTCGAGTGCGAAGAACAGTAAAATGTACCGCAAGAACTCAACAAAGAGCGGAGTGCTTTCGTCACAGACTGATGAAAGAGAAGATCAAAAGAGAGAATATGATATCGCAGCAGCAAGTCAACTAAAACTGAGGGTGAGCTTACACAATACTCAAGACTATAATTTATTACTTTTGGATGCGGAAAATGATATATATTTTCTATTATTTATACTATATCAACATATCATTATTATTTGATCGCTATCATATTATAATTATAATCATAATCATAATTGTTTGCCTCCAATCTCCTCCTGTGGAAATAAGAAGAAGTTTATTGAAAGCGATTTTGAAACACTCTCGCCTCTCCGCCCTCTCTGTTCAAGTATTCAAGTATCGTTTACTTGTATGTGTATTACATTGTGTATATTACTGTTCAATCCATTTGTTTTTAGTGCGAATTATCGTGTTTGAAAAATATTCAAAAACATAAAAGAAGGACCCTTGCAGATCGAAGGCTCTATGACAGTCATTGAGTGTTTCTATTGGGAGTTAACACAAATTATCCTAGCAAATAACTATCTATGTGTTCTGCCTAGCTTTCCTCCTTAATCGATACTCATTTCGTAAATATATTTTATAAAATCTTAAATTCGTGAAGGAGAATGAAAAGCCAGAGAGACACTCAAGCTACTGGAGCTCTCTTCTACAGTCTCTCTCTCTTCTGCATTCGCTCTTCTACTGCAGTCCCTATGCGGTGGCTGTTT
This sequence comes from Drosophila athabasca, assembly GCA_008121215.1. NCBI lineage: Eukaryota > Metazoa > Arthropoda > Insecta > Diptera > Drosophilidae > Drosophila > Drosophila athabasca. The sequence continues at coordinate 1,102,896 of VMQQ01000019.1, read as the reverse complement.
CTATTGCACTATCACTCGCGTCCTACTTGATCTTCGCTTGTGTCTCTCTTGCTTGCACATCGAAACACACATACATACATAGTATGTACATATGCTAAAGAGATATCAGGGAAGAGAGCTCTGCATCTCTCTCTCTCTCTATCTCTCTCTGTTACCTGTTTGTTTAATAAATTTTCTGGAACGTATTCGAGGCGCAACTAAAGTGCTTAAATTATTTTTTGTTATCGCCGGACTTTGTCAGTTCAAATTGTTGGCTGTTTGCTAACCAGAGCATGGGACAACAGAGCGATAGAGACAGAGATCGAGATAGAGAGAGAGAGGGACAGGAAGACACCGACACAGACACAGTGAGGGCGAAAAGTTTGTCCCAAGCTAAGTTTTTGTTCGCAAATTGCAGTTTACTTGCTGCTGCTTGCTGTTTGCTGCAACATCATAACTGCCACTGATGATGGTGGGGGGCTCTGGGCAGTGGGCGTGGCCAAAAATTCAAAATTCACTGAATTCTGAAAGGAGTTTATTGCACTTGAGCCTTGACACTGGATAACGAAGAGAGAAAGAGAGGGAGGGGGAGAGAGAGGGAGTGGGGAGAAGCAGAGAAGAGTAGAAGAGCCGGAGACGAGCTGAGAACTATGCGCCGTTTGCTTTGGTTTTGTGTGCTGCAAGTTTGCTTTGACACTTTGACATTGACAATGATGTATGCGATGTTCTGCCTTTGTGTAAGTGTAATTGTGTGTGTGTGTGAGTGTGAGTGTGGGTGTGTGCAGACTGGGTGTGGGTGTGCCTAAGCTTTGTCATTAAATATCGATTTGTTAGCAGCGCCATGTTGTTTAAAAGCTCCGACTTGAAGTCAGGCCGGGTGCAGCCGCCTTCGACTGCAACTACAGTGAGTGCTGGCTAGACGGACACCACCCAAAAGCCAACTCTTTCCTGCCACCGTGGAGCTAGCCCTGTACATTGATCCAACCATATTGTGAGCGCCGCCAGGTTGTATTTATTCGATTCGATTCGCTTTTGATGTCAATTCAATTGCTCTTTGATAGCACACTTTTTCGCTATTTTATTAGTGAGAAATGAAAAAATGCCAAACGATTGGATTCATTCATTTTTCTTCATGTTTAACGACAGCCGCCAGCGTAATATATTTCCCAGGACTGGCAGATGCCAGGCAATTACGACCGTTATTCGCCTTTGAGAGACAGTCGGGGTCAGTGAAATGGGTTTACAGGTAAATACATTACGAATTTCAAGTTAATTGAATTGGTTTCGATTCGTCTGTGATTTCGTAATGTAATATTTATAGAGGGGAGTACCTGTAGCACAGGATGGAAGCCCTACTATCCCAAAATGGACACTGTAAGAGTGGGAAGACGGTGTGTAGTTATCCTTAGGGTAATCTTATCTACATCTACATCTACATCTACCATCAAAGTATTGGCATGCTTTATTCATACGATGCATCTTTATAGCTCCCCCCATACTCTCTCTTACTCCCTCTCCCTCTTGGGTCTATGGACGTTGCAATTATGTATCCATTCAATTATTCAAAGCCCATCAAATGTTTGTTCAATTTGCGTACATTATCCGTGGCCGTGGCCGGGGGGCCCCCAAAACTCAATTTGGTGTTTACCAGCGCGTGTTTTAATTGTTTTATTTTAACATTTAAAACCAATTTATATTTATGAAATTTTGCAAATTGCCAATGTCATAAAACGCACACTCGACACGCACACAGTCGCAGTCGCAGTGGCAGAGTCACACACGGGGCCCTCCGGTCGTATACGCAACATTTTCCATTTAGCTTGACAAGCTTTTCCCCTCCACCCTCCGACATCCCTCCCTCCGTCGTCCCATATCGCGCTTCACATTCTCGCAGTTACAATTTGTGGCCCGCTGCCTTGTTATGTGGTAATTAAAATGGCTCTGGGCCCCCGACTCCGCTCTGCTCTGCGCTTTCTGGACAGCTTTTTACTGCCACTCATCCTCCAGCCCCCAGACAGACCTGCCTGCAGCCAGCCAATGTGTGCGTATGCGTATCCGTATCCATATGCGTATACGTAATGTCTGGCTAAATTATTAATTTACCATGAGTCCAACGAGTGCTGTTAATTAATTTGCATGCATACAGAGCGAAAGTGTGCAGCAGCAGCAGCAGCAGCATAACGGGGCACTGATGGGTGCTGGCTGCTGGGTGGTGCATTGAAATAATACGACTATGGTAAGCCGCCTGCCTGAATGGCTCGCTTCAAATCGCATTAGCAGCTCGTCTGCCACATTCGATATCAGGCCCTTGCATCACGTTCCAGCAAGAGCCATTGCATCTAAGAGAGATATGAACTGGTAGGAAAACAATAGGTTCTACGAGGGTAAGTTTCGTCGAAAATACATGGTAGTCCCCCATTGGATGGTTCTAGTTTCGTTAACAATAGACCACGCTTATAGATTACCTTTCTAGCTCTTACAAAGGACCGTTACCACTGCACATTAAGCCTGTTATTATTGGGGCTGTGGGGCTGTGGGGCTGTGGCTGCTGCTGCGGCTGTGGCTTTGCCTTTAGCAAATTGTTTGCATGGCGGCAACGAGGCGTATGATTAATTTTAGTACAGGCTCAGACAATCATCCAGGAGGTGGCTGGTCGAGGGCAGGGCAAACAAAAGCCAACATATAATAAAAACAGTAAACATTTAATTGCCTGACAAATATTTGGCCCCAGGATAGGGCACGTCCTCCAGGGTTCAACGGGTTGAACGGGTTAAGGAGGAGCCAAACGGTGAAGAGCTCCGCAAATAGGCGCTGATGAAAAACTTTAATGGCAAAAACTTCTGCCACTTGGCTTATGCTTGTTGTTACACTCCAGCCGCTCCTGCCTCCTGCCGCGCCTGCCGCTCCTGCCGCTCTGCTTCGCTGGCTCTCTTCTCCTCCTGCCTCTCCTTCTGCCTCTCTTCTCCTGCTGCCTCGCCCAGGGTCTGCCTCTGCCTGCATTATCTGCATACGCTGCTCATATAACTTTGACGTTGGCTGCTGTTGAAACTTTTGCGCAGCTTGACAAAATATGACCCCCTCTTTCTCATACCCTTTCAAGAGGTATATCGAACAGCACCTGGCTACTGTAAAGAGTATTCATGGTACACCCATTCCGTCTTTGTTCAATATTTGGTCTCCACATGGACAATATGCAGCTGAAAGGGAATCCCAGCCTGCGGGAGAGTTCCGTTCTCGTAAGTTCTTCTTTATATGCAAAAATCTTAGGCAAAGTATCGATTCTGCCGCTGGCTAAAAATTATTTACAAACGAATGAACTTTCAAAGGGACGAGGGACGACTCCTTATCGACGGAGTTGGTTGTCTGCGGCTGAGGCTGAGGCTTGTTTATCTGCATGTTCGACAGTCCTTTGTGCGCCAAAAGTAAGCGAACTACAAAGGACATCGCCTGGGTGGTTTGGCAGATGGCAGTTGAAGTTCCTACTATTTGGTGATTTGCTAGAATAATAGCAGGAGTTTCTTTTAGGGAAATTTATAGCTGCCTAAAGTAAAACTAAGAATAAGCGAGTGGTATTTATATAGCGAACCAAGGAATCAAAGGACAGATGCTTGAATCTGTAGAAAGTATCGACGCTGCTGCACTCTCTTCGCAGCTCTCATTGCTCTCCGATTCATGGCCAATTATAGGGGGAGGGAAACACCCTTCCTTGTGGGGGTGGGGGTGCCATTTTCGGTGTTATCCGCAGTCATTTAACATCTTAACATGCCGCCATGCCACACTCCTTACGCTTTAAGCATTCATCTTGCAACCCCTTTGAACCTTTTTTGCTTTTTCTTTTTGCGGATCAAAGTTTTGCTAGAAAGTAATTTAAACTTTTGCTTTTGCCTCCCCCCCCTGCAGTCTGCAGTCTGCAGTTTCCCCTACCCCCGCTTTGCTTTCGTTCCACTCAATAAACGACAGACGCCAATTTCGCACAACTCTTTTCTTTTTTTTTTCTGTTTTGCCTATTGGCAGGAATTAAAATAATAGACAGACTTTTCTCCGGGGGAAGAACACTTCGCTTTGGATTGTATTTTGCATAAGCTGCTTAGGTGCTTACTTTGATTCTTTGTGTGTGTGTGTGTGTGTGTGTGTGTTTGGCTTTCTGCCATCTCCCCTGTGTGTATGTGAGAGTGTCCCAATTTTCCCCTACATTTGAAACTTTTATGCTCTGAGCTGTAAATTCAAGTTTTATTCGTTGTAAGTAAGCAATCGCACTGGAAAATGCCAATGAAAATCTGCTTACATTTTTTATGCGAGACTATTTCAAATTTGATTGCCAGACAAAAACATTTTGTTGCCTCCCCCCTCCCCCTTCCTCTTTGTTGTTCAATAATTAAACGACTTTGGCTAGGGAAAACAGATAGGAAGAGAGAGAGAGAGAGAGAGAGAGAGTACACAAGGGAGGGAGAGCGATAAAGTGGTGGACTAGAAGTGCCAATCGGCGAGGGGGACTGCTGCCAATTGGCTGGGGGGGAGGGGGGAGAGAGCGAGAACTTCGACATAAATCAAAATGCCATAACTTCCTGCAAATATCGAAAGTCCATTAACAGTAAAACATGCTAGCCTCTGCTGGTCCTTGGCTCCTGTAGCCTGTAGCCTTACGTTTCTAACTAGTTACGGCAGGAGGTGGCAGCAGGTGGCAGGAGGAAGCGCCAGGTACACGTCCTGTCTGCATCTGATAAACGGCGCATCGGGAAACAAGTTTAATTAAAATACACACCCATTCGCCATTCGCCATTCGGCGCTTAGACGTCAAAGGTCGTCAATGGGTTCGTTTATTTTTCAGCACCATCGAGGCGTAAACATAACAAATACAATAGAGACCGAGGGGCAGTACCCAGCGGGGATGCACTGACAGATACTGTGTAGCAAAGTAGCAAAGAGTAACGGATACCAGCACTGAAATGCCGAGGATTTTCCTGCTGTGTAGCTGTCTCTCTCTCTCTCTCTCTTAGACGGAGTTTGTCTCGTCACACTACTTGTTGTTTGCTTTGACATGTTGCCCCAACTGCAGATAAACAAGCGTACGATAAACATACTTATGTACATATACATATATGTACATATATGTATGTATGTTTATATTTGCCGTTGGCCGCATTTATGAATGCCCTCCGCTTCACTGCGGCGCTGCTTTATGCTTATTAAATACCGACTCAATCACTCGGTAAGCCATCGATATTCGATGAATGTTTGTTTTGTAGGCTCTCTCTCTCTCTCTCTCTCTCTCTCTCTCTCTCTCTCAAGATGACTATTCATTTCGATTCTGCGAAGAGGCAGCAATACTCCATGAATATTCAAGGGAAAGCCTCTGCAGCTGCAGCTGCAGTCAGTAAGGCATCTGGCAAGGGAGACCACAAATGCAGCCAACGGGCAATGGCAGTCGCATCATCAACCATGACAGCACACAGCTCCCCACCAGCTGCAGATGATTCCTGTAACCCCCCCCCGAAAACTGAAACTAAAAATCCATTTTCATTAGGTTTTCCCTCTCAGGCGGGCAGGCAGGCAGGCGGTGACAGAAAAGTTTACAGAGGAGACTCGGATATAGACAGACAGACAGACAGACAGATTGATGAGTAGTCCGTTTCGGACTACATTCTGCTCTGATGTTATTTCTGCCGCCCTGTCAGCAATCCTTGGGCAATGGGTCGGTCGTCCTGGACTGCCCAGATTAACAGATTATGATCCGACATGAGTTGAAATGTTGTTAGAGAACTTCATTAGCAACATGTGTCCCGCATACAGTATACCATACACCATGTGTGTGTGTCTATGTGTGTGTGTGTGTGTGTATCTGTGTGTTGGCTTCGATTCTTGTTGCGCTTCGGTGCGCAATTAAAGCAATAAAAGTGTGGCCGACTGCACATTGAATGGCCCATGGCCCATCCATGGACAGGATCCGGTAATCTCTCCTCTCAACTGCTCCCCTCCTCCCCCACCCCAAACTGCCACCCTTTTCCCCTCCCCCTAACTCCAGGCACTCGAAAAAGTTGTTGAGAATAATAATTGTAACGAATTCGCGGGTTGTGGGGAGGGGAGATGCTCTTTAAATAAAAATGTGGCTGGATTTTGGGAAAAGCAAAAAAAAAAATAATAAAAATCATGGGAAAATGTTGTTTATTTTTCCTATGAGTAATGAGAGTAGAAAGGGTATTCCAGTATTCTACATGATGGGATTTGCTTTCGGTTTTTCATTCCCAATCGAATTTTACGGCTTTATTCGTGTTGTTGCTTTCCGGGAAACTGTGATTGAGCCACGCCCCTCTTCAGTCGCTAAGCTCCACTTTTTGGCCGAAACAATTTGAAACATTATTTAATGCATTTCGGAGTGGAAAATGTGTGTTTTGTATGCTTGTTTAATGGCCGAACTGGGGGGAGGGGAGGGGGTGGGGCATGGCCGAACTGGGGGAGTGGAGGGGGTGGGGCGTGCCACAAACTGGGAATTAGAAATTAATTTCTGGGCACAGGTCCTGCAGGAGCTCAGGCGAGGACAACCGCACGGTGAGGGGGGTGTCAAGAGCGGAAATCACCGTTGCAAATGGCAGAGGGGAGGGGATTGGGGGTTGGGGAAATTCGAATGGGAAATCCCTCATCCATGGCACATTTCCTCTTCAATCCACAACCAACTGGAATAGCATTTCCCAAAAGCCGCATTGCACTTTATTAAATGCACTCACACCCTCACCCTCACAGGGATGCAGCATGCAGAATAGCGAGAGACAGAGAATGACAGACAGAGAGAGAGATAGAGAGAGAACAAGTGCGGTCACACTGTAAATTAAATATAAAATGTCCTGCGGACTGTCGCTCTTTATGCCATGCCGCAGGCCAACGGCCAACGGGGCAGGCCAACAACGTTGTCGACATTCGGTCAGCAGCAATGCAGACCGGGGCTAAAGTTTCCGTTTCCATTTCCCTGCATTTTCCGAAATATTCCCCCAAAGTGCGGCAGAGTGCGGCAGGGGGGGGGGGGACATGGTCACATGCCCCTAAAATGCAAAACAAAGGAAAAAGTTGACAGTTGGAAAACGCAAAAACAAAAACAAAAAAAAAACAAAAAAAACTTTAAGCATGCAAATGCAAATGGTGCCTGTGGCTGGGAGCTGGGGCTGGGGGCATGCAGCATTGGGCAGCCGCCGACGCACATTGCCAACGACAACGACGACGACTTAGTTCTACCATCAACAATTTCAAGTGCACTCTTGTTTTTATGCCCCCCCATGCCCCCCTTGTCCCCTTGTAGTACACGAAACAACAGCAACAAAACAGCAACAAAACAGCAACAGGGAAATCCTCGTACAGGCGACAAAAAAGCTACTCGAAATGGTTCCATTGGTTCCCAGGGATTAAGGATTTGTACACTCTACAAAATTATTTTTTTATTATTTTTATTATTTTTTAAATAAATTCAACTGCATTAAGTGCTGTTTAGACCTCAAAAAAGAAAAGTCTAGACACTTGTGGGCAGATTGTTGAATTCATACTAACTTTTATTCAGAAACGGGTGCATCGGTACTGCGAGTGGCCAACTGATTGCATACAAGCATCAGTATTTCGTGACTAAATTAGAGTCTTAATTGCTTACTGCACTTGACTTTGGGCTGTCGTGTGTGTTAATAGAAGATAAAATAATATTTATGCTTATATATATCCTTCACTTCTGGAATATCTGTATATTATGGGGTCTATATACATATGTATCTTCCTTCTTCTTCCAACTTCTCGCACAGCAAATTGTCTGTAGGGTGCACCAAACTGCAGAGAGAGAGAGATAGAGAGACCCCACCCTGAGGGCAAATGTGGTATGCATATTTTTTGATGAAGAAAATAATTGTAGCATACTCTGAGCGCAGGGTGCCCCACCACTCTCAAAGGCCAGGGGCAGTTGGCCAACTAGTCGACGGTAACGTAACCAATACCTCTGGCAGGACAAGGACGTGGACGTGGACGTGGACGAGGACGAGGACTTGCAGGGAGCCGTCCTGCTGCCATTACTCTTGAGTCCTGCTCTCGAGACGCCTTCCGCTCGGCTGCATACTATTTGAATCTGGAATATAATTTGCTTTATTATATGCACTCACTCGTCACAAATTGGGCGTCACAACAATAAAACGTGGCCGGGACGGGCCACAGGGAACTGGGAGCTGGGAGTTGGTAGCCTGAAAGGAATGTGTGTCTGGGGGAAAGTGCAGGAGAGCAGGAAAGCAGGAGGAAAGCTGGAGGAAAGCTGAATGTGATTGCGATTGTGTCACAAGTCACATATTAATATGCAGACGCTGTTTCCCAGGTCTCTCAACTTGGCCGTAAATCACCTGAGCATAGAAACCAGACCAAGACCCAGACCCAGAACCAGAACGAGACTTGGATTCAGAGCCAGTGCCAGTGCCAAAGGCAGACCACAGCTACGCAACAGCTGTTAATTTGCTGCGTTCCCAGGCAAACTTGGCGGAGGCAGCTGAAGTTGTGGCCGAGACCGCAGCAGAAGCAGCAGTGGCAGCAGCAGTGGCAGCAGCAGCGGCAGCGGCAGCCAAAGTTCAAGTCAAAATGAAGATTTATTTGTCTGGACGGCGGATGTGCTGCTGGAATGAAGTCTCTACTGCCCGCTACCCTCTCCCCGCTCTCCACTCTCCTCTCCTTCGTGTGATCACGTGTCTCATTGCAATTTCCGCAGCCGGATATTTGCCCACTGCGAGAGAGTCGGCAGGGAAGCCAACTTTGCTACTAATTTGCTGCACAAACTTCCCCTCCCCTCCCCTCCTTTCCCTTCCCTGCCCCCACGAGCCACGAGCCAGATGCCAAATGCCAGAATGGCAAGACTCGATTCTAATGGCACTTGAACTGCATCTATGGACTAGGACCTACGACTGGGTCCTGACAAAGGCCTGAAAAAGATCCACATAACTGTCGATGACCAGATGGAGATGGTAACGTGATAACCAGGTTTTCCCAGAGGATAATGGAGAGATAAAGATCTTGTGATGCATTGCCTGCTTCGAAAGCAAATCTATTCCATACCTCGGATGGGATATATGAACCTACAAGTACTCTATCCTATCCTTCTTGACAGAGCTACTTCGTGTCTTTCACGATAGTCCCTTCACGAGCCAGTCCCATCTCCAGCTGCACAATTTATGATATCAGCACATCATATCTCTCACTCCCAGAAAGAGCACCCTTCGCACACTCATTCTTCATCATTCACATGTCTGTCTGTCTCTCCGTCTGTCTGTCTCTCCGTCTGTCTGTCTGCCTGTCTGTCTGGCAGCTTATGTTTTGTGTTAATGAACAAGGCCAGGGCTGCAACTGGACCAGGATACGGACAGATGGAGCTGGAACTGTCTGGGATCTGACTCTGACTCCGCCTTCGGGTCGTGTCTATTACGTACTAAATTATTGTGTGTCCATGTCCTGCCTACACTCACTCACTACCCTCTCCCCTGCCACTCCCCCCTGCCCTGCCCTGGCTACTGCCTGTCAATTTGTGGCCTCGATAGACATTCAGGCAGACAAATGCAGGAGAAGAGACGACTCTTGACAGGGACAGTCGTTGGGGTATGCCCAAAAAAGTACGATACGTACATACGTGAGTGGTTCGTTTTAATTATGGTACGAGAATGGTATGCCAACACACTACAGATCTCGATTCTGACTGTGTGTGTGTGCGTGTGTGTGTGTGGTCGTAAATGAAACCAAAAAATTCCCATTCTTTGCCCACACACAAAGTGCAGTCATAAATCTGCTTGCTTATCTGCCTGCTGAAAGAGCTGAGCTGAGCAGCGATTCACTTGAAAATTTACATTCCGGAGATTCCACCTCAGTGAACTAACGACCCCTGACCCCGAACACCCCCCTCCCCACACACACACAGGGGCACGCACACCTGCACACATGCAATACCCAAAAGTGGCAAATACTTTTGGATGAGGATAAATGTTGAAAATTTCATCTGATATTTACTGATTGCTAAAAAGTTAACAATTCTATGGATTCTTCGCTTTTTCTTCGACTTTTTTCTCTTAATTAATGCTAAAACATGGGAATGTACAGAAAATGTAAAATTGTTTTGGGCTGTAGATGTAGATGTTCATTTCAATGTAGTTTTGAAGTCAAGAGTCAGAAAAATATGCAAATTTATTCCCTCATGTCAATAATGCCAATTCGAATTTCATTTTCAACAGGAAAACTGAAAAAAGTTGAAAAAAATTGAATAAATATTGTGAGTTTTGATGGATTAATAATATTCATTCTTTTGCCAAATCAGGTTATAGTTTTTTACAATATAAAACCATTGAAGCGAACAAATTGGAATTGGAATTGGAATTGGCTTAATTATGCAGTCACTTTTTGAAGTCATAAAAATGAACGAATAAAATTGCATTTTGGTGTAAAGTAGAATCCGATAAAAACAGCCGCATATATATCTGCTTATATAAACATACATATGTATATACCCACAAACATATGGATGTTGTATTTATTTACATATGGAGTTTAAGCAGCTCTAAAGAGGCTTTTAACGCTTTTTTGTTGGTTCGTCAATGCATGAAAAAGTATTCGAAATTTAATGAAGTTTTGGGTGGCCTTTTTTTTGGTGCACATACAAGTGTTGCACCCCCATTTGTTGCTACACATACATACACACACACTCACGCAGTAATGTACGAGTACCTATGGTATATAAAGGGAAATTCGCTTATGTTTTATTTTGATGTGTGACCAAAAAGGTAGAGAAATGGCAAAGGCGATTCGTACAGTTGGTCGAGAAAGTGTTTTCACAATAAACTTGTGTTTATTTTGAATGCCTTTCATCAATTATTTGTTGTTTTTAAGGGGAACTCTTCAATCGACTCTTCTTCATTTGATTTCTTAGCTCAAAGATTGTTATTATCAATCATTGAGCCGACTGAAGCTTTTCCTGAGGTTTCCCTCCAGTATCTGCCGGAAAATGTTGTGCTTTTCCCTCTACAAAAGAGCATACTTTCCACATACACTGTGCGTCACACTGCCACCCACCCCCAAAAGAGGGGATGAGCACTTTGCATAAAGTGTCATATGAGAGCCGGGATCCCTTCGGCCAAAGGTTTTATGTCAAATTGAAAGACAGCTCGGGCCAGGCCAAAACCAGACCAAAGCAGGACATGCCAGGCGATGCCAACTAAGGCCCGCCCACGCATCACGCATCTGTATAAATTATGCGTGTTCCCCCCGCCCACACACACACACACACACACACGAACACACACACACACGTACTCCGTTGGTCAGGGCAACAGGAATCAAGCTCTAAATAATTTAGCAACCGGAGCAACCAGACAATAAAATTTCGAACGAACCGAAATGTCATACGCATGCATTTGCATATGAAACAGTGCCTCCCCCCCACACCCCCACACCCCCCACACATACACATATACACATACATTTACACATACATATATGAACATACATAGTAGGAACAGCAATCAGCAATGGAATCAGTTACGTTACGATTGATGCAATTGCAATTGCAATTTTGCACTCTCTCTCTCTCTCTCTCCATCTCTCTATCTCTCTCTCTCTCTGTCTCTCTTTTGGCTCTATGGCAGTGGCAGGGGCAGTGGCAGGAGTAGAGTGTGTGTGCCAAATTTACAGCATAATTTGTACATTTTCAGTGGATATTAAATACACACTCACAGGGCCATTTACTCTTGCTATATGCACATACAGTGAGCCCATACAAAGGTGGCCAAAACAATAGAATAGTCTATGCCACAATGCCACAAAATTGTACAAATAATCTCTAAAATTGTAAGTGTAAATTAGTAATATTTATCGCTAGTACCTAGTGTTTTGGCCGCTGCTGTATGCGTGGTAACAGAAGCGTCCAATTTGTATGGGCAATTGCTTGCTGGCATTGCAGGGCATTGAAATTCTGAAATTGTGGCTTCTGGTGTGTCATTTGTTTAGAAATTATACAATATTTGATGAGCTGCGAATGTGGCAACATTACAGTGCAACTGCAACTGCAACTCGGTAACGGTAAATGCAAATGGAAGGACATGGCCATGGACATTCATTCAAAGTCAGCTAAAGGGCAAATTGTTTAGAAATTGTGAAATATAATTGCATTGTTCTCTCTCCACTGCCATAATTCTGGGTCCTTGCTGATCTGCCGAAACAATAAACATGTAAGTGTGTGTGTGTGTGTGTGTGTGTGTGTGCCATTCATTCTCATTGCTAAATTGATATCCGATCTAAAATCCAATTAAAATTTATGCGATTTGCACTGGCATTAATTGCAATTTGCCTACCTCTAATCGCATTCCCATTTCCCTTTCAAAATAGATCATCTTGGGCTTAAGATTAAGGAAAGAAAGTTTAAGGGGAGGAAGGAAGGCAGGAATCCCTCCCCCCCACAGGCAGGCACTCAATGATTATTATTATTATTATTATTATTATTGCATTGTTGTTAATCCCTCGATATGTGGATGCAGCACTCAGTCGTGTACCCTGCACTCTGTCTATCCATATAAACTTTTGGCTCCAGCTACAACCCATCCACCGCCTCATCATCTTGTTGTCTCGTCTATCCTTTGGTCTCTCAAAGGCTTTGCGAAACTGACACCAGCAACGGACAAGGACATACACGGATACACTGTACGAGTATTAACATAAATTGCGCACATAGACAACAAGTGGAGACTGGAGATGCCACGGCCAGTGTCCCTGTTCCAGGTCCTTCTCCTGCTGCATCTCGGCAAAAATTCCAGTCTGTCTGCATATTTCAGACTTTGATCATTTGAAACGATGCCATTTCGGGGGGAGGGGGGGGGGTAGGTGCAGCGGGTAGGGGGTTGGACAAACAAGAGAAGTGCAAGCGACTATGCCAATCAGCAGCCCAGCATGCCCAGCCCCATCCTTGGGCAATGCTAATGTCCTGGACATAAACGTTATTATGTGGCCAGTCACTGAACACCCACATTGCCCCCCCCATTGCCCCCCCCCATTGCACCCCCTCCACTGCAGCCTCCTCTCCTCCCTCTCGTATGCAGTAATCGAATCATCATCAGGAACACGAATGGCTCATACCAACCAACCCAACCCAACCGCGTGCTTATGCCATCGTCCCATTATCCGCTTCTAGCCGTCCTCTCTGCAACATATTGGCCAGCACTTGTTTGTTTTTCTACACCCTGGACATTGGTCTCCATTCGAGGGTATATTGGACTCTGCATTCGGATGGGAAGAGAGTCCCACATGGGAGGAGCAAGAGGAAGCCTGAGCCTGGAAACTACTACTCCATTTTGAGAGTATCCCTGAGGGTATCTTTGAGTCGCATTGCTCCTAACGATCCCTCCTATTTGATTCTTCATTTGGCATCTCTCTTGCCGGCTACTCTTCCTCTTCTGGCCAACTGTGTGTGGATACGCAAAATTTATGCACATTATTTGTCCTGCTGCTTGGCATGTCGTAGCGTTGATTTTTGCGCAATCCTTTTGCACATTTCCAAATGCCATTTGTATGCAAACGAACTGTGCTGCTGCTATGCCGCTTTGGTCATCATATCCATGCCCATGCCCCCACCCATGCCCCCACCCATGCCCCCACCCATGCCCCCACCCATGCCCATGCCCAAGCCAATCGACATTCCTATCCTCATCATCTCGAGGATGATTTGGTACTTCAGCTGCCAAAGCCAAAGCAAGACATCAAAATGCAACAGGAAAGTGGAAAAAAGAAAAGGGAGTGACCACCACAGAGAGAGAGAGAGATAGAGAAAGATGAAAATGTAGAGCTTGTGGGCGTGAGTGTCTGTGTGTGGATTTATGGTACTTCAGGATATGAGATACATGTGTGTGTGTGTGTGTGTGTGTGTGTGCGTGTGTGTGCATGTAGTGGATGGAATTATGAAACGGCAATGCGACAGTTTTTACTCGTTACATTGCATTTGGCCATCTGTAATGGTTAGTTTTGGCCAAATTTGTGAGTTTCGTGTCCATTTTGGCCAAAAGTAACGGCTGCTGGAATTAATTATGGAAAAGTTCTGCTAGAGTTGAGATATTTGGAATCAACAGAACATCCAGGAACCCTACGGATTGTCTCTCATTGGGAGTCAGTATACCCATATCCGTAGAAGCTGTGAGCCGTGTTTTCCTTTGATGCAAGATTGTCATGGTTTTGATTTTCCTTTACGCTTTTGGCTTTTCTTTCTGGCTTAGACTTTGTGGCCTTCCCCTCGCTCTCTGTTCGGCTGCACTTGACTTCTTGTTTGACCAAAATCCAAAGCGCAGCCAAGGACCTGGAATCGATTCGAATGGCCAAGAGATCTGTCAACAACTGCACACCACCCCACCCCCCACGATTCCCCCTACGATACGAAAACTGTTGCTTCTTCTGTATATTGCGGAAAATGCGGAAAATGATTGCCGACAATATAGTACATGGCTGTTTGGCTGGCTGGCTGGCAGAACATTTGCATATTTGATTAATTTGTTTAGCATTTTGGGAGCAATTTATATTCATGAATCTGCCAGCGAATGAGCAAATGCCTCTCCTGGCCAGGCTATCTGCTATCTCTTGAGTGTTGCGCAAATGTTGCAAAGTTTTGCATGAACATATCCAATCTCCCTCAAACTGCCATACATACATACATATATGTATCGATGCCCCGCAGTGTTGCTCCAATTAGAGTTTGCAAAATGAGAATATGGTGGGGTGAAGGGCGGGGCGGGGCGGGGGCAGGGCGTCTTGGCGCTCTAACTGTCAAACAATAAATGAAACGAAACTTTTTCGATAATTGTTGATAATTTTTTCTGTGCGGTTAAGAAAGGAAACGTGCAAAGGAAAGTTGTGAGCTGCGGCAAAGGCAGCGGCAAAGGCTGCGGCTCTACTTTGTACCTGGTACTGACCTATACTCTTTGAGTTCCGGGTATAAAAAGTGAACGGTATACACTTTCATTATCCAAAAATATATCTCAAATTTAGTAATCGGTGGATGACACCAGAATCTGCTTTAAGTTTTGCGCGTTTCGATCCAATCGAATAAAAGACTATAACCACTATATAGTACAAAATATACTCCTTCGACTCAAATACGAAAGATCTGATGGATCAGAAATATATATATAGGGTACATATGTATAGATTATGGTTTCAAACAATCTTTAGAACTTATACAAATCGCTGGACTCTTTTACAAGCGAATAAAACACAGACAAAAACCAGGAATAAGTCCTGTTTCTTTAGTCTCTTTCTCGCTCATTCTTTCTCTCTCTCTCTCTCTGGCTCTCTCTCTGTATCTCTCTATGCCTCACTGTGTCTTCCAAATGTGCAACAGCTGCGGGCAAAGTTTGACAAATAATAAAGTTTTTAATTATAAGCAATGGCAGGCAGAAGGCAACGGCAAGGCAAGGCAAAAAGTTTCCTTTCTCGATCGCATCGAAGAGAAAGACTTTCTCCGCCACAGTCAAGTGCGTGCCCACAACTTTTGCATGTGTGTCTCTGTCTGTGTGTGTTCAGGGGGGCGAGAGAGGAACTGGAAGTCAATGAAATTAGCGCCGGAATGATACGACATGAAACATGCCTCAAGAAGAGGCTCGTAAGAGCTGAACCCAAAGCCAAGCGGAAGTGTTTTTGTCTGTAACATTTGCATGACCTCCCCCCGAAGCAGCACCCAACCACCCACCCACTGTTCACCCTCTCTCTCTGCCCCACCGAAGTATTGCAATAAAAACTTGGGGCAGAAACTTATTGGTTTGCCTCTGTCTCTGTCTCTGCCTCTGCCCGAAATAATCACGAAGCGGAAACTCAAACAATTTGCACCGTGGCTGAAAGTGCAGCTCCAGGCTCCAGGTTTATCCCAACGATTTCCGTTTTGGCCATGGAGGGGGGGGATGGTGGGGAGATCTGGGGCAAGAGCCATGCGCCATGCGTGAGGGTAAAAGTTTTGTGCTCCGCGAGGCAGGGTTGCGTCACTTCAGGTGCCATTTCCATCTCCATCAGGTGGAGCAATTGCGGAGCGATGTGTGTGGGGGGGGAGGCGGCACTTTACGTAATTGGATAAGCCCGTGTTTCCTCTAGTTATGGCCAACATTGCGGCTAAGCGGCTTTCAGCCGATAGCTATAGTTTGTTGGACAAAAGGGCCCAGACCACAGCCACAACCACAACCACGACAAGGCGATACCAAGGCGATTGAATGGGATTAGACACTGGCAAAGTGTGCCCAGATCTTCCATATATCCTTTCGAATGTTAAAGGTAACACGATTATTGGGTATTCCCTGGATTTGATTGTTCTTTTGGCCTTCGGAGGGTCTTGTCTCTGTTCTTGACCACATCCTCGATCCACGCCTCCCAGTTCTTCTTCCACTTCTCCATGGCCTTCGCCTTGGGCTCGTCCTTGAGCGCACTGTACCGGATCGAGTTCTTGGCGATGCGCTTGAGGAACTTGAGATCGGCACTCATGGGGGCGATGCCCAGGAAGGCCATGTAGAAGTCGTGCGAGAGCGGCGAGGCGCACCAGAAGGCGGGGCTGCCCGAGCTGATGACCAGGGGCACGTTCTCGGCGATCAGCGTGGCGGCCGGATGGTTGCGGTAGTCGGAGCCCAGCTGGAGCACCTGGTTGGAGACGGGGCACACCTCGAGGGCGATGTTCATGTACTTGGCCAGGTGCATCAGCAGCGGGTGCTTGGTGATCGAGTAGCCGTGTCCGATGCGCCGCGTGCCCAGCATTATGGCGTCGATCAGGTTCTCGTCCACGTGGCTGCCGTACCAGTTCGTCTGGCCCGCGTGGAAGTAAAAGTTGATGTTGTCCGGCAGCTTGATCAGCTCCTCGACGAACTTGCTCAGCGGATGGCCCACATCCTCCTGCCCCACCAGATCGAAGCCGATCACAAAGCTGGGGAACTCCTTCTGCAAAACACAGGACACCAAAGGGATACCAAAGGGTTACAGAAGGAAGACGCATCTCTCACATTTAGCTCGGTGCATTGCCTGATATGCTGTGCCACGATCTCCGGCTGGACATGCCGCTGCGGGGCGTAGATGAGCTTCGCGCCTATAAAGTCCGGGTGGTCCTGCCTGAAGCGCTTCATGGCGTCCTGGTAGACTTGCACGGTCTGGCGCACGGGCAGCCTCCGGCCGTCCAGGCAGTACAGCTGGGGCATCGTTGTCCGCACCTCCATGTACTGCACCCCGTCCGCGTGGAACTCCCTGAGGCCCTGGTAGAAGTACTCGCCCCAGACGGGGGCGTACTGCAGGAGGCCGTCCAGCAGCTGGAAGATGCCCATCATGTGGCGCCAGGCCTCGGCGTTGGTGCTGTAGGTGTCCCTCTGGTACATGCTGAAGCGTCGCCGCAGATACTTCTCGACGTTCTCCGCGCCGCGGCACTCGCGCAGCTTCTCCATCGTCTGCCACTGGCCCTCGGGGTGGAGACCCTTGGTGGGCTCCTCCTTGGCGAATCGGAACTCAACCACGCGGCAGCCCTCGTCTGTGGTGCACACCCACAGGTGTTCCCTGTACGTCAGCTGGATGAGGTACTCCGTGCTGCACAGCGAGGTGTCGTGCACCTTGAGCGCGCCCCCCTTGGGCATCTTGGCCAGGATATTGAAGAGCGTCGATCGGCGGATCTTGTGCAGCACCTGGAAGATGTGCTGGCCCGGCGCGAACTTGGTGGGGTCCAGGATGCCCTTCTGGTACTCCCGCCTCTTCTCGCACATGACGATCTCGTTGGCGGTGTGCTCCGGCATGGTCAGCTGGATGTCGTTGCCCACGCCCTTGTACCGCTCGAAGGAGGTGAGAATGTTGCGCAGGATGTGGTACTCCTCGGGCGAGCGCTGCCGCAGATTGGTGGCCCCGACGATCTCCTCCAGCGACAGCATGTCCGTGATTTTGTGCAACAAACGGGAGCTGGTCGGCCACAATGCCACATTGGCCAGCCTTTGTGGCCGAAACAGGAAAGCCATTGCGATAAGGAGTGACAGTTTTCTGTCTGGATAATCGGGAAGATTTAATGTATGTTTTGGAAAGTATATTTTGATTGATAAATCTTTAGGACAGACTCCTTTGGGTCTCCTTTGGGTCTCATACCCCCCTGGGGAGACAGACAGCTATCCACTTGTCAGTCATGATGGTGATGCCCAAAGGCCACACCACCACATGCCACAGCGCCCTGCCCCCCTTTCCCCCATCACTGATTTGTATTACCAACAAAATGGTGGCACTCTGAACTGTGGAGGCACTCGCTTGGCTGGAGACTATTTCGTATACTCTGTAAGTGTTTTTCCAGCAGCATTACATTACTTAAACACACACTCACACACACATGCACAGAGAGACAGCTATGTGTGTGTGTGTGTGCTTCTTTTTGGGGGCACGTCTTTGAGAACTAGCCCCCAGTTGCCCCAAGGCCCATGCATGGAAACTTTTCAAGTGTTAACGAGTTTTGTTGCACACACACACACAAACACATATGTATGTATGTATGTGTATGTGTCGATTGCATATGGAGTGCACTTAGCTCGAAAACTTGAACGATATTTAAGCATTTGCCAATGTCAGTGTTGTTCTTGATACCATACCCTCCCCTCTGCCTACTGTCTCTTAACCTGCCTCATGTTGCAGCAACAGAAGCAGTAGCAGAAGCTGGAGGAGCAGCAGCAGAGCCAGCAGCTGGAGGAGCAGCAAGCGAACACGACAAGTGGCAAGTGGCAAGTGGCAAACTGATATGCCTTTGGTTGTTGTTTGCCAGAAAACGAAATTTGATTTTATGCAAAAACAATTTGCATCTTAATTGACTGCCACATGCCACAGGGCAGGAACCTGTCCGAGCTACGGCCACAACCAGAATATATTGTAAGTGGAGCTCTCCTTAATTACATTTCACGATTTCAGATCAGAGTTTTCAGTGTATTTACTAACTTTTCTTTTCACTTTCTTCGTTGTCCGTTATTCTTCGTTATTCCGATAAATCCAAGAGAATTCCTTACCTTTGTGCTATCGTTTTTACATATATGTATGTATGTATGTATGTGTGTAGTATCTGCACAACCCTGTCTCAGATATTAACAAAAATATTTCTTAAATTTTCAGCATACCAATTCCCAGGGAATTCTCATTCATTCTGAGCCACCCCTCCCCATACCCATCCCCCCACCCGCTTCCATATCTATCGCTGGCCATTCAAATGGAGCTGCTCTCTCCCTCTTACTCTCCCTCTCTCTGGCCATTCAAATGGAGCTGCTCTCTCACTCTCTCTGGCCATTCAAGTGGAGCTGCCCTCTCGCTCTGTTCTCTGGAAATATGTGTTCATTCGTTCATCTACATCTGCATCTACATCTAAAGACCATTTTCAGTTTTCTTTGTCTGTCAGCTCCATGCCACGCCTCCCCATCATGCACCACGCCCTAGAGAAGGCGTTCGTGTCGGTAACATCTCTTTTGCCATCTTTCCGTTTTATTTTCCCTTCCTTTTCATATGTGAACTGTGTGTGTGTGTGTGTCGGTGTTTTTTTTGTGTTCTTTTTGCATTTACAAATTATGCTCATATAAATTTTTATAAAACATTTCTGCCGTTGCCATTTTATTTTATGTTTCTTTTTGTTACAACTGCGACTCACACCCACAGCCATAAACACCCACACACACACAGACACACACATATACACACAGATACATTGGCGCACAAAAGTAGGCAACGAAAGGCGGCAGCAAGCGCCTTCTCCCTTGCGCCTTCGTGTTCGGGTCGGTCTGTGGGTCTGTGGCAAAAATGAAGAGAAATTCACACTTGAAAACTTTCAACATGCGTTTTTAAGTTGCCCCAAACAACTATAATGGCGTTCTGTTGCTCTTACCATTTACTCGGCATCTTACTGCCATGTGGCAGATACATATACATACATACATACATATACATACATACATATATACACTCTGGCAGCTGAACCTCTGAATATTAAGCGGAATGTGTTTGAGTGCTTGTGTGTGTGTGTGTGTGACGCAGTTCTCGCAGGCCATAAAAAAGGGTTCGGTGCGCCTTTTGGCCTGTTTATTTGCTGCCTAAACTAAGCCTGGCTAATTTAATATGCATAAATGCCGGCACATGTTTCATAAATGGCATTTTAAAGCGGCTTCAAATATGCCTTCATTATCGTGTGTGTGTGTGTGTGCTATAACTTCCTGGATATGCAGTCGGCCGGACGAGGACAAATGTATTTCCGCCTGGCAACAGGGACAGACGACAGCCGACAGCCGACAGCCGGCAACCAGAACTGTTGCACTGTTGCATGTTCTTGTCCTCCGGCGGAGATGTCCTGCCCAAACAATGGAGTCGGGAATTAAATGCCATAATTAAACCGACTGCCGCCAGTCGTCAAAAGTCCTGGCGATAAGCCATGGTCCGGAGTTGGGTCTGCGGTGTCCATGGCCTGACAGTTAGACGCCGAGCAGAGCTTGCCACACAGCTGTTTCAGCCGTTTTGCCACAAAACGCCACTCAGTGTCCGTTGGCTCCTGCCCCTTGGAGCTGAAACAACGGCTATCCCTACCCTCTCCTACCCACCCCTTGGCCCTACTCATGCTTATCCGCGGCTTGTGGCTGTCGTTTTTATCTTTTCCCCATTGTCATTCGCACAATGCCCGAAAATGGGTGTGTGCCCCGCCCCCGCCCCCTCCGCTGTCCCTACCACACTGTCAGGTCCTGTGTCTGTGTGTCCTCCTTTGTGCACTTCATTCTGTTTTTGGTATTTCGTCAAATTGATTTGTCTTCAAAGCCACCCACCCTCTCCCCCACTCTCCGCCCTGCCAACTGAAGCCACTCGGTGAGGCAATTTGCATTTTGAGGCATTTCAATTGCGTGGCACGTTGTTGCCTATTCGAATTATGTCAATAGAATCGCGTCTCCAATAAATGTCAACGGTGGCAGGCAGGCAGGCGATTGAGGGGTGGAGGTGGGGCAGCAGCAGCAGCAGCAGCAGCTTGTGTTTACTGCCAGACACTACAGACACGTACACTGACAGAATATTAGGTACTAAACTGTGTTCCCTGCCAGACTTTAGTTTCCACTACGATTTTTAAGGAACCAATAAAATTATTATCCAATAAAGTAAACAATTTCCTATGGGATTAGCTAATTTTTATAATTATTTATAATTTTTTAAGCAAACAAACTAACGTCAAAGCCAGGCCCAGAGTGCGCCCAATGGTAGTCAAAGAAGAGACAGTAAGGTACATTTCTGTAAGGTTAGGGATTCCTATACCACATGGTCATCCCATTTTAAAGTTCCACCTCAAATTCCCTAATACCTTGATGTTTAATTGCCAGGTATTTTCCTAGCTCTCAGGGTTAAATGGCTCCATTTCGGACCCCCACCTAGGCACTTGACCCTAAGCCCCCCCCACCCTCCACCGGCCATATAGCGTTTTGTTGGCATTGCTTGCTTAACATTTAATGGCCGCACTTTGACTAGCCAAATGGTGGCCCTAAGATCGGTACACGACAACAAGCTTTCCGGCACTTTACGGCCATTGCCATTGCCATTGCCATTGCCGTTGCAAACGAGTGGCGGTGGCATGGGGCAGCCATAAGAGTAATAAAAAGAAATTATAAAATAATATTAACAATCCAGCAAGCTGGGGCAGGCATTTAGAGCCGGACACAGGGAGCCAACAAAGTGTATAAACTGTGGCGTGGGAGGAGGGGAATACCCTTTGCATTTTACATTTATGTTTCTGTGTGTGGGTGCTGCCACATATGTACAGCGGGAGAAGCATGAAGCGGTTGCACAGAGCCTGCATTAAAAGTGCACGTGCAATTAAGACGCCAGCAGCAGCAGCAGGATCATCCTCTGTCGGCCTCGTCCTTGTCGTCGTCCAAATAATTGGCCAAGCTGTAAAGCAAAAACTCGAATGGCAACTTTGTTGGTCCATAACTAAATTTGTTTGTTTGCTGTTCTTGGCCCTGGCCTAAGGCAGGCTCTCCCCACAAAACTCTCTTACATAACCCAACCGCAAAAAGCTTTTAATCCAGCCAGCAACTGGGCCACAGAGTCGTAAAACCTTATCATAAGTAATCTACATACAAAAATGCAAGAGTACGAGATGTGGCAGGGGGAGAGGGAGTAGGAGGAGGAGGAGGAGTAGGAGGAGGGGATGAGCAAAGTCTATGCAACTATGGGGAGAGAGAAGTAACAGGCACCTAGAAAGATCTAAAGAGAGACTCTGCAAAGCTTAAAGCGCCCAAGAGAGATCTCACCAGAGAGCTTTCTTCATGGATTAAGCTCGCTCTCTTCTGATAATCGCTCTTCCCTGATCAACAGTTCTGTCTGTCTCTTTTGCACAAATGGAGGGAGACTCATAACCCTTCTGTCTGTCTCTTTTGCACCAATGGCTAGCTGTTGATAGCTTTTGAATGGTTTATTACAACATTTCCATAGAGTAAACAGCATTCGCATCGCATCGCATGCCTCCAGCAGGCTCTGGCTGTCCTTTCAGCACAGTTCGAGGTGACATATATCTCACTTAACATTCCATACAACAGACCCACAGACGCCCACACCCACACACACACACACACACACACACACACATACACACCGACACACACGCTGGTATCTATAACTCAACAAAAGCCACAAACTGACACAAACAAGCAGCATTCATGGGGATATGGAAACAAAAAACAAAAATAAAATGAAAACAGGAAGAACTTTTATAATAAAATTATTTGTTTGGGCACAGAAATAGACAACTTTTTAGCCATACATTTCATTTGGGCGAAATGTCACTCTAGGGCATACTTTCTACCCCCAAAAAAACAACAACAACAACGGCTATAGGGAGGGGCAAATGTTTGGCAAATTCTCGGCTTTATTCGACATCTACACCCCCTCCTGCCAGGCTCTGCTTTGCTCTGCTCAACAATTAAACACTTCCTTGGAGTACATAGAGCAGAGGGGGGTGGTGCAGCCAGAGAGGGGGGTGGTGTAGAGGGTAAACATTTGCATTTAAATAAAAATGCATTGCATTTTGTTGGCGCTTTTCATTAGCCCATCGCTCTCTCTCCAGTCTCCACCTCTCCGTCTCTCCGCCTCTCTCCGCCTCTCCCCGTCTCTTTTCTGCACTGTCGTCTGCCTTTGTTGTGTTCTGCATCTGTCTCTGTCGCCGTCTCTGTCTGGCACCCAAAGTGACTTTCAATGTAAACGTCAGAGCTTTGTGCCGTTGACATTTGTGCGCCGCCAGGCGACAGGAGAGGAAAGACGACGAGGACGACAACGAGGACGACAACGACGACGGCAACAATTTACGATAAACATCTCAGCGGCATGCAAATCCCTTTTAGGAATTGCACGGCAGAGCACTCCAGCTGGCTGGAGAGCTGCAGGGGAAAAGAATAAAGAGGTGCAGAGTGGGGGGGGTGGGGTGTACCGGGATAGAGGAGGCGACATTCAGAGCATTTCGCTGACGACCAGGAATTAACCATCAAGCGGAATCAGCAATTTACTTCCCGCATTTCCTGCATTTCGTATTTCCAAATAAAACATTTAAGGAAAACTAAGGAAAACGGAGGAAAACAGAGGAAAACAGAGGAAAACAGAGGAAAACGGAGGAAAACTGCCTTCATTCAAACAATACTCTCATATTGTGAGAGTACAAGGCGGCAAGAGAGTCAGGGGAAAGGGAAAGTCCCACAAGAGAGAGAGAGAGAGAGAGAGAGAGAGCTGTACCAAAACGTTCCAGTCCGAAATCTGATTTCAGGTTACTCTCAGGGTAGGCCAGGAGCTGTCCGGCGGGGTCCACTTGATGGTAGATGTTTCCAAAAGTCCTTCCTCCTGGAGACGCTCCACATCTCGCAGATTGTGGCCAGGATGGGACACCCCTTGGGCCTCGCTGGGTGTCGCGGGTATTTGGAAACAGCTTCGCCCTCGCCAGCTTTCCGCATTTGATGCGATCACGGATGTGGCACACCTTCTTGGTGCTTTTGGAATCCGTATCGATACTTCCGGCGAAACGATGTGGCATCTGAGCCTCGGCTTCCGGTAGACGCACTCGGCCCAGTGCTGCTGGTAGAGGCGGTTTAGCTTACAACTCGCCTGGGAGATGGCTTCATCGAGGCAGAGGATTGCATGGCACAGAAGCTCCCAGAGAACTCTGCTGCTCCTCCTGCCAGTTGGGTCTGTCCGCGGCAACGGGACGGCACAACGGCTTATTGGCTCGCAATCGTCGCGGTTGGTACTGCTCCAACCAGGCTTGGGCTTGATATGGCTGGCTCTGAGGATTTGGCCATCGATGAGAATCAAGGACTTAAAAAGGAGCCCTAACTACTGGAAGCCTGATGGTGTGGATTCTCCGTTTGGGGAGGTGGATAGTAGAATAGAAGAATATCTCCAATGAATCTATATTATATTAGTGATATAACATCTAGTCTTTGCCCCTTTAAGCCATAGATTGGTATCTGTGGCCTCCAACGGACGGATAATGGATACAAGCGGCTGCCAGGATACACTTAATGTTGGACAATATTTTCTTTTTGGGTCGGACTTGCGATAGCCCCGACAATTGTCACCCCCTTGCCCCCGTCCAGCGGAGCACCGAAATGGGTTTTCCTTGTTGATTCTCGTTCGTTTTGGTGAATGCATCGCTGGGTCCTCCAATCCGGCGGCGGGTCCTTCGAAACAACAATACTCGTAATAAAGAAAAAATAGACATAGCCATAGCCATAGCCTTCGACCTGCATGCAACCCCCCACTCCACCCGCCACCCACCACCCACCACCCACTTGTGTGCCTGTTTAATGCAAACAGAGCGCAGCGGCGAAACGACAGTACGGAACGGAGGAGAGCCAAAGGGACCCGGGGGCGGGAGGGGCAGGAGGACGAAATCCCGAAAACCTCTGAAGCTCTCAGGGCCGTTTTCGCTTTTACGCCGATATTTTTATTGGAGTGGAGTCCGTGCAGTGCCTGGTGCACTGGTCGGTCGTCCATGCATGAGGGCCCCCCATAAAATTGGGTCAATTGCTGTTAACAATTTGGCAGCGCAATCTTTGGGCCGTTTCGATTTCAAGGCGTTCTCCCCTCCAACCCCAAACACGACCCCACCCAGCCCACGCCCTGCATCCGCTTCAGATCCAATCCCAATCTCAAAAACAAAAACAAAAAAAGGAATACAAAAAAATAGAGTGAGGGGGAGAAAACAAAGCGCAATGGCCATAAAAAAGTCAGCACGTGCGGGCGAACCTTTTGAAAAAACAATTTCCGCGTAGAGTTGTTGTGAAAACACAGAGGGCCGTGAGGGAAACCTGCCACAGCCACTGCCACTGCCCCTCAAGTGGATGCCGCGAAAGGCGGGAGGGAGTGGCCAACAGAAGCCGCTGTTAGCTGGCTGTTAAAAAGCGTACGCTAATTAATAACTGCATTTTGTGCTTGTTAACCAACTTTTCCAGCGGCAGTGCGGCAGTGCGGCTTTGGCCCACTTGAGGGAGGCTTCAGTTTTGGGCAGTTCCCAGCGATTGAGGCTCTGAATGGGGATTCATTAAGTGCACAACTCTTGGATCACCTGCCATTTCCATTTCCCATTCCATTTCCATTCAATTTAATCTGCGCTTTTCCAGAGTCCTGGAAGTCCTACTAACTATTCGCCTGTGATAGCTGTTTCGATTGTTCAGCAAACAAATTCCAGGAGTGGGTCCTCCATGTGGCTCCTTCTTGAATTCTGTGCAGCCTTTGAGCAACTGACTGCAAATTGGGTAACTGGCTGGGGAGAGAGCAGCGGAACTCTCTTTTAAAGCACCAAATGCACTCCCGGGGCTTCTGCTGTGTGCCCAGTCCCTGCCCCTTCGTGGCTCTTCTGAAAGTTGGCAGTGAGACGACTACGGAATGATTTCATTTACTTGCAATCAATGAAATTGCACTGATGCAATTTTGTTTTGGTCCAAAATAAACAGGCAACTGGAGAGGGAACCGGCAACCATCCCTGGGAGGAGCTGGGACTGCGATTGAGATGGGACTGCGACTGCGACTGGGACTGGGACTGGGAAAGGGCAAAAAGTAACAGAAGCAACTTCCAGTAGAGCGGAGGGGTCGGTGGGTGGCTGTAGGGAGGACAACTGTCTGTCACGTGCGTGTGGCAGCAGCCAGGACAGCATTTGGTAACCGAGTGGAGCTAATGCTCGGCGACAGCCAACGGAACTAGAGCGTCTCCCCCTCAGTGGCAGCAGGAGGAGGCGGGGGGGCGGATATTTCTCATATCGCAGCCAGACACGTAGACGCCCGCTCTGCGAAAAGTTAGCGCTCAGGCATTGACTTTGGTTCTGGGGGGGATACGGATACGGATACGGGGATACAGTCAGGGAGAGATTTGTGAAAAATGTCAGGGAAACGCTGTGCCAGACTCGAGAAATGAGTAGTAGCGAGCGCAAACGAGGTAGGTGAGTGTGTCCGTCCGGGAGCACAGACCAGTCGAAATAACTTGCCAACCGTTCGCTGCTGAATCCGACAGCCCAACGCCGTCACTGGATGAGGAGCAGCCGGGGACAAGTGGGAGTAGCAGCGGCAGTGGCAGTGGCAGCGACAGTAGCAGGACGTTGACCGAAACACAGCGGCTGCAGACGACATCAAGCCATGAGGAACGGAACGTGGGTCCAAATATGTCCGATGCAGTCAGTGGGGAGCAGCGGAAAGATGTCCGCGATGCGGGTGAGTCAAGCCACAGGGTGGCGGACACTCTGCCCGCGGTGGCGTCTGCCGTGACCGTGGCATCACCCAGCACGAGAAAGCGGAGCAAGAGTCTGAGTCCGAGAAAGGCCTCCATGGACTTGACCCAGCATCACGCCAAAGCGACGGACGCCAAGGGTAAGGCGACCAAGAGGTGGATACGGGTGCCCCACATCTTTCCGCATTCGGATGCCCATGAAGGGCCGCGCCTGGTCGACACCGGCGTGAGCACCGACTCGCAGCGCTTGCCGAAGGCTCCGTCCGCCATCGAACCAATATCAGAGCTGCCCTACGTGGAGCCAGTGTACATCCTGGTGCACGCGGAGAGGCCATCGCATCGCCTGGTGGACACGGCGGTGGGCACCGATCCAGGACGGGCGCACAGCAGTCCCTCTGCCAAAAGGCCACCGCCGCCGCCTTCCCAGGAAGACGATCTCGTCGAGGAGAGCGACATCGAGTCCACCAGTTCGACGACCAGCCGTGAGCCGGAGCTGTACGACCCTGAGGATCACGAGATCCTGGTCACCAAGACGACGAAGGTCTACAAGAAGAGTAAGTCAGGAGCGTCAGGACATGTTCGTGGGCTAAGTGTGTGGTTTGGGCTCTTGCAGGACCCGACAAAGTCCTGCCGGAGGTTGACTCGGACGAATGGCTCGATCGCGCGATCGCGAAACCCCCGCAGAATCCCCTTTCGGCAGTCGCGCGAATCACGCGAGCCTTCGACAAGGGCAGGAACGAATCGGATGTCCCGCAGTCAGAGTTCGACCAGATGATGGTGGGGCAGTACACGGACGTGAGCGACACGACCACCAGCAGCTACACCAAGCGGAAGCGGAGGGGGAGCCTGGACGAGGTGCTCAACCCCTTGGCCTCGGGCTATGTGTTTGTAAGTGAGTGAAGTCCCGCCTGCGGTCCCGCTGAGAGTAATCCAATCCGACCAATCCGATCTGGCAGATCTACATGGTGATACCGCCCGACGGTGGCTACGCCTGGTTCGTGCTCGTCCTCAGCTTCCTGGCCCAGCTGATCGTCGACGGCATCATCTTCTCCATTGGCATCCTGCTGCCGTACATGGCCAAGGAGTTTGGGGCGCACACCTCGCGGATTGTGTTCGTGGCCAGCATCCAGATCGGCTGCTATTTCATGGGCGGCGCCTTCTCGAGCGCCCTGATCAACAGCTACGGCTTTCGGCCGGTGGCCATGGCCGGGGCTCTGATCTCGGCCCTGTCCATACTGGTGGCCAGCTGCAGCACGAACCTGGGAATGTTGATCCTGTTCTACAGCATCATTGGTAGGTCACCGTCACCCCGTCCCCCCGTCACCCCGTCACCCTTCCCCCAGGTTGCTCCTTCCGTGCACCGACTATAAACACCGTAGCTCCCGCTCCCACCCCCGCAGGTGGCCCGTCCTTGAGCATGATTTGGGCCAGCTCGCAGCTCATCATCGGCTACTACTTCGAGCGGTATCGGGCTCTGGCCAGCGGCTTCTCGTGCGCCGGCGCTGGAGCTGGGATCGTGGTCTTCTCGTTCCTGAACAACTGGCTGGTCCCGTGGATCGGCTGGCGGAACGTGCTGCGGGTGCACGTGTCCCTGATCATGATCATATGTCTGATTGCCTGCGCCTACGTCGAGGTGGCGCCCACCCAGGTGGGCGTGCTGAACAAGCAGCTCGGCGTGACGGACTCCAGTTCCGATGAGTACTACGGCAACTTCTACGTGCACAACTTTATGCGCGATTCCATCGCGAGAATGGACACCGAAACCATCCTGGAGGAATACGAGCCGCGCCCAGCCGAGCCGACGTCATTCTTTGGACGCATCTCGCCCTGCTGCAGGAAGACGCAGAAGGAGGAGGAGCAGAGGGTGCAGAGGGTGCAGACGGTGCGCTCCTTTGAGGAGGATCGAAACCTGGTTATTCGTTCCGATCCGATACAGCGCGAGGATCTTTTCTACACGGGCCCCGTCGACTACGACCAGCCCCACAGCACCGAGAATTTGGATGGCAAGGAGATGCAGCTAGTGGGATCGACCAAGCATGTGAGTGTGTCCTGCACACCTCCCGCTCCCCTTCTATTCATCTTCCATTCTTCTCACACAGAACCAGAAGGCCACCTACGGCATAGCCCACCTGCAGGGCTACACCAGCGAGGAGAGGAAGAAGTTCGGTAGCTCAGAGCACCAGACACCGACACCCTTCGCTCCTAGTTCGATCAGTCGCCTTCGGGTGAGGAGGACTCCGCCGCCCAAGAAGCGCAACTGGCTGCAGAACAAGATCGTGAAGGCCCTCAACAAGCTGTTCGACTACCACCTGCTGGAGTCGTTCGAGTTCCGGGTGCTGGTGGCGTCGGCCTTCTTCTACCCGATGGGCTTCAACATCCCCTTCGTCTACTCGAAGGCCCGCGCGGAGATACCAACGGAATATGCCAACCTGATTGGGCCAGCGATCGGGTTCATGAACTTTGCGATGCGCATCAGCTGCGGCTTTGTGGCCCACAAGCTGCGCAACTGTACCACCTACATCTGTGGCGGCGGCATGCTCTTTGGGGGCTTCTTTGTGTTCATCAGCGCCTTCTATGGCTCCGACCTCATCTGGTTCCAGTTGGTGTACGGCTTGTGCTATGGAGTGGCACCAGGTGAGCACCAACCAGTGGAAGTACTTATCAGCACTCTAATCTCTCTCCGACTCTTAGCTGTGTTCGCCACCCTGCGGGCCCTCATCTATGTGCGTTACCTGGGACTCTCGAAGCTGACCAATTCGTTCGGGATCACCGCCCTGGCCATGGGCATGGGCGTCTTCATTGGCACCACCTTGGGTGGCATTCTGGTGGAGTTCTCCCGCGGATTCACGGCTGCCTTCGCCATGGCCGGAATCTGCATCATGCTGGCCGGCAGTCTCAAGCTCCTCCTGCCCGCCATGGTGAGGATGAACAAACGGAGATCAATTGCCAGGTCTCCGATCCAGAGGAGATCGTACTAGAGAGCGGGTATATACCCTCCAGAGAGAGAGAGAGAGAGAGAGAGAGGGAGAGAGAGAGAGACTAGAATAAATGTAAGGACAGTGACTCCCAAACTGTGTGTTTTCGGTTTTGTGGTTGACTTTTATTTGCAATCCATTTAATGTTATCAATTAGCTTAGTTTACGTCTAATATTAGCTTAGTTGCACACTCCGGTCCATACATATATGAACGATGTATGTAATCGTCGAAGGTCGAAGGTCGAAGTGTGTCGCTGCTTGGTTTTTGGTTTGGTTTTGGTTTTGGTTTTGGTTTCCTTGTTTGGTTATATGCAAATGTTCACGCTTGTTGTTGTAATTCGATTTGCTTTCTATGCTTTGTACGTCTACTGTTTGTTTTTTCTGTTCTTTTCTTTTGTTTTTGGTTTTCTGTTGATTTTTACATATATTATTTAGGGCTAAAGCAACTGAAAGTCGAATCAAACTGAGGCTGAAATCAAAAATAGGTTAATTTCGAACTGCTACAGGCCCTGATGTTGCCCCCTGCTCCTGTCTCCCGTCTCCTGTCTCCTGGCAACTGCCTTTGTCTAAATCCTTCTTTTTGTGTGTGTTAAATATTGTCAGTAGTCTTCTTTCCCATTTTTCCTCTGTGTTTCCAGTTTTCCCACTCTTTTTTTATCCCTTCTCCATTGCCCATTCTCCTCTTCAGTGGATGTCTCTGGGATGGCTTTGGCTCTGTCTCTGTCTCTGGTTTCTGCTTTAAAATCAATTTCGTATCGTAATCTAAATTTAAATTAAAATCTCATTTTTTTGGGGCCAGGTATCCGTATCCGTATCCGTGTCCTTCGCCCGAATCCTGCTCCTTCTGCCTGTTCCTTCGTCTTCTTCTTCGTGTTCGCACAGAAAAAGCAATTCTTACGCCGTAAATTAAAATTATATTTATATCGCCTGCGCCTGCTCCACTCCGGGGCTCGTTCATGTGTCAGAGTCGGACCTGCGGCGGGAATAGAATAGAATATTAACTAGGTCTCCCTCCTCTCCGCTCCTCTCCCTTCCCCCCTCTTCGACTTACCAGTTAAAGTAGGTCTGTGGGCCGTGGCAGTTGCGCTCGGTGCCGCACCACTTGGACTGCTGCAGCGCCGGGCACGGGCGGCCGCCCCGCTTGCCGTGCTTGATGACCTTGCGATACCGATGCATCTCCCCGATGCCGCAGCTCTTGCTGCAGGCCGTCCACTCCGACCAGTGGCTGACGCGACAGTCGCGACGGCGCTGCGACTGCGAGCGACGACGGGATAGATTTCCCCTGCCCAACGACTGCGACTGCGACTGCGATTGTGGAGCAGAGCCGGAGGAGGCTGCCGTCAGGTTGGTGGTGTTGATATTCGTGGCATCCGTGGCACGCCGATAGCTGCTGGCGATGCTCTGCAAGAGGGCGTGCTTATCGTTCTTGGGCACCACGCTGCCCACCAGCTGCGGGGGCTGTTGGCTGTTGTTGCCGCCGTAGCTGTAGCTGCAAGAACAGGGAAAGGCAGAGAATGGATTTAAGATTAATTAGATCTAATTTGGAATACGTGGAGATGGATTTCGAATAACGTTATTAATTGGGTGCCTGCCTGCCTCTCTGGTATTCAATTTCTTCGACATACATAAGCCAGGGAGCCTGCAAACCACCCACCCACCCACATCTGCTTCTCCGCCATGTGCTCACGTCTGTTCTGTTATTTCTACAGCACATCAACTGCGGAAAATTTCAATTTAAATTTGCCTTTTGCCAGCCATCGTGCTTGCTGTCTGACGTAGACAGAACCAGGACAGACCCCAACCCAATCCAAACCCGCAAAAGCCGAACCGAACCGAACCTCCAGCGTTTGGGGTTTGGCTGTGGCGCTGCCTGGCTCCTTCCTTCCTTCCTTCCTGCGTTGCTTCCTGGGCAACTTCCGTGTTTTGTTTCCTGCAGTTTTTCGTTTATTTGCATACACATGCCACGTATATGCCTCCGCGTATATGCCACGTATGTATATGCCTTCGCGTATGCCACGTGCAAAATCGCGCAAATAATAATAAAAAATCAAAAGGCAGAGGCAAGAGGCAAGAGGCAAGAGGCAGAGGCAAGAGGCAAAAGCGGAGGCAAAAGCGGAGGCAAAAGCGGAGGCAAAAGCGAAGGAGAAGACAGATGCAGAGGCTCCGACTCAGGCAGAACAGACACACACACACACACACAATTTGGGGCGGGTAACGGCAGCAGGGCCAGAGCCAAAGCCAGAGCCAGGACCAGGACCAGCTCCTGATGCCAAGTAAATTGGCAAAAATATTGAGAGCCCGTCCGGGCGAAGTTGAAGGCCCGGGAAAACGCCATGGGCCCGACGAAAATAATGAAGAAAATTCCCAAATTGAAATAACATGCAGCATTTTTCTGCCCCCAGCCAGTATTCGGCTATACAGGAGTTTCTAGAGGGGGGGGGGGGGGGGGGGGGGGGGGGGGGGGGGGGGGGGGGGGGGGGGGTTCCTGGGAACGCGGCAAGTTATTAGCGACAATTTGCTTCGATCATGTGCACGGCAATTACCGTTAGACGAGCACATCAAAATGTCTTAAGCAAATGT
This sequence comes from Drosophila athabasca, assembly GCA_008121215.1. Lineage (NCBI taxonomy): Eukaryota > Metazoa > Arthropoda > Insecta > Diptera > Drosophilidae > Drosophila > Drosophila athabasca. Next base: position 1,070,636 of record VMQQ01000019.1, on the reverse strand, counting down.
TATTTCATGAGCAATTTGCATTTCCATGACGCCCCCCCTAAGCCCCCCACCCCCCAGGCCCTGGGATCACCCCCTAAAAGTCTGAGTCAGAGCTTTCTCTCTTTCTCTCTCTCTCTCTCTCTCTCTCTCTCTCTGTTTTGGACATGTGACAGGGAAATTGCTCATCAGGCCAAGGCGAATTGCTTTCACAAATTGAAAATTGGCGTGGAAAGCGTGCATCAAATTCAATCAAAATTTCTATTGTTTTTTTTTGGAGGCCATAGGGGACACTCCAGGCGGTAAAAGGCTTTCACTATTCAGTCGCCACAAGAAAGAAAATAGAATTTTATTTGGGCAGAAGTGGGGCATGAATATTGAGTGGATAATGGCCAATGTTGCAGCCAACACTTTAATTGTTTTTTGGTTTTATTATATTAATTTTCAAACACTTTCTAGCACTTTGATTTGAAACGCAGATTATATGATAGGATCTATAGATATATTAGAAACAGGAGATATCGTAGAAGCTCAGAGTATCGTGCAGCACACCACCTCCCCAGCGGGCTGGGCGTAGACCGCTGGCTGGGCGCCCACCACGACGGCGGGTCGGGGTGGTGGCATGTACACGGGCGGCGGTGGGGCTCCCACGATCACAGTGGGTGGCGGTGGTGCTCCAATGACCACGGGCGGCGGACAGAAGCCAATGCCCACGCCGATGGGTGGCGGACGCGGCGGGCCGCCGATGTTGATGCCCACATTCACACCGCCACCGCCGCGGGGCGGTCCAAAGGCGGGTCCGGGTCCGGGTCCGGGTCGTGGGGGTCCATAGCCTCGTCCTGGTGGAGGCATTGCGAATGACTGCCGATGGTTGACTGGCGCACTGACCGCTGGAACTGCGCTGGAACTGCGCTGGAGGTGTCCAATGGCCGACAGTTGTGTGTGCTGTCGATTACCTCTCCGAGTGTGTGTGTGTGGCCCTTATCTCCGTCGGAAGCCTCGAGTGTCCGCAGCTAATTAACTATCAATTACAAAGTGCCCAACCCCTGCCCTACCCCCGCCCCTGCCCCTGCCCACGCCTTGTCCCTGCCCTGACGTTGTTTTGGTTTAATGTTTCAGCTACTGTTTCTGCTGCTGCTGCTGCTGATAAGATAAGAGTCTCGTATCCGATGGTCTTACATTCCCGATAGCTGATAGCAGAAGTTCTGTGTGTCGTTTCGATAAGATTTAAGATATGTCTTTACTTTGGTATCTGTTTTGGGGCCTCGTACTTGACAACAGCCTTGGGGGAAGCCCCTGCGGCCCGAATCAGGCAATGACGCAACGACAGGGGCAACACCTCCTCCTCTTTGCCGCCTCCCCCTCGGCCACGGCATCCCTCTGCCCACCCTCTGGGACTTTGGGTGGCGGCGTGGGGGAGATGATCTCCTCCTTCAGGACCGCGTTCACCGAGTACCGCTTGCCCAGCTTGTCGCTGCTCTCCTCGGCCACGACTCCGACCAGAACGGGAACGGGTGTCAGTGTCTCCTCCGTCTCGACCAGAATCACTTCCGCCTGTCCAGACTCCACAATGATCTCTGTCTCTGTTTCCACCACTTCGAAGGATGGCTGCTGCGTATCCAGGACGAGATCCGTGAGCACGAAGCCATTGCTTGGTGGATTGACAGGAGGTGTGGGCGTCACCTCCACCGACTCAATGATCACTTCCGTTTGTGGGAGACTTGAGGGTGGCACCACCATCCCTGTGTTCCCCCTGAGCTGTGCAGGCGGACTGGCGGGTGGTGTGGGCGTTGGTGTGACTTCCAGGGACTCCACAATCAGCGCCGTTTCCGCCACACTGGCTCGAGGAATGAATCCGGCTCGAAACGGAAACTCCTTGATGGGACTGTCCGGCGGAGAGGGCGTTGGCGTGACCTCCAGGCTCTCCACAATCAGCTCCGTTTCCACTGCACTTGCGCGGGGCATGAATCCCGGTTGAACCACAGGCGGACTCGGTGGCGGTGTGGCAGCTGGAGAGGATTCAAATGACTCAAAAATCACTTCCTCTTCGACTAGACTCTCCCTGGGAGCAAATCCCATTTGAAAGGATGGTTGTGTGGGCTGAGGAAGAGTGGGTGTGACTTCCACAATCTCCACACTCTCTACGGCCTCCACACTCTCCACAGTCTCCACACTCTCCACACCCTCCACACTCTCCACAGTCTCCACAATCGTTTCTGTTTCCTCTACTGTAGATTGGGGCCTAAAACCTATTTGAACACTTTCTGCTGGCGGACTTGGTGGTGGCGATGGCGTAGGCGTTACGTCTAGGGACTCCACAATCAACTCCGTTTCCACGACACTGGATCGTGGCATGAATCCTGTCTGCAATGACACTCCAAGGGCAGGACTCGGTGGTGGCGATGGCGTGGGTGTTACGTCCAGGGATTCCACAATTAGCTCCGTTTCAATGATGGGACTGGCAGGTGGTGTAACGACCTCCAGGCTCTCCACAATGGTCTCCACACGCTCCCTCCAGGCTCTGGGGATGAAGCCCGGTTGCAGTACTGGAACCTGTGCTGGGGGGGGACTGGGTGGTGGCGTCGGGGTGGCTGCTTCTTCCACGCTCTCCGAAATGATCTCCGTTTCCACGAGATCTCCGCTGGTAGGATATGTGTAGGGATCGAGGGGTGGACTGGGCGGCGGTGAGGGAATCGGCGAGACGTCCACAGTCTCCACAAAGATCTCTTTGTTCCAGACACTTGCTCGTGGCGTATATCCCATTGGGATTGGCGGATCGACGGGTGCTCCGACCTCAAAAGTCTCCACCAGGGTTTTCACAAATCCCTCCGGCGGAATGGAGTCCCTTTGAGGTGCTTCCACACTCTCCGCCTCCACAATCAGCTCCGTTTGCTGCTGACTCGCCCTGGACACGAAGATGAATCCCCTTTGGACCACGGGCGGGCTGGGCGGTGGCTCTACAATGAGCTCCGTTTGCACCACTTCTTCGATGGGCGAGAGCAGAGGCGACTGAGCGGCTGGCAGGAAACCCGTTGTCTGCACTTGCAGCTGTGGTGGCGGGCCAGGGGGTGGTGCATACTCCACTACCAGCTCCTCCTGCACGACCTCTGTGGTTGGGTTGGAGATGGGAGACCACTCGACCGCCGCAAATTCCTCTGTGGTTGTGGGGGAGGCTTCATTCTCCATCAGTTCCGTTTCCAGTGTCTTGAGGATTCCATTGCGCAGTAGCTCCCCAGAGGGATTGGGCGAGGGCTGCGGCTGGTTCCAGTAGGGCTGTGGCGCCCACACCACATCCACGGCGAGATCCTCTGTGGGCGTGAGGAATGGGGGCGAGGACTGTGGCAGGGGCGGTGGTGGTGCTGCCACGGAGCCCTTCTTGTGGTGATGATGATGATGGTGCTTGTGCTGCTTTGGTTTCTGGTCCTCCTCCAGGACAATCACCTCCTCAACCACTTGCACATTCTCCTGCTGGCTCTGCTGCTGCTGCTCATGATGATGATGATGATGGTGATGTCGTTGCTTTGGGACTGCCTGGGATCCCTCAATCGTTGTGATGTCGATGGTCTCTTCGATCGTTCTGTTTGAGGAGGATATCTCGATGGTCTCCTCCACTCTCGTCTCTTGTGTCGTTGTCGTTCTCGTCATTTTTGCACTCGTTTGTTCCGATTCGTTCTCGCTGTGGCCTGGCGGTCGACTGAAACGCGGAATAGTTGGCCCCGGCCCATTTATAGTCGGCTGTTTATGTCATTGCAAATGTATTTTCAGGCCTTAAGTCCTTTAAAGCAGATAAGATAGTCGCTGTATCTAACTAATGAGGCAGGCATTTGTCTTCGATCCGGACTGTTGCTGCTGCTGCTGCTGTTTAGGCGCTGAAATATGTTTGTGTCTTTGAATTTGTTAAATTTGAGTGCCCTTTTAGAGGCTTACTGGTCGATGGCTTCTGCTGCTGCTGCTGCTTCTGCTGCCTCCTCTGGTTATTGGCAGCTGCACCGGCAATTACCGTGAAAGTGGCTGGCGCTATCCCAGTCATGTTGCTGCCGGTTACCTCTTTGCCCGATTGCCGGGCCATTCCACAACTTTTATAGGCCAACAGCGACAGCATACGTACCAGAAAGCACTCGATAAGATAGTGATTACCGAGTATTTCTGGTATTTCTGGCATTTCTGGCATTTCTGGCAGGCTTATCTGGAGACCCAGCCTTTGTTTTTGTGTCCCTGTCTACGTCTCTGTCTCTCCCTGTCTCTGTCACGGTCTCATGGTGCCAAAAACTAAAGGAAAAGCAAGCTAGTCAACGCCCACTCGGGAGCTGGCACTCGAACACGTCCCTGGTGGGTGGGTGGTGCTCCTGCTGCTCCTGCTGCTCCCAGGGATGGTCATTAAATATGCAGGTTACCAGTGCCAATGGTGCCAAAATCCACTCCAACAACCAGTGCCAGCTTTCAGCTTCCAGCCCAAAAGTGGCACGAAAACAGACAACGAGGGGAGGGGAAGAGGAGGAGGAGATGCGAGGATGAAGATGGAGCCTGGAACTGTTAGCAGGGATTAGTTGTAGTTTTCCTCGCTTTCGGGCGGGGGATGCATGAGGGATGCAGGGGTGGGGCGGCTTTTTAAAGATGCAGCATTACCCAGGTACGTGCCACTCTGCCACACACACAGACACACACACACACACACATCTACACTCTCTGGCCCCACCCGAGTGGTGTAATGTGCCTTGAAGTGTGCCAGAAGAAAGAGCTCTGTTTTCTTTTCGCCCACTCCCTTGTGTTTTTCCTTCCTTCCCTCCTGCTGCCTGCCTGCTGCCTGCCTGCCTTCGTCGTAGTTTGTGGCGCTTAAGGCGCGGCACGTTGCTTTAAATGTGTCTCCATGTGTCGGCGGACGGGTGTTGAAAGTAGTCTTGGGTTCGTCTTGGGGGAGAGCACTTTGCGCATATGTTAAATAGCGCCAGTTGAAGCTACCCCCCTCCCCCTCCCTCTCTCCCTCTCTGCATTCTGCACTCTGCACTCTCCAGCCGAGATTACGTATACGCTGTGTGGCATTTAAATTGTAAGCTTGCCCCAGAAAAGTCCCCCGTAAAGTGGGTTAAGGAAAACTTGGAAATGCCTCAAAGTTTAACTAACTTTAAGTGAATCAATCGCTATCTCTGCATTTTGTGACATTTATTAAATGATAAGCAATTGGTGACGTCACTGTCTATAAATATCTGCGCTACTAACAATAGACCAGAATAGGGGGGGACTTTTGTCTTTAAATATATGATTGATTGAGGTCAAGATCTGTGAGGCTATAATTGGAGCATGGTTGGATTTGTAAGAAGCTTTAGCCCCTCCCCTTTAAGCCCCGCATTGATATTGGCACATTCCTTGCCTGGCATTTAATTGGCTTAATCCTGCACTTATACCACTTACATGGGATTCATTTTGGCCAGCAACTGCGACCGGATGCGCTGCCTCTCGTCGTTGAATGGCTGAAACTGTTGCTGCTGCTTCTGCTGCGGCTGCTGCTGCTGCTGCTCCGTCTGGCGCTCTCGCTCGATGCTGGCCGAGAGCTCGTTGTTCATCTCCACGTGGCTGTGCTCGGCATCGAGGTGGGTCTGGGTCTGGACCGTCTCATATTTGCGATCGTCCTCGGCAATGTTGAACACCTCGCTAAGCTCGTATTCCTTCAGCTGCAAACAAAGGACACCAGAGAAATGTTAGTTCCAGTGGCAGACACATGTGCAGCATATTAATTAGGGGGGGGGGGGGGGGATTATGTGCCCGGCATCAGGAATGTGGGACTACAGGTGCTCTTAACGCGCTGCTAATTTCAATTTGTGGCAAGTATTGACACGGCCACAGGGGAAGAAAGGGCCACAGCACGGAAGTGGTGGCCGGAGGAGACACAGCAGCAGTCGAGGGAAGGTTCGACTGGGAAATACTTGGCCCCCCAACCATGGGGCAAGTGAAATGTTATATTTGATCAGATTTAAGCCATTTTATTGGGGTGAAAATGTATCAACTTTGAAGAGAAACAACAAACTGTTCGGGGTGGAAATCTTTCAGGTTTCCCTGCGACAAAAAGAGTTCCCTAAGGACAACCAAGGGATAACCCACAGAACTCATACAAAACAGGGTAATCCTTTGTTACTTTCACTTGTTTCCAGTGCGTTTGTGTGCAGGAACATAACAATGTATTGGTGCAGGGGACACTGCCCGGACACCTGTCCAAAGCAGCCCCGCACTGCGTATGCCCGACACCTGTCTAGGGTACCAGAACACACAGAAATTTTCGTTTGGCGCGCTGTCGCGCATTTTAATTTATTTGTTTGGGGTCGCCGCACCGTCATTTTCTATACAGAATGCGAGCTACGCATTGTAACGGTGCTCTGCCCTGCCCTGCCCTGCCCTGTCCTTTCTGCTTTGTGCTTGGCGCTTATCTTGGTTTACCTTTCATTCCTACCTTCATGCCGCAAAGCTCGTCGACAGCGACAACGACAATGAGAGCATAGAAAGTAGAAACAAAACAGGTGAGAGTCGACATTCGGACTGTGGCGATACCTTCTATGTAGAGCTACATAATACCCCCAAAATGAGTCCAAAATGTACAGCAGTAAAGCCTGAAACATAATTTCAACCCTAAAGGTGAAATCTGCCTCTTCTGCTGTCTGTTATACCCTTCTTCTGTCCAACTACAGGGTATACAAAACAAAAAGCAGAACAGAACAGAACAGCCGCGTGTTGCTTTTCTGTCAGCCAAATCCACACACAATAATCCAGGAGAGACACACACAAGAGAGAGACAGAGAGAGAGAGACTGAGAGAGAGAGACAGAGAGAGAGTGAGAGAACAAAAACTGTGAAATTCCTTGTGGATTGCCCAACAGACAGCCCCCGGAATGGGGCAACCCTCAGTCTCAGTCCTCAGTCCTTCAGCATTCCTGGCTGCCGAGATTACGTGCCTTTTGGCATTCACTAAATGACACACAAATATTCCAGCAATTTAGTTGCGGTATTAAAATTTAAGAATTTAATGCTGCAACTACCATTACTGCCCCCAGCAGGCGGCAGGCAGCAGGCGGCAGCAAGCAGTCTGCTGTCAAAGAGAGCAAATCAACACATAATTACATGTGTGTGTGTGAGCCTTGGACATGTGCTGGCCATAAAATGACGCATATATACATATACATATGTGTGTGTGTGTGTGAGTAAATAACTTTCCATTTGGTTGGCCATAAACCAAAGTTCAGAGACAAGTCGGTTGCCCCGGAGGTGGCAAATGCCTCAGCACTACTATTGGCCATATGCGAAGACAACAGTTGCGGCTTGGCCAAAACAGATCGCTGGACTGTCAATTGCTGCAAGTGAATCCCTTTAGCTGGGGGGAAAGCCTAGCCGAAAGACCCTTTACCCCCCTCCCTCCCTTTGCCAACCAAATGGAACATTGAAATGGGAAATGGAAAGCTTTCACACGCCCACACTCGAAAAGCCTAGAAAATAAAACTAAAATTAGTAGTGTCAAAAAGGCGTTACAATAATACGAGTCCCCCCCCTCAACCCTCCCTGCTCTCCCACCCTACAAAAGCAACAAATAAAGAATAATGACCACACGTACTGGGGGAAGCTCTTTGTGTGTGTGTGTGTGTGTGTGTGTGCTGCCACGCCCACATGGACGTACACGTAGCAATTCCCCGCTCTATATAACTGCCGCCCTCGAATGAAATAAACTATGCAAACGTAGTCGAAACATCTGGCAGGATGGCAGGATTGCTGCTGGAGCAGGAGCTGGAGGCGGGTCACATTTTATGGCCACACACACACACACATAAAATCCATTTTGATGAGCGACCCACGGACCCACCAGAGGCATTGTATCGTCTGTAGCTGTAAGTGCGCCACTTTCTTGGATGTCTTGAATGTCCAGCAATATAATTACAATGGTCGAATTCCTACCCCACCCCCACCCCCTCTCATGCTTTTGTGTGTGTGTGTGTTTGTGTGCCGCTTTTACTGCCTGTCCTGTGCCTGTGCCTGTGCCTGAGGGTCTTTTGTTGCATTGAAACCCAACGAATGGTTCGCAGGCGGGCCTAATGGATTGGCATTTATTAGGGAGTGCAGAAGAATGTTTATCGCAGCACTTCAAAAAACAATGGCCAACTGTCGCTACCACCCACCACCCCCCCGAAAGAGCTGCCTTCTAGTGCGCCTCGCTTCTAGTTTCTCGTTTTTGGTGGGCCAGAAATTGAGATATTCTCGATAAATCCAACGCATGAAAGTAACTTCCGACATTCCCAGCTGCTCTGGAACTAAAATGGATCTTTGGCCAAGCATTAGCCATCGCTGAGGTACAGCAGACACCTCTCAGTCGAGAAATTGGTGGCCATCTTTCACGGACAACACAGTTGTCTTCCCAAACTCAAGATTGCCTTCGTCGCTGGACCAAAGGGAGATCTTGTAGGTCTTCAGAGGACGCTGCTGTCTCCGCTGATCAGTGAGAGGCAGGGAGTGGCTCTCTGGTGACTCTCTTGGCGAATCCACTGGCCGTTATTTGGCTTCGTTCTCCCACATGAGGCGATTGCTGGCCTTGAACAAGCAATAGTGCCTGACGAACTGAAGTTCCAATGGCCTACAGAAGATTTCGACATTCTGGAGGTTTGTGATCTGAAGGAGCGCCTACTCCTGGGACTGGGACTGGGAGAGTTTCGGCTACCACAGTCGTTGCTCAGGTAGCGACACCTCCACCTTGATTCGGTGGAATTGAAACGCTTTCCGAGAAGGTTTTGCCTTTCCGACATACATGCCCCTTGATGTATGCTATACAAAAAAAGATATCTGCCCAATGAGTGACTCTCAAACTGTAAAGCCAGCCAGGAATGGGCGAAGGGGAAATCCGTTTACAGATTCTCCGAATACCACGCCACGCATTTACATCTCCAACGATTCCCAGGCAAATGGTGTCGTAATTATAAGGTAATTAACATTATTTTGGCTTTTGTTTGTTTTTTTATTTCAGACGCTGCTGCTGCGCTTTTTCTGGGGTTTCCCCAGCAGCGGCCTGAACTGATTTATAAAGCGCATTAACACGCAGCCCTTGGCATGCGAGTACGCCCAATCCACACACACATACACGAATACCCATACAGACACGCACACCCATTAAATATGCTGTGAAAAAGGGGCAATGTGTGCGTGTGTGTTGTTGTTGACGCCATTGTAATGCTAATGGCTCATTAGCACTTTGATTTTTTTTTTTTCTCTTCTCTTCTCTTGTTTTCGATTTGCCTTGTTTTCTTTTTTTTTTTGGAAAAAGTCATTAGGGGTAGCGGCATTTTGACTGCTAATTTGCTGTTAATTAACTTGTTTAACCATTTTTACAGGCACGCAAATGGCCCTGCCACTGGGACTGCCACTGGGACTCCTGCTGGGGCAGCCTCTCATCGCACTCACTCACCTTGATGAACTGGAACGTGGCGATGGGCGGCAGTCGCTTGCTCTTCGGATAATAGAAACTGCCCGCCGGATGGCCCGGATAGCGTGAGGTAATCCGGTAGATGACGCCCTGCGGCGCTGTCGGCCAGTTGGGTGCCGTGAAGGTGAACCCATTGTCGGTGCCCGCATCCAGGGGATCCAGTTCAACGGTCACCGTGTCTATCCAGGAGCCGCCAACGCAGAGCTGGAAGGGAGATGGAAATTAGTAGTAGACTTGTGATATGCACTACGGATATTCTATGCCAATGTGTGACCAATAGTCATGCCTCCCTCGTCATGGAGTGTTTTGGCTTTGTTGCACTCACCTCAAATGAATCAACGCCTATGAACCAGTCCGGCGAGGGGACAATCCGCGTCATTAGCGACACCAGGCTATGGTTGCTGTCGACAAACACCTTCGCCTCGCTGCGTCCGGCCCCCAATTGAATCGCCGGGAGGCTGAACTCGTCGAATACGCTGCGCTCGCTGGTGGCTCCTGTTGATGATGGGGGGGGGCTTGTGGCTGCTGTGGCTGCTGCTGTGGCCATAGATCCACCTGGAGGGGATTGTGATTGCATCTGCATTTGCTGCTGCTGCTGCTCGCCAGCATTGCTGTCCAGGAGGTCTGTCCGGCCCGTTTCGGCGAATTGTTTGACAGCCCCCGTCGCCGGCTGACCAATGTGGTAGAGCGCATAGTTGGCATTGTGTGTGCGACCTGTAGATAAAGAGAGAGAGAGACACAGAGAGAGAGAGGGAGAGACGATTAAATTTAAATAAACTTTTAAGAGCAAACAAAAGGAAATGCCAAAAACTTGGATGGATTTTCCACTGTTGGCAAAAAGAGAGAAAAAGAGAAAGATGGAGTGAGGCTTTAAGTGAAAATTGCACAAGACTTTCATTAGTTTTCCTCCCCCCTCTCCTCTCCCCTCTTTTATGTCTCTGTTTCTGCAAATATTCCTCTGTTTGAGGCCGCAAGTAATTTAAAACTGCTGCTGCCACTGCCGCTGCTGCTGCTGCGCACCAATTCGCTTTGGGCCTCAAAGTCATTTCGGTTTTTGCAGACTGCCACACCACCCACCCACCCACCTCGTCCACCCCATCCCTGCATCCCTCCATACTTGCCACAGTGGCAGTTGCAGCGCTGCCTTTGATGTTGCGGCTGCGGTTTTTTGTTTGCTTGCTCTCTTTTTCGGTGTCTCCTCTCGTATTTGTCTTCAATTAACATTGCAACATGCCACTTGTGCCACTTTTCCTTCGACTGTCGCGTATACCGCCTGCCTATCTGCCTGCCCCTTGCCCCCTCCCTTGCCCTTTCCCTTTGTCCTGTTTCATTTGCCATTGCATTCTGTATTCTGATTTCTGAGGTATTTCCTTTGCGCTTTTCTCGCACTTTTTCTCGCTTTTTTTTATGTCAGCTTATTTATTAGCTCTCTCCCTCTCTTTGCCTCTCTCTTTGCTTCTCTCTTTGCCTCTCCCTCTGCCCCTCTTGTTGCTGTTTTGTGTTCCATCTTCCGTTCTGCTTTTGCTTTTGCTTTTAATTTACAAGTTCTTTGACAAAGTCCATGCCATGACACCGGGAAAGCCCTGAACGTGGATGGGTAAGGGGAGGCAAGGGGAGGGGCAGGAGCAGAAGCAGGGGCAGGAGCAGGGGCAGGGGCATGGCCAGGGAAGGGAAGGCAGGGGGGTAGGCACCTAATGAATGATGAAAAATACAAAGCATATTTTTGCTCTTTCAACTTTTGCGCTGGCATTCAGGCGGGAGAAAAGAAAAACACTTTTCTTTTTGTTTTTCTTTTTGTTTTTCTTTTTGTTGTTGTATTTGTTTTCTGTAAACTATGTCAAATGAAATATTATTTATACTTTGGCATACTTTTTTTTGCCTCTGCTGTCGGTGGCCCGGCACTTTGTGTAATTGACAAGTTCTCTGTGGCAAGTTCTCTCTGGGGGGCAGCCACCCACCCACAGCCCAATCCCCACCCCCCACCAACAGCTGGTCTCCTGCTGCTGCTGCAATTGGCTGGATTGGGGCAAAAGTTGTGGCAAAAGGGGGACAGGGGAGAGGCACTGTGCTGTGGCACCTGCCATTGGCTTCTAAGAGAATTTTCTAAAGTTTTTATGCACTGCAGGGGTATGTGTGTGGGTTCTTCGTGTGTGAGTGTGTGCAAGAGTTTTCTAATCAATTTAAGGAACGAAGGAGTTCCAGAACTTTCCCCAGCTTCATTCATTAGACTTAGGATTACCGCAACAGATTGAGGATGTCCTCAAAATGTTGATCGATCTACAGTTGGCAATGCATTGCAAGGTAAATCCATTAACCTTTGGCTACTTTCACTTTCACTCGCACACACATCTATTAAATGAAATTGCAGAGCTCGAAAGCGAACTGCTGTTCGGTTCAATCAATTACCGAATGGCCACAAAATAGGCATAATAAATTTGCAATTAAATGCTTAAATTGTGCAAATGGCATCCCAATATGGCGACCGGTGGTCAGCGACCACAGGGGAGGGGGTGGGAGGCTGTAAAAGAATCTGGCGCCTCGGCCTGGCTCGACCCTTCATTCATTTCATTTAATTTCCTGTCTTTTTTTTTTCCTGTTTCTGGCTTTTCGGGGTCAACATTTTTGATGTGGGTGTGCAGGGGATGCAGGGGGTGCAGAGGGTGCAGGTGGGGTGTGTGGTGTAATTAATGCTTAATTATGCACATTAAAGGCCAAAAGCAGCCATGAAATTACTGCGAAGCGGCCAAACGTAATGTGAATGCAGGACACGTATGGGCTATAAATTTTCCTTAGCATTCGAATGAAAAGACATTGCGTATACGCCCCAGTGTCCACTCTCCCTCTCTCTCTCTTCTCTTTCTCTCTGCTCTCTCTCTTCTCCCAATCTCTCTTCATATCATAATTGAAAACTAAAACAACTAAAACATCTGTAAAACATTGCTAGAATAAATGTATCTAAAAAGTGCAATCTGGCAGCTGGCCAACAACTGCCGCTGCTGCCATGACTCATAGAGCAGCCTCCCCGATTCCGTATTGCCTTTTAATTGCCAGTAAAATATGCTCACAGATTGAGAGATACAAAGAGGAGGGAAAGAGAGAGAGAGAGAGAGAGAGAGACAGAGAGAGGGAGAGCGAGCGAGTGCCAGCATTCAGGTATTAATAAATGTATAAATTCATCCAATATGACATACATTTCACGGAATTTATGTGAGGCACAGCTGACACAGTTTCCCCCGCTCCCCCTCCCCCTCTCCAAGGTGGGGCCATGGTGGGGGGTAGGGGGGTGTTGTGCTGTGTTGTCAGATTTTTCCTGTGCGAAAAAACGAGTAAAATTCTCGTTTCTCATTCTCTTTTCTCCTTTTTGTTGGCTGATTGTTTTCGCTTTTGGGTTGGCTGCTCAATTTCCTGCGATTTCCTGCGATTTCAGCGATTTCCACGAACAAATTTAATTATAGGCTATAAATTTGATTTTAATAGCTGCACAAAGAATAAAAATAAAAAGAAATACTCGGAAAAATCGCGTGCGAGTAAATACTATATGTTTATGTGCACAGGGAAAGCCTGCAGGAAGGGGTGGGGGTGCATGCATGCATGTGTGTATGTGTGTGTGTGTGTGTGCCTGATAAATCCAATGATTAAATGTTAAAACCAGAGCGTAAAGTTCCTTGGGCAAAGGAGAAATTCATCAATGTTTAATTCTGGCCCCAAGATGGCCATCAAAAATGATGGAATTTTGCCAGAAAATTATATTATTTATGGGGGGGGAGGGGGGTAAAGAGTGTTTTCCAGTTAAATTAATTAGTAGTTTTCCTTTGAGAGAGCGAACACTCCATCCACTCCACTATCAGTGCTTTTTTTCTATATGCAAATCCGCTAATTAAAAATGCATTTGCCACGCCAAAAGTCCGTCCGTCCGTTCGTCTGTCCGTCCGTTGTTTACCTTTCGCCTCACTTAATTATGTACGTCAGATTTAATTGGCTTGTCAGTGGGGAAATAAATAGAAAATCACGCGCAAACACACCAGCACACGGCATAAATATGTCAGAAATCAAAAAGAGAGAAAGGGAGAGAGAAAGAGACAAAGAGAGAGGGTAGCACCTGGCATGTGGGTGTGGGGGGGGGGGGGGGGGGTTTCCATTTCCATTTGTACATATTTGAATATCATTTCGTGATAGATAAATATTTGCATTCCAACTAATTTCGGTCCACATGGCGTATGCGTTATGTATCTCAATTTTAAAGCACACAAAAATCTATGGGGCAAGGGGGCAAGGGAGGGGGGCACTGTGGCACAGTGTAGGAATACCAAATCTCTGACATTGTCAGATGTCAAGCGATGCAGTACGTGTGCGAAATGTGTCTTAAGACACACACACACAGAGACACAATGCACATGGCTATACATTACGCATACGCCACAGATGCCGAATGAATATTTTATGCGCTTTAAGTCTACTGCGACTGCGACTGCGACTGCGACTGCCTCTGTTAATAGTAATTTCTGTCATATTTACCAGTGGGACGCAGTCGCAGAGGCAGTCACGACTGCAGCATGCACAGCTCCTCCCACATGATAGCCTTGTGGTAGCCTAGATTTCCACCATCGGAGTAGCAGCAGCAGGAGCAGCAGTGGCAGTGGCAGTGGCAGTACGTGGGTGCATCATTCTCTCGCCCACTTCCTGCTCCTTGGGCGGCATTGTTCGGAGGATACGCAAACCCCACCCCCCTGCCTCCCTGCCTCAAATTGTCACATTCATAGGGAGTTCTTCTGCCTGCCTGCCTCTGCCTCTGCCTCTTCCCCTCTGCCTTTGATAACCCCTTTTGATAAGTTTAATGGTTTTCCTGGCTTGAAGGATTTTTCGTGTTTGCCACAAAAACTTATGCAAGTCCTTGCAACTTGCGTGCGGCTCCTCCGACTTATCTGTGCTAATTAATGCGTGCAGCTAGATGTCGGGATTAGGCGGGGGCCATCTGCAGGGGACAGAAAGCCATCAGCCATCAGGCGGCCAATTATGTAGGCAAACAAACAGGACTTGTCACATCTACCCTCAGGCCATCCTCTGGCTCTTCGACGCCTTCGGAATGTGCTACAGAGTATGTGTGTGTGTGTGTGTATGGTGTGTGTCTGTGTGAGAGGCTCAAGGGGATTACAAGCGAAATTGACCAAAAACATAACAAGCTAACAAGGAGCAACAGCAGCAACAGCAACAACAGTCTATAAACTCCAGTGACAAATGAGGGTTGCTTAGCCTAGTTAGTCCTGTCTCCGGGGCAGTCCTGGCCGGGGCAGTCTCCGGGCCATTCTCCTATTCATTTGTCTGGGTTTGGGTCCTGGTCCATCTGTCATTTGTCATTTGTCTGGCAGCACATGTCCTTTATGACTTATGTCCATGCCAATTATTTGGAATGTCTGCGGTCTGCCGTCTGCCGTCTGTCGCCAGGTGAAGGAATCAGCTCTGGGATCGGCTCTAATGAATGGCCACAGGAATAGCCTCTGCTCTCCTCTCTCGAGTTTATTTGTTGCACAAACATTTCGTACTATTTCCTAAGCCAATCCAATGTTAAATCCTTATAATAATCATCTAATGGCATTCTGTTAGCATCCGTAGGGAATTTCGGTTCTATATAGACGCCTCTCTCTGCTGGCTGTCTGATCTCTGTGGCATTCTCGGGATTGCTCTGTCTTTTGTGGCATTCTAAAGTCATTTTGTTACGCTCTGGCGGAAATCTATTCTTTCCTTTTGGCCATCTCTAATGTTAAGTGTGTGTGTGTGTGTGTGTGTGGCTTACTTCTGGCCACATTCATTATGATGGCTTATTGTGGCATGAAAAGTGTGTCAGTCACTGAGGAGTGCAATGGCAAACAGGATGTCAGTGAGGGACGAAGAACGGGGGTGGGGGTGGAATGTGGAATGCATTGTCCTTTGGCTGGCAGTGCACTAAGCAAACACAAAAGGCAGAACACACAGACAGGGGCACATCCTGCCATCCTGCCACTGGGATCTGCCACGAGGCAGGCAAGGACATGCTCGAATGACACACAGACACAAATTGATGAGCATCGCGTGAGGAGCGCCTTTTGTTATAGCCCCTACCCTCCCCTCCCCTCCCCTTGCCTCTTTACTTGCCACAATTTTTGATTGATTTCTTGCGGCAAGTCAGCGACACGACACACTGCCTTCACTGTCACATTTCACGAGTCACTCATGCCGCATGCCGCATGCCTCGCGCTGACACAGTTCCTTCGGCCTGCTCGTAAAGCGGCTGAGGGTAAACAGGAGTAAGCGTCATAAAAAGCGGCACACACACACACAGCCACACAGCCACACACTGAAATGTGGCACACACACATACACATTCGAGTGGTAATTTTACTGTTGCTCTGACAACGTCAACATATTTGTGGCATTAAAATAATTGAAGAGCACAGCCAAAAACAAATAAAATCCGAAGGGGAGAGATTGCTAAGGGGAGAGCCAAGGAAATATCCTTTTCCCTGGCTAATGCTGTGGCCAGGTGGTGTGGCTTTGTCTCTGGCAGGCACTGTGTCACAGTGGAGCTTAAAATAGGTTGCACAATGCAGCTTCAGTGGGTTGCAAGGAGCAGCTCTGAGGCTGTGGCTTGCTCGTCCTTTGTGGCATCAACTTTTTCCATGTTTATTGATTATGGACTCGATATACATAATTGAACAGCAATCAACCTGCTGGAGCAACGCCAATTGCCTGTGCGAATATATTTTGGATAAATTGCAAATTAATTGGACGACCCTGTGGAGCGTCCACCTGCCCCACCGCCACCAGACAATCAATAAGTCAAATGCTAAGCTTTGGCCATTAAATATGCAATTAGAATGCTGGGACGCTGTGTAGCAGTAGCTGTGTGGCAGTGGCACGCTTAGCGCTGGGCAAAGTTTAATTAGCATTTTGTTTAATTAATAAATGCGAGTATTGGCATCCACACACACACACACTATAAAACAATCTGTGCTTTGTTTCAGCTTAAAATGCAATTCCAATTAAAGTGCAAAGTTCAACAAAATAGTCGTGCATTATGCACCCCACCCCCCACCAACCCCTCCTCATGTGTTTTTTTTTTTTTTTTTTTTTTTTTTTTTTTTATTTCGTTTATTGATTATCTTATCCTATGTTTATATACATTAAATATAGGGTAGTGTGTAGGTGGAACATGGCATTGGCGGAACGGTCGTGAGGTAGTGCTTCGCCGCTGCCAATGTTCCGCCTACTCTACCACTCCTCTGCGCTCGCGCTCAGCCTTGCGCAATTCGGTCATGACTGCCGCCGCAAACGCGCCGACCGCTTCCCAGTTAGCGCCGCTAGCCAACATCGACGTCACGAGGCTGTCCACTGAGAGGCATCCTAAGGTCCTCTCCAGGTCCGCTCGAGGCCCAGAGAAACGTCCGCAGTGTATCAGGACGTGTTCGGCATCCTCGACGCTGTTATTACCGCAGAAAGTGCAGTACGGGGCACTCTCGTGCCCGAAGCGGTGCAAGTATCCCCTGAAGCAGCCATGACCACTTATGAGCTGTGTGGTGTAGTAGTTCAGCTGACCATGCCGCCTGCTTATCCACGCTGCGATGCTCGGGATGAGGCGATGTGTCCACCGCCCTTGCTAGACGCATCCCACTGCCTCTGCCAATTCTCCACCGTGCGCGCTTTAGCCGCAGTGCGCACTGCCTGCTTTTGGAGGGCAGGCAGTTCCCTGCCGTGTGTTCCCTCGTATATATCTGCCCTTTCCCTAGCCAGTTCAGCTATGGGTGCTACACCCGCCAGAACCAGGCAAGCGTCGTCCGAGATGGTTCGGAAGCCGCTGCAGACCCTGATCGCTCCAAGGCGGTGGGTAGCTCTCAACCCGCGGGTGTAGCTGCCAAAGCTGCAGGCCAGGTGCCATATAGGAGCCGCGTATAGCATCGTGGCTCTTGTAACGCTTGTTAAGAGGAGCCTCTTGAGTTGCTTGGGCCCTCGCGTATTGGGCATGATCCGCGAGATTGCCCGGTTAGTTAGGGCGGCCTTTGTGCTGGCGTAGTCCAGGTGCTCCTTGAAGCTCAGCCTGGTGTCCAGCATCACGCCCAGGTACTTGATGGCCCTCTTCGACCTGACCGTGGTATTTGCAACTGTGATGGTGGCTGTCTCCACTATTTTCCGGCTGCTAATGAGCACAGACTCAGTTTTTTGTGGTGCTATCTCCAGCCCTACAGAGGAGAGCCACTGTACGGTTTTCGAGATAGCCGCGTTGCATCTGTCCTCGACTTCCTTAAGCTCCTTGGCGACAACTACTATCGCCACATCGTCGGCAAAGCCCACGAGGTGGACGTTTTCAGGCATTGCCAGCCGAAAAACGCCATCATACATGACGTTCCACAAAGCAGGTCCCAGAACCGACCCTTGCGGCACGCCTCCAGTTACCTGGTGCTCCTCTGTCGCCTCGCTGGTGTTGTACCGCAGGATTCTGTCCCTGAAGTAACTTTTTACGATTCTCCGCAAGTACTCCGGAACGTTGAGCGCCTCTAGGGCCTCCAGGATACGGCCCCATCTGGCCGTATTGAAGGCATTTTTTATATCTAGCGTTGCCACAAGGCAGTACTGCTTGGCGCCGCCTTTCCATCTGCTTCCTTCGATCGCTCCCGAAGCTAGCTCGACCACCTTGCCGATCGCATCCAGCGTGGATCTCGCCTTCCGAAAGCCGTACTGCTGCGGTGACCACCGCAATCTCCTCGTTCCACCAGTAGACTGGGTCATGGTGCCTCTGATGCCTCTTGCTCCTTATCATGCTCGCATCGCAGGCGCGGCTAAGGATCTTCATCGTCCTGTCTACCACAGCTTCGGTACTATTTTCGGCGTCAGGGACCTCCGCAGACTCAAGGTGAGAGCTAAATATCCGCGTGTCCAGCGTCTCGACTCGATACCGGGCACAGTGCTGGGCTGGGGCATATCGGCGGTCAGGGCGTACTCCTAGGGTGCACCATATGGCAACATGGTCGCTTGCATTATATGAGTCGTCTATGGTCCAGCAGGATGAACCGAACAGCGCGCTGCTGACAAATGTCAGGTCGACGACCGAGCCCAGTCCGGCTCTGCTGAATGTATGCTGCGTTCCGTGGTTTAGGAGCGCCACGTCGAGGAGAGAGAACGCCTCGAGCAGTGCCCGTCCCTTTGCGTTGGTTGATGCGCTGCCCCACTCCACCGCCCACGCGTTGAAGTCTCCGGCAATGACGATCGGATGGCGTCCTCTCGCGTCCGCCACCAAGGAGTCCAGGGCGGTAGCGAACTCTGGTAGCTGCAGACTGGGTGGTAAGTACACTGCGTAGACCCACAAGTCGCCCACCAATGCGCGCACGTAGTTAACGCCCTTGCGGACGCTGATCAGCGGGGGTCCGTCTTTCCCGCAGGACCATAGAGCTGCTCTCCCGGACGTGTCCGAAGCGCACCTAGGGCCCTCACACAGCCGGTATGGCTCACTGAGCACCGCGAGGTCAGCAGAGCGTTCGCGCACTGTTTGCGACAGCAGATCCTGAGCCGCTGCACAATGGTTGAGGTTCAACTGGACGACCTTCATCTTGCACGGCTGTTTGGAACGCTCTCCGGGCATCTGCTACCGCCTGCCTGATGGCTGAACGAGGCCAAGCCCTTTGCGATGCATAGGAAACATTTCGCAGCCTGGCTCTTGCAGCTCGCTGCCTTATGGCCCGATTCTCCGCACCTGATGCAGCACTGGGACCTGTCCACGGGGTTGCGGCAATTGCCTGCGGTGTGCCCCATCTCCAGGCAACGGTAGCACCGCGTGCGCGCCTCCTGCAGGCGAATGGGGCAGCTAGTCCAACCAATGCGTACGGTGCGCAAGGCAGTAATGCTGCTTGCCAGATACGCTGGGACCGAGAAGTGCGCCACCTGGGTGTTGCCATATCCGGGTCTAACGCTCTTCACCTTGCATGCGTCCACTGGGATGTTCGTCTGCGAGGATAGCGCAGCCAGTATCTCCTCTTCCGTCGTCAGCTCGTCCAGGTCCCGAATGGCAAAGTGGGTTTGCTCGGTGAACGACCGAACGACTGCGCTCTTGCCCAGCACCTGCTCCACCTCGTCCTTGAGCTGCTTGGTACACTCCAAGCCTACTCCGTTCAGCTGCAGTAGCAGCTCGCCTTTCGCTGTGCGGCGGGCTTTGGACACCTTGTCGCGGACTCCATTGAGCTTGCCGTCGCTCCTGCGCGTCACGAGGGATAACACCTCGCTGTATGAGAGCTCGCTGGTGCTTATGACCAGCGCATCAGGTCTGCTCCTCGTCGACGGCTTGCCAGGCGGCTTGCTGACCGGCTTGGTGGACCTCTTCCGCTGCACCGCTTGCCACGTGTTCGGTGGGACCGGCTCCGTGGCCGCAGGTTTTGCGCTCCCAGTTCGGTGTCTCTTCTTCGATGGCGTGGTTCGCTGCCCTGGATCCTGCTCTCGCCGTCTCTTGGGTGTCCCTGCCATCATCGCTGCATCGTTGTCCTGCTGGTGGGCCTTACCAGCCATATTTGCAGGCAGTGTTGTCACTGGTGACGTCTGAGTGGACGTACTTGCGCTGCCCAGCGGAGCCGGCTTGCCTCTGGCCGCAGAGGCTTCATATAGGCTGACGGCCTTCACTGCCAGGTCTCTAACCACCTGATTGACATGCCTCTGCCCTATCAGTAGGGCATTAAGGCCAGTCAAGGTGGCACCCAGCTGCTCAAAGACATCCTTGTCCTTTCTCTCCTGCCCTTGGGGTGAAGCGGCTGTCACCGGTGCAGGCGCGGCACTTGGGGGTGCCAAGCTTTGCGCTGGGGGCGGTGCCGTCCCCTGGGGGGGCGTTCTCGGCAAGGCCGAGCGGCGCACAAAGCCCTCCACCGTGCTCGCAGGTCTCCACTCGCTCGTTGAGCTTCAAGCAGTCCCGCGTTGACCAAAGGTTTCCCGATGGTGTTCGACCGGTGGAGGTTATACCGCCTCGACTCGGTCACCAGAGCCCCACAGAGCACCGCCTCAGCGGGGGGGGTTGGTAGTAGCCGGTACGGTGGCTTTTTGCTGTCCCTGCTTGAAGTCTCCTATTGGAGCCGACCGCTACTTTGGGCACCTGTTTGTATGCACTACTTTGTAATGCTTTGTAGCGCCCTTGCGCTTATGCAACGAAAAGCGAACACCTCTTGCGGTAGAGGCGCCACCTGTAGTCAACACTCGAAAGCTGTTGGGCGTAGGGCCCGGCCCGGTCCGACCTGTTGATCGGTACGGCAGCCCTGCGTTGTTTCTGCACCTGTCCAGCAACTCCGTGGCGAAGCGACCCTGCGCGATCAGCTGCTCCGTGGCGATGCTAGCCAAAAAGCGCGGAAAAGGTTAAGTGGAAGTTGTTTGTGTTTACCGCCACCAACACCGTGGATGATGGAAGGCGCCAAAAAACAAGGGTACTCCACCCCCCCCTTGCCACCCGTATGCGGCAAGATTGAACTTGCCCCTGCAGTCCGGTGAAGCAGCGACTCGATCTGCTAACGCACACAGTACGTACCACTTAGACAGAGCGTTGTTCTTGACCACTTTCTTTCCGTTTTTGAGGTTTGATGTGGATTCCTTGCACGGCAGACTGAGAGCTCGCACGAAAGCACAACCGCACTTGAAAAAAAGAACTCTGTATTGTCACTCCTCCTCATGTGTGCTTGTGTATGTGTGTGCTTGTGTATGTGTGTGCTTGTGTGTGTGTGTGCTTGGGTGTGTGTGTGTGCTCTGCACATTGCCGCGCATAAATAAACAACACAACGATTTGCAAATATAATGCACATGAAATTTGCAACAGAAGCTGGCCAAAATGGCGTACGCACACACACACACACACACAGGCAGACACGCACACAAGTGTAGTGCAAACAGAAACTAAAAATGCATACAAAAGGGGGGCAGGCACTCAACCAATCGCATCCCTGGAACAAGGTAAATGCCAAGGGGATTGCCCAGGGATGGGAACTGAGTCCTGACAGATCCTTAGCTGGGAGAGGCCTTAAAAAGAGAATCAATTAGAGAAAAGTACAGTCTCGCCAAGTAATTGATTCACTCACTCATTCATTCATTCATTCATTCACAGTTAAAACAATTATCTGCTAGATTATACAGATTTCCAAGAAAATGTCATTAGGAAATCAACAGCAGCAGATTGTGTGCTCCCATCTCTATAGAGAGAGAGAGAGAGAGAGCGAGAAGACAACAAGGGGTTGGGGGTGGGGGTGGGAATGGGTAACAGTTGTTTGCTCTCTTTGTTTATTAGTGGAATTTTTAATCAAAGTTTCGAACAACATTTTACCTGAAGTTTTTGCGCTATTCTTGTGTGTGTGTACTGCACCCCCCCCCCCCCCCCCCCCCCCCCCCCCCCCCCCCCCCCCCCCCCCCCCCCCCCCCCCCCGCTACCCCCTCTCGTACTCCCCCCCGTACGCCGTAATCAGGCGTCCACTTGGTTTTCGCTTTTCTTCTGCTTTTCCGCCTGCTTTTTGTGTTTCCCTGCAGCGACAGGCGTTTCTCTCTCTCTCTCTCACTCTCTCTCTCACTCTCTTTCTCTCTCTGTTTCTCTGCAGTGTTTATGTAATTCCTTTGGCAGTTTTGTTGGCTAAACTCTTGAAACTTTGCTGCCATGTAAACTGTCAGCACAAACACATACACACGCACACACACACACACCGGCACACATATCTGTGAACACACACACACATGAGCTGGTTGTGGAGCCGCTTATCTCATGAAAGCTCAAAAAGTTTTTGTTTACACGTTACGCCCCAGAGACACACAACCTGCCCCTGCCCCCTGTTCCTGCCCCTGCCACTGCCCCTCCTACTACTCCTTCTGTCTCTCTCTTTCTTTCTTTGACTTTTGGGAATATTTTCCATATTTTCTGATATTAAAATATATTCATACGTTATTTATTGTACTCGCTTTTTGATTTTATGATGGCATTTTAATTACAGATGGCAAAATGGCATCAAAATTGTAATCGAATTTCAGGGCATACACTGATGGGAATTGCTGTACAGGTTGTACTCCTAATTGTACACTCAGGACATAACATGAACTCACATTGAAAACAGCTGCTTAAGCATTCAATTATTCAGGTTGGAGATCGGTTTATAGGATTTTACATACATTTTTAAGTAAAAGCATAAATAAATAAAAGTATAAATATTGATCTGAGATTGAAGCTCTTCTATTAATAATAATTTCTATAATTTTAAAGAATTTTTGAAAAATATAATGTATGTAAATAAATAATAAATAATTGGCATGTTGTGGCTTTTTTTTTAACTATTTTATGGACTCCTGGCAGAGCAGGACCAACAAAATGCAGTCCCGATTGGCAAGGTAAGGACGGGGCACGGGTTACTCCACCAATGAAGGGAATACCCACTACTGCCACTACTTGCCACAACTGCTTGGAGCCACAGCGAAATGAGTTTACAACCCGGAGTTAAGCTGGCAAATGGGAATAGTTGCCACATACTTTTCGAAACTATTTTTCAAGCCAGCCAAATGCCAGGCTCCATCAGTGTAGGGCCAAACCAAAGTTGCGCCAATAACAACAAAAAACAGCAAATAAATATAAATACAAAGCAGAAGCCGGAGAAGCCACAGAGCAACAGCAATGGGGCATGGGGCAGGTAGGAGGCTACAGGGCAGGCGCCACAAGCTGCAGTGGCCTCCCCATTCTCTGAGCATTCTATGAGGAAAATTCAATTTCCAATAAACGAAAAAAGCTGAAACAGAAATACCATCAACAATATGCTGGGGCAAAACCACAACAAATGTTAAGGAAAATAACCGTTTCGATCGCATGCAAGTTGCAAGTTGAATGCTCTAATATTGCCTATAGTCGATCTTTACACATTCCTTTCATAATAGAATCCAAAAAACAGATGAATATATCGTTATTGGAATAAAAAACTAAACAAACTCAATTCCAATTGTTGGACATAACATTGCTCCTCACTCCCCACTCCTCACTGTCAATGTTATGTTTACAGCAACAATTAACATTACAGAAAACCCTAATGTACATATATGGGCACACTGCCCTTCTTCTAGTGTATGGGCACACTGTCCTTCTTCAGAGAGTTGAGCAAAGTCCCTGAAATTGCCATAAAATTGATGTTTATATAAATATTACTTATCCAATCTGGGAGCTTGTTTGCTGCAGGCTGCCAGCGACACACACACACACACAAGCACACACAAACACACACACACAAGACACACACACACAACTGAGCAAATAAAGTCAGCCATTAAACCACACTTCATCAGTCAGGCAGTCAGCCAGTCAGCCAGTCAGGCATTCAGGCAGGAGGCTGGCAACAAGGCTGGAGGCGGCTTATCTTAGCCTTCAGACACACATCTTGCCACAAACACAATGCATATGGTGTACACCTCTCACACACACAAGTAGGTCAACCCCTTACCAGCCCCCCCAGCCTGTTCCACCCCCTTCTCTGTATTTTATTTCAGCTTGATTTGGTTTTATTTTGTTTGCAGATTGTGGAATTATTTTTGTAACAAACTTAAAATGGAAACACGAAAACAGGCAAAGGGCTGAGGCAGAGAAAAAACACACACACACACACACCAACAGTTGGGGAAACGAAACCAACCCGAAAGCAAACCAAAAGCAAATATGTTGCGGCAATTAATTTTAATTAATTTCATGTTTCTCCACAGGCCACAACAAGAACCTAAAAAAAAAAAAAAAAAAAAGGCAGCCATGATATCGATTTCTCTCTCAATTTTATGAAAATTATACCCTAAATCGAGGTGGGGCACTATGGTGACGCCAAGAAGCTTGCAACAGCAAGCATATATATAGCAAGCATACATATGTATGTATGTGTAAGTGTTTGATTAGATAACAGGCGGAAAGTACTCCCAGATCTAGATCGTTTATATAGAAAGTCCCTCGATCTTCACGCAAATATCTCGAGCGATTTTTATAAAATTTTTGTGGTATATTTAGCAGCTATGAGAAAATTAATTTATTTAGTATTTTTCTGGTATTTTTGTAATGATTTTTTCTATTTATATGTGTTTTTTAAGGTTTTTTTCCATCGGTAATAACATCAATTACATAGGTCAAAACTGACATTGGGCCATCGAACAAATGAAACAAGAAACATGGAAGAGCCGAGCCGTAGAGGAGAAATAAAAACAATGTAACGAAAATGTGAGTGTGCGCATGTCGCAATTGCATGTCAATCACAAAAGACACGATTGTGATAGTAATTACGTAATTAAAACTCTCCGAGTAAATGGCAGGACACCCCAGCAAGTACATCGAGTTATTGGAGCCGCTTCGATGCCTTGGAGTACGAGGTATACCCGGAATATTCCGCTCATCCATAAATGCTGTCCCTTGCTGGACTACAACTACCTTCCATTGAATGACTTGCTCATCGGCCCATATCCAGATTCTAAGCCTAATCCCGACATCTTATAAGAAATGTATCTAAAATCTGACAAGTTTATCATGCTTAAGGATCGTCGAACCCTTGGCAAAGGGTATACCTCCCTCTCTCCCTCTCTTTCCTTTCAAAAAAGAATTTATGGTAAGGATTGTTAATTTTGCTGTTGGCTATGGCTGGAGCAAAAGGACTCCTGGGGACTCGTCTTAAGTAACCGCAAACTGTGGACTTAGGCAGCCTTTAAACCGAAATGGAAAGCGACAACAAAGGGATCTACCGGGGGGGGCGGGGGGCAGGACCATTAACCCCAACAAAAAGGGAACAGGCTGAAGGCTAGAGCTGGGGCTGGGGCTTCGGATATCGATGTCGTTTCCGGCTAATGTGTGTGGGCGGAGGGGAGGATTAAGGAGAGGGGGCGGGGACGAATTGAAGCCTCACTTAGGCATCGCTTAGCGATAAAGGCGACATTTGCACAGCCGAGGGTGTTACTGCGGGGTGGGGTGCGGGGGGTGGGTGGGTGTGTGGGAATGGGGCCATAACTTTAAACTGTAAATTGCGGAAAACTCAAGTCACAAGAACAAAAGATAGTCCCTGGCTGTTGAAAACATATTCTCACTTCTCACTCTCTCTCTCGCTCTTTAGCTCTCTTGCTCTCTCTCTCTCTTGCTCTCTCTCTCTCTCTGTCTCTCTCGCTCTCTTGATGTTGTTGCCATTTTTGGTGCAGCTTTAGCTTTTTGTGGCAGTGAAAAATCGTTAACCTAATTTCCCTACAAACCCACTGATGAGGCATTCACATTCA
This sequence comes from Drosophila athabasca, assembly GCA_008121215.1. Classification (NCBI taxonomy): domain Eukaryota; kingdom Metazoa; phylum Arthropoda; class Insecta; order Diptera; family Drosophilidae; genus Drosophila; species Drosophila athabasca. Next base: position 1,044,971 of record VMQQ01000019.1, on the reverse strand, counting down.
GCCTCCTCCCCCCTCCCTCAAGTGTTGTTTTCCCTCTCTTCTTGCCGCCTTCCATAAATTTCCTTTATCTTTATGACTTGTTTTGCTCCACTCTGCGTTCCTCTCCGCTCCCCTTCCTTTCTCTTCTCTTTACTGTGTCGCCGCTTTTCTCAATTCTATTTTATAAATTTTGTTGTTTTTGTTTCTGCCACTTTTGGGCGAAGCGTGTTGGGCGGGGCCTCCCCCCACCCTTCAAAAAAAAAAGGGACTCTCAAATTAGCTTTGGCAATGTTTCTGGGGTTTCACTTTTCCAACTTTCAGTTTTTGTCAGATTTTTGTTTAATTTTTATGGTTAGACATTTGTGAGGACTCATTGGGTTTCAGGTTTCCAAACAAAGGACAGCCACTGAGTTTTTATGGTGACCCCGATGCGTTGTCGATAGATAGTGAAAGTGGAGGCCATAGACAAAATAAATGGAAAAAATTGTGGGAATTTGGGAATGGCAAGAGCAGTAGGCCGGTATCGTGTAATCCTGAAATGATTGAAGCATTTTCCTGAAATATTTTATGATCTGTCAAGTATAAATGTAAGAGGGAGTGGGAATGCAGGCTACTGAAGGAGCGTCAGTTAACAGCAGAGTGACAGCAGATCAACAGCAATAACAGCAGGAACAACAGTAGCAGCAGAGTAACAGCAGATAAGCAGATCAACAGCAGTAACAGCAGAACAGCAGCAGAGTAACAGCAGATCAACGGCAGTAACAGCAGTACAACAGCAGATTAACAGCAGAACAACAACATAGGCAGAAGGAGAACAGACAGTGAGTGAAGAGAAGGGGAGAGTAAACAGCAGACAGCGGTAATTCAGCAGCAGCAGCAGCAGAAATCAGCTGAGGTCAAGCCGTGACATCGAACCCGAATTATTCATACTATTGCCTGTCTTTCGTGATTTAATAATATTAATAAACTGTACTTAAATAATATCTATTACATAAATATCCGTAATGCATATTCTGCAATCCTTCTCTCAATTGACAATGCACTTGCCACTTGTGTGGCAGCAAATCCAACAACCTTCAGCTGTGATGTTAGAGTGCTGCAAGTTCTGCACGTTGCATATGCATACATGGAAAACTCATTTGGCCGAAAATGGGTTAATTGATTGAGCAGCTAATAACGGCACTCCAAAAGTCCGTTGAATGCAGCTTGGAAAATGCAATTATTCGATGGATGGACCAGGGTCTGTGCCTGCGTCTGCGTCTGTGGCTGGGAAATCGCTCTTCCACATTTTATTATAATAATGCAAATTCCGTATTATCTTTCTTGAGTGGGGAAATCCATTTTGAATCAGCGGCCGTTTGCTTGGGTGGTTGGGGGAGGGGCAGGCGGTGGCTGAAGGGCGATACGTTACCATAATGCAAATAATTATGATCGGTTCAGTTTTAATCCATTATGAATCACGGCCAAGTCCGAGTGCAGCGAATGAATGCAGCAATTATTCAGAGTGGAGACTGAAGCTGGGACTGGGACTGGGAGGAGGACTGGGAGGGGGCCTGGGGGTGGCCTGGGGGTGGCCTGGGGCTGAATGGGTTGCGCTGGAATGCGCGGAAAATCCCTCTTCTGCTGATTAACATAAATTACCGAAATCGAAATGATCGATTCTCAGGGAGCAGCGTGTTTCCCATTGAAAGGGAATGTATTCTCCATCTGCATGCTGCAATCGTAACTGTAATTGAACTGATTGTTTGTGTGTGTGTGTGTGTGTGCCAGCTGCTGTTGTGCTTGAAATTTAATTAGCTTTCCCTCTGGCATACGAATTCACGGCTAATTGACAGCCCGTGGGGGTCTCTACGGCGAATATCGCCGTAATCTTGGCCCGAAAAGTAATCAAATTTATGCCCAACAATTGGCAATGCGCCAATAAAATGACTACCCCTCCCCCCTCTACCCCTGCCCAGTGCCCCCCTCTCTCTGACGAGGAAGTGGAACTGGGGCAAGCAGGAGGTGTGCACCACCTCGCCCGGCCAATAAACAAAGCCATAACAAAGTGGAGACGACGAAAGAATATGCAAATGAATAAAACCCGTCAAAATGGCCAACAGCTGGCAGCCCCCACTGCCGCATGCCCCATGCCCCGTGCCACAAAAATTCACATAAACAAGATAGCAGCACCGTCGAATGGTCATGAATACGGCGGAAAACCAGTGGAATTTTCTTTGAAGAAATTTTCAATTAAATACGCAAGAAAAAGGAGTCAAAGCCAAAGAAGAAAATTAGGAATTAATTAAGACAACAACGGAGGGACGAGCAAAGGCAAAGGACCAAAACGAAGAACAAGAACAGGAAGAGGAGCAGGACCAGGAGGCAGTGGCATAATTTCAAGCGGAAACCAGGCAAACACAAACACAGAAACACACACACACACACACACACACACAACTAAACAACGCCTTGAGGGAGGACCAAAGCCAGGACCCCGGACCCATCCAGTTGGCCAGAGGAGAATGAAAATTTATTTGTGCGTTGATTGCGCGCAAATGATGATCATTTAATTAAGCACGCAACGGCGAATCCGGAAACGGTGGCCGGACAGGAAACGGAGAGGAGCTAGGAACCAAACAGGACACCCAAGGACCACCCAACGACCACCCAGCGAGCTCAATCTGTTTTGTATTTTTGCATTTTAGCCCTGGCCAAAAGAATTTCATGGCCTACTCTTTGGGCCCACCCAACGTCGTCTTGGCCTGTTATTATTAAATTCTTTTTGCGGCCAGAGACAGAGAGAGAGAGAGAGAGACAGAGAGAGGGAGGAGGAGAGAACTTTCCACTTTGATTGGTTTACTTAATGGCCTGTTGTCATCGTCAGCTCCGCTTTGCACTGAGATTTCCCTGCCCTTTTCCATTTTTCATTGGACTTTGATTTGAAATGTAAATTGTGCGGCTCTTTCACAGCTCCAGGACCCTAATCCACCGCACCAGACCGCATCCTTCAGAGCTTCGTCCTCCCATTTTGTTGTTGTATTTATTTTTAATTAAAAACCATTTGGTGTGGCGGTTGGCAAATTATGCGAGTTTTCTGTGTAATTACCGAATACGAAATGGAGAAAAGCCTGGAAAAATATATCCCTAAATACGAGGCTTTTCTCTGACATATTTCCCAGAAAAAGATGATTTAATTATCTAATTAAATGAACAATTTTTGCAAATATTTCTCTTTGAGTTTTTGCCATAGTTTTCCATGGAAAAATGTGTTAGATATTGTATATTTTTCATTAGTATAAAAGTGGTTTTCGCCTGGCAAACATTTTCCATTTATCAAAAGGAAAATACATTTCTAAAAGTAGTGGAAAACTGGAAAATGGGATTTGCCCGGGCAAACAACCACTAACAGACCCGTAACTAGTTTCTCCGTGGCTATCAACTAAAGCGCACTCCTGGGATTTTGCCAATACCGCATTTTGTAGTCATATATAACCCAGAGGGGGGGAGGAGGAGGGTAGAGGCAATCCACCACCCTCCGCCTCCCACCCACTCGCAGAAAAGTTCTGATCCATTTCCTAGACAACGCTGCGGCAATTTGTGGCAGCACTCCCAAATGCAGACACACAGAGAAACGAAGGAGAGAAACCAATACACAGATACACACACAGACACACACACAGACACACAGATAGGAACAACAGTTATAGGAGAGACATTAATACGAAATGAAAATTGAAATTATGTCTATACACTCGACAAACTTTTATGGCAGCAGAGGGAAAAACAGAGAGACAGAAAGTGAGACAGAGACAGAGAATGGGAGTGGGCATGGAGGGGGTGTGTGGGTGTGGGTGTGGTGTTTGTCTGTCTGGCTCAACGCGCACAAACAGTTATTTCTGTGTGTGGCCAGAGGGCGTGCACACACACACACACACACACCCCTACACATACCACCCACACCCCTGCATATATACATATATACCATAATCAATGATAATCCGCTGGCGTATTATAACCGCATTAACAGTTAGGCACGTTCGATACGTAATTCGTTACGTTCCAATAGATTTTCATGCTCATTTCAGATAGCAGCAGGCACCCGCCACCCGCCACCCCCTCCCCCCAAAAATATACAATAAAGGGACGACCCTGGGGGAGGGAGGGAGGTAGGAAGTCTGACTCTGTGGCTTACAGGCAAATTCAATTGCAAGCCCGAAAATTGTACAATTTATTCCAACATTTCTCTCTCTCCACTTTTATTGCGTATTTTTGCAGAAACCAGAAAATACTCATTGGTATTTTGCTCGCAGTTATGCCTGGCCACACTCTCCCTTTGTGCTGCTGCTGCTGCTGCTGCTGACCACAAAATCAATCAAAAACTGAACGAAAGATCATTATGGAAACCGTGGAAGCCGCAAGATAAATGACATTTTAAAAGGCAGACACAGACACGCCCCTCAGCGCCCCTCACCACCACTCACCACCACTCAGCGTGTGATCGACTGTCCCAAAAAAAGAGCCAACAAAATTGATTTACTTTCCAATTTGCGGCTAGCAAAAAAGTTCTTGAAAAATATGCACAATAAATATTAAATTGATGGAAAGCGAGGGAAAGCCGTGCAACAAAGAACAGCCAGCCTTGTGGCACACATTGCTGAAGGATGTCCATTGTGGCATGAACACGGGGGAGGGGGGCAGGGTTTCGATTTTCACTCTCTCTCTCAAATCAGTTTGAAAATTAGTTTAATTTTTGGTAATTGCAACTTTTAATTGCAACTTTTAGTGGCACCAAGCAGCAGCACATTGATTGCATCATCCAGTCATCCAGTCACCAATCAATGACTGCTTCAATCAATGGCCACACTGGGGCAACTGGGGCAGCACCAACTTTTGGTTAGAATGGAAAACGCGCTAAAAAATCAACTTAAAATTTCAGCTAAAATTGGTTTATTCTTTTGGTGGCTCCGGTTCCGGTTCTGGCTGTGGCTCCGCCTTCGGGGGGTGGCAGGGTAAACTGCATTAGTGTGCGCACACATTAAACCATGTCAAGTCGAAGTCCAATTCAATTAGCCAACATAATTCTATTTGGCATTGCTGACAGATGGCAAATGGCAAAATGTTTGCCCCCTCCCCAAAAAAAAAAAAACAAGGGGGAAAGTTGCAAACATTTCGCGGGGCAGAGAGTGGTGCAGAGAGTGGAGCAGAGAGTGGGGCAGAGAGTGGTGCAGAGAGTGGGGCAGAGAGTGGTGCAGCATGGAGCTGGATTGCAGTCATAAACTTTTGAAAATGGCAGCGCGGCATGTGGAAATTTTGCTGATGAATACCGTTAGGGTGCATAAAGTTGGCCAAAACGGGGGGCCAGAAGGTTAGTCGATTTTGGGTCGTTGTAAAATTGCTGAAGCGCAACCTGCCTCTCCTCCTCCCCCTCCTACTCCGCCCACTCCTGGTCGCCAGCAAAAAAAAATATTGAAAAATATTTTGCATGAGGTGAAAATTATTTTGCATGAGGTGAAAATTTTGCAAAATATTTTGCAGAACCCTCAAAGGGGGAGAATTTACCAAAACATCCCCCATGCACACACACACACACACACACACACACATGGCTGCCTCGATGCGTGTCCAGCGGGGCGAAAGCCTTTCGGGCACTATTAACCAGCCGCCGGGTACGCCACGTCCTGCCCCCTCCCGCCCCCTCTCGCTGGCTGGCCCCGTGGCAAGCGATGCGCTAATCCAATTATTATCAATTCAGTGACAGGACTAGGACCAGGACGAGGACTAGGACGCGGACTGGGGATGGTTGGGGCTGGTCCCTGGCAAACAAAGTTATAAATAAAGAGAAATCGCAACCCTCCTCTCTCTCGCTCACCTGCAAACCGGAGGGGGAAAAAGAGTTGAGAGGGGGGGGGAGGGGAGAGATTGTTGAAAAGTCTGCGCATAAAATGATTAGGAACTCTATCAATATATCAGTAAATATATGGGAGGATACAACCCTTTTTCGGGGACCCACATCAAAGAGTCAAAGAGAAAGGCGGCTTATCCATTAGACGGAGGAGGAGGAGCAGGGGGGGGGAGGGGCAGGGAGAGGCTCATTAAAAATTCAGAATTCTGGCCAAAACCTGGCGGAATCAAAGTCAACCCAGAGAGGGCTTTAAATTTTGAAAACAAATAACAATATTTGCCACATGGCCTTGCCTCGGCCACCCCCCGAGGCGGCACGGCACCCAAATGCCAAAGCAAACAAACCAGGGATCAGGAGCCTGTGAGAGTCCTGCGAATTATCTCTGGGGAGCCTCAAAGGCGGAGTACGGGATGGGGATGGGGACCCTCTTTCACCGACTGATTGTGAAATCGATAAAGTAAATCGCTGAAGCGATAACATAATAAATTCTACGTTTCACGCTCAACTACACCCAGTGGCAGGCACTGTGGCATGTAGAAGGGAGGGGCTGGGGGCTGTGGCTGGGGCTACCGATATTTATATACCTATCACAGTGGCAGTGCCACTTTTTATGATCTCCAATTGTGGCACAGCGCCCTCCTCTCGTCTCCCGTCCTGTCCTGAAGTATGCAATGCAACAATCAATTCTCCTTTTTATTTGTTTGTTTGCTTGTTTTTCTGTTGTGCACATAATTCAATGATGGGAACCCACACACACACACTCACTCACACCCACACATATCCTTCCATCGATAACAATAAGAGCAACCCTTTTTAGGGCCTCTTTGTATAAGGGTTCTTTATGTGTGTGTGTATGTGTGTGTGTGTCTAACCCTTGAGGAACTTCCGCACTCAAAAGTTGTCCTCAAAAAAGGAAAAAACCTGAAAGGAAAATGGAAAAAGCAAAAGAAAAACGAGAGCCAAAGGTGGAGGGAGAAAGGGAAAAGGGGAAAAGAGGACCGAAAAAAGGCATATGATGCTGTGGACTTTGTGTGATGTAAGTGGTTGCCACATATCACAGTGATGTCGAGATGCCGTGATTGTGCCACGTGCCAGGTGTCATCACTAAATCGATTCGCATGATTCGTTTTGGGATATCGTTAGGGGTATCGCACGGCCATCCCTGATCAAAAGGAACAATTTGTACTGTTAACCGATTGTTTTTGAGTTTACAGTTGATTGAAGGCCACATCTAATGAGACTCTGTTTCAGTTTTGGCCTTGACTACAGATCAAATGATCCATCGGCTAGCCAGATCTCCAATCTGATTCACATTATTTGAATTCTTCTTCGATTCACTTGGCACAGCATCTCCAATATTTCAACCCTTTGACAGAGACATTCACCTCACCATCGAAAGCCATCGAAAGCAATTTTAAGTTCCATCTCTGGCTTCCCCTTTTGTCGGTACTGTACTTTCATATTTGCTGATTTGACATTTATGCCCCTGGGGGCAGAGAGAGCCTTTGCAACCTTTGCGCATTGCTTGCATGAAAAAATTATGAGTGGCATTAAAATTTGATGACTCTGTGCCCCAAGGCCCCAAGGCGAGGATCCATCCATTCCACCCCCACCCCCACCCCCACAAAGGCATTAGTTCTTTGAGACGAGACGACTTTCATGCCCTTTTTGTAGAGCGGGGTAGTGTGTGTGTGTGTGTGTGTGTGTGTAAGGGAGGGAGGACTCTTAAAAGCATTCAATTGTCGGCAACAAATCAAGCGGGTTGGCATCCCCCCAGCCCATCTTCCATTTTGCCAACTATTAAGTACAGTCACAGTCGACAAAGTTGAAAGAAAGATAAAAGTACAGTTTACACAACAAAAGTGTAGTAGTTTGTTTTGTTCAAGTTTCCTAGATTTTTCATAAACCCAACAAGATGGAAAATGAACATTTCCTAGGGGGGGAGTGGCAATGGCTTTAAAGCAGGGGTCGGCAGCGTCCTATCCCATGTGCATAGCAAAAACGTCTCGGGGCAGCGCAGTCGGCACACGCATAGCGTAAAAACTTCGAGTACCGTCGGCCTTACTGCTCGGGTCCCGCGGCGGCAGAGAAATTGCGTCGTGTGTCTTCGGGCATACGCACAAGCTGCTTCGGTATTCTGATCGTCAGCGTTGCGAGAACAGAGATGAATCAGTTTGCGTTCAGAAGTCAAATGGTGAAGACCACGCTGCGCAAATTAAATTGTACACTGACAAAAAAGTTCAATATAATGTGGGAACATGATTTTATCTTTTTAGAAAATATGGATGGCGGGGCGCAATGTTTTTTTTTCTTGTTTTTAGTTGTTTATGATGCTGTTTTTTTGTTTTTTTATTACTACGATTTTTTCCCCTTGTTATTTTTTCTTTTGTTTGGCGTAAAACATTTCTCCTTATCTGGATTCATTTCTTTCAGTGCAAAGCAAGAAACGTTTTGCCTTCGTGTTGCTTCGTGTCTCTTGTCTGCGCACACAAGCGCACAAAACATGTGAGTGTATTGCGTGCCGACCCCTGCTTTAAAGAGAATCTCTACTGGCCACTGAGCGGCTCCTTCTGCCAGCTTTTAGATACTTAATTGGCGACTTTACTGCGGAGAAAGTGGGGGCCTTCCCTTAAACAGCGTCAACATATTTCGAATGTCAAGTGAAAGGGAAAAGGAAAGGGAAATGGAAATGGAACTGCGAAAGGACTGCAGTGAAAACGGGTCACACTTTCCATGTTTGCCAACATTTTTCTGTCCCTTCTTTTTTGCCACATAAATTCATATTTAAAGTACAACAAAAATACAAAATACAAAAAGTTTATTGCACGCATTTAACGGGCAGAGTCCGGGGTTAACCGCCGGTTAAGTTTTCTCCGGGCTGAGAGAGAGCGTACGGGGTTAATTGAAAGTTAGTACAGTGCCGTCTGCTGTGTTGGGGGCTGTGTGGTTAATTAAGTTAAATGTGGTGCTAGAGGTCTTAGAGAGACCCTTAGTCGGGGACTTAGTTAAAGGTATTAAGCCCGAAGTTATCGCCACGAACTATGCAGGAAACTACGGCGCAAACTTTGCGTACAACTTTCTGACCTTAACAATAATTTACACTTACGTAAAAGTTGGAAGCCCAACCACAGTCCCCCCCTCCCCCCTCCCCCATCCTCAATGCCCCATCCATGGCCACCCCTAAGTCGTTGCGGTCGGTTAACGCGACAATAAAAAACACTTTAAAAAATGTGCCCATTGTTGTTGGCCCTTGGAGGGAGGGGAGACGCAGGAGGTGGCAGTGTGGAGTGGGGTGAATGCTGCCAAGAAAGAAACTTTTAATAAAAAACAGCCCCACGTTTTTTTGGGGAACGAGGTGGGGCGGGTTTGGGGTTTGGGGAAACGGAACGGGAGTACCATCAAGTGAAAGTGCCCGAAACTTGGGCGTGGAAATTGCAATTTCTTCTACGCTGCCACCAAAGTCAGGGATAGTCAGGGCTAGGGGCGTGGCACGGCCCATTGAGGCATAAATAACAGCAACATTATTCACACCCAAAAAGAAGAAGAAAAAAAACAAGGAAAAACCAAAGGAACAACAACAAGAGCAGCAGCAGAGCAACGCAGCAGCAGCGCAGCAGCAGCAGCAGAAGCCAAGGGAAATTGAGAGCCGAGAATGGAAAATGGAAAATGGAGAACGGATGCTAGAGACTAGAGAAAGTGCCCCCATGTTGTATGCCCCGGGATTTTGGCCATGTCCACGGCTACTAAGCAAACTCTGTGTAAAAGAGAGAGAGCGAGAGAGCGACACACACTGACGGAGATAGACCAGCGCGCCTTTGAGCCAAGTTAAGAGGAAGTTTGTCTGCCAGCAGCACCATCTACAAAACAGCCAAAGTTTATATTTGGTTTATTTACGCTTTAGCCAAGTTTTGCTTGCTTTTCTTTTGTGGCAACCACCAGGGTGTACATTTTCTAACGCTTTAGCAAATTTTCTGCCGCTTCAAAGTTACTTTTTTTGCTGCTGTTGTTTTTGTCTTAGATGGGCAAACTTTTTGCCAGAGCGGCGTTAAAAATATGCAAAAGTGAGCAGAAAAGTTAATAGACACAAATCAGGTGGACACATGTTGCCACAAACAATTTTCACCACTCAAAACGGGCACTCGAAACAGGCTCGACTCTGCGGCTCAGTAATATAGAAATTATCATAATTTTGCGAGGGAGACAGAGAGAGAGAGGGGGTAGAAAAGTAGATCCCTAAGAAAAAAAATTTAAATAAATAAAAGAACCAGAAATTCACTTAAGAGTGCCGTATTTGCTGGCCAGAGAGCGAGAGAGAGTGAGAGACTGCAATAGCAGTGCACTCCGAGAGAGAGCTTGCTGGTGAGAGAGCAGCAGCAAAGCACACCCGCAAATCCAGAGAGAGCAATCGAAAGAGAGTGGCAAATGCATGCGAAGAGAGAACCGATCAACAGTTAACCTGCTGCTCAATGGCAGGTGAAACATGAATGAACATGCAAGAATCGCAGCAGCCAGTGCAGCATTTCTGAATTTGCTGTATTCCGTATTTGAGAGGGAGAGACAGAGCGACTACAATCACAGTGCACTCCAATGTGGGTTGCTGGTGAGAGAGCAGTAAGAGAGTACACAATGAAATCCTGAGAGAGCAATCGAATGGTAAAAACGAAAGAGAGTGGCAAATGCATGCGAAGAGAGCAACAAAACGATCAACAGATAGCATAATTGCCGCTCTATGCTCTCGAGGTGAAACATGAACAAACATGCAAGAATTGCAGCAGCCTTAGGGCGCTGCGTGGGCGTACAACAGACACGAAAAAGCTCGATTCATTTTCTCTGCCGCGACGCTGCCGAGCAGAAAAACGAAGCAACGCGTGCACAGGGCCGACGCTACACGAAGTTTTCACACTCTGCGTGTGCCGACTGCGCTGCCCCGTGGCCGTTTTCTATGCACATTGCATGGGACGCTGCCGTCCTCTGCTTCAAAGTTATATTTGCGGCAGTACGACAGTTATTCGGCTGGAGGTATGAAATTCTCTTTATTCTGAAACTTTATTTAGGAACATTCCTTAAGGTTTCCTTAAAAAAATCTTCCCCTTAGACCTTAATGGCACCCCAAATCACTTTTATCCCCTAGCGAGTGCGAGTGTCCCACCCCCCGCCCCTCGTCGACTCTAATTAGTTTAAGGTAGAGGTAGAGCTGATTGTAATCTTCAACAGGAAGAAGCTGTCTTTAATAATAAAATTATTAAAGAAAAAATTGTGTTTCATTTAATTTTGTTTCGACTCTTTGAAGTGGTCCTCGAGTTCCGATGGTGGGATGTCGGCTGGCAGCTGCCACCCTCCCATCCTGCCATCCTCTTGGCTGCTTCTCGGTTCGGTTTCAGTTCGGCTCTGGGGTCCTTCCGTTGTTTGTGCCCCTGCCGCATGATAAACACTTGATGGCCGCTTTGAGCCCTCTGTAGCGACAGTTTGCCTGCGGTGGCACGCCCCCAGGCCACCGCCCATCGATGTCGTTGGCGCTGGCGTTGGTGTGGTCCTCCGCTGATTGTTTGCCTTGCGGCAATGTTGTGGTGGTTGCCGTTGTTGTTGTTTTTCCAGAGACTGAGAATCTGTTTTTCCTCTTTCCCTGGCCACTGGCAACGGTTAATTTGGTTATCGGCCATCGGTTATCCGTTATCGGTCATCGGACGTGCTCCCCCATGCCTTTATCTCATTATCCGCCTGATTGACCATAAAAATTGGCTCCGCCATAAAAATGAAAAGTCGTTTAATCTGGTCGCAGCTTTGATCTGTCCCACGCCCACTTTCTCTCTCTCTCTCTCTCTCTCTCTATCACGCCTTATTCTTGGCCACTCCCTGGGGTGCAATCCTTATAAATTGCTTTCACTATCCGGAACATTTCCGTTCTGTCAAGTTTTCTTTTTGATGTCCTCGCCTCCGCTTTTCGTATACTCATGAAAATTGCTTAATTAAATGAATTTTATTTACTATTTATTGACAGTCACTCAAACCGAAAGACAGACACAAACACACACAAACAGAGACACAAAATTGATGCGGACTTGTCACGTAGATGACAATTTGTCTCAATCATAATTCCCCTTCGCTTTATCATTTCGTGTGGGTTGGTTCTCTGTATCCTTAATTAAGGCCTGAAGCCGGAAGCCCATGGGCCCTGGCTTGGCCTGTCGATTGACGAGGGCTAAGGATGGACTGACAATAGAAAAGACAAGCGTGTTCTGGCAGACAAAAAGCATATCTATATATATCACACACACACACACACACACACACACACACACACACACACACACACACACACGCATGTCCTTTAGTAGTTGCAAAGGGAATCTTTTGAATGGTTAAAAGGTCTACATTTAGTTACTCTTTCGAGGGACGAACAGAACTTATCTATCTGCGAACTGAGCGCCATTTTCGATCTGTTTTTATCGGTAATCGATTGTCGATTACCAAGCAGGCATTCCTTTTGCGATTATTCGACATTTTAATGGCTCTTTCTTACCCTTTCCTACCCTTCTTTCTACTCTCCCATTGAAAATCTTAAATATAACTTGAGAATTTCCACAATTAACTGAAATCGAAAGCCGTGGATGGAATTCCTTGGGATACAAATGCTTTTCTGCTATTAAAATTCCTTGCTTTTCCGTTACTCGTTCCACTTCTATCCCCTTGAAAAATTGAAATATTTACCTTCGTTTTCCTCGTCATATAAATCACAAACGACTGCGACTTGCGACTGCCTTTGTGTGTGTGTGTGTGCAGTAGGAGAATTCTCTGTAATTTGTACACATTCTTCAAGGAGACAAAGAGAAAGCCCCCAGACGACAACACACCACAATCACGTTGCACCCCCTCCCCCATTCCGGTTGCTCCCATTACGCAGACATAAATGCAGACAAACAAAAGTTTTGTGCGACGCGTTTCCAATTCGTTTCGGGGGTTTTTTTCCCCATCCACCCCCACCCCCACCCACACCCCCACCCCCAGCCCAGAGGAAGTTGGAGCACGCATGGTGTGTGTCTGCCGCTTGTCTGGAGCGGGAGACAATGCGAAAGAGCAGGAGGGAAGCGGAAGGAGGACGCGCCCACCTGGCAAAGATTTATATTTATGTAGTCCGGAGAGGTGTGCCTGTATGTGTGTGAGTGGCGTCTTAAAGTTGCACGAGGCCTGTGACCCCGTCTGGGTGGCAATAAGCGTAAATTTATGGGGCAGACAGGCCGGAAACCCTTTTATGCCAGAGAAGTCCCCACTTCTGCCTTCCTCCTTTGTGGTCAGCATAATTAGGCTGCCATTAGCAGACGCAGCTCCTTTTCTCTCTTCCCCTCTCTCTCTCTCTCTCACTGTCTCTCTCTCTGTCTCACACTAACCAGCGCCACAAGATACTTTTAGCAACTCTTTTTCTGGTTTTGTGTTTGCAGGCCATAAATTTGTGTTCCACTGGGTTTCCCTGCCTTTTCCTCCCCGTCATTTTCCGGTGATCATATCGGTTACACTTTTTACAACATTTCCATGCAAATGCGTTATTAATGAGCCGATTCCTGGCCGTCGCACTTCTGATTTATGGCCGACAGTTAATTAGGATCACGATTTGCTGCCCCAATTCCCGTTGCCTACTTTCGAGCGCAGGCAATAAAAAAAAAATTCCCCCCATGAATCGAATGTATTTTTTGCATAAAAAAAAAACACGCTGCATAAATCAGTTTGCAGTCATTTATGCTGACAAATGCACAAATGTGCAACGGAACAGAATAAATGTCATAAATTGTTGCAACTGTCAGTGAATGCCTCTGTTTTTTTGCCTCTGTTTTTGGTTGCTGCCTGGGAATTTCCAGGAACAATTTCCCAGGGAAATTTTAACAGAAGGAAGAATCAGGAATTGATCCTTAGATCCGCTTAAATCCCCCAATTAGGGCTTGTTTTTGGCACTGCTTTCACTCCAGACTTTCTCCCTGGGCTGTGCCTGTTTGACCTACTTTCGATCTACACACACACACACACACACACACACACTTTCGACCCATGTGTCTGCACTTTAATGCAATTTATTTTCCTCATTTAAAGCGAATTAAAACACAAGCAAAGTTTTTTTAACAAAAGAATAAAATACACATTACATGGAAAGTTAATTAGCAACCACCCCAAACCCACAACCCAACCCAACCCCACCCCACTTGCATCATCAATTAGGATTATGTTAATTAGTGCACACGCTCATATAGTTTTTGTTTTTGTTTTTGCCCTTTGGCTAATTTGTATTCAATTAATTTACTTTTTTATGATTTAATTCAATTTAAAACTTATTTCCGAGCCAATTGTGGAATTTATTTTGCTAATTAGCTGCAACATATTTATGTATGTACATATGTGCAATATTTGTGAGTATTTTTACGTTGTTTAATTAACGCTGTAAATGTGATTAATTAAATGGATTTTTTTTAATGCAAAATTAATGCATGTTCAATAAACAATTAAAGTTGGCTTAAGCGCCGTGTAAACGTCAACAAAATGGAAATAAAACTGAGAGAGAGAGAGAGAGACAGAGAGAGAGAGAGAGAGAGAGAGAGAGAGAGAGAGACACGAACAGACAGCGCTGTAGGCCTGACATAATATCAAATTTCATTCATTAATTTCCATTTGGCAATGCCACGCCACGCCACGCCTGTCTGCCTCTGCCTTTGCCTCTGCCTCTCCGCCTCTCTGCCTCCCCCTTGGTCCCTGGGAAAACTTTCCTTCTTGCTGCTCTGCTGTGTAACACGAAACCTGTGTATGTATGTGTGTTTCTGCTGGTTCCTCTGTCTGTCTAATCATGTATGAATGAATAATGATACGAATTTGACGTGCCACATGGCATGCGGGGAGTGTGTAGGGGGGGGGGGGGGGGGGGACTCCTTACAAAGGACATGCAAAAGAGAGAGAAAATTTATTCATGCAAGTAAAAATGCGAGGAAAAAGATACTGTTTGCCCGTGATTTTCCCTTTTCATCTAACGACTACCAAAGGGTAGGGGGGGCATGCAACGCTCACGCTTTTAATTACAACACTTTAAGCCGAAGCGGAGCCGGCAAAGACACTTCAGGTGAAGACAAGCTTCAAGTCTGTACTCCCCCACCTCCCCCAAGAATTTACATTTATTATTAATATCCCCACTGTTGTTGCAGAGGCAGCAACAGCAGCGGCAGCAACAGCAGTCGAAGCCCCCGATTCAAGGAAATTGCTCTGTCAGCGGCAGCTCTCCTGCTCCTCTCCGCCCGTTGCCGGGAATTTGCCATTTCTCCATTCGCTGTGTGGAGAAAGCATTATGAATGCCTAATGCCTCCCCCACACACACACACACACACATACATTAGGGCTGTGGCATGTTTCGAGCATTATCCTCGGCCCCCGCAGCGAAGGAAAACTTTAATGGTTCGAAGCGCTTTCAGGGCGGAGTAAAACGTTTATCTAAGCGGGATTTCAGTATCAGTTACTTACGAGGGAATTAATCATGTGTCTATGTGTGCGTGTGTGTGCCTGTGTGTGTTGCAAGGTTGCAAGACTTCCATCAGAGTGGCTAAGGTAAGCAGACGCGAGGGTTAAGTGCGGTACAAACGTTGCCTGTGGCATGAGGCTTCGATCTGCTATCCCTCTCTCATATTTCTTTTGCTGCTCGGCTGCTTCCTCTCTCATGGGAGATCTTTCTCATGGGAGTTAACTCTTTCATGCGAGATTTCAGTCAGATCTCTCTCATGCAATTATTTATGCATTTTAAATCTTATTTTTTTTTTTGTTTTTTTTCTCGGTTAAAAATCACACAAATTTCCACTTGCAACAGTCATTAGGTTTGCCCAAAATGCAACAAAAAAAACAACAAAAACACGAGTTTACCATTAGAGAAATTCCATTCCTAGAGGCGATGGAAACTCCCGTGGAAACTCCCATGGGCAAACATTTTTAGTGCCCTCTTTTTTCGCTGTACCACTCTCCCCCCCCTCTCTCACTCCGTCTCCCTGTCTCTTTCTATGTTTACACGCTTTTTGTGTGCGTGTAAAAAATTACAGCAGGAGAGCAAAAAGTCGGGATATGAAATAAAGAAAATCAAATTCAGAGAAGAGTGAGCTTTCGTGTTGCATAAATTATGAATTATGCCACACACACACCCACACACACAGGTGCCGTCATGTAAAATGTATGCAACATACATTTGTCTGTCTCTGTCTCCTGGAAATGTATTTGCCACAGACAAACGAGAGGCAGGAGGCAGGAGCCAGGCAGCCCCTGCTGGAACAATAAAATATGAGGCGTGAAAGTGCTGCCACAGGCCGAGGCAGCAGCAGCAGCAACAGCGGTGGTGGCAGGATAATTGCCCCCACGGACGCAAGGCAATTAACAAGCAACGAGCGAGGCACGGCCAGGGCTTAGGCCACAATGCCACGAGGATCAATAAGGATTTTCTTCGGTTGCTCCAAGGGGTATTTATGTCTAATCCTACCCCTCCCCCCCCCCTCTGCCCATGCCCACCCCACCACAGCAAACTTTCCAATCAACCTGCCATTTCATTTCTATGGGAATTAATTTTGGGGCCATCAAACCAGAAAAATCCATCAACTATAAGCCAGAGCTGTGGCATACACTGAGAGAAAATAAATATAATGCTAAAACAAGAGGATATTTACCATATCCATCGACTGCTTATCCTCTTAGTTCCCCTCCCCCTGCCCCTCTCCCGTCCCTCTCTCTACCCATTGCAGTTCCGTCTTTAATCCTAAGCCCAAGAGGCAGGCAAACTTCTCTCAGTGGCTCAGTGGCTCAATGGTTTCTGTGTGTGTGGAACATGCCACATGCCACAGTGCAACATTTCATTTTGGCCTCAGTAAAACGCTGAACAAAAAGGCCCCGGACATGCAATAAAAATGGCAAAAACATGAACCAAAAGTCGTCCAAAGCCAAACAAAACACAGAAAACACCAAAAAAAAAAAAGGAAAAAAGAAAATGGAAATGGAAATTCTGCTACGCTGCTGCTGCTGCTGTTTTCTTTCACGGAAAAGAGTTTTTGAATGCGAACAAAAACTGTGACAAGGCGGCAGCAGAAAGTGCAGAAAAGCAGCAACAGAATAGAAGCAAAAACAAGGAGAGAGAGAGAGAGAGAGAGAGAGGGGGAGAGAGGGAGAGGAAACAAAGCGGAATATAAAACAAATATTCAGCAGGAGGCAAACTTTATTTCAGTTTCAATTTGGCGATAAAAACAGCGACAACAGGCCAACAGTCCAGGCCAGGCCAAAACCGGCTTCAGCGGCGGCACAAATGAAATTTAACAACTCAAAAACTCACGAATGGAGGAAAAGCAATGAAAAAGGGGAGGAGGTTGGGGGGATGGGGGGGGGGGAGGGGGGATGGAAGATCGACTCCGACTTGGACTCCGGGGAACTCCGTTGCAATTGCTGTCGCTGCTGCTTGTTTTTTTTGCTAACATTCATAATAAATTTTGGTGCTCCTTCGACCTCCTTCGACAGCGGCACACAAAAACAAAGTGGGGGGCGGGTTGGGTTCCCCTGCCCCCTCCTTGTGCATTTCCTCCGTGGGGATTTTCCGTTGATATCCAACGGATGTTAGAGTTGCGCACTGAAATTTATACACAAACAGGATATGACAGAGGCAGGAAGCCATTGCCCCCTGATCCACGACTCCTACTCCCGCCCACACCTTCCCCCTCCCCCCCCCTTGCATTGCTAAGCTTTTTGCCTACTTTTTTTCATGCTTTTCTTTTGCTGTCTCCAGGCAGCTGCAGCATTCCAGACTCATCCTTGGACTCGGCAGGACTTTGGCTCCGTCTCTGGGCCAAAACTAAATGGTTGTCATGGAGAGAGAGAAACTCAGAGAAGCTTAGTGGAAAGTGACAGGACTGAATGCACTGCACTGCACTGTTCTGCATCGAATAATGAAAACGAAAGATGCAAGGATCCCCCAAGGTAACAGATAAACGCTCCATGGAAGCCCAAGTGTTGCTGTTGTGGCAATAAATACGACAGTAGCTCTGCTCTTTTTAGCCATATTTTATACGAGGATAAGCACAAGTGCAGAGCCAGGCATAAATCACGCATACGCACAGGGGGAGGCACAGGCAGAGGCACAGGGGGAGGCACGGGGGGAGGCACAGGGGGAGGCACAGGGGGAGGCACAGGCGGAGGCACAGCCACAGGAAGGGAATATAAAACTATAAATTACAGAGACGACACTATAAACAACGAGCAAAGTCCGAGCAAAGTCCGAGCAAAGCGGAGGATGCACTTGCAACATACATATATGTACATAGAGCCGCAAGGAGTAGTTGCATCCTCCTCCCATAATGCCACCTAATTAGTCATATGAGAGAGACCTTTTTCCAGGGAATCCCAAGGCGGGAATAACTTATGAATCGAAATGCAACAAGGCGAATATCAAAACATCAATGCCACACCCCCACCCCCAAGGATGGGGGGCAGGATGAAGCAGTCTCCTGTCTGGTAGCAACTTTATCCAATTTCTTGTTTTGCGCTGAGACCAGCAAATAGCGCATAAGCACGTACAAATCGCATTTCTTAGGCGGCTCTCTGCCTCTGCCTCGGCTTCCTGCTTATCCTTTTTTATTAGCGCCTTTGTGTGGGTGTTGGTGTGCGTGTCTGTGTGTGTGTGTGTGTGTGCCTGACTGAAAGTATGCCATGCTTTCCTTTGCTTTGCTTTGCTTTGGGCTCTGCTTGTTTAGCTGTCAGATTTACTTGTCTCTCTATCTATCTGTGTGTGTGTGTGTGTCTCTGGGTCGTCCTGCGTGCGTGTATGTGTGCTCCATCGCTATAAATCGACAGCTAAATCTGCAAAAACATTGATAAGACCAGCGACATGCCAATGCGGCCAAAGGCATTTTCCATTCTCCCTTCCCCCCCTTTGGGCCAAGGCTTTTTCCCATTTGATTTAACCCAAAAACGAAAATGTTTTCTGGCCAACTGTCAGGGAAATTGCTTTTCGATTTATTCTCTCTATATACACACACACACACACACACACATGTGCTAGAGAGAGAGAGAGAGAGACAGCATTGTGACAAATTAGTCTTCAGATCTCCATCTCTGTTGTTGTTGTTGTTGAGATTCTTATCGTTTTGCTCGATTTCCCTTTATGATTGAGTAATAAATAGAGTGAGAGACGGATAGTTGTCTGTTAGACAGACAGAGAAAGAGAGAGTGAGTGAGAGAGAGAGAGAGAGTTGGCTGGCTATTTTTGGTTAAAATTTGGAATTTTAACTGATTTTTGATAGGATTTTTTTTATTGCTTTTCATTCAATTTTTGTTCAAAATCCTTTAATTAAAAACTCAAACTGATTGAAGCAAAGGAATGTACACTCATACATACATACATTATGTATGTATGTATATTTATGGTGTGGTATTGGCAATGCAAAGGCCATGCAAATTGATTGCTGAAGATTCGATAAACTAGGGTAAATTCTTATTGAAATTCTTTATTCACCGAAACATTTAAGCCTCTTCAGTTACAATAGAGAAAAGTCCTTAATTTGTAACACATTTTTCATTTTCATTGGCATCCTAATCCCCAAAATATGTTCCTAAAAGGATTCAAGAATCATCCACTCACCTAGAGTCTTGGTCCATTGGGCGGTGGGTCGCCAGTCGGGATAGTGTTTGGGGAATAGCTCCCGGGTCCAGTAGGTGTGCAGGACGACCTTGTAGACGGCCAGGCGGTCCAGAGTGCAGCCCGTCTGCGGGGCGGGCTGTGTGGGTGGGGGCTGGGCCCCACCCAGTGGCTCAGGATTGTTGTTGTTGGTGTAGTAGAAATTGCGGTTCAAATTGGAGTTGTCTGCGGTGGCTGCAGCGGCGGCGTCGCCAGAGTTGGTGGCAAACTTGATGTCATTGTCCTTGGGCGCCTGCTGATTGGCCACGGAATAGGCATAGATGCCCGGATTGGAGATGAACGATGCCCCATAGGCGCTGCTCGCGGCACCGGCAGCGGCCACCGCGGTGGGCCCGAGGATCCCCCCAATGATCCCGATAAGTCCGAGTAGCCCGAGGAGGGGCGGCCACTGGGCTGCGGCGGCTGACTTTGTGCTCGGCTGCGCTCTCATTCTGTCAAACGGTGTTTGTTGCGGTGCTTGCGGCGCGCCCTCTCTCTCTTTCTATCCTTAGCGGCGGGGCTATTTCTGATATGGTTTTGACTTCCCTTCTCGCTTGCACTTCACATTTGCCTTTGGGGCCGCCGGTGCTTAAAAATAAACGCGCTAACACACACACACACACACTCACTCACACACTGGCACGGACGCAAGCAAGCACGCACACGCTCACTCACTCACATATTTATTTTCGGTTTCTTTCACTCTGTTCTCCCCTCCGTCGTGATTGTCGTTGCCTGTGTCTCCCCTCTTTTGCTGATGGATTCTTGCTTCGATTTGGACTTTTGGCGCGTACTAGGAGCCAGCGTACCAGCGAGAGCGAAACGGAATGGATAAATATCGAGAGAAAATCGACCAAAGAGCAACCGCCTGCGTTCAGAGTTCGTCGCGTACTGCGAAAATGTTGCGGCAGGCAATGACAACAGAAGCCGTGTTGGTTCCCCCACACCACCCCACCCCACCCCACCCACCACAACGCCATTGATGGCCAGCCCACAATCCAGAGAGCGTTTCCCCCAAAAAGCAGAGAGAGAGAGAAAGTACCTTATGTTATGTTGGGGAAATTTGTTTGTGCTCAGCCAACAGCCTGTTGAGCTTTGGCGGAGCCGAAGCCGACGCCGAAGCCGAAGCCGTGAAATACCCCCACATAGATGAGTGCTGCTAACAGCCACTGTTACAGTTGCTGTTACTGTTAACGAGTGGAATGTTATTTATTGTACCTGGGATTTAGTTGGGTTTTTAGGGAACAAAAGAAGCTGTGATTCGATTGCAAAGAAACAAAATTATATGTTTAATCCTTTTGCTTACATTTTACTTTAAATATTGCTGGGAAAAACCTGCTGGTGGCTTGGAACTATCAATTAACAGAGAAATGATATTTGAGCTCTCTTGCCGCTGGGAAGTGCTGTCTGCTGTAATTATATGGTAGTAGTTGCTGCCCTTTTAAGAGCCACCCCTCCCCTCCCCACCCCCCTGAGGGCTAGTCACATTTATTACACATTTCCTTGATGGCATTTGCTTTGAATGGCAGCGTTAATGAGGCGGCCTTTTGTCCATGTAGTACAATATCCACATTCTACATTCACAATGTGTCTGTGTGTGTGTGTGTGTGTGCGTGTGTGCTTGTGGCAGAACAACAGCACGGCAGAGAGAGAGAGAGAGAGACAGAGAACAATGAGTACAATTTCCGATTAAAACCAATTGAAGCACTTTAATTGCAACAATTCAATTAAACAACACGCTAATGGCAGCGGCCACACCAGCACGATTGTGTGTGTGTGTGTGCCACATGCCACAAAGGGAAGGGAAAGCGCGTAGCAATGACAATGACCAACTATCGATTTATTGAGTGGGAGTGGGAGTGGGATGGGTTATGTATGTAGTTAGTTGATCGGAGATTCAGTGGAAAACATAATTGCCACTGACATGTGGCCGCCCCCCAATGGCAATTACCCCTGGCCCTACACACATCCCACAGGGCACAGGGCACGATCCACGGTCCAGGTAAGTACCAACCACAAATCACCCCCCACGCCCCCACCCCCACGACGCAAAAACTTTGTCCCGCAATTATGTTGCACTTAAGTGAGTTGTACGTGTCTCTGTGTCTCTGTATTGGGGCATGTCCAAGCGTTTCTGTCTGTGTCTAAGTGGATCCTAGGGTCCTTCGGGGCTCTCCTCCTGTCCTCCGATACGCTCGCGTGCCCCTCGCATGTAAATTGTGCGTGCGTGAAATTTATTGCAGTTAATAATAATTGTCCATTTTGCTTGAATGACGACCACTTACCACCCCCCCTCCCCCCGTCCCCCGACCCACCTTGTGGTCAATTACAAAGGATAGTCCGTCCGACCATTTGTCTTTGGCGGGGGGAATGGCGGTTGGAGCCGGGTTCTAGCTTTGTGGCTGCCATTTGTCCCATTGGGGCCATCGCATTTTATGGGGATTTAAATGTCCGTGTCCGTCCGGCCAGAAGAAATACGTAGCCGTAGCCATGGCCGTGGCACTACCCGGAATTCATTCGAATGAGGTGATAATGTCCATTCAGTGTGATGTTTATTGAGCAGGGGAGTAGGGACACAATTGCCATTACCATTTTACAATTGCATTTATTATTTATGCGAATAAATGGAAATGGAGGAAACTTGGGGAAATTTGTAATAGAAAAGCCCAGTTAGAGATTTGCAGGGCAACTTCAACAGGAAAGATTCGTAAATATAATATTTATGTTTTACAAACCCAAAACTGAATATATTTACTGTAAATATTTCAAATCAATGGGTTTTCAGAATGTTCTCCTCCCCTCGGACCTATGGGGAAATATACTGGGAAATTTTCTCCCTGCTGCACAGCGCATGAACTCGGTCTCGGTCTCTCTGCCCAAAGTGGCGCTCTCTCTATGTCTCTCTGCCGCTCTCTCTCTCTCTCTCTGTCATTTGTTCGCCCACCTGGGCAGGCAGACAAGTCGAAACATGTTTGTGTACGAATGTCGGCAAGAGTGTTATTCATTCAATAAAAGTAAAATCGCAAAATACACGAAATGAAAGTCAGCAAAGGGACGGGGGGTGGAAGGGGGGGGATGCAAAATGCGTTGAGGGTCGTTTTCGTTGGTACTGCTACACAAAAAATTCCTAATAAAGTTTGCATTTGCCAAACAGAGACGCAGACGAGCAGACAAACGGTGTGTTTGGTATCCCCCGCCACCGCCCCTGAGACACCTCGATCCTTTCATACATTCTTCTCGCTCATCTTTGTTGTTGTTGTTGTTGTTGCTTTGTATTGAAATTCAAGCACAAAGCAAGCAAAATGCAACCCTACCCTTTGACACACGGACCCTGCACAATGACAGTCCCGTGTGCCCAAGGTGCCGCACGGGAATCCCGTTTGTTTGCTGCTGAGAGACGCCATTTATATTTGCATAAAAACTATGCATGTGTTTTCGACTCACTCCATCCCCCCCCCCCCCCCCCCTCACACCTACCACCCACTCACTATTTTACAACATATTTCAATCTTTGTTATACTCTTTGTTGTTATATTCCTTGTTTGCTTTACTCTAAAAGGAAAAAGATATTTAAAGATTGGTTCTATGTGAATATGAACCTGAAGCTATAAGGAATGTATCGGTAAACCATATCATTGGAATCTGTTGGTCAATGGCAATAAGGGTGTAGGAACTTCGTTTTTATTACCTTTTATTACCTTTTATTACCTTTTATTTCGTCTTCTTTATTTTTCTGTATCTGGCTGGTAAATAAATCCACTCAAAAACCAAATCCAGCCGCAACAACCAAAAAAAATTGACTTTATTGGTAACAGTTCAATTTTTTTCCGATTTCCAGCGTATGTCATCGAAAGAGTCCAAATACATTGAATCTCTCGCCCTCTCTTTCTGTCTCTCTGTCTCTGTCTGTCTCTGCATCATTCAATGGCAATGTTCAGGAGCCACAACAGCAACACTTGCAACAACAGCAGCAACAGCAACAGTGCCACATTCTGTATCAGCACCTGCAGCACCATTTGTATTGGCATCGGCATCTGCATCAGCATCTGTGTCCATGTCTGCCGCCCACTGAATCAATGTACGTTTTGGCATTTGCTCTGTGTATGTGTGTGTGCGTGGCACTTTTTGGAATTTCTTTTTGCAGACTCTATGCTGCTACAGAGTTGAGAGAATCTCATTCAAGGCAGACCAAATGTACCAAAAAATATGCATGTAGTTTTGTGGCGAGGTTTCTGCTTTTCTTCCTTTCAAAATTGGCAACATTGCAACGTATGATACGTATGAGTATTCTTCGAAGAAGTAATGCCCAAAGGATTGTAGCCTGTAAGTACTATTGATCCAAAAAGGAGCTCTTTAATGAAGGATTATAAGTATTCATTCCATTCGTTGCAACAATGTGCATGATTTCCACTATTTCTCTTTGTGGCATTGATCAAACGATTAAGAATGACTCGCATATTTCCCACAGGCCCATTAAAAGCTTATCCTCAATGGCTGCCACATAGAATTAGGAAATGTCCCGCCACACCACCGACAGGCATTATCTAGTGGCGAGTTCATTAAAAATTCCAACTCCCAGTAATTCCACAAATCATTCTCTTCAAAGCCAACATAAGCCAGTGAAAGTGCCAAAAAAAGAAGAAGAGAGTCCAAAATTTGTCAGTTTGAAAAGGCTTAGCGGATAATTTATGCTGTCCAGAGCTGGTCGGCCACCCACCCACCCATTCACAAATACACAATGATATTAATAGATTTTTATATGTCTATATTTATGTGTGTGTTTTATTTGTTTGTTTCCCTTTTGGTACATAAATATGTTGCCACAGAATTGAATTTGATTTTAATGCCGATGACGTAAGACTCTCATAGTTGCAGCCAACTAAAATCCATTGATCTATTTTAATTCAATTCGAATAGGCTAACATTTACTTTGGGCCAGAGCGCTGCTGGCTTGCTGTTTGCCGCCCAAAAACCAATTGAAAATCAATTAAAAATTCACATTTATGTAAAAGTGTCGGCTCTTTCTCTCCCCCTCCCCCGCTTGTTGTTTTTTTGCAACCACAAATTATATATAATTTATATTAGGTTCCTAGTGGCCTGGCGAATGCATTTTCTGTTTGGCGGTAATTATGCGGCGATTGCAATTAAAGCGATTTTAATTGGCAGTTGGTGGGTTTGGCCGTCGGTTTGATTCAATTATGTTTCGAACGCGGAAATAATGGAGCGAACAAGGCACAAAGGAAAGTGCCAGCAGTCATCGATACAGCGAATATTAAGGTCGCCCCCCTTTAATGCCATTTCGAAATTATTTTGGTGTGCCGTATTGGAATGGAACGGGTCAATAGACTATAGACAATGTTTAAGCAATTATTCTCTATTATAATTGTATAGCTAATTTGTTTAGTAATTCATTTTGCAGGATACTTTTCCATTACGTTTACCTTCCCTCGCTGATCGTTTTTGTTCAAGAGCACTCTTTGGGCATGCCTCACCTTTACACGAAATCTACCTTGCGCTTGAGCATCACAATCGCAGCTTTGCTCTCCCAAAACAGAAACAACAACGGGATCCGTGCGCGCTTCTCTCTCTCCCCCACAGAGCCACAGCAGCAATTCCATTTCCAAATCATTTTGGAGTGCTGTTTTGGAATGGAACAGGTCAATTGGTTGCAGGATAGACTGACAATGTTTGAGCAACTATTCTCTATTATAATCGTATAGCTAAACAATTTTGTTATTCATTTTGCAGGATTATTATTGCAGATCGTTTTTGTTCAAGAGCACTCATTGGACATGCCTCACCTTTACACGAAATCTACCTTGCGCTTGAGCATCACAATCGCAGCTTTGCTCTCCCAAAACAGAAACAACAACGGGATCCGCACGCGCTTCTCTCTCTCCCCCACAGAGCCACCACAGCAACGTGCTCCGTGTATAATAAGCAAAAGCCGCAAATGAGCGGCTAAAGAGCGCACTAATGGCATCGCACTGGAGCGACTCTGACAGAGAGGCAGAGAGGCGGAGAGGCAGGCTTTGTTTTGTTTTGACAGGCGGCACCCCCTCACCCCCGCCGCATGCATTTCTTGCATTTCTGCGTGGGCGTGCATTCTCCTATACATCTTGCTCCACTTGGAAGGGCACTTCTAGCTTTCGTGTGTCCCTTCCTCGCTCTCTCTCTCTCTCTCTCTCTGCGTCTGTCTCTCCCTCGTTCGCTTTGGCTGAGCTTAATTAAAGCGCAGGGTCACGTAGCCAAGTGGCCACGTAGTTGTTGTCTAATCCAATCCCGGGTCGGGTCCTCCACCCACTAATGTTTTGACGCTGCTGCTGCTGGTGCTGCTGCTACTGCCTCTGCTTCTTCTGCCTGTCACTCTTTGGCAATTCTTTGGCTTATGCCCGACGGCATTTGACTACTTTGTGCGGGGAAAAAAAGCAAAAGGAAACAAACAAAAATAGAGAGAGCGGCGAGACTGCTACAGTAAAGTGTTCTACGACACGTGTGATACCCGTTATTCGAAAGGGTTCTTCTCTCTTTTCAGAGAGTTTTATGTACATTAAATATAACTTTTGTTTTTGCTGTCTAAAATATAGAAATAGTATCAAATGCCTTCACCTGGCATCGAATAGAACATACCCTTGTTCTCTACGAACCACCATGGGTATACAAAGAGAGTGAAGGAAAAGCTAATTTGTGTTTTCTTATTTCTCTTTGCCAGTCGCTGCCAGACCACGCCGTTCCGTGACGCTCCGCCGCTCGCTGTCGACTGTGTCAAAGTGCATGCCAAATGGAGAGAATTGCATTTCCAAACATTTGCGCAACATTAATTGCATAAATTTTGGAACGCTCTTCCGTAGAGCGAAATTAAAGAGCTGCCAGGGAGCCGCCAGGGAGCCGCCAGGGGAGCCGCCAGGGGAGCAAAAGGAAAAGTCATTAAAATGTAGTCACAGCACGCACCCTTGACTGCGCCATCATCATCAGTCAGTCAGTCTTTCTGTCTGTCTGTCTCTCTTTCTGTCTATCTCTGTTTGCTGTCTCCCATCCTGCCATCCTGCCATCTTCCATTTCTTGTCTCAATCTGTGGCATCCGACTCTATCTGCAGCTCTGTTATAATTTTATGCCTAACTGTGTCAACTTCTGGCTTTCTGCTCCCCAGCACTCGGCAAGTGCTCATGCATAACGCATTTTGCACAGCTAAAAAGTATGCTATGAAAATGTAACTCATACCTGTTGCCACGCCCACCCACCATCCAGCAACCGCCCAGCACCCACGCTTTAAATCAGTCGTCATTTCATTAAAATGCACAGCAGGAGCAGGGAGGGGGAGGGAGAGGCCATGGAACACATGGAAGCAGACACCATTTTGCCCTTTTACCGTAATTTTTAATGCAGTGCAGCATTTGGCCCGTGCGTATATTAAATTTACCGTTATTAAAACATTTTTCATGCTCATCATTTTATGGCGAGCGACACAGAAAGAGGGAGAGGGAGAGAGAGAGAGAAAGAGATGTTTGAATATAAAGTAATGGGTTTCTTTTTTTGCGGTTACAAAAGCTGCTTTTTGTGCACCATTTTGTGAGAGAAGCATTAGCGGTTCTACAACACATGTACGTACATACATACATATATGATATATAAATACATATATACATATACATATAAGGTAAAGGCCATATAGGTATATCTGCCAGCTTTGAATATATTCTAACCAAACTTCGATTTATGTTCTAGCCAGACAAATATCGGAGATTAATCAAAGTAATCAAAGATCGATGCCTTATACATTTGTATGTATGTGTGGTGGATGCCTTTCCCACAACCAGGTGGATACCCTAGCAAAAGGTTCCCCAACTCATTGTGGATTCCCAGCCAGTCCGCTCATCCATTTACGCGCTTTGTTGGCCCATTCGATTGAAAACAGCAAAACTGTTTTTCCTTTCAGTTATTATATTCGTGTGACATTTACGCAAACAACTTTCCCCCCAGTCTGTCATTTGAACACTCGTGCGTATGGCACACACACACGCACACACACACCATTAGAGCATAATTTTCAATAAATAGTTCTTCTTCGCATCGCGGACGCTAGTTTTGAAATCATCTTACGAGTATGTGGCACCCGGCACCGCCTGCCACTGATGTCCGGAACGTGACTGCGACTCCAAGAAAACGGAGATTCGGGTAGCATTTTGCAGTTCCTTTTGCCCACCCTCCATATGCTCCCCCCAGCCCCAGCTTTTACTTCACTTTTCCCCCGCTTAAGCCCGCATGGCACTTGTCGTTGACAGAGCAAATGGCTGGCAAAACAACAACATTTATTATTAGAGCAACGATTTGATTGGTTCTTGTAGAGGGTGCTACCCGTACTGTGAGATGTGCCAGAAGTTTGCAATCTAGAACCTATTTAAGATGATATTATCATAGGTTAAAGGTGGAAAGTCCCAAAGGGACAGCTCACACACGGACAGACACACACACACACTTAGTGAAGGGGAAAAACTACTACTGGAAAACAGGAAAAAACACAGCTACAAAACTACGAAAGCAATTAGCCCGTTGGGCAATTAAAATGCAAAAATTGCCAGAGACACAGTCAGAGGTCGAGGAAAAAACTGCTGGAAAAAGAAAAGCTGTTGGCGAAAGGCAAGGAAAAGCCAAGGAGAAATTGAGGTCTAAAGGCAACGAACAAAGAAAGTCACAGGCACAGGTCAGAGTGCACAGTGGTTCAAAAACCAAATGGAAAAACATAACAAAAACACAATCGAATAAGTTGACTTGAATCACTTGTGAATCTGTCTATTATTCAATCATTATTCACTGTTTATTCATATACTCATTCCACTGTGCAACGAAGACGGAGACATGTGGCAGGTAGCAGAAAAGAGAACCCAGAAAATCTCCGATATATTTACTGGTAGGATATGCATAGAGGAGAGAGAGAGGGGAGAGAGAGAGAGGGAGAGAACGGAAGCGAAGCGAGCCGTGTCAAAGGGGGCATAGGGGGAGGGGGAGGGCCACCAGCCAGTGCGCTCAATTTACTTGTCGCCCCACAAAATTCCAAGAAATTTCCTAGAATCCAAAGAGCGCTAGCAGGGGAGGGGGCCGAGGTGGGAGCTAAATATAAACTGCATACACGAAAATTATTTAGAAAACAACAGCAATGCCAGCAGCGAAAGCAGAGAGAGGGAGGGCGGCACCTGGTGGGGGGGGAGGGGGCATGGAAAATTGCTAATTACGCGATTGCCGTGATTTTCGCGCTTTGCATATTTCAAGATGTTGCCGGCTGCAGTTGTCGCTGCCCATTTTTCGGGACAGCAGCATTCGAGGAAAGTCGAGAGCTTCAGAGCTCTGTGCATCGTGCCACATTCAGCTGGGGGCTGGGGGTTGGGGGATGGTGCAATATTGCAAATATTTAATAAACATTTTTCAGCTACAAATTAAGCGCAAATATTTGAACGGCTAAAAAGCGCGAGTGATGGTCGAGCGACACTCAAATATGAAATTTATTATTACATTTTTCTCTTAATTTTTATTGCTTTTTCATGTTTCACGAAATAGTGAAAATTCCCATTAAGGGAAAACATTTTCACTCTGAATATAAAATTTCCACTATTTATTTTTGTCGATCTAAAAAGCGAACTAATGGACTTTGAAAATCAATTTAAATTATTTATATTTTATGCATGTTTTTTTAATCATTTATCTTTTCAAAATTCTACAATCCGCTCTTGGATCGACCCGTTCAAAGATTCAGCAGTAAATGGTCCCTCGTGTGGGTCCAAGTCTTACTTAACCTTAAATATCCTTAGTTTTTAATGGTAGATTTAATACCTGGAATATCTGAAAACAATTCTTGTTCTCCTTTCAGCACATCGAATCTTCACTGTGGCTTGCGACAGCAGCATTCACATTCACCCTCTGGATTCTAGAAGAAAAGAAACGAGAAGAAAATATAAAAACATAATGAAATATAAGCAAAATAAAAACGACAACTCATTTAGTTGTACAGAATCATGCCTCAGTTGACGTGAATCACTCACTCAGAAGAGCGCCCCAGACAGTGGCAAGGGGTGGGGAGCCTGGGGGCTAGAGGCTAGAGGGGGGTGGTGGCTAGAGGCGGGCTGGGGGAAAAACTATTTTTGCTTCTGCCAGCGGAAAAGAACGCTACACTCCGCTCCACTCCGCCAAGACCAAGGCCTATTAACCAAGTGGGCGGCGGCAGGGAGGGAGGGAGGGAGGTAGGCAGGGAAAACTCTTCTTCTTCGTCTTTCCCTCTCAAGCTGTCACTTAAGATGGTCCAAGTGGGAGGTTGAAGAGGACGGAGCAATGCGCTAGCCAAAGGCAAAGTGCGCGTAAAAACCAAAGAGCGTGGAAAATGAAAATGAAAACTTTTCTGAATTGCTCATTAGGCACTCGAGTGGGACAAGGGGAAGGGGCAGGCGAAGGGGGAAGCGCAGTATACTGGTGGGGGCAGGTGTTGGAGAGCAGGAAAGTACCATTACGGGTTGATTTCTGTCACTGTGTGTCGAGGGCCTGACGCCTACGATCTAATGAGGCTGCAGCCGGAATGATGAGTGGACGCTGAATGACAATGTCATGACAGTCCCACACATGACCGTAAATCACATGCCAATCTCTGGGAGGTTGAACTTCTTTCCACACCACCTTAGCGAGGTAAAGTTCGGGGCGCGTTTTTTTTTATGTGGTTTCCCCAAAGGTAGGCCTAGTCCACAAATTCACGGCATTACACTTACTACTCATTCTCTCTCTATCTATCCTCCTCTTTCTTCTCATTCTTCTCATGTCACGATCTTGGGGCTCACCTTAACCACATTCTCATATTTATTACTTTCTTTTAATAACAAGAGAAACAGAGAATATCTCATGAATCATTTCAGTTCTTTCTTTCTTCCTGCCGCATTTTTGGATGTTACCTTTCCCCAATTACAAAATAAATACCTTAAAACTTATACAAAAAACTGTGCAAACTTTGACATTTTATTCAATAAAAAATATCTTTCATGTTCGACCGATAAATTGCGTTCCATTGAGTTAATTTTTTTTGCGAATTTCGTTGCACATATCGCACATTCACCAAATCTGGCAACAACAACATAATCAATTGCCTGTTGCAAGTTGCAACATGACAGCGGCAATTTCTGGCTAATGAATCAAGCCCTCAAAATGCCCAAAACGACAAACAGAAAACGAGACAGGAAAATTGTTTTCCTTTCACTGACAATATTGGCAACATGGCTGAGGGAGGAGGGGGGAGGGGGGAAAACCATTCTCTGCCTAACCGAATTTCATGTCAAGGTTTTTGTGTGCTGCACACCCACTCACCCCCCTCCCCTTCACAGTAAGCACTTCATAAGGGGAACGGATGATATGTACATTTACGATTTGTATTGCATGCCACTGTTTTGTGTTGCACTCGACATGTTTGATGGTTTCTTATACCCTTTCTGTGGGGACAGATAAGGTTCATATTTCAGGCTCTCAGCATCCAAGGGCTACGATCCAAAAAGGTTATCAAAGAAGACCTTAACGATTTCGGAGTCTATAAAACCCCGAATAATCATACATCATACATTTAAGTTCTTCTGAGGCATAGTACTGGGTATTCCATAGTCGTATATTCCATATTCCTACCCGTAGTTCCTATTTTCAGATCGAGTATTCCACTGTCCGCACAATTGTGTCATGCACTTCAAAATCTTTTCTGTTGCATGGCGGCCAATGCCGAGGGCCCTTGGCAGTAGATGGAGTAGATGTTGGTGGTGTTGTTGCCACAGCGAGGCCCCATATCGGGGCAGTCATCAGCATTGTCGCTCCGATGCTTTGATGTTGCAAGTACACATATACATACATATATTGTATAACAAAACTCGTGCCAGCAACTGGGTTAATGGCACAAATGTTGCTGCTGCTGTTGTTGCTGCCTCTCTACCTCTGATATTGGCTCTGTTGTTGTCATGTTGAACAAATCCCCGTGCCATGTCCCCACCCACGTGGGGCAGCAGTGGCAGTGGCAGCGGAAGGAGCCCCAAATAAAACACATTTATCATGTTCAAATTTTCAGTGTGTTTTCTTGTTTTTCGCTGACAAGAAATATTAAATTTCATGTTTCGTGCGACGCAACAGAGAAAGTGACAGAATGTGCCACAGGCACCAGGAACAGGGGCACAGAGGCACAGAGGAAGAGGAAGCAGGCGACACATACGAGTATAAGGAGCAAGCTCTGGCTCAGGTAGTACCTGTGTACCTTACCTTGTCAGGATGATGTAGGGGATCCTGGTGGGACAACCTCTAAAGTAGTCGGCAAATAAATGAAAAACCAAAACCCAAATACTCTACAAATAATGCGGAAAAGGAAAATTATATCTCTCTGGTTGGTGAAGACTTTTCTAGAATGAAAATCACTATTAATTGGGAATACATAAACCCTTTAGGAACTCTGAGAATCCTCCTCCTCTGTACCCTCCGCCCACCATTTCCTTTGAAACTTCAGGCGTTCAGGTTCCCTCTCCTTTGGCAGAGTATTACTTATTTCTGGGATTTCCAGTTCAGGAATTGGATTTGACATTTAATAAACTGGTGACAAGTTGCCGCCCGGGTGGCTACTGTTACTACCCCCTCGGACCCCCCCCCCGAGGGGGTGGAAAAGGCACGAGGAATCATGACAACAGCAGCGGAGGCAACTTGACCCCCGAAATGTGTGTGACAACTGGTCGCCAGATACAAAAAGTTTCAAATTCCAGGGTAGAAATTAAAATGATCAAAGTTGTCAATATACTCGACAACCCCCCCGCCCTTAAACACCGACTGGGGGGGTGGGCTGTCGTTGTTGTCCGAGGGTGATAAATCAGAAAGGTAGTAGAAATGAAAACGAAATGAACAGAAGGGCCGCAGTAAGCAAATTCTAGAAAAATAAAGAAGATATTGACATCTCAATGCCTCGTAAAGGAGGCTCCATTGAGATGGAGATGGAGAGTACACCCAACCCCCTGATGGATGTTCACTTTTCCCAATTTGGGTTAACGCTTAGCTACTGGGAAAGGGAAGAGGAAAAGGTTAGTAAAAGCTAAAAGCAGTCTGAACTTTGGCTATCAATTGGCTTCCTCTTGGAGGCAACTGCAACTCCTTCTCTGCCTTTAAAAACTTAAATTTTGACAGCTTTTCACACAGTTAATGTATTGCCAAATTGCTCGAAAAGCACACCACAGAAATTAGCATTAAATGTGAATAAATAATGTCATATTAGGGTGAATAATTACAGTCACGACAAAACAAAACAACAACAACGAAAAAAAAGGGGCAATTAAAGCTGAAAAGGCAACCAGCAAACAGGAGAAAGGACACAGAAGTGGCAGGACATGGACGGGGTGGCTGATGGGTGGTGGATGGTGGGTGGGCGGAATCCTTGATAATTACAGCATGCAAAAGTGTTTCCTCCAGTGTGTCGGCCAAGTGTAACCCAATATAAATGCCATTTATCATGGTGCGTGTGTAGAAGGGGTTGGCCACAGGGCCACAGGGCGGGCCAGTGGGTGGTTGGGCGGTCGCTCAGTGTTGCCAATAAATTACAGCTTTCTGCAGCAGTCGACCCGGAATGTTGGCTCTTCGGGTGCTGCCTGTCGCTGACAGTTTCAAATGTCCAGAGCGTTGGCGTTGGCGGTTTCGAGTTCTCCTGCCACTGGCCCCGCCCCGTCCCTTGGCAAAGCTAATTAAGACCGAAACTAACATTTGGCAAATGCATCTGTGGGCCGCTGTCATAATTTCCACTACTTCCACGGGCTTTTTAATTGGCCAGGAGTATTGAGAGACTGGCTCCAATATTCTCCAACAAATCCAACAAATTTTGTACCTTCGGCATCGAATTTCCCCTCTCTGTGACCCACTCGACACTTGGCATTTCCTTTGAGTTATTTATTTATTTGTTTGCACATTCGGGCGGCCCAAGCCTCGGCCTGGGCTCGTTTTTCATTCGCCAGCCTCTCGAATTACGGCAATTACAGCTTCGTGTGTGTGTGTGTGTGTGTGCACTGAGAGAAAAATATCATCCCATGTTTCAATTCGGCTCCTGTGGTGGTGGCCCTGGGCTCCAAGGTGGCTCGCTCCTGGTTGCTGCCCTTCTTCCTGCTTGACTTCCGGCGATTCTGTCGTGGTCCTATGGTGAGTCTTAGTCTGGGTCAGAGTCTGGGTTGGTGTCAGTGCCTGGCACTTATCCTTGCAGCTATTCGAGGATTGAAACGATTGCAAGACCAGATGCCTGGGATTGCCACCTGCCTTTGAGAGGGTGCAAGCACTATGATCAGGTATTATCTTTTCATAAGAGACAGGACTATTCCACTTGCTCATCGCTCTAGTTACTTATGAGACTCCGAGAATCTTTCGGAAGCTGGACGCTGAGTCGCTCGGTCGCTGAGTAGACGATGAAGATGATGTCCTTTGGCCGCCCAAGGTCATGTCCTTGACCTGCAGGCAGTTGTCACTCGATGACCCCTCCGCAACGAAACAGTTCACCGAGGATCTATCTATGATTCATCCTTGCAGATTGGTGTCGGCATTAGATTTTAATTGTATTATTAACATTTCCACACTCAATATTCAGATCTTAGGGTGTCCTTGGGTGCGAAAGCATGGGGCAGATTACCAAAACGAAAGAAGAAGATGAAAAGCGGCTGTTGCCAAGGACCTAGGACCATCCAAGTGCGCCTCCGCCTGCCAAAAGACTTGAAGGCTTTTTTTTATGAATGGTGGCCATAGGGGGCGAGGGGGGATAGGGGGGGAGTAATACTTCAATTGGACATATGTATAATACAGGAATACACATGTGTGTGTGTTTGTGGCATCTTTTTCGGGGGGATTACTATGGAAAATACACACTTCACAAATTCATTTCTGTGGCAAGTAATCGTATTATTATGATGCCCCAACCAGGACGCTACCTTGAAAACATATTTAAGACTTTCCGAGAAAGATCTTCCGAGAGATTTGAACCACAAACAGTTGCAAGATTTTTGTTTGCTTTGCTTTTCAGTTGAGGAAATTCCATTATTCTATTATTACTTGACGAGTTTGTTCACTTATTGCATTTTTAATAAAACAATTTGCCAAGGAAATAGCTCGAATAACAGATTGCATTTTCCATTGGCCGAGGCAGAGGCAGAGGCGTTGGCAATGGGGGGGCAAAGGGCATTCCTAATGTCCTTCAAACGATGCCTCTCTCAGGCCATTTCTCTTGTGAATCAAAGCTCTGCTCTAATGTCAATCTGGAAACCATCTGTGTCGACCCCTCCCCCCCCTGAGAAAGGACACCCCTGCCTCTGGCACACACTTGTGCCCTCTGATGACATTTTCCAGCAAATAAACCATAAACATTTGTTGCATTTCAGGGAGCAGAAAAGGAGCAGAAATTCTGTCTTTTGTGGCAAATGAATTTGTTTGAAAGTTGCCACCAGAAGTCGACAATAAATGATAATAAATATAGTGATAGTGAGAAGTGGCAGCGACTGCCGCCCACAAATGACCATTTGATGGAGTTCGAGAAGGTAATTAAATTTGCATTTGAGATGCGCGTTTGGGCGCGAATCCGCTTGGGGAATGTACAGAATGTCAGCCACATAACACACAACATATGAATAAATTATTCAAATTTCACAGCCACTCTCCCCCCCTCTTGGAGCAGGAGAGCAAACAGCGTGCACAGTTGCCGCGAAAAGTTTGCGCATTAGCCAAACTGTCGAGTGAACTTTGTCGTTGGCAAATGTAATTTATCAGAGCGGAAATAAGTAAATCAAAAACAATTTAAAGCCCGTCTCTGCCATCATCATTAGCAGAAGCTGCTGAATCGGTGGGAGTCCCGGAGTCCTTAGTCCTCAGTGGGGGGAGGGGTGGGGTGCAGCTGTCAGGCAAGATGCTTTAACTTAATTAGCCTCGCGTCTCAGCCAAATAGAAATGCTTGCCTACAAAAGTCACTCAGAAACAGACGAAGGATACACCCCCCACCCCCATCTACACACACCCCCACCCCACCCCTCAACCCACCCCCACCCCACCGACAAAACACTGAAGCTCAAAGCTCAGAAAACTTCTACACAAGAGTTAATGAAATTTTCGAAAATTTCCAACACGCAGCGGACCAGCGAACCTCAAAAGCAATTAATCACCTGCATTAAAGCGTGTTAGGTGCCGACATCCCCCCCTCCGCCCTCTTCGCCCCTCCTCACTGTAGCAGTGTGTGTGTGCGGGTTATATAATGATGTTTGAGGAACAGGACAGAAGGAAGCAGAGGCCTCCTGCCCTCAAAAAGGCTCCAGAAAGCTGAGTGCTTTGTGTTATTGTTTGCTTTGGAGACCACCAGCAGGAGCAGCAGGAGCAGGAGCAACAGGAGCAGCAGCCACAGCCAATTGTGTTTGCTTTTTTGGTACCTAATCCTATTAATTACCTGCTTTCTCTCAGTCTCAGTCTCAGACAAAGTCCCTCACTCTTTTCCTTTCCCTCCCTTTTTTGCTAATAGTTCCTGCTGAGAGGAGTACTGGATAGGTGATAGACCTTGAGACCTTCAAAAATATTGAAAACTACTAAGTGCTATACCATTTCATATTCTACATATATATATATCTACAATATGTCCTGCATTTAACGGTTACCATCTACTACTATAACTTCCACTATTAAAATTGCAAAATACAAAATTTCAAATAGCCAATTTCAAACTGAAAAGTGCCCAAGATTTTGTGCAATATTTGAGAATCTTGTTAGAGATGAATTCTTTGCTTATTAATTGAAAACCCGAATTAATATACTACTCAAAAAGAAAACGAAGAAGAACGCGGCAAGAGCCGCGACTCTACTCTCTACTCTAGTCCCTTCGATCAGAGCGCGTGCACTGCACGAGGAAGAGGGTGTGTGAGAGAGAGAGAGGGCGAGAATGAGTTAGCGCGTGTGCGGCATTGGCAATTCAATTTGCTACATTTGGCTATAGCTCTGATCTGAGATACGCCAGATTTGGCCATCTGATAAGATATATTCATTTTCTAGAATTCTGACATATATAATGCCACAGATTTTCATGCTTTTTGTGAGCGGAAGGGGACGGAGCGAAGGAGTTTAGCCACAAAAATTGGTTACTGCAGCTCTTATACTCTCTTAGCTCCAGTTTTATAGTGTTGAAGACGCTTCTTACTGGGTGTTACTTATCCATATCCATACTGCTCGAGTATGCTCTTCGAGTACTGGTTGCAAGACTATCAAAAATGTAATGGGAAATCGGGAAAAAGCACTCACTTTCTTGGCTCTGATTGTCACCTACTTGCCGCTTTTTACACAGTTCTGGTGGTAAATTTAATCCCATTTTCACTCACTTACTGGTCTTCTACTGCTTGCCGTCTTCATTAAGATTCTTCACTCAATATCTCATATGGTGCCGTTACTTTTTCTTTGCTTGTCATGCCTTGCGCTCAATACTGGCGCTCTTTTTTCATTTTTCCGCTACATTTTGCTATTTTTCTCACTTTAACACTTTCACTCACATTTTAACCATATTGGCAAGCACTCATTGACGGCTTGTACTCCCTGCCACCTTGTGGCATAATCACATTCGTCATCTTCCACTTTAATTCCACACTAAATAAAGAGCTGGAAACACTATTTTTTCATTGATCTTTTTTTTATAATTATTCCTCTCTAACTTTTCATCACTTTTCCTAGTTTTCACAACATTTTTCACCACTTTTCCGACACAATTTTCTTTTAAATATTTGCTACACTTATCACACGCGTTTTTGTATTGATACTGAAATTTTACTGACTATTTTTCAAGACACAAAAAACATGCGCCTGCTCTGGGTGCTCGTAGTTTACGAGTATAACTAGATATTAGGTTAGATCAAAGTTTATACGATCTGAGTTTTTCTTTATGTCATTTACAGTCTTTCACAGTGTGACCATATATTCTATATTTTATATCGAATGTTATCGGAGCGCTTGCTTAAAGCACTCTTTATTCTTCTTATGCTCAAAGTCAAGGGCGATCCTCATAGACCACACACTGTCAACATGGAACTTCTCATGGTCATATGTATGAAACATGATCCATATTCCAAGCCCTGCGAGTTCAAAATCAAATATCAAGTAGAGATAGCCAGCTAAATATCTTGAACTTGCCCAACACTGGACACCAATTTCCGCCCGACGATAGAGCAGCTCAAAGGCGAGTAAATAGGTGGAGCTACATACGCTCCTGCCCAAAGAAAATATACATACATATATACATATGTATGAATATTCTCCTATATAATATATGTCTGAAATGAGTTTGTACATATGTATATGTCGCCGCTTTATTTACATTCAGCTTAAGACAATAAAAGAGAAAAACAATGAAACAAAATATATCTTTGTATCTTTTGTAGCCTTCACATTCACACATTTCATTTCACTCATCAAATTCAGCTGCAACTTTTCTTTACTCAGTGAATCCTTTGCCTGTTTACATGACAAACAAAAACACACACATGCACACACATTCACACATTCACACACATTCACACACATTCACACACACTCACACACATACATGCTACGTATTAAGAAACGCACGAAAACAAATTAGTTGCGTGTAATTTAATTTGAAATGCGAGAGCGTTTATCAAACAATGAAATGAAAACTGTGAAAAGCAAACAGAAAAAGCAGCGATGAAGAACTTGGATACCCTTTCAGATTTACCCTTCCCTGGATTTCCAGCAACTTTACTTGAGTAGCAGCTGCCGTGTTCCGCCTTCCAAACATTTGATTAAAACCGGAATACCCTCTGTAAGAGAAACACACAAAAAACCCGGCACCGCACAAGTGGAGAAAGTACGCTAATTGGATGCCATTCAAGCATGCAGAAAGCATCTCACGATGTTCCGTGTTCCTTCTACGCCGTAGCAACCACCCACCCATCCACCCACCACCCACCCACCCATCCACCCATCTACCCATCCTTTGATGGCCCAGTTAATAAACATTATAAGCAATTATGATTCCTGGCTGAGATGTCATTGTCGTTGCTGTTTCTGTTGTTGGTTTTCTTGGGTCTTGTGGGGAATAATTAGGGATTACGTGATTTAATTACAATGGAATTACGATTATTCGAGTGTAGAATTTGCAAGTTTTCACAGGTTTTTATTCATGCTAAAAATCTGTTTACCTTTACTCTGAATATTCGCAGCTACTCCCAAGTTATTCCTTGGTTAGTCCCTCACCCTCTCACCCTCTCACCTTTGCCTTCCTAGGGGCGTGGCATGGCATTTTTCCTTAAACTGGCACAAAACTTGTGCTCGACCGTTGCCCTGTGGCCAGCTTAATTATAACTTTTATAAGCGCCAAAGTCAAAGTTGGTCAAAGGGCGCTAAAAAGTGGTCTACCATAGACCTACACACACATACATACATACATTACATATTTATGTACATCCCTAGTATATACGCATATACACCCCCTCCCCCTCCCCACCCCTGCTCTCTGCCTGTGTTTTACCGTGTTTGTTGCAAGAGTCAGACCACCACAGAATCCCAAGCAGCTGCCGCATAATTGCATGCACATAGCATATGGCCACGCGGATGCAGAGGGGGCAGAGGGGGTGGGGTGGGGCATGGTATGGTAGGGGATCGTTTCCCGAACGACAGCATAAATCCTGGGCTTCTGTCTTCCTGGTTATTGTTTATCATGCCCACACCGTATGCGGCAGCTGCCGCCGCACACTACACATAACGCATACGCCATGTGTGCCAACCACCTCAATGGCAACAAATATAAATATTTTAAAGTGCCGACCCAAGCAGACTCGAGCTCTAATTTAGCCAAGTGAACAGCCAGGTGCCGAGCCATCTAATTACCTAATTCAATGCTTCACTTCAAACTCATTTGCGGCCTTCAATCGGGAAACAATCAGGAACTATGGGTATGTACATATAAAACTTATAGTTTGAGTTCAACTAATGAAAGTTGTGGCTGGAAAACTTTGGCAGGATTAACCAGAAAACTGTGCCTGGTAGTAGACTCTGAAATGAATATGTTTTTGCAGTAAACTTAAACATTTTAACCTGCAAGGATTGGCAGCGGTTAAAGCGGTATCATAAGTAGCCTTTTAGTCCTTTCTGGTTTGCTCTCTTCTTGGTAAGCAAACTATGGTTTGAAGCTTGTTTATGGTAGTTAAACGAGCTGTTAAATAGCTCTAAAAATATGCACAAATAAATTTCATTTGTAGATTCACCCCCTGGCCCCACTAGGGGGGGCGTGGTCTAAATTGAAATGCAAGCCATCGCCATCTCCATTTCTCGTTCCAGTGTCTTCCACTCGGTTGGTAGCTTCTGCTGCTGTTGACAAATGCAAAACCATTTGCCAAATAAATAAGCAGCTCAACGTAAATAAATATGCTTTCGCCACGCGCATTTACACTCAATAAAGATGCTCCAAAGCTGGCCCCCAGACGACGCAGCGTCGTGGAAGCGAATGCGGATGCGGATGAAGATGATGATGCTAGTGGAAGTGGCAATGGCAATGGGATTGGGATTGGAGATGGCTGTGGCGCTGGTTGCCGGGAGTCAAAGGATAAGTCTAGCATAAAAATTGTATTTTAATGCCCACACATAAATAACACAAACAGGACACTGCTCCTGCGCGGACACAGGACGTGGCTGACAGCAGTGGTAGAAAATCCCAGCAGTTTAGCCACCCCACCCCACCCCCTGGCATTAATTTAGGTGCCGAAAAATCAACAGGAAACAAACATGCCAAGGAAGAGGAATGGCCAGGGATCCATCCCATGAGGGGCACGCCTCACTGCACAGGCGGCGTTGACATCAGCCAAGGGACAAGGACAGGAAGGAGGACGGGGGAGGAGAAGCATCTTCATCATCTGTTAGGATGGCGGCGGCATATGTTAACGTTAGGCGCTGGGGCCAGACGCTGGCGCTCATCAATAAAATCATCGGGGTCATTAAGTGGATTAACTGCAGCCATCAGAAGCATGTGGTGCCCAGGACTCAAAACGCAAAACGCAAAACGCTAACACACAGAGAGAGAGAGAGAGAGAGATAGAGAGAGAGAGAGAGAGAGAGGGAGAGGGATACGTTTTATCATTATCCCTGCTTTACACTTCATAACAGAGCGGCAGGGAAGGAACAGTGGAAGACAGAAGTCAGTCAAAGGAAAGTAAACTTTCTTTTCAACTTGGAACTGCGTTCCAGCCCACTGTGCGGCGTCCCCATCACGTCTGGGCCATGGCAAAATGTTTTTTGTACGAGTGTGTGTGCTGCCCCATTCTGCTGCTTCCCTCTGTGGCTCCTTCTTCTTGGTGGCATTCTTTCGAGCAGAAGCAAAGCAAAAGGCAAAAGGCAGACAACAGACTACGGAATATAGAAGGCAGAGATGGCGGGCAGGGGATGCTTTTGGCATGTCTTGTCCTGGTTCCTGTTGTTATTGACATGTACGAATTAGGTTAAATTTATTTACTGTCAGTTCAGTGAACTGCAAATGGTTTTAGTTTATTAAATTTACCAACCCACCCACACACACACACACCCACACACACCCACACACTCGTCCGAGACAATCTGTTTTAAGTTGGTTAAATGCAAGATGGCTACGAAATCAGGA
Source organism: Drosophila athabasca (assembly GCA_008121215.1). Taxonomy (NCBI): domain Eukaryota; kingdom Metazoa; phylum Arthropoda; class Insecta; order Diptera; family Drosophilidae; genus Drosophila; species Drosophila athabasca. Next base: position 1,003,804 of record VMQQ01000019.1, on the reverse strand, counting down.
TTGAGCCATCTCGAGAGCATCAGACTCAGTGTAAATTAATTTGGTGGATCCCAAAGACCGATTGCTGTTTGATTAATCGCCGCCTTTTGCACAGTCCTCTGTGCGGGGAGGGGGAGTGGCAAAACGAACTGGAACTGGAACTGGAACGGTATTAATCAGCGCACGTTGAACGCTGCTCATTTATTTGCAAAATGCGCAAAAAACGAAAGCCCAAGGAGGACTTCGGTTCGGTTCGCAAAGGATCAAATCATTTCGGTTTGGTTGAAAGGGATTTCTAGTCGTTTAATACCCCGCAATGTGCAATGCACAAGGGTATTCCGTATTGGTGGTAACCTTTGCCCTCTGTAAACAATATTCGAAGCGATTCAATACATCCAACAGCCAATCATTCGGCAATTTGGGTTGCGTTTCTCCTCTCTTGCTTCTCTCTCTACAGGGTACTTTTCTAGTCAAAATATTCGTCATTTTTTTCTTTTCTTTCTGGTTAAAACCACTTCAACAAATGGCTGTGGCTGTGGCAGTCAAAGTTAAGCTGGCAAAGCGGCAAATAAAAAATGACTGAGCGCGCGTCCTTGCTAAAAGCTTTTTCGCAAAAGTTTGTTAAGCATTGTGAGTGGGTGGGGGGGGGCGGGGGAGCGTTTGCGCTAGAAATCAATTAAATTGAAATTACGCATACAACATGTGTGCCAATCGCAAACAGCTTTCGCTTTTGCGCTGAGGCGACTTTTCGCCAGGAATTATCGCTGGCAAATTGAATTCGAAATTCGTTCTGCTCCACCTTCCCCATAAGTCCCACCCCACAACACACCACCCGACGCCTTCCAGTCCAAATGTGCAGAACGTGATGTTTGAAAGTGGAACAAAGTTGTTTCAATATTTGCCAGAGTTCTTAGTGGGGGGGGGGGGGGGGAGAGGCGCTGGAAACGAGTACGAATATGCTTGCCAAACGAAATTCTCTGGCCATAGATTGTATTTAAAGAGATAATTAAATCCTGAACAGAACTACTAAATGTGTGCTTGTATATCGTGGTGGCATTTTGGGCTAAATCATAAGAACAACCATGAAATAGCTGCTTAATGTGGCTATCTATTTGGATATCTTGAAAAGCTCCTTAAAGTTCTTAAATCCTTAATATAAGCAGGCCCTGCTGGGCGGTTCCTTCTGCTGACTGATCCTAGAAGTGCCGCCAAACGCGATTAATATTGGCCATGCCACACAGCTTACCACAGACACACCCGCTCTCTGCCACTCGACATTGTCACACTTGGTGCTTTAATTAAATTTGTCGATAATTGCATGCAACCGACGACATTTCCAGTCTCAGGGCAGGGCAAACCCCAGAGAAATGATGAACAATTCAAGCCAAAAGATCAATGTTAAATATATAACAAATTAAATAAATAAATACTTGGACTTTTCTGTCCAGTCTTGTTTCCCAGAGAGATTCAGCATACACGAATTGTGTGCAGCCCTGGCATCTTCTGGAAAAAGGCGCATTTAAGTGGCGCACTGCAGCCTCTCTGTACTCTACGTTTCTCTGCAATGATTCTTGAGTACCCTGTACTCAAAGCATTTCCGACATTGTAACTTCTTGGCATCTATTAGCTACCCATGCAGGAATTTTACATAAATAATTTCATAAACAGATTAGAAAGTGCGGCTCTGTTTTTATAATATATTTGGAATGAATGGTAAACATATAACAAATTTTGATTACCAATCCTCCGATCCTATTTCCGACAGCTATTTGTAAACTTGAATGGCGTAAATCTTCTCATTGTTCTCACCGATCATCTCCTTCAGAACTCCGCCAGAGGTGAGGTTCTTCAAGGACAACTCAATGACGCGCTCCAATTGATGGACAGGTTTAACATTCCTCATGCTGTGCATCACCTCCAGTTTTATGTTGGAAAGAGAGGCGAATCCATTGTGTACCGAAAAGTAATACATGGCCTGGAGAACGTGTCGGTTGACCACTTTTGGCACTTGGAAGCCATCCATTATACAGCGGAGTATCAAGTTCAAAATATTACTAGTAAATACTATATAGACGTTTAATTTTATCTATAAATATGACTCAAAATGTCACAGCATGCTCTTCCATACATATATACATATATACGAATATGTATGTATGTATGGGATCTCGTCTTTACTTCTTCCTTGAGCCAAAATTCAGCCCCACCGAGCCAGAGTAATTGCCTTAGTCAGAACGGGAGCGTTCTCGGATCTGAGAACCTAACTAAAAGGTAGCTAAAAGCTACATAGCTAAAAGCTGAGATCCGAAAAAAGTGTTAGCAAACACACCGCAGAATCAGGGTGGATATTCGTATGAAACCGATAAGAAAAGTTTTTGAATGCAAACATGACGAATGCTAGAAAAGTATTTCATGGTATTTAGGGTATTTTTTAAGTACCGCAATTAATATATGTTTACATATATAAACAAAAACTAAACAAGAGATTTCTCAATGGCATTTCTCAGATTTCACCAGCACAACTTGATCAGCGATCAGTGATCTTTATGATACAATGTTAATAAAATTTCATGGATCACATAAGTAAGGTAAGTAAGTAAGTAAGAAGGTAAGGTAAGTAAAGTAAGTAAGAAGGTAAGTAAGTAAGGTAAGGCTCACTCATTCACTGATCGCTGAATCAAGTTGTTGCTGGTTTTCTCGATTTTTGGGTATCGAAAAAGTCGCCTATAGCCTCACTGTTTTGTTGGCTTACGTTAGCGCTGGACAAAATGTAATTACCAAGGCGTAGGCGTCGTTTTGGCGGGTGGACATTTTTAATTTCCTTCCACAGAAAGTGGCGTCACAGAAACCGGAAGTGGGGAGCGCCAAACACACACACACACACGCACGCACACAGCCTCAGTTGAGAAGCGTCAAAAAGGCGCATAATTAACTTGTTGCCACGCCCACTAGCAGCACTTGAAAAGCAAGGGAAAAAAACGACGAAACACTCGGAAAACTGTTGAAAGCGGAAGAAGAAAGAACTCAACTTTCACTGCCCGGCCCGGACCAAGCGTTGGCAAAGAAATGAGCAGACATTGACTCCGAGACGGAGACGGAAACGGAGTCGGGAGTGAAAGACGGAGTCGAAGTCCTAGTCCGAGTCCGAGTCGTGGCTGAAACTTTTGCCATAGCTCGAACATAATTATAAAAGTTTCGACAAGTATTTGGCCAGGTGCAGGCCAGGAGCAGTTCCATACAGAAAGAAAACGAAACGGATGCCACAGAAGAGTAAGAGAGAGAGAGAGAGAGAAGGAAACCAAAAACTGGACCAAGGTTTGGCGCGGGGGGGGTACCTGCACCATCGTCGCCAAGTGGCAAATGCCAAGTGCCACGAGCGGCAGCAACTTTGCACCAAAGTACTCTCTTCGAGCCACCATCCATGACTCCTTCCATTCCGTTTCCAACTAATTAGCGTGCTATTGGCATTTTTGCTTAAACGCTTAATGAGCTCGTTGAAATTGGTTGCTGCCTCTGCCTCTGCCGCTGCCTCTGCATGCGTTAATTGCTTCGGCATTCACCACACATTCCGCACAGGTTGTGCGACCTTAAGCCACCTTCCCCACCGTCTCCACCGTCTTCATTCCGTTATGATGAGGTATTCGTAATCTCTGTTCATGGCATGTCCTTGGCGAGGCCATCCGAAATACACGCTCAATCCGTGACCTCGAAGGTATTTGATTATAATAATTATTTATTCGGCCAAGAGGTGTGAAACCCCTTCAGATACGCCCAGAGAAAAAAGAACACTGAGCACCGAATAGAGTGTAAAAATTAATACTTAAATATTTGATCTAAATATATTTCATAATTACAATAAACATTTTCACATTTAAATTATATTATGTGTTGGTTAATGCAGTCAATTTTGGTTAAATAAATGTGATTAACCCTTGAGTCCCAGGGTTTTTGACTGTTTCCCCCGCTCTCTTGTAGGTTAAGTAAATGAGCTTTTCTTTAGCTAGTGATTGAAGTAAAGAGAAATAGAGATTTTCGTTTCTTTTGCTTACCAATGATCTTCCGTTACGTATTACGTCTTTGTTGTTTTCTTGCATTTCGAATGAAGAGAAGCACCGCACGACAACTACGACGAAACCGCACCGAAACCGCACTGAAACCGCACCGAAAACGCAAACGAAACGCAAAAAATAATTTCCATAGGCGCACAAACACCAGGCTCATTAATTAAAGGCATGGCACTAGGGGGCGCAAGTTCGGGCACAGTTTTCTGGCACTCACTTTATCATTTTTTGATTCCTTCCACTCTCTTGGGGTGGGAAAGGGACGTGAATTGGCGAAAACACGCGCACACACACATAGCTGGAACTCAAACGACAAAAAAAATTGAGACGGTCGCGCTTATTTTGTGATTCTCCTCTTCTTTTCTTCTTCTCCACTATTACTTCAGGGAGTGGAAAAGGGATCACTTGGCGAATATTTTGCACGCACAAACACGCATCATTTTGCTGGAACTCACTCACTACACTTCACATTCACTCATTTTTCCACCTTTTTCTTGATCGCACAATTGCACTACACACACACTTTTTGGTAGATTTATACATCTGATTTTTTTATTGAATCACTTCACTACACTTCACTATACACCTTCGCCACATTTTACCCATTGGGTTTTTCAGAATTTTCCCGATTTTTGCGATTTGAAACGCGGAGCTGATTTACGAACGCACGCGCTTTGACCGTGTGAAAAAATTAAAGTGCAAGAGGAAGAGCAAGAGCGCGCTCTTTGGAGCGGTGCAAATGCGTTCATTCTATGCTCTCCAGCACGCTCTCTTCCTAATTGCCCTCGCTCCCACACTCTCATCAGCTTCTTTTGCTAATCGCTTATGTCGGTTCAAACTGTTCTCCTCTCCTACTGCAAAGGGAGATCAAAAGAGCGTGCTTGTGTCACCTGTCAGTGGGAGTGAGAAAGAAATATCGGTGAGTGGGTTGCAGCGCGCGGCGTAGGTGCAGCGCAGTCGGCGTAGTTACTCGCGCATTTCATGCTCTCCTTCTTCACCTCTACCTTCTCGATGCCATATGCAAAAGAGACGATCGAATTATTTGGCTCTTCTTCTACAGCCTCTGCTACTGCAAAAATCAACAGCGAACGTTTGTTGTTGTGGGCACCTGTTAGAGTGGGAGTTAGATGAATGGGTGTTGAATGTACATATGTACATAGAGTACATAGAGACACTAAAATCACACCAATGAAACTTAAATCTACAAACACAATAGTCTATGTTCGTCCATATGATTCTATGAGCAAAAGGCATACAATCTTTACAATTTTTCCAGCAATCTCTAAGGGTATTAAAGGGCAAAAAGCGTCACGAAAAATTTCACGGCAGGCACTTATGCGATGAATGAGAGGTGGGTCCGTATGCCTTAGCCTGCTGATGACTCGGGTCCTTTACCTGGTCCTGGACTTGGGCCTGGGCCTGGACCTGGGCCTGAACCTGACTGTGGGGCCACTTGTGAATTGCTTTGAGCTGCTGCCACTGCTGCTTGCTTTCTTATCTCACTAAAATAGGCATTGTTCCACCGCTCTTGTGTGCCCGCTGCCCTCTGCCCCTTTCTTTTGTTTTTTCCCAGCCACGCATGAAAATTGTTTTCCTTTTGTTTGGGCACCAGCAGACGGAAGACAACAACAGCAAAGGTAAAAGGTTGTTGTCCCACGGGGAGGAGGAATGCAGGAGGGATGTGGAGGGCGCCTCCATATAGGCAAAGGCATTCAAAGGCCCATAATGACAACATGGAGTTCACCATGGACACATGGACCGATCCTGGCGGGTCGAGATTGAAAATTGCAAAAATAGGCGAACGAAACGGAAGGGGAAGGGGAAGCGGAAGGGGTGTTGTGTTGAATAAAGGGCGGCCGGAAACTGTGCCAGCGGTTGAGGCTGTCATAAGTGCTTTCGAAATTCTGCCAGATCCATCTCCTATAGGAAATCCTTGAATCTATGTAAGGCCATAGGCCATGCTACTTATCATCATGAAAGAAGACTTAGAAGATTTATAATCGCATTACAATTTGTGTAAATCTCAGGACACATATATCTTATGCTCGTGCATATCTATTACCATACGGAATCAGAGGTATATATCTACTTATCCAAAGCAATCTAGCGGGAGAGACAAACGGCAGCCACTTAAAAGCTGTCGCATGTGAAAAACCTCAAACTGCATTTTTTACAAGGATTGCGGATGGCAGATAGGGGATGGGGGATGGTATAGTGTGTAGTGTATGGGAGATTGAAAACGAATGGTATGGCGAGAGTAGAAAGAAAGAGCAAGAAAGGCATTATGCGACGGCATGGAACCACACACACACACAGACAAACACATCCCCAACAATTTCACAGACAATGAGTACATTGGCAAAATGAGCAGAAGTCGAGGTGGTGGTCGGGTTGAGAGCAAGGTACACCAATACAAGGTGAGGCAGGTTATAGATATGCCTCTCGAAGTGCTCTCTCGAATGCCTCACCTCTTATTAATGCATCTTGGTTAGAAGGACAAGGAAATTTAAATAAATGCATGTACACGAGTTGCACAGGGAAAAAAATCACAACAATTGGACGCACGAGTGGGTGGCTAGAGAAGCAGTCGCAAAAGGAAATAGAGAGAGAGAGAGAGAGAGAGAGAGAGACGGATTGGGTTGGAGTTGGTTGTGTGGTACTCGAGGCACTCGAGGACAACGGGCGAGCGATGACTTTGCATTTTGCATTACATTTTGCTTGTTGCAACAAAGCAGTTTGAAAATTATTGCAGGATCCCTCTACTACCCCCCAGATTGGCGAAGACCAGACTCCGACTCCTTTTTGCATCTTTGGTTTGACAATCACTTTTGCAATAGCGGTATTCCCAAAAAGGCTGTGGAGTTGTTCCAAATGTACGCGTACGAGAAGAACCCTACTAGATCTTCGCATATACCACGGATGATGCAAGGTCCCAGCGCACCCTTGATCTAAGCACTTCCCTAGCTTGGCCATCGGCCAGCTCAACCGCGGGTCCATGATTCCTTCTACGGGGAGGATTTCTGCGAAAGAGAGGCATATCGTGGCCTCGGCTTGCCGCTGATCTCTCTGTGTCATCTCATTGTATACATATATCATTGAAATGTTGATTGGAATTAGGGAAAACACCACTAAAGCAGAAAATTGAAAAAATCCAAATCTCACTCAGGAATACGAGTACCCCTAATGTTGTGTGTTTAAGGTTTTTTAAGCCATTCTTGTTGGTGCTGCTGGCACCCGCAAATGTCTTATTTATGCTCAGCACTTTTTACCACTAATCCCCTCTCTTTCACACTTTCTCTATATTCCTTTCTCTCTCTCTTCCCTGCCTCTCCCCTTTTCTTACGACTCCTTTTCCCTGGAGAGATGACTGCATCCGCACATAGTAACGTCAACTTTTTGCGGCTGAATGTCTTCCGACTTTGCTGGCTGCTTTTGGTTTCTCTCTCTCCCTCACTGTTTCCTCTTTTTCTCTGAAGTCTACATCCTCCGATTCTCCTTTTTCTATGGGTCTGGGTGTCCTTACTCCTCGCTGTGGCTTCACTTGCAAATGTTGCATTGCACAATAAACTGAAGATGCTTATGTTTGTGGGTGCTGGAGTGCGGAGTGCGTTTGCCCTGCAAATCGAAACTACAGTGGGAACTCTATGGATGGAAAGCATATGGAAACTACATACATATAACGCAGAACTTGACTGGACAGGAAAGAGCGGAAGACCACTTACTACAGATAGCTATTCAAGATTCTGATTTCTGATCGAAAAATCAAATCCTATATTGATATTCTAGATGTTCCAATTCCAATAGTCTGCTCTTCAATGTTTCATTTTCTCGATTCCCATTGACTGGATGGTCTTTTCTGGAGAGCGCGTATAGGGAGTCCGTTCCGTGGCAGTGCCCATCTGTTTGTGGAGCATTACTAGGTGAGTTAGGGGTTTATCAGAGCACTCGGGATTATGAAAGCTGTACAGCATTAAAGGACAGTGCATATGCTGGCATCTCCCAAAGTGAATCCCGTTTTGTATTCATGTTCAGAGGAGCTTCCAGGAGGTTCCCAAAATCCTTACACTACCTCATTTTGTAATCCTCCAATCAAATGGCAATCCCAGGCAGGCAAAGATCGGATAGCATTGGCTGCTGATTCTGATTCTCCTTCTGCTTTTGCTTCTGCTTTTGCTTCTGCTTCTTCTTTTGTTCCTTCGTTTGGTGGCGCTTCCTTGGCAGGACTGCCCCTGCCCCCCTCTCCCTGTCCCTGTCGCTGTCTCTGGGCCATACTTCAACTTCAGCTGCGTCTTTCTTATGCAAAAATGCATTGTTGCCGCTTGTTATTTTTGCATAAAAGAAAATTGTTTATTTAGCTTTGAGTAAATGTATATGTATATGTATGTTTGTATGTGTGTATGTACTATGTACATTTGACAAGGACTTGCCAAGGAGTGGATTCCATTGCACTGCACATTTTTCCTTCTCTTTTGGGAAATACTATAGTGGGGGGGCCGGGGGAGGGGGCCAGAAGCTGCTTAGCCCTGGCTCTAATAGACCCTTGGCCAAGCCTTTTTTATGCTGCTTATTATGACTGGAGAGGATTCACAGTGGCAGGCCACCACGCTCATCCTTATCCTCATCCCCATCCTCATCCTGTAGATCCTTTTTATTCATTGTCTGGGAAATTCGAGTCGAGTTTTCTTTTTAATATGATTATAATGTACAATTTTTTAATGGCACATAATAACGTTAACTGAGGACTCGTCCTCGTCCTCCGTCCTGGTCCTGGTCGTCGTTGTCGCCACTAACTTAATAATCAGCAAGTTTGAAGTTTCCCCGAGTGGGGAAAAGAGGTCTTCTGGACACGTTATGCAATTTAACAGAATTATTTAAAATTCAACCAACTTCTGTGGAAGTGGGGCATGAAAAGTGTGCGGAAGAAACTTTTCAACCGGGCAACCTGCCACCCCCCAACCCCTACCCCTACCCCAACTGCAACTGCAACTACTTGAAGCGAAGCGATGGGTCAGTCCGTGTAGCACTGGCAACTTTTAAATTAACCCTAATTCAGAATGCAACAGCAGCAGCAGCAACAAAATAAATACAAAAGGAACTAAACAAAAAAAAAATACAAAAAAAATAAATAAGGAGAGGGCAGAACCAGAACCAGAGAAAAGCAAAGAATAGAGAGAGAGAGAAAGAGCGAGCAACTTTGCAATATTCTTGCACATTTTTCAACTTTAACAATTTATTAAATGGGTCAAAAGCCACTAAAACTTCATTTATCATTGCATGAGCAGGCAATGCACCGAGCCCAACGCCCAACAGAGCCACCCACCACCCACCACCAACCACCACCACGCCCCTCCCCCACATCGAGGCCAGCACGTCAGTCCGTTGAAATGCCAACAAATCGCAGAGACGAATGAGCTTGGCCAAACTTGAAGCGCTTCCGGAATGCCACAACTATTTTTTTCCACCTTCCACTTCCAGTTGTGGGAACTCAGGTATGCTGGCACTTGAGATACATATGTACATGTATGTAGGTATTTATATCATTATTAGCAATGATCATTTTGATGTTATGACATATTTTATCATAAAATGTTCCGTAAAATGACATATTTTATCATAAAATATTCCATAAAATAGAATAACACCAAATGAAATTAAATATGTGTTCAAACACACAATTATGGCACAAATTTGAGATTTTGTTGACTAATTTTTAAATTTTGAGAAACTTATACTAAAAAAAGTACAACATATGTTATATAAAAACTATGCCACATGCTCTGGCTATCATTTCATAAAAACCGCATGCAATTTGGTGCAAGCGTTGTGGAGTTAGACCATTACACACATATTTATACCAGAGATAACTAAACCTTAGGTTACAAAAATGAATCCAACATAAAACTTTGACGTAGAAGATTGTTAGAACTTCTTTATCGAATTCTCAAGATATAGCAACACTTTTCTAATACAGATTTTCATTTTCCATTTGAATACACAGTATTACCTGGGGCATGCACTTTTCAACCTTCATTTTTAATTTATTTGATTTTTTCAGTCCACTTTGAAAAGAAAATAAACTACAATGTTCTAGTCGTGTGTCTGACTAAGAATTGCTAAGAATTCAACATCGCGTGATTATCCATTATATGTATATAGTAGACACCAGAATTCCCACTGATAGCTCTAAAAGTGGAGAATGGTGCCAATGCGAGCAAGATGACATCTTCCATACATCTGGCCTGGATTTCTTTAGCTTATCCAATCAATCGATTGCCAGTTGTTGGATGTTGAGTGGGTGGCCTTGGGGTGTTGCCAGTGTGGGGCGTTCGGTCGGGAAACAAAAAAACGAGAGTCCTTGTGGGTCGAGTTGTTCCTGGAATGTTCCTTGGGGAACCTCTTGAGGACGGAAAAATGAATTCCAATCGCCTTGTTGTGGTCTTTAGGGGAGATCTGGTCCGTGGGGGAATTGTTGGACGGATCGGTAATCTGGTCCACAATGTGGGACGGATTGTGGGTCGAACGTTCGGTCGTGTTGGTAAGAGTCTTGTGGGTATTCGCGACCAAATCAGAAACGTCCTCGTTGTCCGCATGGCTGTTGTTGGAGATCTTGTGGTTCTGATGCTACGTCTTGTGGTTACTGGGGCCACTGGAGGTCTTCTGGTTGTGCGCACTGGTAGAGGTCTTGGCTTTGGTGTCGTCCGTCCACGTCCCGGTCTTTGGGTAACTGGCAAACGCCTTGTTGGAGGTCTTCTAATGGGTAGTGTGGGTCTTGGAGGTGGTCTGAATGGCGCAGGAGCTCGTCTCAGTGAATCGGGAAGAGATAGTGCTGGTGCTGTTGGGGTCCTGGGTGGTGAACAGCCCTGAACAGCCAAGCAGAGCCCCAAGAACAAGAGCGTCGACGCAGAACGCATTGTCAGTGATCTGTGCCATCGGATTCCGGATTCCGGATTTATTTATACTGCAGAAGGGTCTGGTCTTTCGGAATGAGTAAACACAGCTGGGGAAAGGTAAGACAATGAGAGTCTGATTTGTTTGTTGTTTTCTTTTATTTATTTTCTTCACTCGGTTGTTAAACGTTTATTAAACATACATAAATACATACTCGTAATTACATGATTTCTTGTATTTGTTCGGTTCGGTATGTATGTATACTTTTAATTATAGGTATATATATATCTGTATAGTATAGTATAGCATATTTGTATATGTATTTATATATAGTAGAGAGAGGTTTTGCTCAACAAACATAACGCGAGTGCCATTGTACAGTATGCATAATACTAAAGTTCATTTACCCGAGAGAAAATCTGGTGCTGTACACAAGAACTAGCATAGGTAGATATAGTATATAATAATCATAACTCGAAAATAACAATATCTTTTATGTATAGATATATATGTATATATATATACTATATTCATGCATATCGATTTAGAGTTCTGCTAGTTATAGATGAAATCAGTAAAAATATCTCCTAGGTACAGATACAGTAAAGTTTCCTCTTCGATTTTGGTGCGTCAACTTTCATATACTATACATATACATATATATATATTTCATATATAATTATATTTCGAATTTTTATGGTTTCTTTAATAGGTATTTCAAAATATGTACGTCTCCATTTTGGTTTTTATTTATTTGTGTGTAAAAATTAAAATATTCAACAGTTGATTGCAATGAGGCGGATTTTCATAATATCATTCGTTTCAACATTTCTGTTTCTAGTACAATATCCTTGGGTTTCCTTCACCTTTTCACTTTTGTTTTTTGTTTTACTAACTTGGTGATTCTGTTTTTCTCTAATTTCCGTTTAGTTTTCGTTTTAGTTTAGTTTATACTTCTTTTTTTTAAGGAAATCATTTAATTCCTCTAAATTTGTATTTAGTAAATATTCCTTTATGGATTTATGGTTTTCATTTTGGTTATTTAAGTGTTTTCTACTCTCGTTTTTTGTGTTTTTGCTTTTGTTTGTGTTATACGATTTATAGGTACTTTATGTGTGTGATTTCATGGGTGTTGTCATGGGTGATTTCATGGGTGACTTGATTGATGATCGCCCAACAAAAACCATTGCACTGGCTGGTGGCGGCTAGTGCTTCCAGTGCGTCGTTGCAAAGTAAATATAACAGGCCTATAAATATTATAGATTGCACAGTGTTTTTCTTGTTTCTATATATGTATAGTATTACTTATGTATTTGTATTGCCAGCAGCTAAGCTAAATATGTGAAAATTCTTTCAAAATATCAACTGTAATCACGGTGCCATTTACCTTTAATTATAATAAATTATAACCAAAAAAACACATTAAAAAATACAGAAAAAGCTATAATCCTAAACCAAATATTCAGATAGACCAATCGGAAATGCTTGCAACCGTGACCAGCCCCCATGTGGATGCTCCCTGCCCTGCGTACATGGTATATGGTAATTCCTATATAAAATATATGTATGTATGTGTTTGGTTTTTTGTTGTATATTATGCTATTTGCAGATCGTATATTGATTGCACAACAAATCAAAATAAAGCATTATGCGTTATGCAATTTATATTGCAGGCCAATGTCCAAGATATGTTTTCGGTTATATTTTTTGTTGTTCGTTCATTCGTTTTTTCGGATCATATGAGTGACTGTACTGGAGAGTGACTGGTGTACTGGTGACTGGTGACCTTACTGCGCGAACGGATTGTGCGGATTGGCGCCGGGTATGTCCAGATTGCCGCCAGTGGTCTGATAGGTGCCGTAGGGTCCGCCATTGGGATTCATCTCGTTCAGACGCGAGTTGGACAGGGCCCGTGGTATGGGATTGCTGGGCACTCCGTGCGGTGCCAGATGCGAGGTTTCCTCGGCCACCTAGTCGAGGAGAGAGGATGAGAATTAGTGGCTCGGACTAGTAGCATTTGGCTTCCGTGATTAAACTCACCTGATGCGGATCCTCGGTGACGGGTATGTCCGAGATGAAGCCCTGCTCCTTGCGGTAGAAGTTGACGAAAATGAAGATGCCGAGCACCAGGAGGCAGGCAATACCATACCAACGGAAGGTAGCAGTAGTACCGTAGTAGGTGACGAACATGCCCCCAATAATGGCGCCACAGCCGCGACCGAGCCCATGGTGGATGCCCTGGAGCACGCCCTGGCCGGAGGCACGCAGGTGCTTGGGCGTGTTGTGGGCAATGTACGAGCAGCAGGCAGCCCAGACGGCGGCATGGGTGATGCCCTGCATCAGCTCGAAGGGGAGCACCATCCAGGGATTGGTCAGGTACGAGATGTACAGGAATCGCAGGACATTGCCGATCAGGCCCAGGCAGAGGACCTTGACGTGCCCGATCTGGGTGATCAGACGGAAGCTGAAGAAGTAGGCAAAGATCTCGGACACGTGATTGATCACGGACGCCACACCGAAGAGGGTGGGCGTGCCGCCATAGTCCTGCAGGTGCCAGAACAGAAAGGTGAAGATCAGGCCAATGCCGAAGCCCATGAACCAGGCAACGAACAGAAACGAGGCCGTCTTCAGGTCCTTGAAGTGCGTGAGGACCGTCATCCACTCGGGCAGCTCCTTGGCCGTCTGTGCGAACACCTTGGACTCGGCCCCGATGTGCGGTTGCTGCTGCGGCTGTGGCTGATGGCTGCCACCCCCTGAGGCGGCGCTGCCGCTACCCACTGCCAGTGATGGTAGATTGAGCTGAGCGGCCAGCTGGTTCATCGACTCATCCTCGGCGGCCTTCTTGCTGGGGTCCACGAACTGTGCGGAGCCCTGTTGCTGCTGCTCGTCCAGCGGGTCGTACTTGAAGGTGATCTTCGAGGCCGAGATGATGGCGCAGGTCATCAGCACGGAGAATATGGAGAAGCAGATGTTGTAGTTCTTCTCCTTGTGGCCCGCACCGCAGGGATGGTTGGAGAACGAGGTGGAGTGGTCGAGGGCAATGCCCACCAGGAACATGGAGATGCCCCAGCCCAGCGAGCCGAACATCCGCTGATGTCCATACTTGTCCGCATCCTCGCCCAGCAGCGTGATCACCGCCGAGTCCGCCAGCGTAATGGCCGGGGCACTGAAGAACTCCCCGATGAGGATGACCAGCAGCAGCAGAAAGAAGGCCTTTTGGATATCCTGAAAGAGGGAAGATCAACAGGTCAGTATGCATCGTGGCAGATTGGCTCTTCCTGTCTCTGTCCCCACCGGCGTCCTGTAGACCATCGAGCTGAAGATGGGCGTCACATAGTCCCGATGGTACTTGTCGTCGTAGTTGCTCACAAAGTTGATGTGCACCGGCGAGATGCCCGCATCGATTCTGGGCAGCAGCAGGGATCTCTTGCTCCGTTTGTGAGCGGCCTCGGCCTCCTCCAGGGCCTCCTCCGAGGGCATAGTGCCCTGATCTGTGGAAAATCATTCGTTATTATTATCGTACAAATATTATGATGTAGTTCTGTAGCATGGCAGGCACCTAGAGATCGGTTATTGGCGATATAAGATATAGAAAAGAAAGATCTATGTACGTACCCTGATCCCAATCGTACATGGCCGAGAGATCGCGTTTGGTGCGCGTGTTTGTCAGCACAAAGTCCGTGGCATTGAGGCGCTCGATGCAGTTGATGGCCTCCGGCCGGATGAAGCTCAGCGGGATGGTGAAGAGCACCCAGCAGGCCAGCGAGCCGAGCAGCAGCTTCTTGCCCTGGCGAAAGCGATCTGCGTAGGATCCCCAGAAGGGGGCCGACAAGAACTCGACGAACGGCCGCATGCCCACCAGGATGCCGCACTGGCCCGGATTCATGCCCATCTGCTTGAAGTAGACACCCATCAGCGGGAAGAGCGATCCGAAGGCCGCGTAGAAGAAGAAGTAGAAGCTCTTCACGGGTATCAACTCCCGTTCGGTGCTCGCGCCGAAGAACATTTCCAGGATGTCCGAGTGGCCGCGTATTTTGTGCGTTGATTCCTTGGCCTCCGGATATCTGCAAAAATCGGGTGTAAGTCTTCAGTATCTCGCGGAGCAACCCTCTGTGGGGGGGTACCTACAAATTCGGATCCACCTCGCCGGTGGCCTCCACATCCACGCGAGGCCTGGCCCCGGCTGGACCGTATCCGGCTGCCGATTGCTGCTGCTGCTCCCCCCCGTAGATGCCCTGGTCGTAGCCACCTGTTGGCTGCTGCTCATAGCCGTAACCCGCACCCTGCTGGCCATAGCCAGGGGCTGCCGCTGCTGGCGCCCCGAACGGATTGGGTGCACCTCCGCCTCCTCCTCCAGCATTGTAGGGATTCATTGTGGTTTAGTTCCTTGCTGTTACCCTCGCTCTTTCCTCCTCTTCAACCGCTTTCCTGCAGTGCTCTCTGGTTGGTTATTCGGCTATTCTCACTTCCACTTCCTTCGTCCCAGCGGGTCTCGTTCTTTGCTTTTGTCCCCCCACTTACAGTCTCATCATCACTTGCATCATCATTCGGTATCTGTGGAATGCAGAATACAATAGAGGAGGATGTCAATCGTTTTGTCCGCTACCCCACACACACACAGATTAAAAAGCGCATCAGCATGAAATCGTTTTCCTACACTGGTGGACAAAAGAAGGGGCTTGGTGGGCAGACAAACAGACACTCGAACTCAAAGGGATACTGGACCAATGGGGCTATACGAGTAACCATTAAAGACCCTCCACAAATCCGAATTAGGAGGCTTGTAACTGTGGAAAACTATTCAACAATCCTGACCTACTTCCTTGTTTTGTTGATCAGTGTAATCTTGGTCGTTCCAATTTGGTTTTAGAGCAACTCAAAACGGAAATAACTCATGTCGCACCGGCCTCATCTTTGCATACAGAAGATGTCTGTAATTACAATCGTCAACGACTTCCTTTTGACATTTCTCCCACACTCTTTCGCATTCTGCTTTACGCTTTTGAATCAGCTTCAACCTCCTTCCATGAGTGAGACACTCAGAGAACGGCTAAAGCTCCTGCTGCACGATAAGTGTTTCAACCAAAGCATATTCTATGCGTTGGCCTTTTCACTGTTTTCAACTGTAGCCTAGTAAGAGGGAAAATATGCTTGATTTCCACGATTTAATCACCGTACTTCCTTGACTATTTCCCCTAGTATTTGTCAGTGCTAAAACGTATCGTGTAAGCACAGGTTGAGACTCGGCGAAAGCTAAACAAACCACAAGCCGCGCGCTCTCCCTCTGCCAAGAGAGAGAGAGAGAGCAGAGCTCAATTGAGTTGAGTGGATTGCATTAGCTTTGAGCTTTTTCTGCGACATGAGCGAGTGAGTAAATTCTATTCAATTTTTTTCGTTCACTTGGCACGCTGCGAATGTGGGTAAATGGTGTACATATGTACATATGTATCTGCTGTCATCCCATATATAGAACAGACTTGTTGTTGCTCTATGTACATTACATACATACATATGTATGTACATCTAGATATGTATTTCGTGCCTTTGAAACATACATAATCTTATGAAATTAAAGCTTAAAAAGAAACACTTAGAAAGCATAATCCAAATGGAAATAAGAAAAATCTGTTTCTAAAAATACATTTGGTTTTTAAATATTTAAAGGAATATTCGTAGATTAAAAGTTCTTGTACATTTATACAACAATTTACAAAGGATCTGTCGATATTCGAAATCTGTTATCCATTTTCTATGGCACACACGTGAGGATGTACATACATACATATATTTTTCTTTATATACATATGTATATACGATTTTCGCACACTTCTTTGAAGGCCAAAGCCAGAGACAGGGAGACACTTGAGACGAGCTTTGTTCCACATATAATTATGTAAACTCTTTGGGTCTTTAAATCAAGTAAATATTATAGGATTAAACACACACACCTAAAATACGGTTTAAATTGTTTGTAACTTTTGCACGACGACGACACTGGCCTTTCGATTGAGGAGGGGAAAATGTGTGTTACGTGCGTAATCGATAAGCAGAGTTTTCCTCGCGTCTAGCCTCTACACGAACGTTTGACAAGCTGCCCAAGAATTTTCCAAAAGAGCCCCCAAAAAGAAAATGTTGCGCTCAAAGCGGAAAAGCTCGCTCAAGCGCGTTTCGTTTCGGTCTCTAGTGCGTGTGTCTGTGTGTGTGTGTGTGTGTCTGTTCGGTCTAATGAGATTTGACGCGGCTGGCGTTCCACACAGGAAGGACCTCAAACGGAGAGAGAGAGAGAGAGAGAACACAAGTGACAGCTAGGCGCCAAAATTAGATGTAATTCAAAAAGCCCTGGACGTACCTGTTGAAAAATCGCTTATGAGAACTACAGAGAAGGTACATATGGACATACAAAGTACTTCGATCGGAAAGATTAGCGATTTGAATCACTTACCAAATGAGACGCAATTTTCGCTGATTAACTTGTAGAATCCCCGTCAAGGGGGCGTCCAAAGTCCATAGCTGCAGCGCTATATAAAGTGAAGCATTTCCATCGATCGGCATTCAGTTCGATCTGTTTAGACCAGCCGAAATGAAGTTCAGCCTCGTTTTCCTACTGCTCGCCTGCATCTGGGCCCTGGCCGCGGCCACTCCTGGAAAGCCACGCCCCAGCAATCCCCGCCCCACCAACCATCCACGCCCCATTCGAGTGCGCCGCGAAACACTGGCCATGGCCGATCGTTTGGAACTAATCCAGCCCGCTGTCGCTGTCGCGAGTCCCCCAGTTTGGACTCGCTAATCTCCAGAGGGGGAAAACCCAACAAAAAATTTGTTTATAATTATTTGGGTTTTGTTTAATTAAATTGTCCCCCGAAACATATCAATGTTTGCAAAGAAACAATTATAATAAAGAAGCATAAACAAATTTCAAGGGGATTTCTGGTTGTTATCTCCCAAATGGCAAAGATGCTGGGGTCTAGGAGCTGATAAGAGCTGGGTCTGTGGATGCTCAAACCCTCAAAAGGTCACGTCTGAGACGTCAACGAAAATCACAAATGAAAGTGAGATCATTATGGATTATTTAACTTTATGATAGAGTTTTCCACTCATAATGCATATACACTCTAAGAAATTAAAGATAAATTAATAAATATCAGGCTATCTGCAAAAACCACAACTCTCTTATTTTATACTCCATTTTTTTAGGAAAATACAAAATAAAAGTGACCTTTTATTACAAAATTATTTCCCATTTTGTATACTCGATTGCATTGCGAATATCTCCCATGAATCGAGGGAATTTTTCTCAGTGTAAACTTTTCGTTGACATCCCAAGTGCCAAAGTTTCCCACGCCGCGCTCTCGGCTGGCATCCTTTCAGCCTGCTCCTGCGCACAGAATTCAATTAGGACTTGGCCGAAACTTCACTCAAGCGAGTACGAGTCCTACGACTCTCTTTCACTCATTATGAAACATCAGCCACCACCAACCAACCACCCACCACCCACCACCACCCATCGCCCGCGATAAGAGTTATATTGATAAAACGGGACATCAATTGAGGACTATGATATGATATCGCTTATAACTGTCAGAGCCTGTCCTGCGCAAGATGAAGCGCTTCGCCATTGAGCCCACAAAACCATTCACTTGAAGCTGTCAAGTCAGCCAAAAGGGCCTTGGGGCCACACAAAAGGAGCAACAAGTGGCGTCAATGAGGCGAGCAGGCGGGCGGAGGAGGTGGTGGCCCGTGGAGAGGTCAGAGCTGGCCACACACTACAACAAATATGCAAAAGTAAATCACCGAAGAGAACTGAGGCGGGGAATTTCTAGCTGATAAGCAAGACAGATGGAAGCAATCGCGCAGATGAGTCTTGTGAATCACAAGACGGAGTGATTCCCCAATCGCGCGAGCGTCTTTTTTGCTATAAAAGCGAAAGGTAAGCTACGATCAGGCATCAGTCATCGTTCGTTCGATCCAAAGCCCAATACAGTACAATACAATACAATACAATACAACATGCAGAAGGGAAGCATTCTTATCGTGGCAATCGTTGCCCTGGCAGCCGTAGCCGAGGCAGTGCCTCAGTATTACCAAACCTTGCCGTACTATCCACCTCCGCCACCACCACCAGTGCTCATGCGTGCTCGCCGTCAGGTTCTAGGAGGTTCATTAGCCTCCAATCCGGCTGGTGGCGCTGATGCGCGCCTGGATCTGACCAAGGGCATTGGCAATCCCGATCATAATTTGGTGGGTCAGGTCTTTGCTGCCGGCAACACGCAATCGGGTCCAGTCACCACAGGTGGAACTCTGGCCTACAACAAGTAAGTCATTCGGAAGAACAACTTATAAGTAGCAATGTGACTAAACGAACTGCTCTGTCTTTACAGCCATGGACATGGTGCCTCTCTGACCAGGACCCACACTCCCGGCGTGAAGGACGTCTTCCAGCAGGAGGCTCATGCGAATCTGTTCAACAACGGCGTACACAATCTGGATGCCAAGGCCTTCGCCTCGCAGAACAAGCTGGCCAATGGCTTCGAGTTCCAACGCAATGGCGCCGGCCTGGACTACTCCCACGTCAACGGTCATGGCGCCAGTCTGACGCACAGCAATTTCCCAGGCATTGGCCGCCAGCTGGGCGCCGAGGCTCGTGCCAATCTCTGGTCCTCGGCCGATCGTAATACGCACTTGGATCTGTCCGGATCGGCCAACAAGTGGCTCAGTGGCCCATTCGCCAATCAGCGGACGGACTTTGGCGCTGGTCTGGGTCTTACCCACCACTTCCGTGGATAGGATTTCCTTCTAAATTATCCAATTATTTATTTCTTAAATTAATAAAATTTTAAAATGTTTAAAAAACATTTAAAATTGTCGATCTGAAACGGGTATAATGGGGGCCTGACGAAAGCAGGGACTATCAAAGAAATCACCATTAGTATTTCCCAATAAGGTCCAGTGGAACTACGGGTAGGATCGGGATACACCCTCATCTTACCAATTTGAAATGTAGTTTGCATACAGTTTTTATCGAGCTGCCTTTTAGATTTGTTTTATTAAGTAGTTAATTGAATATTTTTGCTTAGTATACCGCACGCGCGCAAACACTTCGATCCCATAAAATGATTAATAATTTTTTGTATAATGGACAATGGTTTCCGCTAGGGTTGGGGTTTGCTATTGCTATTGTTGCCAATTGGATGTTTTATTTTGTTTGCGCAGAAACTGAAGAGTTGTTTGGCTTGGAATCGGCATGAGATTTGTTATTTTTGTTGTAACAGAAAAAGAAAACCAAAAGAAATTATGAAATGTCTGCTAGTTATGTTGATATCATGTTGAATTTGAATAATGCCTCCTCCTCTGCCGGCCAGCTTACGATAGCTTCTTGGCCTTTTGATAGAGTGTGTCCACCACCTTGCCCATGCTCTGAATGGTTGCCAGCACACGCTCGTAGGTCTTGTCCACGGCCGTCTCCTCAAACACAATCAGCACGCCCTCTCCCTGATCGAGAATGCCGCTGAACTTCTTGTCGAGTATCATTTGAGACAGCTTCTTCTCCACCTGGGCCATGGGCAGATGAATGCTCTCGGCGACGTGGGCCACCTGCACACGGGAATAGGGCTCAATGATGCGGCACAAGTTCTGCTCCAGCATGGTGTCATACAACGTGCCCAAATGCGCCTGCACAATCACATCCTCGGCCAGTTCCTTTTTGTACTCCTTGAGGGCGTTTTGGAAGTCGGCGAGGGAGCGTTTGTGTGAGGCCTCTGCTACCGATTTCATGGCATCCACATCGCGGCCCGAATAGGTAATGGCCTGGTTCACAGAACAACATTTATTTACGGATTATTCATAATATTTTCACCTCAATTCACTTACCAGCTTGCCGCTGACAATCTGATTTACATCATCCGAGTGTCCTAGCATAATCTTGCACAGCAACATGTACTTTAAAGAGGTCAGGGCCTTGACGCTGTCAACGCTGTCGAAGCCTTCGAAGGCCTCATAGAAATAGGAGAAGGCGGTTTTGAAGTCACGCTCATCGGCCGCATGCAGAATGCCAGACTGTAGATCGAGGGCACCCTGTACCTTGGGGGGACAGTAGATTGCATTGGCCGTAGTCCGGGCCGAGGTGAGGGCAGCCCTAGCCTTGGGCAGATTACTCAATGCATGGTAGGTTTTGCTCTCCAGCAGCTGAACTTCCACCAGCAGATTCTTGTCATCCAACTTTTTGAGCTCCTTTAGCAGCTGCGAGCCCAATGCCAGAGCCTCTGTGTACAAAGCGGTGTCGAAGTACAAAGCAATCAGACGGGCCTCCAGGGATTGCCGGAGGAAGGTGCGCTTCTCCTGCTTGGCCCACTCAATGCAGTCTTTGCAAAGTTGCACCTTCGGGTAAATGGAATGTTGTGTAAAGGCAATGTTTTGTTAATACAGAAGCCCATGACTCACCTCAATTCCTGTGCCAGCATCCATGTCGAGGAACATGTCTACCAATGAGCGCACCAATTTCGCTGCCTTGGCCTTGCTAATCGAGCTCAAGAACGGACGCGTCACTTTGATGAGGTCGGCCAACTCTTTGGCTTTCCCCTCCTGTTTGTAGAGCTCCCCCTGCTGCATGATGCCCTGTTCCTTGATACGTATGCGTTCTTCATCGTTCTCAGCACCCTCCTGATCCCGCACTATTTTATTCAGCAGTGAGCTGTCCTCTTCGCGATTCACACTGGACAAGGCCTGTGCACGCTCGAAAAGTGTAGCTCCGGCCATCTTGCGTCTTGGAATATGGTCAACGCACGAATTTACCACAAAATTTTGTATTCAATCAAACAGCAAACTGTGTTACAACTACAGTACTATTCGTATTCCTCTTTTCGCTTTGTGTGTTGTATATATATTCAGTATTTAATGCGTACTAAGGTGTTTTATTCTGACTTTTTTCACCTTTCGTCGTTGTTATTAAGCGCCAGTCACGATTAGAGTTGGCCCGACCTCGATAGGTGGCATCGCAATGAAGAAAAGATACTAATCGATGTATTTTTGTAAAAATATCGAGCAGACTATCGCGAGTATCCTTTTGCTGCAGTGTGCTGGAAAGTGACAAAAAGCTGATGTGCTTGGGAGTATTGGAAAACACCATCACATGCAAACAGCTGTTCCAATTATTAAATTCAAACCAAATATTGAATTAAATGAATTAAACAATGCCAGCCGAAGAAACAATCAACTCTACTCAAAACAAAACGCGGACAAAGACTACGCGCCCCAAAGCCGTCTACCAGTGGACGGTAAGCGACGTCCTGAAATGGTATCGGCGCCACTGCGGCGAATACTCGCAATACGACCAGCTATTTGTCCAGGTAAAAAGTGCTCCCTTGTCTCTTTCTCTCTGTTGCTCTGTATCAGCGCCGCTCTCGAATAACTGCCTACTGATCCTGTAACTCCTTTTATATTCCAGCACGATATCACGGGGCGAGCTCTGTTACGCATAACGGACACCTCGCTGCAGCGTATGGGTGTGACGGACAATCGGGATCGTGAGGCCATTTGGCGCGAGATTGTGAAGCAGCGCCTCAAAACAGATATAATGGAGATCCGCGATATGGAGCGTCTCAACATACGCTAGGACACCAGCATCAGCTCATGGTGTTCAAATCAGTATTTAGTTCAAGCTTTATTATAGAGAAGTCTTATTGTTAGAATAAACTACGTTTAAGATCGGATATGGACTTTTAATGGAATATCATCGTTTCATGAAGTCAGAGATCGCGCTTACAATATCAATCAACCCTCCTTCTCCAGCTTTGGCGTGACTAGTTGGACATCCCCGTCTGCTGCAGGCTTTGGTGCCGGGCCTCCCGCGACGCTGACGGTGCTACTGCTGGTACTGCAGCTGACTGGCGTGGAAGATGGTGCCGTAATCACCTTTGGCAAGGAATTGGTAGTGAGTATATGTGGCATAGTGACGCTTCCATTGCCCATGGGCAGAGCTGTGGTGAAAAGCAGCTTAGGCGGCTGCAGACGCTGGGCAGCAGTTGTTGGAGTCGCCACTGGAGCTGGCTGTACCAGGCTTGGGAGCAACGACAGCAGGCGATCCCCCATCGACCGCTCCCAGTCTAGGCGCTCGCGCTCCAATGACAGGCGATTATGCTGGATCTCATTCGCCTCGTTCTGCGAATTTAGCAATTGCCGGAGTAGGATTCTCATAGCTGCAATGGAGGAGGATAGGTTAATAAATAGCTGAATGGAGAGCTTGAATCCTTTTGTACTGACTTGTCATGTGTCGCCTGGACTGCGATTCCTCCCTCTGCCTCTCTCGGCGGTTCTCGTCCTTCTCCTGTTGAATTCTCTTTTCTTTCTGCCGCTGCTGGCGCTGTTGCAGCTGTTGCTCCTGCTGCAGGTTTTGCTGTTGCAGCTGCTGTTGTTGCTGCTGCTGTTGTTGGTGCTGCTGTTGATGGTGTTGCTGCTGCTGCTGCTGTGCTATGGCCTGAGCCTGGGCCGTCGCTAGGGGAAGCGTTGCTGCCGACTTGCCAACAGCAGCTACGGCTGCCGCTGCCTTGGCCTGCTCCGTATTCACAAGGACAAACTTAACACCGCCGGGGGCCGTGGCCACCAGCCCGGCATTGCTTGGCTGTACCGGGGCAGAGGCCGATCCGCTGATCATCAAACGGGCCCCCTGGTTGATGGCGCTCTGCAGCAGCTGCAGTTGTGGGCCAGATCCGTTGGCTGGCACGGGACTAGGTCCCACAGTGGAGGGCAGCTTGGATTGCATCAGGAAATTGGTGGGCACCAAGGAGATCTTTCCCGGCTGCAGCATGCCCGCATTGCTGCAGAGTGTGCTAGTGCTTTGAATGGGCACCGAGCAGCTGGTAGCAGTGGAGCCGCTCGCAGAGATGATGACATTGCCTGTCGCGTAGGACATGAGATTGCCAGGGTTCCTCGGCCGCTGCAGTATGTTCGCCAGAGTGGACATGACGGGACTAGGTGACTTCTCGCTGGATGAATCATCGCCAGCATCCACATCGATGGGCTCCTCCTTGGTCGGGGGTAGCAGCATGCAATCGTCGTCGTCATCGTCGTCTTCCTTCTCGGGCTCGACCGGTGCAGCAACGGGAGCAGGTCCTGGCTCGTGGCCGGGCTCAGTCTTGATGCTAGGGGAGGCCAATACCGACTGACCGATATCCACATCCGGCTCGGCTGAGTGTTTGCGTCGCTTGGAGGCGGTGGCATCAAGGGTTTCATCATTCAAATCCGTGTCCACTCCAAGGCAGGCGGCCTCCACTTCCTTACGTGGCGGGTCTTCCTTGCCCTTGGACACCAGGGAGGAGAGCAACATGTCGTCCTCCTCGTTATCGCTCTCGGACAACTCCTCGCCGTTGGCCAGCCGCCGGCTGCGCTGCTCCGCATGCTCCTCCAGGGCCTGCTCTAGTTGATATTTCAGCGATGGCGCTGGCACCTCATTAGGCCGTACACTGAAGATGGGCCGCGTCATGATGGCATCCATTTCGGCGAAATGCTTCCAGCTGGGCTCCGAATCGGAGGTGGCGCCGCACTCCTTGTCCTTCTTGAGGCGATTGTAGAAGCACTTGAGATTCTTGATGCGCGTGGTTATCTCCTCCGGCGAGCGGTGATAGCCGTACTCCTGCATCTTGGCCGCCAGTTGGCAGATCACGGCATGCTTCTTGTGCGTGGTGATGAGGGTGCGCTGCAGCTTGGGATCGCCCCACAGCTGAATCAACAGCTTCGTCTCGTCCGTATCAAAGTTTGGATTGCGGCCGGCGTAGCTGTGCTTCTTGTGCTTCTCGGAGCTGCACAGGCTCTGGTTGCAGTTGTAGCTGCTTGCCGGGGCGACAGTGCTGCCATTTCCATTACCATTACCATTACCGTTGCCACTGCCGTTGCCATTACCACTGCCGTTACCACTGCCATTGCCATTGCCATTGCCATTCGCATTGCCACTTCCACTAGCACTTCCACCTCCATTTCCCATCCCGGTCGCAGCAGCAGCTCCAGCTGAAAAGTTAGCGGCGGCCGCGTCCGAGCGGCGCTTCTTGATGCGGGCACTGGACTTGAGACTCATTCTGGGGCAGTTGAACACGTTGAGAATTTAAATGCACTTTTAACAACAGAAAATCAATATTTCCGCAGCTTCTGTAAACTAATTCAATCGAGGCTCTGCCTCCCTCTGCTCTGTCGTCGTGTCCAGGTCCGTTCGCCACAGCAAAGCGTCTGCCAGTGAAAACGAAAGGGAAGCCACTGCGCAACTCCGCAGGCAACCATCGAAAGCAACCCCTAACAACCCTCCACCCCCCGCGCCGGGTACCGAAACCCGGCTAGGGCCAGAGCAGAGGCTAAGCCAAGTGCATTACCACCCAACGAAGCAGCCACATGCGCAGTGAAATCACACTCTCTCTCTCAACTCCAATTGTCATGCGCACTATGGCCGCAGTTGGCTGTGTCATTGATTTGTGCACCTGATGAGCCTTAGTCCTGCGAACAGTGCAATAAAATAAGCGGTCATTCAATGGACTTCTCCCCCTGCTCCCTCCCGGGATATAAGCAAGAAAATGGAACGTACTTGACGTACAAGAGATACATATGCGCAGAAAACTTTGCAGGACATGCGCCATGGTGGAGTGTGGTAGACAGGGAAATGGGGGTAGAGAGTCTGTGTAAGGACATATGTATGTATGTATAACCCTGTGTTGGCGGGGGTGGAAAACCACCAACGAAGCAGCAGACTTTGCGGCAAGGAGGAAAAACACGCAATCCCAACTAAAAAATAATACAAAAAAGTAGACTAAAAATCTACCAAAAGTTTCTATGGCCGCTATATACGAGTATTTATACAATTGATTTGGCATTCCAATCGTAAATTCTTCGTATATATCGGTGCATACCCTATAATAAGTAAAAATTCTATGTGTCACACATACATACATACATTTATGACTTCCGGGGTGGATAAATCCATGGAAAGGTCATAATTACGGCTTAAACACCACGCAGGACTATAGACACGCGATCTGCGCACTTTGCTGGGCATGCGCAGTGGGGGAGAGCGGGAGAATGTGATAAGACCGGCGCATAGACGTTAGGGATGCTATCATATCGATATATCTATTGACTATGTACTTTTTGAAAGCGCCAACCAGAAAATTTAAATGCCCGGCGACCTGAACGACCTAAAACCTGACCACGCTTGCCTGAGGAAATTCATTCAATCATTTTCAATTTTCGTTGTGAAAAGTAAAGCGTATCCTTTAGTCTGGAATCGAGTTCTAGTCGGTACAAACGTCTCAAAAATTTTATAAATTCAAAAAAAAAAATGCCTGGCAAACCTTCAGATTTGATTACTTGTCCATATGACAAAAGTCACAAAATTATGCGCAGCCGCATGGCGGTTCATTTGGTCCGCTGCGCGCGTAATCATCCCGACGCAAAGAAGGTCACTTGTCCTTATAACGCTACACATTTAGCCAATACTAACGAAGAGTTAAAGGTAAGAGTGTGCCATTCATCATTCAATTCAACAACGTATTAGATGTGCTTGCGTTTCACCTAGAAACATCTAGAGACCTGCCCAGACCGGTTGGCATTCGAGAGTCATCACGGCTCCGGCAGTCTCCGCTTCCCCTCAGAAGAAAATAAGGTAAGTACGACTTTGGCTATTTTTTACCAAATTAAAACATTTTGCTTGCACTTTGACTAGACTCACGTCGAGGAACGTCCAAGTTGCTCGGCGTCTAAGCCAAATTTAGACAACGTTCCAGAACATAAAGGGGAAGCCGGGGTTACTGAGAACTGGGACGACGAGCCGGATGTTCCCACCTATGATCCGGAAGCCAACTGGAACGACAAGTTCGTAATAAAAAACCCTCAGGGCAATAGTCGGGCCGCCAAACGAGCTTTTCGAGAGCAAGAACGAGAACGATTCCAGCAACACGGAAAATTTTAGGGGAAACCAATTACACTGGGCCGCATTAGCCGTTAAAATTGTTTAACAGAGTAAATTAACAGGTAACAATTTCCGTTACATTCCAGGCTCACTTACGCTTTTTACCGTTGGTAACATTTATTTGTATGGGCCAGCAACATGTACCGCGAAATGAGCGACACTGTCCCTCAACATGGGCACTGAATTAGCAACATTTTGCTTTGGACCTGGATATTAGAGAATTTAGGAAACGTTTGTCATACCAGGCACCAATTATTGCAGAAAATAGTCAGTCAATAATAGTCTGAAAAAATTTTACGGTTTTTGGTCTTCTTAAAAAGACTGAAAATGGGTATCGGGATCGATATGTTAATATTAATAAATTAATCAAGTACAAAATATGTCAATCTGTGCAAAGTACAATATTAAATTCGTTTTAGAGCAGCTTGGAAAACAGTATTTTATTATTAATCAAAGGAAAAAGGGTATACAAATATGCAATGTAGGTATGCAATAGCCGCTCTTAGATTCTGTAGGAAAAGCTGCGCTCTTAATTGTTTGCCCTGCTTCAGGGCATTACCTGCAGTGAAGAGAGGGGATCAAATTTAACTCTTCACTTTAAAATATTAGTTCTATGGTCTGACTTACGTCATCCACGCACTCGCCGTCTCCCATTCCCACCCATGTAAAGAATTGGCAGGCAACAACAACAGCGATGCATACGCCAACGCCAAAAAACAATTACAAATACTCTCTACAATGTAAAAGCCTAGGCCGCTACTGGTCTCTTAACTTTAACTCTTAACCGCTTTAGAGCATTATACCCACACCACATGCTGTAGGAGGAAAGCATCAAATATAAGAAATATTCAAATTATTACAAATTTTCGTGGCTTATCTCCCCTCCCCATACAGAGCACAAACCAAAACAACAACAACACACACAAATCACTATTGCAAAAAGCCGCTTTCAGATTATTCCAGCAAAGGTGCGCTCTTAATTGTCTGCCCTGCACTACCCGCAGTGAAGAGAGGGAACCAAATATAACTCTTCACATTAAAATATTTGTTCTATGGTCAAGCTTCCATTCCACCTATGTATGTACATATGTATGTAAAAGCATTGACAGGCAGCAACAACAACGACGCGTACGCCAAAGCAAAAAAACAATTACAAGAACTCACATAATGCAAAAGCAAAGATGCTCTTACTGAAGCGCCCCCGCTTCAGGGCATTGTACTGTCCCCACATGCAGTAGGAAAAGAGAATCAAATAAAAGAACTTTTCAAATTGTTACAGTTTTTTGTCGCTCGTTTCCCATCTCCCCCCGCCCCAAACAGATAAGAAGCCAAAGCAAAAAGCCGCTTTCAGATTATTTCAGCAAAGGTGCGCTCTTAATTGTCTGCCCTGCATTACCTGCAATGAAGAGATGGATCAAATATACATAGCTATTCACATTAAAATATTTTTTCTATGGTCAAGTTGACTTATGTATACATCCACGCATTTTCCGTCTCCCATTCCACCCATGCAAGCAACAACAACAACAATGCATACGCCAAAGACAAAATAACGAAATAATTAAAATCACCCTTACAATGCATAAGCATAGGAAGAGAGCATCAAAGAGAAGAACTCTTTAAAGTAATCTACATTTTCTATGTACTCTTCGTCTCCCTCTTCGCTTCTAGAGCGTAAGCCAAATACAGGAAACAGATGTATTTAGCGCAATGCAAATCTCTGCTGATTTAACAGTTAACTATCATAGAAAGAATAAATTCGTTGCTGCCGATACAGAGGCATGGTAATTTAGCAGCGAGCTAATAGCAAAAGATAAACTGAGTAAGAGAGCGAGAGCGAGCCCTTGAACTATAGGTACATTCGTTAGCTGTGATCACCGGCACCCAAGGCATACTTAACAAGGTAGCCGCACTCGCTCTCTCGCCCTCTCTTTTACTTCTTAAATTTCAGTCTGCCCAAGGTATACTAAGTATGCTTAGTATACCTTGAGTATACCTTGAGCCTGCCTAGCAGCAGTTCTGAGCGACGATTCTCTCCGCGGACGATTTTCTCTTGTTCTTTTTCTTCTTTACTGAAATAAGAAGTAAAGCTCTCTCAGTGCGGCTCAGTCTCCCCCCAACCATCGCGGTCATAAAAACGGAAAATGTGTGTTTCCCGACGGCGAATTGCGCGCCGGCCAAAATGTGAATTTTTTGTTTTTATTTTATTTTATTTTATTGTTCAGTGTGTTAAGTTATACGATCATTGCAAGCGGTCATAAAAACGGAAAATCAAATCGTGTGTTTCCCGACGGCGAATCGCGACGGCGACGCCTAAATGTAAATTATTTTTCTAATCAAATTATAATACCAAATAATAATAAATACATCTAAATTATAACAAGTGAATTGAAATAAATGAATAGTTAACAAATTTAAATAAATAAATAATAAAATAATTGTAAATAAATTGAAATAAATGAATAAAAAATAACAAATAATATATAAATTGAAATAATATGTGAAGTGCGAGTGAAAATAAAAAAAAAAAAATAATTCTATAAGGAGCGGCAAGAAGTAAAAGGCGACACGCAGTGCAAGGCGTACATATGTGATAATTAATTTTTGATTTTTTTTTATGTGTGTTTTTGTGTTTATGTGTATATATATATATATATATATATATATATATACAGTTGCGTCCAAAATAATAGTAGTGCTGATATGGGCTTTACATATTGTTCATTTTCTCCGAAACAACTGTAGCAATCGAATTAATTTTTTTACCTCAGCAACTAGCACAGTATTGCTGTACTTAAAAATACAGTTCAAATTTCTTAACTCCTTTTTTTAGTCATATATTTAGCTTTTTCGCATAACATCGGCATTTCAAAGCGTTCAAAATAATAGTAGTGCTACAGAAAATTTTGAATATTATTAAATCTACTACATTTTTTGCAAAGTTTTTTCTTTTAAATAATACTTGAATGGTTTATTTCATAGTTTTAAGCTTTTATAGTTTCCTTTTTAGTCATTTGGCGTCGGTATCTTGGGGCGTGGCAAGCCCTATAGTGCCCAAAAGCTCGAACTAATTAGAGGGCTCATTTCAGAAGGAAAGTAGTATCTCGAGGTAAAAAATATCATTGGTTGTTCAGTTTATACTATCAGAAATAACATTAAATAAGAAACCCATGGTAAAACCGGCGATCGGTGAAGTTATTCGCCAAAACATCAGTCGATCGACTACTACGACAGAGGAGGTACGATGCTTTCGCTCCTATTGCAGTCTTACAAACATTTTTTAATTTAGAAACTCTTTTTGAGACCATTAGATGAAGCCTTAAAGACTATAATTTAAAAGTAAAAAACTCAAGAAAAAAATTTTTCTGGCAAAAACAAACATAGTCACAAATTTGAAGTTTTCCAGATATTTCCATAAATTGACTATTAGAAAGTGAAGGAATATTTTTTTTTCGGAGGAGTCCAAAATTAATTTTGTATTGTGGCCATAGATCTCGTTACTATCTAAGACGACCACAGCAATATCAATTTTCCCCTAAATAAACTTTCAAAACTGTAAAATACGGTGGGTCTTCAATGATGGTTGGGGCGAGTTTTTCATACTACAATATTTGGACAGTATATGTGTTATAAGTACAATCGCTCGTCATTTATAGGTTGGAATATTGGCCGATATGATGCTACCTTATGGCTCATTGGACATGCATCTGTTTTGGGGGGTCCCTGAGGACAACAATCTGAAGGACACCCACAAATTTCTCAAAGAGTAGTTCGCTACCAACAAGGTAGAGTCAATGGAACGAACAAATCGGTCAACCGATCTTAATCAAATTGATAATTTATTGTATAATGTAAATAGAGCAGTCTAATATGTAAAAATAATTAACTTTAGGACGCTTTACAAAGGTCCTTGAACTCGATTTTCATAGAGAAATGCCACAATTTGGGTAGCTTCATGCCAAGTCGCTGTACAGCCGTTATAGAAATCCAAGGCTACTCAACTAAGTATGAAAATTTAGTACACATATGGATGTCTTTCATCGGATATAAAGGACACTCTCAGAAAATTTTGTTCGACTGTAATCTCTTTTGAAAAAATGCACTACTATTATTTTGAACGGGTAATTTTCTAAGTATTTTCAAATTTTAATTTTTTTCTAAAAATCTGGGGGAATTATCTCAAGTTGTTATCTATTATTATAATCTGAAATAAGCTAGGTTACTATAAAAATTAACCAACTTTCGGGGAAGCGCTCCTAAGTCTGGCTATTGAGGAAAAATGAAAGTTTGTATCGGCACTACTATTATTTTGGACGCAGCTGTATATGAATAAAAAATAAATAAAAATATATAATTCATTAAGTGCAAATCGAAATAAATAAATAATAAAATAATTATAAATAAATTGAAACAAATGAATAAAAAATAACAAATAATACATAAATTGAAATAATATGTGAAGTGCGAGTGAAAATAAAAAAACAAAAATAATTCTATAAGGAGCGAGCTTCTATACATATGTACATATGTATGTGATAATTAATTTTTTATATTTTTTTGGGTGTGTTCTTGTGTTTATGTGTGCAAACGGCAAACATCAAACAAAAGTAAATAGCAAATAATATTCAACGCTCACTATATTATTATGGGATCAGGTGAGTCTCTCTGTTTTGGTTTACTCCTTATACTGTTTCTTCTTTCGATTGCCTTTCACATATTTTCTTATTTTATTTATTTATTTATTTATTTATCATCTTTTTAGCTTATACAGACACATACATATATTATATTATCTCCGCCTTCTTCTTTCGATTGCCTTTCACATATTTTCTTATTTTATTTATTTATTTATCCTTCTATATATTATTATATTATATTTATTATCTTTTATATATTATATTATCTCCTTCTTGCACTCCTTTTTCATTTAAAGGCTTTTTGTTTTTGAACAGTGGATTTATTCCGGTATGATTGTATGGTTATGGTATGTACATTGTATGACTATACTCCGTAAAATGTTTTTGATGTTTAGCAAATGTGTAGTTACCTTGTAGTTGTCATGTAATCAAAGGGACCTATTTATTGAACTTCCTTGTTTAAACATTATTCTAGACAGAATCCAAGTAACGGAGTTTTAAAAGATTTTACGGTATATTTTTAAAATGAGACCGTACTTTTCGGTATATATATAATGGTCAGACGGTATATTGTATCGAAAATTCCGCGGTCACACTGGATACGATAGAAGGTGTCACAGCTGTTGCAGCTACTCAAATAAAAATAAAATGGTTTTAACCAAGGAAGAGGAGGCATTTATCCGCCGCAAGCACGAGCATACTCTAAAACTGCGCAATGAGTACTTGAAACAGAGCTCGAATCCCTTCCGCCATGCCACAGGCGAAGGCGGCACTGTGGTATGTAGAAAACAATCTACTTTCAATGGTTATGTCATCAGGCTGGAATAAATATTATTAATTTCCTCGTTTTGCAGTTCGATGCCGGTCTAGCCCGCTTCCAGGCTATGCGTGTGTCCAACTACGAGCACTTCAAGCCAACCGGAAAGTCTTTCCGCACGGGTCTCTTTGCCGTGGCACTGCCCATTGCCATTTACGCCTGGGCCCTGAAGAGCGAACGCGATGGTCGCGAGGAGCAATACCGAACCGGGCAGGTGGCCTACAAGGATCGCCGGTTCAAGTTTATCTAAATGATTGCTCTGGTGATGCTGGATTTGTAGTGAAATAAACCAAAACACAAAACAATCTATTCGTAACTAAATTTAATGCTGTTTATTTATAAATTTTCTGAGTGCAGCGACTATTTCTCCTCCATTTGCTTGTCGCGGGCTATGACAAAGTCCTCGAACTTCACCATGTAGGTGGTCCCCTTGTGCCAGTGGGCGGTGACCTTGCAGGGCTACAACGATAATCAAATTAGTGAGAAAATCTATTCATCATTGGTTCTCCTTACAAATCCGCAGTGTGTAAGCACAGCCTCCACAATTCCAGCCGTAAAGTTGGCACAGTTCAAGGAGCTCTTATCTTTGGGCACACTTATGAACGTGTTCACCAGCGGCTCCTTCTCTATAATGTAATATGTGCGCTCGTCATCGTTGGCATGTTCCAGCTTCTCCGCCTCCTTGCCGAACAGATTCTTCCACACTGTTGTCTTGACGAAGAGCAGCATTTGTGTCAGTTTAGTCTCCCGCTTAGAGCTCCGCTCCCGCACAAAGTACAAGTCGATAATGCGTGTTCCCACATCCTGGCCGAGGTCATGGAGCCTGCAAACATATCCATATTAGTTGATTCATTGATTTAAGTAGGAGCAACGCTCACCTGGTCTGTAGTTCAGGCACTGTGAAGACACGGCTCTGGGAGTACTGGACAATCTCGCTGAAAAGCAGAGCCACAATGCTTAGGGAGACCTCCGTTTTGCCCTTGGAGAGTGGTCGATCTAGAATATTACTGCGTGGCCGCATTGATGATATTTTAAGAGCTTCTAGTTTTTCCATTGCAATAAACAAAGCTGAAGAGATTTAGCAAAGAAACGTGCGGGTCCGAGAAGTTACAAGTTCACTATGGGAGAGCTGACTCTTGGTTGGGGCTGCGGATCCCCAGACTTTCTTTTCCGCTTAGTTACAAGGACCAAAAACACTATAGAATACAATACAGTATCATAATTCCTATATTTACACGAATTTGTACGCACTTAGCTTAGCGATGGACTTATCTCTAAATACGAACTATCGTCTGGACTTAGCGATGGACTGGACTTGTCTATAAACTATCGTCAGATTACAACAACAAAAATATATGAATAAACCGTTAAAAAAATACAATTTTTGGTTTGTAATAAATATTTTGATTAAGTAGATAAATTTGCTTCAGAAACACTAAAAAATATCCCTCATGCAGTGACAGGGTCCAACAACATTCAATTCAATGGACTCGAAATTCGTCCAATAGTCAACTGGCTTCTGCTGCAGCTTCCACATGTAATCCTCGAAATGCTCGTATCGGATCTCACGGGTATTGGGACATCCAATCAGATGATGATAATCACAGGATTTGTCTTGAATCCAGTTTCGCTCATAGGGAGTGTCCTTATGAGTCGAATTGGTGCCAAAAATCTGATCGTCGTACATGGCAGATGTGATGTTGGCAATGGCTTCAGTTATCTTCTCGTTGACTCCTTCCAGGTTCAAAAACTCCAACACCTGCTCATGGGTTTCTTCGCGGCGCACGAAAAGCATATACCAGAGTGGCATACAACTGAATCTAATGCATTCCACAATCTTCAGGGCGTACGCACGTCGAGTGCTCCAGTCGTGACACATCCAACGCACCAACATATAGAGCACCTGCAGGGGGAACAAGGAAATATAAAACCCACGGGTATATAAGGGTTTCCTGATTTCCTAGGCTAACCTCGACTTCTGTATTCAAAGCGATGCCGCTCGAGCTGAGCAAGTAAATCAAATGATTGTGTGGTAGTTCCAAAAAATCCCTTGTGGCCGCAAAGATGAGGACAAAATGTTTTATACGCGTGAGCATCACATTTCGGACAATATCCATGGCCGGGTGATACCGCGTCTCTACATAAAGAATGCACGCCGTTACCTCATTGAAACAATGTACGTCGTCAAAATAGTTCCAGCAATGGGCCAGAAGATGTTTGATCCTCAGATAAGATGCCGCGATGAACAATTCGACAACGTGCATGCGATCCAAACAGGGCTTAGAGGTTAGCATCCACTTGTAAATGATCATAAAAGCCTTCGGGGTTACCAAATCCTCAGGCAGTGTCACCATCATCGGTATCTCTTCCAGCTCCATGAAGAACTGCGAGTACACCTGCAGCACCGACAAGTGGCAGTTGAAGTACGAGTTCTTGATCTTAACCACCAGGGAGGTCTTCAGATGTAACTCCACCGTGTACTGCAGAATGGTGGCCAATTTATCCTTGGGCACCTGTTTCAGCTTCGACCAGCCCTGCACATCCTCGAAATTGTAGCCAAACTCGATGAGCGACCGATTCTTGCACTGTGCGAAGCTCGGTATATGCTCGGTGCTGGAAGCATCCGCGTTGAACCTAAGACTGGGGCAGGCTCTGGTTAATAGCTTTTATGGTTATGCTGTGAAAGAGCAGCCCACTTGGTATAGTTCACGGTGCAGGTGGGCCGGCTCTTCGCGGACTGTGCCGACAGCCGCATTAGTTCGTCCATTCAAACGGTTTGTTCTCCTTTTGTCTGGAAGCATGAGTATAATGCTTTAATGGTGTTATATCTGATTGGAGAAATTGAATGAATAGACAAAGCCTTATGTTCCCCCAAACTCTCCAAATAGAAATACACACACATTTATTTTACATTGTTTATTAAATTGTGTTTTATTTGTTGGTATTTTTCTTGGTTTGTTCACATTTTCAAATACATTTACATGAATAAATATATCGTTTATTTTACTTTCGCTTTGACTCTACATATCGCTTTCTTTCCGCCATACCATCGCTTCATAGATTCGTTCTTGTTTAAAATATGAGTATGTATATGCGGATAATTGGACAAACGTCGTCGATGAATTCTGAAATAGCGGGGGTGGTGGTGGATGTGGTGGTTGTGGTGGTGTTGGTGGTGGGGATGGTAGGGATGGTGGTGACGGCATGGCATCCGTTTAATTCAACTTCAAATACAGAGAAGTTGTCAAAGGGAATTTCAATCTCGATATGAGAAAATGATTGAATAAATTTCGTGTTTATGTGTTTGCAACAGTTGACACCTGTTCTGATCGATCCGTCGATCAGTTCGTTTCGGTTGAGCTACATACAGATTTGTGTAAGTTTTGAAAGAGTTTTGGAGAGAATTGGTGGCCAGCAATAACATTCAGAGGTTACCAATTTTGGAAGTAAATTACAGTTTATGTACACAAGGTAAGGTAATCGTAAAGTATATATATTCAACAGTTTGTACTTCTTGTTCTGTGTGTTTTGTATATTTCCTTTAAGTTATTAGTTTGTTTTTTTAGTTTTCCTTTCGTTTTGTCAAGTTGCGCAAATATTTTAAATTTTTCAAAGGTTTCACACATAGGTTTCGTAAACGTTTTAAATGTTGTACATACATGGATACATACATACATACTTACAATTTTCCATTTATAGATAAATTTGTTTGTTTTTTTATTTTATAATATAATATTCTGTTGCTTTTCTTTAATGTGTTTTTTTTTGCACAACCTTTGCTTATTTTTTTGAATAAATATGCGATTTTTGTTTTTTTTTCTGTTCCATTCAAATAGTTCTCTTTTGTTTTTCGTCACTGACTTAGTACAACAATATTTATATAGTAAGAAATAAATTAAGTTTTCTTCTTATTATATTATACACATACATATATAGCTGCATAAAGAGTTTCCTCAATTTTTGTGGTTTGAAAACACTTACAATTGTTTATCGTTTATGTTGTTATGTTTGTGTGCGTCCGTTCGTCCAGCCTTTCCACAAAATGCCTTTGCTTTTGGCCATTTTATAAACGGCTCAAAAGCATCCAGCGTTCAGTTCAAAATTACAAATTGTTTTTCGTTCTACAACTATTAAGATTAGATTTCAAAAGAATTCGCATGGCTCAATGCTGCGGTTCTCGTCATCCCATACTCATTTTTTTTTTATTTGGTTTTGTTTAATTATTTTTCTTTCAACATAAATTTGGTTGGAAATCATAATATTTTTTTTGATTTTTTGGCAAAAGAAATATTTTGAATCTTCATGAGCCCTAGAAAGAGTCAAAATCATTCTTTTTCGAAGGGAAACAATAATGGTAATGCTTTTCTATACAACATAAGGCTTGTTTAAGTGAACGTTTAGTCGAGCAGTCAGAGGACTCGAGGGTTGAGCATTGAGCGTTGAGTCTTTTCACAGAGTCAAAAAACAATTTGTAACTCTCACTTAGATGGTGGAAAGGGTTTAAGAAAGGTTTATGTTTATGTGTTGTGTTGTGTTGTGTCGTGTAAGACGCCTCAGGTTGAATTTTTCATGCTTATCGTGCAATTTGAGCGATGGACATTGTGCAAGTCTCATTCACCAATCAAAATATTTGTAAGTCCTTGTTTTTGCCGCTGCCTCGGCATTAATACTGTTCACCAAGTTCTCGAATTGTGCACAAATGTGAGTTCCTGTAATCCCTAATCAACTAAAACTAAAATGAAAAAACTTAAGGTATTGTATGGTAGAAAAAAACACGATACGGATACGGATTCTGTATACGATATAAATGATACAATTACGATTAAATTAAATTAAAAAGAATAGCCCGTTTTTACAAAAGTATAATTAAGCGAGAGAGCACTAATAATAAATTACAATTACAATTACAAAATATATATAATATATAAAATACATGCGTAAATTCGCTTGCTATTGTATGTACAATAAATTATGGCAAATCAAATGGAGTACAGTGTATACAGGGATTCGCCAGATTCGCAACTCCCAAAATCGCACAAATAGCGATACTTCTCACTTAGAACAGCAGGCGGCCGTAGTCGTTTTGGGCTGCCTTGCTGGTACGCGGCTGCATCAGGTACGCCGGCTGCTGCTCCTGCTGTGGGGCGCCCAGGCTGTGCGACAGTTCCCAGTTGTAAAAGTGCCGCTGCGATTGGGGCTGCGACTGGGGCTGGGACTGGCGCGGCCTGGGGCGCCACAGCGTCTGACTTTTGGTGTCTCTGGTCGCCTCGTCTGTCTGACAGCGGTGGTGGTGCTGCTGGTTGTTTAGCTGGTTTATGCTTTGGTTTGCGTGGTTCGGATGCTGGTATTTGTGCTGGAATTCGCTTCTGGGCCTGGGGTCGTCATCGTACTGTCCCTGCAATCTGGCCTCCAAGTGTCAGACATGCGGTTTGTGCTGAGCGCCGCAGAGACCGCACTGGATGCCCATCCAGTGGCAGGCTCGCAGCGGCGGATAGCACCAGAGGCAGGGCACGAACAGAGAGAGCACCGCCAGGCCCAGCCAGCGCTTAGTGCACCCGGCCTCGGTCGCGCTGCACTCGCACGGATGCTGGGCCGTCTCGCCCTCGGCATCGCTCATGCAGTGGTAGATCATGCACCTGGCACAGCCCATGCCCGAGATGCACTCGTAACCGGCGCGAAAGGTGTCCGGGGCATATTCGCAGGCCCCGCGCCGGTTGAACTCTTCGCTGTACAGCTCGTGACAGTAGCGACACCTCAGACGCGTCTCCTTCTTGAGTATGTCCGATACGTTTTGCTTCTGCAGCGACTTCCCGCCCCCGGCTGTGCCCACCGACTGGGCAGCCGCCATTGCCTGCGCCGCCTCCAGTGCGTTTCGCTTCTTCAGTGCACTGATCGACTCGCGGCGTGCATTGAGCACCTGTGCCCCCACTGGCTGGTCCACCACCGGATAGTTATAGTCGTGGTGGACCGCTGTCAGCGTCACATACGAGTAATTCTCGCTGGCCGCAATCTGGGCGGCGCCCGGTGCCGGTGCAGCAGACGACGGTGGTCCATCCTGGGTTGTGGTTGTGGTTGATGTCTTGTCCGTGGATATGTAGTGGATTGGTGCCGCTGGCAGCTTCTCCGAATCGGAATTGTTGCTGTAGCTGTCCTTGCTCTCTGCGAATGGAAGGTTTAGCACTCGCCTCGAAGTGGCAGACCGCGTCAGCGGAATATTGATGGGGAAGTACGTACTGTGACTTTTCTCGCTGCCCTCGGGGCTTGAATGTATCTTTTGTAAACTCTCGCTCTCCACAGGTAAGTCCAGGGTCATGAATACATCATCTTCACCAACCGAATCATATTTGGTCAATGGTGGGCATATAATAGTGGGATTCGATTTGGCCAGTCCTAAACAGAACAAAGAACTTCAGAATATCGAAAAAAAACAACAACCACAAGCACATTTATCTATCTATGTAGAACTATAAGCAAGAGGCACATCAGTGGCATGAGTTGAGTACGAGTAAATTGGCATAAAGCAATGAATAGTTGAAGCATTTTAAAGTGAAAAGTTCCGCATATATGTATGAAGAAGGAGATTATAGTTGAGATAGAGAGAGCAGAGAGCAGAGATAGATCTGGAAATTAAGAAGCTAACAGATTGACAGACAGGTCCCCCCCAAGTGTGGGGACCCATGTACATATCTACATAAGTATATCCGTGAATGAAGCTAATATTAAACTAATTTTGAGTAGAGCCTCATCATTAAACACTTACCAATTCGTTTGATATGAGACATTTAAATGATTAGATTGTCGATTTGTTTTGGTTTTTTTAAACAAATCGATCAAATTCCAATGATTTGTGTGTTGTTTTACAAATTTTTGTTTGTTTTTGGCAAAAAATAGAGCATAAGACATACGAAAAAACGTTATATATTAGTGAACGAAAGCATATTCGAAAGCAGAGGCAAAGAGGGGAAGAGGCATAGGAATCGCAGGCAAAGCTTAAGTTTAAATAAGGATTTGAGAGAGCATAAGATAAGATAGCGTGATAGAAAGCAGAGAGGCGGGAACGTGGCGTGTGTCGGTCGCTTGAATCATGCAACTACAAGTGTGTCCGGCTCAGTGTCCAGGTACTGGATTTTACCATCAATTAGTTCATTATAGGCGCGCAGCACTCCCTTATCAAAGGCTCGCGCATCGGCGGCCGTCTGAAATGTGAGTCCGTTGCGCTGCTTGCCGGCGCGCCAATGATGAAATGTTGGCATTACTTTGTAATACTTTAGATCACGATTGATGATACAGCTCAATATGACCTGCCGTAGAGAGGGAAATGCTTTCAAATGAGATATCCTTGGATGATTGAAGTTTACTCGATTGTACTCACACTTTGATCGGAGATCCTCTGCCCATAGATGATGTAGTCATGACCCGATGCCAGTGGGGATAGTCTAGCCCGTTTCCGTATGGAAACATTGGCCAGGCCACCCCCGGCCAGCGGTAGCCAGCCCTCGGTACTCTCGTCTCTGGTCATTACCTGTGCGCGTACTGTAACTAAGAATTCGCTGTAAAGAGATGCAAGAAAAAAAACCAAGAATATTGTTAGTTTCAGTTCAAATAAGAATCACATTCAAAGGCCAAGGCAAGATCCCAGAATTCTACCAGATATTCTACCTGCTGGACCTGCGCTTTAAGCTCAATTTGGTGTACGAAACCGTAGCCATTGTGGCAGCCACCAATGTCTGGCCACGAATGTTGTCCAGCGGACACTCAAGGCTGCCTCTATATCTGCACATATCCCTGACAGTATGGATGATGACCTAAAAGTGTCACTAATTCGGCTAATTGAATTGTTCGGACAGCAAAGGAAGTCAAAGCGAGACGGCGCACCTGCTTGCAGGACTGATTCATCCAAGGGCATGGGACAAGAGCAAGGGCAAGAGCAAAGGCATGAAGCACCGAAAAAAAAAGAGACCAACTAGAGCCCATGGAAACTAAAAATAACTACAAGTCCTTCGGTTTAAAAATACACTGCACAGAGCAGAGCAACGGAGAGGATGCAGAAGAGTGTAAATTAAGGGTAGCTAAAGTGCAAAACGATATTCGATACTGGAATGGGGCGTTCCGTTCCTGGTTCTGGTTCTGGTTTGGGCATGCATGTACATATTACAACTTCCGGTTTGGAATTGAGATTCATTCTCAGCATTCATTCGCAGCACCAGCCCAGCACCAGCAACAACTCCAATTCGAGTCTTATGAATGACTCCAACGGTGGGGCCCCCACAAAAACCTGTCCAACGACCTGCGCACAAGTTTGAATACACTTTGCCGTTGAAACGAATGGAGTTCTACTTCTGAAGTTACTCAATGAA
Organism: Drosophila athabasca; assembly: GCA_008121215.1. Lineage (NCBI taxonomy): Eukaryota > Metazoa > Arthropoda > Insecta > Diptera > Drosophilidae > Drosophila > Drosophila athabasca. Next base: position 963,125 of record VMQQ01000019.1, on the reverse strand, counting down.
AAAAGCTTCAACGAAGTTTGAGCTCCTGTATGGATAGGAGAGTCTGTTTGTGTGTGTGTGTATTTGTGTGTTTGTGGGTGCGTGTCTGTGCGCGCGTTGATGTGTCGCTATGCATACACATGCTTGTCCTAGTTTCGTTAGTTTTTACAGAATGAATTGAATAGAGTCCCCGGAATAGAGTCGACGTCACGGCACCCAGGCACATGTCAAGGACTGGCTGGCAATGCAACTAGATTTCATTCAGACTGCACACTCTCATGGTAATGCGGAGGCGAATGCGGAGGCGGGCAACGACGTCAGCAGACCCAAGGATGTCCGACAGAGTGAATGAAATGGTATGCAGCCAGTGTTGCATAGCAGCACACAGCAAAGAATTCTTCGAACGAAAGAAAGCCCTGGAATATACATAATAGGAGTTGCCACCTTAGGGTGTAGCGAAAAAACAGCTAAAACTCCCCCCAAACCCAATGTACGTATGCAGGCAGACATGTACACACATACGCACACCCATGTAGAAGAGCCTGCCTCAAGCTGAAACTAAAAGTCCATCAATATTTGGAAGCTCTCCCCTCTAGTTGGCGCATGCGTAGGAAAAGAGCAAGCGAGATAGACACAGAAAGTGGGGGCAGCTCCAGTTGCATGCGTGTGTGTGTGTGCGCATTGAGGCTGCGGGGGTTTTCGCCCACAAATGTTCTAGTCTAAATAAATGGGACAAGATGCAATTCTGTTCACCATTTTTATATTCTATGGCAAATATGTATTAATAAACATCTTATTAGCTCATTTCCAAGCCAAAAAGCTTGTCCCGAACAGTGTTGCCAACTGCGTTTACTGCGTCGACACCCACACAACGGCGCACACACACACAGCTACAGGGCTGCAGCAGGAGCAGCTAAAGATGAATGAACAACCGCGCAAGTGAGCGTGTGTGCATGTATTCGAGCTGCGGGGAAGGGGGTCCGGTTGGCCAGTATGTTTGTGTGCTTTGACCACCCACTCAGTCAGTCACAGCTCGACGACAATAATAGAACCTTCCAATACACCAATACACAATACAGTTTACAGCTAAATAGTTGTTCGACAGACAACAACTGCGTCAGCATCCATTTGCATAGTGTTGTTGTCGCGTGGTTGTCGTCGGTCATAGCTATGCTATGCTGTTCCTCCGATACCGATTCCATTTTCAAATGGCAATCTATTTCCAATGCAAAAAATACTTGTAAATTCGCGAACTGTTTCCGTTTGAAATGTAATACCCATACAGGGTGCTCCATTAAAAATAACACTAGAAACAGCAAGAGACATACATACATATATCGCATATATGTACATATGTATGCAGGTCTGGAGAGGAGAGGCAATGTTGCAAATTAATTCAATCTATTGTAGCAACGGGAATAGAAGAGAAGGCAAGAAAGATATGAATGAAACTAGCTGGAGCCTTGGGTGTGATGTATCGTATAGTTCTTGTTGCGCAGGCTTCCTTTCCGCAACGAAAATGTGTACTTAAGAAACACAATAAAAGAGCAATAATAAGCAGACACAATGACATCATCTATGGATATCGCCGACAACACTTTAAACTGTGGCAAGCTAAAGACAATAATACGACAGGGAAACCACCGCACCACACAGCAGAGCACAGCTCATGCCATTGCCAGTCGTCCGGGGGCGTTCCATTTCATTCATTAAATGTGGCGACAGACAGACTATGTGGAGACTTGTCCGGCGGACCAGAAAGCAGCATGCAGCCCAGGCAGACAATGAATCACACACACCACACAGTCCATTCATGTGGATGCCGTGCCGTGTCTTGTTCATTGAGGGAAAACTGCATGTAAGAAGCGTTTCCATTACGAAAATTGCGTTCAATTGCATCAATTAATTGGAAGCAATTGGAGACGACGCATCAGGCTCGGCTCAAGCCTGCGCCCGTCAACAGTCTGGCAGCACTGGAATTTCGACTTAGCTGTGAATGGCCATCTCTTGAGAGGGGAAGGATAAGGGGGCAGGGCAGATGATGCTATGGAATTGTGAAATGGTATATGGAAACACTTACCTTTCATGTCCTTCTGTCATGGTTCGTAATCAGAAAGATTTTAATATAGCAGCGTATTGTGTTGGTGTTGTTGTTGTTGGTGGCAAAATACACCATGATTAAAGCATAAAGACATTCAGAGCTGCTGCTGCACAAACTTCCAAAAATAAAAGAAAACCAAAAACAACAGCAGCCACAGCAGACGAGATGGGGGAAAAACAGGGAGCACTCCTCTCCTATTGGGGTTTTTGCAATCAGTTGTTTTATTTTTCTTGAACTATTTTCGTTTAGATTTTGGCACACTTGTTGTTAGAACTGTTTAGTTGATGTTTATTCACTGAAAGAATATTAATAATTAATAAATTGATATTTATTGGGCTTCGACGAGGGCAGCGAGAAAGCAGCACCAGCCACCAGCGCCAACTGCGGAATCACTTCTACTTTCCCAAATACACAAGCATAGCCACTTATGTGGGCGTGTAGACAGGCACATTGGAAAACTTCACACACAAACACACACACACAAAAGCACGCACGGAGAGGGGATATTTCCAAGCAACAAAAGATGTAACAGGCATTGGAGGCATCGAAAATTGAGAGGAGAGCGACCAACAAAAGCTGGTCTCTGGAGTCTGTGTGGAAGGAATTTGAGAGACGACCAGCTGAAGATAGGGGAAAAACCTCGCGGAAAACTAATCCAACACTTTTCTGATCAGATCATTATTGTTTGACAAGCTATGTGCTTGTGCTGCTGTCTAACCTGAGCGCTGACTATAATTAACATAAAATTGGCAAAAGTGAAAATTCATTCATACATTTCCATCAAGGCTGGGGCTCTCTCTCTCTCTCTCTCTCTCTTTGACTGGAGCACAGCTCGCTCTCCCACACACTCGCTCTGCTCTGTATCCATCCGCCTCTGCCTCAATCTCCATATCTCTCTCTCCCTCGCTCTCGCTCTTGCCTGCCCACTCAGGGCTGGCTTGCGCAGAAAGTTTTTGGGCGATTTCTCCATGTGTGTATATAAAGATTTTCGCCTATGCTGCTGGTGCTGATGATGCTTGCTGTTGCTGCCTTTACATATTTCACATTTACATACACATATACATACATTCATGCAAAAATATTGCAGTATAGCTACATATTTTCACAGATTTTCCATCAATGGTTAATTTAATTGTTTGCTGCAGCATCGCCTTTTCCTGTACTGTTTTTCTTTTTGTTTCTGATTTTCATTTTGCGTAGGTTGAAACTTGTCCTAGCTCTGGCGCAAGAGCGGGGGTGATTTGTCTTTCGAAACGAGACGAAATGAGCATTTTGCAAAATATGTAACTTTTGCTTAATACTTTTGTTTGACTACTCGCACGCACCTACACACGCATACACCAAGGCAGACACAATCATAGAACAAAAAGCAACAAAAACTAAATTTCCTAACAATCATGTTCTGCCTCGCCACTCCTACGGCCCGTCCAGTGGCATTTGCTGATGCTGCTCGCGCGTCCTATTTATGTTAGTTATCTTTTTTTAAATGGGCGTTGTAACACAAATTACACAAAAATTTTCCAAATTTTATTGCGCCGCGACGCGCGATAGCGCCGATTCGAAGGGTTAAGGTTAGGGATGATAAATATACAATGATATACATCAATATATCGATATATAATGTATACGTAGGTGATATTTTTTCCTAGGACAGGACAGGCAAAAATATTAATAATTATTATTAATCATATTGTCAACGGAACACATTTTGAGGTCACGAGAATATTTTTCTCTTGTTTCACGTCATTAGATGTGATTTACATACCCCCCCGTCATTATATTCTACTTCTCAATGCACAAGGCTGGGCTGAAAAAAAAATCGGTAGTTTTTTGCGATAGCTGCAAAAATGTTGGCCGACAATCGACAATAGAACCGACATTGCTTTGAATTGAAAATTTGAATGCTACTTTTATTGTATTATCTAAAGCCGCAGATATTATTCATTTGAAGACATTGGCGTAGACAATGCTTCCTTGACCCAGTAAAAGTCGGGCGTTGAACCACAGTCTCAGCAAAGCGGTGACCACCTTACAAAAAAATCACATATTTTTTCCAACAGAAAGTAAATCTATTCTTGTACTCGTATTTATAAAATACATTTCATTTTTCATACACTTATGTACCAAAAAAAACGTTAAGTTCTTCTAGAACTAAATTAACATATTCAATCTTAATATAGTATCTGGATTGCTATGGATAATTTAAAGCTATCATTGACACATCAGTTCAGATTTAGCTTAGACAATGTCAAGGTATTCTCGTCAATGGGGGACACTGTTAGTTTCATTTTGTGCTCCATGGCTATTTTGGATAGCATTCCAATCTCAGAGTCCTTATAAACACATCGCAAAAGTCCCAACGACGATTTTTCGGAAGTCTCAAAGTCCTTCACAAGTTTTTCGAGACTGGGATTAAAAGTGGTTTCTTCCTTCACCTCTTTAATCTTCTGGCCAGACAAGGCTCGAGTCCAAATATCTTGAGTTGCCTCCTTGTATTTTTTAATTTCCTGATCCAGGTCAATTATCTTCCCACTGATCTCCTTGTTGTCGGGCTGCTTGCCCTGAGCCTGCATAAAAATACAGCGAGCACGCTCATATTCGCCCAAGGCGGCCAGGGCGCATCCCTCTTCATAACGAATTCATCAATGATCTAACGGATGTTTCCCTTGCCCAAATTAATTCTATTAAAAATAATAGGAACAGACTTCTCGACCTTATTTTCGTTATGGATGCTTCTCTAAGTACAGTTGCCAGAGTCTCACCACTATCACTTCCTGAAGACCTATACCATCCTACGCTATCTATAACTTTAGAGTGTACCAGTTCTAGTTCTGTTAACATTACCTCGACTGCTCACCGGATCAAGTGTTTTCGCAAAACTGATTTCGGCAATTTAAACATTCACCTCTCGAATGTTGATTGGTCCACTCTTCTTTCCTTACCGAATATTGATGTAACAGTCAACTCATTCTATAAAATTTTAAACTCTGCCCTTAATACTTATGTTCCGGAGATTATTGTACCATTATCGTCGAGGCCTCCCTGGTTCTCCAGGAATTTGTCATACTTAAAGAATAGGAAATCCAGACTTTTCAAAAAGTACCAGAAAACTGGCTCCTTGCTTGTCTTCGTACAATATTCTTCCGCCCGCTCTCAATTCCTAACAACTAATAGTCTGTGCTACAATCTTTACCTCTCTTCTTGTAGTAGAAACTTCCGCAATGATCCTAAAAAATTCTTTTCTTTTGTCAATTCTAAACGTAAGTCCAATGCATTTCCTCCGTCCCTTCATTATCTAAGCAATTCTGAATCTTCTGCTGCTGGCATTGCAAACTTATTTGCAACCTTTTTCCAGTCGTCTTACTCCTCTCATATTTATAACGCATCCACTCCGTATCCCTACCGTTTGCCTCACTCTAATAGCATTTTTCAACCATATTTTGAGGAAAGCGTTGTGCTTGATAGCTTGAAGTCTTTGAAGATTTCATTTTCTGCGGGTCCTGATAAAGTGCTTAGTTGCATTTTAAAACATTGTGCCCAGTCCTTATGGCAACCCTTAACCTTTCTTTTCAATCTATCCTTGGAACAGTCTTGTCTCCCCGTAATTTGGAATGAGTCGTACATAATTCCGCTTCACAAAAAGGGCTCCAGATCCAACATAGAAAATTACCGAGGCATTGCAAAGCTCTCTGCCATTACCCGGCAATTGCAACATCTTTGTTCTAGCTTGATATCTCCTTCACAACATGGTTTTTTTAAACATCGATCAACAACTACCAATCTGCTCGAGTTTTCCTCCATAATCAACCGTGGATTTCAGAGCGGTTTGCAAACTGATGTTACTACTCTGACTGGTACTTGCACACACACCTTCAGCTGGACCTAAACGAATTGCTATTGTGGTGCTCAAGTAATCTTCTATTTTTGAACCTCTCGAAATGCAAGCTTATGACATTCTACCGTCGTGCTCAACATTTTGTACCTTTTTCTCTTGGTAATCATGTATTGGATCGAATTTCGAGTTCAAATGATCTTGGTGTATTATTTGATCGTAAACTGTGTTTTAATAGTCATATAGCTGCGACAGCTAATAAAGCTAAGGGTGTTCTAGCATTCATCAAGCGTTGGTCCAAGGAGTTTGACGACCCGTATGTGACCAAACAATTGTACATTTCGTTAGTGCGCCCGATATTGGAGTATTGTTCCTGTGTGTGGAGTCCACAGTATAAGGAGCAGCAAGCTATTCTCGAATCAGTTCAGAAACAATTTTTAATTTTCGGTCTTCGTAATTTACACTGGGACTCTGGTAGAATCCTGCCACCTTACAGATATAGGCTAAAACTTATTGACCTACCTTCGTTACACCATCGCAGAATATGCAATGGGGTAATGTTCGTGCACAAGCTCCTTCTCGGGATGGTGGACTCCCAAACTCTCTTGAGTCAGATTGACTTTACGGTTCCCTCTCGTTCTACTCGTTCTTTTAGACCTATCAGATTACCCTTATTTAGGTCAAACTATGCCCAGCATGAACCTTTCAGGGTTTTATGCTATAATTATAATACCCTTTACCATATCATATCCCCTGAACTAACCCTTAAACATATAGCATTTAGCATTTACAACCACCTAAACTCTGCTAACCTGTAATTTTAATTTTTTTGTTTCAATTTTATTATACGTTATCTTTAGTTCTCTTCCTAATTTATATGGCATTATTAGGAGATAATTGTTAATTAATAAATAAATAAATAAATAGAGGGCCTTGCAGGAAGGCTTATTTTCCGTGAGACGACGCAAGGCTTTCATCGTGATGCACGCTCGTTTTGGACTATTCAACTTGTTGTAGCAGATCATTAAGTTTTGCTGGAAAAGTTGAAAAAAGAAACACATAAGTAGACATACAGACATGACACTAAAAGTTGTATAATTACATTTAGAGTGATCAAGAGAGCGATTTGCTTGCGCTCATCCTCATCATTGGCCAGGCGGCAGTAGTTTAGAGAGCTTACGGCCCGCTCGAAGGCAGTGACGGCGTTGCGGTAGCGAGAGCGCTTCACACAGTCCTTGCCATGCATGTGCATATCTAATGCCTTGGGATAAACTACTGCAAACTTGTCCCGATCCACAGCAGACATTGCTGCGAAGGCACCCGAGTCCCCGATCAGCGTAAAGTTAAGAACTTCGATTTTAAAGAGGCCATCAGCCCGTGGTTTGATGCGCGGCGGGCAGCCCATCTCGTGAAACAGCAACTTGTAGGATATAACAAATTCGGCTTTCTCATATGGGCGCATGGTAAGCACAGCGGCCTGGAGGCCTTCCAGCACATCGCAGCCTGAACCGGTCTCAAAATAGAATTTATTACGACGCATCAGTGAGGAATCAAAAGGAGAACTCTCGCCCTCCCAATAGCCACTGTAGCGCACAGCGACACGTGCCTTATCTGGCACCAGACCGCGGTCCTGGTGACCCTCACGTGTGATGCGTTTGAAAATGTTCTCATTGATCGGCACCATCAATTTCTTAAACTCTGGATCGTTATCACTATCACTATCTTCCATTTCGTCGACACTAAAATCATCAGCGCCCTCATTAAAAGGTACCTCTTCCACCTCAAACTGTGATCCAGAGCCAACTAGTTTCCTGGAAGAGTAAAAGGACACGTCTAGGAGCACATGTTATGCAAATGTATCAAATTTCGATGCTTACCCAATTTGCAGTGGTTCCTTGAGCACTTGGGTGCAATAGGCAAACGTATCTTCCATTTTCAGGTGGTTTTTCGACGAAAAAATTATGAAGATTGAATTCGATTGAAAATTCGCGCTAGGTTTAGAAACTAGGGTTGAAAGAAAATAGACAGCACCATCGTTATCACCGATTATTTAAAAATCTGGTAAACATCGATAGTATCGGCCAACAAAGAGGACGTTGCTAAAGATACAAATGTTTAATATATTAAATTTCAGGAAGCTTTTGAACTTAATATCTTTATATGAAAGACCTCCTCTAGATGCTAAATTCAGTACACGCTCAATCGTGTTTTTTTTTATCAGCGTGGTACTCAGGTCCGAAAAAAGGGCTAGGGAACAAAATCAGGGTTGATATTTGTATGAAACCGATACAAAACTTTCTCTTGCAAAATGTTTTTGCTGGGCTCATTGAAATAAAAATCTAGGGACCGAGAAAAATACCACAACTACCATGAAACACTTTTCATGTATAAATAAATCGTATGTTTATTTGTCGATCTGAGTACTACCTGCGGAATGATTAGATTATATATATAATTAAATAAAACAATAAACTTATATCGATCCTATATAACGAACGGAGGAATTAAATGTCACGAGTATATATTTCTTCGTGAACAGCAGAAAAATAGGATAGATATCCCCTGAAATCAATAAAAATAGTTCTATATCAAAATATACAATATTTTCCACCCAAAAAAATATCACCAAAAACATATATCGATATATTGTATATGCATTATATTTGACATCCCATCCCGAGCTCTTTTCACTTCGTGCGTGTGTGTTTGATGACGGAAAATTTGCAAATAGATCGTTGAAAATGGCTAAAAAGAAGAGTGAAGACCATTCCGGTGGCGATGCGAACGACAGTGACTACAGCGAGGAGCCCAATTTCGAAGATCCGCCAAATTTCGTGGACAATATCAGCGATGAGGGTAATTACAAGTTCCGGCTCCGCGCCTGCCAGCGCAGCACACGCGGAAAACTAACCTCAATGCGATGAATGTGCGAAAATATAAATAATTCATATAATGTATTGCAGATCTGCTCGGTGACATGCTGGCACAGCGGCCTTCCGAGGCCGACGGTGTCGAGAGCGTTGTCGTGGTGGACAATATCCCCAAGGTGGAGCCGGTGCGTCTGGAAAAATTGAAATCGGTCATCAACAAGCTCTTCTCGCACTGCGGCGATATCGTAAATGTTGTTTATCCTGTCGACGAGGAGGGCAAGACCAAGGGCTATGCGTTCATGGAGTACAAGCACGCCGGTCAGGCGGAGGAAGCTGTCAAGAAGCTGAATAACCATCGCCTGGATAAGAATCATACGTTTGCTGTGAATTTGTTTACGGATTTCCAGAAGTAAGACCATCTTTTCGTACCAAATGGTCCACAAGTTAATTGATTTTTTTCGTTTCAAGGTACGAGAACATCCCGGAGAAATGGGAACCGCCAACTGTGCAGTCCTTCAAGGTGCAAAACGATCTGTACAACTTTATCAATGACCCCGATGCATATGACCAATACTGTGTGGCAGCGGAAACTTCACAGAACTGCGTTCAGGTTGGCTTCTGGCAAAATGTTCTGCCCGAGCCCAACGAGCTGGAGACCCGCGAACGTTTTACCGACACCTTTGTCAAGTGGTCGCCCCTGGGAACCTATGTGGTGACGTTCCACAAGCCCGGCGTAGCCATTTGGGGCGGTAGCAGTTTCCAGAAGATCCAGAAGTTCCCCCACACTGGAACCCAGTTCGTAGAGTTCTCGCCATGCGAAAACTATTTGGTAACCTACGGCCCCACCCCGACAGGGCAGAAGATAATCATTTGGGACATACGCACTGGCGCTGAGAAGCGCTCGTTTGTGGCGGACGGCATGTCGGTCCTGTCCATGTTCCGTTGGTCGCACGACGACAAGTATGTGGCTAGGATGGGTGACAACTCAATCCACATCTATGAGACGCCCTCGTTCTATCTGCTGGATCTGAAGTCGATCAAGATTCCTGGCATCCGAGGATTCTCCTGGTCGCCCACGGACAATGTGATTGCCTACTGGGTGGAGGAGCAGAATCAAATACCTGCCCGCGTCACCTTGATGGAGATACCCAAAAAGCGGGAGACTCGCAACAAGAACCTATTCCATGTGGCCGATTGCAAGCTCCACTGGCAGAAGTCTGGCGACTATCTGTGCGTCAAAGTTGATCGCTATTCCAAGTTGAAGAAGGACAAGAAGGAGCTGGACGTCAAGTTCCTGGGCATGTTCTACAACTTTGAGATCTTCCACATGAGGGAGAAGGAGGTCCCAGTCGATTCGGTGGAGATACGGGAGCTCATCCTGGCCTTTGCCTGGGAGCCCATCGGCAACAAGTTCTCCATTATCCACGGCGAGCCCAACTCTGCCAATGTGAGCTTCTACGAAGTGAACAAGGGTGTGAAACCGAGCCTGGTCAAGCGCCTGGAGAAGAAGTCGTGCACGCATCTGTTCTGGTCACCACGTGGACAGTTCATAGTGATGGCCAATCTTACCATGGGCACCTTCGAGTTTGTCGATTCGACCAATGACTACATAATCAGTGCGTCGCCCGATCATTTCCGTGCCTCCGAGGTTGAGTGGGATCCCACTGGGCGGTATGTGGTCACTGGCGTCTCTTCCTGGAAGGTCAAGGAGGATACCGGCTTCAACATGTACACGTTCCAGGGGCGCATCATCAAGCGCACCATTCTGAAGAACTTTGTGCAGTTCCTTTGGCGTCCCAGGCCTCCGACCCTCCTCAGCGAGGAGAAACAGAAGGATATCAAGAAGAACTTGAAGAAGTACTATCCCGCCTTCGAGCAAAAGGATCGTCTGCGACTCACACGCGCCTCCAAGGAGCTGCTCGAGAAGCGTTCCCAACTGCGCGAGACCTTCATGGAGTATCGCAACAAGCGCATTGGCGAATGGAAGGAGCAGAAAAGTCGTCGCGTCATGCTGCGAGGACGTAAGTTTTGGACTAAGTTTGCATCTCCGTTCCGTTGTCTTTAATGAAATACTTTTCTTTTTTGCAGATGTGGACACAGATAACTTGGAAACTGACGAGGTCGATGAGGAAGTTGTTGAATTTTTAGTCAAGGAAGAAATCACTCTTCTAGAGTAGACGACCCCCCCACAACACTTGTCGTCGTTTGCCCCCTTTCGAAGTGAATCTGCCGTCTCACACTTGCGTGTCCGAGGCGCGTCTACGCCCTGGCCCATACCAGGGCTCCTTATTATCTGGCCGAGTAGCGCGTCTCCTGTAATCAAACATAGCGGAAAACCTTTGCGCATACATACAATATACACCTAAACGTTTATTCTCTAAGTCCAAAAGTAACGTCCCCAAGCCAATAAGAAACCCATTTGCGAACAACTTTAGACCTTATTCAAATTATTTTACTAAGCAGTTAACAAGCACAACCATAATATGCCCAAAAGTAGATTTGCAATGTATTTGTATGTAAACAGCAAAAAGAAAACGAAAACAAAACATTCTTGATCGAGTATTTATTTAAAAACAATTTCTTCTTGAAAATCGATAAACAGAGTTTCGCCTCTAACTTTTCTCTCGATAACTCAATCGCTGCCCAGTTGCCGTTAGCAACCATTTCCGCTAGACAATTGTCAAAACAATCCTTAGCATTCATTTCATCAGGAATTTATTGTAAACTCGTCAATTATGGAGACGCTTTCTCCACCAAGGCGCGGCAAAAAGAAGCGAAAAACACAAACCACACTCGCGTACCGAAAATGTGAGGAGGAGGTCGATTTGTTGCTGAGAGAAACCAAATACAAAGATTACGGCGGGCAAGAGCTCGAATTGGAGGCACGGAGTCTGCAGTTCTTTCACGGCGCAGACGATGCAGCCGTCGGAGAAGAGGAGACATCTGTCCAGGAAACAGCACAGGAGGAGGATAGGGGTGAGGACGATGAAACCGACGGCGAGGAGGCCACAAAGCCAATCGATTCGCCGGCCCAAACATACATAGATATTGAGCTACAGGAGCCGCCGCTGGTCTGGCCAGGGCTCCACAAGCAGGACCACTACTATGACGACAGCCAGCTCTATAGGCCCGCCAATGCTGTGCACTTTCAACTGCATCTGAATGACTGCAATCCGAGTCCCTCCCAAATACGCATGCTGAACCGCTTCCAGGAACAGGCGAAAGGTGATGCCAGAAAACTAAACTCCGACCTAGTATCGGAGCTGTGTGATGAGAGTCGTTCCCAATTTGTAACGGATAGTCGCCTGTACCGCACTGTCTGCGGTAAGGAGTTTCAAAACATTTTCCTGGCACCAGCACCGATCGGCCAGTTCAAGGGCATACCCACACGGCGATTCCTCACGCTGACGTTCAAGAAACTCCGCTTCACTGCGCATCCACTGCTCCTGACAGAGCACCGCTTGGCGCAGCAGCTGGACGATCTCTTCGATCAGTATACCGTAAATCGAACCCGACAGGTAGCCCGAAAGCTGAAGGAAGAGCTGGGCATTGCCCGCCAAGTGGCTGCCAAGCTCGTCCTCTCTGCACGACCCGAGCTAACTGATGAGATTCGGCGTCAGCTTCGCCTCACACAAAAGTTGCGTCAACGCTACTATTCGGAATCCACTGCCGAGCGCAATCTCTCCCTACGCCTACTCCGCGAATGGGCCAAGCTGAAGGCGCTCCGCAGCCAGCAGGACTTCCAGTGCACGCGCTTTCAGATGAAACTGCTCGTAAGCCATAATCCCAACCAGCAGTCCGCCCACTCGGCCTGGAAGCAGCAGTTCGAGGACGATCTCGCCGAGGTCTATCGCGAGCAGCTTGAGCTCTTCTACTGCCGACGGCGACAGTGGGGTGATTCGATGGCCGATGACGCACTCCCATCGAAGCCGCCACGCAAGCCGAACTTCGAAAAACTAATGGCCATCCTCAAGAAAGACTACAGACGTGCCTTCAGGCATCCCGATGAGCCGCTCGTCGATATTGTGCGCCTGTATGCGGACGAGGCAGCTGCGAAGCTCTACTTGCCAGCCAGCGAGCAGTTATCCAAGCGTCGCAGCCGCAGCTACTTCCTGAAGCTCTACTTGGACGATCTTTTCGTAGGCCAGACCAAGAGCTACCGCTTGGAGGACGATCTCCATTTGTACATGAATGAGAGCATCGGGGTACTCCTGGAGCGCACGTTGCCGCAGAACCTCAACGTTTGGCTCTATGAGAAGTCCCCGCTGACCCAGCAAGGTCGCCGCCTGGCCGTGATGAGTACGAAGCTGGATCATAGCCGAAATGATAAGGCGGTGCATCTAAAACTCGGCTTTCAGGCCTTCCCATCTTCGCCCAAGATGGTCGGAGATGTCTACTTGTACTACGACTATGGCCCCACAGAGGTGCGTCAGGGTGTCGACGATTTGGAAGACATACAACTACTGCCCGATGCACTGCTTCGGACTCTGATACCTCCAAGACCCAAGGCTGAAGTTGCCGTCGCCGCCACGAACGGCTCCGGCACGCCGGTACGACCCCGCCACAAGCACAAACAACACAAGGCAATAGCTCTGACTTTTACCGAGCAGGCGCTTCAGTTGTGTCCCATCCACACGCTGCTCAACAACAAGCGATTCCAGCTGCTCCGCTCGCGGCACCAGCAGCGCAACGTCCACACCAAACAGCTGCGCTTTATCCCCGCCTTGGAACAGGAGCTATCCGACGATGGGGAAGCGCTGTCCAGCGCTGCCGACTGGAGGCAGCTCCTGGATGCCGGAACCTACTGGGATCCCATCGATCTGCACAAACATCGGGGCTACAAGTTCCTGAAACTGCTCTACGACATCATCAGTAACCAGAGCGCCCGTCGGGCCAAAGCCCAGCAGACGGCCCATCCGCTGCTTTTTCTGGCCGAAGGCTTTGATCTCTCCCTTGCCACCGGATGGACCTCTCTCTGGCGTGCCTTTGGCTCGCTTTTCCAGGGACAAGCGACCGCAATGATTCGCGAGCCAGGTGCTTGGCAGCCGCAGGTCGAGCACGATCACTTTGTGGTGTCGCTGCATGTGGTGAGGGCTACTGGGGTGCCGGTGCGCAGCCGCCACCTCCTGGATCTTGAGAAGCCTCCTCATGCCGGGACAGACATGAGCAACAGCCTCTTTGTGACGCAGAGTAAGGCTTGATTAGACATCAATGGATTTGTTGAGTATTGGAATAACTTATTTTTCCGTCACCCCCCGCCCAGCTCTCATGTACTCCAATGTACGTCCGTTTGTGACGTTGAGCTATGGCCAACGGCTTAGTCGAAGTCGCACGGCCGAGGGCAGCAACCCCACCTGGAATGAGGAGCTGCAGCTGCAGCTCAACAGCTACCAGAAGCATATACGCGAGGATCTAAAGATCAGCCTGTTCGACGAGATCATTGAGCGGCAGCTCAGCGACGAGGCATCCGATCTCTACCAGCGGGTGCAATGCAATTGGCTGGGCGAGTACCGGGTGCCAATTAGCAGTCTCCTGGCCAGCGGGAAGGTGAGTGATATAACACCCAATCCTTCTTCCCATTCAAAAATCAGTTTTTCAGTTTGAGGGATGCATTGAGCTGGCCATGCCGAAAGTACTGATCGGCTACAGGCGACCCCTGCTTGACTCCGTGACGAACATGCCCGCCGATCAGTATCCCGAGTTCAAGGAATCCGTTCATCTCTGGTTCTATCTCACCATCGAGCCGAACCGCTGCGAGCCGACGCCGCTGGCCATGAATGGCCTTGCCTGTGCCGAGACGGTGGAGTTGCAGGCGTACCTCAACGAGCGCCGCATGGAGCTGCAACAGCTGCTGCCCCAGCCACAGCGCTATGTGGAGCCTCTGGTCTGCACGGCCCTGGGCAAGCGGGTGTGTATTACGCGGCTGCTGGAGCAGGTGCCGGTACTAGGGGCAGTGGGCTCCAGCAAGAGTGTCCTGCAGAGTGCCTGTCGTTTTGTGGCCCTCTTGTGCCAGCTGCGCAACTACGATCCCTGCCTGGGCTTCCGTGGCGTCTGGCTGGACAACCAGACGCTGCTGGACAGTACTTGGTGCTCTGTTAAGGATCAAGGCGTTCTGCTCTGCAACTATATGCTGGGCCTGGGTCTCGAGTGCTGGCTAGTCCTAGGCTATGCCTGTCCCTATGGTGAGTGCTCCTTTGTGCTCTATCGCCAGCCGGATACGGCCGAACTCCTGTTCGTGGCACCTGCCAGCGGCAGGCACTATCAGCTGCAGGATGTCTACTGTCCCTTGAGGCGAGTCTACTGCGTGGTGGGGAAGCAGAACGTAAGTCAAATAGCTACCCAAAACCTGCCCCCAATCTATGAGTGCCTTATTGCAGATGTACTTCAACATTCAGACAGAGACTCGCGTCAGCATGACCCACTTTAATCTGCAGGATGCCGCCTGCTGGTTTCCGCTCTTCAATCGGCAGCAATCCGCTCCCCAAGGCGGTGTCCAGGCGCTGGACTATGCCTACAAGAAGAGCTTCGATCTGAGCCAGCTGCAGAAGAGCATTGAACGTAAGATCATGAAGAAAATAAGTGCCTGGCGCACGACCCGGAAGACCACTTTTAATCGGTAGGTATACCTATTGGTTTGGATCCGAGAATACCTCATTCAAGTGATTCTCCCTGCAGGGCTTTTCTACCGCAACTACAGAAGATACTCAGTGACATGGAAGGTCTGACCACCTTCTCCAGGGAGCGCTACGTTGAGCCCGCCTACAGCGAGCAGCTGGAGCGCGCGCATCCCAACTACAAGGTGTGTAGATATCAGTCATCCCCTTCCGCCCATCGTCCCATCAATCATTATCAGTGATTAACTTAATTTGTGTCCACAGCTGTACGGCTTCACCCTCAACTTTCCGTACACCAACCTGCCGGCCGTATCGGAGCGCATTCGTACCACCTGCATCCACTACAACAACAGTCCAACGGTTGAGTTCTGCGTGGCAGTGAATCTTAAAGCGTACGCTAACGATGTGATATCTGTATGGCTGTTCCTGCTTACCGCAGTGCCACTGGGTGTGAATCAGAGGCGAAAATGAAAATGGGTAGCATAGGTGCAGGCAACCCACCCGACCGCTGGGGGCGGGTTCCCTCCGATCCCGATAAGCAATGACACTTTACAAATTCACGCGGAAACATACGAAATGATTTTTATCAGCGATTTCACCTGAAATCTATTTTATTTGGTTTACAGCCCAAAAAAATGTGTGCGCCTATGTATATAGTATATAAAAATATATATGTATACATATATACATATAAATCTATTGATAAGCAATGAATGAGGTGAGGGCGTCGCTGGTAACTTTTACCGCGTTTAGTTCACCGCGCACTCTGGGACCGTCGAGACCTATCGCACTCAAGAACAACGTACCAAAGCATGTTCGAAAAGCTGGCTGCGGATTACGTTAAATTTAAGCGCTATGTGAAATGGCTTTACGTCCTCTACGAGCTGAACACACAGATCGCCATCTGTGAGCCCTGGGAGAAAGTGTTTTGTCGTAAGTACATGTACAGACCCTGACACATAAGCGATTATCAATTGCACATTGGAAGTTCTTCGATGGCTTGTAAAGACAATAATAGTATAGTCTTTACTCATCGATATCTTATCTATGCCGGTCACTCTTAGTCACAGACCCAACCGAAACATACGACCTGAGTGCGCCTGTTCGTGCCCATGCTGTCTATGGAAAAAGTTCTTTTGTTTGTTAAAATTTCCTCCATTTTCCCACATTTTATTTCAGACGTACTCCTTGGCAGCTGCCTATCCCTCATCCTGTACGCCTCATACGCATTTGTGCCGGGATATTGTCTCACCCTTGTTAAGCTTCTGTGGCCAACTTCGGATGTACTCAACCATGCCAATGCCTGCCATATGAATGCCGATGTTGTATGTGGCAACGAAAGTGAGGCGTTTTTAACCTAGTCTTAGAATAGATTATATTTTATAATAAATTATTTCAAACGTAACGACTATGACGTTTTTTTTGGTTGGGTGATATAGCAGGCAGACTTCTACCTAGGGACCTAGAACACCACAAATACCATGAAATACATTTCCAGTATATACCGTCATGTTTTTTGTCGGTCTGAATATTCCTGCGGAAATACCCTAGCAAAAACATTTTGTAAGAGACATTTTTTTATCAGTTTCATACAAATATCTACCCTGATTTTGTTCGCTAGCACTTTTTTTGGATCTGTGTACTGGGCTTTAATAAAAACACGATTGGGCGTGTACTGAACCACTAACCGTTCAGTATACTCAAGTTAGCGTGTAGAGGGGGTCATATAAACTAGAGAATTAAGCCACAATAAAAAAAATGTAAACGTAAGAAAAAAAGAATAAATCGAGTATTTCATATAAAGAGATCAATTTTAAAAGCTAAATTAAATTCAAAATATTCAATGTCTTCTTCAGAGGACTCTTTGTTGGCCGATACTATCGATGGTCGCCTAATTTTTCAACCATCGGTAGTATCGATGGTGCTATCTATTTCTCCCAACCCTAGTTTCTAAACCTAGCGCGAATTTTTGCATTTCATTCAATCTTCATCATATTTTCGTCGAAAAACCACCTGAAAATGGAAGATACGTTTGCCTATTGCTCCCAAGTGCTCAAAGAACCACTGCAACTTGGGTAAGCATCGAAATTTGATAAATTTGCATAACATGTAACAGATGTGTCCTTTTACTCTTCCAGTAAACTGGTTGGCTCTGGATCACAGTTTGAGGTGGAAGAGGTACCTTTTAATGAGGGCGCTGATGATTTTAGTGTCGACGAAATGGAAGATAGTGATAGTGATAACGATCCAGAGGTCGATGAAGAAGAGCTGGCTTCCCCATGGACCAAATCGTTCGAGGAGTTCAAGAAATTGATGGTGCCGATCAATGAGAACATTTTCAAACGCATCACACGTGAGGGTCACCAGGACCGCGGTCTGGTGCCAGATAAGGCACGTGTCGCTGTGCGCTACAGTGGCTATTGGGAGGGCGAGAGTTCTCCTTTTGATTCCTCACTGATGCGTCGTAATAAATTCTTTTTTGAGACCGGTTCAGGCTGCGATGTGCTGGAAGGCCTCCAGGCCGCTGTGCTTACCATGCGCCCATATGAGAAAGCCGAATTTATTATATCCTACAAGTTGCTGTTTCACGAGATGGGCTGCCCGCCGCGCATCAAACCACGGGCTGATGGCCTCTTTAAAATCGAAGTTCTTAACTTTACGCTGATCGGGGACTCGGGTGCCTTCGCAGCAATGTCTGCTGTGGATCGGGACAAGTTTGCAGTAGTTTATCCCAAGGCATTAGATATGCACATGCATGGCAAGGACTGTGTGAAGCGCTCTCGCTACCGCAACGCCGTCACTGCCTTCGAGCGGGCCGTAAGCTCTCTAAACTACTGCCGCCTGGCCAATGATGAGGATGAGCGCAAGCAAATCGCTCTCTTGATCACTCTAAATGTAATTATACAACTTTTAGTGTCATGTCTGTATGTCTACTTATGTGTTTCTTTTTTCAACTTTTCCAGCAAAACTTAATGATCTGCTACAACAAGTTGAATAGTCCAAAACGAGCGTGCATCACGATGAAAGCCTTGCGTCGTCTCACGGAAAATAAGCCTTCATGCAAGGCCCTCTATCAAGAGGGATGCGCCCTGGCCGCCTTGGGCGAATATGAGCGTGCTCGCTGTATTTTTATGCAGGCTCAGGGCAAGCAGCCCGACAACAAGGAGATCAGTGGGAAGATAATTGACCTGGATCAAAAAATTAAAAAATACAAAGAGGCAACTCAAGATATTTGGACTCGAGCCTTGTCTGGCCAGAAGATTAAAGAGGTGAAGGAAGAAACCAAATTTAATCCCAGTCTCGAAAAACTTGTGAAGGACTTTGAGACTTCCGAAAAATCGTCGTTGGGACTTATGCGATGTGTTTATAAGGACTCTGAGATTGGAATGCTATCCAAAATAGCCATGGAGCACAAAATGAAACTAACAGTGTCCCCCATTGACGAGAATACCTTGACATTGTCTAAGCTAAATCTGAACTGATGTGTCAATGATAGCTTTAAATATTCCCATAGAAAACCAGATACTATATTACGATTGAAAATGTTAATTTAGTTCTAGAAGAACTTAACGTTTTTTTTGGTACCTACTTAAGTGTATGAAAAATGAAATGTATTTTATAAATACGAGTACAAGATTAGAATAACTGTCTGTTGGAAAAAATATGTGGTCTTTTTTGCTGTCCCGTGCTGTCCCTGATGGCGTGTTTCAGCTCCTTCTTCGCTGCTTTGTATGATGTGTCGCGGTCCGCTAGGCGCGGTGTGCCCCGAGCTCGCTGAAGCAGCCTTCTGGCGCGGATGCACGTTCGGCGGATCTCGGCTATCTCCTCACTCCACCAGAACACCGGTTTACACCGGAACACTGCTGCATACTCTGGTCGCAGGCCTCCTCTACTGCGACGGCCAGGTTGTTGGCCCACTCGTTGGATCCAACTGCCTCGCTTGAGTTAGAGCCCCGCAGTGATCTAGCGAGGCCAGGCCTCAGAGTACCTGGCGCTACGCCTTCCCCTGTCGGGGTCGGGGTGGGACTCCTCTCCCTCGGGTAGACCTCCCCAGAGAGCACTGGATGGCCTCGTGGTCGCTGGCGGTGAATATCTCGCAGATCCTCCATCGGGCGTGGCGAGCCAGCGCACTGCTAGCGTATGTTAGGTCAATTACTGACTCTGCTCCTGCCCTGTTGAAGGTCTCCTGGGATCCTTTGTTCAGTAGGACGAGGTCCAGCGTCGCAAAAGCCTCCAGCACTATGCGTCCTCTGGCGTTTGTGCGAGTGGATCCCCACTCCATGGCCCAGGCGTTGAAGTCGCCCCCGACTGCCACGTTGTTCCGTCCGCGTAGGTCGCAGCTCAGCTCGTCCATGGTGCGGCTGAAGGACTCCAGGGAGAAACTAGGCGCCAGGTAGCAGCTGTAGATCCAGGTGCCACCTACGATCCCTCGGGAACGTGTATATGTATATTATGTACAAGTTAACAAGTAACATTCTTGGGCCACCCTAATATGTTTGGCACCACCCTAACATTCTCGGGTCACTCTATTACATATGTTTGGATCCATCCTAACATTCTTGGGTCAACTTCTGCACTCAGAGTGCTGATGCAGCAAATGTCGCTGAAGTGGCCTGCGCCCCAACACCAGTGGCTACCAGCGATCGCCTGACTTTTGGATCTGTTGCATGGTCGGCAGCATGTGTGCATATTCAGCATGGTCTTTTTTGTGTGATTTTGTTGTTTTGTTCTAATAAAAATTGTAGAATATATGACCCAATAAATAGCTCAAATATGAGTTGATGGAGCATCTGATTATTCTAAAAAGGAAATGATCGACAGGGGGCTGTTACTGTGGTTCCCTGGTCCAGCCTCCTTCACCGGCGAGGATGCTTGCGAGTTTCAGGTGCATGGCTCCCTGGCCGTAATAGCAGCCCTTGGCCTTGGGCGGCTGGACGGACTGCGACGAAACGTGCGTTCTTTGGTGGCAAACTGGACCTAACGGAGGTCGAGGGCCTGGCGGATCTCATTCACGCCGAGACCGAGGTGTATGCCATGTCCCATGTCCATGTCCATGTCCTGTTGCTTGCGGTTTACTATTTTATGCCATTATAGCCCAGAGTTCGGTTTGCCGGTCGGCATAAATTTATTTGGTATCGAGAATATGTGTGGCCGGCTCGCCGGCTATGTTTCTAGATATTAGTTTTTAGTTTTGTATGAACATTGATTCCGAGCACTTGGCTCCAATAAATACTTACTCATTATTGTGACCAATGGCATGGCAGTTGACTTATGGAAAGAAAATTTTCTCTGTCCCTTAGAAATATATGTACATACGTAAATATTTGGTCTCATATTTAAAATATACCGTGTTGAATATAACAATTAATTAAATTGTCAGAGTTTCAATATCCTTAAAAAATAACATATAATAAATAATAATAGAAACAATAAATAAATAATATACATAATAAACTATAATCACAATCAGCTGCTTGTTGAAGAAGACAGCGAGGGCACAATGGAGAATAGCGAAAACGATGCGATTCTTACCCCTGTGGCCTGCTGCATAGCCCATTGGCGCAAGCATACCGGTTCGCCATTTTACAAAAATGTGTCATTATTGTGACCAATGGCAAGGCAGTAGGCGAAGCAGACCTACAATATGTGCACACATACAGTTAAAGCTCAGCCTCACATACAGAGCGTTTGCCTCTAGAGCAGGGGTCGGCACGCAATACACTCACATGTTTTGTGCGTTTGTGTGCGAAGGCTAGAGTCTAGAGCTGTTATCCATGTTGTTATCCTGTATTAAAAAAGGGGGTTAAGTGGGTTAAGTTCGTTTTTACATCGGTATATTTTATCGATAAGTCAACTAGCCACCTCTAGTTTGTTTGGGTTTTATATGTTGTACAAATTTTTAAATTAATTACAATGTCCAACGACAAGCGCACTGTTTATGTGGGAGGCCTGGCTGATGAGGTGACTGAGAGACTGCTCAACAATGCCTTTATTCCCTTCGGAGACATTGCTGATATACAAATGCCAGTGGACTACGAGTCGCAGCGACACCGGGGCTTTGCCTTCATAGAATATGAACAGGCGGAAGATGCGGCTTCGGCCATCGACAACATGGTAGGTTCCATCAACTAAATAATGCTCAAAGCAAAATGCTAGTAACCATATCCGCAGAACGACTCGGAGCTCTGCGGCCGAACTATTCGCGTCAATTTGGCCAAGCCGGTGCGTGTGAAGGAAGACAGTTTTAAGCCAGTCTGGGCGGATGACGACTGGCTTCAGAAGCACGCCGGCGCCACATTAGAACCCGCAGAAGCGGGAGAAGCAGAAAAGGAACAAGTGGAGACGCCATCCACTGGCCCAGCGGTCATTGAAAAGGCTGAGAAGCGCAATCCACAAGTATTCTTCGACATTCGCATTGGAGGCAATGATGCTGGGCGTGTTGTGATGCTTTTAAGAGCCGACGTGGTGCCCAAGACCGCGGAAAACTTCCGCCAATTGTGCACACATGAGCAGGGCTTTGGCTACAAAGGTTCCACCTTTCATCGCGTGATTCCAGAATTTGTAAGAACTTGATGAACACTAGATGCGTATCGTGTCGACTCGTTTACATCCATTTTACTTATCTACCTTCAGATGTGCCAAGGGGGAGACTTTACCAACAACAATGGAACTGGCGGCAAGTCCATCTATGGCAAGAAGTTCAACGACGAAAACTTCAATCTGAAACACAATAGTTTCGGCACCCTGTCCATGGCCAATTCGGGCACCAACACAAACGGCTCACAGTTCTTTATATGCACCACAAAGTAAGTTGAAACTTGAGTTAGAAATGAATTGAACCTATTTACCAATCTATCAAATAGAACCGATTGGCTTGACAACAAGCATGTGGTGTTTGGTCATGTCATCAGTGGAGCCGATGTAGTACGCAAAATGGAACGCTGTGGTTCGAAAACAGGCACTCCAACGCAAAAGATCACCATCTATGCCTGCGGAGAATTGAAATGATGACGATTCAAGGAACGCGAACAATTCAATAAAGAAACTCTTTTTGTATATATTTTACTCTTCAACGTTCTCATTTTATTGAAAAAAAGCACTAAGTCAATTTTAGGAGCACACGCAGTGAGCTCCATTCGGCTGGGGATATCCTCCGTTTTACTGGAAGTAGGTCCTTGGCTTTCTGAACGAGAACAGCTTCCTGTTGCCCTTGTGATGGACACGCTGTACCAGTGGGAACTTGATCTTGGAATCGTGGAACTGCTTGACGTGCACACGACGCGTCTTGGCGGCAGCGATCGACTCCACCTTGATGATCTGGATGGAGTGAGCACGTGCACGATGACGGGCGCCCATGTCGCGGTAGCACTGAGTGACGGCACCGCCAACAGTCAGGTCACGGTACTCGCGGTACATGTTGTGTGTGCCCGAACGGGAATCGTAGCGCAGCCAGATGCCAAAGTTCTTGATCTTAATGGGCGAGGTCTCGTACACCTGCTTGATCGACACAATTTCGCCGGTGGTCTTCTTGAACTTCTTCAGCTGGCGCAAAAAGTACCAGAAGCGGGATTTGGCAACAATGTTGTCGGGAGCGAAGATGCGCATCTTGTAGAGAGGCGTCTGGGGCTCCTTCTCGCTGGGCAGCTTGCGGCCCACGACCTCGTATTCCTTCAGCTGAAAAAAGAAATAGTTTTAATGAATTCGTTCGTTGTAAACAAATGCGACGACAGGCAGGGAAACACTCGCACATACACACACACGCGCGCATGGCACGCACACGTTGGAGGTTATGTTCAATGGTTGGGAAAAACAATTTATTTTCAATGCATTTTCTAAATACAATGCCACTATATTGGTGCGCTTTTCATATTATCTTTAAGAAACTCTTGACAACTATATCATTTATATTATGTGGCCACATTCATTCTTCCAACGCTGTCCACGACACTTTATTTACTTGTCGTGTTTTCACAAATAAATTGCCAATTTCCGCACATTCCCTCGATCATGTCAGATGCTTGGTGGGTTTGCCTTTCTGCTGCACGCATTTCTACCGCAAATTTTCTTTATTTCTGGGTTTATTTTATTAATACTAACCAATCCCTTGGCTCTCATGTTGGACGTTCACGCGAAAAGGAAACGGAAAGAGCTTGTCAAATCGAAATGACACTGAACCACAAGTCAGGGCTGGCAAGGACTATCGATAGGTCTATTCGCCAATAAAACTTTTAAGAAAATCGCCGAATCAAAGGCATTAACGTAAAAACCAAGCGGAACCTTTGCATTAATGTGGTAAATAAAATACTAAAATCAATCTGAAGTTAGGATTTTTTATACTTTTCGAATTATTGCTGGCTATCGATATTTTACCACTGAACTTTTTCTAGGGTCGCATTTTGGACAGTCACCCCAGGGCTATCAAACCAGTGTCCATCGCTAGCTTCTGCGCGTGTTTCAATGGCTGTAAAAGCAAAAAAAATATTGCTAAAAATTATTTTCCGTACGCAGATTAAGGAACTTAGCTAATAATAATATTGTATACACACCTAATTTACAATTCCCAAAGCTTGGCATGTAATTACAAATAGAAAAGTGCGTGGAAAAAAGTGGTCAGAATAAAAAATGCAAAGCGTGGACGACGACGTGCAAAAAGAGGAAAATTTTATACCTAGAATTCGAGACGCGCAAAAAAATAGAAAATCGACTATTTCCTGGTCGCCGGGACTAAGCTAAGGGATTGCGCGATATTGTGAAATTAGTGAGCCTTGTTCGAGATTCCCAGTGCTTAAATTAATAATAAAAATAAAGCATAAATTGTATAAGCGAACTGTCTGGGGTTGACGGTAGAGCGCTGAGAGGGGTAGGCGAGTCTCGTTCTTGCTCAGTTTCAGCCCATCCGCTGGGGCAAATCTCTCGGTCTCGGTCGCTCTTTCAGTTCTGCCCCGAACTTCCGTGACATCGGTTGTTGTTTTCTCCTTTTCTTGTTTTCGCGCGTAAAATTCGTTCCTTCGTTTCCCACCCTCGCCGCCTGCTACAAATTGTGGGAAATTTTGGTACCTAAGCCATAACAGCAACAACAACCACATCAACCGCGCAAAAGCAGGTAAATAAACGTGCACAGTTGTGGTACATGTCATTATAGAGTATCATTCCAAGAATATTTTAAGTAAATTAATTTATTTTTAGCTGTTAGTTGCTCTCGCTTTTTTGCTTTTTTGCTCCATTTATTTTGGTATTGTCAATTATTCAGCCAGGGCTGCATACGCAATGACCGGTAATTTGTATTTGTTCTGCTTCAATGTTTATGCCCATGCTTCTGATATCGTGATATGCAAATACGTACTTGCTGAATAATGCAATTGTGTGCAGCAAATGTCCTTGTTGTCTATCTATACACCTATGTATTTGGTGGTTACGTTCTAGCACAATTTTCGCTGAATAAACATATCGCAAGAAGTTGACGCGCATAAACGTAATGTTTTTCTTCAGTTTCTTCTTTGCGTGTGATTTTCTTTTCCCCCCGACAAACCAAATGCATATTTCATTAAAATGATTTGATTCTGTTACGCTTTCAGCTGCGTAGGTGACGGACGGATGCGAAAGAACAAAGCGCGGACCGGAACGCAATCGAAAAACGGAATGCAAAGGTAATGCAAATAATGACATTTTTGTCCAGGAGCACTCGATTGATTAACGATTCAATTTTGTTTTGTGTTTCCTTGCTGTGTGACAGCGCATAAATGCAGAAACGATGATGGAGGCATTGGATCAGCAACAAGCCAAGCTTACGTCTAACATAGATGCCGGTGATGCGGGTGGTACGGGTGCCAGAGTCGGAGTGGATGTCGGTACGGGAGCAGCAAGTGGCACTACCAGTGAGGAGGACGATTACGAGGACACTAATAATGCGCTGGGGCTGGCGAAAGAGGAGAGCCCGATGGAGCATAGCGACAACAACAATGCGGACGCTGACGATGCCGAATGTGGCCGTAAGCGTAAAAGGAGCACCGATGACGTGATAGACTTGACCCTGGCAAATGGCCAGGATAGCAGCCAAATGGAGGCGTCGGCAGAGGCAGAGTCGGAGGCGGGAGACAGCGAGAAGTCTACAGACGATTCGCAAACGGATGAAAGCGACACTTCAAAGGAATCTCTTCTGGCCGAAGATGCAGGCAACGCAGACGAAGCAGGTGTTAGTGACAGCGAAGATATTGGAGAGGATGCACATTGTCCTACGATTGTTATTGAAAGCGACGATGAGCCGCCGACCAGAACATCATCCTCTGCTTCGGCCGAAGATTGTGCAGAGCAAGAGCAGGCGGTAGACCTGCTCCCATCTGTGGAGGAGAAGTTAGCACAGTCCAGCACAATCCCAGTGAAAGAGGAGAGTATAGAGGATCTTCCAGTGAAGACGAAAGCGGATGGAGATTTGGATCTCAAACGTGATACCGAGACTGTGCCCATATCTGAGCCGGAAGCAGATAACCCTCCCAAGATGCTCGGTGAATCTGCTCTTGCATATGACGATGATGATCCAGTGGAGGCCTTGGTGACTCCCAAAAAGGAAGAGGAAACACTGCAGGGATCGCCGGCTGTCAAAGAAATCAGTGATGTGGAATCGGAGAGTGAAGAGGAGGAAGCAGACGGATATCAATCGGCAAGAGGAGACCTCGATATCGACACGGAGAGTGAGGAAGAGGATGTGGATTCGTCTCTGTCCACTAAGGAAAACATTGACAAGATTCCGGCGGCGACTGAGAAAGAGGACGCACAGCGATCTTCGTCTAGTAAAGAGCTTGATGTGGAACCGGAGAGTGTAGAGGACGAAGCAGAGGCAAATCGATCTGTAAAAGGAGATCTGGATATCGATACGGAAAGCGAGGAAGATGGAGAGGATGCTGATGCTGATTCTTCCCTGTCCATTAGGGAAAGCTTGAACAAAGCTCCTGAGACTGTGAAAGTGGACGCAGAGGGATCTCCGTCTAACAAAGACCTAGACGAGGAAACTGTGAGTGCCGAGGAGAATGTTTTGTTGGCCGTTAAGAAGGATCTTGATGAGGAAACGGAAAGTGCGCAGGAGGCCCTATCCCTGCCTATCAAAAATGATCTGGAACAGGATTCGGAAAGTGAGCCAGAGCAAGGTGAAGAGCAATCGGAAGCCCTGCCTATCAAAGGGGAAAAGGCAGGCAAGAGATCTCCTTCAGTTCAAAAAGATCACGAAATGAATGCCGGGAATAACGATTCGAAAGCGAGAGATTGTCTGGCTTCAGACGAGGAATTCGATGAAAAGGCATCCCATTCTAGCCGCAAGTCGTCTGTAGAGGAATCGTCCGATTCAGAGGATTCTGTAACGCTGACCATGGACGTGGATCATCCATGTAGCGAGGATGAGGATGCGGACGCAGATGCAGATGCGACGCCAGGAGTCATTAAAATTGAATCGGAATCGGAAGAAGAACAACAGATGGAGGAAAGCCTTAAGTCAACAGCTCCTGCTGCAACTTCCATGGAAGAGGATGCCATGCCGGTAATCAAAGTGAATGGAACACACGATTCCCCCAATCCCGAGGATAAAGAGAAGGAGGAGCAGCTGGAGAAAGGGGCGCTGGAAGAGCACAACCAATTGTCTGTGATATCAAACCACACTGCGAACGAGGACAGTGAAGAAGAAGGTGCCTCCACGTCTCAACAGCCGCCAATGAGGGCACGCCCACTGATCCTTCCCGTTCGCAGAAGCCGCAGTCGGAGTACCAGCAGAAGCAGCACAATCAGCTCGGCCTCCCAGCCCCAGCTGGTCATCGATCATCCTGCCGAGAGTGAACAGAATAATGGCAAGGTCCAAGCCCTGAAGCTGTCGTTCAAGCGCAGGCGCAGCAGCAGAAACAGTACCTCCTCCGAAGCCTCCGCCAGCCAGCCCGAGAAACAAATGAAGCTGGAAAGCACCTCGTCGCTGCTCCTGCAACGTCTCCAGAGCAATACCAGTGCTGATGCCGATCCCGTCAGCGATCCTCCAGCGGCGAGCACCCTGTTGTCCTGCAGCAAATGCAATCTGCAGAACTTTGAGACCGTTCAGCAGCTTAACGAACACCAGGCGCAATGCAAAATCGCCTCGAAGGTGGAGCCCGAACAGAAGAAGGAGCGATTCTTTCGCTGTGCACAGTGCGGAACCGTCCACCAGGGCTGGAACTTCTTCAACCATGTGCGGGATGTGCACCAGAAGTACGTGTGCATGAACTGCAGCCTCGTGTATGCCACAGCGGAGAAGCTGTCGCTGCATCTGGAGAACAAGCACGACATCGATCAGAGCCACCTGTCCAAGGATGCGTGGAATGTGCAGCAGCAGAAGGATAATCGCGGCAGGTATCTCGTCTGCTGCACTTGCCAGACCAAATTTCCGCAAGGTGCAGACTTCGAGAATCACGACTGCTCGGAGCTAATGGAGCCATGTCCTCAATGTGGGGTGAAGGGATGCCATGCCATGGCCTGCAGAAACCAGAAGAAGAAGCCGCCCAAACGGAGAAGAAGAGTACGGAAGCAGCCAGAGCAGCTGCAACAGCCGCAGGCGGTGCCAATGTCAATGCCAGTCCCAGTGCAACAGCAGGAACCCCTGCGAACAGAGCCAGCGGAGAACAGTAAGTTGTCATCGCTAGACATCGATTATTTGCACAGAATTAATGCTCTTGCAGTTCCAGCGCCAATGCCCATTTGGCCGACCATCGATCCGGACACTCTGGTACTTCCAGCCCCAGTTCCGACTCCGCCACCGGCCATTCCCAAGCTGGTTGTGCCCAAAATAATGCTACGTGTGCCGAAGGAGTTTCAGAAATCTGTGGACGCTGCTCTAAGCAGCACTGATACGGAGGAGGAGGAACCGGATCTGCACATAGCAATTCCCCAGGAAACCGAAACGAATCCCTCCCCGTCCCCACAAACGCCCTCGCCAGCGCCGCCGCTGCCACGGGACAGTCTAGATGATTCGGACTGTGCAAAGATAATGAGCCGCATGCAGGCCGAAGTGGAGCGCACCGAACTGGAAATACAGCGGATCAAAGCAGACAGGAAACTCGATAGGAAGAAGCACTTCAAGGCCATAGCCCCCGCAGATGTGTTGGACGATGGATTACCGCAGCCCGCAGCGGAAGGAAAGGAACAGCCCCAGCTCCAGGTGCAGGCGCTGGCGGAGCAACCTCAGCAGCAAGAGGAACAGCGTCGTTGGTCCCTGACGCCACCCGCTTCGCCACACAACACAGCGCAGCCTCCGCCCGCAATTATCACGGAATTCCAAGACCAGTCGGATGCAGCCGATGCGGACGCAGCGTCTGGGCGTCGCAATAGCCTCGGCAGCGATTGCATGGACATCGATGATAGCTTCAACGGACCAACGGCCCCCAACGAGGGAGAATTCGGTCCTCCCGAGGGGACCTCATTGGAACGGATGGAGCCTGTGGAGCTGCCAGAACCAGTCCAGCCAGTACAGTCGCCTATTCCGCCCTCCGATGGCATTCTGGTGGCCGGAGAAGACACGCACACGATCGATCTGCAGCTGGATCGACCCCTGGATCGATTCTCGATGGTGGAGTTTGTGCGTCTGTGCCTGAAGGCGGTCTACCCCATCTGCCTCTACTGCAATCACGCACGCCGCATTGCCGTCAATGGCAAGCAGCTGGTGCTGCACATGATTGCCCAGCACCGCTTTACGGCGACGGTGGACAGCATCACGGCCGAGGAGCTGTACGCCGAGACGATTGTGGCAAGGCTGAAGAGCTTTGTGCCCCAGCTGGAGGAGGAATACCTGAATCTGGCCAGTTGCTGCACCCTGGAGAACGGCAAGTACGCAGAGGTCTTCAACGAGCGGATCTATGAGTGCTTCTCCTGCCGCTACGTGGCCGCCACGCACAAGGAGCTGTACACGCACAACCGCAGGATGCACGCCAAGTCGAACATCACGTGCATCATGTGCCGGACCAATTTCTACAGCTACAGCGAGATTCTCTGCCACATCTGTCCGGGCGAGGAGGCCCTCAGCGTATACGACTTGAAGTTCCGCTGCTGCCTGTGCGAGACGGCGCCGCAGCTGCCCTCCGCCTTCCGTCTGATGGTGCACCTGCGGAAGCAGCATAATGCCTGCGACATCTGCCTGGAGGATTGTGTCACCCAGGCGAAGCTCTCGTCCCACGTGTGGAAGCACAAGCTGCTGCATCTGTGCTACCGGTGTGGCATCGCCTACCGCAACAAGCAGGACATCTCCAAGCATCTGTTCTGGAAGCACGGCACCGAGAGCGCCGGCTGCAAGCGCTGCCTGCAGAAGCGCTGGCCCCATGTCTACCACTTCTGTGTGCCGCCCGTGACGTTCCCCTGCGATGAGTGCGGCTTCAACTTCAGCAAGGCCATCTACCTGGAGGTCCACAAGCGGATGCATTCCGGCGACTTTCGCTACGCCTGTGCCGAAGAGCTGTGTGACGAGAAGTTCGTCTCGCGTAAGCTGCTGCTGAAGCATGCCAGCACCCATGAGGCGAAGGAGATTCCCCCAGAAACGCCCTCAGAGCTGAAAGAGGATCAAGCATCGGAGCAGCCACTGGAAGCAATCAAAAAGGAAATGGAGGAGAAGGAAGAGGAAGCCGCACAGCAAGAGGTCGAACCGAAGGCATCGCCATTTCCCGATAAGGAAACCAAAACTGAATGCCCAAAAGTGGAGGCTGCAGACAAGAAGGAGGCCTCGGAGCCTTCCGCTGCGAAATCGGAGACACGCAAGCGACGCAAAAAGTCCAAGCGCTCCAAGGAATACCTCGAGGATCTCAACCTGATAGCCCCAAATCTCTCCGAGTCGGACAGCAGCGATAGTAGCGACTCGGATGCACCGCCCCTGAGCAGTCGCAGTCAAGGCCATGAGCCACTGCCGATGCGATCCTCAGTGGAAGATCTGGACATGCCCAAGGTGATGCTCTCACCATCCTCCGAGAGCGATGCAGACGAGCAGCAATCGCAGCCAAGCCAGAAGCAGGAGGATTCTCTCGAGGAGAAGCCCTTGGCGGATTCAAAGGAACAAGAAGAGGAGACGATGAAGGCAGAGGTGGAGGTGGAAGTGGAGGAGGCCAAAAAGGAAGAGGAACCGGATGATGTCTCTGATATGTGGAAAAATCTACTCCAAAACCAACCCGGGAACCCTAACACCAATCCAGATCCCAATCCAGAGGAGCAGCCACCAAAGAAGGAGGCGGCACCCGCAGAGTTGGAGGACCCCCAAATGCCCAGCAAGGTGCATGTGGCATGGTCCGATCACGATTACTGCAAGCTGCATCGCACACCACCCCCGTCGCCGGCCAAGAAACATTCCACACCCAAATCGTCGCACTCCGGCAAGCGAGCCACGAAAAACAACGCCTCCAGCGACAGCGACAGTTCCAGTAGCTCCAGCTCCAACTCAGATTCTGATTCCTCGAGCTGCTCCTGTGGCTCCAATTGCAGTTGCAGCTCCAGCAACAGCAGCAGCTCCAGTGACGACTCGGATGATTCCGACAGCTCCAATGCGGCGGCATCGCCCTCGAAGCGTTCGCGCAAGAAATCCCTGAAGCAAAAGAAGAGCGAGTCGCTCAACAAGGTGCCACAGCCAGAGCCAGAGGAGGAGATTAATGTGACCTCCGCGGCCGAAGAACAGCTTGTGCCGCCTCCGGCCTCACCCAAGGCTCCGCAGTACAACGAATCCGACTTCGATACCGCATTCTCAGACACCGACGAGGAGTTCTACGATGCCCATCCCCAGAAGCTGGCCAGCGAGCTGCTGGCCCAGAAGCGCGAGGCTCTGCTCGCCGAGCATCCGCCAGTGGGTCCGCGGAACAACTACGACATTGTGGAGAACAGTCGTCCCTCCACGCCGTCCCTGCCAGAGGAGGCCTCGGCCTACGCCGACAAGCCGGAACGGGTCCGCAACAAAAAGAAGAAGAGAGAACGAAAGTCCACATGCAAATCGGGAAAGCTGCAGCCGCTGGCGAGCACACCTCTGCCCTTGTCCATGTCGATGGAGCCACCCAGCGCCACGCAGATGTTGCCAGCAGAGTCGCCGTCGTTGCTGCCAGTCACCCCGCTGACGCATCGCCACATGCATCCTGGCGGCTTCATGGGCAGCAGGATGAGCGAGGGCAGCAGTTGCTCCGATGCCGATGGCCAGCTGAAGCGCTCCAAGCGGCAGAGGCGTCCCAACAAGTTCTATGGCTACACCAGCGACGACGAGAACATGAGCACCATCCTGGCCCCGCCGCTCCTCGTGGGAATGCAACTGATCAAGCCACAGCCGCCGCCCTTGCTGACTTGGGCCAAGGAGGATTTGCCGACGCCGCCGAAGCAGCGTAGCAGGAACAACAACAACAGCAGCAGTGGACATCACCACCACCTGCACAGCAATGGGGGAACACGAACGCCCCCGACGGGATCTGGATCGAGGAAGCGCAGCAGGCAGCGGACTCAGGGGGCGAGCGGAGGCAGATCGAGTGCGAGTGCTCGCTCCACAAAGCGCCACAAGCCGCACAGGGAAGAGAAGTCATTGCCGCCGATACCCACGCTAAAGATACGGCCCAGTCTCCTGCCCTCAACTGCACCGCCGACAGACAGCAGCGACAGCAGTTCGGAAGACGAGGAAGTGAATGTGACCAGTCTGGGGCCGCCCACTCCGCAGATGCATCCCACTTTGATAATGCCCCCAGCTCCACCCGTGGTCATACCAGTCCAGCTGCCACCACCGCCGCCGCCACCGCCCGCTGCCACCGCATTCAACCAGCCCATTCCCCCAGCTCTGCTCCCGAATCCGGACTTTGCCACACTTCAGTACTTCAAGGCAAACAACATACGCTATCCGATCCGACCGCCGGCAGGGGCTCGGCTGGCGCGCGAAGGCGAGTCCGTCTACTGTTACTGTCGCTGTCCCTACGACGAGGTCTCCGAGATGATTGCCTGCGACGGCGACAACTGTCTGATCGAATGGTTCCACTTTGAGTGCGTGGGCATTATGGTGGCGCCGCAGGGCAGGTGGTTCTGCGCCGAGTGCAGGCCCAAGTACACCGAAGGCCTCTACCCCGGCGCGGCGGCTCAGTGACATCATCTTCCAGGAGGAGCTTGGCTAGGATTTCGTGGATCCTCCTCTTTTACACAGTAGCCACAACAACAGCAACAACCACAACCACGCGATGGAAACCCCACTACAGAATGGAATACGCTTATTAATTGATAAACAAACAAAAACTGAGGATATCTAAAAGTACTAATTAATACAAATGAAATCTATACATCGTAAGGCATTAAATATATACATGTACATTTTAAAGGCAAGGCGGTGCGGACAGCAGGCTCAAAGTGCACTCTTCCTCCCCGGCGAGAGTGTAGATAGGGAAAACATCTTATAAAAGAAAAACAAATGTATATATTATATATATATATATATATATAGATATCTATATGTCATCATATAAGACCCACAATCGTGTATAAATATCAAGAGAGTGCATATCCATTATGCAAAATTGTACCATACCTAGGATCCCATATAAATAAATACACACACCTATGAATAGCACCTCCCAAACGCTCCCCTGAGCCCCAGCCCAAGCATAGTTCTTAATTAAATCTATCTATGTCTACGTTTACATTTAGTGACTATGATTAGGTACCCAAAACAAGGATAAACGGAAACAAGTGGAAGAATAATTCATCATACAATCAATGTTGAAAAAAATACACATGCAACTGTGACGAAAAGAAAGCAAATAAGTAATACTAAAAGGAATGTTCAAGCTTTGTTTTATTTACAATATGGAGAGGGGAGGGGCTCATCGTCTATAAAGAGATTGAATCAAGGAGCATTCACGGCCTAGCACCATTGCTCCAGCCAGATTCAAAAGAGAATGCTGTTGTTGTTGGACTGCTACCAAAGTCAAGAACAGTTCTTCAGTAACCAACCAATCAACCCTTACCATATTGAGGTAACATTTATGTTTGTACCTTGAACATGGGCCCAAGGAATGGCTTAACGTTAACCCAGTCGCCTATGTGCAGGGTTTAATATCCTGAAAACGAATTCCACGCTCCATGCTCTGATTGTGGCACAGCAACATAAAAGGTAAATGCAAATAAGCCACGACAAGCGGGCTAATGTTGCTGTAGTGGCTACAGCCCCGCGGATGAATGGGCACGAAGCCACGCCAGGGTCAGTGGTAGGGTCATCCAATTCCAACCACCACCCGCATGTCCGGCCACTGGCCACTGGCCACACCACCTCGTCCACCGTGGGTTTGGGCATGGGCGTGGGTTTGTTTACCAAACAGCACGCTGATTTAATTGTTGTTCGGAGCAGGAGCAGGGCTCTGGGTTTGGCTCTGGCTTTGAGCCCGTGCAGCGAGAGAGAGTGCCGGGAACGAGTAGTCTCCGTCCAACTCGTGGCGGCGCAACAGCCACATAGAACTTCAATTACAGGTGGCGATTGTGGCCTCAGGACGTACCTGACGGGCGGTGGGGGGGGTGGGGTGGGTGAGAGGAGCGATGGCCGGTGTGGTGTGTGCGTGAGTAGAAATTACCATAAATCTGAGAGGGCTCGAATAAAAAAGGCTTCTCTGGTGAACTTGGGGCGGCAGTTCGTGTTGAGTTGTCGCGGCGAGCGGTTAACCCGAGGCTCCCACTTTTGACCGGAACTGAGTTTTGAATTTGCGTTCGTCGTTCGCGTGGCAGATCCCACTGTGTGTGTGTGTGTGTGTGTGTGCGTGCTCCGTGTTCCATAAGCGATGTCCACGGGACAGCAAGTTGAGCAAACAGTAGTCCAATTATCCTCCATTGCTGGTCACCGCTAGGCCGGGACTTGGTGGCGGCAAACACCATGGTCCGTCGCTCCTCGAGCGTGCCGCATTTGAACAGCAGCGGCGGCAGTAGCGCCGATAGCGCCAGCACCTCTGGCAATCGGCGGGGAAGAGGCCCTGTCGCCGGCTCACGTGGCAGGAAGGCTCCCACGCCCACATCCACGTCCACGTCCATCTCCAACCAGCGCCAGAGCTCCGGCAGCAGCAGCAGCATGCCACGTTCCCGCAGTCTCACCAACGGCATGCGTCGTCTCAGTCCCCAGAAGGGACAAGGGAGTGGCAGCAGCGGCGGAGGAGGAGGCGGAGTCGGAGGCAGCTCCCGCAATACGCCGTACTTTCTACGCTCACGGGAGAACGAGTAAGTGTGGGATAAGGAATGCCGCCACGGCTGCGACTGCGGTACTTCCCACCGTAATCAATAGGCGATAGCTTGCTGACGCTTGAGAAAACAGTGAAAAGCCGCTAAAAAGATTGGGAACCAATCTCCATATATGAGGGAAAACTTGTAGAGCAAAGATCTTAGAATGCTTCACTGACGAGGCTTACAACTCCGATCTTAACTGCTAAAAAGTACCTCCTTTAACAGAAAATGTATGGATGTGTTCATGGTGTTCAAGAACCTAATTCCTTTTCCCGTATAGCCCTGCGTTACTGTTCGGAATATATATTTTAGGAATTCAAATGGACCCATGAATATTACATGCGAGTTTTCCTCCTATTTTTTTCTAACCTTTCGCAATGTAATGCCCCTGCTGCTATTCCAATTATTAGGTAAATATATCTATAAAGATATACTCGTACATATATTGTATGAGGAGTGCCACAAGGGAAATGTATTAATTTTGTCCATTCGCCTGGAGAAGTGTGGGACTACTACCATTAATGATAACACGACAGGGACTGCTGCTGGTCTACAAGCTCACCCCTAATCGAAGGCAAGACCCATTAAAAACTCGGACGAAGGCAAGGAAGGAATAGACACAAGCCAAACCATAATGACCACGCACAATACGAGTAATCCAGAAGAAGGACGGACAGACAGGCAATCAAATGGACACAGAGACAGACAGACAGACAGACAGACAGACAGACAGATGGACAGACGGTCGGGCGGACTGGCGGACTGGCGGGCATTTTCTTTTAGTTCTTTATTTAAAAAAATTGTGGAAAGGAATCGCCAGAGATCTGGGGGTTGAGCACAGTCGAGTATTAAGCGGACACGACACAAATCGATTTTGCAATTAAAGCCCATTGAAGTCTGGGATATGTGGGATATGACCGGAGTTGAGAGCGAAAGTGGTCATATTCAGGAGTATAGTATAGTATTGTTGGGTTTTTTGAGTTCGATTCCGATGTGGGTTCAGCAGGGGTAACGTAACAGACAAACAGCCTAAGGTTAAGGACCCCCAGTTCCCTGAGCTGGGGAGCTGGGTACCTGGTGACAAGTGGGTTAAGTACACGTTTGTTTGGGAAGGAGCATTAATTATTCAAAGCCGAAGAACTTTCTTTTGATGGCATCGAGAGTTGAGCTACTTAATGTGATGATACGATGGTATCCCAGGGAGCTAATCAAGTCTTTGTTTTCTATTCAATTATGGTATACCTATAATTTCATTACTTTGGATCATTAATACTGGCATTGTGTGGATCCCTAGCCTAACTGAAGGAAATGTGCAGACAATTTTCGTTTATTTTTAGAGGTTTCATTGCGAAGAAGGGGATATTCTTAACAGCTATTAGCCAGAAGAGGAATATTTATTGGAATATTTGTATGCTATTTTACGGGCAGCGGCACACCAGACTTCAGATTCTACGAACCTATGACTCGACATTTTAGTAATTATACATAATTCGCATCAACCTTGAACATTGGTAGCTGGAATGCAAGCTTTCCTGTGAATCTGTGGCACATTCAGTCCCAAGGTTACCATTCACACTTATGGCGTTTGGAACTTTAATGGATCGCCATAATATATGGGATTACTTGTGCTCCCAACAGGCAATGGGCATTGTGGGCGTTATAATTATAATGGGACACGCATATAGACATATCTCTTATCAATCATTTTGACTGATGAGTGCGTTGATAGCTGCATGATTGACGACACACATTGGATATACTCCACTTAGACAGCAATGGAACCAATGCGCAATGGGCACTGGTCACTGGCCACTGGTCACTGGGCATTGGCCTTCCCCAATCCGATCCGATCCGACTTTGAAAGTGAATTCGCGTGCGTGGCGTGGCTGGGAAAGATTGCAATTTAAAAATCCATATAGACCATATAGCGTATACGTCCATATGGATTTTCTGTCATGCACAGCACGAGT
Source organism: Drosophila athabasca (assembly GCA_008121215.1). NCBI lineage: Eukaryota > Metazoa > Arthropoda > Insecta > Diptera > Drosophilidae > Drosophila > Drosophila athabasca. The sequence goes on along the minus strand of VMQQ01000019.1, from coordinate 926,562 downwards.
TGGGTAATAATTACGTTCCAAAAACAGATAATCAAAGTCCACATTTCGTTGCTTAAGCTTTGCATGCTTCATAAATGTCACCAGGAGGTGCCTCCAGTACGTTCCTACTCCCACTCCCACTCCCCACTCCCACTCCGAGGCCCTCTGCCAGGCATGGGAAATAAAAGTGAGAGTTCCAGTTTCAAATTATTCGTTTCGCAAACATGAGTCCCCCAGCTGCCTCTTCTGCCCAGAAGCCACTCCAATCCAATCACTGCTGGACAATTAGGAATTGTTGGTCTGAGGTCAGGGTAAATATTATGCATGATAACAAGCTGAGTCAACAAAGTCAATCTCCTTTAAAAAAAACCCAACATATTCGTAGGGAAAGAGAGAGAATGGTTTTTGAAAGGCTAATACACATGTACAACCCCTAAGAATAATAACCATTATATTATCGGGAATCCTTTCAAGAACAAATCAAAACTTTCGCTCTTAGCTCCCCATTATTCAATTAATTATTTAGGACTAAGAAGTTGATTGAACTTTTCCGCCAGTTGCCCCCCCAGTACAGTGTTACCTCCCAGGACCCGATCCTTCACAAGCCTTCGTTTCTGCTGGGGGTTCGTGTTAATGCTTTCTATTGGCGCCTTCTGAAATATTTACCAAGAGCACACACCACACAGGCACACATCCACAAGGAGCCCCCCAACTCTTGGCTGATTAATGTACAGTGCGAGTGTACGGGTAGACGAGCATACGAAGTTTGACCATTAGTCTATGAATGTTTAACAAGTCATTTACGGCCAAATGTTAAATGTCAGGCTCGATGGCAGACGCAGACACAAAAATACTCGAACTATAAGATTGGACATCGCTCATACGACTCGTGACGAATATTTGTATTGGAAACTTCTCCTAATTCATTCAGCTGGATTATTTTGGGTTCAACTGAAACACAAAGCTGAGTACGACAGTCGAAATCAATAATTTATCGCTACTTATTTGCATATTTCCATAAAGGGAAATTCCGTTGAAGAAAATGGTATTAATCACGCTCCTCTCCCACCCGCACATCAAAGAACTAATTGCGACTTAGTGTAAAAGAAAATACAAAAACGATGAGCTAAGCCCTGCACCCATCCACCCTTAACCTTGGCTATTTATAGGGCCCAATGGTCAGCGCCAGGGGCAACGTCAAGTTCAAGGCAAATCCCACGAAATTCCGGGGATTCGCAGTGGCCACAACAAGCGAAACTCGCAAAGAACTGAAATCCTTTCAAAGTTACTCTGATTGATTGGCTCCGATTATTGGTATTTTTCCCAACTTTGAAAGGGAACTGAATCCATAATCCATTCTATTCCATTTGCATTTCCATTTTGATTATACATAAGTCACACACAAACTTCATGTACTCTAGGATTGGCAGCGCCGATACCCTGGAAATTGTAGCCTCCAAGTCCACCGGCAGCGAGGAGTGCTCCACGCCCGAGGACAACATCAACGTGGTGGTGCGTGTGCGTCCGCTCAACGAGAAGGAAAAGCGCGATCGGCACGGCTCTACGCTGACATTTCCAGGCAACGGACAGGTCATAGTAAGTATCTCCCACTCCCACTCCCACTCCCACTCTAGGGTATGTTTAAATCTGACCCCCCAGATTGAGGGCAACGATGTGGGACAGAAGCGTTCGCACAATCGAGACAGCGTTCGTGTATTCACGTACAACGTGGTCTTCGAGCCCGGAGCCACCCAGGATGATATACTAGACTATTCGGGCATAAAACGCATCATAGAGATGGGCATCGAGGGATTCAGTTGCACGGCCTTCTGCTACGGCCAGACGGGCTCCGGAAAGACGCACACGCTGACAGGACCACCAGACCTGGTGAGTGGCAAGGGCACCCCCCAGGAGTACCCCCCATCAGACGTTAAGATTGATGAATGTTTCATTTTGCAGTTTGTTGGAAAGCCGAATCCAAAGGATCCACGGCATGGCCTCATCTTCCGATCGTTTGTGTATCTCTTCCAGTTGATTAAGAACCGCAAGGATGTCAATTATGTGCTCAAGGCTTCGTTCATGGAGATCTACAATGAACGGGTAAGCAACCCAAAGGATTATCCATAGATTATCTTTGTCCTGTAGTCGGTAATCACTCAGAACATTATATTTAATTCATTCATTTGGGGCCTAGTCCCATATTCGATTTAAATTCAAATTGCATTTGCCATAATACTGATTGCTTTCGGCCTGGCTCTGGGCCCTTTCAGTTTAGTTCGGTTAAGTTCAGCAAACATGCATTCGATTGACCTGACCTCTATTTAATGGATGTCAGCACGCTCTCCATGCCCCAGACCCAGACCCAGACCCAGTCCAGTGCGTGGAGTTCTGCTGCATTTGGCTTGGCCTTTCAAATGATTTGTTTTCTTAGCAGTTGCCACAGTTGCTCGGCTCCTGTACTCCCCGTCGTCTAATTTCATTATTGGTTTACAAAATTGAATTGAATTTTATATCCACTGGCTTTCAGGTAATCGATTTGCTCAATCCGGGAAGTGCACGGAAGCCGCTGGCCGTGCGCTGGTCCAAGAAGTCGGGCGGCTTCTTCGTGGAGAACCTCTTCACGGTGGACTGCGAGGAACTGGACGATCTGCTTGCCGTTCTGGAAGAGGGTAAGGGCCCAGCATTGACCCTAATCAAAGATTCATTCATCATCTCGTTTTGGATCTTCCGTGCAGGAATGAGAAATCGTGCCGTGGGCTCACATGCCATGAACGATCACTCGTCGCGTTCGCACACGATCCTTACGGTGCACATCCTGTCGGACCAGCAGACGGATGGAGGAGTGTTCCTCTCCAAGCATGGCAAGATCAATTTCGTGGACCTGGCCGGCAGTGAGCTGACCAAGAAGACGATGAGCGAGGGCAAGACCCTGGAGGAGGCCAACAACATCAACAAAAGCCTGATGGTCCTCGGCTACTGCATCGCCTCGCTGAGCGATGCCAAGAAGCGGTCGGGCCACATACCCTATCGGGACAGCCAGCTGACCAAGCTCCTGGCCGACAGTCTGGCCGGGAACGGGGTCACTCTGATGATCGCCTGTGTCTCTCCGGCCCACTACAATCACGCAGAGACCTTGAACACCTTGCGCTATGCCTCCAGAGCCAAGCGAATTCGCACCAAGCCCGTGATCATGATGGACCCCAGGGAGGCACTGATCCTCAGCCTCAAGCGGGATATCCACGCCCTGCAGATGGAGAACGATCATCTGAAGGCGGCCCTCAATCTGCATCACCAGGCGGCCTCCAGTGGCGGCGCCACAGACAATCTGCTCGACATGCAGCTGGATCGGCTGAGTAGCGGAGGCGGTGCGCCGGTGCCAGTGCCCAAGGTGGATCTGGAGCGGCTGCCCGAACTGGATGGCTCAGAGCTGGCCGAGCTGGTCAAACTCTATATGGTGGAGAACGAGTCCTTGCGGCAAGAGAACAACCATCTGTTCACCGTGCGCGAGACAATACTCAGGGATCAGGAGATCGTTTGCAGGGAGAACGAGCGGCTGCTCAAGAAGCTGGAGGATGTGAACAAGTGAGTTTCAGTGGTGGGATGGCGACCATAGAATCGCGTAGGGCTGCATTCGGTTAGGGACCTTCTCGAGGCCTGGCTCATTGTTCTCTCCCATTTCTGACTCGTTCTAGATCGGTACCGAGCGGGGACGAGGACGGGGACAATGGGCCAAGCACCGAGGCGCAAGAGGACCAAACTGTTGCCCCCGCAGGAGGGACGACATAATCTCAGATATTTTGATACTTTAAATCCGTATATTTCGAGAAGTTTTTTGAAAACAATCCTAGAGTGTGACTAATCATATAAGCCTTTGTAATAAAAGATTGTTTCTGTTCCTATGAATTGAGGACACACCATCAGGGAGGATCTTGGGGAATTACAGATTATAAACCCTTTTATAAATTATTAAATTTGTTTTATATATTTGTCCGCCACCCTTTTCTGGGGTACAGGGTTTGTGTGCGTTCACCTTTGATACCTGCCCGCCCGGCCATATCCCCGACCTCCGGCAAGGAAACACCTGGCAGTGAGATCTGGACGAATCCCGAACTAAATGGCGCTGCAGTATTGCCGCTGGAGCAGCGGATGTCGGAGAATGCCGATAGGCGGACGGATACGGCCCAGAAACGCATCGATCAGAAACGTATTGCCAGGAATATTTTGATAATGGCGAATGCTTTCAGCAAGCCGGACACAGATCGGGCCAAGAAAATCAATACGGAACCAGAGAATATTCCGGCGAAGCATTCTACGGACTATATGCCGGAGTAAGTGTACATAACCAGCGACTGAAGGACCCCATTTATAAATTCTTTCTTTTAGCATGCTAACGTAGAAAATGGTTATTGGAGGGGATTGGATGTGGTCTAACAAAGATATATATTTTTGCAATTAATGTAATGAGAAAGTGTCCAATACATTTGAAATAAAGTTGTTACAGTGAAAGGCTAATTAAATTAAACACTGTTATCTTGGTAAATGGGTGGGGCGGGGAAGGTTTACTCCCAATTTCATGGAATAACCGTCAATTCAATTTCATCGCAACAATGTGCCTAGCAACAATGTGTCTTCATTTCATGCAGTTTTTTTACCGTTTTTAAATTCTGCCTACTATGCCTGGGGAGAGGATATTATAGAATTGAAGACATGTTTGTCATCCAAAAGCTAGTAAGTCGCTGTTTTAGAGCTATCTCAAAGAAATTGGGCAGTTTATGGACTTCTTACAGAATACGTATCCGGATCGAGACATATGTACATATATGTATCAAATTTAATGTATTAATAAGTCAGCAAATCTTGAAAAAATCATTATTAAATACGTTCCTAAGAAGTTTGAGAAACTGAAATTTAGCATTAATTAAAATAGAAATAGAGTATCAAAATGTCCACACTCCATTAATATGTAGTTAATATGTAGCCAATGTGTAATTTTACATGTAAAAACATTAATGTCGAAATTGTTGCTAACCTTTTCTGGTTAAAACCTTATTTTATAAACAATCCAATAAAGAAAGTTCTTTAAATTAATCAATCTTGTAGAACAATGTTTTATTTATCGGATAAAATTATGTGTTCAGGGCTCAGTATCTTATTTAGCTAGTAATATTAAATCGAATATCAAGATTGGGGAATATGATATCCGATCATGGACATTAACGACCAGTTGATATTAAAATACACTCCACGAAAAGTTGGAAACTTTAGCAATTTTAGAGCAATTCAGGGGAAAGATATGTATCATGGTCTAATTTTTTTAAATAATGAGGAAGGATAGGATGGATTTTTAAGAGTCTACAAACAGTATTGTTTTCCGCGGTTTATCTCAAGTTGTTCACCTGTTTAAGTTGAGGGGGTAAAATGGGCTAAGTTCGTCAGACCGTATGTTAATCAATAGCTCCGCGGTCACACTAATATACATACCTGTTGTTGTATTGATTTTTCAGCGCCGAACACTTAAAATCGTGCCTGTGCCTGTGCCTGTTGCTAGAGGTGAAGACTAATTGTTATTGATTAAATTGCAAAATTTCCTCGAGTGCAGGACTTGTTCTTTTCAGCTGCAACGGTACTCCAAATAGATTCGCTGGCAAGCCCACTCCGCTCCACCTGCACCACCATAGGTCTCGCCGAGACGGCTGTCCTAGACCTGATGGCGGCCAATTTGCAACAGCAGCGTTCCATCAATTCCCAACTACGTCGCGAGATGGGTATAGAACGCATTCAGGTCTCTGAAGCGTGTACGCTGATGATGAAGTACATACTCGAGAACGAAGCGGACGACTCTCTGCTGAGCGGATTTAATAGCCAAAAGTTGAATCCGTTTCGCGAGAAGAGCTCGTGCAGCATCTTATAAATTGAATTATAAGTTCGAACTGTGCCACCCCACACACGTTCCTAACAACAGTATTTATTGATATATACAAAAACTACTCATATATTATATTGTACTCAAATAGACCCGCCGAATGGCGGGTAATATGCATGCATGTGTGTATTAGTATAACCTATTGATGTTTGTTGTAAGTATGCTGACCTCAATTATGTCTATAAACTGAATATATACAATGTATAGGGCAGATATTTATGAATGTGTAAACATTCGGGAACCGTCTTGAACAAAAATGCCTGCATAGTATGTATAGATATCGTGTATTTTGCTATCCTGTAGCTCTTTTTTGGAGAAAGACATGCATATTTATGAATTAGCAGACTACCCCAACCCACTCTATAAATGTTTCCTATTGAGATATCCGTCAAATAAATATATATATTCGTAAAATAAAACAATGTAGACAAGTATTTCCACATCAACGCGTTTATTTTCTAACAAAAATAACTCGAAGGCGATTAATCCCTATTTTGTATTTCTGGATCAGTTTCGCGATAATCTGAAAAGGCGGAGGGAGCATAAAGAATATAAAACCCACAGCAGTGGTCAAAATATGTGGACAAACATGGCGCGAAATGAGTGATTCTCAGAAGTCAGTGTATATTGAAAAGGCCAAGAAAAACCGTGACATCCAGGACTTGGAAATATTGTGGAAAAAAGCGTAGGAGAAACGTTCGGTCGTGGTGAATCCTGGTAACGATTCATTTTAAGTGTGAAGAGACCATATAAAATCAGTTAAGATCAGAAAGAGTTTCGGGAACACAACACAACGAAATTATAAAGTTCAAATTCGCGGAAATGTTTGATATTAACCAGAACTGATTTTGTGTGTTACCCAACACTACTACAGAACGACAAAAATTGTGGTGTGCGTCGAAAAGTGTATTTGTTAAATTAAAATATGAGTTCAGGCTTTGTAACTGAAGCAGAGGCGGCCGAAGCTCGGCAGAAACGTCAGGAGGAGTGGGAGCGTGTCCGCCAGCCAGAGGATCCACTGGAGCGACCTGAGGAACCATATGACGGACGCTCACTTTTCGAACGACTAAAAGAACAAAAAACCAAAAAGGATATGGAATACGAGGAGGCACACAAGCTAAGTAAGTCTATAAAATGTATGAAGGAGGTCCCCTCTAAATGTCCCCAAATATAGAAAACCTAATTCGCGGCCTGGACGATGATGAGGTCCAGTTTTTGGAGGCTGTCGATGAGCACAAAATAAACGCGGAACGTCAACAAATGCGTGATGAAGCCCGCGAACTGGAAGACTTTCGCAACCGCGTGGAGAAGCTGCAAGAAGAAAGCGTTGATAAGGTAAACTATACTAACACCAACATCACTATTAGAATGCATATTTAATTAATGTGATTACATAGAAACTGCAAGCAGAGTTAAAGACCACCGCCAAATCTGTTGGTGCTACGGGGGGACGAAATACACAGAAGTCATTGCTTGGCCACGGAATCAAACGAAAAAACGGGGAATTGCCCACCACGAGCAAAGTAGCCAAAACAGTGGAGAACGACAGCACTCCAGTGCAGACGGAGAAGCAGCAGGAGAAAACACAGCCAGCTTTTCAAAGCGGGTTGAAATTAATAGCCACGCTGCCTGGCATTGGGCCCTACACGGAGTCCAGCGACTCGGAGGCTAGTACCGATTCGGACGAACTTGATCGGTTTACTCGCACCGATTTGTGTGGTCGCAAGATACCCAAAAAGAAGCAGTGCACAGAGTAGGGTCAATCTTTTTATTGGGGTTCTTAACATGTAATTCTTTCTTGCAACAGAATATAGCCTAGAGTGTAAACATTACGTGTCCCTTTTCTTGTTGCGATTGCGATTCTTCACGTTGGTCATCTCGTAGAAGTTGCTGCCAATCTTCTTGCGCTTCTGGTTTCGTTCCAATGCACGCTTCTGTTTGGCAGTCAGGCGTGGAGCCTTCGCACTGCTGGGACCGGCGGCGTCATCGGAACTATCGCCCATGTCATCGGAGTCTCCAGGCTGGACCTTGGCTACGCGGAACTTGCCGGACGATGTGATGGCCAGCTGTTGGATCTTCTTTGTCTTGGCCTTCTTGTGGACAACACGCTGCAAATCATCATTGTACTCATCCTCAGAGTAGAAATCACTCGCTCCATCGCTTGATTCTTCCTCCTCATCGGCGAGATTGAGCTGACGAGCCTTCTTGCGGGCCGCCCGTTCCGCCTTCTGCTGCTCCAACAACTCTAGATCGATATGATCGAGTTCCTTGACATCCTGCTGCTCGTATTCCAGACCCACTCGAATCTTTCGGAAGTCCTGAATTTGCTTAAACTCTCGGGCCCTCTTTACCGACTCACTAACAAACGTTGGAGCCTCGGATTTAGCATCTGAGTTGGCATCATCGCCAACCGCCTCTTCTACTACTTTACCCTCATGGGATTTGGGCGTAGCAAAACCTTCAGGTGGCACATAGAATGGCAGCTTGCCTCTCTGCCAGTCATTGAGCACCATGCGGGACGTCACTGTAACGTCAGGCTCGCCTCCCTTCAGCAACTTTCCGGACTTCTGAGCCAGCTGCTCGAGGAAGTGTTTTGGCGAGGTCCAGTCATCGATTTTATAGTTTTTGGCAATGTACTCCTTGCGCACACGCTGCAGTACAGTTTCCACATAGTCCTCCGGATTGGTAACCAACTCTACACGCACCACACCCTTGAGTACCTTTTCCGTGTCTGTCTCAGCCGTCGGGTACACTACGCCGGGGCAATCAATCAGGAAAATGCGCTTCATTAGCGTTATGTACTGCCACACTTTTGTCTCTCCTGCAATGGGAGCCACCTTGCACACCTTCTTCGAGCGTAGGGCATTGATAACCGAGGATTTGCCTACATTTGGATAGCCAATGAATCCCACACTGATTTGTTTCTTGTCCAAATGAAGTTTACCCAACTGACGGAACAGATTAATGAGGGCGCCTGCAGCGGGAATCGTAAATGGAATGATTTTCTTGGCAGTAAATAAACGTTTATGTATTTTACTGACCTTTGCCAAATGGATGTTGAAGGGATGCATGGAACGCGATTGTGGGATACTCTGCACTGAGGATGGCCACCCAACGCTGTGTGACCCAGACAGGCACCAGATCCACTTTGTTCAAAATGAAGAACAAGTGCTTGTGCGGTTTCTCTTTGCGCAGGAACTCCTCGATGTATTTGGAGCGTGTGCCCATGGGATCGCGGGCATCCAACACCTGAAGCAGGACGTCGGAAGCGTCTACGACCTTATGAAGCTCGTTCCAGATGCGTCTGCTCCCTCCAGCACCAAACACCCAATCTCGCACGGCCTTCTTTTCGCCAGTGTCCTCCCGTATCAGATCTATGTCCTTGGTTGAGTCATATTTATCAGCCTGTTCATCCGCTGTCTTGCTCAAATCCTCCAGATCACGCACTTTAAGGCTGACACGTTTGCGTTGCTTCTTGGGCCCGAATACGCTGTCAAAGCTTTCTGTGTCCAGGAGGTGGACACGCTTATATTTGGAGGCCTCGTTGAGTAGCGTCACTGGCAGCTGTGATGGCTTCATAATGACTTGATAGGGATCCTTGACGGCCTTGCCAATCTCATCCTGAAACTTTTGCAGAGCCGTTTGGGATATCACACGAGAGTTGCTGAACCACTTGGGTGTGGGCTCCACTCTGGCCATTGTACCAGCAGGCAGGCGACCCTACAATGAAGAGATTTAGCATGATGGCCATATTGAGCAAGTGATGTATATGCCTTACCTGAAACGGTGCCGGACAGATAATCTTGCCGGTACGATCCCGCTTGGCCTTGAAGTTGCGATACATCTGGAGCCGCTTAATGGTTCCCTTCGTACGGGGGTGCGCAACACCTTTGAGTCCATCTTTTGGCCTTTCTGGATTCATCGAGTGGTTGGAATGGTTGAACCCCTGGGTCCGGGGCTTGCCCGTTGTGCTGCGTACTTTCGGCATGATTTTCTTATTTAATCGCGTGCCTTTCAAACAATTTAAAATATCTGTGCTGCACGGCAAAACCAAAACACACGTGCTTGGCTAAAATTAAAAAACAAAAGGAACTTTGTGGTATTCAGCACTGGTTTACATGACGATTTACAGCACTAAAATGTTTACAGTGCTGCTAAACGAACATCATTGAAATAATAAATAAATGCATTTAAACAACAAAAATATATATATATCCAATAAAAGAAAATTCACACGGAGTGCTTTAAATTAGTATTAACAATTGCTTAACAATCACCATTCATTGAATTGATACTGTCAATATGTGCAGCATATGCAAAGGTTTTTCCAAGTGGCTATATTTTTCTGACTAGAATTGTGACTCAAGCTGGTTTCATATCCGTGTACATATCCGCTTAGTATTTGTGTTCACACGAGCTTCGGCAGCACTTAATAAAGTTACTCGATTTATTTAAATAATTTAAATGTTTCAAGTAAAAAGTGATAATGTAAACGAAAACTTTGTATGCAATCGGTAGAAATTAGTTTAAAACATATTCCGTATTTCCCAAGCCTGTCTTTGGGTTGCGTTTGAGTGTTTGTACATCTATATGTATGTATGTGCTGTGTATGCGTGTGTGTGTGGCGTTTTGGAATGTTGCCTTGCACGAAATTCAAATTGTGACCCCATCCTTGAGATTGTGCTTTTGAGGCATACCTAAGAAATGGATGAGCATACATTGAATGACCTGTTGGAATGTTCGGTTTGTCTGGACCGTCTGGACACCACTTCGAAGGTGTTACCATGTCAGCACACCTTCTGCCGCAAATGTCTGGTGGTGAGTACGACGGAAATACTCGTTTTTCCTACTCTCCCACTGACCACTTTTCCCTTTAGGACATTGTGGCCAGTCAACACAAGCTGCGGTGTCCGGAATGCCGCGTCCTGGTTTCGTCCAAAATCGATGAACTGCCTCCGAATGTCTTGCTGATGAGAATATTAGAAGGTAATGAGGGAGTATAAGCTATGAGTGTGCGCAGCCCACGCGGCTAACATCTGATGGTCGCTGCAGCCCACGCGACATTCGGAATAGAATTCTTGAATTGTTGAGTGCGGCAAAGCGGCAGTGGCCAGATTTTCAGCGAGTGACTCGCCTTTCCGTAGTGATACTCAACAATTCACAATCATTTCTCTCTTATTCTGCAGGCATGAAACAAACGGCGGCTGCTGTTAAAAACGACAATAAAAGTGAAGAGACCGAAACGCCCCCAGAGAAGCCCAAAACCCAACATCTCACGGAGACGGTGGCACCCACAAGCAGTACACAATTGCAGCAGCAGCAGCAACAGCACCCGCACCAGCAGCCACACCAGCAACAGAAATCGCAGACTCAGGTGGCGCGTCACAAGCAACGACGGTTCCTACTACCGCACGCCTATGCCCTGTTCGATTTTGTCTCCAGCGAAGCCAATGATCTGAAGTTCAAGAAGGGGGACTTAATATTGCTTAAGCAACGCATCGACAACAATTGGTTCGTGGGCCAGGCCAATGGACAGGAAGGAACTTTTCCCATAAACTATGTCAAAGTGTCCGTCCCCCTGCCCATGCCCCAGTGCATTGCCATGTATGACTTCAAGATGGGACCCAATGATGAAGAAGGCTGCCTCGAGTTTAAGAAGAGCACAGTCATCCAAGTATTACGGCGTGTGGATCACAATTGGGCAGAAGGGCGAATCGGTCAGACAATCGGAATCTTCCCCATAGCATTTGTGGAGCTGAATGCTGTAGCCAAGAAGCTCCTAGATAGTGGAGTAATGAACCAACAACCGTGCCATCCGCCACAACAGCAGCCACAACGTGCTCTACCTCCTGTTCCCATAATTGATCCCACTGTGGTCACGGAATCCAGCTCTGGCTCCTCGAATATAACGCCAGCCAGTAGCAACTCCAGTTCCACTTCCAGCTCGAATAACTGCAGTCCCAATCATCAGTCATCGCTCCCAAATACTCCCCAACATGTGATGCCCTCTGGATCGGGGTCTGTTCGATTTCGGGATAAAGGAGCTAAGGAGAAGCGGCACTCGTTGAATGCCCTGCTAGGAGGGGGAGCAACTCTAAGTCTACTGCAGACAAACCGCCATTCTGCGGAGATTCTGAGCCTTCCCCATGAGCTGAGTCGCCTGGAGGTGACAGCCTCTCCAGCCGCAGCGGCGGCTGTAAAAGTGACGTCCGCCTCCCAATCTGCACGTGTGCTGAAGACAAATGTGCAGCAACAAATGCCTCCCACTCTGCCTTGGGGATACCTGGCCCTATACCCATATAAACCTCTACAAAATGACGAATTGGAATTGAAGAAGGGCTGCGTCTACATTGTGACCGAGCGTTGTGTGGATGGCTGGTTTAAGGGAAAGAACTGGCTGGACATCACTGGCGTATTCCCGGGAAACTACTTAACGCCTTTGCGAACACGCGACCAGCAGCAGTTGATACACCAGTGGAAATACGTTCCGCAAAGCTCGGATTCGAAGCAGATCCATCCCCAGCAGCAGCCAGTGACGCCAGATGTGCGCCTCAACAACATGCTGCCCATACAACCACCGGACTTGCCGCCACGTCAGCAGCAGGCATCGTCAATAGCGTCTGCGACGACGACCAGCTGTTCTGTCTGGACAAAGCCAGTGGAGGCCTTGTTTAGTAGAAAGTCGGAGCCTAAGCAGGACAGCTCCACAGCCCCTTCGAGCAGCAGTTCCTCTGGCGCAGTCGGACTTATGCGACGACTAACGCACATGAAAACACGCTCCAAGTCTCCAGGAGCACCGCTGCAGCAAACTCCAAAAGAAGCGGCCACAACAACCATTGAAAGCACTGTAAAGACAGCAGCTCCTCTCTTGCACCCAGTGCATGTCAGGTAGGTGCTGCCGCATAGTTCCATAGCATAATTATCAAAATCGGTCTCTTCTTAGATCCGGATCATGTCCCAGCCAGCTCCAGCACAGTCAGCCACTCAATGAAACGACAACAACAACAACAGGAGCTCCCCCGTCCACAGGTCAGCAACGTTTTCAGGGCAAACAACAGCAACTGCCTCCTGTGAGCAGTGGTAGTGTCTCCTATGGCTCGCAACGCGTGAAGAGCAACAAGGAACGGCCACATTTGCTTTGGTTAGTGGAATCTAAAGATGATAAGCGCGCAAAACCAATAACATATCAATTTTTAATGCAGCGCACGCCAGTCCTTGGACGCAGCTACATTCCGCAGTATGTACAACAATGCGGCTTCGTCTCCTCCACCGCCTGCATCGTCAATAGCCGCACCAATCTATGCCGGTGGGCAGCAGCCCGGGAGCCAGACGCAGCTGCACGCCAATATGATAATAGCACCGAGCCATCGAAAGTCGCACAGTCTAGATGCTGGCCATGTACTCTGCCCCAGCAGTAATGGTATCACCGAGGCGGCCATAAAAGCCAGTGCAACAACCAAGTCGATTTATTGCACGAGAGAAAGGTTGGACTTCAGCGCGACAATACGATAATTCAACCAATTAACTTTATTAACCAATTTTTACTTTTACCATTGCAGTCGCTTTCGTTGCATAGTGCCGTATCCGCCCAACAGCGACATCGAGTTGGAGCTGCATGTTGGCGACATCATCTACGTGCAGCGTAAGCAGAAGAACGGCTGGTACAAGGGCACACATGCGCGCACCCACAAAACCGGACTGTTCCCAGCATCGTTTGTCGAGCCGGATATCTAGGTCCAAGACACTTAAGCATTTATTAGGTGAAACTCTAAATTACTTGTCAAAATCTATTCAATCGCCGGTCGATTTGGGCTTCCACGCAAGTAGAAGAAACTCTTTTTGCAACTTTGTAATCTCTTCAGAAATGAAATCTTTTGTACTCGAATACGGAACAGGCGGATGTACTTTTTATATGATCTTTAATCAAAATAGGCAACAACGCATTAGTGGATGCCTTAAGCAACGAGTTACTTAAGCACTTTTAAGCGTAATTTAGAGAGTGAACTCTACTAAGGAATAATATTTTAGAAACGGCGCATCCCATACACAACTTGTGCCCAGTTGAAAGTTACATTTTTGTAATATACGAACTTAATTGTAATAAAAAATGTATACACACGAAGCCATGTCATGTCGTTTAAACTTATTTTATTCACTAAGCAAAACTATTGTGGTCACTTTGACGTGCCCAACCCATGGATGTTACGGATGCCATATTTATTCGGTCTTGTCGTATTTGGAGCCGTAGATGGGAACGTACTGCAGAACAAGCTTCCAGTCGGTGTAGTAAAGCAAAGCCAGACCGGCGGCCCCACCAAATCCTGCTCCAGAGCGAACGCTTAAAGAAATTGGGAAAACAAGATTGTTATTCATCATGATTATGCAATGTGCCTGTGCGTGCACGTTATAACAAATTCGAGTAGTTTCATGATGGTCCAACCACGTTGTCATCATTTACTTACAAGGAGGACGCGATTTCAGCGTGTTTCTTGCCAAATGGGATGCGGAAAGCCATTTTATTCAGCTAAAATTGTATTTTATGTAGAGCTAAGATTCTCTGTGGCCTTTGCGTTTTCTTACACTGCACATACCAAAGATATGCTACGCAGCCCTAGACTGCGCTGTTCCGACCCTGGTTATTGAAAGGTTGACAGCACTGCCTGGAGTACGTGCGAGTAGCAATTTGATATCAATCAACCACATTTGTTTATTATAGTTTGCCTTAAAACTAAATCATTCTTCACGATGAAGGTATCTATATTTGGTGAACTCAACACGTTTGAGCTGCTCATCCTGAGCAGCTTACTGCCAGGCGTCTTCGTGTTTCTGTGGACACTAATAACCGGGGATATTAAGGTCGTACCCAAATCTTATCTCTACCGGAATGTTTATTTTAATGCAGTTCTTCTACTACTTTTACAGAACTTCAAGGGCAGCAAGCTGGCCTACTCCAAATTCACCGCGCAAGATCCTGTCAACTGCTACCAGAATTATGGCGAAAAGAAAGAAAAGGATACTTAAGGACGACCACCCAAACTGAATTATGTATATAATGTATTAAAATTGTAAAAATAATTTGCCATTCTAGACAATAAAGTCAGATTGAACCACTAACCATACAATATATAGACGGGACAATTCATACATTGAAAATGTCCGCACCAAAATCAGACATCAGCGCCCGAGCCATGCACTCACTTTTTACCACATCTATTTCAGAGTATATGCTTTACTTATCCGGATAATATACATAGTTATATCGGTGCTGCCACAGATCGAATTCCACCTGATATGCTTTGATAATCTGTGGCACCACCCCAACCCCACAGATTATGGGAATCCATTTGTGGTTCAATGGGATTTCTAAAACTTGCAAAATATTACACATGCATCTACTACTACAAATACTACCATTAACTGACCCATTTAAGAGTCGTTTAGAGAGGGTTCCAATACAGTTCCAGTATCCAGCGGATACAATATGTCCTGTATCCAGCGGATACCATTTGTGGCTATTGTGGTTCTTTAGGACGTTGATGTGCAATGACTGCACCATCAAGTGGCCCAAGCGACACCAGCAGATGGCTGGCCAACCGACCGAGGAGCGCTGCCGCATTTCGATTGGGAAGTATTACGCTTAATAAAACACCAAGTACTACTACGACGGTTAAATCTGAAAAAGAGCCCCCCAGTACGTGAAAGTGAAGCTTTTAAGAATTGCATAGAACTCCCATGATGTTGCATCCAAGACAAATATCCGACCCAACCCCACCTGAAACAATAATGTAACTATCATACCGGAATAAATCCACTGTTCAAAAACAAAAAGCCTTTAAATGAAAAAGGAGTGCAAGAAGGAGATAATATAATATATAAAAGATAATAAATATAATATAATAATATATAGAAGGATAAATAAATAAATAAAATAAGAAAATATGTGAAAGGCAATCGAAAGAAGAAGGCGGAGATAATATAATATATGTATGTGTCTGTATAAGCTAAAAAGATGATAAATAAATAAATAAAATAAGAAAATATGTGAAAGGCAATCGAAAGAAGAAACAGTATAAGGAGTAAACCAAAACAGAGAGACTCACCTGATCCCATAATAATATAGTGAGCGTTGAATATTATTTGCTATTTACTTTTGTTTGATGTTTGCCGTTTGCACACATAAACACAAGAACACACCCAAAAAAATATAAAAAATTAATTATCACATACATATGTACATATGTATAGAAGCTCGCTCCTTATAGAATTATTTTTGTTTTTTTTTATTTTCACTCGCACTTCACATGTTATTTCAATTTATGTATTATTTGTTATTTTTTATTCATCTGTTTCAATTTATTTATAATTATTTTATTATTTATTTATTTCGATTTGCACTTAATGAATTATATATTTTTATTTATTTTTTATTCATATATATATATATATATATATATATATATATATATATATATACACATAAACACAAAAACACACATCAAAAAAAAATCAAAAATTAATTATCACATATGTACATACATATGTATGTATGTACACCTTGCCCTGCGTTTCGCTGTGTATTCCTTGCCGCCTCCTAGGTCTTGCCGCTCTACTCCGCTCACTCGCACTTTCACTCACCACAAGCATTTAGATTGCCTTTGTAATTCCTACACTTTTCACATATTATTTCAATTTATGTATTATTCAAGTAATTATTCATTTATTTCAATTTATTTATATGTAAATATTTATATCAATATATTTATTTTATTTATTTCATTTTACTATTTATCTGTTATTAAAAAAATAAAATGATCACATACACCTGGCACTGCGTGTCGCCTTGTACGCCTTGCCGCTCCTTATAGTACAAATTTGTATTTTACACTCGCACTTTCATTCACATTTTATCCACATATTGTTTGGGTGGTTTCACTTTGCATTTCAATTTAGTTATTTTTCATTTAATTATTTCGATTTATTTATAATTATTTTATTATTTATTTATTTAAATTTGTTAACTATTCATTTATTTCAATTCACTTGTTATAATTTAGATGTATTTATTATTATTTGGTATTATAATTTGATTAGAAAAATAATTTACATTTAGGCGTCGCCGTCGCGATTCGCCGTCGGGAAACACACGATTTGATTTTCCGTTTTTAGGATCGCTTGCAATGATCGTATAACTTAACACACTGAACAATAAAATAAAATAAAATAAAAATAAAAAATTCACATTTTGGCCGGCGCGCGATTTGCCGTCGGTAAACACACGATTTGATTTTCCGTTTTTAGGATCGCTTGCAATGATCGTATAACTTAACACACTGATAAAATAAAATAAAATAAAAATAAAAAATTCACATTTTGGCCGGCGCGCGATTCGCCGTCGGTAAACACACATTTTCCGTTTTTATGACCGCGGTGGTTGGGGGGGGGAGACTGAGCCGCACTGAGAGAGTTTTACTTCTTATTTCAGTAAAGAAGAAAAAGAACAGAAAATCGTCCGCGGAGAGAATCGTCGCTCACAACTGCTGCCAAGGTATACTAAACCAAGGTATACTAAACCTTGACTGCTGCTAGGCAGACTGAAATTTAAGAAGTAAAACAGAGGGCGAGAGAGCGAGTGCGGCTACCTTGTTAAGTATGCCTTGGGTGCCGGTGATCACAGTTAATGTACCTATAGTTCA
The DNA here is from genome assembly GCA_008121215.1 of Drosophila athabasca. Lineage (NCBI taxonomy): Eukaryota > Metazoa > Arthropoda > Insecta > Diptera > Drosophilidae > Drosophila > Drosophila athabasca. The sequence continues at coordinate 908,967 of VMQQ01000019.1, read as the reverse complement.
AGGGCTCGCTCTCGCTCTCTTACTCAGTTTATCTTTTGCTATTAGCTCGCTGCTAAATTACCATGCCTCTGTATCGGCAGCAACGAATTTATTCTTTCTATGATAGTTAACTGTTAAATCAGTAGAGATTTGCATTGCGCTAAATACATCTATTTCCTGTATTTGGCTTACGCTCTAGAAGCGAAGAGGGAGACGAAGAGTACATAGAAAATGTAGATTACTTTGAAGAGTTCTTCTCTTTGATGCTCTCTTCCTATGCTTATGCATTGTAAGGGTGATTTTAATTATTGCATTATTTTGTCTTTGGCGTATGCATTGTTGTTGTTGTTGCTTGCATGGTGGAATGGGAGACGGAAAATGCGTGGATGTATACATAAGTCAACTTGACCATAGAAAAAATATTTTAATGTGAATAGCTATGTATGTACATATATTTGATCCATCTCTTCATTGCAGGTAATGCAGGGCAGACAATTAAGAGCGCACCTTTGCTGAAATAATCTGAAAGCGGCTTTTTGCAATAGGGATTTGTGTTTGCTGTTGTTGCTTTGGCTTCTTATCTGTTTGGGGCGGGGGGAGATGGGAAACGAGCGACAAAAAACTGTAACAATTTGAATAGTTCTTTTATTTGATTCTCTTTTCCTACTGCATGTGGGGTCAGTACAATGCCCTGAAGCGGGGGCGCTTCAGTAAGAGCATCTTTGCTTTTGCATTATGTGAGTTCTTGTAATTGTTTTTTTGCTTTGGCGTACGCGTCGTTGTTGTTGCTGCCTGTCAATGCTTTTACATACATATGTACATACATAGGTGGAATGGAAGCTTGACCATAGAACAAATATTTTAATGTGAAGAGTTATATTTGGTTCCCTCTCTTCACTGCGGGTAGTGCAGGGCAGACAATTAAGAGCGCACCTTTGCTGAAATAATCTGAAAGCGGCTTTTTGCAATAGGGATTTGTGTGTGCTGTTGTTGTTTTGGTTTGTGCTCTGTATGGGGAGGGGGAGATAAGCCACGAAAATTTGTAATAATTTGAATATTTCTTATATTTGATGCTTTCCTCCTACAGCATGTGGTGTGGGTATAATGCTCTAAAGCGGTTAAGAGTTAAAGTTAAGAGAGCAGTAGCGGCCTAGGCTTTTACATTGTAGAGAGTATTTGTAATTGTTTTTTGGCGTTGGCGTTGGCGTATGCATCGCTGTTGTTGTTGCCTGCCAATTCTTTACATGGGTGGGAATGGGAGACGGCGAGTGCGTGGATGACGTAAGTCAGACCATAGAACTAATATTTTAAAGTGAAGAGTTAAATTTGATCCCCTCTCTTCACTGCAGGTAATGCCCTGAAGCACGGCAAACAATTAAGAGCGCAGCTTTTCCTAGAGAATCTAAGAGCGGCTATTGCAATGGATTTTTTGTGTTTGTGGGTTTTTTGTTTTAAGAAAAAATACCCAAAAAATGGCGAAAAACAATAGCACCACTAGCACTTTTCTTAGTGAAGCTTCTGTATTTCTCAAAATTGTCTTTGTAAAAGGCACGTATTCATTCGTTTTGACTAAGATTTCATTGTTTCTGTCATAAAAGTTAATAATAATCATTACAATGGGACGTGGAAAGCACTGCACTGCGGAGATGAGAGATCTGACCAAAAAACTGATATTAAACGGAAAAACGTACAGAAAAGTTGGTCGATTGGTATGATATTCCAATAAAATGATTAAAAACGTCTTAGACTATGAAGAAAAGGCTGAAACACGCGGACGAAAACGATTTATGGCCCCTCTTCATGGCAATAGACGGATTCGTCAGAGAAAGAAGGTTCCCTTTAGGTCAGCTACCGAGCTTAAAGAAGGGCTTAAAATAAATGCGATGGATCAAAAAGTTAGTACATATCTTAGCCAACATAATATAAAAGTCTGCAGCCCAAGAAAGATACCACTTTTAAACGCGACACTTACATATTACTAAGCACATGAGGTTAGGCAGTGTTCAAGCAAATCGGACATCCCAACAATGGACGAATATTCTATGGTCAGATGAGTCCAAAGTGGATATGTTTGGTGGAAAAGGATCTCGATCATACGTTAGAGGTCCAAGGAAAGTAGAATACAAACTTTAGTACACCACAAAAACCGATAAGTATGGAGGGTATAGTGTAATGGTATGGGCCTGCTTTTTCCACTATGGAGTAGGTGCACTAAGTTGGATAAAAACCATCATGGAATAGCACGTGTAGGTGAATATCGTGGAGACAGTAATGCTACCCTTTGCAGAATATGAAAATCCGCTCGTATGGGTTTTTTTAACAGAACTGTGACTCCAAACACACCAACAAGAAAGCAAAGGAATGTGTTATGGCAAACTATGTGAACGTTTTGGAGTGGCCTGCTCAGTCACCTGACCTGATCCCATCAAAAATCTGTGGTCCTACGTCAAGAAGGATGCCAGGACTTGATTGATTCCATGCCAAGACGCTACGCAGCTGTTATTGCCAAAAAAGGACATTGTACTAAATGTTAAATGATAATTATAGATTTAGTAATAATCGTTCAAAATAGTTAACTAAGGAATTCGTTACTTTTTGGTCATTCTTTTGTTTTTAATTCAATATTTTAAGAGTGGTGCTATTATTTTTTTCGCCTAATTTGATCACTTTCAAGGAATTTTCTTAAATAACTTAAAAAGGAAGACGATTTTTTTTTTATTCATATGTTTATAAGAGTCTTCCATTTCTGAAAATGTGCTTAAAGTTTCCTTAAAGTTAAAATTGTGAGTTTGGCAACTATTTAAAAGTTGCTTGTGGTGGTGGTGCTATTATTTTGTTCGCAGCTGTACATATCTTAGCTTTTGATGTGTCAAATTCATTCCACTCTAGCGCGCTGAAGTTGTCGGATCCTGTTCGTGCTCTGCTCCTTCACTTGATCATTTTTCTGCGCCATTTTTACACAGAATCTGGAAAGCCCTCACCCTCCCCTCCCCGACACACACACACACACACACACAAACACATCTGCAGTCTGCCAGAGGCAACTCACATACCCCTACCAATGTCCTGCCCCTTCAATTTTCCACATCCTGCAGTGGAGAATGCAAAATCATACGAGAAAAAGCTCAAAATATTGCGGCAGTAGGATATTTTTTTTTTTAATATTAATAAGTTTATTATTTCTTGTTTATTTTTTATGTTCTATTTTTCACATGTACATATGTATGTATGTATGTACAAATATTTAATAGATTTAATTCTAGGCGGGGAATATGGATGTGACTTAATTATTGAAAAGTTTTTAAATTAAGTCATATCAAGTCGACTCAAAGGTCAGATTAATTTTTGACCCCATTACAGGTGCAATGGCCTCCTCGTGGTGTTCCCTGGGTACCGATCTTCAATCGGGAGCCAATTTGAGCGGCGACTTTATGTCTATATGTACATATGAATGTATGTATGTTTACGGCTTTTTCATAGGCAGTAATAATATAATAATTTATATAATAAAAATAAAAAAAAATAACAGATTTCTTTCTTCCCACGGCCAAGTGTCCCTCCAACCCACACCCACCCCCACCCCCACCCATCCTGCCAATTCTTCATTTATTTTGTGGCGGTAGGTCAGTTCGTCAACAAGCTGAAGAAGAACACACAACACATAATTTCAGCTTGGCAAAGTAAAAAACGCTCTGTATGCGAGGCTGAGCTTTAGCTGTATGTGTACTGCAGATATTGTTGGTCTGCTTGTTTGTGTTGGTTTTTTACAACGCCGCTGGCTAAGAAAACACCCATTACTTTAGAATTGATTGTAAGTTATGATTTTATGATGACGCTTGCCCAAAAATACAATAATTGTATATATTGAATATCCACTATATTCTAATTTTGTCTAATGTACTATAAACGAATATAATGAACGAATGTAAATATGTACAGATGCAAAATGTATGTCAGACATGACATCAAATTATATTAATTGTCTATAGGGTATTAGTGCGTCGCCTCAATAAGCGACACTCAGCTTTGTGTCTCAAGAAATCTTCTCAAAAATATTTTGCTGGCAGTTTCGGCAGCACTGCACACGTACACACACATATCAAATATGTAAATATATATCAAAAATATCATTATATACTACAATAAACCATACAATTAAATATATATCTGTGAATATACATATATACATATATACATATATCTGCTCATCATATTAGTATATTCTATATTAAACAAAGTTAGCATCTAAAGCATGTACAGAATAACAGTTATTCTGGTATTATAAGGCAAGCGTCTTCAAAAAGGGTCGACTCCAATAATGCTAAAGTGAAGGGTGAAGCCTTTTGTGCATATGGCCAAAGCCACCCGAAATATTTTCGCTGCAGCAGAGCTGCCGATCAGACACGAAGCCACACCATTCATTTCCCCTAACGGTGCGAAACCCAATCACAATTATGAAGCCTTTTATGCATATGGCCAAAGCCACCCGAAATATTTTCGCTGCAGCAGAGCTGCCGATCAGAATTATGGCAGCAGACACGAAGCCACACCATTCATTTCCCCTGCCCGTGCGAAACCCAATCACAATTATGAAGCCTTTTATGCATATGGCCAAAGCCACCCGAAATATTTTCGCTGCAGCAGAGCTGCCGATCAGAATTATGGCAGCAGACACGAAGCCACACCATTCATTTCCCCTAACGGTGCGAAACCCAATCACAATTATGAAGCCTTTTATGCATATGGCCAAAGCCCCCCGAAATATTTTCGCTGCAGCAGAGCTGCCGATCAGACACGAAGCCACACCATTCATTTCCCCTGCCCGTGCGAAACGCAATCACAATTATGAAGCCTTTTATGCATATGGCCAAAGCCACCCGAAATATTTTCGCTGCAGCAGAGCTGCCGAACAGACACGAAGCCACACCATTCATTTCCCCTGCCGCTGCGACAGCCAATCAGAATTATGAAGGCTTTTGTGCATATGGCCAAAGCCACCCGAAATATTTTCGCTGCAGCAGAGCTGCCGATCAGACACGAAGCCACACCATTCATTTCCCCTGCCCGTGCGAAACGCAATCACAATTATGAAGCCTTTTATGCATATGGCCAAAGCCACCCGAAATATTTTCGCTGCAGCAGAGCTGCCGATCAGAATTATGACAGCAGACACGAAGCCACACCATTCATTTCCCCTGCCGCTGCGACAGCCAATCATAATTATGAAGCCTTTTATGCATATGGCCAAAGCCACCCGAAATATTTTCGCTGCAGCAGAGCTGCCGATCAGAATTATGGCAGCAGACACGAAGCCACACCATTCATTTCCCCTGCCCGTGCGAAACCCAATCACAATTATGAAGCCTTTTATGCATATGGCCAAAGCCACCCGAAATATGTATATGGCTTTGGCCATATGCATAAAAGGCTTCATAATTGTGATTGGCTGTCGCACCGGCAGGGGAAATGAATGGTGTGGCTTCGTGTCTGCTGTCATAATTCTGATCGGCAGCTCTGCTGCAGCGACAATATTTCGGGTGGCTTTGGCCATATGCATAAAAGGCTTCATAATTGTGATTGGCTGTCGCACCGGCAGGGGAAATGAATGGTGTGGCTTCGTGTCTGATCGGCAGCTCTGCTGCAGCGACAATATTTCGGGTGGCTTTGGCCATATGCACAAAAGCCTTCATAATTCTGATTGGCTGTCGCAGCGGCAGGGGAAATGAATGGTGTGGCTTCGTGACTGATCGGCAGCTCTGCTGCAGCGAAAATATTTCGGGTGGCTTTGGCCATATGCATAAAAGGCTTCATAATTGTGATTGGGTTTCGCACCGGCAGGGGAAATGAATGGTGTGGCTTCGTGTCTGATCGGCAGCTCTGCTGCAGCGAAAATATTTCGTGTGGCTTTGGCCATATGCATAAAAGGCTTCATAATTGTGATTGGCTGTCGCACCGGCAGGGGAAATGAATGGTGTGGCTTCGTGTCTGCTGTCATAATTCTGATCGGCAGCTCTGCTGCAGCGAAAATTCAGTGAATATATTTCGGGTGGCTTTGGCCATATGCATAAAAGGCTTCATAATTGTGATTGGGTTTCGCACCGTTAGGGGAAATGAATGGTGTGGCTTCGTGACTGATCGGCAGCTCTGCTGCAGCGAAAATATTTCAACCCAATTGTGATTGGGTTTCGCACCGGCAGGGGAAATGAATGGTGTTGCTTCGTGTCTGATCGGCAGCTCTGCTGCAGCGAAAATATTTCGGGTGGCTTTGGCCATATGCACAAAAGGCTTCATAATTGTGATTGGGTTTCGCAGCGGCAGGGGAAATGAATGGTGTGGCTTCGTGTCTGATCGGCAGCTCTGCTGCAGCGAAAATATTTCGGGTGGCTTTGGCCATATGCACAAAAGCCTTCATAATTCTGATTGGCTGTCGCAGCGGCAGGGGAAATGAATGGTGTGGCTTCGTGTCTGATCGGCAGCTCTGCTGCAGCGAAAATATTTCGGGTGGCTTTGGCCATATGCACAAAAGCCTTCATAATTCTGATTGGCTGTCGCAGCGGCAGGGGAAATGAATGGTGTGGCTTCGTGTCTGATCGGCAGCTCTGCTGCAGCGAAAATATTTCGGGTGGCTTTGGCCATATGCACAAAAGCCTTCATAATTCTGATTGGCTGTCGCAGCGGCAGGGGAAATGAATGGTGTGGCTTCGTGTCTGATCGGCAGCTCTGCTGCAGCGAAAATATTTCGGGTGGCTTTGGCCATATGCACAAAAGCCTTCATAATTCTGATTGGCTGTCGCAGCGGCAGGGGAAATGAATGGTGTGGCTTCGTGACTGATCGGCAGCTCTGCTGCAGCGAAAATATTTCGGGGGGCTTTGGCCATATGCACAAAAGCCTTCATAATTCTGATTGGCTGTCGCAGCGGCAGGGGAAATGAATGGTGTGGCTTCGTGTCTGATCGGCAGCTCTGCTGCAGCGAAAATATTTCGGGTGGCTTTGGCCATATGCACAAAAGCCTTCATAATTCTGATTGGCTGTCGCAGCGGCAGGGGAAATGAATGGTGTGGCTTCGTGACTGATCGGCAGCTCTGCTGCAGCGAAAATATTTCGGGGGCTTTGGCCATATGCATAAAAGGCTTCATAATTGTGATTGGCTGTCGCACCGGCAGGGGAAATGAATGGTGTGGCTTCGTGTCTGCTGTCATAATTCTGATCGGCAGCTCTGCTGCAGCGAAAATTCAGTGAATATATTTCGGGTGGCTTTGGCCATATGCATAAAAGGCTTCATAATTGTGATTGGGTTTCGCACCGGCAGGGGAAATGAATGGTGTGGCTTCGTGTCTGATCGGCAGCTCTGCTGCAGCGAAAATATTTCGGGTGGCTTTGGCCATATGCATAAAAGGCTTCATAATTCTGATTGGCTGTCGCACCGGTAGGGGAAATGAATGGTGTGGCTTCGTGTCTGCTGCCATAATTCTGATCGGCAGCTCTGCTGCAGCGAAAATATTTCGGGTGGCTTTGGCCATATGCACAAAAGCCTTCATAATTCTGATTGGCTGTCGCAGCGGCAGGGGAAATGAATGGTGTGGCTTCGTGACTGATCGGCAGCTCTGCTGCAGCGAAAATATTTCGGGTGGCTTTGGCCATATGCACAAAAGGCTTCATAATTGTGATTGGGTTTCGCAGCGGCAGGGGAAATGAATGGTGTGGCTTCGTGTCTGATCGGCAGCTCTGCTGCAGCGAAAATATTTCGGGTGGCTTTGGCCATATGCACAAAAGCCTTCATAATTCTGATTGGCTGTCGCAGCGGCAGGGGAAATGAATGGTGTGGCTTCGTGTCTGATCGGCAGCTCTGCTGCAGCGAAAATATTTCGGGTGGCTTTGGCCATATGCACAAAAGCCTTCATAATTCTGATTGGCTGTCGCAGCGGCAGGGGAAATGAATGGTGTGGCTTCGTGTCTGATCGGCAGCTCTGCTGCAGCGAAAATATTTCGGGTGGCTTTGGCCATATGCACAAAAGCCTTCATAATTCTGATTGGCTGTCGCAGCGGCAGGGGAAATGAATGGTGTGGCTTCGTGACTGATCGGCAGCTCTGCTGCAGCGAAAATATTTCGGGTGGCTTTGGCCATATGCACAAAAGGCTTCATAATTGTGATTGGGTTTCGCAGCGGCAGGGGAAATGAATGGTGTGGCTTCGTGTCTGATCGGCAGCTCTGCTGCAGCGAAAATATTTCGGGTGGCTTTGGCCATATGCACAAAAGCCTTCATAATTCTGATTGGCTGTCGCAGCGGCAGGGGAAATGAATGGTGTGGCTTCGTGACTGATCGGCAGCTCTGCTGCAGCGAAAATATTTCGGGGGGCTTTGGCCATATGCATAAAAGGCTTCATAATTGTGATTGGCTGTCGCACCGGCAGGGGAAATGAATGGTGTGGCTTCGTGTCTGCTGTCATAATTCTGATCGGCAGCTCTGCTGCAGCGAAAATTCAGTGAATATATTTCGGGTGGCTTTGGCCATATGCATAAAAGGCTTCATAATTGTGATTGGGTTTCGCACCGGCAGGGGAAATGAATGGTGTGGCTTCGTGTCTGATCGGCAGCTCTGCTGCAGCGAAAATATTTCGGGTGGCTTTGGCCATATGCACAAAAGGCTTCATAATTGTGATTGGGTTTCGCAGCGGCAGGGGAAATGAATGGTGTGGCTTCGTGTCTGATCGGCAGCTCTGCTGCAGCGAAAATATTTCGGGTGGCTTTGGCCATATGCACAAAAGGCTTCATAATTGTGATTGGGTTTCGCAGCGGCAGGGGAAATGAATGGTGTGGCTTCGTGTCTGATCGGCAGCTCTGCTGCAGCGAAAATATTTCGGGTGGCTTTGGCCATATGCATAAAAGGCTTCATAATTGTGATTGGGTTTCGCACCGTTAGGGGAAATGAATGGTGTGGCTTCGTGTCTGCTGCCATAATTCTGATCGGCAGCTCTGCTGCAGCGAAAATATTTCGGGTGGCTTTGGCCATATGCATAAAAGGCTTCATAATTGTGATTGGGTTTCGCACCGGCAGGGGAAATGAATGGTGTGGCTTCGTGTCTGCTGTCATAATTCTGATCGGCAGCTCTGCTGCAGCGAAAATATTTCGGGTGGCTTTGGCCATATGCACAAAAGCCTTCATAATTCTGATTGGCTGTCGCAGCGGCAGGGGAAATGAATGGTGTGGCTTCGTGACTGATCGGCAGCTCTGCTGCAGCGAAAATATTTCGGGTGGCTTTGGCCATATGCATAAAAGGCTTCATAATTGTGATTGGGTTTCGCACCGTTAGGGGAAATGAATGGTGTGGCTTCGTGTCTGCTGCCATAATTCTGATCGGCAGCTCTGCTGCAGCGAAAATATTTCGGGTGGCTTTGGCCATATGCATAAAAGGCTTCATAATTGTGATTGGGTTTCGCACCGGCAGGGGAAATGAATGGTGTGGCTTCGTGTCTGCTGTCATAATTCTGATCGGCAGCTCTGCTGCAGCGAAAATATTTCGGGTGGCTTTGGCCATATGCACAAAAGCCTTCATAATTCTGATTGGCTGTCGCAGCGGCAGGGGAAATTAATGGTGTGGCTTCGTGACTGATCGGCAGCTCTGCTGCAGCGAAAATATTTCGGGTGGCTTTGGCCATATGCATAAAAGGCTTCATAATTGTGATTGGGTTTCGCACGGGCAGGGGAAATGAATGGTGTGGCTTCGTGTCTGCTGTCATAATTCTGATCGGCAGCTCTGCTGCGAAAATATTTCGGGTGGCTTTGGCCATATGCATAAAAGGCTTCATAATTCTGATTGGGTTTCGCACGGGCAGGGGAAATGAATGGTGTGGCTTCGTGTCTGCTGTCATAATTCTGATCGGCAGCTCTGCTGCAGCGAAAATATTTCGGGTGGCTTTGGCCATATGCACAAAAGCCTTCATAATTCTGATTGGCTGTCGCAGCGGCAGGGGAAATGAATGGTGTGGCTTCGTGACTGATCGGCAGCTCTGCTGCAGCGAAAATATTTCGGGTGGCTTTGGCCATATGCATAAAAGGCTTCATAATTGTGATTGGGTTTCGCACGGGCAGGGGAAATGAATGGTGTGGCTTCGTGTCTGCTGTCATAATTCTGATCGGCAGCTCTGCTGCGAAAATATTTCGGGTGGCTTTGGCCATATGCACAAAAGCCTTCATAATTCTGATTGGCTGTCGCAGCGGCAGGGGAAATGAATGGTGTGGCTTCGTGTCTGCTGTCATAATTCTGATCGGCAGCTCTGCTGCAGCGACAATATTTCGGGTGGCTTTGGCCATATGCATAAAAGGCTTCATAATTGTGATTGGCTGTCGCACCGGCAGGGGAAATGAATGGTGTGGCTTCGTGTCTGATCGGCAGCTCTGCTGCAGCGAAAATATTTCGGGTGGCTTTGGCCATATGCATAAAAGGCTTCATAATTGTGATTGCGTTTCGCACGGGCAGGGGAAATGAATCGTGTGGCTTCGTGTCTGATCGGCAGCTCTGCTGCAGCGAAAATATTTCGGGTGGCTTTGGCCATATGCATAAAAGGCTTCATAATTGTGATTGCGTTTCGCACGGGCAGGGGAAATGAATGGTGTGGCTTCGTGTCTGATCGGCAGCTCTGCTGCAGCGAAAATATTTCGGGTGGCTTTGGCCATATGCACAAAAGCCTTCATAATTCTGATGGGCTGTCGCAGCGGCAGGGGAAATGAATGGTGTGGCTTCGTGTCTGCTGTCATAATTCTGATCGGCAGCTCTGCTGCAGCGACAATATTTCGGGTGGCTTTGGCCATATGCATAAAAGGCTTCATAATTGTGATTGGCTGTCGCACCGGCAGGGGAAATGAATGGTGTGGCTTCGTGTCTGCTGTCATAATTCTGATCGGCAGCTCTGCTGCAGCGAAAATATTTCGGGTGGCTTTGGCCATATGCACAAAAGCCTTCATAATTCTGATGGGCTGTCGCAGCGGCAGGGGAAATGAATGGTGTGGCTTCGTGTCTGCTGTCATAATTCTGATCGGCAGCTCTGCTGCAGCGACAATATTTCGGGTGGCTTTGGCCATATGCATAAAAGGCTTCATAATTCTGATTGGCTGTCGCAGCGGCAGGGGAAATGAATGGTGTGGCTTCGTGACTGATCGGCAGCTCTGCTGCAGCGAAAATATTTCGGGTGGCTTTGGCCATATGCATAAAAGGCTTCATAATTGTGATTGCGTTTCGCACGGGCAGGGGAAATGAATGGTGTGGCTTCGTGTCTGATCGGCAGCTCTGCTGCAGCGAAAATATTTCGGGTGGCTTTGGCCATATGCATAAAAGGCTTCATAATTGTGATTGGCTGTCGCAGCGGCAGGGGAAATGAATGGTGTGGCTTCGTGTCTGCTGTCATAATTCTGATCGGCAGCTCTGCTGCAGCGAAAATATTTCGGGTGGCTTTGGCCATATGCATAAAAGGCTTCATAATTGTGATTGGGTTTCGCACGGGCAGGGGAAATGAATGGTGTGGCTTCGTGTCTGCTGTCATAATTCTGATCGGCAGCTCTGCTGCAGCGAAAATATTTCGGGTGGCTTTGGCCATATGCACAAAAGCCTTCATAATTCTGATTGGCTGTCGCAGCGGCAGGGGAAATGAATGGTGTGGCTTCGTGTCTGATCGGCAGCTCTGCTGCAGCGAAAATATTTCGGGTGGCTTTGGCCATATGCATAAAAGGCTTCATAATTGTGATTGCGTTTCGCACGGGCAGGGGAAATGAATGGTGTGGCTTCGTGTCTGATCGGCAGCTCTGCTGCAGCGAAAATATTTCGGGTGGCTTTGGCCATATGCATAAAAGGCTTCATAATTGTGATTGGGTTTCGCAGCGGCAGGGGAAATGAATGGTGTGGCTTCGTGTCTGATCGGCAGCTCTGCTGCAGCGAAAATATTTCGGGTGGCTTTGGCCATATGCACAAAAGCCTTCATAATTCTGATTGGCTGTCGCAGCGGCAGGGGAAATGAATGGTGTGGCTTCGTGTCTGATCGGCAGCTCTGCTGCAGCGAAAATATTTCGGGTGGCTTTGGCCATATGCATAAAAGGCTTCATAATTGTGATTGCGTTTCGCACGGGCAGGGGAAATGAATGGTGTGGCTTCGTGTCTGATCGGCAGCTCTGCTGCAGCGAAAATATTTCGGGTGGCTTTGGCCATATGCATAAAAGGCTTCATAATTCTGATTGGCTGTCGCAGCGGCAGGGGAAATGAATGGTGTGGCTTCGTGACTGATCGGCAGCTCTGCTGCAGCGAAAATATTTCGGGTGGCTTTGGCCATATGCATAAAAGGCTTCATAATTGTGATTGCGTTTCGCACGGGCAGGGGAAATGAATGGTGTGGCTTCGTGTCTGATCGGCAGCTCTGCTGCAGCGAAAATATTTCGGGTGGCTTTGGCCATATGCATAAAAGGCTTCATAATAGTGATTGGCTGTCGCAGCGGCAGGGGAAATGAATGGTGTGGCTTCGTGTCTGCTGTCATAATTCTGATCGGCAGCTCTGCTGCAGCGAAAATATTTCGGGTGGCTTTGGCCATATGCATAAAAGGCTTCATAATTGTGATTGGGTTTCGCACGGGCAGGGGAAATGAATGGTGTGGCTTCGTGTCTGCTGTCATAATTCTGATCGGCAGCTCTGCTGCAGCGAAAATATTTCGGGTGGCTTTGGCCATATGCACAAAAGCCTTCATAATTCTGATTGGCTGTCGCAGCGGCAGGGGAAATGAATGGTGTGGCTTCGTGTCTGCTGTCATAATTCTGATCGGCAGCTCTGCTGCAGCGAAAATATTTCGGGTGGCTTTGGCCATATGCATAAAAGGCTTCATAATTGTGATTGGCTGTCGCAGCGGCAGGGGAAATGAATGGTGTGGCTTCGTGTCTGCTGTCATAATTCTGATCGGCAGCTCTGCTGCAGCGAAAATATTTCGGGTGGCTTTGGCCATATGCATAAAAGGCTTCATAATTGTGATTGGGTTTCGCACGGGCAGGGGAAATGAATGGTGTGGCTTCGTGTCTGCTGTCATAATTCTGATCGGCAGCTCTGCTGCAGCGAAAATATTTCGGGTGGCTTTGGCCATATGCATAAAAGGCTTCATAATTGTGATTGCGTTTCGCACGGGCAGGGGAAATGAATGGTGTGGCTTCGTGTCTGATCGGCAGCTCTGCTGCAGCGAAAATATTTCGGGTGGCTTTGGCCATATGCATAAAAGGCTTCATAATTGTGATTGGGTTTCGCACCGTTAGGGGAAATGAATGGTGTGGCTTCGTGTCTGATCGGCAGCTCTGCTGCAGCGAAAATATTTCGGGTGGCTTTGGCCATATGCACAAAAGGCTTCACCCTTCACTTTAGCATTATTGGAGTCGACCCTATTTGAAGACGCTTGCCTTATAATACCAGAATAACTGTTATTCTGTACATGCTTTAGATGCTAACTTTGTTTAATATAGAATATACTAATATGATGAGCAGATATATGTATATATGTATGTATATATGTATATTCACAGATATATATTTAATTGTATGGTTTATTGTAGTATATAATGATATTTTTGATATATATTTACATATTTGATATGTGTGTGTACGTGTGCAGTGCTGCCGAAACTGCCAGCAAAATATTTTTGAGAAGATTTCTTGAGACACAAAGCTGAGTGTCGCTTATTGAGGCGACGCACTAATACCCTATAGACAATTAATATAATTTGATGTCATGTCTGACATACATTTTGCATCTGTACATATTTACATTCGTTCATTATATTCGTTTATAGTACATTAGACAAAATTAGAATATAGTGGATATTCAATATATACAATTATTGTATTTTTGGGCAAGCGTCATCATAAAATCATAACTTACAATCAATTCTAAAGTAATGGGTGTTTTCTTAGCCAGCGGCGTTGTAAAAAACCAACACAAACAAGCAGACCAACAATATCTGCAGTACACATACAGCTAAAGCTCAGCCTCGCATACAGAGCGTTTTTTACTTTGCCAAGCTGAAATTATGTGTTGTGTGTTCTTCTTCAGCTTGTTGACGAACTGACCTACCGCCACAAAATAAATGAAGAATTGGCAGGATGGGTGGGGGTGGGGGTGGGTGTGGGTTGGAGGGACACTTGGCCGTGGGAAGAAAGAAATCTGTTATTTTTTTTTATTTTTATTATATAAATTATTATATTATTACTGCCTATGAAAAAGCCGTAAACATACATACATTCATATGTACATATAGACATAAAGTCGCCGCTCAAATTGGCTCCCGATTGAAGATCGGTACCCAGGGAACACCACGAGGAGGCCATTGCACCTGTAATGGGGTCAAAAATTAATCTGACCTTTGAGTCGACTTGATATGACTTAATTTAAAAACTTTTCAATAATTAAGTCACATCCATATTCCCCGCCTAGAATTAAATCTATTAAATATTTGTACATACATATGTACATATGTACATGTGAAAAATAGAACATAAAAAATAAACAAGAAATAATAAACTTATTAATATTAAAAAAAAATATCCTACTGCCGCAATATTTTGAGCTTTTTCTCGTATGATTTTGCATTCTCCACTGCAGGATGTGGAAAATTGAAGGGGCAGGACATTGGTAGGGGTATGTGAGTTGCCTCTGGCAGACTGCAGATGTGTTTGTGTGTGTGTGTGTGTCGGGGAGGGGAGGGTGAGGGCTTTCCAGATTCTGTGTAAAAATGGCGCAGAAAAATGATCAAGTGAAGGAGCAGAGCACGAACAGGATCCGACAACTTCAGCGCGCTAGAGTGGAATGAATTTGACACATCAAAAGCTAAGATATGTACAGCTGCGAACAAAATAATAGCACCACCACCACAAGCAACTTTTAAATAGTTGCCAAACTCACAATTTTAACTTTAAGGAAACTTTAAGCACATTTTCAGAAATGGAAGACTCTTATAAACATATGAATAAAAAAAAAATCGTCTTCCTTTTTAAGTTATTTAAGAAAATTCCTTGAAAGTGATCAAATTAGGCGAAAAAAATAATAGCACCACTCTTAAAATATTGAATTAAAAACAAAAGAATGACCAAAAAGTAACGAATTCCTTAGTTAACTATTTTGAACGATTATTACTAAATCTATAATTATCATTTAACATTTAGTACAATGTCCTTTTTTGGCAATAACAGCTGCGTAGCGTCTTGGCATGGAATCAATCAAGTCCTGGCATCCTTCTTGACGTAGGACCACAGATTTTTGATGGGATCAGGTCAGGTGACTGAGCAGGCCACTCCAAAACGTTCACATAGTTTGCCATAACACATTCCTTTGCTTTCTTGTTGGTGTGTTTGGAGTCACAGTTCTGTTAAAAGACCCATACGAGCGGATTTTCATATTCTGCAAAGGGTAGCATTACTGTCTCCACGATATTCACCTACACGTGCTATTCCATGATGGTTTTTATCCAACTTAGTGCACCTACTCCATAGTGGAAAAAGCAGGCCCATACCATTACACTATACCCTCCATACTTATCGGTTTTTGTGGTGTACTAAAGTTTGTATTCTACTTTCCTTGGACCTCTAACGTATGATCGAGATCCTTTTCCACCAAACATATCCACTTTGGACTCATCTGACCATAGAATATTCGTCCATTGTTGGGATGTCCGATTTGCTTGAACACTGCCTAACCTCATGTGCTTAGTAATATGTAAGTGTCGCGTTTAAAAGTGGTATCTTTCTTGGGCTGCAGACTTTTATAT
Source organism: Drosophila athabasca (assembly GCA_008121215.1). Lineage (NCBI taxonomy): Eukaryota > Metazoa > Arthropoda > Insecta > Diptera > Drosophilidae > Drosophila > Drosophila athabasca. Next base: position 893,204 of record VMQQ01000019.1, on the reverse strand, counting down.
TATGTTGGCTAAGATATGTACTAACTTTTTGATCCATCGCATTTATTTTAAGCCCTTCTTTAAGCTCGGTAGCTGACCTAAAGGGAACCTTCTTTCTCTGACGAATCCGTCTATTGCCATGAAGAGGGGCCATAAATCGTTTTCGTCCGCGTGTTTCAGCCTTTTCTTCATAGTTTAAGACGTTTTTAATCATTTTATTGGAATATCATACCAATCTACCAACTTTTCTGTACGTTTTTCCGTTTAATATCAGTTTTTTGGTCAGATCTCTCATCTCCGCAGTGCAGTGCTTTCCACGTCCCATTGTAATGATTATTATTAACTTTTATGACAGAAACAATGAAATCTTAGTCAAAACGAATACTTGCCTTTTACAAAGACAATTTTGAGAAATACAGAAGCTTCACTAAGAAAAGTGCTAGTGGTGCTATTTTTTTTCGCCATTTTTTGGGTATTTTTTCTTAAAACAAAAAACCCACAAACACAAAAAATCCATTGCAATAGCCGCTCTTAGATTCTCTAGGAAAAGCTGCGCTCTTAATTGTTTGCCGTGCTTCAGGGCATTACCTGCAGTGAAGAGAGGGGATCAAATTTAACTCTTCACTTTAAAATATTAGTTCTATGGTCTGACTTACGTCATCCACGCACTCGCCGTCTCCCATTCCCACCCATGTAAAGAATTGGCAGGCAACAACAACAGCGATGCATACGCCAACGCCAACGCCAAAAAACAATTACAAATACTCTCTACAATGTAAAAGCCTAGGCCGCTACTGCTCTCTTAACTTTAACTCTTAACCGCTTTAGAGCATTATACCCACACCACATGCTGTAGGAGGAAAGCATCAAATATAAGAAATATTCAAATTATTACAAATTTTCGTGGCTTATCTCCCCCTCCCCATACAGAGCACAAACCAAAACAACAACAGCACACACAAATCCCTATTGCAAAAAGCCGCTTTCAGATTATTTCAGCAAAGGTGCGCTCTTAATTGTCTGCCCTGCACTACCCGCAGTGAAGAGAGGGAACCAAATATAACTCTTCACATTAAAATATTTGTTCTATGGTCACGCTTCCATTCCACCTATGTACATACATATGTAAAAGCATTGATAGGCAGCAACAACAACGACGCGTACGCCAAAGCAAAAAAACAATTACAAGAACTAACATAATGCAAAAGCAAAGATGCTCTTACTGAAGCGCCCCCGCTTCAGGGCATTGTACTGACCCCACATGCAGTAGGAAAAGAGAATCAAATAAAATAACTATTCAAATTGTTACAGTTTTTTGTCGCTCGTTTCCCATCTCCCCCCGCCCCAAACAGATAAGAAGCCAAAGCAACAACAGCAAACACAAATCCCTATTGCAAAAAGCCGCTTTCAGATTATTTCAGCAAAGGTGCGCTCTTAATTGTCTGCCCTGCATTACCTGCAATGAAGAGATGGATCAAATATATGTACATACATAGCTATTCACATTAAAATATTTTTTCTATGGTCAAGTTGACTTATGTATACATCCACGCATTTTCCGTCTCCCATTCCACCATGCAAGCAACAACAACAACAATGCATACGCCAAAGACAAAATAATGCAATAATTAAAATCACCCTTACAATGCATAAGCATAGGAAGAGAGCATCAAAGAGAAGAACTCTTCAAAGTAATCTACATTTTCTATGTACTCTTCGTCTCCCTCTTCGCTTCTAGAGCGTAAGCCAAATACAGGAAATAAGATTTAACAGTTAACTATCATAGAAAGAATAAATTCGTTGCTGCCGATACAGAGGTATGGTAATTTAGCAGCGAGCTAATAGCAAAAGATAAACTGAGTAAGAGAGCGAGAGCGAGCCCTTGAACTATAGGTACATTCAAGGTATACTAAACCAAGGTATACTAAACAAGGTAGGCTTATTGGCTCGCTCGCTCTCTGTGTTAACTACATAAATTTCAGTCTGCCTGCAGCAGTTGTGAGCCTCTCTCTCTCTGCTGTCATTTTGAATAACTGCTTATTCTTCTCTATAAGCCTACCTTGTTCAGTATACCTTGGGTACATTCGTTAACTGTGATCACCGGCACCCAAGCAGTGCTGCCAACACTTCGTTGCATGAAAACGCTAAATCAGGCTTTGAAAAAAGCTAGAAATAGCTAGAAATGTTTCTTCGTAGCTAAAAAAAACCGTTAGAATATAAATTTTTTGTTTATTGGTTTATTTTTATAATATTTTGGATGATTTCATCAATGACTTCATCTTCATCATCTTGGTTTATGTAGGTTTCATTGGTCCCTATCTTTCTCAAACATGCTGCTGGTAATTTGTAATCGTGGCAGCATTTTTCTTGGCGGCGTAGTCCGTATCTACAAATATTAAATTTAATGTAATTAACAATCCTATGGAGCTTTAAAAGATTGGCATCTTGAAACTTTTCTCTGCACAGCAATCCCAAATGGTCCACAGGTTTGATTGAACAATGTGCTGCAATATACAAACACAGTCACGCTTTTTGATCGCAAGTTTTCAATGAAATTGAAGAAACAAACGGTAAATTGTTAGGCTGTGCAAAAGCCGCTGAAGTTGACTTGTGTTTAGTAGTCTTGGCATGTGCGTGCAAGTCTGAAAGCTTGGCATTAATGCTGGACTTGCAGTATTTGCAATAACATTTGCCCTCATCAGCTGCATCTAAAGTCAGCCAATTTTTTAATGCAGGGTCTTGCATCCATATACCACGCGGTTTTTGCTTGTAAATTTTTGGCATTTTAAACTTCTGTTCGCGCTTTGAAAATTGTGAAATACTTTCTTAGTAATGGTATAAAACACGATTCGGTAGACTTCACAGTGAAAAACTATAAGACTGAATGCTCGTTTGGCTTATCGATGTTTTTTGCCATTCAAATGAAAAAATAGTATTCGTATGGAAATGTGGCATCATAGAGCATAAAAATACACGAAGTTACCAGATGTTTCAAAAATATAAAGTAAAGCAAGTTTTTCTTGGAAAATAGCTATAATTCCCGCTAGCCGCTATTTCACAATTTATCCCGCATTTCCTTGTTGCAACCCACTAGATCTAGTGGGAAAATAGCTAAATTGGCAGCACTGCACCCAAGGCATACTTAACAAGGCAGCCGCACTCGCTCTCTCGCCCTCTCTTTTACTTCTTAAATTTCAGTCTGTCTAGCGCAGTTGTGAGCGACGATTCTCTCCGCGGACGATTTTCTGTTCTTTTTCTTCTTTACTGAAATAAGAAGTAAAACTCTCTCAGTGCGGCTCAGTCTCCCCCCCCCAACCACCGCGGTCATAAAAACGGAAAATGTGTGTTTACCGACGGCGAATCGCGCGCCGGCCAAAATGTGAATTTTTTATTTTTATTTTATTTTATTTTATTGTTCAGTGTGTTAAGTTATACGATCATTGCAAGCGATCCTAAAAACGGAAAATCAAATCGTGTGTTTACCGACGGCAAATCGCGCGCCGGCCAAAATGTGAATTTTTTATTTTTATTTTATTTTATTTTATTGTTCAGTGTGTTAAGTTATACGATCATTGCAAGCGATCCTAAAAACGGAAAATCAAATCGTGTGTTTCCCGACGGCGAATCGCGACGGCGACGCCTAAATGTAAATTAATTTTAAATTAAATTTTAATTTTAATAACAGATAAATAGTAAAATGAAATAAATAAAATAAATATATTGATATAAATATTTACATATAAATAAATTGAAATAAATGAATAATTACTTGAATAATACATAAATTGAAATAATATGTGAAAAGTGTAGGAATTACAAAGGCAATCTAAATGCTTGTGGTGAGTGATATATAAAAATATAATATATAAATTGAAATAATATGTGAAGTGCGAGTGAAAATAAAAAAAACAAAAATAATTCTATAAGGAGCGGCAAGAAGTAAAAGGCGACACGCAGTGCAAGGCGTACATATGTGATAATTAATTTTTGATTTTTTTTTTATGTGTGTTTTTGTGTTTATGTGTATATATATATATATATATATATATATGAATAAAAAATAAATAAAAATATATAATTCATTAAGTGCAAATCGAAATAAATAAATAATAAAATAATTATAAATAAATTGAAACAAATGAATAAAAAATAACAAATAATACATAAATTGAAATAATATGTGAAGTGCGAGTGAAAATAAAAAAACAAAAATAATTCTATAAGGAGCGAGCTTCTATACATATGTACATATGTACATATGTGATAATTAATTTTTTATATATTTTTGGGTGTGTTCTTGTGTTTATGTGTGCAAACGGCAAACATCAAACAAAAGTAAATAGCAAATAATATTCAACGCTCACTATATTATTATGGGATCAGGTGAGTCTCTCTGTTTTGGTTTACTCCTTATACTGTTTCTTCTTTCGAATGCCTTTCACATATTTTCTTATTTTATTTATTTATTTATCATCTTTTTAGCTTATACAGACACATACATATATTATATTATCTCCGCCTTCTTCTTTCGATTGCCTTTCACATATATTCTTATTTTATTTATTTATTTATCCTTCTATATATTATTATATTATATTTATTTTCTTTTATATATTATATTATCTCCTTCTTGCACTCCTTTTTCATTTAAAGGCTTTTTGTTTTTGAACAGTGGATTTATTCCGGTATGATAGTTACATTATTGTTTCAGGTGGGGTCGGGTCGGATATTTGTCTTGGATGCAACATCATGGGAGTTCTATGCAATTCTTAAAAGCTTCACTTTCACGTACTGGGGCGCTCTTTTTCAGATTTAACCGTCGTAGTACCTGGTGTTTTATTAAGCGTAATACCCAATCGAAATGCGGCAGCGCTCACTTGGGCCACTTGATGGTGCAGTCATTGCACATCAACGTCCTAAAGAACCACAATAGCCACAAATGGTATCCGCTGGATACAGGACATATTGTATCCGCTGGATACTGGAACTGTATTGGAACCCTCTCTAAACGAATCTTAAATGGGTCAGTTAATGGTAGTATTTGTAGTAGTAGATGCATGTGTAGTATTTTGCAAGTTTTAGAAATCCCTTTGAACCACAAATGGATTCCCATAATCTGTGGGGTTGGGGTGGTGCCACAGATTATCAAAGCATATCAGGTGGAATTCGATCTGTGGCAGCACCGATATAACTATGTATATTATCCGGATAAGTAAAGCATATACTCTGAAATAGATGTGGTAAAAAGTGTACCTTTTGGAGAAACCTTCGGAAAATTTGAGCTATTTTCGAACTATTGTTTGACGATATCAGACTGATTGAAGTTTTCTAATAAAATATGTACTAAAATAAAACTTCCCTTTCGTTACCACAACAGTTTTTGTTTCATTCGTGATACATATGTTTTTGTACTATTTTCCGTTATTTTTCCTTGGATTTTCAAAATGCCATAGAAATCACCCACCCCCACCCATCCTGCCAATTCTTCATTTATTTTGTGGCGGTAGGTCAGTTCGTCAACAAGCTGAAGAAGAACACACAACACATAATTTCAGCTTGGCAAAGTAAAAAACGCTCTGTATGTGAGGCTGAGCTTTAACTGTATGTGTACTGCAGATATTGTTGGTCAAAAATCAAAACAAAGTTGGGAGAGTTAAAATTTCAGTTGTGCGCTCATACACACTTGCAAACACGCAAAGTACATGAGCACACATACACTCTCACGACTCGCGGGAGCTGATAACACATGCAAAGCCCACAAAATACGTGAGAATGCATGAGCACGCATACACTCACTCACTCACACTCACGACTGGCTCGGGCGCTGATGTCTGATTGCGTTGCGGACACTTTCCATGTATGAATTGTCATGTCTATATATTGTATGGTTAGTGATTGAACCAAAGGATCTCTATGAGAAGAATATTTAAATCATTTCGGAATTGGAATTTTGTTCGTTGTTTCTTACCGTATCTGGTCACACTTAGATATAAGTCAATGTTTGCCAACACTGTTCGACGAGTCAGAAGTGCATTTTATCTCATTTTTGAGTTGTTTTAATTGTTTAAACCCAATTCACTGCTGCTAAGCTTCACTATCACAGATTTTAGAGTGTCTGTGGCCTTTTTGGTGCAAATACACACAATTACTTACAGCGTAGGATCCCCCCAATCGAGCCTCTCGCAGGTAAATACAACGAAACAAAGGCTGCGAACGACTACACGCACGGAACAAAAACAATGTCGGAAACATACGGTTTGTCTCTACACGAATAACTAATTAGAAACAATTTCTAATTAATTCTGGTTGGTGAAACTCGTCTAGATTACCTGTTCAAGTTCCTGATAATTGGAAGCGCTGGCAGCGGCAAGAGTTGTCTGTTGCATCATTTCATCGAAAGCAAATGTAAGTGGTGTGGAAATTTCCCTTTATGCGTACAATGAATATTAACTATGTACTTAACTTATCTCGCTTGGCAGTCAAAGACGACAGCTCCCATACCATTGGTGTGGAGTTTGGATCGCGCATTGTGAATGTGGGTGGAAAATCGGTGAAGCTGCAAATATGGGATACAGCCGGACAGGAGAGGTTTCGATCTGTGACCAGGTCCTACTATCGCGGAGCTGCAGGTGCTCTGCTGGTCTACGATGCCACATCGCGGGACTCGTTCAATGCCTTGACCAATTGGCTAAATGATGCGAGGACATTGGCCAGCCCGAACATTGTCATTCTGTTGGTTGGGAACAAGAAGGACTTGGAGGAGGCACGCGATGTGACATTTCTTGAGGCCAGCACCTTTGCCCAAGAGAACGGTTTGTACTTTTCACTTTTGTGTATTCCCCATCCTTTGCACTTTCCGAATGCTTTCGTAGAGCTCATCTTCTTGGAGACGAGCGCCAAGACTGGCGAGAACGTCGAGGAGGCCTTCCTTAAGTGCTCAAAAACCATTCTGGCCAAAATAGAAACTGGCGAGCTGGATCCCGAGCGCATCGGTAGTGGCATACAGTACGGTGGAGCCGCTCTACGCAATCTACAAACTAGGCAACGAAGCATCAACAAGCCAGATTGCACCTGTCGCGTGTAGACAACCCAGTCTGTCGCAGCATGCAGACGCCAATTGCTTACTCCCGGCGTGTATCGTATTATCATAAGCGAGCAAATTAATCTCTATTTTATCCGAAGTGGAAATATGACCCCAAAGTTGTATTGTGTAGGCAGGGCAGGCGTGTCGTGTGTATGGTCCTGGTCCATCTCATTTCGTTTAGTTTGTGTTTGTCTTGTTAGTTTTAATCATTCCAAAATGTAAGCAGATTGCTTTTCAGATCTTTGGAACATAAAATTTAACCATTTGTTGTTTCCTCCAATGTTACGTACTCTAATTTGTAGTTTGTAAGGCACTTAATATCTATGTATCTACAGAGGCCCAAACAGAAGCCATCGGATCGAACGAATGTAGAGTGCACTCTGCATTTTATTGTAAATACAAAAAAGAGGCATTCATGTCGTTGACGACTCAGCCTATGCAATTGTAAATCTAAATTTTAGTTACAGACGCGTGCAGACGCGGTAATAAAATCACAATAAAATTATTTTAAAAAATGTATACACAATTGGAAAAAATGCTTTGTTTTTCATATAAAAGAAGTATAAAAAAGTCCAAAAGTCGATAAAAGTCAAAGCATCACACCCATTTTAAACATTAACAGGTGAAAAACAATTGATATAATAAACTGGGTGTCAGGCTTAGTCTTCCTCTGGGTCTCGATCAATGGCATCCATAGTTCTATGGACTATGCATCATATTTAGCCAATTTCTGAAGAGCGCTCTTGGCAGCAGCTAATTTGGCTTGTTCCTTGTTGGTGCCGAAACCAGTGACACGAATGGTCTTATCCGTGCACGTGAACTGGCAGCACATCATCACAATGCCCTTGTCTACCAGAGGCGGGCCGTAGACGGGATTGGCCAGTTTGTGTTCATGGAGCTGACGGATCGGGCTGATGGGTATGTTGCGGGAGAATTCCTTCAGCTCGGGTTCGAACAATCTGTAGATCATCTGCCAGGTTGTCTGTAGATCCCGACAATCCATGTAGACGGCTGCGATAAGGGCCTCCAGAACATCGCCTAAAGCCTTGGGTACATCTACGTTCTTTGCCAAGTTGTAGGCACCGATGCGTGGACCGTCTCCCGACTCCTCTTGCATGGCCAACTCCAGTTCATCGTCCATGTCTAAAATAACAGGCTGCACATCTCTCTCCTCGAGCAAAAAGCGTACATGATTCGTGACCCTGTGCCCTTGGCTCTCCTGGAACTTCACAAACTTGCTGATGGTCTCAGAAAGCAGCGCGTTCTCTGCCAGAATGAAGAGGTGCAGCTTGTGCCGCACGCAGATGCAGCCCAGTGTCGTGTTATTGACCAAAGCCGAGCGTAGATCCGTGAGCTCGCCCGGACGCAGCTTGGTATTGTTTTCGAAAATGTATGCAGAGATGAGAAAGTCGAGTATGGCATCGCCTATGAACTCCAGCTCTTGGTAACAACCTGTTAAGCGATTGGTTGGAAACGACGGATGTGTCAGGGCCTGCAAGAGATAGCCGCGATCCCGAAATGTGTAGCCAAGATTCTGCTCCAAATAGGAATGGTTGATCAGGAAGCCATCAATATCGGCAGGGCTCGCGTTGGCTCGCATCTTGGCGCTCTTCAAGTGAAGATCAAGCAGCTGCGCCAATGGCTTCTCAGCGTCCGGCTTGCAAATGCCGAAGTATTCGAGCATGCGGAAGCCATGTTGCATTCCATAGTTTCTCACGATGACTCCCAACAGGGCCTCCAGGGTGTCAGCCACTACCTTGTTCTGAACAGTGACCTCGCCAAAGCAGTGGTTTACGCGGGAGGTAAAGTCTTGATCGGCATTATAGCCGTTCTGATTGCCCTTGCAGTCCTGCAAAAAGCGAAGAAGGGTGTCCTCTTTGCAACGCCCTGCCAAAATCTCCTCGTCACTGAGGTCCAGATCGAACAGATTATGGGGACCAATCAGTTTGGCAAGGCTCGGACGCTCCGTCCACAAGGCCAAGACATCTTCGGGCAGACTTATGCTGGGCGGAATCCACGTCAATCTAGGGTCGAACAGACTGCAGCAAATACGACTGGGAATATCAGTCTCCCTGAGGCAGTACAACAGGTTCTTGTTGGACACCAACCTCGACTTGACCTGCGTGAGCGTGCCTTCGTTCCAGTCCGGATACCTGCTGGCCAGGTAAAGACTGGCACTCAGCTTGAGAAACGAGTCACCCAACAGCTCCAGTCGCTCCATATCATAAACATCGGCACATCCTGCTGTGGTGATTGCCGCCAGGAACTCACCTTGGTGGGCCGGAGTGATGTGATTGTCGGAGACGCTCTTCAGCAGAACCTGCAACACATTCGACGGCTGCCGATTCGGATCTGAGCTGGTCGGCGGGAGCACGGCAAGCCAGGGAGCAGGGCGCTTAGCCGGACTTGTGGTCTCATAGATGGTCCCTTTAGGCATCTTGAACTGCGTCTCCAGCCAGAACTCCTTGTCGTCCTGCTCCATTTTGTCGATAGCCGCTACATTGCCGGCGATAAAATTGTTGTAATAGGTTAGCTCCACGGAATAGGCGGACATGATGTTCCGGGGAAGGTCTACGGGTTCCAGGTACTGCGGCCACGGCTCTTTCAAGTCGCATATAGCCAGGTTCTTCATGCCCATCTCAATTTCTTTGGGGGGCAGAGGCTCCAGGATGGAGCGTGGTGCTTCTTCATAGTCATTGGGAACGGCATTGCCAAGGGGATCCACATTGCGGCGCAACGACCAGTCGATCTCCAAGAGCTTTGGCCTGTAGTCAGCTCCATTCTGAGGTAGATGTTGCAACCCCAGGTAGGTATTGAAGCGTTGACGCAATGCCTCAGCATGCAGCATGAAGTGTAGACGGTTCAAGATGCTTGGGAGAAACAATGCCTTGATCCAAACGTCGCCGGGGAAATCGAAATTCGAGCAGAGCTCCGGTATGAGTATGATCTTTGCTCTGGCCTTGCTCTGGGCCGACGACTTGCCCCGCTGCTGGACATAGAAGTTCAGCTGCTCCGTAAGCTCGCGCACCTCGATCAGGCACTGGTCCATGTGAACAATTCCGCCGATGTCATCGCCATACTTGGACGTGGTGAACTCGCCATAGCTCATTTCCTGGTTTTTGCTTTCCATTAGGCTGCGCGGATTCAGGTCTCTGCGCACCTTGTGCACAAGCATTCGCTTGCTCGCGAAGTTGGCATACCACTGGGTCACAATTTTTCCCTCATATTCTTCTGGACGCGGCACTGGCTGTTCCTGGCGCTGCTTCATACTGACAGGCTTCGCGCTGGGAAGACGCTGGAACTTGCGGACCAGCGGCCAGTCCACCACATTCTGTTGCTCTGAGCCCACGGCCAAAGGCACGATGAGGTAGGAGTTGTCCTTGCCTCGCCGATCCAGTACAAAGCAGGGACGCCAGATCTTCAAAATGTCCCGGAAAAGCATTCCATGGAACTGATGCAGTTGCTCTAGCTGCTCCGCACTCTGAATAACCAGCTCTCGCGGCTGCTCCCTAACCTGCACATGCAACGGGCCCTGGTTGCAGAACAGCGGCATCTTCGACAGAGGCGGCAGCGGATTCCTCAGCAGCAACGCAAAGTTCTTGTCGGTCTGCAGATTGTCGTGGATGTGCTCCGTGTAGTCGTTGCGCTCGAACTGCGGCTCAAAAATTATCTCATAGGCATAACAGACTTCGCCCACCCGTGGCCGGCAATCGTAGAACTCCGTCGGACAAGCGCTCTTGAAGGTAGTTTGTCTCTCCGGAATGTCTTTCTGCTTGTTTACCGTATCGATCACTGCAAGTACAAGAGAAGGTACAAGAAAGAGAATGATTAAAGAAAATTAGTTGGAGAATTAGAGAATTAGAACCATCGTCGCTGTATTTCTTCCAGTGGTCAAAATGAAAATCGGCTATGGCCGCCACGCGTTCCTTAAGCGTGACGGGTAGGAAGCGCTCGCTGAGTTCTCCAGCGGAATACAGTTGAATGCAGGTCTTAAAGGCTGCCGATATTTTTGCCGCCTTAACGGAGGGCATGGGTTCGCTCTGGAAAGATTCGAATGTGATTACTGACTGCCGACGTTCCGGAGTCCACTTTCGGCTTACATAAATTGTATTACGCATGGACGAGCTGAGTGGAAGATCGATGGAGACTACTTCTTTAAATGCGTTCTTTTTGCCAAAAAGATGCTCCTTCTGCTGCTGACTGACCAGTGTGATCCAGGGCTCCACAAAGCCGAACGCATCCGAGGGTAGGCCCTGGCAGTAGCGGTGGAGCAGCATCAGAGCACAGCTAGGCAGCAGCACGGCACCGCTTTTGTTAATAAAGGGTGGAATGGATTCGTGGAAGTGATCGGCTATCTCTTGCATTAGCGGCTCGGCCCGCTCCAGGACGCGATCCTTTAGATAATCTCCGATGTCGGCATGGGCTTGGCGATATTGGCAGATCTGCTGGTTGGTTTTCATGCTGTCCAAATCTGAGGAGAAAATTACGAACTGGGCCTCCTTGGCTCGAGCCCGACCCTTCGTCTGCACGTACATGTTAAATGTTTTCAGGGGATCCAGGATCAACACGTAATTGCAGGCCTTCACATCAATGCCTTCCTCCAGAACGCTGGAACAGACCATCAGGTTGGCTTCGCCATCCCTGAATTGGTTAATAGCCTTTCATGGGGATTGCGAAAGGGGAGAATAATTTAATATACTGTTGTCTGCTGATGCCCGATCCATAACCTACCGACTTTTGAAACTTGCGGTCCAGGATGCTTTCACAATCCCCTGAAACTGAGTTGCGGCCTACCATAAACTGCGGCACGAGCACATTGCGCAGCTCCGGAGTGGCCGCAATGAACTTCTTCAACAATTGGTATATGCATTTGCTCGTATATCGGCGCTCAACGAAAACCAAGCAGCAAATATCTTTGGCCTCCTTGCCGGAAAACGTTTGCTCCACGTAATGCAAAAATCTCTGCACCTTGGGTGTCGAAAAATTCATGATGGTATCGTACGCGTGAACATCGTCATCGGGCATCGCATCATCGTCGAGAAACTCGCGGAGCTTCAACTTTAGCATGTGATTGATCCGGTTGCACAGGTTGATAGCCCCCTTATACATGGAGCCCAAGGCAAGGGTTTCAGATTGATGCAGCTTGATTTCGAACTCTAGAATCACCGATACTATGGCCAGGGATGCCGCATATACGCCGTACAGCTCTAGCTGGTACTCGAAGTCGTTTAACAGAGTCTTCACATATCCTTTTTTGTGCGGATCGCGCTGGGCCAGCAGTCCCTTGGAAAAGCGGGTCGGCTGTTTGCCAATCTCCAAATCGTCCAGCGATACGTAGAAAGATTGAATGAATTCATGTATGGTATGGACGATGAAAAGTTTTTCCATTTGCGGTGGATAAATCACCAAACGCTCTTTTGGTTTCGTGGAGTAGCTGCAAAAGAACGAAGAGAACTGCTGTAGAGGGATTTTTTCTATGGGAAGGGCTTAAAAAGGTCTCACAGCATCACGTTTTTCAATTCCTCCGTGTCGGACACGGTGATGATGTTGCTTCTGTAGGTGGTCTCCAGCTCTCTGAGCTTTTGAGAGACCAGCTTAAATTCGTTGCCTTTAATGAGTACACCAGTCAGCCCCACAATACGCGGCAGTGGCGTGTTCTTGCCGGCAAGCAAAAACAGGTGCATGAACTCATGATAGGGATGGTGGCCAGTGCCATGGTGGCACTCGTCAATAATCACGATGCTCACAGAGCTCAGTTCCATGTACTTCTGGGTAAACATATTCAATATGACCTGGGCTGTGCCCACCAGAACCTATTCCCGTTGCAAGAAATATGAAAAAGAAAATTAGAAACAACATAATGGCAGGGCCATACATCTGAAGTGCCAGATCATATTTCATCTGTACGGAACGCATTCAAAAGTGCCTATATGTTTGACCAGGCACGTAGCCCGACACTCACTTGGCTATCGCTTATTTCGTGGCTCCATTTTGACTTCGACCAGTCGTCGACGCCCTGCTCCCCCACAAAGAATCCTACTTTGAGATTTGTGAACTTTTTGACGGCAATTGCCTGCTGGCGGGTCAGCTCGACTGTATTACACATAAATATGGCACGTTTTCCTCCCTCCTCGATTGATCTGTAGAATTCCGAGAATCAGTTATGTGCATGCATACATACGTATGTACATTTGTATGAATGCGCTTGTATGGAAAAAATGCATACATGCACTATGGAGGAGATTCCAAACGACTTACTTGTCCATGTCTTTGGAGAAACGCTTCAGGGCCAGGATGGCCACGTATGTCTTGCCAGATCCGGTCGGCAAGTAGATTATCCCATTATTCTTCGTAATATGATCCACAAGACGCAGTTGATAGCTCCGCGGCTGCGACAAAAGCAAATGCATTCCATTGACAATTCAGCAAAAAGTACAAACGCAACACCAATGACCACTACTTATGTATATGCACTTCAATTTATATATCTACCTTTATTTCGGATTCCCCACTATCCTTGTAATCTGCCATGATGTTCCTATTTGCTGCTGGTGCCGGCTAAAAGTGATGAAAGGAATTTCAGTGAGTATGCAGGCACTTGACAACTGAGAAAACTGCATGACTGCTGACGTGGCTATAGTGACACAGCAGGTTCTGTGGATGTTGACAGCTGTCGAACTGGGTGGAATTACGGGGATTTACATTTTTTTTACCACCTGTCTCTCTTTTTCGGCGGAAAACACCGCGATAGACGCACAGGTTGACCGCAAATGTCTCACCTCACCTTTGTTTTGATTGCACTATGTTCCACCAATATTTTGAATATATAGCACAATAAATTGATAACAAATTCTAAGAACTGAATAAATGAACGAGAACAATTAATAAAAATAAAAGATTGAAGTGCTCAGAAATAATCCGAGCTACTTTTTTCCAAATATAAAATAAAAATACTTTAAACTTAATTTCGACGTCAAAATATACCGAAAAGCATATCAGCTGTCCACGATTTCGACAAACGAGAGAACTGCAACGCTGCTGGACTGCCAACCTGCTTTAACTAGAGCGCGGGTTTTGAATTTGAATAAATGAATCAAATTCAGCTGTTGAAGTTGACGTTTCAAGTTCAAGTGCAGCTTCTTATCAGCAGACGGCTTTGCACCAGCTTCCGGATTTGAATAGTTGGTTCATTGAAAATGCATTTCGCTTGCGATTTCAGTTTAATTTTGATTGCAATGTGCACGGTTCGAGGAATACGACTCAGAATGGAAAACTATTTCGTTTTACTGTTGATTTTTTCGGCTGCACCCTGGTCCTTTCAGGCTAGTCCCAAGATTAAGCCAACCAAAGATGCAATTAAAGATTTGAAGAACAAAACTGATATAGTACCGGCAAGTAGCATGCCCATTGTCAATGTCACAGCCGTGCAGGAGAAGTTGGCGGAAGTCCACATCGATCAGCACAAAACCATTCGCATTAGTAAAGGAGATCTGGATGATCTATTGGACGTTTATATGGGTAAAATAGCAGAGAGCGCAGCCACCATCAAGGACAAGGAAAATGAAATAAACAAGCTTCAAACTAAGGAACACACTGACGACGATCTTCTGAAGAGACTTGAGAATCTCACAGAGATTTGTAATGCCCAGAATGTTACATATGCTGGCATACTGAAGGAAAAGGAGGATAAAATCAAGGAACTCGAGCAGAAGGTCAAGGTCTACGAGACCAGATTGAAGAGGAAACAGCACGTGTTGACGGATTTAAGAAAACAGAACACCTCCAGTACGGCATTGATCGATCATCTTAGAGCCAAAGTGTTATACTTTGAAGGTAAATTCAGGGAGAAGAAGGACGACCTGTTGGCAGATTGGGAGGCAGCCACTACCACCTGCATGCCCTACGGAATGTCGTCCGGGATTCATTTGATCCATCTGCCAGGGTTCCTGCCCTTTCTGGTGCCTTGTGAGGGTCTCACGCCCGCCGGCCCTGGCTGGATGGCTATTCAGCGCCGACTGGATGGCTCTGTGAACTTCTATCGCAACTGGGATCAGTATAGAAAGGGCTTTGGCAAGCTCAACGGGGAGTTCTTCATTGGCCTCGAAAAACTGCACCGACTTACCAGCTCCCAGCCCCATGAGCTCTACGTAAGCTTCACGAGATTCAATGGAGGGACGAGCTATGCTCACTACGATGACTTTGTTATCGGCAGCGAGGAAGAAGGCTACGAATTGAAATTGCTCGGCCATTATCAAGGAAATTCCAGCGATGCGTTGCGCACCCATGACAAGATGAAATTCTCAACCTTCGATAGGGATAACGATGAATTTACGCATATGAATTGCGCCGAATATCACCACGGAGCCTGGTGGTACGACTTTTGTTCTCGAAGGTAAATCATCCGTTCATATATTACATACATACGAATTAGTCAGTTAACATCCTCCTACCATAGCAACTTGAATGGCAAATACTTCAAGGCCGAGGTGGACAATGTCGAGGGCATTTTCTGGGAGCCCTGGTATAGCTTCAGATCTCTGAAATCCGTACAGATGCTAATCCGTCCAAAGAGCCAAATGGAGGTGAAAGATTTACCGAAGACCAAGCGTACCACTAGCAATTAATTAAAATGAATCTCTCCATCAGCGAAACACACACAAATTCTAATTATCTGTAATAATTTACTCGTATTATGTTTGTTTCCAGAGGCTTTAAGACAGCACAGTAAAACCAGATAAATCTCAATCCGAAGCCGTAAGCCGAATGCCGAACCCCCATTCGTTTTTGTTGTTTCTCTTCCGACGCCCGCCCCACCCTTCGACAGTTGATTAGCTTTCGATTTTTCGCCCTCTCCTCTCCCGGGTACAATAATTACTTCGTTACAGTTCACTGCAGTTCGCTGCTCTAGACATCTAGACATTTGTTTATTCGCGCACAAGTGATTAGTGCAATTAATTCTCATTCTCATTTTCATTTTCATTTGTGCTCGCATTTTGCTCGCTGTTGCAACAATTCAATGAAATCTAATTGAGTGTGTGTGCATTGGGCTCGGCTCTGACTTTGGTCTTGATGGGACGCTCTGAGGCAAAGGCATCATTTGTCACTTGCCCTTTTATTGCCAAGAGGCCGCTGTGGGAGTGGAGAAACTCAATTGGAGTCAATAAACGCTTGACAAATTACCCAGAGTCGAGGCATAAAGTATAAATAAATATCGAATCGACGGCGGATTTATAGTCCGAGAAGAAACACTTTTTTATTAAACTTGAGTTTATTCCAGTTTCATACAGAATATATCCCACTCCAACTGGTTGTTTCCACTTCAAAATAACCTAAGAGAACACTTATGTGCATTTACGATGTACATATGTACATATGCATGTATGTATGTGCATTGGTTTCATGCCACATGTGTATATATTTGGTTTCACTTTCAATGACATTTATACAGAATCGACACGGACCCATAAAGCAAGTTACAATCGTTGGGCTAATGGAAACCTAATCGCTCGATTTTCGCGATTAAGCATGCTGAACTCAAGCAGCAAACTCTTGGGGCCAGGCCGTATAACAGACATACTTAAATAGTAAATAAATACATTACTTAGTGCTAGATAAGTACACTTCCCTTCCAGCTATCAATATCTTCAAGTGGATGATGGCAATATAACTTGTAAAACTCGTAACTAACTCTCTACGATTGCCTTGTAAATAACATGGGGCACAGGAGTGGATGCCTGCGAGGTCTACTTCTCCTCCGATTGCCCAGAGCCGTGTGCCCGCTTTCTGTGCCAGCGCAGACTGGCGAACTGGGCGAATCGTTTGCCGCACGTGCAGCACTTGTACTTCTTCACGGCCAAATGCAGTTCGGTGTGCTTCTTGAGGTTTCCGTAGGTGGTGAAGGTCTTGCCACACACCGTGCACAGGTGCTTGCGTATGGCCCAGTGGGAGTTCATGTGGTCGGTGAAGCGATTCTTCTCGTAGAACCCCTTCTCACAGATGGTGCAGCTGAATGTCGACTGGTTGAGGTGCCTGCGCCGATGGATATCGAAGAAGGACCACGTCTTGAAGGATTTCCCACACAGGTCGCAAATGTAGGGCCGCTCCCCAGTGTGCGTCCGCAGGTGGATGGCCACCTCTGTGGATGTGGCAAAGCGTTTGTCGCACTTCTCGCACGCATAGGGAAAGTCGCGACGATGCCGTCGAATGTGCACGGTCAGATTGCACGGCATCTGGAAACCCTTGCCGCAGAGCGTGCAAATGAAGGGCGGGGTGCCGTCGTGTCCGGACCGATGCACCTTATACTGGTCGCAGGTCTTGATGAGCTCCGAGCAGACATCACAGCGGAAGGGACCCAGATTCTGTTCCAGAAAGTCTGCCAGTCTTGCGTGCAGCAGGGGAATGCTGCACGAGTCCCCTGGGTTGGTGAGTATTTTCCGTTTCTGCGCTGAAAAGTCCTTGCGCAGCTCGAACAGGGTCTTCTCCAGTTGCTCCGCGGCATATGCCGTGTGGAAGGTTGTGTTCAGTTCGTCCAACATCTGGGTCAGCGCCTGACTGCGGTAGGCATTCGATCTAAAGTCGGGATGATCCACATCCCACAAGGCCGCATAATTGCGATATATCTCCACAAACTGCAGCTGATCCTCTGCCGTTCCGAACTCAATGCAGCTGGCATCGATGAACTTCGTCTTCTGGTTGGTCTCCACCACACCGACTTTCTGCAAAGCCAGAGGATGTATTTGAAAGGACTTGGAAGATTTGAGTATCAGCAGACGTACGTACCTTGCTGATCTTATTGAAGATCTGTTCCTGCAGTATCGGATGCAGGAACTCCATCTCGTCGTAGCACCAGAGCTTGGGCAGATACAGTCCCTTGTGTTTGATCACCATGCGCAGCTCCTTGCGGTAGCGCGTCCTCAGCTTCTGTATCTCCTTGTGGCACTCCTCGCCACTCAGCTCGTAGTTGAGCTCCTCCTGCAGTTGGGCGGAGATCTCCCGGTACAGCTCCTTCTTGCAGCAGCTGGCATACTCGTAGTGCTGCGGATTCCACAGACACTCCAGCCGCTTGAACGCATCCAGTATGAAGCTGAGCACTTCACGGTACAGGGCAGACTTGCTGCAGGACTCGCCATCGGTTTCGCAGGACTTTTCGCTTTCGGTGCTATCATTGCTGATCTGTAAGTTCTCCTCCAGGTGAGTTGTGCGATACGAGATACGTTTCGAATCTGTCTGGCTACCTACCTTGGCTTCCCTTTCGGCCCGCTTGTTCTCGATGACGCCTCTGAGGAAGTGCATCTTGTCAAAGTACCACAGGCGGGACTTGTACTTCCCCCCGAGGGCATTCAGCTTGCTCAGCTCCCGGCGATAGCGGCCACGCAGCTCCTTGAGTACGGCAAAGATTTCGACGCCCGTCAGCTGCATCTGGCAGATGCCCTCCAGCGGGGCAGCCAGTTCTCCGTAAACACTTCGCTTGGCATTGTACTTGTAGTCGGGATGCCGTGGATTCCACAACTTTTCCATGCGTTCATAGGCCGCCAGCAGAGAGCCAACGAATTCTCGATTTCGTTCCAGTTCGCGACGAGTCCGCTGCAGGATGGAAAGGGTAGATCTCTTAGAGAACGATCATGCGGGGCAGGGGGCATCATTGGCATATGTATATTTACACACCGCCTGGAAGTCCACGTTGCTGCCAATGCTACTCGTGGGGGATGTGGGCGGCCCTGGGGTTGGAGGCGTCGCTGGCGGTGTTAGCTCCGACACGTTTTCGGTGGAGAATTGTGTGGCATCTGCCACTCCCGTCTCTGGCTCTCTCTCTGCCGCTGCCGCTGCGTCTGCTTCTGTCTCTGCCTCTGCCTCTTGCCGGCTGAAATCTTTTGCATTCTCGTTTTCCGCCTGACGAAGCTTGCGCTGCATTGCCTGGAGATCCAACAAGAATAAATATTTCGCATAAATAAATAAATTTTGTTATTGCTTCTGTTTGTGTGCTGTGTATCTTTAAGATAAGCCATGCCCAGGCCACATGATCTTGGCCAGCCTCAGAGGATTGGTAGGGGTTCGGGTTTATCGATGGAACAAACAAGCAAGAACACAATCACATGAACACGAACACGAAATCAAACAAAAAGGGAAAGTCCGCTCTCCTCGCCGCATCGCCGCTGTTCCCAGTCCTCCAATATCAGCGGCTATTGGCCTTTGTGTCGTCTACGTTGTCGTTGTTGTCGTCATTGTTCTTATCGGCATTGCATATGGCCCGACAGGGTTCTATATACACACATACATACTTATACATATATATATTTACACATTTCGATATGTATATCTATTTGCTCCCCTGTTGGTTGTTGTTTTGGTTTTCGCTTACGAGAAAATATACAAAACGTACCCCTTGTACCCAGCGAGGTAGCCGGCCAGCCGTTCTCATAATGGTACATACATATGTACATACATATGTACATACATACACATATGTATATATGTTTCATACGTATTCGTCGTAAGCTTCTTGGCATTCAATTGTATTGCCCCCCCCCATGAATGAAACATACGAGTATGCATGAATAATTCAAGGGTTTTGGGAAGATAAATGTAACTTCAATCGGTTATGGTGATGCCATTCCCGCCTTGATCTCCCGATACCCAAATGAGTCCCGACCTACCCCATGTAGTATACCCCAGGTGTAGCTGTACTTGAGAACAGAAGCCGATAAGTAGCCCCATAATTACAGAAACTCCAAATTAATTTGCTCATGCAAATGTTTTGTTCTACCGGTTGCCAGTCGTCTGGGGCGCAAACAGTGATAAGCAGTTCTAACCGGTTCCCACCCGTTACGATCGGATTCGCGTGAAACATAATGACCACAATGACACACCCTCACAATGGATATTTCTGTTTTCGGTTGAGTTTAGCAACGCCACAGTTTTATTGGCAGCAAGCTTCAAATATCACAAGACAAATGTTTCCTTTCGCTTATGGGTAATTTAAAGGAATGTTCTTTGCGAAGGAATAGGGTTATCCCTACTGGAATAGGGTATTCCACTGTTTCGGGGTGCCCTTTCGAGTAGTTTGTTTGGCCAGAATTACTAATTGAAGTTGTCGCCTGATTGTCTTGAATTAGAGCGGAAGCCGGCGAGTGGCCGGGCCACAGCAATCGTCATGTTTTCGTCCCCACCCATAAAAAGTCGATATCATTATTGGGGGTGGTAGATAAACGAAAATGTGGGCCATAATAAAACGTTCTTTGGGAAGAGTTATTGCCAACGATTAATCCGAAAGCTGTTACATTAGTTTCGGATTAAACTATTGTCGTATACATTCGTATGGTTAATTATGCACTATTTCAAGAGTCCTTTTTCGCTGCTAGAAGTAGAAACATATCTACATAAATTAAGTGATAATCAATACTAATGTTTTTATAATCGTTTCGGTTGTAAGATAATCCTCAACCCGCCATGATCTAGGCATAAAACCACCATTTGAGTCCATGCTAATGACCATTTCTGGCCTTCTCCGGTAGCCAATTAAAGGGTACGGTACGGGGGAAACTCCATTAAAATCATTCCCCTGCTGACATTTATCAATGCTGCAGCTGTGTCCACGAACGAAGCCCAGTGAGTGCTAATCAATATCGGAATGGGGTTACTGGCCAAAGTGGATTCTGATTAATTGGCTGGCCCCTCAGCGGCATTTCGTTCACCTGTCGACAGGGGCCTTGGCCTAACCTTTTCCATAAAAACGGAAAACACAAACGGCACGGGACCTTTTCCAAGTTATTTAAATAACTGAAAATTGCATACAAATACGGCCAAAACGAATGGGGAAAAAAGCCTTGGCCCCAATCGGGAATGCAATTTAAAAACGTGGAAATAAAAGTTTCGACCCCAGGAAAACCATGTTCGGATCACACCCAGCTCTCTCTCTCTCTCAGACGAAAGGGCGCTCTCCACCCAACGCCACCCCAAAAAGGTGAGCCGAAGGGAACTGAAAGCCCATTAAAGTTACCCTCTCTCGCCCGCTCCCTCTCTCTCTCTCTGGCACTCGTTCTCACGCTCGACCCGCTGGCTGACCCTCTGTGGCTGATGGCTGGGTCTATCCTTGACGTCGTTGCCGTTGCCGTTGTCTACCTAGCAACAGGAAATAGTTCCATATCCATACAGTACATATCCGTCTGGTCTGTACATCGCTGCAGAGACGACCATATCGGAAATTTGAATAGTGCAAATGGTTGAGCAGCTGTGCCTTAGGGCTCTTCTTCTTAGCCTTACTTTTACTTTACTTTATTGTCGAGTGTCGGGTGAGAGTGTGAGAGGCAAACAAAGGCGAGGCTAGACGGGCGACGCTCGAGCGGGAGTTGGCTTCTTCGGACCACACGACACATGCCGCAGATACAAAGGCGTGTCCAGTCTGCCCGACTTTTCTCTGTGTCTGTGTGTCTGTGTCTGCTTCGACTGTGTTTACTGAACACGCAATTCAAATAATTGATCCAGTTAACTGTTTAACAAAATTGCATAAAAATTCAATAAGCAACAACAGAAACAAAACGCTCTACGATGACGGCAACGGCAACAGCAACGTCAACGGGCACCATTAGATGGGGCAGGGACTGGACTTCTCAGGGGTATACATATGTACATCTATGTGTATGAAGTATTGTGTGGAAACCCGATCGCAGACCAATTTGATTGAGTTAGTTGTGTGTTCTGTTTCCCCCTTATGGTTTATTTATACATTTTTTAAATGGAAAGGGGTCGAAACTTGCTAGAACTGTCCGAAATGGAAAGGGTTGGGGTAGGAGGAAGGCAGTGGAGCAATGCAATGAAAGTAAAGTACTGCAGACGGAATGGATTGGGGTGGAGCGTGGATTAGGAAGCGAAGGAAACCGTTTCGAAATCTCCCCAAAATTCTCTCTTTTAAAAACCCAAATCCAAATCGGTTGCATAAGCCACCATTTGATCTTCAAAGGAATTCATTCTGCGATAAGCAGAACCCACACTTGCAGTGCGGCTCCGTGACGCACTCCGATTCCGATTTCAATTCCAATTCCGGGTTCGAGTGCGAAAGCGAGCAGCTGCGTCATCCATGTCAATGCCTGGACCTACACTCTGATGTTTTCTCGTCAATTAAAAACGATTGTTTATTGCATTTGTCACCAAGAAATATGCGGGCAGGGCCAATCAAAAGTTCCTTTGATGCTGATGCGATGAAGCGATGCTGTTTTCATTTTCGCCTCAAATTAATTAACAGAACTACACTCATTCCGATACATTTCCATTTCCATTTCGACATCGTTAGCCAATTGGTGATTATCGCCGTGGATCTGCTGAAGAGTAACGGCCCACCCCGCCCCATCTCTTAGTTTTTAATTAGAACGCGGGCCAACGCGTGTGACATGTAGCGCGATGGCTGGAGGCTTTGTGTATGGCCAGGGGCTGAGTGCAAATAAAAAGATTCATGGCAAAGCCCGTTAAGGCTGCATTTACGAGTAATACCATTATAAGGCCTTGAGCGAATCGCTAGGAAATGGTGTCAACTCGTCTATTCGGCCCTGTTTGATTTGATTGCACGTTTTGGGTGTTTCACAGGCCCAAGGGTAGGTTTTAATTGATCGAACAGAGGGCATTATTCGGTATTTACCGAAACTCAAACATTGATCCGAATGATGGAATATTTTATTTATGAACACGGTTTATGGTCGGAGCTTAGAGGCCAAGCTCCCATTTGTATGCTATAAAAAATATCCCCAAAGCCATATGACAACAGGCAAACACCGACATGCAAAATCCGGAAGAACACGAGACTCGACACGACACGACACGGACTCGACTTGGCTTTACTGGAATGTAATCAACGAAACGTGCGCTAATAAATTATGAGGAATACTTTGTGTATGAGTGCGTGTGTGTGTGTGTGTGTGTGTGTGTGTGTGTGTCTCCACGCAACCTGCGGGAGGCTTTCATTCATTTCTTTTATGGCCAAACGTGCGGTCTGCCCACGCCCTCACCTCACCTCTGATGGAAGAAGCCCATGCAACCGACAAAAATAAACCCTACAATGGGGGAGGGGGGTAAAGGAAACCTTATAGAGAATACCGTAACCGGAAAGCAAATACGAACAAAAGTCCAAAATCAAAGATAATACTCGCACTACACGGGGCATTACGGTGCAATCAATTTCTGACAAAACGAAATGCGTTCGGTTTGAAAAGGTCGCAGAGCTCTTAAGCACGGAATCGTGGCCAAAACTTTAAACAAATAACTTTCGTCAGACGGATGGCGGAGTCAGTCACAAGACAGCCTTAATTTAATTAGACTGATTATAAAACCTCATCAGCTGATCGATCAGCGGCCAGGTTGCGGGTGGAAGCCGCACTCTAAGACCTCAGACCTGCCGAAATGTTGAATGTTTAGTTAAACTTGTTAATTGTTTAATAAGCGCGGCTGTGACTGATAAAAACTGAAGCATCGACTGTCAATATGCCCCCTGGCCTGTTTTTTTTCTTTTTTGGTTAACGTTGCCATAAAACGCACCCGTCCGAAGATGTTGAAATATGGGAAGGGAATTATCGCTGGGGCAGATAATAAACCCGCACGGTGATATCCCCGACTTAAGATTAGATTATAGCCAGTGATATATGGGATAGTTTTCGGTGAGGCACTTTGATTTTCACGGATTATTGATGATTTAGATGAGGCTAAGGCTAGGGCTTCGTGATACTGGTTCGTGATAATAAAAAGCAAATAACTAATCTCTGGTAATAATTTCTGAGATTTTTCCAACATTCATTAGACTTTACCAAGAAACACATAGTTGATAAATATATTTATCATCATTGTACAGCAATAATTATCCATAAAACACTCCCAATTGTCCCAATATTATCGTCACCGATGAACGGAATGACGAATTCTATATGTCACTCTGTTTGGACAATGATTTATGGGCAGCGAGCGCCTTTATGGCAGGTGCTCTAAAAATTCCAATTTACAAGTGTTTAAATGAACATTAAAACCTTCTTAGTTGGGGGTTTTTGCAGCGCTTTCGCCGTCTTTTAGCCGTCTTATCTCTAAGCCATTTCCAACAGCTAACAACATCGACAGAAATCGACAATTATTTTATTACCCTCAACGCGAAGGCAACGCGAGGGGCGGAGTGGGTGATATCGCCGGCAAAAAGTGACAAAGAGGCACTGGGAGTCAGAGAGGAGGACTGATTGGGTTGTCTGGGGCAACGATCGGTGGATCGGTCGAGACGATCGATCGATCGATTGTTAAATTACTCAAAGTGGCTGGAGAGACGCGCGTCATTGTCATCGCCATGGCCATCGTTTATTCACTTAGAGATGGCAAGGAATATATCATAATCAGGCAAGAAACAAGTTGATTTCATGGCAAAACCTGATTGGAAACAGGAGAAAAAGGAAGCAACTACAAAGAACTATATTTTCAGACCAATTCTCATTTCCATTTAACAATACGATTTGCCCCAATGTGCATAGCGTCTCGAAAACGCTTACCAAATCGAAGCTTAGATAATTTTCCCCTATTTGTTTACCTCTTTGTGGTATAGATAAAGCCCGCGTCGCCCGGCAGACTTGCCCAATGTCTGATAATAGCAAAATACTCGTAAAAAAAAACCGAAAAAAATTACCCATAATTTCTATTGAAAGTGTCGTCTAGCCAGGGGTCTAGGGGCAAATAGAAAATGATTTTTATCAGCATTCACATTCACATTTCACAGAGAGTTCTGTTGTTCTGTACCCACCCCCGCCCCCGCCCCCGGACACCCTGTCAAGGCCCTTGCCCGGATATCGGTTATGCGATAATAATACAACTATATTCCTCTCTTTTTTGTATGTATGTTTCTATACTCTATGTATTCCCTTATTTATCCGTAGTATTTTCCCACTAATGAATTTAAAATCAGACCATGTGCTGAATTAATTATTATTATTATGCATTGACATTTACATTGCGTCAGTGCAGCTGTATCTTTGGTCTATATTTATCTGGAAGAGCGAAAAACTCTTGAAATGTCTCTACGTCAAATTGGTGAAAAAGCATTACCAATCTATGGTCTGATATTTTAAAGACCGATTATCACCTTCGTCATTGACAAGCATCTACATCATGGTCTGAAGTGTTTGTCAGAACAGAGAAAGCAATTAACTATACGGAGGGTTGCTCGAGAAGTAGGTCTGAAAAACAAATAAATACTATTATATTTCGTACACCAGTGCTATTGCCATTTACGGGTTCGAAATATACTCAGTATATGCATCATTTTGTACACATTATACTACCGATCCAATTGGAACCAGTTTCGGTATCTATAGGCTGACAGTGTCCACGAATTTCGTTAATTCTCGTTTAATAGCATTTTATTTTTAAAAATCCACAACAAAGAACGTGCCACAACAAACCCGAAAATATACTATAAGGTTTTCCAAAATGCTGAAATGTTTGTGTCCCACATTTTGAGTATACATACATACATATGTACATACATTTATGACCCCCTCCCACCACCACCACCACCACATTCGGCGGCATAGAAATTGCACAGATCCTACGTATGCACAAAAAAAAGTTATTGTTGTCGTCTTCGAAATTTCCATGTCCACAAAAACAAAACAAACAAAACAAAATTGGAAACCCGAAGATGAAAAGAAACTGAAAAAATTGCGTCGCGTTGACGGGAGAAGAAAAACAAAACGAAAATGTGGTAGCCGAAGGCTATGATACCCCTTTTTAAGACTACGTACAAATAGAACGATAAGTATATATGTAAATATAGCTGGGATTCATGAGGATCAAGAATATACCTTTCAATTTATTTGCTTTGCAAACCTTTTATCGAAATGATAATACCCTACGTTAGGGTATACAAACGGAACAACAAAAATAGCAACGGCTCTGACGAACTGACAAAACGTCTCTCTCACTCTCTCTCGCTCTCTCTCTCTCTCTGTGTGCTTTCGAAGAAGGGAAAAAGATAGGGCCGTGAATAGCAACGGGACTCAAAGGGGAAGACAAAAAACAAAGGAGAACCACGAGGGACTGAGGGAGCGAGTGAGCGCGGATGGACAGGCCGAAGAAGCGACACACTTTTTCTCAATATTTTGTTGTGTGCCATTGCGCCGTTATTTTGAAGGTCAAGTGACCAGGTTAAGCTTCCACCGGAACTGCCTTCAGCCTTCAGCCCTTCCTCTACCTCTTGGCAGCGGCGGAAAACCATTTTTGCATTACAAAATCTAATAAAAAGAAGGAAAAGGGGAAACGACAGTGAATCACCCCGAGCGCGAACAACTTTGGTAATTGGAAGAGCTAGCAATATGATTGGGCGCTCACGCTAGAGCGTGTACTGTAACAAGAGAGGGCAGCGAAGTGACGCAGAGCGGGTGAGCGGGAAAAAAGAGCGAATGTACAGAAGGAATCGGCGATTAACTTACCACGCGTCGTGTCTCGTATCGCGGCGTTGGAAGTGGAGCGACCCCAACGCTAGCGCCAATCCCAGCCAAAGGTGAGGGCGTCGGCGTAGGCGGGACCATGCCCACCACTTCATGAAGCACTTCAAACGGGCCCAGTGCCTGCAGGCAGGTCTGCTCGTCACCCGAAATGTCCGCGGATGGCGGCGGTGAGGGTGGCAATGGATTTTCCATAACATAAACCAAATCTATTTCGGGTGTTCCCACTGCATGGGATAGCTGCATTGTGGGGGTCGCCGCCACTATATTCATTAGCTGAATGTCCATGTCTATCACCCCCAGGCGTTGCGTGTCTGCCGCTATCGTGGATTCCGCCTCCGCCTCAATCTCTAGCCCGTTCAAATTCGATTTCTTAGTGCATTTGTTGGCTGTGGTCTGGTCTTGGTCTTCCAGTTGGAATATGTCATGGCAGTCCATTTCCATTATCATTAAATCTGTTTGTGTTGTTTGTTCGATTGTATCCTCGGAGTCCTCATACCGTCGTCTCACGTCCTGAATGTGCTGGCTGCGAATGTGATCCATAAACACCGAGAACTGCAGGCAAATTGCAGGGCAGAAGGCGCAATTGAAGCCAAAGCTCTGCACATCCGGCGATGTGGTAAGTTCTCCACATTTTCGAAAGTAGGCGTAATCCTCCAGTTGCCAATTAAAGGGCTGGGGTTGCGGCTGCTGCACTTGCTCCTGCAGCGGCAACATGGTGGTTGTTTCTTGATTACACAGAGAGTTGTTTACTTTGTCAGAATTTGTTTGGCGCACACACGACACGATGGAAGTGAACTTTAGCGGCGAGCTCCCTCATAAGAAGTGCGATTTATTCTAGCATTGAACGTACGGCAATGTCAGTCTATTGGTATCACACGCGCCGGCGTTTTTTAAATGTTTGACAGACGCGCGCGTCTACTCTAGCCACGAAGGCGTACTTGGAGCAGAGTGACCGCGCCGATAACGATAACAAATACCGTCCGATCCTTAAATATATCCCGAAATATACCGTCACATTTTCAAAACATACCGTAAATATACCGACGAAAATCACATTCCTCGATTTAGATATTCCGTTTGATATTACTAGCTGAATAGGAGAGTGAGCCCTGAACACATAATTTTACCCAATAGTTGAAACAATTTTTTACAAGATTGATCAATTTAAAATACTCAGTTTATTGGATTCTGTCTAAAATAAGTTTTAAGCAAGGAAGTTCAAGAAATAAGCAGCGTGACCGCGCCGACTACGATTAAAGTACCGTCTGGCCCAAAAATAAATACAATTAAATACCATTTCTGTTTCTAAAAACACAATTTCAATACCATTAATTAAAAACAATTCTTTTAAAGTGTTTTTTCTATTTAAATCTTAGTACTCAGATCGGAAAAAACGTTTGAAAACGAAACGTCCAATATAAAAATACTGTGCAGGGTAGAAACGGACAACCACTAAACAGATTGGCAGCACCAGAAGCGAAAAATAGACTGGCAGCCTACACAATTCACAGCTGATGTTTGATTTTGTTATTTAACCAGCTTAAATTGCTTTAAAATATATAAAACGATGCAAAACTGTATTAAACTGTTGCCGGTGGCACTCAAGTGCCCGCAGAGAGCCATCAGCACGTCTGCTGTCTTGGATGGCAAGCGAAACTTTCGCAAATTTAACGTGCACAGCAAGCGCGGCACTCGCGTGGTTAAGGAGGCCCAAAAGACTATGGCCAATCCCCCAGTGCCCATTGACAAGCGGGGCGTGCGCGACACAGGCATCTTAGTTGAAGGAAAATTTGTGGAGATACCCGAGAAAATTCCCGAAATTATTGTGCCCGATCTAACGAACTGCAAACTAAAGCCCTACGTTTCGTACAAGGCACCGGACGTAGTGCAATCAGAATTCACCAGTCTGGATTTGTTCAACGCAGTTTATTCGAAAAAGATTATTGAGGATTTCAAGGCGGGCAGCCTTCAGGCAGACGGCAGTCCGAAGGAACCATCGGCCGACGAGCAACTCACTTCGTCGGAGGCATTTCTACGTGCGCGAAGAACTGGCAGCGACATATTCTAGACATACGTTTATTGTTTCTTAAATAAAGATTGTTAAGTCTACTATTCCTGCATGTACTTTTGGCGATATACGAAAAGTTTGCGAATCCATTTATCTGTCTTAAGGTCAGGATTGCCAAGGAACTAAAAGACGAAAATAATACACATATTTGTAAAAAGAGGACTTTGGAATCGAGAAATGCAACTTACATTGGGATGAAATATTACATCTTCGGTTGGAACCGGGTTTGCTGGCTTCGGCACAGTCACCGTTTCGTTTTTTAAATCTATGATAACCTTCTCTGGGGCTTCACGATCTTTGGTGCTAAAGAAAGCCGACGGCTTGAAGGTATCCTCGTCGATCCTTTCCAAGGCCTTCTGCACTTTAGTATCCAGCAAATCGATGGCCTTGACGCTGGTAGCGAGAGGCGTTGAGCGTGAATTGCTATCCGAGCTCGGTGCTCTGGTTGTCCTTTGGGAGGCAGAGCGAGATTTGTTATAGTCCCGACTGCGACTCTTGCTGTGCCGGCTTCGGGAGCTGCTTGGACTGCGTGGTGATGAGCTGCGCGACGAGCTGCGGCTGCTGCTACGACTTCGCCGGTAGTACTTTTTAGATTTCTTTGACTTCTTCTTTTTGGGTTTGGAGCTTTGCCGGCTGCTCCTTGTGGGGGACTTGGAGTGGTGGCGTCGCTCGCGTTCTTTGTCGCGGTCGCGATCACGGTCCCGATCTCGGTCTCTTTCCCGGTCGCGGTCTCTATCATGTCTTTCCCGTTCACGCATTGTTTTATTTTATTAATTTATATAAAGTTGACAAAACTAGACCTGGAGAAATATCGATGTTAACATCGATATAATCGTTGTTTGGGTCCTAACTGCAGACATCGATATTTTTCTCAAACATCGATTTTTTTGCAAGAACCCATTTGGTTGAGTTTCAAAAAGATAACGTACAGAGAACATTATAGGAAAAACAAAGTGAAAAAAATTGTAAAAGATACGTATACACAAGAGAAGATTATTGTTGGAAAAAAAGTGAACAAATTTTGATATTAAGCTATGGATAAACATTTAAAACATAGGTATTAATTTGAAATTAACAAAAAAATGTATTTAAGAGTTTTCCAGTAAAGTATTGGCAAAAAACCTGAATTAAAACAAAATGCGTGTATGTGTGTAACCACATGTTTATATTTGCATGGTTTTATTTGTTTTAAATGCAATTTATATGCATGTATCAACCCATCCGTATTCCAAATTAACAATTTTGCATATTTATGTAATGAAAAATTGTCTTTAAATATATTTTTACGTGTTTTGAAATTGTAGATTCGACAGATAGGAATTTGAACGCTGAGACAGATGATGATACAAGAACTTATGTTCCTAAATAAAAACCACAATGTCTTCTGGTCTTCAAACACCGACTAAGTTTAATATTGATCTCGAGTTAATTAATCTCTGATATTTAAATCCCATTGAAGGGTTTTGTTTATAAATTAGTTTTAAAATATAAAAAATGTCTGATGTTTAAATCCCATTGAAGGGTATTGTTTATAAATTAGTTTATGAATTTTTAAATTAAAAATGCCTAAATTTAAATATCCCATGAAGGGGCTTGCTTATATCTTAGTTTATTTACCCACATATATATAAAACGACCCATTAAGGATCTTTACGAAATTTAAGGAAGTTCTATACCCAATATTCTTTAACAAATTTTTAAGCCTAATACTTAGATCCGAAAAAAGTGCTAGCAAACAGAATCAGGATTAATTTTTGTATGACAAAAAAAAAATTGATTAAAAATACATTATACACCGAATTTCAAATTCATTCAAATTTAAATTCGGGCGCCAGAAACTAAAATATGAATGGAGCTGTGATTGTGCCATTTGAAAATAGTTGTTTCAGTAACGGCTATGTTTAACTAGATCTGGGATCTGGTCATTATTGATTAAACTAATTGAAGTTTCGTTGAAAATCCTGATAATGCAATCTTTTTCATGTAACCATCAGGAGTACAGCTATCAAGATTCACAAAATGATAGCAGCTCGCCTTATCGTGAGACTAAAAGCCACCTGAATTATCGCTTCTGGCAAATCGCTTCTGTGTTGCCCAAACGACCTATCAGTCTTGATGAATTGAACGTAGCTTTTGTCGAAAATAGCGAACCATAAATTAGCTAAGGCTCCTTATCAGATGTTCCTTGGGGGTATATAAAAAGCAGAAGTGGCCACCCCAGTCGGTAAATTTCTTCCAGCCGTGATCAAAAATGTTGGTGTCGCAAGTACTTTTGGGCCTTCTGTGTCTAGGCCTGGCCACAGCGCTGCCCGCCGATGGGGGCAGGGCGAGCTCTGTGACAACGGTAAGAACGAAGCACTATATACTCGTAGTATTACTTTTAATATTTATTTTAATTTTGAATATGATTTCGTGTATTATTCAGTTGACTCTTGTGAAAGGACATGGCTATGCGATTGAGGAGCACACAGTTCAGACATCGGATGGTTATATTCTCACCATGCACCGAATTCCATACTCCAAGAATACTGGCTATGATGGCGTTCGTCCTGTTGCCTTCCTCATGCACGGTCTGCTCTGCTCGTCCTCTGACTGGGTCTTGGGCGGTCCACACAGTGGCCTGGCTTACCTGCTTTCTGAGGCTGGCTATGATGTCTGGATGGGCAATGCTCGTGGCAACACCTACTCCAAGAAGCATGCAACCAAATCTCCGCTGCTGCAGCCCTTCTGGAACTTCGAGTGGCATGACATTGGAATCTACGATCTGCCCGCCATGATAGACTACGTCCTGTACTTTACGGGTGAGGATCAACTCACGTACGTGGGTCACTCCCAGGGCACCACTTCATTCTTCGTGCTCAACTCGATGATTCCGCGGTTCAAGAGTCGCATACGCTCGGCTCATCTGCTGGCGCCCGTCGCCTGGATGGAGCATATGGAAAGTCCCCTGGCTGTTGTGGGTGGTCCTCTGTTGGGACAACCAAATGCCTTCGTTGAGGTATTCGGCAGTGCGGAGTTTTTGCCAAACACTCAGCTCATGAATTGGTTCGGCGCTGTTTTGTGCAGCGATCAAGCTATATCCCAGGTGATCTGCACAAACAGCCTGTTCCTCCTGGGCGGCTGGAACTCGCCATATTTGAACGCGACAATGATTCCAGAAATAATGGCCACCACTCCGGCAGGCTGTTCGGTGAACCAGATCTTCCACTATCTACAAGAGTACAATTCTGGATACTTCCGTCAGTTCGACTACGGCTCGACCCGGAACAAGAAGGAGTACGGCTCCAAGACTGCCCCAGATTACGATGTGGCGGGCATCAACGTTCCCACATACCTTTACTACAGCGACAATGACTACTTTGCCAGTTTAATCGATGTGGATCGTCTTCGCTACGTAATGGATCCGAATTCCCTAAAGAGTGCGTATCGCCTACCCGAGACTAAGTGGAATCATTTGGACTTTCTGTGGGGCCTCAATGTCAAGGAAATACTTTATGACCGAGTGCTCAATGACATAAAGAATGCGTAAGCAAGTGTTGAAAATAAAACTTAAGATTGTGATAATTGGATTTTAGAACAACAAAACACTTCCCAAATATTTAATCGAAAGAGTTAATTCCTGGTGCGGTGATAGCTGATAAGGGGTCATAAATTCAATACAAATTGGCGATATTTCACATGATACTTCACGTGAAGTTATATTTGTTATACGGTTTTAAAACGGTTCGTTATTTGAAAATGCGGTTTTTTTTTCAGAGTACCGATAAGTAAGTTTCGATTTTCGATTACTGCAATGCAACCATCCACAATAACGCCGCCGGCGTAATTAAAAGTAGAATATGTAGTTAGTATCACTAACCATACAATATATTGTATTGTTAGTATACAATATACAATATATTGTATTACAATATACAATACAATACATATATTGTATTGTTAGTGGTAAAACCCTAACAGAGGGTTAAGTTTCCCATAAGAACAAATATACAAAATATACCAAAAACACACATTTCTGATTCAGGTCACTAATCTTCTCACTGATCCCCTTGTTCTCGGGCTGCTTGCCCTGAGCCTGCATAAATAGGTGCTAAGTTCAGTACACGCTCAATCGTGTTTTTCTATCAAGCCTATGTTTTATCTGAGGTGGTCTGATTGGCATGATCTGTTATTTGCAGGTAGCAGAGAGCCTCCCAAAACCAGTAGCCAGTGTCCATCTGGGTGGGAGGTCACATATGCATTCAAGCAAAAATTGATGGATGGACCAAATCGAATGCCTTTTAGACCAGATTTCCTGGAAAACGCCCAGAGCTGGCTGAATCTTTCGTTTTAATCTATCTTATCTGTCTATTATATAGAATAATATTTCGGTCATATTTCCAGAGACTGGGGTTTGCGCACGAGCGAATCAAGTTCGTAGGGGTCGTGCTAGATAGTGCTATATATTTTTAATTGTTCGGATTATCCCGCTTCAATTTATTATCAGTCCAAGACGGAATGAACAGAATGGAACCATTAATAAAAAAAATTTACAGCTACGGCCGCCCATGTACATGCCCACATACAGAATACATAAGTATAAAATACCTCTCAAAACGTCTACTAAGGCCAGTCGTTTCTTAGATTGATTTCGGAGAAGTATTAGCAATGCAGTGCGCTATTATATTTGTGGTATTGGCTATAATCTTTGGCAGATCTCTGTCGCAGCGTTGTGAGGTGAGTACAAATTTCTTTAAAGGCATAAATCCAAACTACATTGAGGTGCCCCCAATAGGTGGTTGAATCTCAACACGAGTGCGGAGGGTATTGCTACGGAGCTGTAAAACCGGTTTTGGACTACCTCGCTATCCTACAAAAGCGAGTCGAGTCCTGTGAGGCCAAGCAGCCCGCTTATACTCAATCGAAAATCGTGCGAATTGAGGAAAAGTTAGAGACTTTGACAAGACATATGGCGGTACAGCAGGAGTTGGAAAAGATATTCCGTGCCGCGGATACTCTATCCAAACTCGCATTAATGGACGAAAAGTTAGGGACTCTAGAGAGACAGTTGACGACCAAACAGGAGTTGGAAAAGAACTTCAAACAGTTTGAAGATACTTTATCTAAATTCGCCCTAATGGACGAGAAGTTAGAGGCTCTAAGAACACAAATGGCGACCAAGCAGGAGTTGGAAAAGAACTCCAAACAGTCGGGAGATGCTCTATCTAAAATCGCGCTAGTGGACGAAAATGTAGAGACTTTAAAAAATCAGACGGCGACCCAGCAGGAGTTGGCGGTTACTCTTTCGAAAATGGCGCAAATGGAGGAAAAGTTAGAGACTCTAAGGACACAGATGGCGACCAAGCAGGAGTTGGAAAAAAGCTCCAAACAGTCGGAAGAAGCTCTATCTAAATTCGTCTTAATGGAAGAAAATGTAGGGACTCTAAAAAATCAGACGGCGACTCAGCAACAGTTAGAAAATACCCTTTCGAAAATCGATCTAGTCGACAAAAAGTTAGAGGTTCTAAGAAATCAGACGGCAGCCCAGCAGGAGTCGCAAATAAGCTCCCAGTCCAATACAACACCAAAACCTAAACCGAAAAACAGGGAACTTTTCAAAAGAATAGGTTCCAAATACTATTACATTAGCGACGGATTTACATATAGCTGGCACGATGCATTGAAAAAATGCCTTGAGATGGGAGCGCATTTGGTGAGTCTGCAAAGCTATAGTGAGATGGAGGCTCTTCGAGGTTTGCTGCTGAAGAACGAATTTTATTGGATAGATCTGAATGATGAGGTAACAGAAGGAGAGTTTGTTTCGGCCACTACTGGCTCGAAGGGAACCTTCTTTCACTGGTTTATAGAAGAACCCAATAACTATAAAAACTCTGAACATTGCGTCTATCTATGTTACTCTCCTTATTTTTATGCAATGTTCGACACAGGATGCCATTACCATAATTCAATTATTTGTGAGGCATCTTTTGATTAATTGTAACCCATATGACCATTTCGATTGTATTTATTTATTTATTTATTGGCCAACGGTTGAACCTTAACTGGCTAAACTAGCTTATATCTATCTTAAATAATACAAAGAAATCAACAAAAAAAACAATTATTACAAGTAGTGTGTAACTCAAAAAAAAGTGAAGAAAATGTACCCCTCTAAAACTATTGTGTGGAAATTGATTATTTAGTTGGGCTGAAAATCCCGGTGCTACTGCAATACCGGGCCAATCCCGGAACAGGATATATGTACATATCTAGACGTTGATATGCAATGACTGCACCATCAAGTCAGTGGCGTAACTATAGAAATGGGGGCCCCAGTCAGATTTTCATTAAGGGGCCCTTATCAGAAGAATTCTTTAAATCATTCAAACTTTTCTCCACACTGAAACTCCACACTCCATACTGAAATAAAAAACAGTCAATAAAATAAACAATTTTTGAGTTCTCAAAGTTGTGATATGCATATTCAGAATTTAATGCGCCTTACTTTCAAATCAGCAAACTTGTGAATAATTTGATCCAAGTTATTTCTCAAACGATTGGCCATTTCGTGTTCAATGGATAGAATACTCAAATTACTCAAACGCTCTTGGCCCATGGTACTTCGAAGATAAGTTTTTATGATTTTTAATAGCCTTTTTACACTACAGTGAGTTACCACATTTATCGATAGGTAACTCAATAACTCAGAATTTGGATTTACACTATGCCAAAGTTGAGTTATTGAGTTATTGAGTTTCGGCTTGCTGGCACGTGCTTGTCCACGAAAATTTTGTTTTTTAATTTTTATTAATATGAATACCGAGGAATTAATGATGCTCTATGTGGCAGAGCAAGAGATGTAACGAGGCTGCAATGTATGGAGTTGGCGACGATATCTGCAGCAACTGTGGAGTATTTGGATCAAATTTCCAAGAAACGCATTTGGACATTGCGAATAACCTTGGAATCCATTTTTTAAGGAACATTTCCGCAGGGAAATTGCACGGCTGCAATTACAAATATGTTGAATTTTGGCTATATGTATATGTACATTACATACATACATATGTACAAAAATTAAAATTTTTTAAATTGGCAATTGTTTATAATAATTTAATTTAGTTTAATTTATAATAATTCAATTTAGCGTTTGGCTAAGTTTTTCCGACCGAATTTTAGAAATCGACCACATTGTTTATAGGGTTTTTAATAATAAAATTGGTTTAAAGTATTGGTTTTAACAATTGTATGTATCTTTTTCTCCAGCCATATTGTTTACGCGCCAAAATTTAAATTTTGAGCTGCCAATTTTTGTTGTAACTAGTGGTGATAATTCCACGACAGGCAGATCAGGGTTGAAATATTCGGAAAATCGGACGAACTCAACTAAACGCAACTAAAACTCAACTTTTTTGCCACCTCTAGGTCCCCTATGCTTCCCCATGTAAACGAAACTCGAGTTTTGCCCGAAACTCAATAACTCAATAACTCAACCCTAGTGTAAAAAGGCTATAATTTTGAAAAGGATCTTTCAGCTGTAGCAATTGTAACTGGAATAGTTAAAAATAAAATCAAAGCTGTGCAAACTTCTTGAAAACTCGAAGATAAAGCAGCATTTTCAATAATTACCAAATTTGAAAGTTGCTTGACAGAACTGAGTTTTTCAATTTGTTTTTTGAGACATGATCGAAGAGATAACAACTGTTCAGGAAATTTGTCGCCGATGTCTTCAGCATAAGTATCTGCAAGTATCACAGCTTCCCTGTGCAGTTCTTGGTCCGTCATTTTTGTCAATTCCTTAGGTTAGAGTACTCGAAAAGTTTTGATCACGTTCTTCAAACTTTAAAACCGATTTAGTAATTGATTGCAAATGATATCGAGACATCCATGGAAAATATTTACACGGAATCGTGCCTCTCCATCAGACAGTCAGTCTTTCGTCCTGGCACAATTCTTCGAAATATTTCTTGGTTTTCTTGATCCGCTTGTTCTGAAACTCAACCTTGACTTTCCAATCCGCACTTAGTTTGATGGCCTGTGATTTTGCTCCCTCGTAGTCAGCAAAAACAGCGAGAAAAAAAGATTGGCAAGAAAAATGAAAAACACGATAGAAATATAATATAAGCTGGCAACGAATATTTATAACGAAAGAACACCAACATTTTTATTTTTTCATATTGAACATTTTTCTGATATAAAGATGAAAAAATGTGCCAAGAGCATGGGTACGTGGTGCCCTCTTCGGAGTGGAGTATTCTTTGATGTTGCAGCAGTTTGAGCAGACGAATAGTAGTCTCTCCACAGAGCAGGCAGGTGTGCGAGGGTTTTGGCTTTTCCTCTGTTTTGTCTGCTTCATCGGTCCCCTCCGTGTCAGAGTCAAAGAGATCCAGCTCTTGACCACTTCCCGTGCAGGCGTTGTAGTAGCGTCCAAAGTCTTGGGCCTCATAATCACCAACTATGCGGGAGCTCAGCTCTGAGAGGCTGCAGCCCAATCCGTTGGGATAGTAAGAACGGAAGAAGGCAGATTTCTGCTCAACGCAATTGGGGGTAAAGAAAGAGACACGACACTTAGAGTTGTGGAACTTCCCCTGGTTTTCGGTTTTTCTTTTTTTCGGGAAGAAATTTTCTTTTTAATTTTTTTCCATTGATTTTGTGTGAGGAGTTGGTCTTAAGAAAATGTACACTTGAATATCAAATTGGTTAAGTTAAAAAGTGTAATTTCAATTCTCTTGAATCGATTTTTGTTTGGTGCAGTAAAAAAAGCATTGCAATTTCCAGCGCAGTCGGCATACGCACAGTGTAAACTTTCGTATAGCGTCGGCCCTGTGCACACGCGGCAGCGCTGCGGCAGCGAAAATGAATCGCGTGGCTTCGGCCCTATGCACAAAAGGCTTCATAATTCTGATTGGCTGTCGCACCGGCAGTGAAAATGAATCGTGTGGCTTCGTGTCTGTTGTCATAATTCTGATCGGCAGCGCCGCGGCAGCGAAATAAATCGTGTGGCTTCGGCCCTATGCACAAAAGGCTTCTTAATTCTGATTGGCTGTCGCACCGGCAGTGAAAATGAATCGTTCGGCTTCGTGTCTGTTGTCTGCGCACACAAATGCACTAAGAACAAGGAAGTGTCTGCGGGCCGATCCCTGGTCTAGTGAGCGGATCTTTATCTTTAAGCTGCGGACAGACACCCCGTGTTCAAATCGAATTTCTTTTTGTTTACGGATCGTTCCAAATATTGGCTACAAATCAAAAAGGCAAAATAAATGAAGCTTTAACTAATAAAACACACAACAACGATGTAGACACACAAACGAGAACGAGAACGTATTGGGAAATGGATATTGGAAATTGCAACTAATTGTGTTTTTTGGGATAACTAAAATATGTAATACAGATTTAGCATTGCCGAACAGATAAGTAAATTTATTTTATGCAATTGAAAAACAAACAACGGAAGTTCCATGATGATCCTTGATTACCGCCAATTTAAAAAATATCATATTTTGTTGCATGGCTCCGCCCATCCATCGTATGAGCTCATACTTGACACGCATTAATAAGTGAAAGACGCCCTTTTTAAGCGATCGAGCCCCTCTCTTTGGTTGTGTACACGGTGTTCAGGCCTGAAATTCCTAGTTAGCTAGTAATATCAAGCAGAATATCAAAATCGAGGAATATGATTTTCGTCAGTATTTTCGTCGGTATCTTTTTAAAGTGAGACCGTTCTTTTCGGTATATTTCTGATGGTCGGACGGTGTATTTGATCGAGAATTCCGCGGTCACACTCCGACCTCCAACACGTGCAGTATTTTGGAACATTTTGGTTTTCTGCCAAAATTGCCAAAATCGAAACTATCTACGGCTCACCATGGTGCGGCCTAACAACAATCAGCTGCCGGAAAATCTTCCGCAGCTGCAGAACCTGATCAAGCGTGATCCGGAGTCGTACAGCGATGAGTTTCACATACAGTACCAGCACTTTCTGAGCCTGCTGGAAGTGTTCGCTTTGAACCCCAGCGAGGAAAACAAATCTTTGGATGACACTGTCATGTTCGTGGCCCAAGTGGCG
This sequence comes from Drosophila athabasca, assembly GCA_008121215.1. NCBI lineage: Eukaryota > Metazoa > Arthropoda > Insecta > Diptera > Drosophilidae > Drosophila > Drosophila athabasca. The sequence continues at coordinate 854,568 of VMQQ01000019.1, read as the reverse complement.
CAGTGCTATCCGGCTGCCTGTGAGCAGTTTCCGAAGCACCTAGCTGATCTACTCAGGAACTATGCCACCGTCTTGGATCCAGCCATGAGGAATTGCTTTGTCAAGGCGCTGATTTTACTGCGCAACAAAAACTTGGTGCCAGCACTGGACATACTGGAACTGTTCTTCCAGTTGTTGCGCTGCCCGGACAAGAATCTACGGACCTTTTTGCAGGCTCACATTGTGACCGACATCAAGAATATGAATGCCAAGCACAAGGATATGAAGCTCAACTCGGTAACGATAATTTCAGGCACTTGTTGCTGCCCTGACCTCTGACCCTTTCATCTAATCATTTGATTTTATTTAAATTGTATTTTGCAGAGCCTGCAAAACTTCATGTACTCCATGCTGAGAGACGCCAATCCTAAGGCCGCCAAGATGTCTGTGGATATAATGATTGAGCTGTACAAGAAGAACATCTGGAACGATCCAAAATCGGTGAATGTCATTGCCACAGTGGGCTGTTTCTCCAAGGTAACCAAGGTCCTGGTCACATCGCTGAAATTTTTCCTCGGCCACGACGACGAGGACGAAGAAGAGGACACCGAAAGTGAAAACGAGGTGGATCTGAAGGGTGCCCTGCTGGCCAATCGGGTCAGCAAGAAGACCAAGAAGGGCCAGAAGCAGCTGCAAAAGATCAAAAAGCAGGCTGTCAAGGCCCAGAAGAAGAAAAAGAATGCGCCAGCCTTTAATTTCTCGGGCATTCACTTGGTGCACAACCCCCAGGGTATGGCCGAGGGCCTCTTCAAGCAGTTGCAAGCCACGAACGAGCGATTCGAAGTGAAGTTGATGCATCTCGATGTTATATCGCGTCTGATCGGCATTCACGAGCTGTTCCTGTTTGGCTATTATCCGTATATAACTCGCTTTCTTCAGCCTCATCAGCGCCAAGTGACCCGAGTGCTGCAGTTCGCCGCCCAGGCATCCCACGAGCTGGTTCCGGGCGACATCATTGAGCCCGTCCTGAAAACGATCGCCAACAATTTCATTACAGAGCGCAACTCCAGCGATGTCATGGCCATCGGTTTGAATGCCACGCGAGAGATTTGCATGCGTTGCCCCCTGGCCATGGGCGAGGATCTGCTGCAGGACCTGGCCATGTACAAGACGTACAAGGAAAAGTCTGTGATGATGGCAGCTCGGTCGCTAATCACACTCTATCGCGAACAGTTGCCAGCTCTTCTGCATAAAAAGGATCGAGGACGGCAGACAGAGGCACAGGCGGAGCGGAAGGTTCGCGCCTATGGAGAGCGCGAAGTCCACGACACAGTACTTGGCGCCGAGGCCCTCCTCAAGGACTCCAAGACCATTGACATTGAGAGCGATGAAGATAGCGACTCCAATGATGGTCAGTGGGTGACAGTGAACCACAGCGATGGGGAAGCAGCAGACGGAGCAGACGACGACGAAGATGAGGAGGAAGATGATGATAATGAAGAGGACGACGCTGAAGACAACAGCGATGAAGGAGAGGACGAGGAGGAGGATGAGGATGACTCTAACGCGGAGGAGGATGGTGATGAAGCAAACGACGAAGAAGCAGCTAAAAAGAAAAAGGAAAAGAAAGATTTGAAGATTCTCAGCCAAAAGGAGGCTGCCCAAGAACTGGCGTTGACTCGCATCTTCACGGACGAAGACTTCAAACGAATCAATGCTGCCAATCTGAAAAAGACCGTCACGAATTCCCGCAAACGTCCGCTGGAGCAGGATCGTGCCGAATTCGTTAAGCTGAACAGCATCGAGATGATCTTCAAGAAGCGCAAGCACGACAAGGAGTCGCGTTTGGAAACTGTGCAGGCAGGCCGACAGGACCGCGAACGGTTCGGCTGGAAGGATGGACGTGTCAACGAACACTGCTCCAAGACGAATAGCGAGAAACGCAAGACCAAGAACTTTGGCATGATGCGGCACAAGGCGCGCTCCAAGGTGAAGAAGAGTTTCCGGGACAAGCAGCTGTCCCTACGGAAGCATCTGCTGCACCAGAAGAAAATGAAATGATCGCTTAGAATTTTTGTTTCCTCCCCATAGAATGGTAATAGACGAGCCCAATATACATATGTATATATATATATATAATAAAGTTATAAGAGATACCATTAGTAATTCGGGTTTTATGTAAAGTGTCAGCTTTCTTTATTTCATTTGAGTGTAGACTGTATACTGTTGCCTATGCATTAAACTAATTGAAAAAGTATTCGTTTGGCTGGAAGTCCTTGTTGAGCGCCTATCTGCGACGCTTCTCGGACTTTTTCACGCGCTTTGGTCCTTTCACAAAACACCAGTCCACTTGAATAGTCTGTCCCATGATTTCGGCGCCATTGAGTGCCTCTTTTGCGGCAAGCGCCTGCTTGTGGGTCTCGTACTCAACAAGAGCGTAGCCTTTGGAGAAGCCCGTACGACGGTCCAGATTCAAGTGTATATTCTTTATCTCACCGTAGTCGCAGAACTTCTCCTGGATCTCGTCCTCCTGGGCCTCCTCGTGTATGGAGGTCACAAACAGTATCCAGCCCTCGACAGATCGCTGTGGTCCCGGTTCCAGCTCGTCGTCGTCCTCGTTGCGTACCCTTTCATAGCTATGTATAGCCTCGCGGATGTTGCTGTCATTCCCAAAACCGCGTCCTTTGCGGTGTTTAGCCTTTTCCTTCAAGCGCACTATGCCCTCTGTGCGCAGTGCAGGGTATTGGTGGTTTCATGGTATGGTGTCAGCGTGGGAGAGAGAAAATTAAAGCCATGAGACCGGCGAGCCACAAAAAACCTGGTGCGTACTTACGGTCGCCGTCCTCGTCGACCTCAAACTCCTCGGCGTTGTCAATGTCCAGTACATCAGCCATTATTACTTTATAATACAAATCAAACAACAGAAACAAATCTGTTTTATTTTTTGTGCAGCGTCGGCCTGTCAAGAATTTTGTCAGGGATGAAAAGCAGTGTTGGTGAAGACCGCAATCGAATTGTGCCCATCACTGGCTCAGCTGGGTGTGACCGCACTCCCCAATAATCCCCATCCAACTCGCTCCTCTCTCATATAAATAACCGGGAACATTCTTGTGAAAAAAACTTTTGTGGCTCCCAGCGACCTCCCGCAAGGCGTTATCAATTAAAAGTGCTCGGCCCATCGACGAAGCTAGTTACTAATGCGAGTGCGTGTTTAATCAGCAGTTCCGTGCGCTCATAATCGTTTCCGTGTGGTGAAATTATTGTCAATATTTGGCATTGCTCGGCCTCCCTTTTTTCTTTAGCATACTTCCAAATTAAATTCCTCAATTCGGAAATTGGGCGACTCTCGCCAGTGCCTTCGTTTTCACCATGTCGACTCCAATATCGCAGTTGATATGCCAGCTCAAGAGTATGTCTCTGTCTGGCGATCCGCTGTTGGATAGCCAGATACGCAAATGGATACGATGGGACCGCTGCCCCGAAACCTCCCGCCAGATCATGGACGCCGTAAAGGAGCAGGACTGGGAAACGTAAGCAGACATCTACAAGTTGATAAGTGTACAGAATATAACATGGTTGTTTATGAATTGACCAGGCTGCGGAAGAGATTGTGCAACCGCATAACCTTCGGCACGGCAGGATTGAGGGCCTGCATGCGCGCCGGCTTCGATTCGATGAATGAACTGGTGGTTGTTCAGTAAGTTATAAACAAACACAAACCTAGTACATGGCTCAGCTCACTATGCAAAACAAATCTCAATTGTTACAGAACCGCCCAAGGATTGTGCCAGTACATTAAGGCGCAGTATCCGAATCCCGAGGATTGGCAGGAGCGAGGCGTTGTCTTTGGCTTCGATGGACGCTACAACAGCGAGCGCTTTGCCGAGCTGTCGGCTATTATCTTTCTGAACAACGGCTTTCGTGTGAATCTGTTCAAGAAATATGTAGCCACTCCCTTTGTTCCCTATACGATTCTGAGACTTGGGTGTCTGGCCGGCGTGATGGTGACTGCCTCGCACAACCCCAAGGAGGACAATGGCTATAAGGTGTATTGGACCAATGGAGCCCAGATAATTCCGCCGCACGATGCTGGTATCCAGGAGTCGATAATGGAAAATCTCGAACCCAAGGCCGAGTCCTGGGATGAGTCGGCCATGTGCTGCTCTGAATTCTTGGATGATCCCTACGATACCGTCGTGCCCTTCTATTACGATGCCCTAAAAAGAAACTTCTCCTGTCAGCTATTGGAGATGAATAACAATTGCAAGATATCCTTCACGTACTCTGCCATGCATGGCGTGGGACATCCCTATGTGAAGCAGGCGTTCGAAAAGGTCCGTCTAAAGCCGTTCGTTTCCGTGGCCAAGCAGGCCGAACCAGATCCAGAATTTCCAACCACTCCCATGCCCAATCCAGAAGAGGGCAAGACATCCTTGCAGCTGTCGATACAGACGGCAAAGCAGAACCAGTCCGAAATCATACTGGCGAACGACCCAGATGCCGATCGCCTTGCCGTAGCTGAGATTGGCGACGACGGAAACTACAAGCTCTTCAACGGCAATGAGTTAGGCGCCCTGCTGGGCTGGTGGAGCCTGCAGAACTACAAGGCGCGCAACCCCGATGCGGATTTGTCCAAATGCGCGATGATCGCCAGCACGGTCAGTTCGAAAATTCTTGATAGCATGGCCAAGGCGGAGGGCTTTCAATTCTACGAAACTCTGACGGGATTCAAGTGGATGGGCAACAAGGCCATCGAACTGCAGCAGAGTGGCAAGACCGTGTTGTTTGCCTTCGAGGAGGCCATTGGCTTCATGGTGGGCACCGCCGTGCTGGACAAGGATGGTGTCAGCGCCGCGGCCCATACGGCAACAATGGCCTGCTACCTCCGCTGCACCCAGTGTATGACTCTGCAGGAGAAACTGCGCGAAATCTACGAGACGTACGGCTTTCACAGCAGCATCTGCTCGTATGTCATTTGCCGCTGTCCGCCGCTCATAGCGCGCATCTTCCAGCGCCTGCGCACATTTGACGACGGCAAGCCCGACACCTATCCCACAAGCATCATGAATGGCACCTACGAGATAGCGCACGTCCGTGACCTCACCACTGGCTACGACAGCAGCTCCAGCGACAAAAAGGCCACCCTTCCGACCAGCTCCAGCTCGCAGATGATCACGTTTACCTTCAAGAACGGGGTGGTGGTCACTCTACGCACCAGTGGCACGGAGCCCAAGATGAAGTACTATGCCGAGATAGTCGGCAAGCCCGAGGAAAAGAACTGGCTGAAACTGACCAACACGCTCAATACCATGGTCGATGCCATTGTATATGAATTCTACCAGCCAGAGAAGAACAATCTGGAGCGCAAGAAGGACTAAGAAGATTAAACTGTGACGACACCGCTAAATACATCGATAATCGTGATAGAACGTAGGCACATTCAAACCTGACGACCTGGCAATAATTAACCAACAACCAACATTTGATAACTGATGCACAAGCCAAAAAGCAACAGCAGTGAGAGCTGTTCGTTGACTATTAGCCAATAAATAATAGGTATACCATATGATATGTAGTTTATGTACTTATATTTATACTAGGCCAATATATTTACGCAAGAAATAAAGACCAGGCAGCGACACCAACAAATCGTGTACAGAAAAGCAGATTGAGCACATTGGTGCTCGTCTCGAGACGCACCAGCGAATGCTACAAAAGAGTTTCCGAGAATATTTCAAAAACAACAAACAGATGTACATATATGCTGGTTGCAGAGCGTCCACTCCTTAAATAATTGATGGCTTTATTTCAATGAATAATTATGCTGATCAGCACTTATATACATCACACTTATATCGTCACAGCACAGCCCACAATGATCAAGATAAAGGCAAACGCTTATTGGATTCTTATTTCCCAAAGAGTTCCACAAAAGTACGAGTAATGTGAGAATGATGGTGGGTGGTGGGTTGTGGGGGGTTCATCAACCCGCACTTGAATTAATTGAACTTGATATTTTAATCTTGGAAACTTGAGTGCCAACGATACGGCAAATCTAAACAAAATCGATTGCTGGAACTGATTGATAGGCTTCGAAATCAGAGAGCGTCATTTGTTGGTTTTTTTTTTGTTGGCTTTAGCTTATTGCCTATAGGAAATGTGAATCCACCAGGTGTACAATTCATTTGAAAAATGTTCGTCTGATTTTGATGAATTTGAGTTAAATTTGCCTGAATCCACGAAAAGATCTGGTTTCAAACTAGTCCAGTATGCATGGGATAACCTTTAAGTGACCCCCAAGAATCGGGTTCCTCCAATCAGCTCCCAGCATCTGGCGCTATAACACATTCGTTTAAAGCTGTTAAAAAAGTTGTTTTCTGTTTTATTTATGCGGAATGGGGATTGGGTTGGGTTCAGTTGGGTTCCTTAAGCTAATTACACTTACAACAGAATACATTTTGAGAGTGTTGTTATTATATATACCTATATATGTATGTATAAAGAGATGTTATGTACCCATATATGTATGTTGATATATGTTTATTGGTTTTCCAATTGCTTTAAGTAATTGCCATAGAAATTGCAATGCAAATAATGTGCTTTGATAATAAGCATTTAGCTAGAAAACGAAACAAAAAACATATATGTATGTATTTATAGGCGAAAGTGTTATCTAAGTAAGTAGTTTTTGTAAATATATATGTATGTATGTATATTGATTTGTTCACTGGAACGTACATATGTATGTGTATAAGTTCGAATACGAATACAAGTTCTTATCACTATAATTTTGCTTCTAAAAATACACACTATTCTGTATAGATGTATGCGTGGTTGCTATGCACAGTACAGGGCTTGTAGTACATATATCTATTAGTTGATGTTGGCAATTATTTGTTGTCTTGTTTGTGTATAAAATGCATATCAGGCAGTCTCTTTGCTTAAAGTATTATGTATGTATTTGTCATCAGTTGCATTCGAGTTACAGTTTGTTTTGTCATCTGTTCTATCGGCTCTATATACGCGCTATATAGTACTCGAACAGTTAGGATTAGTCGGATTGAGTTTCGGCTTAAAATGTGAGTCTTTAAAATCCGTGCGAGTCGCGCAAAGAGTGGATCACTGAGTGGGACCACTGTCGGCGCAAGTCCAAGTCTTGGTTAAAATTCCATCTGGAATATCTCTCAGGGGTCGGCTCGGTCGCTTCCTTTCCTTCCCCTTTTCATTCTTAAGGCTACGGATGGGTTAGAACGCATCAGATATTTGAGACGTGCAACCCAATTTACACTAGATATACATATTTCCTAAAATAAAAATCGTGTAAAAAAGAGCTGCATTGAAGAACAGAACCATCATCATTCTTATAATTAATACTTTGGGAACTTGTAAGTCATGTTTCAAGGGCTAAAACGGATACGTGTGATATGTGTTCGTGTCGGTCTAGGATGATACACTGGGCATTTGAGCATTGGATTGATATTCTGGTCATAGCTAATTAATGATCCAATTCGGTTTGATTTTTGTGATGATAGATATACATATAGTACCAATATAAAATACAATAATTCATTGGACAATAATCCATTCAGGAATGAGGAAATCTTTAGGACACAACAGGTCATTAGACAAACACATGCAGGTAGGACGATTGTGTCTGATTGCTGTGCGTGGGCGTGATTATGGGCGGTGCATTGTGATGGTGTCATACGGAGGTCTCCGAGTTCAGCTTGAGGACAAACTTGTTGCTCTTTGGATCGACCACTTCCTCGGCCAGATTGAAATGCGGCAGCTTGTGCACGGTGACCATGAGGGAGACATCGTTTTGTATCAACTGGAACGTGCACTCGTTGCCAATTGGCCGGGAGACGATCTCATCGCAGATAAGGGACCACGACTGCACCCAGCGGCGCTCCTTCTCACTCTGCATCACCGGCGACTCGGTCAGATATGGTTCTAGGAAGGCTCGGGGCGATAGATCATGCTTCAGACAGTGGGCTAGATGCTTGAGTATGCTCTCAAAGGTGTGCCGGGGCTGTTGTCGGGTCACTCGTAGATACTTCTGCAGTGCTCGGGCCATGGATGGAAAGACTGCCGACGCAGCCTCCTGTGGATCCAGCGGCAGGGCTGGGGCGGGCTCATTGTGTATGCGCTTGATATGGGTGAATGCCTCCTCGGCAGCGGTGATGAGGCGAGCGCGACGCTTTTTGACCCGTCGTTCGTACTCATGCTCCTCGTAGAAACGTTCGTTGTGCGAGGAGTCGCGCCGCCTGGCATTGGCGGCTAGAACGGCTCGACTCTGACTCTGCTGCTGCGAATTGCTGACACCATCCACCTCGTAGTACTTGAAGCTGTTCGATATTTTGTTGCGTTGCGACTTGGAGATCGAAATGGGAATACGCTCCAGATACGGGTTGAAGATGGGGAAGTCAACGTAGTAGTGCTGGAGCACCCAAACGGCAGCCCTCTGTATGCTTAGCTGGCCGAGCATATAGGAGCGCGATGCTCCATCGGGAGAGCGTATGATCTTGATATAGTAGCTGGGCTGCTGGTGACGCAGCTCCAGCAAGACCACAGCCACGTAGTGGATGAACAGCAGCGTATCAACAAAGTTTGTGGCATAGGCCACCAGTGACTTGTAGTCGACAGCATCGCCCCCATCCACCACAATCTTGGCTCCGTTCGTGACCTGCACGATGTAGAAGAGCCAATACGCGAATGTGCAAATGGTAACCAGCAGGAGGACAATGGCCCGATATAGAAAAATGCGCGGCATGGTGGCTGAAGTGCGCCGCATGAATACCGCCCACAGACCGATGGCCAGGAGCAGCAAGCGAGCAGCCAGCGACACAAGCTGGCCCTTGCATTGCTCACTGCAGGCCAGGAGCTGGGTGCGCACCGTCTGCGTTAGCTCTGGATGATCAAAGGCCGACGGAAAGAATCCAACGTACGGCATCACCACCATGGCCACCGGCGAGAAGAAGGCCCCACAGCCGAGCAGAAAGTAGAAGCTGGACTCTACATAGCGACGACAGGCGAAGCCGAAGCCTTTGTCGCTCTCACGATGCCACATATTGTTGATGTCCTCCATGGAAATGCTCTGCTCGGAGGTGTTGCCGGTTACGGCCGTGGTATTCTCTCCCCAGTTCTCATCCTGGGGTAGAATCTGCACTTCTATAACCTCCTGGCCGTCGCGACTCTCATCACCTACGAATGAAACGAATCAATTAAAATGGATTTCATATCAAATGTCACTCTTACTCGTCTTACCGGTCATGTTCACACTTGTCTGATATGGAGCCATGTCGCCGCGTTGGAAACCCTTGCCCGACTTGGACGAATGCGTGCTCCGATGTGAATGACGGGAACGATCGCGATCCCTGTGGTAGCCGTTGTTCACACTTCCGCCTCCGCCTCCTCCTCCGCCACCCCCGCCTCCACTACCAGCACCGCTATTACTATTGTTGTTGTGATTTCGAGAGCGTCTTGAGCGTCCACTGTGTTCCGACTTCACGGATTCGTTTTCCATTGCAATTGGGACGCGTGCGTGGGCAATGCAGTCCAGTTGCCGCGCTATTGCTTTGTTCCTTAATTATCTCAACCTGACCGTGCAGCTATTTTAGTGTCTAACTGTAATTACGGCCCGACGGCAGCAGGTTTTTCATATGTAGGTATGCAGGGCGGAGTCGGTGGCAGACGCCGTTCGATGTGAGTGCATTGGAGACGTTTCGAAGCGTTTTAATGGAGTTTTTCTAACTAATAATGCAACACATTATCACCACTGTTCGTGTGCATAACTGTTTCATTCACATTTTCACTATTTCGCGCACATTTTCGCTTTTTATTTTCTTTTTGGACCCGAATATGCTTCACCCCCGACGCAGTGTGACCTCAAACACACAGCAGGAACCACTGGTCACACTGGCCAAAAACATTTCTTTTGCAACACTGCCTCTATCCAAGCAGCCATAGAAATGTTTGTACGTACCTTGCAAAAAAGTTAAATCCACAATACTGTTTATGAAAAGTTTAAGTAATTTCAATTGTTTTTATTGGAAAACAACAAAATAAAGTATTCGAATGCATTATAAAATCAGGTGATCGTGTCCACCTACTTCCAATGGACAATTTTCCGTCCACCTCCAACGCCTTCGATAGCTCAGTTGGTAGAGCGGTGGACTGTAGAAAGTTTCGAACCGAAGATATCCATAGGTCGCTGGTTCAAATCCGGCTCGAAGGATTTAGGAATATTTTTTTTTTTTTTTTTATATCTCTTTAGGACGTTGATATGCACCATCAAGTGGCCCAAGCGACACCAGCCAATGGCTGTTACGCGCGAATCCCAGGCAAGAACGCAGCCCACCTCCCGCCCAACCGACCGTGGGGCGCTGCCGCATTTCGATTGGGAAGTATTACGCTTAATAAAACACCAAGTACTACGACGGTTAAATCTGAAAAAGAGCCCCCCAGTACGTGAAAGTGAAGCTTTTAAGAATTGCATAGAACTCCCATGATGTTGCATCCAAGACAAATATCCGACCCGACCCCACCTGAAACAATAATGTAACTATCATACCGGAATAAATCCACTGTTCAAAAACAAAAAGCCTTTAAATGAAAAAGGAGTGCAAGAAGGAGATAATATAATATATAAAAGATAATAAATATAATATAATAATATATAGAAGGATAAATAAATAAATAAAATAAGAAAATATGTGAAAGGCAATCGAAAGAAGAAGGCGGAGATAATATAATATATGTATGTGTCTGTATAAGCTAAAAAGATGATAAATAAATAAATAAAATAAGAAAATATGTGAAAGGCAATCGAAAGAAGAAACAGTATAAGGAGTAAACCAAAACAGAGAGACTCACCTGATCCCATAATAATATAGTGAGCGTTGAATATTATTTGCTATTTACTTTTGTTTGATGTTTGCCGTTTGCACACATAAACACAAGAACACACCCAAAAAAATATAAAAAATTAATTATCACATACATATGTACATATGTATAGAAGCTCGCTCCTTATAGAATTATTTTTGTTTTTTTATTTTCACTCGCACTTCACATATTATTTCAATTTATGTATTATTTGTTATTTTTTATTCATTTGTTTCAATTTATTTATAATTATTTTATTATTTATTTATTTCGATTTGCACTTAATGAATTATATATTTTTATTTATTTTTTATTCAAATATATATATATATATATATATATACACATAAATACAAAAACACACATCAAAAAAAAATCAAAAATTAATTATCACATATGTACATATGTATGTACATATGTACACCTTGCCCTGCGTTTCGCTGTGTATTCCTTGCCGCCTCCTAGGTCTTGCCGCTCTACTCCGCTCACTCGCACTTTCACTCACCACAAGCATTTAGATTGCCTTTGTAATTCCTACACTTTTCACATATTATTTCAATTTATGTATTATTCAAGTAATTATTCATTTATTTCAATTTATTTATATGTAAATATTTATATCAATATATTTATTTTATTTATTTCATTTTACTATTTATCTGTTATTAAAAAAATAAAATGATCACATACACCTGGCACTGCGTGTCGCCTTGTACGCCTTGCCGCTCCTTATAGTACAAATTTGTATTTTACACTCGCACTTTCATTCACATTTTATCCACATATTGTTTGGGTGGTTTCACTTTGCATTTCAATTTAGTTATTTTTCATTTAATTATTTCGATTTATTTATAATTATTTTATTATTTATTTATTTAAATTTGTTAACTATTCATTTATTTCAATTCACTTGTTATAATTTAGATGTATTTATTATTATTTGGTATTATAATTTGATTAGAAAAATAATTTACATTTAGGCGTCGCCGTCGCGATTCGCCGTCGGGAAACACACGATTTGATTTTCCGTTTTTAGGATCGCTTGCAATGATCGTATAACTTAACACACTGAACAATAAAATAAAATAAAATAAAAATAAAAAATTCACATTTTGGCCGGCGCGCGATTCGCCGTCGGTAAACACACATTTTCCGTTTTTATGACCGCGATGGTTGGGGGGGGGAGACTGAGCCGCACTGAGAGAGTTTTACTTCTTATTTCAGTAAAGAAGAAAAAGAACAGAAAATCGTCCGCGGAGAGAATCGTCGCTCACAACTGCTGCCAAGGTATACTAAACCAAGGTATACTAAACCTTGACTGCTGCTAGGCAGACTGAAATTTAAGAAGTAAAACAGAGGGCGAGAGAGCGAGTGCGGCTACCTTGTTAAGTATGCCTTGGGTGCCGGTGATCACAGTTAACGAATGTACCTATAGTTCAAGGGCTCGCTCTCGCTCTCTTACTCAGTTTATCTTTTGCTATTAGCTCGCTGCTAAATTACCATACCTCTGTATCGGCAGCAACGAATTTATTCTTTCTATGATAGTTAACTGTTAAATCTTATTTCCTGTATTTGGCTTACGCTCTAGAAGCGAAGAGGGAGACGAAGAGTACATAGAAAATGTAGATTACTTTGAAGAGTTCTTCTCTTTGATGCTCTCTTCCTATGCTTATGCATTGTAAGGGTGATTTTAATTATTGCGTTATTTTGTCTTTGGCGTATGCATTGTTGTTGTTGTTGCTTGCATGGGTGGAATGGGAGACGGAAAATGCGTGGATGTATACATAAGTCAACTTGATCATAGAAAAAATATTTTAATGTGAATAGCTACATATGTATATTTGATCCATCTCTTCATTGCAGGTAATGCAGGGCAGACAATTAAGAGCGCACCTTTGCTGAAATAATCTGAAAGCGGCTTTTTGCAATAGGGATTTGTGTTTGCTGTTGTTGCTTTGGCTTCTTATCTGTTTGGGGCGGGGGGAGATGGGAAACGAGCGACAAAAAACTGTAACAATTTGAATAGTTCTTTTATTTGATTCTCTTTTCCTACTGCATGTGGGGACAGTACAATGCCCTGAAGCGGGGGCGCTTCAGTAAGAGCATCTTTGCTTTTGCATTATGTGAGTTCTTGTAATTGTTTTTTTGCTTTGGCGTACGCGTCGTTGTTGTTGCTGCCTGTCAATGCTTTTAAATACATATGTACATACATAGGTGGAATGGAAGCTTGACCATCGAACAAATATTTTAATGTGAAGAGTTATATTTGGTTCCCTCTCTTCACTGCGGGTAGTGCAGGGCAGACAATTAAGAGCGCACCTTTGCTGAAATAATCTGAAAGCGGCTTTTTGCAATAGGGATTTGTGTGTGTTGTTGTTGTTTTGGTTTGTGCTCTGTATGGGGAGGGGGAGATAAGCCACGAAAATTTGTAATAATTTGAATATTTCTTATATTTGATGCTTTCCTCCTACAGCATGTGGTGTGGGTATAATGCTCTAAAGCGGGGGCAAAAGTTAAGAGAGCAGTAGCGGCCTAGGCTTTTACATTGTAGAGAGTATTTGTAATTGTTTTTTGGCGTTGGCGTATGCATCGCTGTTGTTGTTGCCTGCCAATTCTTTACATGGGTGGGAATGGGAGACGGCGAGTGCGTGGATGACGTAAGTCAGACCATAGAACTAATATTTTAAAGTGAAGAGTTAAATTTGATCCCCTCTCTTCACTGCAGGTAATGCCCTGAAGCACGGCAAACAATTAAGAGCGCAGCTTTTCCTAGAGAATCTAAGAGCGGCTATTGCAATGGGGTTTTTGTGTTTGTGGGTTATTTTGTTTTAAGAAAAAATACCCAAAAAATGGCGAAAAAAATAGTGAAGCTTCTATATTTCTCAAAATTGTCTTTGTAAAAGGCACGTATTCATTAGTTGTGACTAAGATTTCATTGTTTCTGTCATAAAAGTTAATAATAAAAGTTTTAATAGGCTGTGTGTATAGACCTCATCGATATATAGAATATCAAAATTTAACTGACGTATTGTCTACCATGTCGCTTGCCTATACAGATGTAATATTAGCTGGGGACTTAATCAGCAATGTCCTGCGAGAAAGGCAATTATCGGACGACATAGAATCTATGGGATTAAAGTTAGTGAACTCGTCTGCACCCACGCATTTCTCAAATCATTGTGATACCTTACTTGACTTATTTTTTGTAACCGACTGTCATAAAATTTCTACTTACAGCCAACTATCAAAGCCAATGTTTTCGAAACACGACCTAATATTCTTATATTATAATTTTCTATAATTTTCATACCGACTTAACTGAAAGCAGAATAGTTTATAGAAATTTTAGAAACATTGACTATGCCTTGTTAAGTGCTGACTTTATTTCATGTGACTGGGACTCTATTTATGACTATGCTAATATTAATTCACAACTGACTGTCCTACAAAATAATATAATGTATCTATACAACAGATCGATTTCTCTAGTGACAAAAACGGTCAACCCCAGGGGAAATCCCTGGTTCAATTCGAACATTAAAATATTAATTAACAAACGTGATATCGCTTTTAAAAAATGGAAGCGGTACAGAACAGCCCACCGTGCTGCACAATATAAGATAACTAGGAAAAATGTGATACAGTTAATCAACTCAGAGAAAAGAAAATACTTTTGTAACAAATTTAACTTAGCGAGATCGAATCAGCAGAAATGGGCGTATATTAAAGAACTGGGTGTTGGTAAATCCACTACTCCGCGCATCTGTGATATTGATCCTGACGAACTTAATAGAATATTTTTAGACTGTAAAGTACCTGAAGTGGCTAAAACTGACTATGTTGAGTGCGTGCCTTAAAATCTCTATAGTAACTGTGATGATGTACATATGTACACTGCTTCTGTGATAATGGTGCCTGTGATAATAGTTTTAGTTTTTCATGAGTAACTGAGTCAGATGTCCTCGAATCGATGTTAAAGATTAAGTCAAATGCCACTGGAATTGATGATATTAATCCGAAATTCATAAAAAGTCTTTTGCCAAACATATTGCCGTACATAACCTACATATACAACACAGCGTTGACTCAATCCGTATTTCCTGATTCTTGGAAAGTAGCTAAAATACTTCCAATTCCAAAATCAGTCAATGAATACAGGCCAATTTCCATTCTAGCATACTTGTCAAAAATTTTAGAGCGACTTATGGCTAATCAGATGACAAATTACTTGACAACTAAAAACTTTTGACAAATAAGCAATCAGGTTTTCGAGTGGGCAGAAGTTGTACAACAGCAATAATAAACGTAGTTGAACGTATGAGAGAAAAATTGGACTCGGATAATATAACGTTTCTGACCCTTCTAGATTATAGTAAGGCTTTTGACACGGTTAACCACGAAATTCTTTGTTTTAAGCTAAGTCGTCTATGTAATTTTTCGCGTGCAGCAACAAGACTAATTGTTTCGTACTTGAGTAATCGTATGCAGTCTGTGTGTATAAATAATATGTACTCGTCATTACTTTGTGTCAAGCGTGGTGTTCCTCAAGGATCCGTTTTAGGGCCATTACTGTTCTCTATGTACATATGTAAATGATCTACCGAGTATATTGTCAAGTTGTGACGTTCATATGTATGCCGATGATGTTCAAATGTTTGTTAGTCGTCCTATTAGTAGAGTTAATGACTGTATTCGTGTCTGTAATAGTGAATTGAAAAGTGTAAGTCAGTGGGCTAAAATGAATGGGCTAGGATTAAATCCAAATAAGTCAAAATGTATAGTCATAGGTAAAAGAAAGTTCGACACTAATGCAATACAAAAATTGACTATTGAAAACATCCCCATTGAATATGTAGAACGTGCAAACAACTTAGGTTTTATGTTTAACCAAACTTTGACATGGGATGATCACATAAACAGATCAGTCGGAAAAGCTATTGGGATCCTTAGAAATTTATACCTAACTAAAGATTTTCTCCCAGTGAAAATAAGACAAACAATTGCCAAAATGTACATCACACCAGTTCTTTTCTATGGTATAGAAGTATTTAGTGACAGTAGCTCTGCCAGCCAACGCAAGCTTTTAATAATATCGCGAGATATATTTATAACAGACGAAGAACTGACCATATTTCGGACGTAATGATAAAAATTTTCGATATGCCACTTAAATCATGGATAGAGTTTAGGGTCCTAGTATTACTGCACAAAGTTATATATATGTACCAAAGAGCCATCTTACTTATATGAACGACTTAAGTTTAGCTCGTCAAGACGGACGAAAAATATAATTTGCTTTAAATACAGGTACACATGCACAATGAAACAGTTCTTTGTATATGCTGTTCGAGTTTGGAATCATCTTCCCCACGCCATCAAGGCAATCAGTGGGGGAGTGCAGTTCAAAATCGCACTGGAGAATCATCTACGCACTACATAATTTGAATTTGTGATAGTAGGGAGGGGTTGAACGGAGAGTAAGAGTGAAATTCCTAGAAACTAAATTAAAACTAAACTAAATATTACATTATTAAAATGTTAGTAGATAAGTTCGAATGTATGTAATTGTAATTGTAATCACTTCTTAATGTTAGTAATTTAAATGTCAAAAGTTAATATTACACTTGTTGTGACTAGCGCCCTAATTTATAAGTATAAAATGCTTGTCGCGCTAGGATGAAATAAATAAATAATCATTACAATGGGACGTGGAAAGCACTGCACTGCGGAGATGAGAGATCTGACCAAAAAACTGATATTAAACGGAAAAACGTACAGAAAAGTTGGTCGATTGGTATGATATTCCAATAAAATGATTAAAAACGTCTTAAACTATGAAGAAAAGGCTGAAACACGCGGACGAAAACGAAAACGATTTATGGCCCCTCTTCATGGCAATAGACGGATTCGTCAGAGAAAGAAGGTTCCCTTTAGGTCAGCTACCGAGCTTAAAGAAGAGCTTAAAATAATGCGATGGATCAAAAAGTTAGTACATATCTTAGCCAACATAATATAAAAGTCTGCAGCCCAAGAAAGATACCACTTTTAAACGCGACACATATTACTAGGCACATGAGGTTAGCCAGTGTTCAAGCAAATCGGACATCCCAACAATGGACGAATATTCTATGGTCAGATGAGTCCAAAGTGGATATGTTTGGTGGAAAAGGATCTCGATCATACGTTAGAGGTCCAAGGAAAGTAGAATACAAACTTTAGTACACCACACAAACCGATAAGTATGGAGGGTATAGTGTAATGGTATGGGCCTGCTTCTTCCACTATGAAGTAGGTACACTAGGTTGGATCCGCAGAGCTGCCGATCAGAATAATGGCAGCAGACACGAAGCCACACCATTCATTTCCCCTACCGATGCCAAACCCAATAACAATAATATTTTCGCTGCAGCAGAGCTGCCGATCAGACACGAAGCCACACCATTCATTTCCCCTACCGGAGCGAAACCCAATCACAATTATGAAGCCTTTTATGCATATGGCCAAAGCCACCCGAAATATTTTCGCTGCAGCAGAGCTGCCGATCAGACACGAAGCCACACCATTCATTTCCCCTACCGGTGCGACAGCCAATCAGAATTATGAAGCCTTTTATGCATATGGCCAAAGCCACCCGAAATATTTTCGCTGAATTTTCGCTGCCGCAGAGCTGCCGATCAGACACGAAGCCACACCATTCATTTCCCCTACCGGAGCGAAACCCAATCACAATTATGAAGCCTTTTATGCATATGGCCAAAGCCACCCGAAATATTTTCGCTGCAGCAGAGCTGCCGATCAGACACGAAGCCACACCATTCATTTCCCCTACCGGTGCCAAACCCAATCACAATAATGAAGCCTTTTGTGCATATGGCCAAAGCCACCTGAAATATTTTCGCTGCCGCAGAGCTGCCGATCAGACACGAAGCCACACCATTCATTTCCCCTACCGGTGCGACAGCCAATCAGAATTATGCAGCCTTTTGTGCATATGGCCAAAGCCACCCGAAATATTTTCGCTGAATTTTCGCTGCCGCAGAGCTGCCGATCAGACACGAAGCCACACCATTCATTTCCCCTACCGGTGCCAAACCCAATCACAATTATGAAGCCTTTTATGCATATGGCCACAGCCACCCGAAATATTTTCGCTGCAGCAGAGCTGCCGATCAGACACGAAGCCACACCATTCATTTCCCCTACCGGAGCGAAACCCAATCACAATTATGAAGCCTTTTATGCATATGGCCAAAGCCACCCGAAATATTTTCGCTGAATTTTCGCTGCCGCAGAGCTGCCGATCAGACACGAAGCCACACCATTCATTTCCCCTACCGGAGCGAAACCCAATCACAATTATGAAGCCTTTTATGCATATGGCCAAAGCCACCCGAAATATTTTCGCTGCAGCAGAGCTGCCGATCAGACACGAAGCCACACCATTCATTTCCCCTACCGGTGCCAAACCCAATCACAATAATGAAGCCTTTTGTGCATATGGCCAAAGCCACCTGAAATATTTTCGCTGCCGCAGAGCTGCCGATCAGACACGAAGCCACACCATTCATTTCCCCTACCGGTGCGACAGCCAATCAGAATTATGAAGCCTTTTGTGCATATGGCCAAAGCCACCCGAAATATTTTCGCTGAATTTTCGCTGCCGCAGAGCTGCCGATCAGACACGAAGCCACACCATTCATTTCCCCTACCGGTGCGACAGCCAATCAGAATTATGAAGCCTTTTATGCATATGGCCAAAGCCACCCGAAATATTTTCGACGCCGCAGAGCTGCCGATCAGACACGAAGCCACACCATTAATTTCCCCTACCGGTGCGACAGCCAATCAGAATTATGAAGCCTTTTATGCATATGGCCAAAGCCACCCGAAATATTTTCGACGCCGCAGAGCTGCCGATCAGACACGAAGCCACACCATTCATTTCCCCTACCGGTGTGACAGCCAATCAGAATTATGAAGCCTTTTATGCATATGGCCAAAGCCGCCCGAAATATTTTCGCTGCAGCAGAGCTGCCGATCAGAATTATGGCAGCAGACACGAAGCCACACCATTCATTTCCCCTGCCGGTGCGAAACCCAATCAGAATTATGAAGCCTTTTATGCATATGGCCAAAGCCACCCGAAATATTTTCGCTGAATTTTCGCTGCAGCAGAGCTGCCGATCAGACACGAAGCCACACCATTAATTTCCCCTACCGGTGCGACAGCCAATCAGAATTATGAAGCCTTTTATGCATATGGCCAAAGCCACCCGAAATATTTTCGCTGCAGCAGAGCTGCCGATCAGACACGAAGCCACACCATTCATTTCCCCTACCGGTGCGACAGCCAATCACAATAATGAAGCCTTTTGTGCATATGGCCAAAGCCACCTGAAATATTTTCGCTGCCGCAGAGCTGCCGATCAGACACGAAGCCACACCATTAATTTCCCCTACCGGTGCGACAGCCAATCAGAATTATGAAGCCTTTTGTGCATATGGCCAAAGCCACCCGAAATATTTTCGCTGCCGCAGAGCTGCCGATCAGACACGAAGCCACACCATTCATTTCCCCTACCGGTGCGACAGCCAATCACAATAATGAAGCCTTTTGTGCATATGGCCAAAGCCACCTGAAATATTTTCGCTGCCGCAGAGCTGCCGATCAGACACGAAGCCACACCATTAATTTCCCCTACCGGTGCGACAGCCAATCAGAATTATGAAGCCTTTTGTGCATATGGCCAAAGCCACCCGAAATATTTTCGCTGCCGCAGAGCTGCCGATCAGACACGAAGCCACACCATTCATTTCCCCTACCGGTGCGACAGCCAATCAGAATTATGAAGCCTTTTATGCATATGGCCAAAGCCACCCGAAATATTTTCGCTGAATTTTCGCTGCAGCAGAGCTGCCGATCAGACACGAAGCCACACCATTCATTTCCCCTACCGGTGTGACAGCCAATCAGAATTATGAAGCCTTTTGTGCATATGGCCAAAGCCACCCGAAATATTTTCGCTGAATTTTCGCTGCCGCAGAGCTGCCGATCAGACACGAAGCCACACCATTCATTTCCCCTACCGGTGCGACAGCCAATCAGAATTATGAAGCCTTTTGTGCATATGGCCAAAGCCACCCGAAATATTTTCGCTGAATTTTCGCTGCCGCAGAGCTGCCGATCAGACACGAAGCCACACCATTCATTTCCCCTACCGGTGCGACAGCCAATCAGAATTATGAAGCCTTTTATGCATATGGCCAAAGCCACCCGAAATATTTTCGCTGCAGCAGAGCTGCCGATCAGACACGAAGCCACACCATTCATTTCCCCTACCGGTGCGACAGCCAATCAGAATTATGAAGCCTTTTGTGCATATGGCCAAAGCCACCCGAAATATTTTCGCTGAATTTTCGCTGCCGCAGAGCTGCCGATCAGACACGAAGCCACACCATTCATTTCCCCTACCGGTGCGACAGCCAATCAGAATTATGAAGCCTTTTGTGCATATGGCCAAAGCCACCCGAAATATTTTCGCTGAATTTTCGCTGCCGCAGAGCTGCCGATCAGACACGAAGCCACACCATTCATTTCCCCTACCGGTGCGACAGCCAATCAGAATTATGAAGCCTTTTGTGCATATGGCCAAAGCCACCCGAAATATTTTCGCTGAATTTTCGCTGCCGCAGAGCTGCCGATCAGACACGAAGCCACACCATTCATTTCCCTACCGGTGCGACAGCCAATCAGAATTATGAAGCCTTTTATGCATATGGCCAAAGCCACCCGAAATATTTTCGCTGAATTTTCGCTGCAGCAGAGCTGCCGATCAGACACGAAGCCACACCATTCATTTCCCCTACCGGTGCGACAGCCAATCAGAATTATGAAGCCTTTTGTGCATATGGCCAAAGCCACCCGAAATATTTTCGCCGAATTTTCGCTGCCGCAGAGCTGCCGATCAGACACGAAGCCACACCATTCATTTCCCCTACCGGTGCGACAGCCAATCAGAATTATGAAGCCTTTTGTGCATATGGCCAAAGCCACCCGAAATATTTTCGCTGAATTTTCGCTGCCGCAGAGCTGCCGATCAGACACGAAGCCACACCATTCATTTCCCCTACCGGTGCGACAGCCAATCAGAATTATGAAGCCTTTTATGCATATGGCCAAAGCCACCCGAAATATTTTCGCTGAATTTTCGCTGCAGCAGAGCTGCCGATCAGACACGAAGCCACACCATTCATTTCCCCTACCGGTGTGACAGCCAATCAGAATTATGAAGCCTTTTGTGCATATGGCCAAAGCCACCCGAAATATTTTCGCTGAATTTTCGCTGCCGCAGAGCTGCCGATCAGACACGAAGCCACACCATTCATTTCCCCTACCGGTGCGACAGCCAATCAGAATTATGAAGCCTTTTGTGCATATGGCCAAAGCCACCCGAAATATTTTCGCTGAATTTTCGCTGCCGCAGAGCTGCCGATCAGACACGAAGCCACACCATTCATTTCCCCTACCGGTGCGACAGCCAATCAGAATTATGAAGCCTTTTATGCATATGGCCAAAGCCACCCGAAATATTTTCGCTGAATTTTCGCTGCAGCAGAGCTGCCGATCAGACACGAAGCCACACCATTAATTTCCCCTACCGGTGCGACAGCCAATCAGAATTATGAAGCCTTTTGTGCATATGGCCAAAGCCACCCGAAATATTTTCGCTGAATTTTCGCTGCCGCAGAGCTGCCGATCAGACACGAAGCCACACCATTCATTTCCCCTACCGGTGCGACAGCCAATCAGAATTATGAAGCCTTTTATGCATATGGCCAAAGCCACCCGAAATATTTTCGCTGAATTTTCGCTGCAGCAGAGCTGCCGATCAGACACGAAGCCACACCATTAATTTCCCCTACCGGTGCGACAGCCAATCAGAATTATGAAGCCTTTTGTGCATATGGCCAAAGCCACCCGAAATATTTTCGCTGAATTTTCGCTGCCGCAGAGCTGCCGATCAGACACGAAGCCACACCATTCATTTCCCCTACCGGTGCGACAGCCAATCAGAATTATGAAGCCTTTTATGCATATGGCCAAAGCCACCCGAAATATTTTCGCTGAATTTTCGCTGCAGCAGAGCTGCCGATCAGACACGAAGCCACACCATTCATTTCCCCTACCGGTGTGACAGCCAATCAGAATTATGAAGCCTTTTGTGCATATGGCCAAAGCCACCCGAAATATTTTCGCTGAATTTTCGCTGCCGCAGAGCTGCCGATCAGACACGAAGCCACACCATTCATTTCCCCTACCGGTGCGACAGCCAATCAGAATTATGAAGCCTTTTGTGCATATGGCCAAAGCCACCCGAAATATTTTCGCTGAATTTTCGCTGCCGCAGAGCTGCCGATCAGACACGAAGCCACACCATTCATTTCCCCTACCGGTGCGACAGCCAATCAGAATTATGAAGCCTTTTATGCATATGGCCAAAGCCACCCGAAATATTTTCGCTGAATTTTCGCTGCAGCAGAGCTGCCGATCAGACACGAAGCCACACCATTAATTTCCCCTACCGGTGCGACAGCCAATCAGAATTATGAAGCTTTTTGTGCATACATACATATGTACATATATACATATATGTATATATATTCACAAATATGTATGTATTTAATTGTATGTTTATTGTATTTATTATAACGAAATTTTTTATCAAATTTAAATAAGTAGAATGCGCTAAAAAAATATATATGTCATCCTTATATGGATATTAATGACATATAAATGGGTCCATACGGATTTAAGTGCCACACTTGCGAGTCAAATTTGAAATCATTTCTGATGCGAATGTCCATCCACAGACAGAACCGCAAGTACGTTCATATGTGTGCATACGTGTGCAGTGCTACCAAAATTACCAGCAAAATATTTTTGAGAAGATTTCTTTGCGACCATCCTGTAGGCGCTTTCCCATGGGTCCTCTTCGGCGGCGTCGCATAGCTGGAGGAAGCACTCCCGTTTGCTGTGTCCCTCAGAGTGTCCTGGCGCCTTCCCTGACCCTGCTCCTGCCCTGTTGAAGGTCTACTGGGATCCTTTGTTCAGTAGGACGAGGTCCAGCGTCGCAAAAGCCTCCAGCACTATGCGTCCTCTGGCGTTTGTGCGAGTGGATCCCCACTCCATGGCCCAGGCGTTGAAGTCACCCCCGACTACCACATTGTTCCGTCCGCGTAGGTCGCAGCTCAGCTCGTCCATGGTGGGGCTGAAGGCCTCCAGGGGGAGACTAGGCGCCAGGTAGCAGCTGTAGATCCAGGTGCCACCTACGATCCCTCGGGAACGTGTATATGTATATTATGTACATACATATGTACACATATTAAGATGAACACACAGATACAGATAGACTGATACCAGTCCAATCGCTGCGGACATCTACATGTCTGAACTGTCCCATCTATATACTATATCTTGTATATCTATCTATCTATATACAAAGATAGAACCTGCAAGAACGTGTGTGTATGCAAGTATGTGTGTGTTCTTGTGCAAAGCATGTCATTATTGAGACCAATGGCAAGGCAGTTGACTTATGGAAAGATAATTTTCTCTGTCCCTTAGAAATATACGTAAATATTTGGTCTCATATTTAAAATATACCGTGTTGAATATAACAATTAATTAAATTGTCGGAGTTTCAATATCCTTAAAAAATAACATATAATTAATAAATAATAATAGAAACAATAAAAAAATAATAAAGGGGGCCCCCAAAAGTGGCAAGAGAGAAACATTTTTTTCATCTTTATATCAGAAAAATGTTCAATATGAAAAAATAAAAATTTTGGTGTTTCTATCGTGTTTTTCATATTTCAAAATTTCGCGCTATTTCATATGAGCATGTTTCATTCTGGATGGGTGGAGTGAGAAAAGTTTGAATGATTTAAAGAATTCTTCTGGTAAGGGCCCCTTAATGAAAATCTGACTGGGGCCCCCATTTCTATAGTCACGCCACTGGGTGTGCGGACGTTCTACGCTTACTGTTTACGAAGCTGTAGAACTGTTTAGGGTCCTTAGAAAAACGTACCCTGCATCGCGATAGGTAATACTGATAGCATTGAGCGTTAAGAACTGAAAAGTTTGACCGAGCTATTACATAATGAGAGAGAGAAGAAGGAGAGCCAACTTCTTGACATTTTTTATAAAGTCTTGATTTTAAGTTTTTTAGATGGGATAGCTCCTTGGTAAACCAAGGGGGTTTTCTTGATCTCATCGGACAGGAAAGTGGGACACAAGAGACAAAAAGTGAGTCCAGTGCATCATAGAAAATGTTTGTGCCTGTCGTAACATCACTGCACAAATATAAAGCGGACCAATCGAAATACCTAATGAGGTTATTAAGCTTCGTAAACTCGGCTTTACGGAAGCAGCGGACACATTGGGGTAGTCTACCCGACCGATCCAGTACAGTTCGTCCTAGGTCGAGCGACACTTCGAAAGTAGGATGGTAGGCATCTTCAGGTATAGTGAGCGGGGGGACTCGAGTTAACAACGCTAAGGTCGGATCCGTTACAAAGCACAGATCAAGAAATCGACCCAAGGAATTTTTAACATGGTTAACTTGAGACAGAGACAGGTCAATCAAGCCGTCAACAAAGTCATGTCGTGACATGGGTACCAGGCTATTAGACTCATTTGCCGTAGACCAAACAGTTCCTGGCAAGTTGAAGTCACCAAGAACTATCATGTGATCTTTGTCAGATAGCGAGGAGGAAATAGCGGTTAAGGCGGACAAATGCTGCTCGTAAATTGCGATATCCGAAGAAGGTGGAATATACGAACAAGTTATAAAAACTGAGAAAGCGGGAAGAATCAGTCGTACACACAGAAATTCCAGTTCCTGATGTATTCTTTTTTTTTTTTATTTAAATGAAATGTTACACATATCATATGAATTTTATTCTTGTATTGACATTCAAAACGGTGGAAAAAACCACATTAATGGGCAGAAATGGTGGCTAGCAATTGTCTGGCTTGCTTATTAGTTGGATTCAATCTTATGGCGCGCTGGACAAGCTTCAAGGAACACGCCTTGTCGACAGGATTTACAGCCCGACTGGCATAGATTGTCGTTTCCGCCTCCTCACTGGCCTTTGTTCTGCAAATAAATAGATGCATTTGTCAGTAGAGTTCGGAAAGGAAAACCCAGCGTGCCTTACCCATTTCGCAGGCTGCTGTGTCCCAGCGTTAGAGCTCCCAAAGCCACATTCGAGGTGGCCAGTCGATAAAACTGATCATCCGTGAAATAATCAAGAAGAAACTTGAGCAACACCTTGCGAAGTCCCGCAGAGTGCGGAAACATGCGAACGCGCTTCTGCAAATAACGCAGAGCTTCTAGGGCACCATCCTAAAAAGATACATGGGTTCAGAGTTATCCACTAAATTACCACTTGGTTTCGTCTACGCACGTTTATGAGGAAATAATGAGCGGTTAAGTAGGATATATCGACGCAATACTTCTCATTAAAAGCATACGCCCTCAGCTCCGTCATTACAGTCCGGTTTAGTTCGTTATCGCGATGCAGAACGCCTAAAGCACAGGATGAGTACAAAGCCTGGATGGGGGCATTCTTCGTCAGGACACTGGGAAAAACAGTATGATTTTTAGAGACACACAAGGAAACATATATGTATAATCGATGCAGACCACTGATAGAGAAGGGTTTTGGTGTCCGCTTCGCCTTGGAAGGCATAAATCATAGAGGCCATGGCCACTAATATAGTGGCCGCCTTGTCATCATCTTGTCCCGCCACGTTGTTCAATACGGAATTGTATATCGAATACGATTCCTGCAGCTGACCAGATCGGTAATATGCCAGGGCCAAGCCAACGATGGGTTTGAACGTGGCATGGGAAACCGTATTCAATGCGCTGACTGCCTGATCCGGCTGGTCCAGCTTTAGGTACAAGTAGCCCAGGTTCGTAAACAATATGTCGCGTTCGACTCCAGGCTCGCACAACTGGCAGGCGCGTGTAAAGGCCTTTATGGCCTGATGGTAAAGCTTTTTGCGGGCGCACAAGAATCCTTGGAACGTGAGTGACGCTATAGTGGCCTCTGACTCTTCATTTTGGACATACCTGTGTACAAAAATGGGAATAGATTTCGGAGGATAATAGCTATGAATGATGCAGCGTACCAGTTAATGGCATCCAATGCGTAGACATCCGCATACATGTGCCCAATCGCATGTCTGTTGTGGGGCTTGGCCCGGGCAACGGGATCAGAGAGCACCTCACACACCCAGTAAGCGAATCCGAGTGCCGCCTCCGGATGATAATCAAACTGCTGACAGTGCCGGAACAGATCGAAAGCCTCTTCTTGGTCGCCAATCAGTTCCGCTACCATTGCCTGTCCTATCCAGGCATTGGCATATATCGGACTCGATTGCTGGGCACGCTTAAAGGCCTCATTGGCCAGTCGAATGTCGTTCACTTTGATATACAATACGCCTAGGTTGGTCCATGACGTGAAGGATTTACGATCAAGATTCAGCGCCTGGATGAAGCAGTGCTGGGCCAGAGGTAAGTTCTCGTGTTCCGCATGCATATTGATTACGCCGAGGAGGTTCCAGTTCTGCCAGCGATTGCTGCGCTCCTTGATCGCCCTTTTGCACACCTTAGCAGCCGTTTCCAGGTGGCTTGTTGCCTCTTCGGGAACGTAAATAGCGCTGAAGTAGCTGGCCAGGGCCAATTCGTACCACAGATATGTGTTCTGCTTCAGTTTCAAGGCGCACAGGTAGAAGCGCTGCGCCAGTTGCAACAGATCTTTGCGTGATAAATAGGCAACCGCCTCATCGCGCTTGGCCAAACTGCCAGCCACGTCCAAATTTGCAAGGGAGGCCGGCAACTGTGCCGTCTGCAAAAATACACTGGCCGTGAGGCGCCACAACCAAACCATACCCTGCGCCTCCGCCTGGGTGAATGCACTGTAAAAGACATGTAAAAATAAGCATGACCTGACAAAATGATTGGAAGCCATCTAACCTTTGCAAAAGTCCCACAGCCGATTGGAAATGCTGTTTGGCGCGTCCGTAAAGATTTTGGGACTTCAGATTGTTGGCCATACCGATGTGCGCCTCTGCGGCGCCTCTCAGGCCAGGCAAGTAGTTTGGATTCAGTTTGAGCAGCGCATCGAAATCTTCAATAGCCTCGGAGTACATGCGAATCGTCTTGGAGGCAATATATTATCAATAGATAGCCTGAAATGGTTGCCATCTTCTTACCGTCTTGATCACAGCTATCTGGAGGAGAGCATAACAGTTGACTGGGGACAGCTCAAGGATTTTCTGAAAGACACGAATGGCCGAATTGTACGAGCCTCGAGCCGCGTAAGCATCTCCCAGTGATTCCCAATAGACCATGCTCCGAAAGTCGTGCTTGATGGCAATCCGGAAGCATTGGATCGCCTGCAAAAAAAGCCATGTTCAAGGCTTAAACTGTGATCTGTGATCTGTGTTGTTCATGTACGTACATTATCCCATTTCTTTACTTGCAGAAAGTGCAGGCCCAGCTTGTATTGCAACCGGATGGACTCGTTATTACTCAAGTACCGAAGGGTATTCAGCAAAAGCGTCTCATTCAAGTCCTCCTCGCCTAGCTGCTGGTAAAGAAAGCTCAGGGCATCCACAGCCTCCTCCGCCAGGGCATTGAGACTGATGCACTTCTCATAGCATTTGCGGGCGCGGGCTATATCACCATTGGCCAATGGATACAAGCGACCGAGATAGTCGAAACACTCGGCAACATGCGGTCGCAGCCGAGCAGCCTTTAGAATGCAGTTTAGGGCCTCTGTATAGTTTTTCTGCATCATTTGTAGCTTGCCACATAGCAGCAGAGCCTCAAAAGACTCTTCGTTGCCAATAGCTTGAATAGCTTCTGCTGGTGCTCTGATTAATGAAAGGAATGAATATGCATAAACTTTTCCATAAAGTTTCCTACTACTTCCTGCTTACAAGAGAAACTCCGCTTTGGAAAGTGCATCCAATGGCAGATCTTTGAGCAGCTGGACCTCCCCCAGCTTGAAGTAACAGCTGCAAGGAAATGACTTTAGTTATACAGCTTCTGGTCGAATATGATAAGGTAGAGGTAGCATACCGAGCCAAGTCTCGAACATTCTGCTCTGATTTAGCATGGCCCAGCAGCACTTTGACGGCTTCTCTCAATTTGGATTCATCCTTTTCATAAGAGAGACACTGGGCAGACGCTTCATTTTCTTGGCCCAGCTGCTGCCAGAGTTGTAGAGCCAGTTTGTATGCCCCAAACTCCATATGGATCCGGGCCAGGAGCTCCAGCGTCACCTTGTAGGTGGGTTGGCTCTGATGGGCCTGCACAGCAAATTGCCTGGCCGGAACATATTGGCTCTGGGCATAGAGATCGAATGCCTTAATCAGCAGTGCCAAGTTAGAGCTGGGGTTCATCTCCAGTAATTTATCGGCATATGCTTGGATTGGCTGCTTCAGCTCCTGCTGCCAGGCACCACTGTCTGGCTGATTGTGGTTTTCGCAGAATGTCTTGCATATCCATTCGTAGCCATAGACATCCTTGGGATGGGACACGGTCATGTTGCAGGCGTGGCGCACGCAGGCCACATAGTCCCTCTGCTTGTATAGCCATTTAAGAAAGCGTTTATACACCACACTTTTCACACTTGGCTCCGAGATGTCCAGCAGCGCTTCCATCGTTTTATTGTACTGCAAAAGATCGAGGGATTAGATTTACGTTATGACTACTATGGAAATATACGCACGAGTTCATTATCTTCAGCCGATATCTCAAAATCCTGAGCAAACCATATGCGTCCCAGATATTCTTGGATTTTGGCATAATGAGGATCGTGAGTATTCTGGGCCCGCTTTTTGAGAACTTTAAAGCACAGGGGAGCCACAGTTTCATCCGAGGCCAGGGCGAAAAGCTTCTCCCAGTAGTCTAAGGCTTTTTCACTGAAAATTTGGAATTAGCTCTTCGATGAGCGTCCTTCAATTCAACAGTTGCTTACGGTAGCAGATCCACAAGCTCATCATAGATTTCTGGCAGCTCAGCGTTGGGCGCGCAATTGGAGAGCCCCTGCAGGGCAACGGTAGCGGGGCCTTCTGTGTACTCAATCGACTTTCGCAGGCTCTTGGCCGCCTCTGCCTTGTCCACGCTCTGATAGGCGGCGCCAAGCAACAAGTATCCCATTGCATTGCGCGGGTCGTCTTTTAGGAGGCGCTGAAATCAACAACTTTTGCAATGCAACAACTAACAGACGTGTACTCACCTGGCACTTGTGAATGGCGTCCGCATGCTTCCCAAGTTTGATTGTCTCCCGAATATCCTTAATTAGCGCCTTGGATTCTTTGGAACTCATTGTAAATAATTGTTTATAATTTTGCACTGTCAACAAAGTGCTGTAAAATGCTATAATGGGTGACACTGCTGCAAACCACTAACCATACAATATATAGATGCGACATTTCATACATTGAATTTGACCGCACCAACAGGGCAGGCATCAGCTACCCGGCGAGTCGTGAGAGTGTATGTGTGCTCATGCATTCTCACGTACTTTGCGTGTTTGCAAGTGTGTATGAGCGCACAACTGATATTCGCGCTTTCTCAACTTTGTTTTGATTTTTGTGCTCGCGCCACCTTTCACTTTAGCATTTTTAGAGTCGACCCTTTTTGAAGACGCTTGCCTTATAATAGCAGAATAATTGTTATTTTGTACAAAATTATTTTAATTTTGGGCAAGCGTCATCATAAAATCATAACTTACGATAAATTCTAAAGTTATGGGTGTTTTCTTAGACAGCGGCGTGGTAAAAAACCAATATTATGTACATACATATACACATCACACGAAATATTTTCGCTGCCGCAGAACTGCCGATCAGAATTATGACAGCAGATGCGAAGCCACACCATTCATTTCCCCTACCGGTGCGACAGCCAATCAGAATTATGAAGTCTTTTGTGCATAGGGCCGAAGCCACACGAAATATTTTCGCTGCCGCAGAGCTGCCGATCAGAATTATGACAGCAGACACGAAGCCACACCATTCATTTCCCCTACCGGTGCGACAGCCAATCAGAATTATGAAGTCTTTTGTGCATAGGGCCGAAGCCACACGATTCATTTCGCTGCCGCGGCGACAGAAATACAGAAGCTTCACTAAGAAAAGTGCTAGTGGTGCTATTTTTTCCCCCATTTTTTGGGTATTTTTTCTTAAAACAAAAAACCCACAAACACAAAAACCCCATTGCAATAGCCGCTCTTAGATTCTCTAGGAAAAGCTGCGCTCTTAATTGTTTGCCGTGCTTCAGGGCATTACCTGCAGTGAAGAGAGGGGATCAAATTTAACTCTTCACTTTAAAATATTAGTTCTATGGTCTGACTTACGTCATCCACGCACTCGCCGTCTCCCATTCCCACCCATGTAAAGAATTGGCAGGCAACAACAACAGCGATGCATACGCCAACGCCAAAAAACAATTACAAATACTCTCTACAATGTAAAAGCCTAGGCCGCTACTGCTCTCTTAACTTTTGCCCCCGCTTTAGAGCATTATACCGTTTAATACCGTTACCCACATGCTGTAGGAGGAAAGCATCAAATATAAGAAATATTCAAATTATTGCAAATTTTCGTGGCTTATCTCCCCTCCCCATACAGAGCACAAACCAAAACAACAACAACACACACAAATCCCTATTGCAAAAAGCCGCTTTCAGGTTATTTCAGCAAAGGTGCGCTCTTAATTGTCTGCCCTGCACTACCCGCAGTGAAGAGAGGGAACCAAATATAATGTATGTATGTATGTACATATGTAAAAGCATTGACAGGCAGCAACAACAACGACGCGTACGCCAAAGTAAAAAAACAATTACAAGAACTCACATAATGCAAAAGCAAAGATGCTCTTACTGAAGCGCCCCCGCTTCAGGGCATTGTACTGTCCCCACATGCAGTAGGAAAAGAGAATCAAATAAAAGAACTTTTCAAATTGTTACAGTTTTTTGTCGCTCGTTTCCCATCTCCCCCCGCCCCAAACAGATAAGAAGCCAAAGCAACAACAGCAAACACAAATCCCTATTGCAAAAAGCCGCTTTCAGATTATTTCAGCAAAGGTGCGCTCTTAATTGTCTGCCCTGCATTACCTGCAATGAAGAGATGGATCAAATATATGTACATACATAGCTATTCACATTAAAATATTTTTTCTATGGTCAAGTTGACTTATGTATACATCCACGCATTTTCCGTCTCCCATTCCACCCATGCAAGCAACAACAACAACAACAACAATGCATTCGCCAAAGACAAAATAACGCAATAATTAAAATCACCCTTACAATGCATAAGCATAGGAAGAGAGCATCAAAGAGAAGAACTCTTCAAAGTAATCTACATTTTCTATGTACTCTTCGTCTCCCTCTTCGCTTCTAGAGCGTAAGCCAAATACAGGAAATAAGATTTAACAGTTAACTATCATAGAAAGAATAAATTCGTTGCTGCCGATACAGAGGTATGGTAATTTAGCAGCGAGCTAATAGCAAAAGATAAACTGAGTAAGAGAGCGAGAGCGAGCCCTTGAACTATAGGTACATTCAAGGTATACTAAACAAGGTAGGCTTATTGGCTCGCTCGCTCTCTGTGTTAACTACATAAATTTCAGTCTGCCTGCAGCAGTTGTGAGCCTCTCTCTCTCTGCTGTCATTTTGAATAACTACTTATTCCTCTCTATAAGCCTACCTTGTTTAGTATACCTTGGGTACATTCGTTAACTGTGATCACCGGCACCCAAGGCATACTTAACAAGGTAGCCGCACTCGCTCTCTCGCCCTCTGTTTTACTTCTTAAATTTCAGTCTGCCTAGCAGCAGTCAAGGTTTAGTATACCTTGGTTTAGTATACCTTGGCAGCAGTTGTGAGCGACGATTCTCTTCCGCGGACGATTTTCTGTTCTTTTTCTTCTTTACTGAAATAAGAAGTAAAGCTCTCTCAGTGCGGCTCAGTCTCCCCCCCCCAACCATCGCGGTCATAAAAACGGAAAATGTGTGTTTACCGACGGCGAATCGCGCGCCGGCCAAAATGTGAATTTTTTATTTTTATTTTATTTTATTTTATTGTTCAGTGTGTTAAGTTATACGATCATTGCAAGCGGTCATAAAAACGGAAAATCAAATCGTGTGTTTCCCGACGGCGAATCGCGACGGCGACGCCTAAATGTAAATTATTTTTCTAATCAAATTATAATACCAAATAATAATAAATAAATCTAAATTATAACAAGTGAATTGAAATAAATGAATAGTTAACAAATTTAAATAAATAAATAATAAAATAATTATAAATAAATCGAAATAATTAAATGAAAAATAACTAAATTGAAATGCAAAGTGAAACCACCCAAACAATATGTGGATAAAATGTGAATGAAAGTGCGAGTGTAAAATACAAATTTGTACTATAAGGAGCGGCAAGGCGTACAAGGCGACACGCAGTGCCAGGTGTATGTGATCATTTTATTTTTTTAATAACAGATAAATAGTAAAATGAAATAAATAAAATAAATATATTGATATAAATATTTACTTATAAATAAATTGAAATAAATGAATAATTACTTGAATAATACATAAATTGAAATAATATGTGAAAAGTGTAGGAATTACAAAGGCAATCTATGTAAATGCTTGTGGTGAGTGAAAGTGCGAGTGAGCGGAGTAGAGCGGCAAGACCTAGGAGGCGGCAAGGAATACACAGCGAAACGCAGGGCAAGGTGTACATACATACATATGTACATATGTGATAATTAATTTTTGATTTTTTTTTGATGTGTGTTTTTGTGTTTATGTGTATATATATATATATATATATATATATGAATAAAAAATAAATAAAAATATATAATTCATTAAGTGCAAATCGAAATAAATAAATAATAAAATAATTATAAATAAATTGAAATAAATGAATAAAAAATAACAAATAATACATAAATTGAAATAATATGTGAAGTGCGAGTGAAAATAAAAAAACAAAAATAATTCTATAAGGAGCGAGCTTCTATACATATGTATGTGATAATTAATTTTTTATATTTTTTTGGGTGTGTTCTTGTGTTTATGTGTGCAAACGGCAAACATCAAACAAAAGTAAATAGCGAATAATATTCAACGCTCACTATATTATTATGGGATCAGGTGAGTCTCTCTGTTTTGGTTTACTCCTTATACTGTTTCTTCTTTCGATTGCCTTTCACATATTTTCTTATTTTATTTATTTATTTATTTATCATCTTTTTAGCTTATACAGACACATACATATATTATATTATCTCCGCCTTCTTCTTTCGATTGCCTTTCACATATTTTCTTATTTTATTTATTTATTTATCCTTCTATATATTATTATATTATATTTATTATCTTTTATATATTATATTATCTCCTTCTTGCACTCCTTTTTCATTGAAAGGCTTTTTGTTTTTGAACAGTGGATTTATTCTGGTATGATAGTTACATTATTGTTTCAGGTGGGGTCGGGTCGGATATTTGTCTTGGATGCAACATCATGGGAGTTCTATGCAATTCTTAAAAGCTTCACTTTCACGTACTGGGGGGCTCTTTTTCAGATTTAACCGTCGTAGTACTTGGTGTTTTATTAAGCGTAATACTTCCCAATCGAAATGCGGCAGCGCTCCTCGGTCGGTTGGCCAGCCATCTGCTGGTGTCGCTTGGGCCACTTGATGGTGCAGTCATTGCACATCAACGTCCTAAAGAACCACAATAGCCACAAATGGTATCCGCTGGATACAGGACATATTGTATCCGCTGGATACTGGAACTGTATTGGAACCCTCTCTAAACGAATCTTAAATGGGTCAGTTAATGGTAGTATTTGTAGTAGTAGATGCATGTATAGTATTTTGCAAGTTTTAGAAATCCCATTGAACCACAAATGGATTCCCATAATCTGTGGGGTTGGGGTGGTGCCACAGATTATCAAAGCATATCAGGTGGAATTCGATCTGTGGCAGCACCGATATAACTATGTATATTATCCGGATAAGTAAAGCATATACTCTCAAATAGATGTGGTAAAAAGTGTACCTTTTGGAGAAACCTTCGGAAAATTTGAGCTATTTTCGAACTATTGTTTGACGATATCAGACATTAAATATTGATTGAAGTTTTCTAATAAAATATGTACTAAAATAAAACTTCCCTTTCTTTACCACAACAGTTTTTGTTTCATTCGTGATACATATGTTTTTGTACTATTTTCCGTTATTTTTCCTTGGATTTTCAAAATGCCATAGAAATCACCCACCCCCACCCATCCTGCCAATTCTTCATTTATTTTGTGGCGGTAGGTCAGTTCGTCAACAAGCTGAAGAAGAACACACAACACATAATTTCAGCTTGGCAAAGTAAAAAACACTCTGTATGTGAGGCTGAGCTTTAACTGTATGTGTACTGCAGATATTGTTGGTCAAAAATCAAAACAAAGTTGGGAGAGCGAAAATTTCAGTTGTGCGCTCATACACACTTGCAAACACGCAAAGTACATGAGCACACATACACTCTCACGACTCGCGGGAGCTGATAACACATGCAAAGCCCACAAAATATGTGAGAATGCATGAGCACGCTTACACTCACTCACTCACACTCACGACTGGCTCGGGCGCTGATGTCTGATTTGGTTGTGGACATTTTCCATGTATGAATTGTCCCGTCTATATATTGTATGGTTAGTGCTGAGATGTTGCTAGTGCTGGAAAATTCTATGAAATGTTGGTCCAAAACAATCACGAAATCCGAATGTGCACCTGAATCGCTACGAAATTTTAATTTTCTCGAAGAAGAAAAGGTGCATATTGCTAAAGTTAGGAGTTAAACGTTCATCAGTGCATTGAATAACAGACGCGCCGATATATAGAAGTTTTATTTTATTTCAGATTTTTTACAGTGCCGTGTGCCGTGGGCTCTTTCTTTTACAGCTATGAGACGGAGTAGCGAGCGAACAAAATCTACATCTATAACTTGTAAATCAAAATGTGGCAAGGCGGCAGCCCTGAAGGTAAGTCACAGGTCAAGTGATGAACTCCGTAAATATTAACAGCGTGTTTTACAAAGCGCCCAAAAACTGGAGATGCCCTGTGCAAGGAGTGTTTCTTTGCCGCCTTTGAGGCTGAAATCCACCACACAATCACCTCGAGCAAGCTGTTCCGGCGGGGCGAGAAGGTAGCCGTAGCAGCAAGCGGTGGCAAGGATTCTACGGTTCTGGCACACGTGTAGGTTAACTTTTGCACGAACGTGCCCCGATTAACTGCAAGACATTTCAGGATGAAACTGCTGAATGAGCGCCACGATTACGGACTAGAGCTTGTTTTGCTCTCTATCGACGAGGGCATTACTGGCTATCGAGATGACAGTCTGGAGACGGTTAAACAGAACCGCGACGACTATAAAATGCCACTGAAAATCTTGTCCTACGAGGAGCTTTACGGCTGGACCATGGATCGCATTGTGTCGCAGATTGGACGCTCCAACAACTGCACGTTTTGCGGAGTATTTCGGCGCCAGGCGTTAGACAGGGGCGCGAAGTTGTTATGCGTCGACAGCATAGCTACTGGCCACAACGCGGACGATATTGCAGAGACTGTGTTGATGAATGTACTGCGTGGAGACACGGCTCGTTTGCGACGTTGCACAGACATCAGAACTGGTGGTGGCGAAGACTCCATACCGCGCGTCAAACCACTCAAATATAGCTACGAAAAGGAGATTGTCATGTATGCGCACTACAAGAAGCTCGTCTACTTTTCGACAGAATGCGTATTTGCCCCGAACGCGTATCGAGGTCACGCACGGACTTTCCTCAAGGATTTGGAGAAAGTGCGCCCCTCCGTCATAATGGACATTATCTACTCGGGCGAGCAATTACGCTTCAAAGATACGGTGAAAACCCCTGTGCGCGGCACATGCAGTCGCTGCGGCTTTGTTTCGTCGCAGCAACCATGCAAGGCCTGTGTTCTGCTCGAGGGTCTCAATCGTGGACTGCCCAAGCTGGGCATAGGAAAGAAGTCGAAAGGCGATCGTATGATCGCCAAGCAGGACCAAGAGCTGGCCCTTCGAGAACGTGCAAATTTAGTAAAAAACGATTTTTAATATTTCAAATGTATTCATTTATTAGCATTTATTGGGTTTTGTGCATGTATTGGTTGTGGCCTGTCGAACCTGCAAAAGGGAAAGAAATTTATTATTAACAAGGAGCATTCGACTGCTGTAATATAAAAATATTGGTATATGAAGCTCAGTGCCAATTTTTTAACCATGGTCCATACACGGTCAAGCGAGACTCCCTATCTCCAAAAGAATATTGAAGAAGTTTGTCTACACTTAACTTTTATATGGTGTCTGTGAATGGTTTAAGTGATCATCATTGAAGTCTATACTACCAACTCACAAAAGGTCAAACAATACTAACCTAAAATGGTTAACCACATGTATTGCTTTCCACAATGCTTCGTCCCAAAATGCAAAGGACCTGCAAAAAGGAGAGATACGTAACTATTTAGCCAAGTTGATCAAAAATGACATATGCAATTAGTTAGAGCAGCTTCAGTAGTTAATAATTAATTGTTTTGAATCACAACGGTTCATAAGAGATGTCAGAAAATAAAGATATTCATCAGAGTATTAAATGCTGGAGCCAGAGCATGGCTTTATAATTACCATTTAGATGAGGGGTTGGCACTAATATACATATGTATATTCATGATTTTATACACGTGTACAAAAGCGGCGGAGCAGCAGCACATCACCTTCATTCAACATTCTAGGTATCCACCGATATCCTGCAAAACATCAATTAATATTCGTTAGAGTTAGTTAAATTGATTAAAAATAAAACTATCCTTCATTTAGAAGTACTTCAGAAGTTACATAAATTGTATTGAATCACAACGGTTCATAAGAGATGTCAGAAAATAGTTATATTCATCAGAGTATATCTTATATATCCCACTCCCCCCAGATATCAATTGTATAATTACCATTTAGAACATCAGGCGTTCAACACGTGGTAGCGATATCAAGACTTCCATTTTGTTTCTGCACAGAAAAGAATAGAATGCATGGTTAGAACACTCTGGGAGAAATTTCTAGTATACATACATATGTACATATGTATTGTGTAGAGACTCAAAATGTCGGCTTTGCAAAGGAAATATGCACCGCAAATTCAGATATTACAAATTTGGGTT
Organism: Drosophila athabasca; assembly: GCA_008121215.1. Classification (NCBI taxonomy): domain Eukaryota; kingdom Metazoa; phylum Arthropoda; class Insecta; order Diptera; family Drosophilidae; genus Drosophila; species Drosophila athabasca. Next base: position 817,382 of record VMQQ01000019.1, on the reverse strand, counting down.
ATGCTTGGGCAAAGACAGTTAATCTACGAACAAGTAAAAAGCACTAGCTAAAGTGGAGAGTTCTTTACACCAGCGACTCGTGTTCGCGCACTTAAAATGATAGAAAATGCTAAAACTTACCCATTCTCAATTTCCATGCGCACTCTCGCAGCATCCCATACATAAGTGATCACCTGGAATATAATTAAACACATTAAACGATGATTTCAATGGCTAAGGAGGCTGTTTAAGCAGCAGAGCATTCTAGACCACGTGACTGCAAAATACATTACAATCGGACTAGTACAATTTTTCTGCAGACGCCCAACTTAATCTTGCAACATTGAGTTCTGCAAACAAGTTTAATGAACCAATCTGCAGTTATATTCGATGCAATCTTTCAACAATACAACTGTACGCCCGTACTTACATTTTAAGATTGTTCCACGCCCCACGCTTGGTTTAAAATAAGTGACCTGACCAAGGGGACCGGAAGTAGAGGTGGAAATACATCGATGCTACCATCGATGCATCGATCAGGGTGACCGAAATTTTGGGCCCGAAATAATACCAAAATATACTATTTGAATATTCATTTAATACCACGAAAATACCAAAAAGAATTGCAGCTAAAAGGCTTTAAAATTTGAATTTATTTTTGCAATTTATTAAAAGAATAAATAAATAAATGCAATTGATCGGGGGTTTAAAAAGAAAGGGTTTTTTATCCTTTTTATACAAGTTTATTTAAATTTTTATTGACTTAAAACAAAAAATATTTATTATAATATATAATGAGAATCAAGTGAGGCATAAAATCAAGGCATATATCAAGGTCAAGGCATAAAACGTAGGTGAGCATGAAATCCGCCGTAAGAAAACGTAAGTGAGGATGGAATGTCACGTCATTAACCGGTAGTATCGACTCTTTTATACCTCTTTTCCCTTGATTAATAATAAAATACTGTTTTCCAAGCTGCTCTATAACGTAATTAATATTGTATTTTGCACATTTTGAAACTGCTCACAAAGGATAAGGCGTATACTATAAAATAATTTCTTTATTAGTTCAACCATATTAACAATGTGGTTGATTTCTAACATTTTGTTCGTCAGCAGCCAAACCCAATAACTCGTGTTTTCAAACGATATACTTTCCAATAGAAAAAATTGCAGTGCAGAATTCTTTCGCGAAAGACCTGAAATGCACAGAATGGCCAATAATACCACGATGTTTCCAAACATCGATGTTTTTCCACCTCTAACCGGAAGTCAGTGTCACCGCGGATTTAGCGAGAAAATATACGGTCTGAAAAATGTATTATACATACCGATACACCGTAAATATACCGACAACTATTTCAAAACTAATTAGTCGAAACTGATCATGTATAATAAATATGGGCATTTCTCTGATGTCGAACGGGACGATCGTACGCATTTCAAGTTGTAAAACTGTAAAAAAAAGGCGATTTTCAAAATTGTTTTACCGTTAAGATTCGCCACTTGACTAGCTCTATAGCTGGTGCTAAGGACTATTTTGGGCTACTGTTCGTTTTCGAGATATTTGCAAAAAACCATGGTATTCGCACGGGACAAATATAGAAGTGGTTTTCGCGGCGACCAATTTATACTCAGATTTCAGCGTAAGTTGAGGCGATATATATATGCGAATTTCTGATTAATGTTCTGCATTGATGACTCTTTAAAATGGTTATAATTTGAAGCATATATGGCTTGTAGTTTTTTTTTAATTCAATTTAAACCTCTGTCGCACGGGACATGTCGCACGGGACAAAAATTTCTTGGCTATATAAATTTTACAAAAATTCCGTTAACCGATATTGAACAAATTTTCTGTGATTTTTTTTAGATAGTTCAATATGTAAGGGAGACTTTGAAGAAAAACTTTTATCAGGAATCATCTTTATTTATACCAAAAAAATACCAAAAAAGTGAACTTTTGCTATTTTTAATAGGTTTTCAGATCAAAGTTAATGAAATTATATGTCAATTAATTCAATTGGCGGATTTTCAATATCTTTTAAAAATAAAATCCCGAGAAAACTATATTCAATTTTTGGCCTCGGTCGACCTCGTCAGAGAAATGCCCATTTTATACAATCGAACGTTGAAATTAAATTGAAGGTATATTATAAATTATTAAATTATGGTATATTTTGGAAATGAGGCGGTATATTTCTGTGAATCAGTCTGAATATGAATATCAGCGATAGGTCCGATACATGTCATTGAACACTTTTTGCTAGTTAACCGGTAGTATCGACATTGTCTACCCTTTTTCCTTTGATTGATGTTAAAATTCTATTCTATTTCCCAACTGCTTTAAAATTTAATTAATATTGTTTATTGCACAGATTGACATTTTTTGACGATAACGATGAAAAATACCGCCTAGCCCAAAAATAAATACTATTAAATACCATTAAATTGTTCAGTAATACCAGTATATTGCATGGAAAAATAAAATGTTTTCGGTATATTTTTAATCAGATCGTCTGTATTATCGATAAGCCCGATAAGTGCAACCCTTTTTCATAACTGTAAATCTCCGACGCCGGGCTTCGTAAAAATGGCCTTCGTAAAAATTATTTTGTAGCAAAATGACTGATTTTAATAATAATACGGTACTGTGGAGTTTGGGTAAGCCGATTGTATATTATATTAGTTTCCCCTCTATAAAATGAAATGCGCTCTGAAACTTGCGTCTATCATTTCGCAGATGAGTTCATTAAATTCCGCAAAGACGAAATACGCAATCAGAAAAAAGAAAATCAGATGGCAAACCGAGGCAAACGGCAATCTGCACATTTACAGACTTATAAGGACGCCGACTTCTTTGAGGACGAAGACGATGATGGCGATTTCAATATTCGTACGTTGCAGAGCGACGATGTGGACGATGCCACACACGCAGCGAATATGAACCAGCTTAATTTTGAGAAGAATGATTTCGATCAGATAATGTATAATGATCTTACGGAAGCCAATGAAGTGAATTCGAGTACAGGTGGTACAGGTGTACCACCTAGTCGTACGCCCCCACGTCCGAGCGTTAAATCGCGTCTTGGCGTCAAGTCCTCCGAAAGCTGGGGCAATCGCGGAAAACAGACTCGGCAGGGAGCGATTAAAAAGCGCGGCAAAGGTTATCCCAACAAAATGAACAATCGTAACAATAGCATGGAAAACAACAACCAAAACCGTGTGTCTGCAAATTTCCAACGTGGTGTTGACGCCTTTAATAAATTTCGTGAGCATACACCAAGCTTTGGTCAACCGCAAAACCTATTAGACAGCACAAATAATAATTTCCATATTGAACTCTTAGATCCCAATGGACCTAGCTTCAATGAAAGTTCCAATACTAACAATTTACATTTTAACAGAAACTCCATGATTCGCTCGAATCATACGAATACATCCGAATCGAATAGCTACTGCGGGATTCTCGCAAATAACCCAGGCTCCGTCAATTCGAACACTTTGTTACCGAATTATCAAGGATTTGTTTATTCCAACAGGGTCGGGGGTATGCAGCTGAATAATCAAGAACACGTTTATTCGAACAGCTACGGCGGGTTGCTCTCGAATAATCAAGAACACGTTAATTCGAACATCTACCGCGAATTGTTCCCAAAAGAAGCAGTCAATTCGAACAGCTCAGTCGGGTTGCTCTCGAATAATCAAGAACACGTTAATTCCAACATCTACCGCGAATTGTTCCCAAAAGAAGCAGTCAATTCGAACAGCTCCGTCGGGTTGCTCTCGAATAATCAAGAACACGTTAATTCCAACATCTACCGCGAATTGTTCCCAAAAGAAGCAATCAGTTCGAACAGCTCCGTCGGGTTGCTCTCGAATAATCTGAACACCCACGACGGGATAGGTATAAATAATCCGAGGACCACCAGACGCGATATCATTGCAAACAATTGGAAAAGCAGTGTCGAGAGTAACAATCAAATCACACCCAATACATTCCAGAATCGTCCGGAGCCATTGGTTAAGGGAAACCTTGAACCGTTATTGACTGTTCCAAAGAGCGGAATGTTTGTAGGGCAAGCCCTTGGTATAAGTCTAAGCGACTGCCAAAAGGTCGATGTGCATACAATTGCCCAAAATGTATTGTTTTTGCTGGCTACCGCCGAAAATGATTCCCAATCCAAGGTAATGTATAATATAAGGACTCTAAATAATTAAAACACTTTTATATGTATGTTTATTTCAGTCAAACTATGGGGTCCATGATAATAAAGCATCGCAGTAGTGCCACTTTCGAAACTGGCTGACATGAAGGAGAGTATTGTTCGAGTTCCGTCACTGGAATTATAATTAAGAATTCATCAATACAATAGGCTAAGCGCAAAGATTCAAACATGCACGAATTAGCGGGCACCTGGTCGTGCCGGACGTGTGTGAATGCGCGTTGGTGTAGTGTAGGGTAAGAAGAAGAGTGGTGTAGTGAATGGCACATCAGAGAACAAGATTTAAGTTTTTTTTTATATACGTATTTGCGCTGATAAGAACATGTTGAGCTGCTTATCAGCAATGCACAACAAAAAGTACTCATGGACAGCCGAGCCGAGATGTGAGAAGAGAAGCGAAGCGAAAGCAGACGAAAATAGAAACAAACGGCGATAAATTTACAGCGAAGGCGAATGTTCATACAGAAGAGATTCGCCGATGGAGGAACAGCAAAGCAGAACGGAATAAAGTAATAATCAATCAGTTGATCTGCTAAATAGTATAGTTAGAACGTGGAAGTGACACAGCTGAATGAAAGTGGCTAGTGAGTTTATCGAACGCCGCGAAGTGAATAATTATTTTGATTTCTGGTCGAGTGCCGGCATACACGACAATTATAAGAACAAAGAAGATCCAATTATTTTTAGTTTTGTAAGCCTCGAAAGCAAGAGAAATAAACGTAAAACATTCAACTAAATGTTTGTTGTTCGCCTGTGCCCAGCATGTTGAAATCGAAGCAATTCCTGCAGCAATTTTCCAAAGGTAAGGACAGAACTGTTCCACAGAGGTAATTGTAGTTCCCGAGTCGCAATTCCTCTTTTTATTTGGTGACAATCTCTCCCCCAATTATTCGGTTATACTCGTACACACACTCGCTTCTCGCTGATGAGTAGGCACTTGTTACTCCATTATCATTATCAGCTCGGGCCGAGCATATAGCATGTGTTTTGGCATTGCTAGGAATCAACATTTTTAAGTCTGCTGACTATATAGTCGTGGACTCACTTTGCCTCGATTAACTTTAACAGTTAGCATCCCTTCCCACAGCTTCCCTATCCTATTCGTACAATTGTATCGTATTCCACTGTAGGCTAAGCCATTTCTGTCAAAAATACATAATTGTTCGACTTTAACAGTCGTACATAAAATGATCTTCAGTGCAAAGAGGATTGTACCAAAGGGGCTGAGTAAATTACCCGCCGCTGTGGGGGACCTAATGGATCAACTAACCAAGTTTAAATTGCGCTCAATTGGTTCCAGAATATGCCAAGTTTACGCCCGCGAAGTTCAAGCTTAAGCGAGCCTTGGTGGTGACGAAACTCTCGCGCTATGAATTCGAGCAGCTGCGCCATCCCGGACTGTCGAAGGAGCAGCTGGAGCAGAAGCTGCGCGACCGAGGCACCGATGTGGAGATGGTCCTCTACCTGCACAATCTGCACAAGGACTTTGAGCGGCGTATCGTGCAGAGCTTTCAAGATGTCGGGTGCGAGGTCAAGCTGTCCAGCAGGTGCGTACCGCTGCCTTCATTGTGAGTGCGAGTGTGAGTGTGGCTAACGTTTGTCGATGTTGCTGTGTTTATGTGGTGCTTGTGTCGTCGCCGTCATAATCGTCGATTACTACCTACTACAATTGTATTTCCACCATCCACATAATGTGTCTCTCATGTGGCTCCCTCGCTGTTGACTTTACTAAACGAGCAGACTTGAATTTAGAAGCTCATTGAGCAAAGATGTGATGAGCTGGGCGGATGTCATCGTTCCTGTTGGCGGGGATGGCACCTTTCTGTTGTCTGCCGGCCGCGCCAGTCCCCTTTTTGCGCTCAGCCAACAGAAGACGCCCATTGTGGGCTTCAACTCTGATCCGCTTCACTCAGAGGGTCGTCTCATGCTGCCCAAGCACTATTCGGACAATCCCGGCGATGCAGTAGCGCGCATCAAGAGCGTAAGTTCATTTCCGCTAGATTAATTGATTGTACTTCCTTTGTGAGACTGGATTCTTTTTGTTTTATAGGGCGACTTCAAGTGGATGCATCGTTCAAGAGTCCGCACCACGCTGCTGGGCAGCAATGGCAAGATTCCGGAATCTACGGATCTGTTTCGACACACAGAAGTCAAGATGGAGCAGGTGACAACGGATCCCGAAATGCTGGACAATCACATGGCCACCAAATACAAGGCAAAGATGAAGCGCATCCTACCCTATTTAGCTCTGAACGAGGTAAGTGCGAATTGGGACCCTTTCAAACCACATATACGAGTATATGTACATATGTATGTACAAGGATGTAGCTCCCAAATATATTGCGCCATTCGTTTACAGGTTTTCATAGGCGAGCACATCTCGTCCCGTGTGTCCCATCTGCAGCTTGTGCTGGATCATCAGGATGTGGTAAACAAAACGAAGTGTTCCGGACTGTGCGTTAGCACTGGCACCGGCTCCACATCGTGGCACACAAGCATCAATCGCATCACCAGCGCCAACGTTGACGATTTGCTTCAATCGCTGCCCAATAGCAGCTCCGCTAATGCACTCCGGATACGCGAGAATGCTGAGGAGATCGCCCAGCGGTACAACCAAGGGCTGCTCTTCGCACCAGACGATCCGCGGCTCTGCTACTCGATCAGGGAGCAGATCTGTGTGGGCGTTTGGCCCTCGCCCAAGACATTTAAGCAGAGAGATTTCGTGCAGAATGTGTTTGTCAAGTCACACTGCATCGATGCCAGTGAGTAGTCGTTGGGCATCATCTTTTATGTGTCTTTTGTAATGTGCATTCGCTTACAGATCTGGTCATAGATGGCAGCATATCCTATCCATTTAACGATGGCGCCAAGGCATTGCTTGAGGTCCATCCAGAGGATGCCCTCCTGACGATCGCCCTAGACTGATTACTGAGGAAGCAAGAAAGGTAGTAACGTAAAGTGCCTGGTTCTCTAGCCGTAGCATGTCTGAAAATCTAAAATTATTTAAGTGTGCAATTCGCAGACTACTTAGAAGTTTAAGCTCAAAAGTTATTTTGTTATCATAAAAACATTTATTTAAAAATGTCCCTAAACTTTTCTTTTCGATTTTAAATTCTTCTGTTTGTCCAATGAAACGTTGGGTTTGCTTCGATTTATCTTCTTTGGTGGTTCATCTGCGATCCCATCTTTAGGACGATTCTGACTCCGGCCTTTACTTTTTTTCTCGAATCGCGTACTGTCCAAGGTTTTGAAGCGTTCATCTTGTAGGAGCACCTTGCCTTCTTCACTAGTGGCGGACTCTGCCTGCTGAAGTTTCCGCTTGCGACGAATTTCCTTCAATTTGTCCTTTTGCTTTTTGCGATAGCTGCAAACAGAAATCAATAGAATTATTCAACGATTTCATAACGCCACGTGCGGCAGCTTACAGCGCTTCCATTTCATCTGGATCCTTGCCCTCTATTATCCACGTTTTCCGTCTATAGTTTTGGGCACGCTCGTCAAAGTCATTGTTATCCAACTGCATCTCCGATTCGCGCCGCGTCACATTCACTTGCATGAAAATACGCTCCACCATTCGCTCTAAAATATACAAAGTAGTGGTTTCAGTAGGGATATAAAAAAATGTGGGTTGATCACGTACGATCTATTGGATGCTCTGTAAGCTTTGTATTGATTTCCGTCTCAATGGCGCCGAGAAGTTCTAGGTCGCGCGGAAAGCGAAATATGGAAATGGACATGCCTTTGCGGCCAGCCCTCGCTGTCCGACCCACGCGATGAATGTATTCCTTGGGCGTCCTTGGCAGCATGTGATTGATCACCAGTTGCACGCTGGGTATGTCCAGGCCACGCGCTGCCACATCAGTGGCAATCAGTGTGCGGATGTGATTGGACTTAAAGCGACTGAGGGCCGCGACACGCTCCTTTTGCCGCATAAACCCGTGCAAGCATACATTATCAATATCCATACTCTTCAGGGTCATGGATAGAAGTTGACAGTATCTGAAAATGACGATGTTTCAGTTCAGATTATTGAGGTACATGGAGATACATATGGAGTTGCACGTACTTTTTTGTATTTGTGAATATCATGACATTTGAGTTTTCGTTCTCCTCGCGATATTTGCGCAGCGACTCGATGAGAACCATATCACGATCGTAGTCGGCGCACAGCAGGTATCGCTGATCCAGAGTGTCTACAGTGGCCACATTAGAGTCCTGTGACCATTCGATACACTAAACAAAAACAAGTGTGCTGAAATGAATCCTATTTGTCATTGCGGTCTACTCACATCCTTTGCTATGGGGAATACACTGGAGTCCTTCATAAAGTCCTTCATTGTGGCGGAGAAGAAAAGGTTCTGCCTGGTACTCGGCAAACATCTTTCAATTATGGCCAAGCTCTCATCAAAGTCGCCGTTCAGCATGCGATCCGCTTCGTCCACAACGAGATATTTTAAATTATCGAATGAAAACGTGTCACAGCCCGTCAAGTGATCGGCCAGACGTCCGGGCATGGCCACCACAATGTGCGGACGCTGCATTAACTTCTGGCTTTCGATCATCTGGTCGGTACCGCCGGATACCACGCACACGCGAACACCCATAGGTTGGCCGGCCACCAGAAACTGCTCCGATATTTGATATGCCAACTCATGTGTGGGAGTTAGAACCAAGGCAAAGTGGCTGACAGGCTCCTCGCTCAACCTCTCTAGTATAGGCAGGGCGAAGGCAAAGGTTTTCCCCGATCCCGTCTGGGCAGCGCCAATGCAATCCTTTCCCGACAATATCGCAGGAATGCAATTCTGTTGGATGGGTGTTGCGCCTTTGAGGCCTGAATCAACAAGTTCACACATTAGCAGGATTCGCCTAGTGGCAAATGTATAAAGTTACCTAGTTTTGTTAGTTGTTTGACCAACCAAGGACGCAGCCCCAGGCTCTGAAACGGATTTGGCTCCTTGCGTTGCATTTTTGTAAATAAAAACAACGTGCGCGAGACCAGCAGGAGCTATAACCAGGGATGAAGAATCCCGATAAGAAGGCTTATCGACTAGGTTATTCTTCGGTTGCGTTAATACATTTCTGTATTTGTTATCGAATGCTATTTGGCGCCAATCGGTCTCAAAAACCAAAACATACACATTCATTATTGAAATTTGACGAAATGGCTACAAATTCGGGAGGGCAGGAAACATCTGTGGCATTCCACGAGTTACAGACCATAGACCAAGAAGACATTGTTATCCTTATCGATGTTGCGTCGGCGCTGAAAAGCTGCAGCGAATGCATAAAAAATAACTCGGTCAAGACTGTAGATGTAATGACACTATGGCTTAAAAAAGTGCTCAGGGCATACATTGATTCAGCGGTTTGCTGTGTCCAGGCATTTAAGGAAATGTACGATTGGTTTCAGATGATGGTAAATAAAGCCACGGACTCTGTTATCTATTAGCAAATCATCAAATCTCCAGTCTTTTACAGAAATCCTCGACATCAGTCGACTGCAGCGATCTGATCACCGTACTTACGGAGGCCCTAAAATTCACAACAACATCCAAGGAACAGTTGCTGAAGGCGGGCGAACGTCTGGTACAAGCTGCCGCCTTCTTCCTATTTTCCATTGTGCATGGCTTGCTTGGTGAAAGGTAATTTGCGGACTCGGCTTCATTTACAGGATGATAACATTTGGAATTTCCTTCCAGTGAAAGTAGCTCGAAACGCGGTGTCCTGAAGGAACATGTTCCAAATGCCATCGGCCTACACTCAGCTGTGCTCTCCCTGCTGCGATCCACCACCGCCAGTGCAAAGAAAGCGAATGCTCGCATAACACCCCGTAAGTACTTGGAGGACTTTCACCGAGATTGCTCACTTTTCAGGCTTTAGTGATCCAACAGATGATAGAAATTTCTGGTTTCTTAAGCGCTAAGATAACCCATCTGCAGGCATTTATAAAAACAAGCAAAACGATGACCTTTATTTGCCTGCATTACGTGCGATATGTTGATCGTGGTCAATGGGAGGCTGGGACCATGCCCGATTGGCTCAAGGAAACCGTCTTGCATCTGTGCGACACGGTTCTCAATCAAATGGAGACAATCCACAAAAGAGTAAGCACTCATAAGAATATTTGGTTAGTTTCAAGCTCTAAAAATAACCTTTTTTAAATAGGATGCACTGACTGTCCCTTTGGAAAAAGTGGAAGAGTATCTCAGAGTAACGCACACATATCTATTAATGCTGTACGAACTTTTTAAGACTGAGTTGAATCATGTCGACGAATCTGTTTCGGAAACCCTTATTGATTTGCTAATGTGTGGGGCAACGTAGGTCAGCCAAATATCACGCTTTTCTTGCAATTTATCACTCTTATCCTCCTTAGGACCCTAGATCTGGGCGAGCATATTCCATTACTTATAGCTAAATACATACGACCGTGCCTACTGAAAATCTTCGAGATGGCCTATCCATTGGAGGACTTTCAAAAGGTCCGTGGAAACTATAATTTATTAAGATGTGTGGTAATCAAATGTATACATTTTAGCGACTTGTTTCTTTACTTATCGACCCGGAGGAAGCGGATAATGACTTTTTTGATATTTGCTTGGACTTTGTAGCTGTTGTCACGGTGGAAAATGCAGTTGTGACTCCTTATACCTGTCAAACATTGCAGAAAATATTTGAATACATATTTAGAGGTATGTTTTGTGTGGTATTCAACTTAATAAGAATCGTTCTTGCTATAATTTTATTGTGTTTGCAGATGCCTCTCATTTTGTCAATGCTGACCATTACGAACGAACAATTGAGGCCTTTGCCTGTCTAATATACTTGGCAGAAAGTGACGAACTAAACAACTACTTTTGCACTGGTGTGTTTCAAGAGGATCCCGTCACGTCACAAGTCTGTGCGGATATACTGATGGTCTCATTTCGGTTGTAGCTGTCTTCTGATTCCCCTTTTATACAACTAATCATTCACCTACATTTCAGGTTGGTAGAGATAAATCACGGGTGGAACAGAAACACGCTAATCCAGGCCACTAATTACTGGAACAAGTGCAATAACTCGTATGCGATGTTTTCACGTAACCCGAGTCAGTGGCACGTGCAGCGCTTCCTTAAGTATTTCCATGGCTTGGGCAAACATGAGCATCCACCATTTACTGCTCAGAATTTTCGATATCTCTATGCAGTTGCACCTGCAAACAACAGATTTGGGGAAAATCTACTGGAGCGATTGCAGCGCATAGGAAGCGGCACACCAAACAAAATGGAGCTGTACTATGAAGCGGTGAGTAGAGTCAAAAGGGATATAAGGTTTTTTGAATAGTGGTTCGCCAACAGGTTGCTATCATGGAGCTATTGGCGCAGCAAAAGAAGACGGATTGTTCCAAGTGGCTTCAACAGACGTTTGAATTCGTCCAGGAGCTACTTAAGAACGAAAAGTGCGACACATTCACCAGTGCATATTTCAAGCTGGTGGGCCAAACTATCCAATCCGCACAGCTGCAACTATTACGGGGACTATCTCCTGTTGTAGGCCACTTCAACTGGCATATCCAGAAGTTCCTACATGCCTGCAAGTGCAGCGATGATGCACAGCTGAGGGCATTCAGCGCACGCCACTCCATTGATAAAGAGGGGATACCTCTGTTGGAAGCAATGCGGCAGAAACCATCAACTGGGACCAGCGCAGTGGACAGCCTGTGCAAAGTGTTGACTAAATCGAGCTATAAGCGAGAGACGCAGCACCACTGTAAAGTTCCGTGTCTGAAGCGTAAACGGATTGAAAGCACACCCAAGGAAATCATAAAGGAACTCTACGACAGTTCCCTACAGCTGGCTCAAAGTGCAGCCGCTCTGGATGCTACAGAAAGAGAGCAGGTGAAGAAAGTCGTCGACAACTTATGTAACATTCTGAAAACCGTAGATTGTTTAAAACGTTGATCATTTTTAATAAATAATCTTCAAACATTGAAATGCCTATATATTCATCATTACGTGATCGTCAATATGGTCGTCCCCACCGAACTCCATATAGCGAGCCAATTTAGAGTTCATGTCATCTATTTCATTATCTTGAACGAGAATACCTAATAAAGGGAGTGGTTCTGTACTATATGGCATCATGATAATGTTCCTGACAGAGGAAAATTTACCCGCAATCGATGCCGATGTGAAGCTGACAAAAGAGCCAGCAAAGAAAGCACGCACCGCTACTCGCGTTATATCCGAGCGTCTAGGGGGAGACATGGCGCTCAAAGCTGCAATGAGGATTCCAAGGGAGCCTGGATTGGCGAAGCCGCAGAGGGCGTATGTGGCGATGATAGAGCTTCGACTCTGCAAGCATAGACACAGATAAAAAGATCACTTCGCTCAAAGGGGGAGAGTGAATAATGGTTTTACATCAACTTTGTTTTCTTTTATAAGTTCCCCCAGACTCTTGTAGCCCACAAACTCGTTGATGAAAGTCTTCTCAGCCACCACAAGTCCAATACGCTCACAGTCATAGTACGGAACACCCATGATGAAAACCAGTGGAATGAAAAGCTTACTGATCAGATACAGCAAGCCGATGTCACTCTGGCCAAGCAACTCGAATATCCACGTGGTGAGGGCATCAAAGAAGTAAACGATGGCAAGAAAGGCAATAATGTTCGCGACAATACCCAGGACAATCATCATAGCGGCTGCAGCGCCACTGGTTGCTGCATCCAGGATGGAAGATTCCGGCCTGCCAACGACGATAGATGTTGTTGTTGTTAGATGTTGTTCGAGCAATATAAAACTTACGATTTTTCCAGCTGGATATTTTCAGCTCTAGTCTGGGATTCCTCCGTCTCTGGGTAGAAGAGCTTAGAGAACGCCAGCGATGCCGGAGCGGCCATCACACTGGCCGTGATGAGATGGGCCGGCGACGCGCCAAACGATATGTAAGCACCCAGTACTGTTCCTGCGACTGTGGCATAGCCTGAGGTGCAGATGGTGTGCAGCTCACTCTTAGTGAGTATTTCGATGTACGGCCGTATGAGTAGGGGACTCTCTGACATGCCCAGGAAAACATTTCCGGCCGCATTGACACTCTCGCAGACTGTGGTACCGACCGTGGACTGCAGCAGGAACCCAAACGCACCCAGGAAGAACTGCATCACGCCGAGATAGTACAGGCAGGAGGTGGTCACGCTGAAAAAGAAGATCACCGCCAGTATGGCAAAGGCGAACACGAAGTCATCGCAAATGCGATCGCCATAGACAAAGCGGGCTCCGTGATTGGCGTATCTGAGGAAAATGGTGACCTTCTCGCCAGCGCAGTTAAACAGGTTTCGACCAAAGGCCAAGCGGATGCAGAAAATTCCCAATAACAGCTGGCCCAGGATACCATGGGTAACGACCCTCCATGGAATGGCCTTGTGATGCTTTGATACAGCGAATCCTATGAGTAGGAAAACCACTGGTCCCACAAGTCCCACCATTCTTCTTGGGTCGGTGCGGCATTCGAACAGCAAATAGGCCAATGCAAAGACGACAACAAGAATCAGCATTATAATAGAGATTAGCCTATGCGGTTTGGCAGATTAAGAAGTAGGAATCAACCTGGGAGTAAAGAAAACATTCGTTGTGCGTTACACTCACTTGCGGCGACTGAATTCTATCCACTTGTCGATTGCCGGCTCAACCTTCTCATCATATAACTTTTGCCCCACATAGGGCTTGAAGACCCAGTAGTATAGCCAAAATATATAGAAAAGTACAAAGCAAAATACGAGAAACCCGTAGCCATGGCACCAGTTCATTTCGCATAGTATAAACGGCTCAAATTTGGGTTCCTTTGAGTCAGTGTCATTCGCATTCGTTGCATTCGTGGCGTTATTAGATGCCGAATCGTTTGAATTCGGTTCAATACATTTGTCGGATTTCTTATCTGGACGTGATCATACCGTACCGTACCACAAATGAAGCATTAAATAACATCAAATTACAAGACTTACCATAAAGTATAAAAACAGTTGTAGCGGCTATGAAGAATGCAATCAGCAGAATGTGAAAAAGTATATGGAGTACTAGTGGAAGAATTTTTCGAAATTTCGAGGGGTTTTCTTCTGTTTCTTTCTCCTCTTGTTCCATTTTATCAGCTTTCTAAGTTATATTTGTGTTTGTATTTTTGGAATATGATATATATTATATATGATACTATATACTATACTGTATACTATACTATGATGTTATGTATCTGGATTGCTTGGTCGTCCGGAAAAATTCTAAAATTATGAAATTGTTTTGCCGCTTGCTTTTTTTTTTCGGTTGATATATTTTTTCTATACGTTACGATCGCCGATTTCGGTCGTTTCTTTGCGTTATTTTCTCTGTTTCTTTCGGCTTGTGTTTTCTGTGTGCGGATTCATGAACGCTAATGCTAGTGCCTTCATGTGGCAGTCTCAGTCTCAGCCGCAGAGACAGGCGCTGGCCGCGCAGACGCAGCAGGTCCAACTGGTGCTGTCGCCCCGCAGGCCCTTCCTACCTTCAGGTATTAACACTTGTTGATTTTGTTTAATAAATAACACGTTTTTTATTTTTCTTAAGATGATCAGCTACCTATAAAGATCTAAGATCTAAACCTGTGTATTCCTAGACATGGGTAGCATTTCTGCTAGCCAATTTCTGTATGATCTTGTCGTAGTTGGCCCTTTCGTCGCTTTCTTGCATAAGTATGCCTGTAAGGAAAGTTGAAGGAAGATTGGATAATCATAATTTCTTCTATGGTTCATCTCAATCAGCTTACCTGCAAAACTGGCGGACACAAAGCACACAATGCTGCCCACGACAAAGGCTCTGAAGGCCACCGCTGTGATGGTAGAGCGTCGATGCGGGGCCATGGCACTTAGGGAGCCAATCAGGATGCCCAGGGAGCTGGGATTGGCAAAGCCGCAGATGGCAAACGTGGCTATTCCTCCGCTGCGGGCCTAAGTCAATTCATATTGAGGATTAGCTGAATGATGATCCCATATGAAATGCACAACTTACTGAGATGTCACCCGCTGTGATGTATTCGCCCAGTCGTTCGTAGGCCACGAACTCGTTGATTATGGTCTTTGTGGCCACGACCTTGGCAACGAGATTACAGTCCTCTTTCGGTACGCCCATGGCCCATACGAGCGGAATAAACAGCTTTGAGAATATCCACTCGAAGTCGATATCATTGACACCCACCAGATATCCCAACCAATTGACGATGCCGTTGAGGAAGGCGACGAAGGCCACAAATGCCACGATATTGGCAATGATACCCAGGACAATGGGCACGGCATTGCTGGCACCACTGGACGCAGCATCCAGCAAGGACGAGTCCTGCCTGTGTGGGGAACAGGTCAAACAGGATGGTCTCAATGGATAATTCATTGACTTACGATTTCTCCAGCTCAATGGACTCCGATGTGGTCTGACTCTCCTCGGTCTCAGGCAAATAGAGTTTCGAGATAGCCAGAGTGGCAGGGGCAGCCATTACCGAGGAGGTAATTAAATGCGCGGCGGATGCCCCGAAGGATAAATAGGCGGCAAGCACTGTGCCGGAAACTGTCGCAAATCCGGAGACCATGATGCTGTGTATCTCACTCTTGGTCAGCTTGTTGATATAGGGCCGGATGAGCAGGGGACTCTCCGACATGCCCAGGAAGATGTTGGCCGCGGCGGTCACGCTCTCGCAGACGGTTGTGCCAAGTATCTGTTGCAGTATCCACCCCAGCTTTATCACCACCCACTGCATGGCGCCCATGTAGTACAGGATGGAGATGAAGAAGCTGAAGAAGAAGATCACGGGCAGAATGGCGAAGGCGAAGACATCGGCTTTTATCAGGAACTCGCCGAACACAAACTGGGCCCCATCCTTGGCGTAGTCGAGGAACGTGGCGACCTTCTGGCCCAGACAATCGAATATATTGCGTCCCACCTCCCAGCGAATGCAGAATATCCCCAGCAGGAATTGACAGGTGATGCCCGTGATCACAATGCGCCACTTGATGGCACTGCGTTTCGTGGAGAAGCAATAGCCACACAGGATGAAGAAGCAGGGGGCCACCAGCGACACCAGCTTCTGAGGCTCATCCTTGGTCTCGAAGTACAGAAAGATGGCCAGCAAGAGCAGCAACAAGGCTATGCTGCCCAGCGAGGCAGCTCTGCAAAGTACACGACAATGTTATACGATCCACAGAGCAGCAATCAAAGACAGGTCCCTACCTGGTTCTGCTAAAGTTGTGCCACTTTTCGCCGGCTGGCTGCAGGTACTCCCTATGTAGCCAGATGCCCACTTTGGGCTTGAATATGAAGTAGTAGAACAGGCCAATGTAGATGAATCCCAGCAGGAGCACGAGCATACCAAATCCAGAGCAGAAGTTAATGCCACAAAGAGGATTATTTGAGCCCCAAGTGCACTCGTACTTAGCTAAGGAAAAACATAGGAACGGATGGAGTGATTACATGATATTATAATGATTGTGTACTCGTACTCACTGATGTCATTATAGTGATAGGTGGCATACGAGAAGTAGCCAACGACCACAACGTGCAACAGAACGTATACTGAAGTCCTTACGATGCGTGCAATTTTCGGATTGTTGTGGAAGAATCCCTTTCCTTCTTCCCCCTGTTGCGGCAAGTTGCGGTCTTCGTGTGGGATTTCCTTGAATGGTTCCGAATTCGGTATGTCCAGTTCTCTCTGCGAAGATGAATGAGAATATAATTATGATCAATCAGTGCTTGTGGGGGGTGGCATCTACACTTACATGTTCCAGTTCGTAGCCATTGTTTATGACCCCCTTCTCCGTATCCGTTGGCATCTGAAATGAAAAATCCCCCCGAATGGTTATTGTTGGACTATTGTCGACACCGTAATCTTATATAATCGTGCAGTCTGTATAATCTGTATCAGTATTTGACAAGTGCCCGACGGTTAGTGGGTTTGGTTTCTTTTCGGACGCATCAAATCACTGTGGGGGACAGCCACACTCGAGGAGCGGGCGATAAGTGAGGAAATCGCGTTCTATAGATTCACGTGGGCCTGTCCACCACTTGGTGGCTGGTTGCCAACGCTTTTTCCAAAACTTAACCTGGTTCGACTCTGTAGCACTAGCTAATAGACTCGTGTTAAGGTTAAGGTCGTATACCACTCACTATTTGGAGCCGTAAATATGCCACTTCAACTGTCAATTGTGATATAGATTTTATGGCTTAGCCCGGTCGTGTGGTCGTTCAATTAGACGGAGTTTGACTTGAAGGCCGCGGAAACGTTTTCATTGCTGATAGCACTATCTAAATTCTCGTTAAAGTTAATCGAACACTAATTTATAATCGCATTGTTCGCACAATACAGAAATGGTATGTATATCCCCCCGTTGTAAGGAACAGAAATTTGTTTTATCATTCGAGAAAGTCAGCAACAGCTTTGCTGCTCGAATCACTTGTGTAAATAATATTAAAAATCTGCCTATATACAAAACAAAACATACAATACATATGTATAAAAGCAGTAGCTTTGCATACGTTTCACGCGAGTTAATTCACCTTTTTTCTGTTGTTGTTATCGTATTTTTTGTGTTTAATTTATGCTCAAACAAGTTTTTTTCAAAGTCGCGTTGAAACGATGCGTACTGGCCGAATACTGATGACTGATTAGTGCATTTGCTTCGCTTAGCTGATTCCGGCTAACTGCTCTGCTCTACCATGGTTCTCGATCGGAAGTCGCGGCCATACTAAATTCTCCCAACTTCATTAGGGCGCTTAATATCAGTTGCGAGTAATGCGAGTATATCAGTTTCATACACGAGGTATTTGCGATTAACTAATCGCAATCTGTGTTCGGTATTTTAAGATATGGATCTCTCAACGCCACTTCGAAGCCACAAAAGACAGCAGTAATTTCACTTAACATTCTGCAAATAGGAAGAAAGGGTATACACAAATACACAAATACTTAAATTTTTATCAGCTAATGAACACGTAACTTAGCTGCGGTATTTAGCAGTCGTAACTGTATTTTCGGGCCATACACTTAAACAATCATTATAGCACCTGCAGCAATCCCACTACCTGGTATTCCCGAACTGATACTCGTGCAATCGTGCAGTGTAGCGTTGGAAAGGCAATAGCGTTGACATGTTTATTATTTTATCAGGTGGTTGGGCAGTCATATAACTCCACACAGATTGCCTGCGATAACGATGACGTTTGAGGCATCTGATTTAGATTGGGATTGCGATGTGTTGATGTGTTGCTCATGTGGTCTTGGGCATTCCTTACGGATTGAGCAAGGTAGTCGCGATTGATGGGCTAACCCTTGGGTGCCATGAATAGGCAGAGTGCTTAAGATCGCAAAGTGCAAAGTTGAAGTAGCTCTATCTAATCGGGATTAGCACGAATGCGAATGGACGAAAACATATCTTATCGTCCAACACTGGACTGGCCCCTTTATCAGATCCAGTAGTTCAGCGTGGTATAGATGAGGATGATGGTTCCGCCGTCTGCCCGTTTTCCCTCTGAATCGCGATGAATAATACACAAATATTTGACATTTACATAAGTATATATTTTTATATTGTATTAGGTTTATTTTTTATAGATTTACAAATGTACTTAGTTACTGATGATTAAGTGTTATGGTATGGTGTGGTGTGGTATGGTATGGTATGCAGGATTGAATATCTGTTTGGCTTAATGAAAATGTGTTCAAATTCCAGTTACATTTTCTTATGAAACCCTAAAAGCAAAATGAACAGAAAACCTTGTGTGGGTTATTTGATTGAGATTTGGAGCAGGGTTTCCGGGGTTCTGTTGCAGGAAGGCACTTTTTAATCTAGTGACATACTCGTATAATATGTATATAACACATCTGTTGAATGCTTCCATCTTCATGGGCCAATGTCATCATGCTGTACTTCGCCCTGGGGCATGGGGTATGGGGTGTGGGGTGTTCGCTTTAGAGCGGATTGTGCAGAAGTCTAGCTCTGATAAGGCATCGATTTATCGATTTAGTCTACATTCTGGCCTAAGGCAAGGGCAAGTCTAAGTGTATTTAATAATTATATTCGTATAAAATGTTTTCTTGTGTGTTTCCAACAATTTTTTGTTTTGTTTTGTTTTGTATAATTCAATTGTAGCAAAAAATTCATAAATTCAAGCACATCTAAATCACAGACTCCTAATATAAGAGAGATTTAATCCATTAATACAAATTTCGACCAAAAATTTGTTTAACTTAAAACGAATTGTAAATTATAATTAAAACAACACCCTGCACGGGAGGGAGCGTGTATGGTGGCTGGGTTAGGAAACCGACGAACTAAAAACTAGTTAAGTCAACTGGCCCTAAAGATACAAACAGAAACACAAAAAAAAAAAAATAAAATTAATAATAAGACCATCATATGGATAGGTGAGGGGGGGAGACAGAATATGTATGTGCGTGCCATGATATGGGTCTACTAGGATAACGACGCTCACAATCACACAGCCGGTCTACTCCTGCTTGTGGGCCATCAAGTGGTGGTGCTTGTGGTGATGGCGAGCACCGCTATGATGGTGGTGCGTGGCGTGGTGATGGCTGAGCACCCGATGCAGGTGATGGTTGGATATCGGTTCCATCGGCTCGGTATTGCTCGCCGCAGCCAAAAGTTCCTCGGCCTCCACCTCGCCCTCGGACTGGGACTGGGATTCCGATTCGGTTTCATGCTGCTGGTGACTGTGGTGATGGCGTCTGTGATGCTGGTGGACCTCCCGTTCTCGCTCTCGCTCTCGCTCCCGTTCCCGCTCCTGCTGCTGCTGGCTCTCCGTCTCCCTGGTCTCGTCAAGCAAATTGTCGATTTGTTGTGAATTGGGTGTGGTTGATTCGGGGCTGATGTGGCTCCTGCTCTTCGGGATACTTGGGTATATGCTCTTCAAGCAGTTGTGTGGCGAAAGCGATGCGCTGCCATTAAACCCAACATCTATCCTTGGGTATCTGTGGAGACACAAATAGACACAAACATAAGCTTAACATAGAATGGAATAGATCACAATCGAATAATTTATTGATTTTAATAAATGTTGCGGAAGAATGTTGCCAACTTGGGGATTTCATATACATATGTTGCGAATTTAGCGATTTCGTGTGGCGGCGACACTGAGCAGATGGCGCATAGTTCTAAAAACGACCGTCAAATAAAATATGATCGTGGCGTCTCGCTACGATTTAATGTTTTATAAAACTAAGGGCTAAATAGCGATATCATATATTGTGGAACCAAATTAAAAGGAGAAAAATCTCACGTTCCTTGTGCCTCTAATTTCCTCTCATGTTGAACGACTTGGTAACGAGAGTGTGAGTGTGACGTAATTGTAATGTGGGGCATCTGCTTACCTGGGCATTGACCGACTTTCCAGATAAGGCACAAACGTCTTTGATCCGTATGCGTTCCATGGGACAGCAGGGTCTGAAAGATACACGTGGAGGGATCATATTAATATCGACTGGTGTTTCGGTGGTGGAGCTCGAGCTCGAGCTCGTGGCATGCAATGCAGTGAGAAAATCGCACAAGAGATCATCATGCAAAAACGACAAAGTAGCAACAATTAGAACATTAGTGGTTCCGTTCAGCAAAAAGCGCAGTAATTGAAAAACAAGTAAAGCCGAGCATGGCATGGCAGAACGCACAACGGTGCGTATAAGCGATTAGTATTCGTATTTCCAGACACATCTGGGCGATGTCGTGTTTATCTGCTTATCTTACCGATCCATTAAGAAAACTCTCAATTGATGAATAAAACTCTCAATTCACGAATGAAACTCTGGACCTTCGAAGTCCAGACTTTACTTCCGCTCTACTTTTACACCTCATGAAATTCAAAATTCGGACGGAGCAACCCTCAAAGCACCTCGTAAGCTATCCAGACCCGTTTTTTCTTGTAGACTTCTCGAATGCCGCCTGTTGCTGACGGCACACAACTATCAGATGACAAGGTTTTCTCTTCCCTTCCCTTCCCTTTCCTTTCATTCCCTTTCATTCCCTTTACCTTCCTTCCCTTTTCTGTTGGATTTTGGTGGCACAATCTGATATTCGGACTTTTATTTTATCAGCACAATTTTTGGATGTCTGTCTGGCCCCCCAAACGCTCTCTGATTATTGACCTTTTCGGAAACGTAAATAAATTCAAACAATGACAGCACGCTCTGATGGGAAAAGGGGCCTGTCTCGGCTACTGACTGAGAGAGAGAGAGACAGAGAGAGAGAGACTGGTAGATGGTGAGAGAAAGATGATGAGAGTGAGAGACTGGGAGAGATCTGCACCCGGTCTTTGGGAGTTAGTTAGACATGGCAAACAACACGCTTACCTGCCTGATCGCAAGTGGGTGGCTCGAAGTAGAGGCCCGGCTTCAGGGGATTCTCCTCGTCGTCGTGGACCTCGATCATTAGCATTCCCACAATGCTGGGCAGCAGCTGCTGGGGCTGCTGCTGCTGCTGCTGCTGGCGCTGCTGCTGCTCCCAGTAGGCCAGGGCGCACTTAACGTCAATCTCTACCCATCCGGTCATGCTGCTGCTGAACATGGTGGTGTTGCAGGTGCGCTTCTTGCGCTCTGTGGAAGAGTGGAAGAGTGGGGGGATCCTGGCTTAGAGGGACTGACAGAAGTAAATTCCGCGTTTGCTACACACCTAACTTACGTTTCTTCTTCTGCTGGTGCACGATGGAGACCGTCACGCGTATCTGGGGACCCACTTGCTCCTGGTCGGGGCAGAGTGCGGCCGTCGGCTGCTCCGTGCTCTCCGTCTGGCTCTGGCTCTGGCTCTGGCTGGCACTTTGTCCGGGATAGGTCTTGTAGAGACGCAGGAGGGCACTGCTCGGGCGTTCGCCGTTGTGGTCGAACACGCTGCTGGCGAACTGCAGGGTCAAGTTATTGGCCTGCTGCCAGTTGGGGATGCTCATCTCCGCACTGCAGATGGGGTAGCCGGCCTTCTCGGCCGACTTGTTAACATTGGGCTCGTTGGAAATTGCCTTGTGCAGCCGCTTGAATATCTCGTTCAGTCTGCAAAGGAGAAGACACACACTTTCGATCACTGTCACTACTACTACTACTAGTACTAGTACTAGTACTACTTCTAGTCGTATGCCCAGTCCAGCCTATTAGTCCATAGAAAAGTAAATTTAGTTCAAGTGTCTATGTAAAGCTCTCTTAATTGACATTCGAGCGTCGTCGAGTTGTCGTCGTTACAGAGGCAAGAAAAGTGCCGGTTTCCCATTTGATTCAATTTAGCCAGACATCAGTGAATAAGCTAATTCTAATCTCACCGTTTATACATATGTACATTAGTATTTGGGTTGATATTTTGATATTGTCTAAAGTGTCTTCGATTACGATTGAGGGCGGGGTGTGGTAGTGTGGACCCTTGGGGAAAAACCCCCAATTAGCGAACATTTATTTCATCAAGAATTCCACCATGGAATATTCTATTCTACTCTTTTAAGATCCCCCCCCACGCAATCTATCTGGGGTATTTACTATTGAGATTCACGCACTGATTATAATTATCATTATTTTTGAGTTTTTTAGAAATCGCTTTGTATTGGGGACATTTTTAGCTTCGAGATAAGCGGCCAACTTTGGACTTTCAATCGATATTTGAAATAGTTGAGATAATACTAGTTCGGTTCCAGATACCACTGGCGGCTACTTAATTGAGCTAATGGATTATGACGCCGCAAGGGCATTGGTTATACGATAGTATAGTTCTAGCCCAGATTAAAGTTGTTATCCAAAAGTATGCCAAAAGAATGTTGCTATTCCAAACTTTGGAACTTCAAAAGAGCGGTGCCAAAAATATATGCCAAAAATAGATAGATAGATATGAGAGTCTTATTAACATCAACTAGTTAATGTAATAAATCGATTAAAGAGCGTGCTACTATCCAATCCAAGCCGAGTACTGACTATAGCCAGTACGAGTACTATTCCTATTGTATGGAAAAAACTAGTCCGAGGCATTTGCGCTGATTAAATGCCTCTTCCATGGACTGGCTTTGGTTGGGTTGGGTTTGGTGTGGTGTGGTGTGGCTTATTCGGGACATTTTCTAAAGTTGATTATGAGCTAAATGTGCATGGGGGAGCAGGCAGACTCGTGTCACTTAAAACCCCATTGAGATCGAGACAAATGTTCGTCTGTCCCTCTACGAGTCTGCGGCTGTACAATGATCATGACAGGGCAAGCAGACGCAGAGGCAGACGCAGTGGCAGTGGCAGAGGCAGGCCATACCAGACCAGAGAAAATCAGAGTGAGACAAGACAAGACAACAATACAATAGTTATTTAGCTATGATCTAATCTGTCGACACTCACACACACACACACACACACACAAACACAGAAAATTGGACAATTGTATATGTCTGGATCGGTAATTGAGACGCGCCTGGCAAAAGTTGATCAAATGACTTTTTCTTTTCATTTCTTTTATTTTACTTTACTTTGTTATATTTTTTTGTGATTTTACCAGGAAACAACAATGCACACACACACACAAATTCAAATAAATATGCGAAAATAACAGATTAATTGTTTTGGTTATTTGGAATTGCCTGCGGCGTAGTTTGTCTAGCCGAAAAATTATGAAACACGTTCAGAGCAGTCTGCACCGAAACTGAACCAAGTCAAGTCGATTCGAGTCGATTCGAGTCGAGTGGCAAAACCTTTGGTATATTGGGGTTCATATTTATGTTACGATCGCATCGGATCTGTCTGGCCAAGGAATTCCAGACAAAATGGCCCGCAGCTGAGTTGACTTTTTGCCTTCTCCATGTCCGTCTACGTCTGCGTCTACGTCTGCGTCTACGTCTACGTCTCCATCTCCGCCTCCGTCTCAGCCTCGGACTGTCTGGAGGTGCTGTGGCATGAACTTGAAAACCCGTTGAGTCGTGTCGTCTGTCTGGGCACCCGTCTAGACATATTATTGGTTGGTGTATCTGTCTGTCTGCCATTCTCCCAGTCCAGTCCTAGTCCCTGATTGCTTCCAGCCTAGAGGAGCTGCATCTGTGAGCTGTGACTCTTCGTGCGTGAGTCACGCAGGCCATCTGCAGGAATTCCAAATTGGGCATGCGCACAGGCAGGGTTCAAGGCATTAGCACAGGTGCATAGAAAACAGACAGACAGGCAGACAGACAGACAGCGATAAAGATAGATAGACTGAGGCAATAGACTGAGACCAAAATTTGCATTGGCCTCCATTCAAGCTGAGCCTGAAGTTGAGTCTGAGTCGCAGTCGGAGTCGGAGTCTGAAGCTGAAGCTGCAACTAACAAATATCTTTGAATGCATCGCCTCTGTGTCTGCGTCTGTGGTTTCGCAGTCCGTTGCCTTTGGCCACAGCAGCAGCAGCAGCCACAGTCGCAGCCGCAGCAGAAACGGCTAGACAGTGTCTCGCCGGTTGCACTTCATTATCATGCAACAAACAGTAGTCGGGCAGACGTCGGGACGTCGGCAGTCAGTCAGTCAGTCAGTCAGACCGACTCAGACCGCGTCGCTTAGTAGCCGCAAAAGTACGCCTACAACTGTTTGCATTCAGCCGCAAGTTGGATGACGATGGCTGACGATGGGAAGGAGTGCGAGCAGAGGCATGTCTGCTCACTGTCTCAATATTACTCATACGTCATACTCATATGTCGTACTTTTCCCTCTGTCTGTGCGGAACGGAACTGAACGGAACTCTGCCAAAGCAATCAAATAAGATGAAACAATTTAGATATCAGCTGTTATACTCGTACGAGTGCCAGTACGAGCACCAACCACATTCATATGTTTGGGCCAACAACATGCATTGTAGGCGTATTGTGAATATACATACATACATACGTACATATGTATGTATCTATGTGAATACGTAGACGGTCTCGCATAGCAACGACCTACAAAAAGTTCATTAACGGAGCCGGAGTCAGAGCCAGAGCCAGCATGGCCCAGACTGCTCCCAGACATTTACCAGACACCGACACCCGGCGGACGGACGGACGCACACAAAGATACAGAGGTCGCCGCCGACAGCCGCCGACTGCCGCCGACTGCAGCGTGCAACTGTGTGAGTGTGTTTGTGAATGCGGCTGTGTGAGAGTGTCTGCATTGTGCAGCGGCGTCGCGACAGTTGTACTACAGTATCTGATGGATACAACAGATACCATTGATAGATTTCCGTCTGGGAGATGTCTGTGTGGAAGCATCTCATTTGAATGGGCGATAATTTCTCATGGATACCATTCAGAAAGGTTCCCTCTTGATATTGAATGGAATTGTATCGTAAATAGATGCTTATATTGGTAATTGTTACTTTTCTGGTCGATGAAGCAAGGAAACTCTATTCGACCTTTGACAATTATTCTTTCATTAAAGTATAATTATTAATCAATCATTTGGAAGCAATCGAATATATTTATAGATATTTATTCTCTGCGTTTTGGGTTTCTGCATTTGGGTAAATCGTGTATGAGAGGCATCGAAGCGCAAGATGAACAATTTTCAATAATACAGAACTACACGTTTCAATACTTATTCGAGGTGGTTGGCCCCTTTCGAGAATTGCATAAATGTGTTTAGCCTTGAGCGGATTTCAGATCAGCTTCTGGATCTGCAATAATCGCGCACAGAGAAAATTGCGAATTGCGAATATTGCGAATATTTTTGCAAATCGGCAGCCGAAAATTGTGTTTACAGATCGAATAGGATTCCCATGGCTCATTTCAGAAACACATTCGCCGTTTCCTTGCATGCAAATGCATATTGTTTTCAAACTTTGTTTACAATTCATTTTTTAAAGTACTTTTTGTACACACAAATACACAAATACACAAAATCACAAAATATTTCATTCTGCTGGTCATTTGCCCGTGCTGGGCGTCTTTTTAAATAGATTTCTATTCCCGGCCCGGTACCTAATAGGCGACTACAATGATTGACAGATGCTTGGCAAACGCTTTGACAAGTGTCGGATTAGGTACTCACCGCTGGGAGGCGACGTGCTCCAGATATTGGTGATTGGAGGACTGGGTGGCCTCGTCCTTTGTGTTGGGATTGCTGCGATTCTGAATGCTCTGGATTTGCTCCTCGGTCAGGTCGAACATGTTCAGGATGGTGCGATTGTAGGGATTCACCACCACCGACTGGACACCGTCCATGAAGGCCGAGTGGTTGAAGCGGGACGGCGACGCCTGACAGTCCCTCGACATGGACATCAGCATCACCATCAGTATCAGCATCTGCAGGAGGAGCACCTGTCTCCTGCTCCGCCCACACTTCTCACAGCACTCAACACTTGACATCTTTCTCTGCTTGCTGCAATCGAAGTCAAACCGAATTGGTAACTGGAGTTTGATTGTTTTCAGGCAATTTTGGAGCTAATTCTGCAGCTTCTAGATCACGTATCACGTATCGCGTATCGTATCTATAAGTTTTTGCACATTTTCCCTGCCACACAATTTTCACTGGAATTGCATCTTTGGTTCGTATGGAATGTGTGTACTTTTCTTTCGCTCACTCCAGCTTTCGAACTGAACTATTTATTTTGTTAATTGGATTTTTGTTTAAGACTCTCCCGCAGGTTTTTAGCTTCTCGATGTGTTCGCTCTAAGAACCAAGTATGAAGTGATTTGCGCGAGTCGTTTTTTTAGTCTTAAATAAAAATTTGGTTGTGCCGGGCATATCTACTTTGTTATGGTCGTAAACGCTGCGTTGCTGCCGACACTGCAAGAAATTGCAGCTGTCTCGTTACAAGTTTTCTACGATAAATCGTTTGAGTATATTTACTTAAATGCTATACTTTTTATATATGGAATTAAGTATGGATTATACTTCTATTCTTCACTCAAAAGTTTTATAAATTGGTCTATGAATTTCGAAAGGCTGTGACCGAATGTGACCATTTGTTTATTATTCTTGTATTGGTTAATGCTTGCACATTCTATAGGGCATCCTACGAAACATACACCCTATTATTTGTTAGTAAAATCTCTGTTCTTTTTCTATATCTTATCATATTACATTAGCTTTCAGATTGTCTTGAAACGAGGAATATTAAATTGTAATATTAATTAAATTCATGCAAGTCGTTTGTTAGTCGCGCAGTGTAATTTTCTCGTGTGCTTTGGCTGATTGTTCGGCTGCCATTCGGCACTGACGTCGTCGACCAATCAACGTTGCCTGAGGATCTGCCGGCGCAGCTGGAGTGATGTCTTTGTGTCTGTGTGTGTGTGTGTGTGTGTATATGTGTATCTGTGCCGCCGGCAGTGTGTCTGTATCTGTGTCTGTGTCACACGTACCATGGAAAGCGATATTCCTGGTCATAACCATAGTGGCATAGAGGTAGGTTTTCTTGCGCCAAGATTCATTTCAATTCATTTCGGGCTACTATCAGCCCCTGCCCCTAATCATTGTGTTTGCTCGTATCTCTGGCCCAGAGGGGAGCACTTCAAACACTACTTCAAAGAAGCTAGCCAACTGGCCAAAAAGCATAGTAGATGTGCGAATTTCAATCACTAAACAAATCACGACACGACACGACACGCCACGCTCCTCGCAGCTCGCAGCTCTAATCCCTATATGTAGTGTTTGAATGATTTTGCACCCAGACTTCGGCAAAAACAAATCCCTGTATGAGTTAATAGGCGTTATTTTGATTTTGATTTTTGCTCGTGGGTGCGTGGGCGATTAGATTAATTTGAAGTGATTCGGGTCGACCACACAATTGGTTATGACTTAATCAAATTGTTTTGATACTCAACTTGTATCTGTTATCACTGGGCTGAGATTCGCAGTTTGTACATACATACATATGTACATATATAGTAAATTGGCTTCCTTGGGCTTTGCTTAGATGCTTCGCTTAGATATCGTGCGTGTGGATTAATCTAACTGCCGGCCAGCTGCCCTCTCTCCCTCTCTCTCTCACTCTGCCGAAAAGTGCGTGGTTCATCAGAGTTGAGTGCTGAATTAGGCGGATATATCCTATTAGAGGTGGGTGGTGCGTGGTGCGTGGTGCCTGGTACGGTACGGCACCCATTAACCCCAGAAAGCCCTACATCCCCTCGGACTATCGATGTATTGCGTATGTCGTACGAATATCCCAAGAATAGAATTTGCATACGGAAATCAAAACAGCGAGACTTCAAGGACGTTCCTGATTTATTTATTTATTTACTTTTGTTGTTGCAACATCTAAACATCATCATCATTATCCTATCGCCATCATCATCATCATCATCATCATCAAAGTGATCAACGTTTCGTCTGGACCAAAATTGAATTTCTAAAAGATTGTATAATTTGAATCACTTTATGAAGTCTGGATTTCTCACCGTCTGCTCGTGTCTACGTCTGCCCCGGCTGTCCGTCCGTCTGTCCGTCCATCGGATATGTATTTTATGTCTACACATCGTTTAAGCTTCGAATGAAACACCTATAGAGGACACAAGGAGAGAAGGAGGAGGTGGAGGAGGAGGCCGAGACCCCAGACGGGTATGAGACTCCCAGACGGCGACTGTTATGTAAAATTGCAATCGTATCAAATGCTCAGAATCATAATCCCACTCGACGAAAAAAAGAGGGAACAAATACAATACAAACACGAGCTCCCTTGCCATCATCAGGTTTATATAATAATGTTTGTTGACTTGACTCGCCCGAGCATTCGGACAGAATTTGTCCCACTTTGGGGACAATGTAGACACGACACGACAATCAAAACACCCACCCCACCCACGAAAATAAACACCAGACCCAAAGTACAGACATCGACAAGGTATCTTCATGTACATACATACATATGTATAAACGATTGGAATGCGAAATGAGTCAAGTCAAAACAAAGACAGAATTTGGTTTTGATTTTTGATTTTTCATTAACTTTTCAAGGCTGCTGCTCTGTTGTCTCGCCTGATCCAACCGACCAACTATTGGCATAGCATCCATTCCATCCTGAACCACACCGAACCATGGCACTCATCCATCCCAGTAATTGGCAGTTAGTTGTGCTTTTCTTTGCTTTTCTTTGCTTTTCTTTTCTTTTGATCTTGATCGATGGACATTGGATCCGCCACACGCTTTTTGGCATAACTCTGAGTTTATTTTCGAAACCAATTATCTGTCAAATTCGTACAACTACTACTACTACTACAAGTATGCCTCACTGTCGGGCCACTTTGGGCAACTTAATTTTAAACGGTAGCCGGCAATGGCAATTGCCGGCAATGAGCAAGAATTCCGTACGAATTCGCAGGTGCGCAGGTGCATGCACGTGGCATGAGGGGGTGGCGTTTAATACCGGTAGCACCAGTAGCACCAGTAGCACCAGTAGCACCAGTAGCACCACTATCAGCTCCACCATCCATCCCATCAACGCGTCGCCACCTGTACAAAACATTTGGCTGTTCGATCGGTCGTTAATCGATTGCTAACACTTAACTTTGAAGTGATTGAAGTGAAAGAATGCCATCGGACAAACACCAGCTGAATAGTTACAAGTTGGCACTTGAGTTCTGGCACCTTTCTATAATTAAGTCCCACAATTGGGGGCCCCAAAAGATGATAAGGCAAGGTGTTTTAGGTCTACCTGCTTATCGGAAGAACGTGATTGAACTAGACATAAATAGTACCAACCATCAACCATCGACCATGATATGACCTTCGGAAACTGCGATAGCAAGTCGAGAAGCTCTATTTTCAGAAATGCTAAATCCCTAAGCAATATTTTAAGATTTGAATATGCAATCGAGAAATATGCAAGCCTCTGTGGTAGCTACCAGTACTATGACCAGTACTATCTCTCACAATGATCGAATAGCACTAAAATTAATTGACATGTGACAAAACAGATTACATTATTATCAATCTCTTATCAATCCGCAGCCAGACGGTTATGGGAATGCTCCCTCCGTTTCGGTCGAATTTGATCGGATCGCTATCAAATTCTGTGATTTTGTAGTTGGATGGATGGATGAATGGATGTTATGTTTTGTTTATGGGGACGAAATCAATTTGACATTACCAGTCTTTAGCAAACGGTTCTACTGTAAGACTCGACAGATGATTTATCGGGTCTTATTTAAAGAATTTCTTATCTAGACTTTTCATTTCTGACATAATGTTTATTGAGGAAGCACCGCAAAACTATTCTAGCTGCAAATCATCAGTTTAGTTCGTTTCAGAGTCTAACATGCGATGATTTGACCTTGAAAGGTCACACGGATGAGATACGGATGAAAATGTTTGTGAAGTTAGGAAGCAATGGTAGCAATCATATCAATGCTCCCATCAATTATTCGAGTATATTCGCAATGAAAGATCAAATGTGGCGATCCCGAATTGCATAACACCCGTGCTATTGGGGAGCCTTATCACTCCCTGCAATCATCCCTATGGACATTAATTGTGCAAGTACTGAAACAAAATTATTTAACCATCAATATAACACGTAATTAACATAATTGTCCCTCACCCCTAGGCTGGTCGATGCATGAGGGATCACAAAATCCTCAAGCTGCTGACTGCTCGATCGCACCATCAGACCAGAGACCAAAGAGACCAGAATCAGCAGATACAAGAGCATGGAGGAGTAGGAGAACATTCCCCGGAGGTGGAGTGCCGTGGACGGACTGGACTGGTGGCAGGTCTATTAAAAATACATGACGCTCGGCAGGCACCCAACCAGACGTGTCAAGACATCAGACTCAGACCCAGACTCCAGTCCCAGTCCCAGTCCCCGTGCCCGTGCCCGTCCAAGACGCTGCTACATGTCTCGACACACTAGTATTACTAGTACATATGTATATTGGTTGGTTAGCTGCTTGCTGGTTGATGGTCGAGCAACTTTCGAGGGTGTTACCATGTCTCGGTGGTGCTCTCGGCCACTGTTGTGCCGGTTGTTGTTGCTGTTGTTGCTGCTGTTGCTGCTGCTGCTGCTGCCGTGATTGTTGTCTCAGATTGCATGTGGAATGCAAAGACCAGAAGCCAATTTGTTATTGTGTGGTTGTCTGCACGCGGTCCGATCCGATCCGATCCGATTCGCTGCTACCGTTCAGTTTCAGCCGCTTCTTGGGCTGAGACTGCTGTTTTCGACCTACCCTGCCATAAGAATGGGGTGCCAGCCATGGTTGTTCTGGTCTGTCAGTGGGTTTCCTTTATACCACATCTTCTCATCTAAATCATAATATCATTCTAATGGAGTTCTAAATTGGTGAAGGGACATAAGCAACATTTAAATAAACGTTATATTATGGTTATTTTATTTAATGATTTTCCGATTAGGGTACAAATGATTCGTTATAAACATGTTGCTGCTGCCTCTGGGCTACTCTGGAGTGTTATTAATTTTTGAAGCGAATTTTCGTTTTCGGTTTTTAGGACTTTCGCGTGCCGTCGTTTGGCTTCTGTTGATGTTTCGGCCCAGCCCCTTTCCAGTCAGATCCAGATCTCAACCGTAGACGGAGATGGAAAACCAGAACCAGAACCAGGACCCAGACCCAGACCCAGACAGCTCGTCGCAGTGGCATTGCCACGGGGCAGAGGCTGTGGCTGTGGCTGTGGCTGTGGCAGCAGACACAAGTAATGTTGATGTTGGCATTTAACCAGGCGTGTGTTGTAGTCGCATCTTGTTGATTGTCAAAATTGACAATGAATGCGTTTGCCAGGAGATGGAGCTGGAGATGGAGATGGGGCAGGGACAGAGACTGGGGCTGGGACTGGGGCTGGGGCTGACCCAGCCATGTGTGGAGACAAGTGCATGTCTCTCTTGTCTGCAGTTTGTCTGGAAGCCGTCGCAGACGGTTGCTGCCGATGTCGATGCTTCTGCTCTGTCCTTAACTAACGCAGATGCAGATGCGACGCAGTTTCTGTTGCATCCAAATATGGACCATGGCTGGTCTGGTCTGGTCTGGTCGTCTCGGGTCTGTCCTGCAGTGGCAGGTGAAGCAGCAGCAGCAGCAGCACAGGCAGGCTCTTTGGATAGTTTGTGGCTGCTGTTGGTGCTGCCTGCCGCCTGTTCTGATGCTGCAGTTTCACACATTGCGTTTCGAAAAGTTATTTAAATGATATGCACATGCAATGGTGGAGCTCTCTGGTGCTCTGTCGTCCGTTCAGTTCAGTTCCGTCGCGTCGCGTTGTCTGGTAGCTGTAAACTGAGACTGCGACTGCGACTGGGACTGGGACTGCGACTGCGTTTGTCTTCTTGGAGTTTGCCTTTGCCAGCAATTATGAGCGTCTGGCCGTCTGGCATTTTACAATATTTTTAATTATCTTGTTTTTTTCCCAAGCACAGATAAACATCGCACATTAGAGATGGCTTCTTTTATTTTTTGTTTCTTTTCGTTTGGCACTTTTTTTTTTGTTTGAATTTCAATTGGAGCCACAAACATGCCAAATTGTCGCCGCTGTTAATTGCCTTCGGTCGGCCGGCCATCTTGTCGGGACTTGTCGGGACTTGTCGAGACTTGTCGCGACTTGTCGATGACTAAGCGAAGGAGGAAACTTGGGCTCCTGGCTGGTTGTCTTGCTAACATGGACAGTAAATTAATGCAGATACGAGCCATGTCCAGACACGGCCAAGACAGCCAGTCAAGAACCACATCTTTTGTGGTGTGGTAGTAAAAGTGAAAAATAACTCTCAACCAATGGATCGCAATCGTCACTTTTTCTATCTATCGCATGAGGCACCTGTCCCCTCCACTATGATCGGACTGGCCAGACCATTGAGTGATAGTGTCAGAGCGATTGAGATGCAGTCTCTGAACAAATAAATGAAGATGCAACGAGCCATAAATGGCACAAATGGCACAAATGGGATGCCTTCCATACCCTAGCATTCTCTACTCGTTACGTGCGTATGTATATGTATATGTAGTAGCTGCTGCAGAAGTATAAATAAATACATATCGTATCTACATATATCGGTTTTGGGTCTGAAGCGTATTTATAAGTACCGCTGGGAAAGGGACTCGATGGCACGTGCCGGCACGCCAGGATGCCCAGACCTGCCAACGATGACGATGACTATGAAAATGGCAGGCAGCACGCGGCTTACAATGTAAGAGTACATATGTACACATATGTATGCATGTACTAATTGTGGGACAGGCCATAGCTATGGCAATGAAATATAAATGAATGAAATGTCGTCTATGGTAATTTTTCGCTGTCCAAGTATGTGCTCTGAGTTCTCGAAACTATGCCAATGATGGACAACTGTTTCGACTATGGTAAACTGCTCCAAAAGGGGTTTATTCCTGCCATTCCTGCCAATCCAAAAAAATCTCGGAAATGGGGAACACTCCTCGACTATATAAGGAGACGTGTGGCCTATTTTAAGTTTACAATTTAATTTTAACACATCTTAAATGTTTACTTGAAGGTCTTTGAGGACTCACAATGTTGACTGTTGACTTTTGTACTGTGACGGAAGAGATGTAGAGTCTGTTCAGTTTGCTTTGAGTTGGCTTGGTAATTGGATAGTCTGCTACATTGAATAGATAAAATATTCAAGCATCAAATATACCTAATCTTTAATGAATCTCTGCTCAGGATGTTTCCAATTTCTATTAATTCTACTAAGATGGCAAATACACTACACTACACGAAAATGGGGCGTGGGTCCCATCTCGAATTCAAATTACACCGTAATTGACGCTAACGCTGTATAGCCCAGATATAGTCAACTATATCTATACAAAATGGGCAAATCTCTCACAAATTTCATGATACCTACACGTTAAATACAAATTATCTACAAATTAGCTACATGTTGCATGTACATTTTAACATTTTACGCTACATTTGGCAGGAATTCTGCTACATGATTTGTCAAAAAGTATGCAAAGATTTTTAAAGATATTGGGCTTTTTTGTTAAAGTTAAATCGCGTAGAAATGCCATTTTTGGGCAAGTCCGACCCCTTCTTCTTCAGCTCTATCGGGGTCAGAATTGAATTTCCGATCGATTGGCATAAAAATCTATTTTTTTTAAAATTTTTTTTTTTTAATTTTAAATTACTGAAAAAAAGCATGTAAAAAAGTGAATGACGAAGGTTTTGCCTTTACCATATTATCTCTGAAAGAACGATAGAGATAATGATAGCATAAGCAATAAAATGGTGGAAAAACCACTTTTAAATTTCTGTAACGGTTTTTCTGTGGCGCCACTGAATATGTAGATATTCGTGTACAGAGCTAGAAGTAAAAGAAATCTACTTTGGTAAAATATGCCACTTTCAGATAAAAATATGGGTGCCTATGCTTACCTCAAACTATTGAAACCTCATTACACACAACTCCAGTTTAGCCAAGTCAAAATTGTCATCAGGAATTCAATAATAGCCAGTTTTATTTTCCATTTACATAACACAGAAACAGAAACAGCAGCAGAAGCAGAAGCCGACGGGACAGCCAAGCCATGATGTGCGACATAGGATTGCCGTGCGGCTATGATCCGGGTCTGTGCAAGTCTACGGGCCCTGTGAAGCCGCGCTTGTTCACGATCATGATGCTCCACTGCTGGCAGCGGGAGTACGACAAGCGACCGTACAGGAAGTTCCAGTTTCGGAGATTGGACTTTGAGGAGCGTATGGGCCGGAGGTACCATTGCGTTCGGGACTTTCGCATCATCGTGAACTTTCTGCTGCGACGATCCCCCATGGAGGTATCCATCTGGAGCGTGGTGGTGAGCAACTGGGATGCAAGGCTGCTGCAAGACTTCACCCGGTCACTGATTGACGTGTGGAAGCTCGAGCTGAAGCTGATGCAGCTGCCAACAGAGTTCTTTGTGATGTTGCGCCTCAATGCGGCAAAGATGGAGGTCGGCGAGCTCAGTTTGGAGGGTAAGGAGCCAGAGCCTATGGCAGTCCTGGTGCCAGTCCAAGTAAGTCCCAGTCTCACCCACAGGCACGCCCCTCAGCGATCAGAATGTTGGGATGCTGCGAGAATTCCTGTTGGCCAACAAGACCCTGCGCACCCTCAACGTGTCCCACTGCAGTCTCACCCAGTACAACTTTGCCGTGATAGCCGATGGCGTCCACAAGTCGGGTGTGCGTAGCCTGAACGCCAGCCGGCTCCTGGGCCTCAAGCTCAGCCTGGACACGGAAAAGATGGCCTCCATAATTGGCTCTCTTCTGATGCAGAACCACCTGGTGGTGCTCACGCTGCAGCACTGCGAGTTCACGGCCCAGGACATGCAGCCCATCGCCGAGTATCTGTACGGAACGAAGTGCGCATTGCGTCAGCTAAATCTGGCCAGCAATCTGATCGCCGCCGATGGCACCCTTTTGCTTATGCGAGGCATCGCGCACGGTGGCAACCTGGAGCTGCTGGACATTAGCTGCAACAGCATTGGCACCCACGGCGGTGAATGGATCGCCTTGTATCTCAGCTCGTGCCGCATGTTGCAGCACTTGTATCTAAACTACAACGACATTGGCGCTACAGCCATCAACCTCATTCTGCTCACCATCAAGAAGGAGTCGAAGATGAAGCGCCTGAATCTCTATGGCAACAGCTTCGATGCTCACTCAGCCACGATCGTGCGGCGACTTTTGGACTCAGAGGTGCTCTTCCACGAGGAAATTGATATAAGTTATACCTACGATGAGGACCTGCAGGATTATCGCATTGTGCCCTGGCGTTGACAGGGGATAGCATGGTAATTTACTTAAAAAAGTTGTATTAAAATTATGTGAATAAAGAGTCGAAGATTATTTAAATTATGTAAGCGTAAGTGTCGACCAGCCGCCTAAGCTTTTAATACTGATTCTCCACACTCCATCATTCTGCTTGCTCATCTCTAGTGCCAGCAGGAGGAAAAGCTCGGCCACACACGTGCTTCTATCGCTATCTCTGTCGTCGGGTTAACTGAAAAGATGAATGAAATGAATCGACAGAATGGACAGCAAAGCGTTGCCAGGCTCTGCGAAAAAAGGACCGTTTTTGAGAGAGGTGGAATAGCTTAAAGCTCTGGCTGAACAGCTGTGCGATGTCTGGCAACTTTCGCTTTCGTTTCCTTCCGGCTTTTTCTTTGTTATTGTGAGAGCGCTGCTCTCTCTCTCTCTCTCTCTCTCTCTTGTAAAGTGTGTCTGAGTGTGTGCATTATTGTTGGCAATTTCAAAGTCAAAAAACAACAATAAGAGCATTATGCGCAGCCAGCAACTGCGAAGCATTGAGAACAGAACAGAACTTGAGCAGCAAACGGGACACGACACGACACGAGGCAAAAACAGCAGCAGCAGCAGAAGTAGCAGCAGCAGCAGCAGACACAGAGGCAGCCGCGACGACAGGACAACGCCAACGTTATCCTTGTTGAGAGTTTCGCAATATATTTGTATTGCAGCAGTCTCAACGAAAGCGTCGAACCAACCTAATCGCATTGAACACCCGATTAAACGGTCAGAAACAACAGCAAAAAAAAAAAAAAAAACGCAGAGAATTTCTACACAAATAAATAAACTAAATACATTTTATAGAAATTAATTAGTTTATTTGCCAATAAATAAATCTCTGTGCACACGTGTGCCGCAAATTCAGAGTGAAAGTGCAAATTCTTGTATAACTTTCAATCAAACTCAGCAACAAACAGAGGAATCTCAGCAACTGTCTCAGCTATTTACTCTTACTTTAGGTACAATTTGTTTATTTGATTGCAGACGGCTGCTGCTTCCTTTGAGCCGAGCTACTTTAATCAAAAGAACATTAAAAAAACACACCAACAACCCACCTAAACTCAACTCAACTCAACTAAACTAAACCAAGCTCTGCTGGAGCACAACTAAAGGCAAACTCAACTAAGTAAACTCGACTAAAACTTAAGCAGCAGAAGCAGAAAGCTGTTAAAACTTTTGCTATAACTGTTACCCGCACAAAACCAAAGCAAAACCAGCCAAAGACCAGCCAAAACCCAGACGGGGCCAAGTGAGCAAAATGAACGACAGTCGACGCAACACGGCCTCAGAATTTAGCTACATTCTTCAGCGTCAGGTGAGTCAGAGCCCAATGTGTACTGTACTGTACTGTACTGCACTCCTCGTACTTTCCTGGTTTCACTTGCACATAGAGCCCATCCTGTAATTATATGCACTTACAAGTTGTTTGAAATGAGCTAGTTTTTGGGCGTCCCAGCTTGAATACTCGAACTAGTGCTAGTACCCGTACTAGTGCTAGTAGTTCTTTTGTTGCACACTAATTGCACACACTCGGATGCGCGCCAGCCATGGCAGGAAACCCAAATAATTGCACACACTGACTGAACACTGTGGGGGGAGGCTATTATCCTGATGATCCTGTTCCCTACTGCGCTTTGACAGATCATCTTTGCATAAAGGTCGAAATTTAATCAAGTTTCGCTTTTGTTTCGCCCCGACCCCGTTTTAGTCAAATTTGTGAAAACAAATCCAATAATCCTGACAATTTATATCGTCAACATGTTGTGGCTTGTCGAATGAATTGTTAATAAGCAACAGCCCCTGTCAATCCATCAAAATGTAACCATCCATGTCCTGGAAACCAACCTTGTCCCGCAGGCATTTTGCATACACGAATCTGGCTGGAGGATGCCCCAATGGATTATGCTCGATAATCCCATAAGCTCGTTATGGATTCCATTCCTTTCGGCTGCTGAAATTGGCTTGCGTGTCCGCCCACACACACACAAACATACACACACAAACATACACACACAAACATACACACACGAGGAAAAAAACTGTTAAATCAATTTGTTTGCATTCCCCCCAGCCACCTGCCAACTGCCAACTGGCACGGAAACGCTTTCCCAACCTCAACAGGATCTAGCCCTCCCTCCCACTCAGACAATGACACATTACAATCATCAAATCGTGTCTTGATTGAGTGATAATCCAAATCACAATTCACAATTCACAACATGCCACGACACTGGTATGATTAATGGATCCCACTACATAGGGGGAACAAATGGAAGCGTTCTGGGGATTCAATTTCTATTCGAAGATTCATTGTCCCTCCGATGACCTTTATAGGGCGGGAACATTTGTGAGAATGATGTAGAAACTTTCCAAGAACTTTAAACTTGAGTTGAAAATTAAATTAAGCCTTAAGCTCCCATGGGTGCCGCTCGCATACTTGATAACAAAATCAATAAGAGGCAAGAGCGAGCACGACCTTTAATTACACAACACATACTCGAGTGGAGGAGGATTTATGAGGCCTGCTCCACAAACCGATGAGTGGAGCCTGACTTGCACTTGCCCCATCCCCATCCGCATCCCCATCCACTTAATCGCCACGCTTAGTATTCAAGGCATGTGGCGCCCTGGCATCTGCTGGCTGGCCTTGGCCAGGCTGGCTGCTGTGCCAGCTGAGGCATCAAATAAGAATGTCAGCAACAGCAGCAGCAGCTACATCAACAGGGAACTTGATAGGGACAGGGACTATGACAATGACGCCCACGATGAGATAACAGAAGTCAATGTCAGAGAGACAGCAGCCAGTGCACTGGCTGGGTAAACTCGGTCAGAGTGGGCTTGGCTCCCACTCCGCCCCAACAATTAACTTCTATTGGAATTTCAAATTGGCCACTAAGCCCCATGAACGTTTAATTCAATCCCAATCCCAAACCCAATCCTAATCCGAATTGACCCAATTAAATCAAACATCGCTCGGGCAAAAGAAGACAACGGATAACTGAACTGAACCGGAGAAGGCAATTTAAATAAATTTGAAAACCAATGGCCATTGATGGTCTGTCTGCTGACAGACACAAACAGGCGGGGGGACTACGTCTACGACCACCGCTAAGTGGATGATGGAGTGTGGGAGCGAGTGGATGAGTGGTGTGTGCCAGGCACTCGAGCTGAAAGTGAATTATGGTCGAGCAGGTGTCAAGTGCACATTGTGTGGAGGCGTACTACGAGGCGTATGCGCAATGCCTGAGAAGAGTTTACAATGCAATGCACACAGAAAACTGTTGCATACCTTGGTGCGTGGGATGTCTACTGGAACTGTAGCTGGAACTGTAGCTCGAGCTGGAGGGGGTGGCCAAGCTCAAAGCGAGTCGCAAATCTCATCTATGGCCCCTGTTCCTCAGCAAAGATGCTTTAAGCCGTCGTCGTCGTTGTCGTCGTTGGCAGGTTCCTCTATCCATCTCCTGGGGATCGGTGGGTGGCTGGTTGGTTGGTCTGCATTGTGTGTCCTAAATGATTTCGATTTCCAGTTTGCCTTGCCTTGCAAAGCGATTTCGGCTCTCTGATGGATTCTTTCACTCCCGCCACGCGCGTGTATTGTGGGGGAAACAATAAAAGCAAACGCGTTCTGGGCCACTGTGTATCTGTAGCCGTGGCTGTGTGGCTGTATGGCTGTATCTGTATCTCGGAAATTGACGGGGAAAACGATAAAAAGGAAAGATATTCAACCAACCACTGAACAGCGGAAGGGGAGCGCAGATATATTGTATACACGTGTTCCATAAAGATATATGCACACACTCGCATAAAGATAGAATCCATGTATTTCGCATGCGAATAAATTGGAATTCTTTTTTTGATCCCACCGACACCCCTCAATTTTGGTATGCAATGCACACATTTGGGTACTCTTATTCTGGCATGTTTTTCCGTTTTTGGTTTTTTGATTTGGTACTTCTTTTTGTTTGATTTGTTTATGTGGCACCAGCTCAATGGCTATACAGTGAACTCGACTTAATGGTTAACAATTTGATTTTTATTCGTTTCTACAGGGCAGCGATGTGTCCGTTGCCGAGGCCTATGCATTCGATGACTTCAACAACTTAATGAAGGTAAACTTTGACCCACATTTCCAGTCATTCTAGTCCCCAGCTGTACTCGCATTGCCATTCGTAGTAGTCCACATTCACATTCACATTTATATTCACATACTATTTCTCTTCACATTAAATTCCAAGTGCCTTCACACGCTTTCACACAGAGAGAGAGAGAGAGAGAGAGAGAGCGAGAGCAACAGAGGGAAAGAGTCAGAGAGCGGAAGGAGTATTTCAGGCATTCTAGCCGCGACCTTTTCCGAGGTCTTTGGGTGCCGGTTCAAATTGCTTTTGGTCTCTGGACATCAAAAGAATTTTCTTATTAAGAAATATTTCCCTTTCGCTGCGCTCTGCAGACTTTGCCTTCGTTCGCGCATTATTAAATATTGCATCAAACAAAACTTCGTACCAGTTGATAATGATGACAAATTACCATCCAAAATGAATCATACTTCTTTCAATGGCAGAAAGAAAAGCTCATTGAAGTGAAACAAAGAGGTGGTGCCAGTCCCTGTTGAAATCTGTTATGGCATGGTCATCTTTTGAATAGCAACTAAGCTGATTTGGAAAATGTATGTCCCAGGGATAAGGGATAAAGATGTGACCGCGCTGTAAGCCAAAGCTTGTCCCAGAAACTAATACCAGAGAATGTCAGCCACAAAGAAAGGATTTCCTCTGCATGCTCGCTTTTTCGTTGGGGCAAGGAAAGCAATAAATGTTGGCCTAGAACTTGAAGAAGGGAACATTGTGTAATATTTGATGCATTACCATGCATAAGTAAGGAATTTCATTCAGAACCCACTCTCTCTCTCTCTCTCTCTCTCTCTCTCTCTCTCTGTCTCTCTGTCTCTCTCTCTCTGTTTCTCTATAGCTCGTTGTGTGGGTGGCTTTTGTTGTTTTCTTAGGCCCTCGCACCGAAAGTTTTGCTGTTGGCGAAGCCATTAGGCAGCCAAGGCTGTCCAAATTCCAGCATTAATAGTAACCGGGAGGGGGCACGGGTACGGCTACGGCTACGGAAAAAGAAACCCCGGACAGAAGGCAGCCCTGATTGTTTGCACAACTAATGGGCGGGTCGCCACCAAGGCAAATTGCCAATAGTTGGGACGCTCTCAACCACTCAATCGTGGTGGGTTCTCAATTAGGCATTTTGAACAAGCAGAACTGTTGGCCACAGTCGAAGATGGCTGATTAATTGCAGTAGAAAGTAGTTAAAAGGAACGGACTAAATTGAATTAAGCTCTGAAATTGCCAGGCAAAATGTGAAGGACAGGTCGAAACCATTTCAAACCTCCCCCCAGACAGTGCACCATTTGGCTGCCTTGCATGTTTGTGTTTGCTGTTGCACCAACTGGAGATAGCGGGGAGCCATGGGGCCATGGGGCCATGGGGCCAGGGTAGGCCATAGGGCAGGCTCTGTTTGTCTATCCCCATGTGTGCAGCACAGGCAACGGCGCGCCGGTGGCAACAATTGCAACGATGTCGACACGTTGTGTCAATATCCCCCATCCCCAACCCATCCCCTACACGAACTGCAGTGCTAAAGTTCAGCAATTCCTGCGGCGAGTGTCACGTTAACATTTAGCCACTCGCATCATTTTGGCTCCTCTTCCCCTGTTAGTTGTTGTACACACGTACATACATACATATGTACATATGTATGTATGTGTACCCCATGCCCACCGGCACAGTGTTTGTCTAAACGTTTCCATTCAAGTGAAAATTGTTACTCCCATTGTGTTGCTTTCTTTCTCTAATTTCATTAGCCCAGCCAAATATGAGTCCATTTTGATGAAAACAATTTCCTTGGGCTATTGCAATACCCCTCGACTGGTATGTATGGTATTTTGTAAGCTTGCTCAGTTCTTGGGATATGAGTATTGATATATACATATATATCAGAGCTTGCAAATAACCGTCAACTATTTTAAAGTGTCCGAAAAAAACCGATCTTCTACGCACACTTTGAGAACGTGGAGCGAAAGAACACATTCAAAAGTGTTTTCGCTCAACAACTGTTCTTCTCAGACCAAAACACTTTTTTTTGTGTTCTCTTTGGTTCGCTCTTTCGCTGACTACTTTGATCGCAAGGTATACTCAAGGTATACTAAACAAGGTAGGCTTATTGGCTCGCTCGCTCTCTGTGTTTAACTACATAAATTTCAGTCTGCCTGCAGCAGTTGCGAGCGAAGCATCTCTCGTCTCTCTCTCTCTCTCTATGCTGTCATTTTGAATAACTACTTATTCCTCTCTATAAGCCTACCTTGTTTAGTACAAGGCATACTAAACAAGGTAGCCGCATAGAGAGCAGCAAAGAAGGTATTCTTAAGTGTCAAAATGACAGAAGAGAGAGAAAGAGAGAGAGACTCTCACAAATGCGTTGTACTGTTCACAACAGACTGAGTCGAAAGAAGCAAAACAAGAGAGCGAGCGAGCCAATAATGCTACCTTGTTTAGGATGCCTTGGTTTAGTATACCTTGGGTATACTTAAGTATGCCTTGGTCGGACCGAAGAGCACAAGCGAAACGAAAAAAGTGTTTCGCTCAGAGAGAGATCGCGATTGCAAAATATTTGTATGTTTTGTCTGTGTGCAAACTGCGTTGGAAAAATCGGTTAACGGTTATTTTCAAGCTCTGATATATGCACATATATATATATATACAAAATACCAGCTAGGCCAAACATATCACAATATATAGAACGCACTGTAAAGGATACATTTGATTCGATCATTAAATTATATGTAGCCTGTTATTTTGGCTTGTGCCGGCAACAGGAAATGGGAACGAGAATCAGAGAGTACGGGTACATACGTAAAGCCGGAGAGCGGAGAACCCAAGCACATGAGTGTTATTAATTAAAATCGTGCAGTGCATAAAACGGTTTGTTTGCTTGCCATCAGGCCCGGCTCACACTCTCGACCAGGTCGGAATCGTTTTGGCTTGGCGTGATTCCTGGCCTCTGGATTCTCATGGAGGTTGCCTTCGGAGTTCAGAGCCTTCTCAGTGTTCCTACATATTTGTGTTTGCCTTCGACAATGTTTGTCTTTTATTAGAAACGTTCTGTTAGACAGGACAGGTACATGTATATGTATTTGTGTATATGTATGTATTTGATGGGAGGGCTTGTGCAGGGGAACCGTGCAGGGAGACCGTATACGTGAGTATCCGAAAAAGCCCCCAACAATTTTCATCTCTTGCTCGCAGTTTCCTTTTTTTCCCATTTTTTGTTCGTTGTTGTTTTCGACTGGGATTTTTTTTCGGTCGTTTTCCCTTTTTCCTTTTTGCAATTAATTGGATTTGCAAGGTTTAATTGCTGACAAGGGAATACCGACAAAATAATTATTTATGAGAATTTTCGCTGGAAATTCAAGGAGACTTTAATGTCCATAAATATTCGTTATGGTCGTTTGTCCTGCATTCTGCATCCTTCCGGTTACCGGTTACCGGCTCCCTTTTTGATATATGAATAATTCCATTCCCAAAAATATGCTCGATTGCACAACGGAAACACATTTTGTTCATTCATACAAATCATTTATTCAGTCATTTATTTATGATACTTGATTTGCTATCTTTGAGGATACAGGATACATAGTTTCACTTTAGTTTCACCTTCTCCTGCCGGCATACATGTTGAGGGACAAGTGGCAATAAAAACGTAATGTTGGGGTAATGTTTTCCATGATAAAATAATCAAGTCAACTGGCTATAAATTATCCCGTTTAGTGTGTGGTATCACAGGACCCGCTCCTTTACGGAGTCGGTTTCCAAGGCTTTGAAACGCGACGATAGCGCACCGCCTGCAGCCCTCTAGAGTTTCTCTGACTCGAGATTAACGTTGGCCCATTTGCCTTCTCCATTTGCCATTCGACGCGGCAATTTGTTTTTCCCTATGCAAGGATAAGGGCCAGGAGACACAAGACAGCAGTCGGAGGACATCTGACAACGGACACTTTGTAATTTCATTTGGCCGCAGCTGCTGCTGCCGCTGCTGCTTGCCGTAACCTTTCCAGGATGCTCCACCCTTGGCATTGGGACATTGTCAATGGCTCTGACACTGAAGTGTGACGAGGCCCAAGCCCAGGCCCGTGCTTCATAATTAGCCATTTTGTTTGATACTCAACGGCACTTTGCCGGGTGGAATGGGTGTCTGTCGTCGCTTCACCCACTCAGAACACCTCTCAGAAGCGACCTTTGACGCCACTTAATTGAATTGAAAACTCAACTCAACTGGCGCGTAATTTGCCTTTGGAAATGTTCATTACCCATCGCCTGGGCCGACACCTTCACCTATTGCCAGCATTTTAAAGTAGTGTGCGGGAAATATTTACTTATTCCACTCTTAGGGGGCGAGTGGGGGGCAGGGCGTGTGGTGTGGCAGTGCGAAACTTTTCTGGCTTCTGTTTGCTGTTTCACTGTTTACTGTTTGAATTCTCCAAAGTTAAGTTGTGAAAACTTCTTTAATTGCCAGCTAGCTGGCAGAAGTTTTCCCCAAATTCGGCTTTATCCCCTCTGCCTTTTCAGTTTCTCTTTTTTTAGGGGGTTATGTG
Source organism: Drosophila athabasca (assembly GCA_008121215.1). Classification (NCBI taxonomy): domain Eukaryota; kingdom Metazoa; phylum Arthropoda; class Insecta; order Diptera; family Drosophilidae; genus Drosophila; species Drosophila athabasca. The sequence goes on along the minus strand of VMQQ01000019.1, from coordinate 772,855 downwards.
GGGCTGTAAACGTGACCCCATCCCCATCCCTATCCGTGGCCCGCCATTCGTGACTTTATGACGTGGCTGAGGAATTTTATTTATGTTTATGTTAGAGCTCTTGATATAAAATTGTCTTTTATGGCAGGCGGCTGGAGGAGAGGGATCCTGTGGTGTTGCTGGCCGTCGGGTAGGGTGCCAGTTGGACTCGTAACGCAACAATGGCAAAAGCAACACACACACACACATATACACACACACACACAGTCTAACCAAACGAGTTGTTCTGGCACAACCGCAATTTACGATACGATACGGATACGAGTTTACCTTTGCCAGCGATGTTGCGTATACGCCGCATTGGCTGGGGGTAGATGGTGCTCTGGTGGCTTTGCTTTTGATGTATAGTAAAGAGCCACTCGAGGCAATTTTGCGCTCTCCTCCCAATCAACGTGCAATATTAGAGAGGGAGAGCACAAGAGAGACCAATTTGTATCTTTTGCCAATGCTTTTGTTTCTTTTCTCCCCTTTCCCATTGCCTAGAACAACCATCAGCCGACACATCAGCAACAGGGACAGCAGCCACAACAACATCAGCAGCAGCAGCAGCAGCAGCAGCAACATCCTTCCCAGCAACGGCCACAGCAACAGCAACAGCAACGGCAGCAGCAGCCGCAACCACAGCCAGATGCCACGCTGGCCGACACACTGTCCTCGTTGCCACAGGCCTCGTTCAACTATATCAACTCCATTGTGGGCAGCGGCGTCATTGGCATACCGTACGCCCTGCACCGGGCCGGGTTCGGCCTGGGCCTGGCCCTGCTCATCCTTGTCGCCTACATCACCGATTACTCACTCATCCTAATGGTGAGTGCCGCTAATTGCTCGTTAACTCTGGCAAGCAACCGAACAGCGGAAATTGGGGCAGCATCGATGCGGGTTTTAAAGTCAAAATCAAGCCAAAATGCATACCAAATGCCATTCCGTGGGGCATTAGGATATTCTGCATAATTAATGAGAGGCTAACACACACCTACACCCACACACACACAAACACCCACCCAACACCCTCTCCTGTGTACGGCCGTTTAATAGCCATTTCAATTACAGGTCAGATGCGGCCACATTTGTGGCAGGTTCAGCTATCCGGGCATCATGGAGGCCGCCTACGGAAAGTACGGCTACTACCTGCTCTCCCTGCTCCAGTTCATGTATCCCTTTCTGGGTGAGTAAACGTACATTTTTCCGTGGGTCGTGGGTGGGTCCTCTCTCAATCTCTGCTCTTTATAGCCATGATATCGTACAACGTTGTCGTGGGCGATACCCTGTCCAAAGTGCTCGTCCGCTTCTTTCCCTCCTGGGGCGCCTCGATGGGCGCTGTTCGACTGGGCGTGGTCTTCTTTGTCAACGTGGGCGTTGTGATGCCCCTCTGCCTGTACAAGAACGTCTCCCGCCTGGCTAGGGCCAGCTTCATAAGCCTGGCCTGCGTCGTCTTTATCCTGTTTGCCGTCATCATCAAGCTCATGTCCGGTGATTATAAAGTGTAAGTGTGTTGGCGGTATTTCCTGAATATACATACATACATATATACATATGTATGTATATATTTATCAATCGATACAAACAAACGTGGAAGCTTGACAGGGGATAGGTTAATAGTTTTCTTGATTGGCTGTAGCGGATTCTTTATGCGGGAGAAAGATTAAATTAATTTGCTCTTTAAAACTACAAAGTTTTCTGTATCAAAAAGGTTGGAGTACAGTGTTTTAGTCTACCAAAATGATGACCGTTCTGTAGCAAGTTAATTAAAAAGTTAATTGGCAACTGAAGTCATTTGTCTTAAAAGCAATTTATACAAATTAGCAAACTAAACGAAAACGCTTAATGATTTATTTGCATTTTAATTATAAATTGTTCACCTCTAACCGCCATCTACCGCAGAAGTTGAGTTAGGGGCTGCGATTGGTGGGTGCTTCTCGGTGGTTCTTTAGTGCCAAGTGCCGCTTTAGTGCTTTCAAATCTGTGGCAACTGCCCCAGGCTGTAGCTGTAGCTGTGGCCACTGGTGGAGCTGCTTCTGGGGAAGCTAAGCGCATAAAATTTAGTGTGCCACTTGTTTGTCTTTTATGGCTTTTCATTAGTCGAGTCGAGTTGAGTTGAGTCTGTTGCATCGGCAACTAAGCTCTTTGCATACATACCCATGTATATATATACATATGTATATACTATATATATATTTATGTGCATATACATAGAAGGGGCCAGCAGCTTAGCCAGGCAACACTTTCTCTTCTACTTTTCAGGGCCACCGAATGGGGGCGGGGGAGGGAGCTAGCTGCATATTCAGATTCAGCTTTAGTTTCAGATTAAAAAAGTGGTTAGGGGAGGGGGAGGGGGAGGAGGAGGGCTGGGCAGCTCGGTTCACCCTTGAATGTTGCGTCTGTTGCGGGGCATAAAATTTAAATAAATTTCCAATTTGCGGCCTGCCTCACTGTTGCGTTGCTTCTTATATTCCCGCCCGAGCTTTATCCGTCCGCACCTTTTGTTTTAGGTTTTTTTTTTGCTGTTTTCTTAGAGCCAGCGAAATGTTAATTTGGTGTTAACTTTTGTGTAATATTTCATGCTGCTACCTTCTCCCTCCCTCCTCCCTCCCCCTTACACCTTTTACCCTCTCGCCTTGCCCCTTTTGATGTATTTCCAGAACGGACACTGCTGACTCGTGGAACTTTGCCAACTCGGATGTCATACCAGCCACGGGCATCATGGTCTTTGGTGAGTTTCCAGTGGATTCTCCACGGCATCTGCTTCTCCATCTCCATCTCCATCCATCTATCGAGTTGTCAATTTCGTATCTGTGTTTGTCTGGACTGCAGCTTTCATGTGCCATCACAATACGTTTCTCGTTTATCAATCGATGCGCGACGCGACCATGGAGCGCTGGGAGAAGGTCACCCACATTTCGATTGGTTTCGCCTGGACAGTGGCGGCCCTGTTCGGCATCGCTGGATACTCCACCTTCCGTGCCCTGTCCCAAGGTGAGTCAGAGTCTGAGTGAGAGTGAGAGTGAAAGTGAGGGCACCTGGGATTGACGTAAATTGCATTTAATTGCATTGACAGGCAATTTGTAGAATTTCCTTTTCCCTCTTCCCTTTTCCATTTATTTTTCGTTTTCGGTTCGGTTCAAATCTACTTTTTCCTCATTTCTCTTATCTGTGGATGCGATATCAGGATTGTACATATTCTGTTCTCCTCTGATCTCTCGTTTTACTCGCTTTACGGCTTTTTTTTTTCGCAGGCGACCTGCTGGAGAACTATTGCTGGGATGACGACCTGATGAACTTTTCGCGTGTTCTCTTCTCCATTTCCATACTGCTGACCTTCCCCATCGAATGCTTCGTTTCTCGAGAGGTTAGCCCACTCATCCTCCTGTTTATTTGGACTACTTGAGTCTACTTGAGAAAGTTTCTGCTACATTCATTTCATTTGCTCTGCTCTGCTCTGCCATTTCTTTCCGCTTCTGTCGGCCAGATTGTGCGCGCATTAGTCCATCGGTTCGTGCTGAAGGAGCCCATCAGTGAGTTTACCCAGGACAAGGACCCCAACTTGGAGAAGGGAGCCATCATCGATGAGTACTCGAAAGCCATTACCATGGCCATCGTCTTCAGCGCCTTCATCATATCGCCCATGACCGACTGTCTCGGCTCGGTGCTGGAGCTTAATGTGAGTACTGGACCATTTCCATTCTTAGATTAGATTGTAAATATTTTACTCTTGGCCACTGGTTGTCAAGTATGTAATTATATTTCTTAAGGGGCCCGAGTTCATGCAGAACAACATCTATGCATAAGTGCTGTTCCCCACAGCATCCATATGTTTCGATTTCAATCAGAATATCCTTTTCAAATGATGTGCCATATTATGTAGAGCAGCACCTGCCTTCCACCAGAAGTATGAGATGATAGTATCCCCCCCCGCATACAATATTTATGTTCGCCAAGCAACTGTAAATTTCTCTTTATCTTTTAAGAGAGTTGAGAAATGTTTGTTAACTTTAGTAGACTTTTCCGCATGGACTCTGGCCAAGGGTAGCCAGTACCAGGCTGGGGTATTCCCAACGATCCCATCCCATCCCACATGGCCATACAAAATTGTGGGCCCTTTTCGTTTTGTACTTTTATGTAAATTTATGCCGGCACTCACGCACCGCACGCATTTTTAGGGTCTCCTGGCAGCCATACCCCTGGCTTATATACTGCCCGGCCTGGCCTACATCCGGATGGAGCCGCACGCCCTCTTCAGTCGCGAGAAGCTGCCTGCCCTGGGCCTGGTGGTGTTCGGTGCTCTGGTGACCATCCTGGGAGCTGCGGTCCTGCTGCCCGGCCTAATGGGCGACGATTGTCGGTCGGATATTGTGTTGGGCTATTGCCGGCAGGAGTTCCAGAATGCCACCGCCGAGGTGGCCTCCACAAAGATGGTGGACTAATCGGGCGAGAGGAAGGGTAATGGGTAACGGAATCGGAATCGGAATCGTAATCGAAGCCAAAAGTCATTATTTAAGGTCATTAGTAATTGGAAATTGGCGGGCTGGGATCGCTGTTATGTTCGTATTTGGGTTCGGAACTCTTGATTTTGTTACTCTCGGTTCTACAGCTGCACCTTCGCAAAGAAAGAAACTTGTACCTGAGTCCCAGATATTCAAAACTACGAACGAGTATCTGTGTAAGTAGGTAGTAGGCAAAGTATTGTATGGGAAAATGGGGAAATGGGGAAATGGGAAGTGGAAGTGATACGAGTGAATCTCAGTACAAAGGCAAGGAACTCTCTCGGATCGAGTATGCCTGGTTATAATGCACCCAAAATCAAAAACAAAAACAAAAACCTATTCGTTTGTACATTTCGTTGGATCCCCCTTGATGTTGCCCCCAAACACATACACATACATACATACATATGTATGTATGCATTGATGTAGTGAAAGTTCCTCGATATATGTATGTACTCGTATTGTATACATATGTTTATGTGTGCAAGAATTCCAGATCAAATCAAATCAAACCAAATCAAACAAAACCAAACTAGAACTAGATGTTATCCGTAGCTTTAGCGTATTCTGAAACTATTTGGGCACCAATATACACCTGCAATCCATTAAGAAATATGAATCCCAAGTTGAGAATCAAATCGAAATCAAATCAAACAAAGTATTATACCATAAATTTGTAACTATGTATGTTAGCAGATCATATTGCAATGTTTTATATATGTATATGTATATGTCTACAGACGGTAGAGAATCGCTTTAGCTCCCAGACACGAAGAAGCTTTATCCAAACCAAACATTAACCTAAACCCATATATTCCATATACATACATACTAACCTCGTACGCATCGATCGGACAACAGTTTTGAGTTGTTTTGAAAGCACTGACTATATTTTGAATTTACTTACACTTACACTCAGAGATTTATATACATACACACATATACATAGGTATTTACACATAGATATGTATATTTTTGTACAACTCTTGGTTTATATTGCACGATATTATGTACATAACAACAACTACTCCTCGGAAGTGATTCAAGTTTTTACATTTGGTCGAACCAACACACACACAACTCTCTCTTAACTCTCAGCTCTACACTTACTCTGGCTAAGGGAACCAACTGAAGACCCACACCAAACCAAACTAAACCAAACCAAACCCACGATCGACTCTACTCTAAGAGCTTAGACACAACATATCATGGCCAAGGGACACAGGACACAACCAAGGGCTTTTCTAAGATACTATTTACAAGATCTAACCAACTGAAACTATCGCTTATACACAAGGAAAACAGAAACAGAAACAGAAACAAAACCTATACGTTCTCTTGTATATACACTCTATACAAAGGCTTTTTCGTATGATATTCCATTCGCCAAACAAATCTCGTCGTTTCTTTATTTTTAAAATACATATAAAGTAAATACATTTAAATATACTCGTACATAACGAGTAACGAGTAACGAGTAACAATGATGTGGGAATGATAACTCTTTGAATTAGGGCATACACACTTGTTGATCGAATAGAACCAAATTGGAATCGAATAAACGTATTATGATTATAGCTGTATTATGCATGTACTTAGTACGTATATACCTATACCTCTACTAGTTAAATAGACAATTGTTTAGATGGAGTTAAAGGAGTTATAATTTGTGCATACACAGGAGATAACCAAAGCAAACCAACTCGAATCAACTTTCATTCAAATAGTATGTATAGATAAGCATATGAAATTCAACAAGATATACTTACAATAATAAAGAACGTATTCTAGAAATATTTAAAAAAAACAGAAACAAGAATCACTGCGGTTTTCCTGCACAAACATTTCCCCGTCTTATCATCCCCGTTCCCAGCGGATTCTAAATTGTGGTCTCTGCTGATAGCAGGAGGCGGTTCGGGGGTATATAAGGGCTAGACTGTCCAGTGGAGAGGCACAGTTGTGAAGTCTCATCGCTTCCAGTGACACCGCCAAGCAAGTTTTCCTCGTGATCCTCCTCCCAGTACCAGGTACAGCTTCAACCATCCGAAATGGCCGACAAAAAGAATCTTCTGCTGCTGTTCGACCATCCCACCGAGCCCGTGTTCATGGACAAGGGCAAAAAGGTGACCGTCTTCGATGTGCCGGACTCCTTCCTCACCGACCGCTACCGCCCCATCAGCAACGAGGTGCAGAGCCGTGTCGGCGAGAAGGTGGAGCAGCGGGTACCGGTGCGAGAGATCTCCATCCCGGATTTGCGCATCCCCATGTCCCTGGGCCGGGACGAGCAGTTCTCCCTGTTCCTGCCCAAGCACCGTCGCATTGCCGGCCGCCTGATCGACATCTTCATGAACATGCGCTCCGTGGACGATCTGCAGAGCGTGGCCGTCTACGCCAGAGATCGAGTCAACCCGGTTCTTTTCAACTATGCCCTGTCGGTGGCCCTGCTCCATCGTCCGGACACCCAGGGTCTGGACCTGCCATCCTTCTCGCAGACCTTCCCCGACCGCTTCATTGATTCCCAGGTTATGCGCCAGCTCAAGGAGGAGTCGTTTGTGGTGCAGTCCGGCTCTCGGATGCCCATCACCATCCCCCGCGACTACACAGCCTCAGACCTCGACCCCGAGCACCGTCTCTGGTATTTCCGCGAGGATCTGGGCATCAATCTCCACCACTGGCACTGGCATTTGGTCTATCCCTTCGAGGCCTCCGACCGCAGCATCGTCGCCAAGGATCGTCGCGGCGAGCTCTTCTACTACATGCACCAACAGGTCATCGCCCGATACAACATGGAGCGTTTCAGCAACAACTTGTCCCGTGTCCAGCCGTTCAACAATTTGCGCGAGCCCATTGCTGAAGGGTACTTCCCCAAGATGGACTCCCTGGTTGCTAGTCGCGCCTGGCCGCCACGCTTCGAGAATACCCGTCTCAGCGACCTGAACCGCGAGGCCGATCAGTTGAATGTGGAGATCGGGGATCTGGAGCGCTGGCGCGATCGCATCTACGAGGCAATCCACCAAGGATTCGTCATGGATGTGAGTGAAATCTGTCCCTGCTGTTAACCAGATGAAATATTAATTCAAATGTTTCGTTTAGGAGCGTGGCACTCGCATTCCACTGGACGAAGCCAGGGGCATCGATCATCTGGGTAACATGATTGAAGCCTCGATTCTGTCGCCTAATCGCGTTTTGGTAAGAATTATCTCCCTCTTTAAATTACATAATCTATATACATATATGTACATTGTACATATATACTTATATCTATGTTACTTATGGTCTTTCCAACCACTTTTCAGTATGGAGATTTGCACAACAATGGTCACACATTCATCTCGTACTCCCATGATCCCAGCAACAAGCACTTGGAATCCTTCGGCGTGATGGGCGATGTCTCCACGGCTATGCGTGATCCTGTCTTCTACAAATGGCATTCGTACATCGATCGCATTTTCCAGGAGCACAAGTCCCGCCTGCCCGCATACACCGATACCCAGCTCAACTACACCGGCATCTCGATCACGGGCATTCAGGTGGCCACCAATGGGGGACAGGCCAATGCCCTGAGCACCTTCTGGCAGCAGTCGGATGTGGATCTATCCCGCGGCTTCGACTTCCTGCCCCGCGGCAATGTCTTCGCCCGTTTCACCCACCTGCAGCATCTGCCCTTCACCTATACCATCAACGTGAACAACGAAGGAGGAGCCCAGCGTTTCGGCTATTGCCGCATCTTCATTGCCCCAAAGAACGACGAGCGTGGCCAGCCCATGCTGCTGCGGGAGCAGCGCATGATGATGGTCGAGCTGGACAAGTTTGTGGTCTCGTTGAATCCCGGACCCAACACCATTCGCCGCCGCTCCACTGAGTCCAGCGTAACGATTCCCTTCGAGCGCACCTTCCGGAATCTGGACGCAAATCGGCCCACGACCGGCTCGCCCGAGGAGCTGGAGTTCAACTTCTGCGGCTGCGGTTGGCCCAACCACATGCTCATCCCCAAGGGCCTGCCCGAGGGTCTTCCCTGCGATCTGTTCATCATGGTCTCCAACTACGAGAACGATAGGGTGAGTTAATACCCCACCCCTCTCTGAAATTCATTGTTCTGACGTCTCCATTGTCCCTCCTATAGGTTGACCAGCAACTGGTAGGCCGCTGCAGTGATGCCGCCTCCTACTGTGGCGTCCGCGATCGTCTGTACCCAGATCGCCAGTCCATGGGCTATCCATTCGATCGACTGCCCCGCACTGGGGCCGATCGTCTGGTCAACTTCCTCACGCCCAACATGAGCATCGTGGACGTGAGCATTCGCCACGAGAACCGTACGGTCACGCGCCAGACCCGCTGAATGAGCCGCTCCTGCCCTGCACCGAACCACATCCACCCTGACGACGGCCTTGCACATCACTAGATATACCCGTACTCTTATTACTTTCAGCAATCTATTGCATCTTTATTGAGCTACTAGCCCCAGAATAAACAAGACATCATGGCATTCCACAAAGCCACTTTTGTTCTCAATTACGATTATTGCGGTGGTGGCCTCTGGTAGCGCTTATCAGCAGCCTCAGAGAAGCTTTAAATGTTTGCCCCATGCGAATGGGCGGCTCAGTTCTGTTCCAGCGGATCCGGCGTCAAGTGCGAAAGTGAAACTGATTCCGCCTACGGAGATGAGCCTCCGCCTCCATTGTCTATCCCTGCTGCTGCTGCTGCCGCTGATAGCAGCCATAGGCGTAAGTGCGCCTAATCTCTGATTCCCATTTCCAAACTCTGCACCTTTTTAGCTCTCATCCGCCGCTGCCAACTATGACCTCGAGGCCAAGACGTTTATTGATCAGTCGAGTGCGCGCTACTACAAGTTTTACAATGAAATAGCAGCTGAGACGTACTCGGCCAACAATGAGGACGACTTCGAGGCCCTATTCACCAAGCTGACGAATGTGAAGAGGATCGCCGACGAGTTGGTCAGCATTTCCCGCCAGGCCAGCGGGTTCGACCTGGGCAGAGTCCAAAACGTAGAATCGAAGCATGCTCTTCAGGAGTTGCGCAGCGTTGGCGACCTTTTTGTGCTCGGGGACGACTACTTTTCGTCAGTGCAGATGAACCTGGTGGCCCTGCAGACCCTCTCAACGGACAAGGACATTGAGCCGTATCTGGGCGGGGCCAAAATGCCCGATGAGGACGACAGCCCTATTGCCTACTACCCGGACATACAGAAGATCGTGCAGCAGAGCAAGGACTCTGACGAACTAAAATACTACTGGGAGACGTGGCGCGAGAAGAACCAGCTCTGGGCCTCGCTAAACTTCTACACCATCGTGCAGTCGTATCAGAAGGCGGCCAAGATCCTGGAGGTTCCTGTCCACAAGCTCTGGTATCGCTTCGACAGCCACGAAATGCTGCAGCAGATGGAGCAGGCGATGGCGGAGCTGAAGCCCTTCTATCAGCAACTGCACTCGTTTGTCCGCCAGGAGCTGTTCACGAAGTACGGAGCGGATGTAATCGATCCCAATGGACCCATACCCGATCATCTGTTCCAGCAGGTACTTGAGCAGGCCTGGGGTGCGGACAGTGTGCTGGAAGACTACTTTCCGCGCTCGGAGCTGCCGCAGTACGATGACTTTGTGAAGCATCTCAGTGCCAAGGCGCTGATCAATGAGTCCGAGAGCTTCTATACATCGCTGGGCTTCCAGCCACTCTCTGCCGACTTCCACAAGAATCAGATCAAAGAGCCAAACGAAGACAAGCCGGACGACGACTGTCGGCCCTCCATCTTCGACCTGACCCCGCACGTGTATCTCATGTACTGCGAGAAGGTCAGCTTCAGGAAACTGATGCAATACCACAGCCACATGGCCCGCGTCTACTACGCTAACCAGAAGAGCCAGCTGCCCTCGTACTATTTCAAGGCCTTCAACTTGGAGTTCCCCGTGGGTGAGGCCGTCGTCCTCTCTGCCTCGTCGCCCGCTCATCTGACCGGCCGCGGACTGGCAAAGGGTGTGCAGTTCACCGAGAAGGCTCTGATGAATCGACTCTTCCGAATGGTGAGTCGCCTTGCTTCAGGTAGCTGTTTTTTCCACTAACCAAAGAATCCTGTCCTCCTCTGATTAGAGCATCCACACGGTTCTCAACATTCCCCTGTACTATGTGCACACCAAGGTGATGCACGATCTGCTGAACGACACCGTGGACATGGACACCGTCAACAGGCACTACTGGCGTCTGCTGGAGCTGCATGCGGGCATTGAGCCACCATCGGATCGCACGGAGGGAGCCATCGACTTCCCCTACAAGTTCTATGTGAACATCGACCAGAATTTCCAGACTCAGTGAGTGGCATTCAATTCTAGTGGAAAATACTCTTTGAAAATGGCCAAATTCCTTCCGCCGCTTGCAGGAAATTCATCTCAGAGATACTCGGCTATCAGTTCTATCGTGCCCTCTGCCAGAAGAGCCATCACAGGGGACAGCTCCACAATTGCGATTTCTATGGCAACAATGCAGTGGGAAACGATTTAAGGCAAGGTCTTCTTTCTTTTCCTAATTGAACCGTGAATTTAACCGGATTTATCTTTCCAGATCAATGATGTCTTTGGGATCCACAAGGCCCTGGAGAGAAGTTGTGGGAAAAATATTACCCAATAACGCCAGCCTCAGCAGCCTGGCACTTCTGGAGTACTATCAGCCCGTTTTTAATTGGCTTAAAGATCATAACAGGAAGTCAAATGCGAAAATTGGTTGGACCTCCACCAAGAAAAGTAAGTAAATTGGATTTGGTTCATCTGTTTATCATACAAATGTGCCTTTTATTTACAGAAATTGTTTAACGTGTTTCCTTCTGCTACATTCAATCAGAAATGTGGCTCTTGTTGATTTAAATGGTAATTTTATTACAATATATTATTAAATAAATCAAATTTAAATTTGAATTCAAATTAAAACGAGCGTTTTGCAGTACTGGAAACTGTTAGTGAACCATCAATGCTGGAACTAGTTCACAACGTTACTGCTATCCCGCTTGCCCTCACATTATTGCCCTGGCAGATGTGTAATGGGAGAATACTTGTGTAAGAGGGAGATAAATATATTACTGTTTAGGCGCGTGGAATCCACGATTCAAATGTTGAGCGCGCGCTCTATTTTTCTTGAATAAGTCTCAACAAACATAGTTTGAATGGGATTTCGAGTTCAAATTGCATTTATTGCTTAAGAACTACGTGCATATTATTACTTAAAAGTTAGCTTTGCCTAACGATTCACAGAGATCGGAAGAATTTCCCAATTGACTGCCAGTCAGCCGTAAAATCTGTTCCGGCTGTTGGCCGTTTTGATGTTTTACCATACATATTATGGCTACCCCGACCACAAATATCCGCTGGCAACCTGTGACAGTGCAGGGCGGAGGTGGTGGCGTTGCAACCTCCAGGCCAAGAGCCCTCGAAATGCTGCTTTGGTTGAGTTGAAGTCTCGCAATCCGCTAAGCCGTTCTCGGCTGAAGCTCATCGAAGCGCGCCGCTGCCTGCCCGCTGTGCGTTCGCCGCTTGATTGCGTCCACGTCCACATCCGAGCCACTCTGGCAGCGGTTGTCGCCGGTGGACAATACGACTGGCAACATTTTGCCAGCACACTTTCCCACCGCCGGTGTGGAGTATTCCGCTGTCAGGGCTTAGGGTATGGCTGCATCGGCTAGACTGGGTCTCTGTCATACCGGACCTGGACACTTGGAGTGGTCTGCGCTTCGCTTCGGTTGTTGCGCGACAAGTCGTCGAGTCGACAATGCACGGCTGGCGAAAGGTCAGCGATTCTGTGCGTAAGTCTCAGTGTCCGCCTTCATGCGGTCATTAGCCACGACAAAGTCCAAGCCCATCAAATTGTGGAGCAATCGCCGTGGAGCCGTGGCCGCAGCAAGGTCGGCGGAACCCTTCCTCCCACAATTCACTCCACCCCTGGACAGCCGCCTGACAGCGGGCGTTCCTCGTTTAGCTGGACGATTGCCGTTTCCCTCAAGTGGATTTCCTTTTTGTCTGTGGGCGTCTGTGGGTGGGACAACTGCATGCATTGCGTGCCGCCCTGCCCGCCGCTTGCCGCTTGCCGCTTGCTAATTGCGCCAAATCGCAGTGGCCGCGCAAAATCCTAGCGGAATGAATGGCCGTGAAATTGAATCATTTCCAGTTGCAGCTTCAGCTACAGCTACAGCTACAGCCACTGCACACACGAGCCGAGTCCAACTTTGACATGGCACGGCTGCCGGCCCCGAAACGGAGTTGAGTGAAAGGCACCCACGCCATCATTCAGGTACTTCGCTTGGATTTACTCGCTGCACAATAAAACTGAAATGATGATCGCCGAGACTGCATGTACCCTGACAGGCAACAGATAGAGTATGTGCCCCACAAGTATTCTCCAGAGATTAGCTAACAAGGCCAAGTCTAACCCAAAGGTTAACTGATTAACCCTGGCCCGTAAAATCTTCCTTAATGGTTTGGTAAACTTCTTATCATATCCACAATACCCTCACCAAGAGTATAAAGACTTAAATGCCCAATTTATGCATGGATATACTGATGCATGGGTACGTGTGTGCCACAGTGTGTGGCAGAAACGGAAACCGCAAAGGGAAAACAAGTCAAATGAAATTTGCATGCCGACGTCAGACAATTTGGTGAACTTTTTTAAATTGCCCATCAGTGAATGCATTCATTTTGGATTAACATTAAACATTAACCCAAACAAGATATCATCCATATGTGAAGGCATGCACAGGTGTAGCCAAGTGTTTACATATTCATCAGGCACGTTCGGAGGGGAGGCAAATATTTTAACATTGATCTTGTCCACAGAAACCGATGAGCGAACACCGAACGAGTGAGCAAATATAAACGGAATTCAACCTAAGCTGGGGTCCAAGTGGAGGTCCATCAGTGGCACAAAAAGCCGGAATAGCATGTGAATAGTTTTTAGCATATTGTGTGGGAGAGAATGGACTAAGCCCCCGAAATGGTTTCGTTACGTGTGTCCCCTGTATGGTTGATTGGAGATCTTCAAAACACTACAGACTATGAGCTTATAAGGAGGATCTATCGGAGTGGCAAGAGAGAAATCCATAGGCAATGCGATTATTCCTTTATTAATGCTAACAATTTGGTTAAATTAAGATGCTTAGGTAAGGGTTTTAGGCGGTGGTTTGTCGAATGGCTGCGGCTAGTTATCATAAGCTATGATGATCCATCATCGAGTGCCTGTTACTCGTATATTTTCCCCCTATCAAGTCAAATGGACAGCTGCACAGCGTACTGCCTCCTGTGTGTAAAATTGAGTTCGACCAGCCGTTCCGTACAGTACAGCGTGCAGTACGGCTGTATTGTACAGTAATTACACTTCACTTCAGCCCCAACTTTCATTACGATGTGTGTGTGTGTGTGTGTGTGTGTGTGTGTGTATGCAGATGCAGGAAGATGGAGCCGGAGACGAAACTGCAGATCATCATCAGCGTCACGCGTTCGCGCAAAAATTATGATTATTTGACGAAATCTCATGCTGTGCTTTCTGCCAGCTGCCGCAGCGAGGCGCCCCAAAAAAGCACAAGAGGAAAACAACCAAAAGAGGCAATAACCACGGCGGACACCTCAGCACGTCTTGGCCCGGCATTCGCCCAGCCAACAGAGCCAGAGCTGACCCCAAGCAATTAAGAAATTATGTATATTATGACGCGCGCTGTGATGATGGCAGCGCGGCAGTCGAATAAAAAACAATAAAATGTTACAGCAACAAATCCGAATCCGAATGCGAATGCCTGATGTCTGTCTGTCTGTCTGTCTGTCTGTCTGCTGCCGATGCTGGAGCCTCTGCTCGAAATAAGCATTATGTATACGCACTGCTGGACCTCGGAACCTGCAGGCAGTTTTGTTTTCATCTCATTGGTTTTCTCGTTTGATTAACCTTTCTTTGCAGCGATTACAGAAATACAATAATATAGCATGGCCATAATTATCATTTGCAGTTGCATTTCATTTTATTTCATTTCTTTCAGAGACAGAAACACAGCTCTTATCATTGTCCGCCTGCCAGCTCTCCATTATGCTCAGAATACTTTTCTCATGGAAATGAGTTAGCTTAAAGATCGTCTGCGGCCGCTTCCTGGCTTTCAAAAACAAAAGACTCAAGACACGAACATGGGGTCGAGTCGCGTCGCGTCGCGTCGCCTCGGCCGGGTCTTATGTAAGCGCGTGCTCGCCTTAAATTAAAGTCCACAATCGGTCGGCGACGACAAGGGGTCAGAGGAGCCAGAGAGAGCGAAAGAAAGAGAGGTTGCACGGCCCGCTGTGTAGGTGGAGAAATTATGTTGACATCATCGCCAAAAAATGGCCAAGAAGCGAGCGATGCCGCTGTCGATGTCGATGGCGAAGCCCACAAGCTGGGCGCCTCTTGAAAAACATACAAAAAAAAAAAATTAATTTTACTTTCATTTTCGTTGCGGCGAACGCTCATTTCTTTCAATTTTAATGAGTGTTTTGTTGGGTACAGCAGCAGCAGCAAAGTCATCATATCCGCAGCTATTTGGGGAGGGGGGATCCGTACATCTTTTGGCTTGTGCCACTTCACTTTGATTGTCCGAGACAGATCAGATCGGTTCCGTTTGGCCTTTAGCTCGGGTTGGGATAACTTTTGAATTGGTTTGTCAGGAAGCCTGTCTGCGGTCTTCTGCCAATTTCCAATTGCCATTGGAGGCATTATCAAACTGATTGAAAGTCCATTTAACTAAATAACTGATCGATCGATCCACTGACAGACTGATCGATGAAATAAAGCCAGCGGCTGCCTGCTCCAATGAGGAAACGTCTGTTTATGAATATCCCATCGCATCGAATGAATCGAGTTAGTCCACAGCCATCCAGCAAGGAAAGGCAAAAGCTTTTGCCGTTTTCAAATTGTATTTTAATAGGCCAAAAGTCAATTTCCTGGCCCGATGCCAAAAACGGTTATACTGCGCCAGACGATTGTGAAAATCGGGCCAATTTTATTGCCAATTTCAGCGCCAATTTCAACTTATGAAATGAATAGCTTGTACTGTCAACGCGTTGGCCAATTTTCTAGGTCACAATGCATACACGAAAAGGGCTTACGAAATCGAAACCTGGGCGCCCTCCCACGCACTAATGTGCAAATTAAACGTTTTTCCACAGTGGTGTACAAATGTGTGCATACGAAACTGACGGGCATCCCCATCATCCCAATCTCCTCCGACAGACAATTACATTTTACTCAACATAATTTCTGGCGTTTAAGTTTATGGGCTTTTTAGTCTGCCCAACGAGCGCAGACGACAGATATCTGTATGCCCCAGGGAGGAGTCGCTCCAGGTGGATGACAGCCGCCTCGCATACTTGTACACATTTCTCGTCATATTTCAAATGGAAAATGCTGGCCTGGCTGGCCATAAAGCAGCTGCACACAAAACACCCTCGGTTACGCATGCGTCCCATCAAAGTCTGTGTTGTATAAGGCCCCCCCCCCCCCCCCACTCTACTCTTCCCCCATATGTCAAAAAAATGTGTCGCAGTCGGAGAGCTGCTCGTACAGCCAGCATGAAGAAAAAACATCTGCAGAGACAATTGTGTAATTAGCGAAAAGAAATACAAAAGGCAAGGAGGAAGAAATAAGAAAGAGTCAGAGGCGAGGCGAGGCAAGGCGGGGCGGGGCGGAGATGCAAAACAAAAAGATCTAAATGGCTATTCATAACATAACCCCATAGACATACAATACAATATTTCCAGCTGCACGAGCCCGTTCAACTGTCCGGAAAAGCCATTTGGAAATCCCGATCCGACTAAGCCCCAACGGAATGCAATCTGGTTGGTATCTTCTCTCTCTTCTTTATCTCTCTATCTGCTCTCACTTCTCCCGCTGCTCCCGCTCCTCCCGCTGCTTCTGTTCAAATTGATTTATGACCTTTTCAATATAAAATCCCTTTGATATTTATTTATTTTGCCAGCATTTTGGTCAAGCAAGATCCAGCTCCATATTCAGCTCCTGGATTGACTGACAGACTTGCATTAGAACAATTCATTGTATTGGAGCTTATAATTCATATTCTAAACTCCTTAATTTATATAAAACATTTGTATAAATTTATTCCACATACGTTGACTTTTCTAATTTTGATTTTGGCCGCACACTAATTGCCGCGAATTTTGCAATCAAGTTTGGCTCGTGGCACAGGCTGGCCCAGACCCTATCCCCATTGAGTGACACTGCGATGTGATTGACAGATCTGAAAGATCGCTGGCTTTTGGTATTTCGCCACACAGGAATGGAAAGTTTTTAATGTCCTAGCCACGCGTCTCTGTCCGTCTCGCTTTCACCCCCTTCTTAAAGCAATTCTGATATTTATTATTTCATATAGAGACCGAAGATTTGCTAATTGTCTGGCTAAATGTTGGCAATTTGTCAAGCGTTGCTAATCGAATCAGAAGGTGTTATTGATAATCGTTAAAAGCGATCGTGCATAAACAAAAGATCAGAACAGATTAGATCAGAGGGAGCACAAAGGGTTCTTGGACATTAGGGGGTGCTAAATGGGATCATGGGTTCGGGTTAATTCCCAAAAGCGGCCACAGATGCGAACACGAACAAGAACAGTACGCGACAGAATAAAATACCATCAATAATTTTCCCCATAGGAAAATAAATGAATTTCATAGAGAGAAGAGATTCCACAGCTAATGATCCACACGATCGACTGGACTGGACTGGACTGGAGGATGTCATTACGGCAGGAGACTACAGCTGCCAGTGCAACTGCTGCTGCTGCTGCTGCTGCTGCTGCTGCTTCTGCCGATGACGTAGTCAGGGACTGGGACTGGGACTGGGACTGCGTCCATTATATCACCTTCAGGTGAGTGAAAGTGACGATGGCATTCGCAAGGCCCCAGTGCTGGTACCCGTCTGCAAATCTTTTCCTGCATGTGGCGGCACACAGGGTGTGGAACACCCTCGTGGCTGTTTGGGTCTGGTGTTTGGGGCAAATGTTGGGATGTATGTATGCTAATGTTGCATTTTTGCGCCGCCTGCAAATATTTTTTTTCAATTATCGATCTTCGATTTTTGTTTGCCTTTTACTTTGAGGTGTGAGAGGCGGAGAAACACGTTGCGACTTCCTCATTGCAGTTGTCTGTGTTGCAACAATCTCTGTGCATGTGCATGTGCATATGTGTGAGTTTGTGGCGTGTAAAGAAGAAAAGTAGAGATGAGGGGGCAAGCGATTTTGCGCTGCTTCAATTGCCAATTGATTTGCATGGCGGCGGCAAGAGAAATCGCAAATGGCACTCGAATTCCTCCGTGCCAAATC
This sequence comes from Drosophila athabasca, assembly GCA_008121215.1. Classification (NCBI taxonomy): domain Eukaryota; kingdom Metazoa; phylum Arthropoda; class Insecta; order Diptera; family Drosophilidae; genus Drosophila; species Drosophila athabasca. The sequence continues at coordinate 754,996 of VMQQ01000019.1, read as the reverse complement.
AAATGTCTATCTCCGGAGACTAATGAATGTTCATAATTATGGACAGGCCAGAGCCGAAAGCCGAAAGCCAAAAGGCTGCCCCTTGGAAATTGTGCCAAACGAAATTCGGAGCAATTGCTACTCGACTTTGCGGTCTCTAGCGGTGGCAGGCAGGCGCTGGCAGTGCGAGTGTATGCAAATATTTGCCCTGGCCGCAGAAAACACTTTCCAACTGTCCCAAGCATCCGCCAGCAGCAGCAGCAGCAGCAGCTGAAGTTGAAGTTGATGTGGAAGCTGGAGCAACATCAGCATCAGCACCCGCACCCGCACCAATGCCAATGCCGCGCCATACCCCCCGGCAACATCATCGCAAGGGGCAGCTGTGGCCGTACCAGCCACAGATACAGATAAAGAAATGTGCCGCTGTCGATGCCGCTGCTCCTTTCACTTTCGACTCGCCTTCAACGGGTGTTCGAATCGAGAGCAAAACGGACTTTTAGCTCCGCTAAATAGCAAGGGGCAGCCACAAAAACAGCAGCAGCAGCATCAGCAGCACCACCGCCAGCAATCAAAAACAAATAGAAGAAATCCACGAAAAAAGTCGCTGCCGGATGATTCATCTGAAAGCGGCGGCGGATGCGTTGCCGATGTCGATGGTAACCGCTTCGTGGTTTTCCAAAGGCCACTCCACGTCCACGTCCACAAGCATAGGCGACACTCGCACACTCTCACACCCTCACATATGTATGTATGTACATATGTATCTCATAGGCATCGCATCACATGTTGTGGGGATAAACCCCGTGCCACCCTGTTTTAAGATCAAGGCTCCCCTGACCAGCCTTGACGTTGAATTTTTAAGTATTCGTACGAGTATTCACGACGGTGTGCGCTTGAACGCTCGAGTGGAGTAGAGCCTCAAAGCGATAACAGATGAAGTGAAGCATTGTGGGGAGTGCGAGTGCGAGTGCGGCTGACAAAGATCATCTGTTGTCTGTTGTCTGTTGTTGAACTCCCCCGAAAGAGTGTTGGCCGCTTTGGAAGGTCTGTCTGGGAACTATTGTACAGCTAAGCATTTAATTCGATTTACCTTCCTCTATTTCTATACATTCTGTGAAGAATATGCAATCCAATTTCATAGATAATCCTCTCCTCTCGTTTTAGGTACCTATTTTCCTCTATCATATGCATTGGACACACATTGGAGACCTCACCTCACCCGACCCTGGCCATGAGCTTTCTGCTCTGCTCTGCTCTGCTCTACTCTGCTCCTGGACATGTCGCACGCTTCCACACATTTCAATCAAATCAAATGCAATTCGCTGTCAAAGTCAAGTCACAGCATGTCACAGTCTGTCAAAAGGCATTAAATGTTGCGACGCTTTTGTGATTTGTGGGTTCTTTTTTCTGTATTTTCTGTATTTTGTGGCCGAAGGCTTTGGACAAATATGAACTGAAAATGTTTAATTGGCGGCTGTCATGTTTGGGCAGCTATAAACTGAAATAAAACGATGGCCGGACTCAGACTCGGCCGCCTGGTACTTACTATTGACCATGGCGGCCAATGATGCTTTACGATTTCATATCATAATTATAGCTTACGAAATGGGTGCCGGGGGAGTTGATAGAGGGGCGGATAAAAGATGGTGGGGAGGAGGGCGAAGTCGCCGTCTGCCGGCATTAAGCAATAATTTGTATTATTTGTACAATGCGGTGGCTGTTACACTGCGAGTACTCTTCTCTCTCTATCACTCTCTATTTATCTATCTCTCCGTCCACTTCTTTCATATCTTTTACGCTTGTCTGTGCATTTATTGTTGCCTAATCGGTGATGGGAGACAAAGATGGAGAGCCGAAGCCGAAGCCGAAGCGACAGCTGTTTTCCAAGCTCTGCTTTGCTTCGATTTTACGTGCAAACGCACTCTACACTCCACAGCACAGCCCAGCCGAAAAAAAGCGCAGAAGAGTAGGAAGACAAGACGCAGCAACAGCAACAGCAACAAACAGAGAAAGAGCCGCTGAGACGGCGACTGCGCAGCAGCTGGCAAAGCTGAGTGAGCTAAGCTTACTGGCGCTCGGCGCCTGCGCTTCAGTTCAGACTTCTTTGAGACTCCGCTCAAGAAGGTCGTGTTCAGCTCCAGCTCAGTTCGGCTCGCGTTCGTAATTACCGCATCATTCGGGCCTCGTTCGTTCGCTGTAAGTGCATGAGTGTCTATGTGTGTGTGTAAGATAAGACGCAGGACTTGGGGCGACAATCAAACTGCAAATTAAAGCTGCACTGCCCCAAATGATTGGAGACATTAGGAGTAAAAGAGTTGGAGAGCGCAATAACTATAGTGTTGGTGCATGTGTGAGTGCTACGGATTGGATATACATTGCTTGCATTCGCCTGCAATTTCAAACAGATACTCCCTCTCTCTCTCTCTCCTCTCTCCTCTCTCCACTCTCCTTCGATCTACGCCTGACAGTGAAAGTGATTTGATTTTGCAATTGGAGTCGGAGTCCAAGTCCGAGTCCGAGTCGGAGTCGACTTTGAACAATATTTCTGCTTGTTTGCTGATCCGATCAGCCAGCAGCGAAAAGCGTTTTTGCTTTTATTATTATTATTTTTCGCCAGGCAACGGCAACGCAAAGGCAAAGCAAATCCAAAGAAACAAAACGCAGCAAAACAATAAACCAAAGTGCAAAGAAAACAGAAAAACAGAAAAACAGCAAATAGCAAACGTAAATTGCAAGCAATTTGTAATCTGGATCCTAATGCAATTTCTCTCTCTCCTTCTGCACAGTCGTTCCACTGTGGCCAAAAACCAAAACCCAACAAAATACCATTAAAAAATCATCTTCGAATTGGATTAATAATCTGCAGATCAGATCCTTACCCTTACTTAAAGGTAAGTCAGCAACCAAAAGGATCGAGATAGATAGACTAATTAAATTCCATCAATTTCACATTAAATCGAATCGACACTTATGCGGCAACACTTACCAGCGCGATGGCGGGCGATTAAATCATTTGCACATTGCAACATTCGCATCGCGCACGAACCGCACAAAAAGAAACTATTTATGGTGCAAAAGTAAAGCGTCATTATCTAATAAATCTTACCATATACCCACATATTACACCTTTCAGGCGCAGATACTTGCACCAAAAAATGCATAAAACGCAAACGAATACCCAGACTCGGGCTCATGGCGTGGTCGTGGGGGGGTCTCTTGCAAAATGTGGAAAGTATTTGCAATCGAATGCTTGCCACATGCCTGGACACATAATCCGCTAGAGTCAATTTGCCAGGGCTGTCCCCTTGGGTGTGGGGTAGGTAGAGGAGGTGCCCCATACGGTATACACATGTGGTATGCAAATACTTCAATGACTCTTTGATGGAGAAATCTTTAGCGTTTACTGGGGAATTCCTCTTGAATTGGATGATTACTAATTTGAATTCAAAACGAAAAGTTCCTTCTCAAAAATGAATTTAGACAACATCCTCATGCTGGTTGTTGCCAAGTTTTATTTTTATTTATATGGCATCTAAAAAACACTTTGAGTTCAAGGGAATATGCTTTAAGAATCATCGTACAGAGATTTCAAGAAATTTAAGGGAGAGATTCCCATTCCCACTTTGAACTTGTGACCCAATAACACAATTAAAAGTCACATTGCAGTGCAAACGGATTATTCAATATATTTCCAAATTAACAACGTGATAATTATTATATAAGCAGTACGAAACTGACTTTGAATAATAAATAGTCTGGCATCAAAAAACTTAAAACAAAAAACCATGTCAAGTCGCCAATAAAGCAAATAAAAGCCAACGAAATGCAAAAACGAAAAAAAAACAAAAACAACAAACCGGAAAACATAAATAGTCGGACAATAAAAGTGCGTGAAAGAAGGGCAAACGAAAGGGGAAAAGAGGCAAAGAGAGAGAGAGAGGAAAAGAGAAGCGACTTAACCCCAATTTGGTTAACTGCAGCTTGAGCCACAAATTATTTGGCAACGTTTTTATGGCTCCGTCGAAGTCTTGTCCCGACTACACAATATATATACATATACACACATACTATATAAGATATATGTACATATATATCGCTGTGTGTGTAGGTATGACATGAACTTCATTATCAGCAAAGCCGAACGACGAAGCCGTCCTCTTCTTTTTTTTTGGTTTTTGTTTTGTTTTTTCTTTTTTGTAGCATCTTTTTACTCTTTTTTTTTTTTCGTTTTCCTGAAATGGTTTTATTTTATTTTGCTTTTTCAATTTAGGGCTGGCTTACGAGGAGTATTGCATAAGCGGAGAAACTCGTATTGCTCGGGCTGCTCTCTGGAGCATGTGATACTTACATACATATATGTACATACATACTATATAGTAGGTGCCATTTATTTACCGTCTGTGTATTTATTACGCTTGAGAACTTTCTTTCGGGACTGGCACAAATTACTTAATTTTGAGGAGCTGCTGCTGCTGCTGTGGCCTCAAATCCGGTTTGGTTTTTTGGTCGCTGTTTCGGGTCTGAGATCTGACCCTTTTCTCATCATGTAATAAAACCCAAAATTTACGATCTGCTGTTGGAAAACAAGTTCCGCCAAATTGTGACCGTGGCCATGGATTTGTTAGCTCCGTTTGCCTTGCTTTTATTTTATTTTCTTTTTTGATGCTTTATGTAAATCGGATTTTTCTTCTTTCTTTCTTTCCTTTCTTTCTTTTCTTCTTTGCCCCCTTTGTGCTCTTTTTCCTGGCTCGTGCTTATGTAAGTCAATCGAAACACTCGCCATATGCAAATGATTTCTCAATTTTTGCTCCTCTTTTGGTTTGAGTTTGGGTTTGGGTTTGGGTCGATGATGATTATGTATTCAGATTGTTTTGTTTAATTATTTGTTTTATGGTTAATTGGTAGCTGTGGGCGGGTCGGGGGAGGTGACCACAATAGCTACTGGCTGTACGGATCACCTAATTATCGGGGGCAACATTTATCTATGGATTCACCTTTTTGGTTGCCTCAAGTTCGTGTCTTAAGTCATTTGTTATTCGTATTCCGAAACGGGTTCGGGGTTTACCCATTTCTCTGTAACGACTGTAGCGACTGGCGACTACCGGCTAGAATCGGTTGAATTGCCACACTCTCTGGCCGACACAATCTGTTGATTAATATTACGCATACGCCGTGTATGTGGCGAGAGTGTGAGTGTGGCGCTAATTACATAATCATCATCAATCCATCTCCATTCGGATCAAAACTATTTGCATGCCATGCTTCATATACGAAGCAAGCGGCTTTTGTTTTTGTTGCCATGTCATGTCCGATAGTCTGGCGCTGGCACTTCCACTGGCACTTCTTAACACCCAACTGCCGCCGGGTGTTGACTTAACACATTCGTAACAATTGCGCAGCAGCCTTGTGCTCGTATGATGAATGCTAATTAGCACACTTCACTCCTCGCTGCAGCCGACGTCACAGTTGCCTTCTTTCGGCCACGTACCAGTAGTATTGATTATGCCGTCGGGCGGGTGTGCTCTGCTCTGCTGTGGCAACGCCCCCCCCTGCTTGCCACAGCCCCTCAGCCTCTTACAACGGCACTTACCTTACCCAACAGCACCTTGGAGCGCGGCTTTCATCGCGTTGCGTTTGCGTCGCCTCTAATACATTTCGTTTGTTTTCGTTTTCGGTTTTTCTGGTTTTTTTTTTTTTGTTTTTTGGCTCGTTCGTTTTTTGGCTGGACAAAATGTGCCAATGGCAAGGCATGGCATGACACCAATTTCCATTTAATTTTTGGCCGCTCAGCCCCACTCAGCTCAGCCGCTGAGCCAGGCCAAGACGCGCGCAGCTGTTTGACCCACTTGGTGGGCTGTTGGTGGGGCTGGACGTGGTGCTGCTTGTGGGAAAGTCAAATGGCTTTAACCTTTTGGCTTGTGCAAACAATTGGTAAATGCAATTGGTAGCAATTCAAAATAATTGAGCAAATCTATTTTAATTCAAGTTTGCCAAGAAGACACAACCATCGAAAGTGGCAGTGGGAGTGGGAGTGGAGTGGAGCGGAGTGGAGTGGTGCTTACGTTGATTGTTTGACTCGACTGCCATGAAATAAATAAATTAAAAATACCATGGTTGGGGTACAAGTAGGGGAACACCCATTGGGGGGGAGGAAAGAGAAATATGTACATGTTTTATATTGTAGAAAGGGAAAACATTTTTCCCAGTTTGTTATTCATCATTTTCATAAACGATCTTTCGACACCGCTTTAAAATTTGTATCCCTTTATCCATTTATCTATCGTTTTGCTTCTGCTTCCTTTCTGCTGATAAGCTGGCCCTAATGTTCTCCTCTCCTCTCGGCTCCTCTCTCCATCTCCCAGTCTCCTGATGGAGAGATCTTACTCGTAAGCTGCCTGAAGCTTAGTTATCGCTGTGGTTGCAATCCACTTCAAACATAAATTAAATTTCAGCTGTCATTGGGTGCTTCTTTCCTTTGTCAGGTTTTTCTTTAATTTATTTTTCATGCCTGGGTCTGGGTCTGGGTCTGAGTGTGGGTCTTCTCCATAATTTAAGCACTTTTCCCCCCGATTCAACAAAATGCATAAAAATTTCCTTGTCTCGCATTCATTTTATGCGCAGCTCGTCAGCAGGCAACAAACGAGAAACAACGAAAATGACAACATTTGGCTGAGCTTTTGTGTTGCCCCGTGCTGCTGGTTGCAGCCACAATTGCCATGCCATTGTCATTTCGCGCATTAGGCATTGTCTTCTCAAATTTTTCTAGTTTTCCATTTTGGGAATTGCTTTGAATTATGCGTGAACCGAGGAGAGAGAAAAGTTTCTCGGGATTTGTGACGCACAATCAACTCTGATGCGAAGACCATGCCCAATGAGGCACTCAGCATCGTATCGTATCGTATCGCATCGCATCTGCATACGCAACTGCAACCAGTTGGAGCTGCTGTTGCAACTGCTGCAACTGCTGCCTCTGCTGATGCTGATGCTGCAGCTGCGGTTGCGCATTTAAAATGCATTTATCTCAATTACGAGCAGAAAGAGCAACAAAATCGCTTGTTTACAGCGAAATGAAAACGAAAACGAAACGAAATGAACGACGCATTGTTTTGCAGCAGAAAATAAAAACTTTCACTGCCACAAAAAACAAAAAAAACAACACAAAAAATAAACTAAAACAAAAGTAATCATGTTGCGGGCGGGGGCTGCCACAGTGGAGAGGTGGAAGCAGAAACAGAAGTGGCAGAAGCAAAGCCCTGGCAAAGTATTGTTAATTAAAACAAATAAACCGAAAGGCCAGTCAGCAAACTGATTGTAAATTGTGCGTGGCAGGGGCATTGGAAGTGTGAAAGAGCGTCAGCCAGAGAAGGAGAGGGGACAAAAGAAAGACAGAAAGAAAGAGCAGCACAAAAGATAAGCGGAAAGTGAATGCTGAAAAAGCAAAAGCAAAAGCAAAAGCCAGTTTCCGGCGTCCTTCACTCAAGGCCGTTCCGTTGCAATGGCAGCGCGCAGCTGCACGCATGCGCAAGTGTGGCAGCTGTTGTGTTGCAGCTTTTCATCCAGATGGTGATCGAACTGGTGGTGGTGCATCTGTCCACGAAATTAATATTTATGTAATCTCGAGGATGGATAAGCTCTGCCTGCGCCTGCTTCTGCGCCTGCGACCGCTTTCCAACACTGTCACGACCAAATTACAAATATGTAAATTAAATTTCTGCAACTCGTTGCATCATTGAGGGGAGGTGTGCAGAGGAAAAAGCTAAAATACCAGCTAGCAAAACCAGTTGAGCCGCCAAAAAAAATAAAATATGTCTTTCATAATCAACAACATTCCCCTCCACAAAACAAAATGCCTGCAAAATGTGTTAAATGTTATGCAAAACCATCAGCTACGGCTCTCGATGCTCGATGCCATGCCGCAGAGTCACGTCACGATTCGGTTGGCATGCACCAGGAAGCGTACTCCACCTCCCTATCGATCTGTGCAACACGGCTGCCCCTGCATCTGCCCCCTGTCAGCGCCTCTGCCTGTGCCTCTGCCTCTGAAGCCGCAAATCAAGTTCAAAATGTCAAGTTTGCGCCCGCACAAATCAACCGAAAAGGAAGCGTTGCAATGCAGCAGCAGCGCAGCAGCAGCGCAGCAGCAGCGCAGTGGTGCTTGAACTCGAAATGAAAGTGAAAATACGCCAGCAGCGACGTCCACATCGACGGCGACTGCGACTGCGATTGCAGCTGAGAGCAGCTGAGCGAAAAAAAGCTCGCCAACTCTTACTTTCAAAGCTGCTGACTAGCCTCTGCAGAAGGGCAGCGACAGCAAGATTGAATACGACTATTGAATACCCTTTCCAGGTGAAATGGCTTCAAAGACGAGGTTGAGTAGGAATTTTTTTAGAGATTTTTGAGCGTTCATTTCAAAAAATGACTTGAATTTTTATTTCGAGCTCCCGCACTCGAATTTCTTAGGCGAGTACACATTTCCAATTAGTTATTACTCTGAACTAATATGCCCTGTCTGTGTTTTGTCTAGGGTATTGAGCTACAAGTCGGTTGGGCTTTTATTGCACTTTTTACAATCACATTCATTCATTTCCTTCTATCGTTAAACGTTAAAAACATACTAAAGAAAACACTAAACAAACAAAAAATAAAAAGTGAAATTAAAAAAACGCTGCGAATTTCCAGCTGCTTGCTGATGGTTTTTCCAGTTTTCCCAGATGCTTTTTTCTCGCCAGCCACCAGGCAGCCAGCAGCCACTCGTTAACCAAAAACTCAGCTGTAGCTGGCGACCGAGGAAACGCGTGATGCAGTTGCAAGTCTGTGCTTTTGTGGCTGCAACAAGCTTAACCGTAAATTGATGATTTAAAATTAATTTGTTGCGCGATTAATGGGAATTTAATGCGCAAAGCGGAGATTATGGCTGCCAGATGAAAGCACATTTGAGCATCTATGAGTTTTACGATGATGGGCGTTCGCTGCGTTGCATGCAACACACCCGTGCACCCATGCACCCACATCATCGCATCAGTAGAGTTAATTGCCAAAATATGTCCGAATACAGAGGAAACTCGAAAACTAAAACCCGTTCCTCTCTTTCTATCTTTCGTTTATCTGCCGCAGGCAATTAAGGAAGTAATTTGTGGCCGAAGCTCTTCGTGGATGTCTATGTGGATGTCGCCAGCCGAATAGCGCGATGCGATGCATGCAACAACACGAAATCGCTTGAAAAGTTGCTGTTAAAGCGTCAACAGCAATTGCCATAATTGCCATTGGAGCAGCACACACACACACAAACACGCACATACACTCCCAGATACAGATACAGACGTAGAGGAGTCCAATAACCGCTGGACAAACATCCAACAACCAACAACCAGCAATCCAACACCCAACCCGTGTCCGTACCCGTGCCCGTACCCGTATCCGTACCCATACCCGCACCAACACCAGCACCCGGACCAATTCAGCCATCAAAACGAAACCTGCCACACGAGCTATCCGAAACATAGACACATACACACACACATACACAAATCCGCAAATCCCACTGAATTGTAACAGAGACGGGGAGCCAGAGCCAGAGATACATAGGAGTCGAGCTTGAAAATCCCCAAAGCCAAAGCCAAAACAAAGTCCAAGACCAAGAGCAAGACCAAGACCAAAAAAACCAGTGGGGAGATCAATGAACGCGGCACGCAGCTGACAGCAGCAGCAGCTCAGTGAAGCATAGGAAAGGCGCCACGGACGGACACCAGGCTGGGGCGGCGTTCAAGTTCAAGCAGCAACTATTCCGACGACGACGGCAAGCAGGAAGTGGCGCGGCTGCACCTTAATTGGAGGCAGTGTCATTACCACCACCAACAACAGCAACAGCTACAACAACAACAACAACAGCAGCAACAACCAACCAACGCTCATCCTGCTCGATGTAAGATGTTAGTGACCGACAACAGCAACGAGCTCCACACAAGAAGCAACAGCCGCATCTGCACCTGGAGATGGAGATGGAGCCTGATCCAACTGTTTGCCCTCTGCTGGTGCTGCCTCTGCACCCTCAGTGTTGAGGCGGCCACACCCACCACAGTGTCCACGGGTCAACTGCTGACGGGACATCAGCTGCTGCCCTGGCAGTCGCCGGCGGCGTTGGCGGCCACATCCTCCTCGCCCTATGCCACCGCCACGTTGGCGCCCACGGCCCGCAATCTGTACGCGCCCTACCAGCGCTTCAGCCAGCAGGACGACATCAGCTTCAAGGATGTGCGCCAGCGCAGTGACGGCACCATTGTGCAGTCCTTTGGTTCCTATCGCACCGCCCGCCAATCGGGCGGGCCAGCGGCCGCCGCAGCCCAACGACGTTCCGATGCCGCCGTCGAGATCATTCCGGCGCCCTCGGTGGAGCTGCCTCAAGGTGAACTGATCACAATACCAAAGCAACTGGTGCCCACGATGCCCGAGAACGTGACGCGTCAGGGCAGACAGCGCAACTACATGTACATCCCACTCCAGACAGAGGCGGATCCCGATTCGGCCGGAGCCCTCCTTCAGCTGCGTCCGAGCCGAAATGCCACGCTCTCTTCGCTGGGACCGCCGGCCGATGGAGTGGCCGCTGTGGCCCATCAGTTTGGAGAGGAATTGGCCACTCAGGGCAGTCCAGAGCAGCAGCCGCTGGAATTAGGGCCAGATCGAACGGAACGCAGTGATCTGGTGGCCTCTGCCAGCTCCACGGACAAGCTGGAGTACGCGGAACCGGAGAATACCAGTCGCCGCGTGGGTTTCCAGTTTCCCAGCTACAGTCTGAAGCCCGCTAGCCCCTTCCATCCGCAGTCCTATCGCGAGGACAACCCCATCTTCGGGGAGACCAGTGCAGCGGGCTTCGAGCCACAGCCATACAGCGAGGATGCCTCGCCCACGCCCACCCAGTACGAGTCGCACGAGACACGCCACACGCGCCAGCTGTACTTCGACTCGGACGTGTCGCCGTCGAGCTTCGAGTTTCCGGGCTTGGCGAGCAACTCCAAGCCCCACGGCCTCAAGCTCTATCGGGATGATGTTACCAAGTTTGGGGATATCAACGGACCCATCACGGCCCTCCCACAGCGTCCCCAACGTGGCTTCTACTTTGGAGAGACTGAATTCCGGACGGGACCGCCCGCACCGATCCGTCAGTTTGGACCACAGAAGAACTTCCAGGAGTACGTGGGACCCAGCGACTACCAGGGCTCTCGCAAGAGTCGCTACTACCCGTACAAGTCATCCCGCAGTCCCCGTGTGGTGTTCCCCTCCAACGACAATGTGGGAACCACTGGAGTCAGTGGCCCGGCAAGCAGCAGCGGACCCTCCGGCACAGGAGTGTACTTCAGCGACAACCTCGCCTTCAGGTTAGTAGCAGACACAGAATGAATGATCGATCAAGTCCTGAACGATACCCTATACCATTCTATAGGGATCAGAACTTTGGGATCAACGAACTATCCGCCGTGCAGGATGTGCGCAACGATTACAGTCTGCAGGAGCTGGACAACGCCTCGGAAGCCACCAGCAGTCCGCAGTCGGCGAGCACGTTCAAGGAGAAAGGTAAGTCCATCCCAACCCCACCCAGCTCCCAGCTCCCCTCACCCAATCCAAGCGGAGTCCCAATCCCCGCGTTCAGTAGGGCATAAGTTAGAGTCGCTACTGCAGCTGCTGTCACTGCTGGGGAACTGCTTGCACTAGGCCAACATGTAATCCTTCGCAACCCAACCAAACAACACACCACCTCCATACCACACAAGAAAAACCAACCCATACCGATACCGATACCGATTCCGATTCCCATCCGACAGTCGACATCACAACGGACATGGAGTGTCAGAACCGCGGCGGCACATGTGAGTTCTTTTTAGGCTGCTGGCTGTCCGGTGGCCTCATTCAGGGCACCTGCAACGGAGTGCTGCGCGGCTGTTGCCACCGCACGGCCAAATCGGCCAATCTGCGCAGCTCGGACTATGTGGGCAATACCGTAGATCTCACAGATCTGCCGCAAAAGAACTACGGACCGGTCAACAACGAACCCAGTGAGTGTGGCAGCCTCAGCTCGAACCAAATCCAAAACCAAAACCAAAACCAACTCAACTCCCAGCACGTGCACACTAAAACCCCTCCTCCCCTCCTCACCCCACCCAAAAATCGGTTCAACGAAATACAAAGTTGAGAAATAATTTGCATGCCACAAATATCTAACAAATTTACGTACTTTTCATGTATAAGTATTTTGTAGTTCGTTTTGTTTTTTCTCTCATCATTAAGTACATATATTATATTAAGTATACTATGTAGTTATGCACTCGTAATTCGTACTTGTAAGTATTTGTTATAGTTACACTCTTGGCTAGGTTTCAGCGTCCAATTAGGCTGAACTGCGAATCTCTGCAGCTCTGGGGTGGATGTACATATGGAGCATAACACACGCTACTAAAACCGAAGCGAAGCCCCCCTCGAAGGAGGCAGAAAGAAAGGCTGGAATGAAATATAGATATAGAGTTTAATTGCCAAGCATGAGCATGTTAATTACCACAGCACGCTAATGATAATTAAGCCATATTACACATAGCTTAACGGCATTACGCTCCATGTGCAAGACACACGTAGACCTCCCAAATGAACCCCCAGACCCCAAGTTGGACGGGACTAGAAAGCGGAGACAGACCCACAGACCCACCCGGCAGTGGCAGGTTCCATCGCGAAGCTTTTGTTGATTCGTTTTTTTTTTTTGTATGCCTAATTGCTTGCTTGCTTTGTGGTCATCCTGTTAAATGCTTCACTAATCCTTCCGTATATCCTTCTGATCTGAGGGATCTCTGAGATCGATAGCCACTAACTAAATACGTTTTCCGTTCCCTTGCCATTCCAGGTTGCGGCATCTCGCTGGCCAAGCAGACCGCCCAGCGCCGCATCGTGGGTGGAGATGACGCCGGCTTCGGCTCCTTCCCCTGGCAGGCCTACATACGCATTGGATCCTCCAGGTAAGCACCCAAAGAAGGCACTAACTGCTTCATTACTGAGTGGAATATGGTCTTCCCCCTTACAGATGCGGGGGATCGCTGGTCTCGCGGCGTCATGTGGTCACCGCCGGGCATTGTGTGGCTCGGGCCACTCCCCGTCAGGTGCACGTCACGCTGGGCGACTACGTGATCAACTCGGCCGTGGAACCACTGCCGGCTTATACCTTTGGTGTTCGTCGGATCGATGTGCATCCGTACTTCAAGTTCACCCCGCAGGCAGATCGCTTCGATATCTCTGTGCTCACGCTGGAGAGGACCGTGCACTTCATGCCACACATAGGTAAGTGCCTATTGAGTTCTATAGAGATTCCACATGCTGATCAGCTTCGCACTACAGCCCCCATCTGCCTGCCCGAGAAGAACGAGGACTTTCTGGGTAAATTCGGATGGGCTGCCGGCTGGGGTGCCCTGAATCCGGGCTCCCGTCTGCGTCCGAAGACTCTGCAGGCCGTCGATGTTCCGGTGATCGAGAACCGGATCTGCGAGCGCTGGCACCGCCAGAACGGCATCAATGTGGTCATCTATCAGGAGATGCTCTGCGCGGGCTACCGCAATGGCGGCAAGGACTCGTGCCAGGGCGACTCGGGTGGACCGCTGATGCACGACAAGAACGGGCGTTGGTACTTGATTGGTGAGTGTCCAACTCTTCAGGGGACCTGCTACCTGCATCGATACTCATTTCCCTCTCCACCTTCCAGGTGTCGTCTCGGCTGGGTACTCGTGTGCGTCCCGTGGCCAGCCAGGGATCTACCACAGCGTGAGCAAGACCGTCGACTGGGTATCCTATGTCGTTGGCCTCACGATGAACATCTGATCCACTACTACATAATTTATTCTCATCGCAATCGCAATCGCACCTGCCCGGTGCATGATTTTGTACATAATTCACTTCATTCTGCTCACTGAATACTGAATTCTGATCAATGCTTACTCTATTTATGAATACAAACGAATTATAACATTTAATATAATATAATTGAACAAATTAGCGCAGTACAATTTAGCAGTTAGAAATGGACGGTACGAGTATGTATACACATACATATGTACATATGTATGTATGTATCTACAAGATGCGCACCCTTGCGATATTATTGCAGAGCCCTAAACTAATGTATATGTATAATTAATGATTAATAAGTATGGATTAATTTACGTAGTCATATGCGCTGTTATGTAATTTTAATACTATTTATGAACTACTACATTTCGTGTGTAAATAAATTATACAAATGTTAAAATGAAGTTGCAATTTATTATATTAGAATGTGCTCGTATTCGATTGTTTATGCACCTACTGTTTGACGGGCACGTAGACCTGTTGACAGGGAACTCCAGCCGATGTCCAACCGTGCTCGCTGTCCTTGTAGAAGACTCCGCCAAGAGCGGCATACTTGGATTGATCTCCCATCACCCGGAATAGGGTGAAGACCTCGTGGTAGATCTTGTAAAAGATCACTGGAGAAAAGACATGGTATGATATGATAAGGGATCATATCAGCTCTGGGACGAACTTACCCAGCACGAGGGTGAATACCAGGAGGCACATCAGGAAGCTGGACAGATCAATGAAGAGGCCTACGGTGGCATAGAACATACCCACATAGAGGGCACACCCAAAAATCACGCCATGAAATATCAACCAGGGATACATCAGACAGCTCGTGTCCTTAGAGGAGGCATTCGAGAAAGTCAGGAAAAAGGACGTAATCATCAGGTTATTTCCTCTTACCCGAGCCACGCCAATGAGCAGCAGTAAACTGACGGCCGCGTTGATCATCGAAAGTCCATATGCGAAATAGCTAAAGATGGTCAACACTGCGGGCAGCCGGAAATGGAAACGTAAATGGAAACGGAAGCGTCATAATCTAGGAAGGATTGTCATTAAGTTCCACTCACGATTCATCAGAAACTGCTGCTCGTTGGCCGCGATCATGCTGAGGAGCCCTTGCTTGAGCAGCAGTCCAATATTCGGATGCATGTGGAGGGTCAGAATGGAGCTACCCAGGGTCACGAATGATATGATCACGCCCAGCCAGCCGAGGATGATGACGTTGTACTTGAGATTCTGGCACTGCACGTACGAGATACCACAGCTCTGGTGAGGTGTATCACTACGCCCCATGATTGTCGTTGAGATTCTTTGGTACGTTTTTCAATTGTGTCTGGTGTTCAGTGTAGTTTTTATTTTGTTTTTTTTATTTTTGGTTCTGCTTTATGTGTTTACATCAGTATTGTTTTCGATGAACTGAATAGAGAAAAACCTTTGGCTCCACTTTGACAAGAGAGACCAAAAAAACAGCCAAAGGCCTGCTAGGAGAACAATTCGTATTCGTATTCGTATTCGTACGAGATTTATACAAAACTCTAGAGGTAGTATATGTTTTATTATGCTAATCTCGAATTAGAAAGTTACTTCATAAATGGATGGCACGGCTCCCCCTTTGGGTCAGTGGTTCGCCTTTGTCTGACGCTGGAACGCACCTCCAGCCGTGAGGTGTTCCCATTCCGAGAGATGTCGAGATGCCAGCGGTTGAGGCAATTATGTCGCATAAAATAATTATAACAGACCTGGAGCACACATTTCCTGCGTCGCTGGCATCAGCATTTCGTAATAATTAGTAAAGATGAAGAAGATGAACGCACATCAGCATCAGAAACAGTGGCAGTGGCAGTGGCAGTGCCGGTGGCAGTAGCATCCACAAGCGCAGCCAAGACAAACCAGAACCAAGATCAACCTGTTGCTGCGGAAGCATCGGCGCCCAGTTCGAGTTTGGCCAGCGGCGCGTGCGGTTGTGGCGGCTCCACTCCCATCTACAGAACTCCATCTAGAGAATCGAACCCCATCTCGCGGAGAAGTTTTCGGAAAATGTGTGAATCGTGCGGGCAACATCAATGGATGCTCTTGGTAAAAGGAAAACCACAAAGAGAACTGTGCCATCGAGCCAAGTGAATTGGCACACTTCCCATTAGGATGATTGTTATGTAAAAATCCATTAGCCAGTGCGTGCCTGTGCGGACAGGTGACCCATTTAGCGGGTGACCCCAAAACTCGTATCTCGTTCTCGTATCAAGGACACACATCCACAACTCTTTCACCGGTAAAGACGCTCTCGGCCGTGAGTCATCCGAGAGACAAGCCCATAACCATACCCATACCCATAACCAGAGACGACACCAAGTAAAAGTGGAGCAGCAGCTGTAATAAGAAATCTAAGTAGAAGAAAGAGCAGAAGACACGGCCAGAAGAGCCGCAGCTACATAAAAGTGAATAAGAAACTGTCATGCTTTCGTTGGCACCCATCGGAGCTCATGCCAATGGAGATTTAACAGTCCACAAATTGTGTTAAATGCCTTAGTGCCGCGCCCACCAGCAATTATCTACTCCAAATAGTGAATAGTGAATAGTGACAAGTGACAATGAATGTGCTGCTGTGGCTCCTAGTGCTGCTCCTGCTCTCCTGCCACATCAGCCACGGCCAGGCCAGTGAGTAAGTTTGCGAGTCGCCCAACTTCCTATTGATCCTGGTTTCGTTCAGATATCCTCAACACGTTGCTGGGCGTGCCCGCGGAGTGTGTGCACCAGAGTGGTGTATGGCCATGCAAGCTGAGCTTCTCCTGCTGGCTGCAGGGGGGCAAGCATGCCAAGGGCTGTGGCAGCAACAAGTGGCTCTTCAGCTGCTGCATCGCCGCCACCGCCGCCGATCCCCAGCATCCTCAGCATCCCCAGCACCTTGCACAGTCGCTGCTGCCGCACCCGCAGTCGTCTTTGGCGAATATCATCGATTATGGCCAACTCAAGATGAGTCTGCAAAGTCTGCCCAAGCGCATCATGTTGCGACGTCGCGATGACAATGAGCTGCTCAACGTTCAGGTAAGACGTGTGGCTGCCTGGCTGCCACAGTGACGATTTAGCCTCGATTCCAATCCATTACAGCCCGAATGTGGGGTGCCACGAACAGCTCAGAACAAGCTGCAGAAGCGTATCATCGGAGGCCGTCCGGCACAGTTCGCCGAGTATCCGTGGCAGGCGCACATCCGCATTGCCGAGTACCAGTGCGGTGGGGTGCTTATCTCGGCGAACATGGTGGCCACGGCCGCCCATTGCATACAGCAGGCGCAGCTGCCGGACATCACTGTGTATCTGGGGGAACTGGATACCCAGGATTTGGGCCACATACACGAGCCGCTGCCAGTGCAGAAGCACAGCGTAATGCAAAAGATCATCCATCCGCGCTTCAACTTTCGAATGACGCAGCCCGACCGCTACGACCTGGCCCTGCTGAAGCTGGCCCACCCCACGGCCTTCAGCGAGCACATCCTGCCCATTTGCCTGCCCCATAATCCCATCCGGTTGATCGGACGCAAGGGCCTCATCGCCGGTTGGGGTAAGACCGAGGCCCATTTGGGGCATGCGGGGACCAATATGCTGCAGGTGGCCAGCGTCCCAATCATTAGTGAGTAGCTCCAGATCTTCAGAATGACTACCTAACTACTCTCATCATCAATATCTGCGATTTGCAGCCACCTTTGACTGCATTCGCTGGCACGAGAGCAAGCAAATAAATGTGGAAATCAAGGCGGAAATGTTCTGTGCCGGACATTCTGATGGCCACATGGATGCGTGCCTGGGTGAGTGAGTGGCAAGCAGATCAAGTGAGATATTCAAATTCGTTAACCTTCACAGGCGATTCCGGAGGTCCACTGGTGATCAAGGATCGCGGACGCTTTGTACTCGTGGGCATCACTAGCGCCGGCTTCGGCTGTGGCGTCGATCACCAGCCAGGTACTGCCATTCCCCAGTAGATTACGATATGATTGGAAGACTTATTTATGGTTTCGATTTAGGCATATATCACAATGTCCAGAAGACTGTGAGGTGGATACAGGATGTGGTGACACGCAACGAATTGTAGAGAAAGCCCTTGGAAGTACCCCGCGACACTTTCGCATGACACAAATCTCATTAGTTTATGGCTCGTAGCATTAGGCAATGGATATGTGCAATCCAAATATGCCAAACCACAAAAGAGACGACACATTTATTCAATAGATTTAATAAACATTATTATGTAAACTACTTAATTCGAGCTGAGTCTTCCAATTATGAAATCCACAACGATGCCTATGCGGGTTTAAGCCGAGCATTTCAAAATCTATACCAGAACCATTGCGGAACTCTTTTGTAAGAATACTCATTCTACTCTTATCGCTCTCTCTGCAGAGATAAACCCCCTTTCTATAACACTACTGTGACACTTTCAAAGCTGATTCCGTACGCCAAAAGGAAATACAATTTGTTTCAAATAAGTTTGATACACATTGTGACTACAGGTCGTTGAGTATGTATTTAGCATTTTGATATAAATATGTATTTCATTGTTTCATTGGTTCAATAACAATACTCAGAAAAACATTTGGTGTGGCGTAACATTTTTGAGAGATAGATTTTTCCATAGACTACGATAAATTGTTGTATAAATAGTTTAACATTTAATATTGCTGGGGGAGCGTAGATTAACCAACAATTTACGATAACATGCGATTGGCGTCCATTAATAGACGGTGCTGGGTAGACCCATGCGAGCAGCTGCAATGTAGAATCAACTGTTAAGGGATCTGCTATATGGAGTCGTACTTTTCTGAATTTTGATGAAATGATTGGCATTAAATAGTCAAATTCGACAGACTCAAAATAGTTGGGTAGTGGAAAGCGAATCATAAATGAGTAGGAAATATAAATAAATTATGTATTTATAATGAATACTTTCGTATGCTATGCGTATGGTGTGCTGTCATGGACTGGACCATTTGTGTGGAGGCAAAGAGTGGCCTAGACCCAAATATCGACCTGATCGTCGAGCAGCAGAGATGATAAAAACGGATCAAATTGTATTTAAAACTTAGGCCATAGCTTGTTGCGTTTGTAAACTAAAAAACAATCATTGAGATAGATTCGAAGGATAGAAGAATAGATGGTGCTTTAGCAAGTTACACTGGGCAATGAAAAATCAAACGGGGATGGGCATCGTCATCATCGTCTAGGCAACGGCATCGGTGGCGCATTCCTCCTCGACGGTGATGTACATACCCTCCTCCTCGTAGGCAGAGTCGTGCTTGGCAAGGATTCTCAGAAGCGGACGCAGACGCAGCCACCATTGCTTCTTTGGTATGCGTTGACTGGTGGAGAAAGATGGAGAAATTACGCATTAAACAGGGCCCTCGCATCGGGGAAATAATGCGAGATACTCACTCAAAGTTTGTCTCCCCAATGAGATCGACCAGTGGAGTGAAGCGGTACTGACGCGACACAATGCCCAGCAAAGTGGCGGTGTCGGCAGCCTTGCAGTTAACCTCGCCGTTGGCATTGATGTTCGCCTTGATCTGCTCGGAAAGCCAGTCGACGCACTTGGCCGCCATCTTTGTGCCCATGTTACGGTCGAAAGGTGTGGGCGATCCTCCTTGCTGCATGTGGCCGAGGATGTTCATACGGCAGGTGAACAGACCCTTGCCCTCCTCCGAGTACAGGCGATAGATGAAGTCTGTGCTATAGTTCTCGCAAGCCTTCTCGTTGCGCAGGATCAGACCTCGCGAGACGCCCTCGGCCATTTTGCTGGCCATGTGGTAGACATCCTGCTGCAGGTCCTTGATGGAGAACTTCTCCTCGTAAATGTATGCGGCATCCGCACCACCGGCCAGACCAGCGAGCGTGGCCAAATAGCCGCAATATCCACCCATTGTCTCGATAACGAACACACGACGCTTCGTGCCCTGGGCCGACTGACGGATACGGTCGCAGATCTCCGTGATTTCATTCAGACCCGTGTCGCAGCCGAGCGAGAACTCAGTGCCGGGCACATTGTTTGAAATCGTCGCGGGTACGACCACGATCGGGATGCAGAACTGTGGATAGTTATCGCGCTGATCGGCGATCTGTCCGGCAGCATGGTAACTCTCGAATCCACCGATGATGAGGAGACCTTGGATCTTGAATTCCTTCAAACGTGCAGCGATCTCTTTGAACTTGCCCTCTGGCAGGGTGCGTTTGGTGCCCAAATAGGCGCCGCCCTGGCCCACCCACCCACTCACATCCGACCTGGAGAGATGAATAGAGAATAATCAATTTGCCCAATTCTGGATCTCGTGCAAACTCACCATCCCAATTCGCGTACATTGCCAGCAATGAGACCCTCGACACCGTCATTGATGCCATAGACAACGTCGCCACGATAGATGGCATTGCGCACGAAACTGCGCACGGCCGCATTCATGCCACAAGAGGGGGCACCAATGTGCATGACCGCTAGCCTGTAGCCCTCGATGCCCTTGCCTTCGGCATCAAATGCGTCCTTTGGCGGCTTCAAGCGGGTCAGCATCTTGTATGTCTCCAGATTGCGCTCAAAGGAGCGTCCACGCAGCTTGACGGCGTCCGCCCAGCGTTTCTCCTTCATAGCCTTGGCCACTGCCTGAGTGCGCTCCACACACTCCATTAACGGCACACGCACGGCTTGATTGCCATCCAACGAGATGACCACAGGCACCGAATCTTTAGTGGCCTCCATCAGAGCCAAAGTCGCTTCGGCGCCCATGCGGCATGCCTAAAATGAGATCATGTTAGGAAATGCTTCAGACGGAATGCTCATTCAGATACGAACCAAAATACGATCGAAGGCACTGGGATTACCACCGCGCTGGACATGACCGAGGACCGTGATGCGTGCATCGTGCTTCAAGCGTTCATCGATCACCTTCTTCACATCCTCAGCGGTAATGGGATTTCCCTCACGGTCCATTGCTCCTTCAGCCACGATGACGATGTTCAGACGCTGGCCAGCCGAACGTTCCTGTTGAAGGATCATAGTATATATATATATATACATATATCAGTATTCTGCTCATAGATATATAAAGTCGTGTTGTGCGCTTAATGTATTTACGTTGTTGTACGATTTATGTGTGCCACAATTTTTTACTTTAAGCTAATGAATACAGTGCGCATGAATGTTTTCATTTTTGATTTATTTATGACTTGAATTCAACAACAAGATGTTACGTATGAAAAGCACTACAGCATATGTGCATATGACCGCATATGTATGTATTTTTGAATAAAAAGCACAAGCCATTAAAATCAGTGTAAAGTAGACGACAGCCATAAATAAAGAATGACTTAAAGATCGATATGAGGATGAGTGTTAGTGGAACCGGGAAAGTTAATAGAAACACACAATGAAAACATGAAAATAATACAGGAGACCCAAGAACCCAATCAAATTGAATACATACATAGATGTTGAAGCTATGGCTTCACCGCGATAATTTAGAATAAAATTAAATTCAAAAACAAAGCATTGGAAAATGTTGGGTGATTCCAACTTAAGACTTTTTTATAGTAAACGCTGAACAAACGAATGAAGGTATGAGGGCAATTAGCCTGACCTGGTGGAGTTTGATACAGAGATCGTCCTGCCACGTGACTTCCACTGGCTCTTCGGGTATAAACATAAAATCAGCCTCTGTGGCTATAGCCGCGGATATGGCTAAGTAACTAAAAACGAAAAGATTAAACACAAAAAAGAAAAATGTTGGCAAACGTTGTGAATCGATGAGGGGAGTAAACTTAAGATTATTCACAATGTGATAAAGGGGAATACAGGGAGTACAGGATAGGGACAAACGCATACGTGAATTGTGCATAAATCAGAATCATCCAATAGATCGGAGCATACTGCAATGTATATATATATATGGAAATAATCGAGTGTGCAGGAGTTAGCGTAAAATAAGAAAAAGCTCTGGTATGGCATGTGTCGAACTCCTTTAGGTGTCTTTAGAACTCATTTACTATACGAGTATATTGTATATAGCGAGTATGCATTATTGGCTGGAGATCAAAGAAAGCGAGTGGAAAATATTGTAGTTCAACTTCTTGCCTGGGCCAATTGAGTGCAGAGCCTATCTGGCCAATCGACTTTCGGTGGCATTTCCGGAATGAATATGAAATCAGCTTCACTAGACAATCCGGCAACAAGTGCTAAATAACTGCAAATATATATGTATATAATTTAGAATATGTACTTATTAATCATAAAAGGAAGGGAATTGGACTGGATCGGATAGGTCGGGTAGGTTTGATAGCGTTGACGAGTATCCACAGAAAGAACGACTGATAAGAGTGTCTCGGAAGGCATTCAATGATGACAGAAATGTGCGAAATGAGTGAAACATTCAACAGATCTCTGTTCTGGCTTGCCTGTTCCAACTTAAGCACTACTTTATCGGGCCAATCGACATGCGGAGGATATTCAGGGAGAAAGACATAGTCTGCCTCGGATATAATGCCAGCCACAACTGATAAATATCTAGATATTCAAGGATTGACATTTGAAGATAAGAATCATCGCATTGTCCCAATTAATCACTGCCCCTCTAACTGGAAGAACCCCTAAAGGACCCTTCTTACCCGCAATGACGACCCATAACCTCCATGATGAAGGTGCGTTGATGTGAGTAGGCCGTACTTGAGATGGCGTCAATAGCCTCGATGATACGATGCAGGGCAGAGTCCGTACCAATGGTCATGTCCGTGCCACAGAAGTCGTTATCAATAGAGCCGACCTGAAAAAATGTTGAATTGTTAGCTCAACACTTAAATGCAGACTTCTCTTTCCATACCAATCCCACAATGTGCAATACACTGTTCTTTTCCTGCTGGCTGGCCGTGATGGTGCCATTCTTCACCAGCTCATCCAACAGGCTGGACCACTCCTGACGGAACAGATTGGCACCGGTGAGGGAACCATCGCCGCCAATTACCACCAGGTTGGTGATTCCCTTCTGCACCAGGTTGTTGGCGGCCTTGAGGCGGCCAGCGCGTTCACGGAAGTCCGCACAGCGGGCGGAGCCAATAATGGTGCCGCCGCGGTGAATGATAGAGGAAACCGAAGCCCAATTGGCCTCCTGAATATTGTCAGCACCATCTACCATGCCCTGGTAGCCTTCGCGGATGAAGTAGGCCTGCGGATTGGAGCGTAAATACAAGTTATAGTAGATATCAATTTTAATCGTTAAGTAGAGGTATCTGTTTCTAAGTTATTGCCTATTAAATCGTTGGTTTTCCAAAGCTATAGACTTCACTTCGTATGTATGGAGAGTGATTCAGGCAATCAGACCATAAATTTAACTTTCATTGACCCAAAAATAAATAAAATGGTCATCAAAATTTATTCTAATCAATTTCAATTACGCACAATTGGAAAAATATTTGCATATTTTGGGGAGAACAAGCGAAAACTTCGAATTCTAACGAACCTAATTGCTTAGATGGAAGATTTGAGAACTTTGCGAAAGAGTAACCGAAAATTAGAACAACAAAAAAGTGAAACAGAAATTAGCCGAAGAAATCGCATGTGAAAACACCCAAAATAAACTCAATGTCAATGCGCACAGACACATATACATACGCCACACAAGTGTGTTACATATGTGTGTAGACTCGTCGGCTGCTTCGGTGTGTTTCTGCTTTTTAGAATTTCTTCGTTGGCCTGATAACGATTATCTAACTGCTAATCCATTTTTCTAAGTTCAATGCCTGCGATATGAACTGTGTACATTTATAATTCGAAGCATTTAAAGTAAATTATAGATATAGTTTGTGGATATGTCGTAGTGGGTGTAAGAACTGGTAGTAAAAGTACTTGACAGAGGTCACCACTCACCTTGCATCCCAAGTAGATGGCCATACGCACACAGGCACGCACAGCGGCATTCATGCCCTGGGAGTCGCCACCGCTGGTGAAGACGGCCAGGCCCTTGTCCTTCTGCGAGCCGCGCGCCAGAAAACGTTGATTAATTTCAGAGTTCATGGCGAATTTTCTTTATTCTTTGATCAAATTTTAATGTAGACTATTAACGTCTTTCTGTTGCTACCGGTATGCGCACACACACACACGCACTGGCCCTGAAACACCCACTGGGTGGGAAATTATGGAGATTGAAATCGACCAACTGTTATAAACCCTCGAAAGTCCTTTTCTCCAATCAGTCAAAGAGAGTAGAAAGGCAGAAAGCTGTCACTGGAGCGGTGTATTAAGTCAGCCCGATATATATCCAAATAATTATTAATACTATTCGACCCGTTCCGTTCCGTGGCTCTGTACCAGCGCAGCGTTTTTCAGTTACTACGAGCGGTATTTGGCGTACAACTGAGAGGTTTGGTTTCGTTTTGACGTTTCAAGGTGACCTTTGGGCCAGACGCATACACAAGACTCACTGCAAACGGACACACACACTAACACGCTGTCGTACGGCCAAAATGCTTTCGCTGTAAGCGCGACTGATATGCGTACTGATGCAATGCGGGCGTGGGATGGTTAAACTGCGTGGATTTACACGGCACGGCACTGACTCAGAGATAAGGTTTATCTCAGCAGATGCTAGGGCGATCACCTTAATTTTTCACCTTTTTTCGAGTCGTAATGAACGGAAAAGAGCGATTAAGCGCTGTGGACTCGTTTTGTTTACGTTCAACCCACGTACAAGTGTGTGTAAAAAACAGCTGTTGCTGGTCAGCTGTTCAGCGCTGCGAGTAAAAGCTCCGAGCTTTCTCTTTTAGTGATGGACCGCGGGTGCCAGCGGTGTATGCGTGCGATTATCGTATCTTATTGATTTCTTTTGAAACCGTAACGGAAGTAAAAAGCTACAATGTACAAATGGACTTACATAGCGATTGCGGCCATCGGGAAATGGATAAATTTCCTTGATCGATTCCTGGTTAAACTCCGGTTCTTCTGGTTTCACAGATAAAATATTTACTTTTTTTGTCTTTCCGTAGACGCTGTTCTCCATATACCCATTGCCGGAGTTCTGTAGATTAGCACTCACTCTATCCATTACCGAATTAGGAGGAATATGTTGCTGCCCGCCCAGTTTACTTATCTGTGAGGCAGATGGACACGGCGTTTCCATTTTAATGGCACATGGGTTCTGATTTTGAACGTTGATTGGCATCGCCTCATAGTCCATACCCCTGACTCCACTCAGGATCGATATCACATCAGATTTATTTTCAGTATTGTGTTCCCGCATATCCTCATACTCCCTCTCCAAACACTTCGTCTTCTTCAAATATGTCTTGATTTCATAAAACTCGTTGTTGATACCATCGCCTTGAACTTTACTACAGCCATGTTGCCATCGATGGTAGCATGTTGTTTGGCTCAACTAGATGAAACGTAACCAATACAACAATCTCATTATATTTATTAGGATGTCTCACCTTATACCTTTGGGGAAGAGCTTGTTCCATCCGATTCGATGAAATCGGGAATCGCTGCACATTGTAAAAACGAAGCTTTGGTATCCACTCATTGGACCCACAAACACTGTAAACGAATGTAGATTGCATCGACATGGGTATATTGTTAGAGGAATTGATATGCATTCGTACCTTTTTTGGAATTTAGCTAATACGAAAAATTTGTTTAAGTTCATGCCAATTTACCTAACGATTAAAGATAATTCTTAAAACATGGCGTGGGCATTGTACCAGAAAAGTTTAATTTGTTGTTGATTTTACGAATTAGTTTTGAATTTTAAATAGATGAGCACTAGGATTCAAATTAAAATGTATATCAGTGTTTTTTATCACGATCGATTAAACATTTTAATTTAACATCGATCCCACACTATCCCACATTATGAAAGAAAAAGAGTCTATTTAGTTGGTTTTTTTTTATGATTTATTTAATTTTTTTTGTTTTTTTGTTGGTAATTAAGAAACTGTAATTTCAATAAACTTAAATTTTCCACTCATACATCAATCTTTGCCTCTATTATATGCATACAATTTACTTCTACACCCGGGTTTCCGTCTGGTTGTCATATACTCTCGTTTACTCTGTTTTTTGCCGTTTGTTTCATTTATGTATGTATTGCAGTTACATTATATTATTATTTTCTTGTAATTCGACTTATTAGCGTTGCGGCAAAAAAGTGTTTGGTTTTTTATCATTTATTTAAATATATATATTTTTTATGCCTCACATTCATAATATAGCGATAAATTCAATTGCGAAAATATACATTTACTTTTATCATACACACATATATATGCAGTTGCACATATGTATATGGAAATATATACATACACACAAGTATATAATGCTCAGTATGTTTACCGTTCTGTTCTTGTTGTTTTGGACAATAAGATATATAATATATATATTTATATAGTATATTTTGGGCTTTTTAAATTTTTCTTTTTTTTAATACACATGCAAAGTTTTCTTTTATGGAAATTAAAAATTTGAATAGTTTTCGTTTACAATATTTATGTATTTTGATTTGGATTTGGTTGTTAGTTCATATTATGCAAATATTTCCATTGTTAATGTGCAGCATGCATTCGCCAGAAGTTAGTAACCAATAGAAATGATCTTTCGAAAGCATGGAAGTCGAAATTGATTAGTAAAATTAAAAAAAAAGGAAATTGAAAAAAAAATCTTTGATATTAGGAACAATTGATGGCTGTTTTCTTACAAAGAACAGTTACAAAATCGATTGGGAGAGTCCCGTAGAAGCCCTTAAAATAGTATAAACCTTGTGCAACCATTGCGCACAATAAAACTCGTGCCTAAAGCCATGTTGCACAGTGAGAAAATTAGAATGACTTCCTTCGCTTTCTGGTTTTTTTTTTTTAATTTTAGCTGGCCGAATGATTAGATATCCGTTTATTCGCAAGTTTTCTCGATAGACTGTTGGATATATGTATGTATGTATTATATGTATGAGTGTTCTGATTTTCACAATTATAGTATAATACCAAGAGAAGACAACAAGGAAATTTGTAATTGTATTTTTTAACCTTTTGTTTATATGTAAGACATGTATAAAAAATAGCAATGAACAACTATATTTTATTCTGTATTTCTCTCAATCTCTCACTTTCCTTTAACAGATACGGTTCCCGTTTCGGTACGGCCCCCCCTGTGGAAAGGGGAAACGATCGTCCAAAAACCAAGTTCCTCACATGCATTATAAATGCAACCCTGTGTTTTTTGTGTCTGTGTGTGTTTGTTTTCTTCTGTCTGTGTGTGAGTGTGTGTGTGGGTGGATGGATGGGAGAAAAACGTAGCAACTTAAAGAACATTTCAAATAAAATATAAAACAAAAAAGGGAAATTAGGTTTTTTTGGTTTTATTTGTTTAGAAAAAGAATTACAAATAATACATAAGTTTCTGTTTTACTTTTGTTTTTCTCATTTGGTTCGCTTGGTTGTTGATTCTAGTTTCTGCTTGTTCTGCTGCCTGACAAAAATTAAATAATTAATTTAGTTTCTTGCAAAAATTTATAAAAACAGAAAGTAATCGCAATAATTTTGTTTTATGTATACAATTAGGAATATTATTTATAGGTTGTTGTTTTTTTAATGAGGAAATCCACACGAGCATCATCGCATTAAAGCACAAAAACCGAGCATGCGTTTGTCTTCTAATGATGCTGTCCTCTATGTGTGGTATTGTATGCAGTTGCAGTTGCAGTGGATCATTCATTTGACTCGGATCAGTGGGCTTCCTACATACATATACATACAGCTATGTATAGGTATATAGACAAATTAAACCTTACGTTTCTGAAGAGCTCGCTCTATACTGTTCTGTTCTGTTCTACCCACGATCGGCCTCAAATGAAAAGCATTCTGCATGTAATTTGTAATTAATTGTTGCATATGATTCCTCTTCCTGCTTGTCTCCTGTTGCTGTCTGCCTGGTATTATCGTTTCTTTTCAATTTGTTTCTTGTGTTTTGTATTGCGTTTTGCATTTATATTTGTTTCTCTTTGTTGTTTCTGGTTTTTGTTTTGTTTTTGTTTGTATTACTGAATAATATTTGCATAGTCAAAAAGGAAACATTTTCTTAGTTGTTTGGTTAGTTGTCGCCGCCCTCCTGTGGCTCATCGCCATCGCCCTGGGTGTCGGAGGTCCAGAGAGTCAGGTTATCCCTCAACAGTTGCATGATGAGTGTCGAGTCTTTGTAGGAGTCCTCGTTGAGTGTGTCCAACTCGGCTATCGCGTCATCGAACGCCTGAATCGGGAACAAACAGAATTCATTATTAGTCGGCGTTCTTTTGGGGGTTTCGTTTCTCTTCATTAGAGGAAATGTTTGGCAAGGCAAAATCAAGTTTGTAAAACAAAAGCATTTTCAAAGTTGCGTTAGGATCATCAAACATTCACAATTTCTTATCGCTTCACTTAACAACTGTACTAAACTTGAAAGCGGAATATTTATTAACCAAAATAAAAAATTGGAATTTTGACCATAACTTAAGAAAAGAAGAAAATAAACGAAAAATTGTTCACCAGCAAAGGCCGCAGGTAAGTAGGACGGTCGGTCGGTAGTTAGATTACAGGCAAAGTTTTGTAAAGCAATTCTCATGCGATTCGGGGTAAAGAAGAGGATATACACAGCTTTTCAGGACTAAGAACTGTTGAAAAATGTACATTTTTTTCATTCATCAAGAAATCATCAACAATGATTTTTATTCGATACAATAGTTTTCGTTATACAGTCTTCCCTCGCTATCTTACAATTCATTTTGGGATCCCGACACACACTTCCCATTGTCCTGAAACGCTTTGTCCGCGTACATATGTATATATCCTTCAACTTGGCCTGGGATTAAGCTCTTTTAAATTTTGGCTTTAGTAATCGCTGTAAATGCTTCTCTCATAGTTTTAGTCACAAAACAACAACTTATGTGTGTGTGTGTGTGTGTGTGCGTGGTGTGTTTGTGGATTAGTAGTGGGGAATATTAGAATTAGAATCAGAAGCTAGATTAGAGCATACTTAAGACAGAGATATGCATAAGTTGAACTGAACCTGTTTAGCTAAATGACAAGCCCTCGCTGGTGAATTGATTATTTCGTAATAGAAGACGGAAAAGTTGAGTGCGAGCCCTAATCTGATTGGATGTGTTGGCTGCATTTTGGTTTTTGCAATATCGAACGCCTCCTGATAGGCTTTTTTCGAGTCCTCAACGACGGCTTAACAATTTACACGATTTTTTAATTACAATAATAAAAGAAACAAAAAAAAAATTAGACAAGTTAGAGAAAATATTGAAACAGTTGAATATGGATAGTTCTTACATATATGGATAGAAATTGGGAAGTAAAATTTTGTTTCATTTGGTGTTTATTTTTTGTTTTTGTTTTTGCTTTGCTTGCTTGCCATACATTTCCAATGAAGTTCTTTGATTCATTGTTTTTTGAGTTATTAACCTGTTTAGCCAACTGGCAAGCTTTGTCTGGAGAGTTTAAGATCTCATAATAGAAGACTGAGAAGTTAAGGGCCAGACCCAAACGGATTGGATGTGTTGGCTGCATTTTACCCTTGCTAATGTCAAATGCATCCTGGTAAGCGGTTTGCGAGTCATCGACAACAGCTGCATTTTCAAGAACATTATGGATTTGTTTATATAGATATATATATCTTGTGTGTAATTTGTATAGGGGGGTAATATAAAGTTCATTTCTGGGGGCAATGCCCGAGATACTTACTATTGCGTGCATCTCCTGTGGCAACCTCGGCCAAATACCTGTAATAATCTCCCTTCATCTTCAGATAGAACACCTTGCTCTCGGGATTGCTGGCTTTTGGAATAAGATATTTGTCCAGAAGTCCCTGTAAAACAAAAACGTACTTTTAATAACTTTTTGAAAATAGACAATTTATATGTAAACAGGCCGTCAAGTAAATACTCTTTTAATTAGCTATAAAACCTCCCAAGATTATCATAAGCCGATGCATATAATTTTCCGTTTAAAATTCCATCAAGTACGAGTCGAATTTAGGCTTACATAAGAATATCAATCAACCCCAGAGAGGGGAAGAGATGGGGAAATACCAAGCCCAAGGAAAACTCAAGTTCAACCCTGGCCATGGTCTATTTTTTGATCCAAGTATTTATGGGGGAAATACGGTGTATAGGACAAGGCAACTCTCAGAATTTATGTAGGGGAAAAATGGAAAATGTTCATTTTAAAAATAGAATTATTGATTGAAACAAATTTGATATTTCACAGGGGAAAGAAAGAAGAGCAAAAAACTGGGCTTTCCACGACAACCACCACACCACAGCCACAGCCACCCCCAGCCCCAGGCCCACAGGCCCACACGCCCGCTCGACCGACCGACAGCTGAGCTCGTTTGGGGCGCTTCAATGCGGTGGAGAGCGGCTGACAGGTTCGAGGCTTTGGCCTACAGACATAGCCATCAATAAATTTAGATGAACAGCACACCGTAAATTGTGTGTATCGGCTGAGTGATGTGTGGATAAAAATAATTAGATGGACCAATTACACCCCATAAAACAAGGACAGGCACATGGCGGACTGACGCGCCAGGACGGACGGACGGACGGACGGACTTGCGCAGTCCCACGAGTGTGTATTACTTACCAAAACTTCATAGCAGATTTCCCGCAGCTCCTTCTCCACACGCTCTCTGTACTCACGGGCAAGCTGTTGTTTTCTAGCAGATGCTTCGGTTTTCTGCTCAATGGAGGAGATGACGCGCCACGATGACCTGGTTGACAGACAGGGTTGTTGTTGTTGGATGGGGACGAGAGAAAGAGTTAAGTGTCAGCGTTAAATATTACATTGATGTACATATGTATGTTTAAAGACATTAATCAAACACCGGATCGAACGACTTACCTGCGTGCACCGACCACATTTTTGTAGGCAACGGAGAGCAGATTTCTTTCCTCATTTGAGAGTTCGACGCCCGTTTCTGTGACGGACTTCATGGCCTGGGCCATGTCATCGTAGCTGTATAAAAAGTATAAGTTCAATAAATATCTGAACGAACATTCCATGTTCCATGTTCAGTCATTGCTTACCGTTCTGATTGCTCGGCCAGTTTAGCCTTCTGGACCAGTTCTTCCTTATCGACTGTCGACATTTTGTTTTTGTTTTTTTTTCAATTACTTCACAAAACTAAGGATGTATGTGGGGTGTGTCTGTCGTTCGCACGGCGTGTATATATATATGAGTGTGTATATATATAGATCCCAGAGGAAAAATCAATTAAAGCAACAGGAATACGCCACAAAGTTGTTTTTATTGGCTTTCTGCAAGAAGATATTTCAAGTAAACAACAACAAATTCATTAAATTTCATATAAACATACACATTTTTTGAATAAAACAAGGAATTCGGCTAAAGATTAAACTAATCCAATAGACAAAAATCTTATTGATTAACAGATCTTCAGCAAATTTTTGTATGACGCAAAGTAGACCATAGTTTAAACTTTAAAGTTGGTTCCTCTCCTTGTACCCAATACACCCAGATTGTGATACCTACAACCACTACAGGGTAAGCCAGATGCGAGTACATTTAGTTTGTTGTCATGCTTCCGGTGAGCGAAAGTGTCAAGTTTGAAACTTTTCATGACTCACAGAAGGCCAAACGCTGATTGAATGCCTAATTTACAAGGCAATTTACAATATTAATGTACGCACGTGCGTCAACCATTTAAAGCTTAGTTTAGAGTCAGTTTAACAAGTAAGACGAGTAGTACGAGGACTACACATCTGGCAGACAGATAGTCAGTGATCGTCTATGAAAAGCGGATGGAAAAGTCGAAAAGACGTGTAAAACACAAGTTCGACAACAACGATAAAAATAAATCATGAATAAAAAAGAATTCTGAGAGAGAGAAAGGAAGAGAGACGGAGAAAAAAATAGAGCAAAGGCGGCTCGCCTCTGTGACTATCTGTGTGATCGTGTGGTTTAATATGTATGTGTGCATTTGAATGTGCCAAAGATAGATATTTATGTTCGTGCATACATACACATGTATTTACGATATGTACGTTTGATTGCAAGTCGTACAGTGACGCACTCCACTATTTGCACAGTAAGCAACCGGCTATCAGTTCCCCGTTCATCTGACTCACGTAATCCGCTTAGAATATGTTTCGAGCAAAGAAATAGGATCGGATTGTATCGTAGGATCAATTCTCCTGTTCCATTTGACAGGAAATCGATTAATTTCCGCTCTCTGCCTAGAGAAAGCTGGATTTGAATCCAGCACGATGGAGGGAGTGGGTGGGAAGAGGGTAGGGAAATTGCTGTGTGTGTGTGTGTGTGTGTGTGGGAGGGGGGAATGCATGTGGGCGTTGCTGGTATTTTTAGACAACGGACACTCTGGACAAAACGTTTTGTT
Source organism: Drosophila athabasca (assembly GCA_008121215.1). Taxonomy (NCBI): domain Eukaryota; kingdom Metazoa; phylum Arthropoda; class Insecta; order Diptera; family Drosophilidae; genus Drosophila; species Drosophila athabasca. The sequence goes on along the minus strand of VMQQ01000019.1, from coordinate 722,751 downwards.
TTCCGTCGAGATTAAAAAAGAGAGGTACAAAGAGAGAACCGACAGAGGAAGGAGCCTCGACGCCAAGCAAGAATGCAACAGCAATAAGTGAAATCTCCGGTCAGCACTTTCTGTATTCTACCACCAAGCTCCACCCCCAACAAGCAATCCATCAATTGGATTTACATTGTGTTCCGGACTACACATGCCGCCTGCTATCGACCGCCAAATCAAAAAGCATTGACCCTTTGTGTCATTGCAAACAATATACATATCCAAGTACATAATATATCTATGTACAAATGGGTGCGTGAGGGACAGAGACAGGGGAATGGGTTTGGCCACCAACTCGTTTTTGGGTCAATTTACGTGTTTTTTTGGCGTCCTAATTGCCAAAACATTAAGCGAGGCGTAACGTAACGCTCTCCCGTATATGGGGTTTTCTATGGAAAGACCTGTGCTTGAATAAATAGATTAAAACTTGTCCCGACCACGCAAGAAACAAATCTCTGATGATGATCATCATCATCGAGAAGAGGAAGAATCGGCGTTCACATTGCTCATCCCCATGCATTCCACACGCATGCACACACATGCATGCATTACAAAAAGTTTTGTGACACACCAGCCGGAGACGGAGGAGCCGCATCGAGCGAAGTCTACAAAAGTGTCGGTCGGCATGGGGCAGACGATGACGGCACTTTAAAGACCGCTCATACTATGCATGTGTGAGAGTATGAGTGTTCTTGCGCCGGCCCATGAGCCAAGCAACGGTGAATTGGACCCAGCATGCGCAGTAGCTAAACAGAATAGAAACGTAGAATGTAGGAATTCCTCTACATGTCGACACCCAGCAACATATGTATATGTATGTATGTGTGTGAGTGAAAAAGTTACTAACTTTTGTGGGCATGGCAATGTGTGTATGAGTATTAGACTCTTGACGATGGCAGTGGGGTGCTTGGAGCAATCGTGTTTCCAAGTGCGGCGCTACAGAATTATAAAAATATCCGAGAGCAATGAGGAGAGCGAACGCGTACAAAAATACTCTCGCACACACACACACAGATAGCCGCACAGGCGGCGAGAGAGAAAATGTATCTACCACAGTCGGACAAAAGTGTGTTGAGTTCAAAAACACACCTAACCGCGTGTCCCCATCCAAGTTTATATATACATATATATGTATATAAACGTATAGGTATATATATATTGCTATATATATGTGCATATAGAAGTCGGCTATGCCCGCCGCCTACAATTTAACCGAGCTGATGAGAAACGAATCTCACCGCATCACATACATATGTACATACACCAATACCCTGGCAACTCGGGCACTCTTTTTTCGCACAAATTCACAGTTTCTACGTTTTGCGTAGGATTTTTTTGATCGATCCCTCATGGATGATGCGTAAAAAGGTAGTACTCTTGGAATAACCATATTTGCGCAGTGCGGTATATGTGCACGTACAATCTGGAAAATTTTCCATCATTTCTCGTATTTGTTTTAACCGATTTTACACGTGTTCTGGCATATTTTCCGTTTTATAATTTCTGCATATACGTGCACACATTCGCAAAAATATTTCATGGATGTAGTGCACACATACTTTTCGGACAAGACCAACAAAATATGTTACTTACATTCTCGATTAACTTGAAACGACAACGAACACTACCAACGACCGAATGAAAGCGACGGCAAAGGTTGCACGTCTTGCCGCTGTATCTGTGCTGCTATGATGTGATTCTGTCAGAGTGTGCGGAGAGGCACACATACACAGGCGGCGCATGCCCGCCACAAGGGAGCGCATTTCAGCGTTGCCAACCTGACGGTGGCAGTAATGTTGCCAGGTGTGCACTGCTTTGCGTCAGCCGTTGCTAATATTCAAACTTTGAGCAACATACCAGCCTAGCTCAACTAACTGCGTATATATGGACATGGAGCTCAATAAAATAAATATATAACTTAATAATTTGATGTCATGCAATATTTAGCATTAACATCGTCCATCACTGACAGCGGCGTCAATTGTGCGCAATTTAACTGGCAATTTGGTATATTTTGAGTGAGGCGTATGTATATACATATGTATGTATGGGTATTGGAATTACTATAATGAATTAACATTCGTGCGCTGACACATCCTATATGGATGTTGAAGAGATTTCGAGAACGATAGTTTCTAGTTACCGTACTACCTGTTGAAACTTTGGGGCGGTTATCTGCTCGCAGATTACGTTTTTATCTTAACTTTATGGCCCTGAAGGAGGTACCTAATCGGCAGATGTATACTATTGATAAGAAGCAGCAAATTGCCTTAATTCTAATGTGGAAACCATTGAATTTTCGCTCTGCACAGAGCATATGGACTGGCGGGGCGAGATATCACCTCCAATTATGTTTTAAAGAGTAACTGAATTAAAGTTTTTGTTGCTGGCAACGCTGTTTACTTTTTACTTGGCAATTCACAAAGAACAAGACGGAAAAAATTACGTCATCGGCGTCCTATTCTCTCACATACATATGCGGTAATTCTACTGGCATTTAGCAATAGTATAGTTGTTAATCACACGTAGCACTTGAGGAACATTGAATTCCCGTACAGCGATCCAATTAGCCAATCAAATCGATAAATATGTTCGTATGTGGTTTTTAAAAGAAAATTAGGGCCGCCGACAACATGGCGGTCAGAAGCCGACCCACAGACGATTCACAAGTTGCATGACTCACTGCCCATTCGCGATATTACAAATATTGGCAAAAGTCACTTGCCCCGATGTACGACACTATTAACTTATAATTAACTTTTCATTTGCAAAACTTATTGACAAAATTAATAATTTTTAGTTCCCACCTCTTTCGACTCTTGCTCGGTGTGACCGGATTTACTGAAAAAAAAAGAGTATGACCCTCAGAAATGTCATTACAGCCCATTCAACCCCCCTCTATTTAAACAGGAACACAACTTGAGTAAAAGCGTGGAAAGTAATATTGTTTGTAAGCTCTTCTTTTAGATCAGATCAATCTTGTCCTTTCCTTTTTACTTACAAAAGCCCTACGATATCTTTCACTTAAACTGCACTTAAATTATTCAAGATTCATAATTTTCGAGGAGTGTATTGAAATACCCATTGGTCTGCAAGGGGTTAATCGTCCTATGCCAATGGTCGGAAAGTATATTCTCCGATTTTTATATTCTGTTGAATATTACTCGCTAACTAGACACTACGCACTGGCTACATAATTTTATCTGATAAATTAGTCAGTTCGCTACAACAATGGTTAAATTTTAAGGAATTCCTTGAGTTGGATTGTTTCTAAAACAAGGTTTAAACAAAAAATCAATTTTTTGTACATTGTTGGTACTCATTTGCTACAGACAGTGGCGTAACTACCACCGGTCTTACCGGTCTCAGAAACCGGGGCCCCGAGCACCAGGGGGCCCCCAAAAGTGGCAAGAGAGAAAAATTTTTTTCATCTTTATATCAGATAAATGTTCAATATGAAAAAATAAAAATTTTGGTGTTCTTTCGTTATATTCGTTGCCAGCTTAATATTATATTTCTATCGTGTTTTTCATTTTTCAAATTTTTGCGCTATTTCATATGAGCATGTTTCATTCTTGCCAATCTTTTTTTTCTCGCTGTTTTTGCTGACTACGAGGGAGCAAAATCACAGGCCATCAAACTAAGTGCGGATTGGAAAGTCAAGGTTGAGTTTCAGAACAAGCGGATCAAGAAAACCAAGAAATATTTCGAAGAATTGTGCCAGGACGAAAGACTGTCTGATGGAGAGGCACGATTCCGTGTAAATATTTTCCATGGATGTCTCGATATCATTTGCAATCAATTACTAAATCGGTTTGAAAGTTTGAAGAACGTGATCAAAACTTTTCGAGTACTCCAACCTAAGGAATTGACAAAAATGACGGACCAAGAACTGCACAGGGAAGCTGTGATACTTGCAGATACTTATGCTGAAGACATCGGCGACAAATTTCCTGAACAGTTGTTATCTCTTCGATCATGTCTCAAAAAACAAATTGAAAAACTCAGTTCTGTCAAGCAACTTGCAAATTTGTTAATTATTGAAAATGCTGCTTTATCTTCGAGTTTTCAAGAAGTTTTCACAGCTTTGATTTTACTTTTAACTATTCCAGTTACAATTTCTACAGCTGAAAGATCCTTTTCAAAATTAAAAATCATAAAAACTTATCTTCAAAGTACCATGGGCCAAGAGCGTTTGAGTAATTTGAGTATTCTATCCATTGAACACGAAATGGCCAATCGTTTGAGAAATAACTTGGATCAAATTATTCAAAAGTTTGCTGATTTGAAAGTAAGGCGCATTAAATTCTGAATATGCATATCACAACTTTGAGAACTCAAAAATTTTTTATTTTATTGACTGTTTTTTATTTCAGTATGGAGTGTGGAGTGAGAAAAGTTTGAATGATTTAAAGAATTCTTCTGATAAGGGCCCCTTAATAAGTAAATAAGGTCAACTCAACAAAAAAATTAAGACGGAAACGCAAGTGTATAGGGAATGATATTTCCTATTGTTGTTGGTCAACTTGTGATTAATACACATTAAATATTAAAATCCTTTTTTTCAAACTTCTTCATAACGAAATTAATAATGACTTTGCTCAGATTAACATTTTTTTATATCATTTATCTTCGATGCTTTTGTGGAATTAATAATATATTGATATTGGGATTTAAAAAAAATCGAAAACCCGCTCTGTTTTTGCCGTTGACAATAGGGATGAAAAAACTTGGAGTGAAAAAAATTGCCATGGGTATTTTAATAAACACGATCACACGCCCATCTCCAACGTCTAACCTGCCAAGGATGCATTCCGATACAATCGGCACCTATCGATACTAGCGCGGCTATCCTCGATATATCTCACGCTCGTGCACGTGTTTACTGCACGCATTATTTTTGTGTGTTTTAATTTTATATTTTAACCAGTCTTTACCTGCACACAAAGATGCCACGCTCCAAGCGCGATAAGAAAGGTACGTCTTTAGCTATTTGGAGAGTTTTGGAAAAGTTCTTAATCCAGGAACCGTCTATTACAGTTTCATTAACAAAGACCGACCGTAAGGGTCTGGCTTGGAAACAGCGATTCGTCGATGATATCAGATTCTGCGTAGGAAAGTACCCCAACATATTCGTATTCCAGGTGCAAAACATGCGCAACAGCATACTGAAGGACCTGCGACAGGAATGGAAGAACAACTCGCGCATCATTTTCGGGAAAAACCGCGTAATGCAAATCGGACTGGGACGCTCAAAGAGCGAAGAAATGGAAGCAGGTCTGCACAAGGTAAAGTTCTTGTTGAACATATCCATACAGCAACTAGCATTTTTAATTTTTGTGTTTAAATCAGCTCGCCAAGCGCTTAAACGGCCAGGTGGGTCTACTGTTCACAGAAAAGTCCAAGGAGGAAGTATTGGAATGGGCCGAAAACTACTGGGCGGTGGAATATGCGCGAAGTGGTTTCATCGCAACTGAGACGGTTACATTGCCAGCCGGTCCCCTCGAGGACTTTGCCCACTCTATGGAGCCGCATTTGCGTTCATTGGGCATGCCCACCAAGCTGGAAAAGGGCATCGTGACCATCTACAGTGATTATACCGTCTGCGAAGAGGGAAAGGTCCTAACACCCGAGCAGGCGCGTATACTCAAATTGGTGGGCAAACCGATGGCTAAGTTCAGAATGACGATAAGGTGCTCCTGGACAAAGAGTGATGGCTTCCAGTTGCACGTTGAGGACGGAATTAACGACGAAACCCAAGTCGACAGCGCCGTAGAAGAGGATGCAGAGGAAATGGACGAAGATGAAGATAATGATGATGAGGTCGAGGACGAAGCTGAATAAATTAGTTTTAAGTGTAGAATTAATTTTTTATGTATATATGAAGTAAAAATATATATGCAAATACCTTTATCAGATATTTGGTTGGTCTCCGAAAGTAGTTTCCGTTATATAAAATCATTCTCTTTATATTTATATATATATTTGACATTATATTACCTTACGATCAACACAGATAATACTTTACTTGAACATTAAGCTAAAACTAAGTAAACGAAAACACTTAAGAAGCATTTGTGTATAATATTGCAGCAAATTCAAAGCCATTTCACGTTGCAAAAAAGTAAAAGATTAGCAAAGGCACTCCAGGGATCCAACTACATCCGGATCCTCAACTTTCAATCGGTGGATCGCAGCCATTGTCTGTTCCTATGAACAAGACCAGAGGCCGATCACCGCCGTCTCCGTCTTCCAATTTATCTACACTGACGACGCCCAGCAGATCGTTTCCTGACAGAGATGGGGCATGCGATGATAAGTCATCGAGCTCCAGCGCACTTGTTGTTGCGCTAAGAAAGAGTTCCAACGGCATTCCCTGCTCCAAGAGTTCGGAATTTGAATTTTTCGCAAGCGTAGCCTGATCCTGGAAACTATCGGGTCCCAAATCTGTCATCAAATCCATCTGCTCATCATCCTCCCTCTCTGCTAGCAACGTAAACGGCTCCTCAGTGGTTTCCCTATGTTATTTGCCCGATAGCAAGGCTTGCGACGAAATAGTTGGTACAGTGCATCCAGCTTCCATATGCTCGATGACCTGCTGCTTCAGCTGGGCCACATGATCCTTGAGACTTTTCACAATGCCACCCAAATCGACGTTCTCTCCCTTCAGTATCTTTACGCGGTCTTCGAGCTTCGAGATGCGTTCCAACTTTCGCTTGCGGCACTTGGATGCGGCAACTCGATTCCGTTGACGTTTGCGCTCCAGCTTGATCTTCTCCTGTGTTTCCATATCGATTGGACTAACCGTTGGGGAGCCGGCTGGGTTCTGGGGCTCATCCTTGATGACAGAGAAGCCCTCGCCCATGTTGGCATAGGTAAAGGTACCACCGCTGATGCCATTGTTCACTGCCGTCATAGTGGTGCCAGTGGCAGTTGGGTTGGCCGTTGGATTGCTGGCCGGGAAGGCCTGCGAGTTCGTGTGCAGGCTCTGCAGTGCCTCTTCGAAGCCCTTGCCAAAGGCTTCTTGTTCGGAGGTGACCTGCCCAACCTTAGTTGGAAACACCTTGCCCGGCTGCGGCGTTTGGATCAGGTTGTTGGACAGCAGTATTTTTTCCAGGTCTGGTGTGTTAAGGGTCTTGGCTTGCAGATCTGGCGAATTTATCACCAGTGGTGCTATAATGCGTTTGTTCTTCGCTGCCTTGCCGTTCAGGTCCAAGTAGCCCGGTCGTTTCGCATTGGGGGTTGAGGTTAGGCCAGGCGTTGGGAAATCCAACGACATCGTTGAGCTCTCTTCGTTGCCTACTGGTTCCGTCTTTGGCACAATCGGTGCGGCCCCTGAACCAGCACTGGCGCTCGATGCATTCGCATTGGATAAGGAAGCGGCGGAAACGGGGGTTTTCATCTTTGCCCAAGTGATGACGTCAGACTGATTCCAAATAAACGATATAAAAACAAGAGGTTCAATCTGATAACCCGTTTCCGACTTGATGACTCATACAAATATTTGTTCTTCTTCTTACTCACCCGAACAAATTAAGTTCTGCGCAGTGTGTGGAATTATTCCGTATTTGTATATGCACTGGCGTGTGCCTTCTTTTACCGGACACTTTATATTTTACTGCCGTATTTTGAAATAGCTCACAATTATTTCCTGCAATTGCAGTTTATTTATAAATTTAATTTCGCAAAGACGTCAAGTGGTGTTTTGATCGGTGTACAGTGTGACCGGAAATAAAATATACCGTCCGACCATTAGAAATATACCGAAAAGAACGGTCTCATTTAAAAAACATACCGTAAAAATACCGACGAAACTCATATTCCTCGATTTTGATATTCTGTTTAATATAACTACCTTAATAGGATACTGAGCCCTGTACAAATAATTTTATCCGATAGACGAAATAATTTTCTTTAAGATTGACCAATTTTAGCTCAAATTTTCCGAAGGTTTCTCCAAAAGGTACACTTTTTACCACATCTATTTCAGAGTATATGCTTTAATTATCCGGATAATATACATAGTTATATCGGTGCTGCCACAGATCGAATTCCACCTGATATGCTTTGATAATCTGTGGCACCACCCCAACCCCACAGATTATGGGAATCCATTTGTGGTTCAATGGGATTTCTAAAACTTGCAAAATACTACACATGCATCTACTACTACAAATACTACCATTAACTGACCCATTTAAGAGTCGTTTAGAGAGGGTTCCAATACAGTTCCAGTATCCAGCGGATACAATATGTCCTGTATCCAGCGGATACCATTTGTGGCTATTGTGGTTCTTTAGGACGTTGATGTGCAATGACTGCACCATCAAGTGGCCCAAGCGACACCAGCAGATGGCTGGCCAACCGACCGAGGAGCGCTGCCGCATTTCGATTGGGAAGTATTACGCTTAATAAAACACCAAGTACTACGACGGTTAAATCTGAAAAAGAGCCCCCCAGTACGTGAAAGTGAAGCTTTTAAGAATTGCATAGAACTCCCATGATGTTGCATCCAAGACAAATATCCGACCCGACCCCACCTGAAACAATAATGTAACTATCATACCGGAATAAATCCACTGTTCAAAAACAAAAAGCCTTTAAATGAAAAAGGAGTGCAAGAAGGAGATAATATAATATATAAAAGATAATAAATATAATATAATAATATATATAAGGATAAATAAATAAATAAAAAAGGAACATTTGTGAAAGGCAATCGAAAGAAGAAACAGTATAAGGAGTAAACCAAAACAGAGAGACTCACCTGATCCCATAATTATAAAGTGAAGCGTTGAATATTACTTGCTCTTTCCTTTTGTTGCATTGTGTAGTTTGATGTTTGTCGTTTGCACACATAAACACAAAAACACACATAAAAAAAATCAAAAATTAATTATCACATACACCTTGCACTGCGTTTCGCTTTGCACTCCTTGCCGCCTCCTTCTTCTTGGCGCTCCTTATAAAATTGTGTTTTTTTTTTTATTTGCACTCGCACTTTCACTCACAATATGCACTTAGAACCCCTCATAAAACTTTGGTTGGGTGGTTTCACATTTTTTATTTCAATTAAGTTTTTTTTTTATTTATTTCAATTTATTTATAATTATTTTATTATTTATTTAAATTTGTTTCACAGAGAAAAAATTTACACTAAGGCCTGCGCGCACAGGCACCGGCACTTGCCGCTCCGTATAGTCTTTCACTGTCACTCTCACTCACATTAGAACCCCCTCATAAAACTTGGTTTGGGTGGTTTCACTTTTCATTTAAATTTGGTTATTTTTGAATTTTATTATAACTTAACACACTGAACACGTATTATAATTAATTAATTGTTATTTAGTTTTATAATAATTGATCACAGAATAAGAATCTCACATTTTGGCCGGCGCGCGATTCGCCGTCGGGAAACACACACGATTTAATTTTTCGTTTTTATGACCGCTTGCAAAGATCGTATAACTTAACACACTGAACACGTATTATAATTTATTTATTATGATTTAGTTTTATAATAATTGATCACAGAATAAGAATCTCACATTTTGGCCGGCGCGCGATTTGCCGTCGGTAAACACACGATTTGATTTTCCGTTTTTATGCTTGCAATGATGCTTTGGGGGTTGGGGGGGAGACTGAGAGCTCTGATCAGAATGCAGCTGCAGCGACGCATACTTAACAAGGTAGCCGCACTGAGAGAGCTTTACTTCTTATTTCAGTGAAGAAGAAAAAGAACAAGAGAAAATCGTCCGCGGAGAGAATCGTCGCTCACAACTGCTGCTAGGCAGACTCAAGGTATAGTATACCTTGGGCAGACTGAAATTTAAGAAGTAAAAGAGAGGGCGAGAGAGCGAGTGCAGCTACTTTGTTAAGTATGCCTTGGGTGCCGGTGATCACAGATAACGAATGTAGGTCAAGGGCTCTTTTTCGCTCTCTTAATTAGTTTATCTTTTGCTATTAGCTCGCTGCTAAATTACCATGCCTCTGTATCGGCAGCAATTACTTTGAAGAGTTCTTCTCTTTGATGCTCTCTTCCTATGCTTATGCATTGTAAAGGTGATTTTAATTATTGCGTTATTTTGTCTTTGGCGTATGCATTGTTGTTGTTGTTGCTTGCATGGGTGGAATGGGAGACGGAAAATGCGTGGATGATGTACATAATCAACTTAAACCATAGAAAAAATATTTTAATGTGAATAGCTACATATGTATATTTGATCCATCTCTTCATTGCAGGTAATGCAGGGCAGACAATTAAGAGCGCACCTTTGCTGAAATAATCTGAAAGCGGCTTTTTGCAATAGGGATTTGTGTTTGCTGTTGTTGCTTTGGCTTCTTATCTGTTTGGGGCGGGGGGAGATGGGAAACGAGCGACAAAAAACTGTAACAATTTGAATAGTTCTTTTATTTGATTCTCTTTTCCCTGAAGCGGGGGCGCTTCAGTAAGAGCATCTTTTATTTTGCATTATGTGAGTTCTTGTAATTGTGTTTTTGCTTTGGCGTACGCGTCGTTGTTGTTGCTGCCTGTCAATGCTTTTACATATGTACATACATATGTACATACATATGTACATACATACATAGGTGGAATGGAAGCTTGACCATAGAACAAATATTTTAATGTGAAGAGTTATATTTGGTTCCCTCTCTTCACTGCGGGTAGTGCAGGGCAGACAATTAAGAGCGCACCTTTGCTGAAATAATCTGAAAGTGGCTTTTTGCAATAGGGATTTGTGTGTGTTGTTGTTGTTTTGGCTTGTGCTCTGTATGGGGAGGGGGAGATAAGCCAAGAAAATTTGTATAAATTTGAATATTTCTTATATTTGATGCTTTTCTCCTACAGCATGTGGTGTGGGTATAATGCTCTAAAGCGGGGGCAAAAGTTAAGAGAGCAGTAGCGGCCTAGGCTTTTACATTGTAGAGAGTATTTGTAATTGTTTTTTGGCGTTGGCGTATGCATCGCTGTTGTTGTTGCCTGCCAATTCTTTACATGGGTGGGAATGGGAGACGGCGAGTGCGTGGATGACGTAAGTCAGACCATAGAACTAATATTTTAAAGTGAAGAGTTAAATTTGATCCCCTCTCTTCACTGCAGGTAATGCCCTGAAGCAGGGCAAACAATTAAGAGCGCAGCTTTTCCTAGAGAATCTAAGAGCGGCTATTGAAATGGGGTTTTTGTGTTTGTGGGTTTTTTGTTTTAAGAAAAAATACCCAAAAAATGGCGAAAAAAAATAGCACCACTAGCACTTTTCTTAGTGAAGCTTCTATATTTCTTAAAATTTTCTTTGTAAAAGGCACGTATTCATTAGTTTTGACTAAGATTTCATTGTTTCTGTCATAAAAGTTAATAATAATCATTACAATGGGACGTGGAAAGCACTGCACTGCGGAGATGAGAGATCTGACCAAAAAACTGATATTAAACGGAAAAACGTACAGAAAAGTTGGTCGATTGGTATGATATTCCAATAAAATGATTAAAAACGTCTTAAACTATGAAGAAAAGGCTGAAACACGCGGACGAAAACGAAAACGATGCCCCTCTTCATGGCAATAGACGGATTCGTCAGAGAAAGAAGGTTCCCTTTAGGTCAGCTACCGAGCTTAAAGAAGAGCTTAAAATAAATGCGATGGATCAAAAAGTTAGTACATATCTTAGCCAACATAATATAAAAGTCTGCAGCCCAAGAAAGATACCACTTTTAAACGCGACACATATTACTAGGCACATGAGGTTGGGCAGTGTTCAAGCAAATCGGACATCCCAACAATGGACGAATATTCTATGGTCAGATGAGTCCAAAGTGGATATGTTTGGTGGAAAAGGATCTCGATCATACGTTAGAGGTCCAAGGAAAGTAGAATACAAACTTTAGTACACCACAAAAACCGATAAGTATGAAGTAGGTACACTAGGTTGGATAAAAACCATCATGGATTAGCACGTGTAGGTGAATATCGTGGATACAGTAATGCTACCCTTTGCAGAATATGAAAATCCGCTCGTATGGGTCTTTTAACAGAACTGTGACTCCAAACACACCAACAAGAAAGCTAAGGAATGTGTTATGGCAAACTATTTGAACGTTTTGGAGTGGCCTGCTCAGTCACCTGACCTGATCCCATCAAAAATCTGTGGCCCTACGTCAAGAAGCCGGTTGCTACTTCCAATCCAGCCACTATCGAATCACTTTGGGTATAAATTAAAGAGTCCAAGACGCTACGCAGCTGTTATTGCCAAAAAAGGATATTGTACTAAATGTTAAATGATAATTATAGATTTAGTAATAATCGTTCAAAATAGTTAACTAAGGAATTCGTTACTTTTTGGTCATTATTTTGTTTTTAATTCAATATTTTAAGAGTGGTGCTATTATTTTTTTCGCCTAATTTGATCACTTTCAAGGAATTTTCTTAAATAACTTAAAAACGTTAAAAAGGAAGACGATTTTTTTTATATTCATATGTTTATAAGAGTCTTCCATTTCTAAAAATGTGCTTAAAGTTTCCTTAAAGTTAAAATTGTGAGTTTGGCAACTATTTAAGAGTTGCTTGTGGTGGTGGTGCTATTATTTTGTACGCAGCTGTACATATCTTAGCTTTTGATGTGTCAAATTCATTCCACTCTAGCGCGCTGAAGTTTTCGGATCCTGTTCGTGCTCTGCTCCTTCACTTGATCATTTTTCTGCGCCATTTTGACACAGAATCCGGAAAGCCCTCACCCTCCCCTCCACGACACACACACACACACAAACACATCTGCAGTCTGCCAGAGGCAACTCACATACCCCCAAGGTATACTAAACAAGGTAGGCTTATAGAGAGGAATAAGAAGTTGTTCAAAATGACAACAGAGAGAGAGAGAGAGAGACTCACAAATGCGTTGTGAGAAAGAGTCTCAAAGGAGTAATAAGACCGGAATGATTTAATAAATATAAGTATATTGTAATTTATGTTTATTTTTTTTCTTTTATAATAGAATTTTTAACAATTTTTTGTTTCCCATTTAAAAAAAGTCAAAGGGAACAAGAAAAAATTGTCCGCGGAGATGCTTCGCTCACAACTGCTGCAGGCAGACTGAAATTTAAGGAGTTACACAGAGAGCGAGAGAGCCGATAAGCCTACCTTGCTTAGTATACCTTGCATACCCCTACCAATGTCCTGCCCCTTCAATTTTCCACATCCTGCAGTGGAGAATGCAAAATCATACGAGAAAAAGCTCAAAATATTGCGGCAGTAGGATATTTTTTTTTAAATATTAATAAGTTTATTATTTCTTGTTTATTTTTTATGTTCTATTTTTCACATGTATGTACATATGTATGTAAAAATATTTAATAGATTTAATTCTAGGCGGGGAATATGGATGTGACTTAATTATAGAAAAGTTTTTAAATTAAGTCATATCAAGTCGACTCAAAGGTCAGATTAATTTTTGACCCCATTACAGGTGCAATGGCCTCCTTGTGGTGTTCCCTGGGTACCGATCTTCAATCGGGAGCCAATTTGAGCGGCGACTTTATGTCTATATGTATGTACATATGAATGTATGTATGTTTACGGCTTTTTCATAGGCAGTAATAATATAATAATTTATATAATAAAAATAAAAAAAAATAACAGATTTTTCTTCCCACGGCCAAGTGTCCCTCCAACCCACACCCACCCCCACCCATCCTGCCAATTCTTCATTTATTTTGTGGCGGTAGGTCAGTTCGTCAACAAGCTGAAGAAGAACACACAACACATAATTTCAGCTTGGCAAAGTAAAAAACGCTCTGTATGTGAGGCTGAGCTTTAGCTGTATGTGTGCAGATATTGTTGGTCTGCTTGTTTGTTTTGGTTTTTATTATATAAATTATTATATTATTACTGCCTATGAAAAAGCCGTAAACATACATACATTCATATGTACATATAGACATAAAGTCGCCGCTCAAATTGGCTCCCGATTGAAGATCGGTACCCAGGGAACACCACGAGGAGGCCATTACACCTGTAATGGGGTCAAAAATTAATCTGACCTTTGAGTCGACTTGATATGACTTAATTTAAAAACTTTTCTATAATTAAGTCACATCCATATTCCCCGCCTAGAATTAAATCTATTAAATATTTTTACATACATATGTACATATGTACATACATGTGAAAAATAGAACATAAAAAATAAACAAGAAATAATAAACTTATTAATATTTAAAAAAAAATATCCTACTGCCGCAATATTTTGAGCTTTTTCTCGTATGATTTTGCATTCTCCACTGCAGGATGTGGAAAATTGAAGGGGCAGGACATTGGTAGGGGTATGTGAGTTGCCTCTGGCAGACTGCAGATGTGTTTGTGTGTGTGTGGGGGAGGGGAGGGTGAGGCCTTTCCGGATTCTGTGTCAAAATGGCGCAGAAAAATGATCAAGTGAAGGAGCAGAGCAGAGCAGAGCACGAACAGGATCCGACAACTTCAGCGCGCTAGAGTGGAATGAATTTGACACATCGAAAGCTAAGATATGTACAGCTGCGAAAAAAATAATAGCACCACCACCACAAGCAACTTTTAAATAGTTGCCAAACTCACAATTTTAACTTTAAGGAAACTTTAAGCAAATTTTTAGAACTGGAAGACTCTTATAAACATATGAATATAAAAAAAATCGTCTTCCTTTTTAACGTTTTTAAGTTATTTAAGAAAATTCCTTGAAAGTGATCAAATTAGGCGAAAAAAATAATAGCACCACTTTTCAAATATTGAATTAAAAACAAAATAGTGACCAAAAAGTAACGAATTCCTTAGTTAACTATTTTGAACGATTATTACTAAATCTATAATTATCATTTAACATTTAGTACAATGTCCTCTTTTGGCAATAACAGCTGCGTAGCGTTTGGCGTAACAGCAGTCCTGGCATCGTTTTAGGACCAGGACTCTTTAATTTATACCCAAAGTGATTCGATAGTGGCTGGATTGGAAGTAGCAACCGGCTTCTTGACGTAGGTCCACAGATTTTTGATGGGATCAGGTCAGGTGACTGAGCAGGCCACTCCAAAACGTTCAAATAGTTTGCCATAACACATTCCTTAGCTTTCTTGTTGGTGTGTTTGGAGTCACAGTTCTGTTAAAAGACCCATACGAGCGGATTTTCATATTCTGCAAAGGGTAGCATTACTGTATCCACGATATTCACCTACACGTGCTAATCCATGATGGTTTTTATCCAACCTAGTGTACCTACTTCATACTTATCGGTTTTTGTGGTGTACTAAAGTTTGTATTCTACTTTCCTTGGACCTCTAACGTATGATCGAGATCCTTTTCCACCAAACATTTCCACTTTGGACTCATCTGACCATAGAATATTCGTCCATTGTTGGGATGTCCGATTTGCTTGAACACTGCCCAACCTCATGTGCCTAGTAATATGTGTCGCGTTTAAAAGTGGTATCTTTCTTGGGCTGCAGACTTTTATATTATGTTGGCTAAGATATGTACTAACTTTTTGATCCATCGCATTTATTTTAAGCTCTTCTTTAAGCTCGGTAGCTGACCTAAAGGGAACCTTCTTTCTCTGACGAATCCGTCTATTGCCATGAAGAGGGGCATCGTTTTCGTTTTCGTCCGCGTGTTTCAGCCTTTTCTTCATAGTTTAAGACGTTTTTAATCATTTTATTGGAATATCATACCAATTGACCAACTTTTCTGTACGTTTTTCCGTTTAATATCAGTTTTTTCGTCAGATCTCTCATCTCCGCAGTGCAGTGCTTTCCACGTCCCATTGTAATGATTATTATTAACTTTTATGACAGAAACAATGAAATCTTAGTCAAAACTAATGAATACGTGCCTTTTACAAAGACAATTTTGAGAAATATAGAAGCTTCGCCATTTTTTGGGTATTTTTTCTTGAAACAAAAAAACCCACAAACACAAAAACCCCATTGCAATAGCCGCTCTTAGATTCTCTAGGAAAAGCTGCGCTCTTAATTGTTTGCCCTGCTTCAGGGCATTACCTGCAGTGAAGAGAGGGGATCAAATTTAACTCTTCACTTTAAAATATTAGTTCTATGGTCTGACTTACGTCATCCACGCACTCGCCGTCTCCCATTCCCACCCATGTAAAGAATTGGCAGGCAACAACAACAGCGATGCATACGCCAACGCCAAAAAACAATTACAAATACTCTCTACAATGTAAAAGCCTAGGCCGCTACTGCTCTCTTAACTTTTGCCCCCGCTTTAGAGCATTATACCCACACCACATGCTGTAGGAGAAAAGCATCAAATATAAGAAATATTCAAATTTATACAAATTTTCTTGGCTTATCTCCCCCTCCCCATACAGAGCACAAACCAAAACAACAACAACACACACAAATCCCTATTGCAAAAAGCCACTTTCAGATTATTTCAGCAAAGGTGCGCTCTTAATTGTCTGCCCTGCACTACCCGCAGTGAAGAGAGGGAACCAAATATAACTCTTCACATTAAAATATTTGTTCTATGGTCAAGCTTCCATTCCACCTATGTATGTATGTACATATGTATGTACATATGTATGTACATATGTATGTACATATGTATGTACATATGTAAAAGCATTGACAGGCAGCAACAACAACGACGCGTACGCCAAAGCAAAAAAACAATTACAAGGACTCACATAATGCAAAAGCAAAGATGCTCTTACTGAAGCGCCCCCGCTTCAGGGCATTGTACTGACCCCACATGCAGTAGGAAAAGAGAATCAAATAAAAGAACTATTCAAATTGTTACAGTTTTTTGTCGCTCGTTTCCCATCTCCCCCCGCCCCAAACAGATAAGAAGCCAAAGCAACAACAGCAAACACAAATCCCTATTGCAAAAAGCCGCTTTCAGATTATTTCAGCAAAGGTGCGCTCTTAATTGTCTGCCCTGCATTACCTGCAATGAAGAGATGGAAGAGACGCAATAATTTAAATCACCCTTACAATGCATAAGCATAGGAAGAGAGCATCAAAGAGAAGAACTCTTCAAAGTAATCTACATTTTCTATGTACTCTTCGTCTCCCTCTTCGCTTCTAGAGCGTAAGCCAAATACAGGAAATAGATGTATTCAACGCAATGCAAATGTCTACTGATTTAACAGTTAACTATCATAGAAAGAATAAATTCGTTGCTGCCGATACAGAGGCATGGTAATTTAGCAGCGAGCTAATAGGAAAAGATGAACTGTGTAAGAGAGCGAGAGCGAGCCCTTGACCTACATTCGACATCTGTGATCACCGGCACCCAAGGCATACCTAATAAGGTAGCCGCACTCGCTCTCTCGCCCTCTCTTTTACTTCTTAAATTTCAGCCTGCCTAGCAGCAGTTGTGAGCGACGATTCTCTCCGCGGACGATTTTCTCTTGTTCTTTTTCTTCTTCACTGAAATAAGAAGTAAAGCTCTCTCAGTGCGGCTACCTTGTTAAGTATGCGTCGCTGCAGCTGCATTCTGATCAGAGCTCTCAGTCTCCCCCCCAACCCCCAAAGCATCATTGCAAGCATAAAAACGGAAAATCAAATCGTGTGTTTACCGACGGCAAATCGCGCGCCGGCCAAAATGTGAGATTCTTATTCTGTGATCAATTATTATAAAACTAAATCATAATAAATAAATTATAATACGTGTTCAGTGTGTTAAGTTATACGATCTTTGCAAGCGGTCATAAAAACGAAAAATTAAATCGTGTGTGTTTCCCGACGGCGAATCGCGCGCCGGCCAAAATGTGAGATTCTTATTCTGTGATCAATTATTATAAAACTAAATAACAATTAATTAATTATAATACGTGTTCAGTGTGTTAAGTTATAATAAAATTCAAAAATAACCAAATTTAAATGAAAAGTGAAACCACCCAAACCAAGTTTTATGAGGGGGTTCTAATGTGAGTGAGAGTGACAGTGAAAGACTATACGGAGCGGCAAGTGCCGGTGCCTGTGCGCGCAGGCCTTAGTGTAAATTTTTTCTCTGTGAAACAAATTTAAATAAATAATAAAATAATTATAAATAAATTGAAATAAATAAAAAAAAACTTAATTGAAATAAAAAATGTGAAACCACCCAACCAAAGTTTTATGAGGGGTTCTAAGTGCGCATTGTGAGTGAAAGTGCGAGTGCAAATAAAAAAAAAACACAATTTTATAAGGAGCGCCAAGAAGAAGGAGGCGGCAAGGAGTGCAAAGCGAAACGCAGTGCAAGGTGTATGTGATATTTAATTTTTGATTTTTTTTTATGTGTGTTTTTGTGTTTATGTGTGCAAACGACAAACATCAAACTACAACAATGGAACTACAACTACAACTACAAAGGAAAGAGCAAGTAATATTCAACGCTTCACTTTATAATTATGGGATCAGGTGAGTCTCTCTGTTTTGGTTTCTTCTTGTTTCTTCTTTCGATTGCCTTTCACATTTTTTCTTATTTTTTTTATTTATTTATTTATTATCTTTTTAGCTTATACAAACACATACATATATTATATTATCTCCGCCTTCTTCTTTCGATTGCCTTTCACATATTTTCTTATTTAATTTATTTATTTATCCTTATATATATTATTATATTATATTTATTATCTTTTATATATTATATTATCTCCTTCTTGCACTCCTTTTTCATTTAAAGGCTTTTTGTTTTTGAACAGTGGATTTATTCCGGTATGATAGTTACATTATTGTTTCAGGTGGGGTCGGGTCGGATATTTGTCTTGGATGCAACATCATGGGAGTTCTATGCAATTCTTAAAAGCTTTACTTTCACGTACTGGGGGGCTCTTTTTCAGATTTAACCGTCGTAGTACTTGGTGTTTTATTAAGCGTAATACTTCCCAATCGAAATGCGGCAGCGCTCCTCGGTCGGTTGGCCAGCCATCTGCTGGTGTCGCTTGGGCCACTTGATGGTGCAGTCATTGCACATCAACGTCCTAAAGAACCACAATAGCCACAAATGGTATCCGCTGGATACAGGACATATTGTATCCGCTGGATACTGGAACTGTATTGGAACCCTCTCTAAACGACTCTTAAATGGGTCAGTTAATGGTAGTATTTGTAGTAGTAGATGCATGTGTAGTATTTTGCAAGTTTTAGAAATCCCATTGAACCACAAATGGATTCCCATAATCTGTGGGGTTGGGGTGGTGCCACAGATTATCAAAGCATATCAGGTGGAATTCGATCTGTGGCAGCACCGATATAACTATGTATATTATCCGGATAATTAAAGCATATACTCTGAAATAGATGTGGTAAAAAGTGTACCTTTTGGAGAAACCTTCGGAAAATTTGAGCTATTTTCGAACTATTTTTTGACGATATAAGATATTAAATATTGATTGAAGTTTTCTAATAAAATATGTACTAAAATAAAACTTCCCTTTCTTTACCACAACAGTTTTTGTTTCATTCGTGATACATATGTTTTTGTTCTATTTTCCGTTATTTTTCCTTGGATTTTCAAAATGCCATAGAAATCGCAGATATATTCGTTTCGGTTCAGTGGTCACACCCACCCCCACCCATCCTGCCAATTCTTCATTTATGTTGTGGCGGTAGGTCAGTTCGTCAACAAGCTGAAGAAGAACACACAACACATAATTTCAGCTTGGCAAAGTAAAAAACGCTCT
This sequence comes from Drosophila athabasca, assembly GCA_008121215.1. Lineage (NCBI taxonomy): Eukaryota > Metazoa > Arthropoda > Insecta > Diptera > Drosophilidae > Drosophila > Drosophila athabasca. Next base: position 703,073 of record VMQQ01000019.1, on the reverse strand, counting down.
GTATGTGAGGCTGAGCTTTAACTGTATGTATACTGCAGATATTGTTGGTAAAAAATCAAAACAAAGTTGGGAGAGCGAAAATTTCAGTTGTGCGCTCATACACACTTGCAAACACGCAAAGTACATGAGCACACATACACTTTCACGACTCGCGGGAGCTGATAACACATGCAAAGCCCACAAAATACGTGAGAATGCATGAGCACGCATACACTCACTCACTCACACTCACGACTGGCTCGGGCGCTGATGTCTGATTTTGGTGCGGACATTTTCAATGTATGAATTGTCCCGTCTATATATTGTATTGTTAGTGGTGTGGGTGATGAATTGAATGTGTATTTTAAGACTTTTTTTTTTACGAATTTATGAACAAGACCCGAAAGGGATGGAATACACCACCTTATACAGTTTCACCAGGTAATTTATCATAAGGTAACGGCCAACTATCGAGCTATCGTTTTCCAGCAGACTTAAAGTCCAACATAGACTGCAAATCAGATATTAATTATACCTTCAAAGTACTATTCTGCAACTGCTACCAGTTAGAATAAGGTAAATAAGGTCATACATATATTTCTCTAGGTTTTTATATCTCTTACTACTAAAAATTGGCCGGACCCTACCCTACCATAGAGATATACCATGCGATCGCATGCACTTTGTTACCACCTGCGTGACCATTTGTGGTATTTTTTGGTGCCAAAATTGTTCAAAAAGTATTTTATTTTGTCATGGTACTTCTGAATTCTGAACAACTTAATCGGCGCGGTGATGTTTCCGATGTTTTTAAACCTTTGCCAAGAAGGAAAACTTACAAATCTCGTAGAAAATGGTTTCACCTATCAGTTAAAATTATTTGTTCAGGGTTCAGTATCCCATTCAACTAGTTATAATAAAGAGAATATCAAAATCGAGGAATATGATTTTCGTCGGTATTTTTACGGTATATTTTTTAAATGAGACCTCATTTTCTGATGGTCGGACGTTATATCTTATCGATAACTCCGCGGTCACACGGTTACCACCAATCCGCCCCCGTGACTAAAGTTTATAAAAGCTAAGAAAAATATCTCGTTGGAGTTCAGTGCCGTTATCCGCTTTTAGTCGCCAAGCAGCCAGCAGCAACCCGAAAGAGGCCAGCCACAGAGCAGCACATTGCTTTTAATTAGATTTCTAATCACGTGAGTGTGAACAAATAAAACCAACGACCAAAGGGTCATGTGAGGCCCAAAAACTAAGAAAGTTCGTCTAATCTACATTGCTCCTTCGGCCATTTCGAGTTTGTACAAAACTGCCACATGCACATACACATACACACACAAGCATCATGAGAAAACGGCAATGAGATCGTGTATGTGTGTGCGTTTGCGCTATGAGCGCAAAATGATGTAGGAAAAAGGATAAAAACGACTAAAACAATATGAAAACGCGAAATTATTAAGTTTTTTTAATGAAAGCAGACTTGATGAACTTCCATGTGCCTTTGCCTGTTTCTGTGTGTGTATGTGTGTGCGCGTGTATGTGTTATGTGTGTGCGTTCGTGTATTTTTCCAGCCCATTGCCAATTGAACTTACTTCTTGTTCATAAGAGCAAGCCCCATCTTGTCATGCGCTCACGCTCTCACTCACACAGGCACATGACACGACACACACGCACTCAGCTCTCGCGATAAAATTCAATAATCGGACGAGTCTCGTCTTCCCAGTCTCGTTTCATTTTGCGCGCTCACTCGTCGTGGAAGCAGCAAGCATTGTGGTTCGCAGAGCAGCGTAAAGCAATTTTTTACATACATATACAGCAAATTATATTGTATATATAATATAAATACTTTGTTTCGACTCAAAGTAAAGCATACCTACCTACATATAAAGAACGCGCATAACATTTAGCCGTGCAAAACGCCGAAACGAAAGAAAACCCAAGTGCAGCTAGCAGCGAAACGAATTAAAATCTCGCTTTTCATTTGTAGCCTAAAAAAACACAAAACAAAGCAAAATGTCTTCGGAAGTGACCAGCGACAACCCCATCTATGGCCCCTTCTTCGGTGTTATGGGCGCAGCCTCCGCCATCATCTTTTCGGGTAAGTACAATCCACTAAAATTAAACATCCTCCTGGTCTGGTCCGAAAAAAAAAAATCGAACATTTCGTGTGGCGTAAAAGGTGGAAGAGGAAGAGTAGGAGAAGCAGGGAGCACTAGTAGCTGCGAAAACCAATGCGTGTGTGTGTACCGTGAAAGAGCGGCAAGTGTATAGCCCATTGAATACAGATATACGTTGTACGCACACAAAGAAGCAGTTACATGCGTTAGTATGCGCGTGACTGGCAGAAAATGTACCATGTTTTAGCCTGAAAAGTTAACTACACCACAAAGAAAACAAAAACTCATGCGGGTTATATTAATTTTTCACTGAAATTTGGCAGCTTGTAATAACCACAGTGGCCAAATTAGAAATTTCGCCTTTTTGAACATGCTAAAAACGGCATTACACACACGACGATACACACACACAAATTAATAATGGAGAGCAACTATTCTCTCGCTCGCTGCGCACTCTCTCGCATTTGGCATTGGGTGAATATGTGTGTGTGTGTGTGTGTAAGAGTTACTGTTTTTAGTGAAGTTTATGAAGCTTGCTTTCCTTTTCACACAACAGTCACAAGACCAAAACGACAGTGTTGCCATATATAACATTTTTTCTTTCATTTATTGGCTAGAGTAGCAACAGAAAGTTCTTGTGAATGTAAGGGGGTAAGGACACAATGAGTGTGATTGTAAAATATAGAGCCTACGTTAGAGGTGAAACCCTCTTCGAGGCAAGCAAGGGGCACGTGTCACAATCACACTGACATTGTAATGCACTTAATCCCGCCCCCTCAGCTGACAAATGTTTGGCCCAATTCCTCGTAATCTCCACAAACTTGTAGATCTATTGTTCTCTCCCCCCCTGCCACCCTGTGGGTAATCACATGCCAAAATCACTGAATGCATGATCAATCGAATCCCTGTAGACATCACATGCTCTAGAGTATGATCGTTTTTTCGGGCTTATCAGAGACCATTCATTCTGTATTTACCTTACTGATAAGTGGCTTATTTACCAATTGACTTGGCTGATAAGATAGCAAGTGCTCAAGCTAGGTGATGTGATGTGGAAGTGGATGTGTGTCGCAAGGCATCATATGAAAAGAGTAGCAGCAAAGTAGCACGCGCTCTGCCGGTAAGAAGAGGGTGGCCAAGACCCCACCCCCCCTTTCCGCCCAATAGCAATGGCTTTCCACAAATCAACTCATTTGTGACGCAATTCTTATGTCATGCGTCGGAAACTTGTCTTGTGATTTTCACCTTCCCAACAGCCCCTGCCATTCTGTGGGGTGGTGGTAATCAAGAAGAAGGTTGCCTTGCCCGAATGTTTGCTCGGCCTATTATCATCGTAGGTCCGTAGATACACTGCAGATACATACGTGCCCCGGCAACACAGATATCATCCAAAGTGCTTATGTAATTAAGTCAATAGCATAAATCAATTTTAAGCTTTTGTTCAACGATCATTTCCTCGGTCTGGCAACGCTGCCTTACTGCACGATCACATGAGTGAGAATTCCAGTCGCTCGTCTCTCTCTCTCCCTCTTCTCTCCCGCTAACTCTCAATTGCAGTTAACTTTTTCAGTTGACTGACTCATTGCCGATTTCCAAGCGAGAGAACAATGGGCGTTGCTTTCCGCTTGCGTTTATCACAAGCTAAGGCGGCAGCTGCTGATGTGATGTGTTTCACAACCTTCATCCTCCGGTCCAGAAATACCCCGAGTGACAAGAAAATCCTTCACACAATGACACAGCACACACAGCTACACACTCCTACGCCCCCCTGCGCAATCGCAGTGTTCGAAATAGTAGTAGATATACAGTATACACAGAACAGTAGTAAGCAGAGGCGGCCGCCTGTGGGTGGGAAGCAAATTATGTAAAAAATTATATCCTGACACATTATTTTCTGCTACACGAGACGGACTATGCTTCTAATTTCCATAAAGAAAGCGTCTGCCAAAAGCGTTTGAAAAGCTTCATTCTATAACCCTGTCTTTGTACATATGCATATATATACGTATATATTTTTGCATGCCACTTTATATGTGTGTATATGTGGGAACGAAAGCAAAACGTGGCAAAAATAAAAGATGCCGATGTGTGCGTGTATGAGCGCATGTCTTTCTCTATTGCATTTTAATCAATGAACCTGTCGCAGTCCGTGCCTCCCATACAACACCCTGTCTGAAGTATATCAAGAAATTAGTTCTACATTATCTTATCTCTTTATTACCCCTTAGTAGTTCTTGTTGCACCGAAGATTACCAGAAAAAATAGCTTTAGGACAGAGAATGTCAGACATAAAGATAGACGGACACCTACAACGGTAATTTGTTAATGCTTTTGTCTCGCATGTTGGTGCATTCCTCTGGCGCTGGCTCTGCCTTTGACTTTAACTTGCCTACAACAAAATGGCACTTGTTTCTCTCGACTCTCGTCGGTTCTGGCTCTCCCTCCTCTCATTCTGCTCCCTTGCTGTTTGTTCACTCAATTGTGACGCCTTCAATTTGTTTTTGTTTTATTCGTTTTTCACTTGATGCTGTGTTTGGCTTGCTCTCTCTTTCGCTATCTCCCCCATTTTTATAATTATCTTTGAATGTGCTGGCAGTTGTTGTTGATTCTTGTTCTTTTGTCGCCAGTGCCTATCCCCCTTCCTCTTACTCCCAATTCTTTATATTTCTCGACGCCCACAGTATCGTCTGCGATACCGTCTGTCGCTTGATAAATGCCATATGCACACGTATGCGCACATGTGCATGTGTGTTAGTGGATGTATGAATAATTGAAATTCATAGCAGTAGCTCGCTCCGTAGCCTTAGCTCTTAAAAAACAAACAAGTCAATGCCATTCCAACTTTTTAAATTATTTGCCGATTTAAATGCGGCTTCGATACACAGCTGTGCGTCAATGCCACCCGCAGGCGAGCGATAATATTGGTTACATTGTGTGTGTAAACACTGGCCCACATTACAGTTGAGGCTGCGCTCTTGCACGCACTGTGCTACAGTCGCGACACGAAACATTGTTCCTAGATGTACACATAGAAGAGAGAGGGAAAACACTGAATCAATTAACTCATTGTAACTGCCGATGTCCATTTTTATTTTGATATATCCCAAATTATTCTACAATGAATTTTGTTTTTATTAATTGCAATTGAACGTAATGCGGGGCCGCACAACGAACATTTAGCTATGCTCGTATAGAATAGACCAGTTTCATTTCTGTGTTCGTGTGCGTGTTCGTGTCAAACGGCCCGACCTTATAAATATTCGAAATAAAATGGTTTATTCAAGTTCATTCTGGTTTTTATTACCATACTCGGTAATTTTCCTGCTCAGTGACGTAGCTGGCAGCAAATGAAGAAATGGAAATGTTTCCCAATCTTCTTCATAAGAATTTCCCGTTGATTCAATACCAATAACTTGCTCTTTGTCGGAAAATAAGTTAATTAACATGAAATCACATGACTACGATGAGTAGGGCCCGCTACTGTAGCTCGTGCTCCTCTCCCGCTCAGATATGGTTTGCTACACCCATAATAAACGAGTATGAGTGTTTGGCTTACCATTATTGCAATTGTATGTATGTGTGTTTTAATTCGATTTATTAGCTCTCACTCTCAGAGAGAAGCACACACACACACATTATCAAATACCATTGACCGCCATTTGAAACTGGTTTTGTACTTCAACTAATGCTTTGAAATACACAGAATCGCTCACCCATGAGACCTACCTGATCAATTGACACGGCACTCTCTTGCCGCCCATGCCCCCCTCTCCTCTCATTTACTCTCTTTCTCTTGTTCCCTTGTGTAAACCTTAGCATGGCCTTATCAAAATTTGCCTGACTTTCAGAATATGACAGCAAGAGAACGAAAAAACCGCAGAGCTCGAGCGGCAACAACTCAGCTCCAAGGGAGAGCGGAATATGTGTATGGAGTGGGAAGCGTGAGGTGTGGGGGATTTTTTCATCGAAAACCGTCAGTTATAAGCGATCATGTGACTGGTAACTGTTACGTTCGCGATTAGAATTGCTGAAATGAAACAATGGCCATTCAATTTTTAGGCAATGCTAAAATGTTCATCGAAAGAGTGAAGTTTATTATATAAGGTAGATAGATGAGCCAGGGTTACCCTTGTTTTTTTTGTTTTTAATTACATGAGGCGTTGCCACACCGTTTTTTCCGGGAATAACCAGTGTCAGTCCTGTTAGTGGGAGAATCTGCATATGATCAACTTTAAACTAATGCTATTCCTATTCCATTTTATTCTTACAGCTCTCGGCGCTGCTTATGGCACTGCTAAGTCTGGTACCGGTATTGCTGCCATGTCGGTGATGCGTCCTGAACTGATCATGAAATCCATCATTCCTGTTGTCATGGCGGGTATCATTGCCATCTACGGCCTGGTCGTGGCTGTGCTGATTGCCGGCGCGCTGGAGGAGCCCTCAAAGTATCCACTGTTTAAGTAAGTATTCATTGGCAATCTTCTTCTATTCGTCGGGCTTCTAACCAAGCTAAATTTGTGGCTATCCAACAGAGGGTTTATACATTTGGGCGCCGGTCTGTCGGTGGGCTTCTCCGGCCTGGCAGCCGGGTTTGCGATCGGCATCGTGGGAGATGCCGGTGTCCGTGGTACAGCACAGCAGCCCAGATTGTTCGTCGGCATGATCCTGATTCTCATCTTCGCCGAAGTGTTGGGTCTCTACGGTCTGATCGTGGCCATCTACCTGTACACGAAATAAATCAATCAATTCAACCACACAACAACAGCAAATAGACAAACAGCCCCAGCAGTCTGCGCGGCAACAACAGCAGCCGCGAGTATTCGGATCAGGTAACATCAATCTTAACATCAGTCCGCGAGCAGTGCGCGTGCGGTGGCAGTTCCGGCGGCGACCGTTTGTATATAGCAACACAGATTCAACGGAGAACAGAAGAAAAATAAAGTTCGTCGCCCGAGGATTGCAAGGGTACCGCCACGTGTTGCACCACCACCACCACCGGACAGTGCCGGTCCGATCCACTTTGAGTTGCTGGAGTCTGGTTTAGCTTAGTTATTTTCCGTTCAAATTCAACCTTCAACAAGGAAAACAAACAATCTGCAGTTAAGTTCGTAAAGTTGTAATAATTATGAGTTTTGCTATATCAAGAAATTCTCCTCTTTTTATCTTATTATTTTGCGCTCCACATTTGTGTGCTCTTTGTTATTTGTTTTTTCCATTATTATTATTAAATAATGTTTAGTGTATATGTAAAGTTCGTTAAACAAAAGAAAAACTGTAAAGAATCAACCAACAATTGTCAAAAGAAACTTGTACATTTGCAAGCGGCTTGCGGCATTTGGCATGTGTCACGTGGCACGTGGCCTCACGGCCGCACCAGATGAACAAATTTAGCGAAAGGGCCCCGAAAAAAACCAACAAAAAAACAAGCAAGCAAGCAACAACATCCGCTTTCGCTGCTCCGATGCAACAAAACACGCTCTGCCCGTCCGATAAACTTTCCGCCTGTTTGGGCGCACCTGCTTGAACCTTGTGGCAGCAGAGTGGAACCTCATAACAGTTGGGTGGTCCATCAGATGGGTTCCGTCCTAAAGTATGAGGAGTGAGTGGTTCTGTTGCGGCTGGACAGCGGTAATACTTGGCAATACTTCAACAAAGGTCAACTGCAACCAACTACAACTAAATGCAATCATTCACACACACACACACACACACACACACATACAATCAACAACCACATAAAAACACACACACATACATATACATACAAAAAACAAACAAAAACGTAACTAAGTCCTATGTTTATTTTTAATTATTGTTCAATTCTAAGAATAATACATTAAAAATTAATAATAATAAATTATATATATATAATTATGATTTTTTGTGATAAGAGACGGTAATACGACAATTACGGTATTGATATACATAATATATACAGAATATATATATATATAGAAATGAGAAGAGATCAAGAAATCATTAAACTTATACATATTAACATGAGAAGTTGTTATAAAAACGTACGAAAAAAGCAAGACAACAACCAACCAACACACACTTTTTCCGCTGTTATTGTATAGTAAAGAAATATAATTATATATATCAAATATATATTATGTATAAAATATTAACGAGAAATTGTAGTAGCAAAATTATAAACCAACCAACAAACAAACAAAAGTCGTGCAAGCAAAACCCAGAAAAGGCGTAGACAGCGGTTGAAGATGGAACCCTCATCCAACAGCCAGAACAACCGAACATCCAATCATCCAAAACTCAAGTCTACGAGAAAAACCAACAAAAAAAATTGTAAAATCCCACAAATTAGAAGTTATGTGAGCAACACACATTTATTAAATTAGAACCTATCGACAGCTAGTCCATCAAGCGATCGATTTGTATGTGGCATGCGGCAAGCACCAACAATAATTTGTTGAGGGAGGCGCCACAGGCGGCTTGAGCGCCATCCCGTTGGAGGCGACATCATCCCCTGCCCGTCGGTCGCCGATGCATTCAAGATGCTGAGAATGCGGAGGTGTCCGACCTGTGCGGGGGCGTCACCTTTCCGGGTCGGTGGTCGTTCCGACTGCGCCTGCCTCCCGCCCCCACAATAATGCAAAAAAAAACAACAAAAAAACATGCACAAAAAGACAAAAGCAACAACACACACACCTCGATATCCACACAATTAGCATTTGTATATAAAAATGTATCGTACCGATGATCCATTCCCAGCTCCTTCTGTTGTTCTGCTCACCAAAGTTGCAGCGCCCGTGTCGCGTTCACTTTGTGGAGTGGTGACGGAGATGACTGGATTTAGAGCAGATGCGATTGATCCATTGGTTGACAATTCGAAGAAACCCCTAGAGAACCCAACTGTTATACGAGCAAATCCTGTGTGGAATCCGTTAATATGTATTTTGTTAGATTAATGCGATCGAATTGTGTCACGAATTATTATTGTTATTTGTGCGTATGTGTTCCCCCGTATTCCCACTCTGTATACACCCGAACCGAAACCCCATACCTACCTATATGTAAACCATATGCAATCGATGATAAGGTTTTAGAAACTGTAACTGTGTATTCGAAACAACATCCGAAGCAAGCAAACAACCAACAACAGACATTGTATGAAATAAATTGTAATTTCTAATTTCCAAAAAAGCCCAATGCGTTTTCTAAGGTTGGTGGGTGAAATGTGGTATCTTTTGGTTAACCTTATTGATTTTTCAGATCGACACTCGGAAGGATTCGTTACGAGCTATCGATCGGTCCACAAATAACAGAAAATAAAATTTCTATTGTTGTTTTTAATTTGTTTCTCTCAAATGGCAAAAAATGATCATTTTATTTTAGCAGGTATTTGTTACAATAGGACGTACATAAATACTAAACTGTTTAGAGCCAAGTTGAAAATTTAGAAATTTCTTCGTTTTCGTTCACGATTTAAAAAGCATTTTTATTTTGGCATTTTGTCTATATCTCGGCTATTTATGGGACGATCTGGACGTCGCATACCTTTTTGTCAGAGGATGTCTTCTGACGCCAATCGAATCGGTTGGTCGGTCGCTCATTTGCTTATTGAATTTGCCAAAAATCGGCCTTATTTTCGTAGTCGATATTTTGATGCCAATCAACAGTCTGGATCTCCGCGATACTGGGAAAGTAGGTCCTTCGCCGATCTGGCCCTATTTGCCCGAGATATAGCCTCGCGATCTTTTCGCTGTGGAAATAATTAAAATACTGTTTTTTTTCCAGTACGCAAATTGATTGCTATTTCAAATTCATATTGCCAATAAATGCTAAATATCAACATTAATGATATTGTTGCCATTAAAAATAGATTAGTTTTCAATTACGCTCTATAAAAAATGATGCAAATGTATATGCCGGATGCAGATGCTTTGACAATGCAGACCGAGCTGCTGGTACTCATATTCTTCTGCTGCTGCCTCTGCGGTAAAGTGGTGAGCTGCGATGAACAGTTGGTGTACAAGATGACGAACATAGAGTGCGTCGGAAACCCGGATCGAGTGAAAAACATCTCCTGTATTGTGAAAGCGGTTAACTGGAATAGGGCCATAGTCAACATGGATTGTCACCTCACTGTGCCATTGCGTAATCCTGTGGTAAGCTGGAAAGAGACTAGCTATGGACCCGACGTGATCGCCCATCTCTGCCAGGTTCGGTTGCAGCTCTTCAAGAGGGACTATAGCAACCAGTGGAAGCCTTTCCTGGTGGATGTGTCTGTTAACGTATGCGACGTGATATCTAGGAGGAACTTCCTGCCCTACGGTGTCATCATGTGGAAGATGTTGCAGCGTTTCACCAACGTCAACCACTCCTTCCCGATTTCGGTATTGGTTGTGTTTGTGGCGCTTCCTTCTCAGATATCCCTGTTATCCACTACGTCTACTCTCATTTTCAGGGCCATCTATTTGCTCGGAATGGTTACTTGGACGCATCACTGGTACCACCCTTTCCAATTGGCTTCTACCAGGTGAGTGCCGTAATCGTGGATAGGAATTCCACCATCAGCGAGTATGTGGGCACCGTCAAGTTCAATATGCAGTCCATGTTGCCGGTGAAGAGCAACAAGAGGCCCAGCCCCAAGCCACAGGCTCCCTAAGATATCTCTGTATATCTGCATTCCAAATAAAACTAAAAATTGGAGCTTTTTTCATTATTTTCTTTCTATATATTTTCATTTCTCAGCGCGTTTACATGTTCTCTTTCGGTTTCAGTGTCTGTTTGAGTCCACTTGTGTATATACTATGCCGTGTGTGTTCTGTTCTGTATTCTGTTTTTGTGTATATATAGTTCATATAATATATATATATATATATTCTTTTGATTACATTAGTTACATTTGAATCAACTGCAGTTGCTGTCTGGCTCTGGGATCTGCATCTGCCCGTACGGATACGAATGTAAACTCAACTGTTGCTTGGCCGAAATAACCGAAAATATTGTTAGCTTCAGAAAAACACCTGTACGTGTACTTGTTTATATACGTAGTACATCTGCTAATGATAATGGATTCATAATTGAGTTCTCTCTGCAATTCATTAAAGCGGTTGTAATATTAACGTTATGTTTATGATATATCGAATACATGTATATATATCTCGCACTGGATAGGTCCCGTCCCTCTATGTATGTACACACCCTCTATGTACACAAACTAAAACGGGACAAAGCAAAGGGCAGGTCAGGGCAGGGCAGCGAATCTCCCAAAATGATGTAATCAAATAAAAGAGTGGATATACTCGTACTCGTACTGATAACCAGGATAACTGGAGCTTGGCTTATCCTACACACTGTATACTCGTATAGACTGTACTGTACGTTATATTAGCAAAATATGGAATTAGCCTACGTTTGTATGTGTGTCCTACGTGTCTATGCTTTCCCTTGTTGTTGTTCTTTCGGTTCCTGAATAAACTTTTTGATGAACTCTTTAAATACAATATATATTACATACATATACTCGTAATGCTGTTCTGTTCCTACATACAATACAATACTTTGTTTGCTTTAGAAAATTTGTCTCGAAAAATTCTTTTTTGTTTTTTTTTTGTGTGTTCTATGCTTGCAAAAATTTGAGGTAGTTTTATTTTATTTGAATTTCTTTATCTTCATCATCATCTTTATGTTAATCGTTTTCCTTTCCGCTTTTTTCCGATTTAGTAGTTTTTAGTTTTAGATTCTCTCGTGTTTGTTGCCTTGTACAATACAAAGCCTTGAACAATTTTGGGTGAAAGGCATCGAAAGTGGAACCGAACGGAAGAACTAAACTCGATCAGCGATTATAAAGTATATTATGTAAAGTATTGCTTTCTATACGACCATCAGGTTCTATAAAAGCCAGGGGAGGGAGGCGCATATAGATTCGTGTATATACGTGTATATATATATTTGATTCTTGTACACAATTATCGGCTAAAACTAATTGGGGCACAGAGACGCATCTACACTATCTTCAGACAACACTCAAATACTCAGATGATATAGCTATGATACACATCTCTTTTTTTTTGGGCAGTTTTATGGTTGCAAAATATTAAGAAAAAGATTGCCATCGGGGAAGGAAGGGTCTGCAGCCTGTTGGCTGCGAGCCATAGTCAACTCCTTGCACACTAAATATACATATATCAGATCAGTCGTTCCTAACAACTGTGCTTCATGTTGTTGAGTTCCATTACATTTTTGGCAGTGTTGAGTACTCGGTCTCGTTCTCGATTTCGATTCAGTTTACTTTTGGTTTTGGTTTTACTTACTTTAAAAATTCACTTATAAATTCATTGGCGTAGAAAAAATTATAAATTACGTTTACTGTTAAGGCGAATTTTGTTTATATGGTTTGCTTCAAGTGTGGGTATGGTCTGCCGTTCAGATATGTACATATGTAAACCCAAAAGCAAAATCAGTGAGGTGAAAATAATAGATAAGATACATCGCTCTTATGTGTGTGTGTGTGTGTGTATGATGTGTGGCTCTGCTGCTCCTTTCGATAACTTTATTTTTACCTTGGCTAGGTTCTAAATGATTAGTTTAGGTGTGAGTTTAGGGGTTGGCTTAGGGCTTAAGAGCGAAACTAGTTAATGATATTTAATATATTATGTACAGACTGCTCCACTTGGAGACGAGTTTTGCATGGGATTTGCACTAACTTAATAGATATTCAATCGTGTCGGGGCTTAAACTTAAACTGTTGTTTGCATTGCTGTTCGAATTGAGTACAAAATGTTTTACAAATATTTGATGCAGCTTATTGTAGCTTTTGTAAATACTTCAAGTCTTGTGTTCTTCTTTGCTTGTTTTTCTCCCACCTTTTGCATTTTCATTTGCTTTTGTTCTCTCTCTCTATCACTCTGCTCTACTTTAAAGTTAACCCTTCGACCCCCGGGCCGAGCCAAGTCGAGGGTTGTGTGCGTGGTTGGAAGTTTTGGCCAGGTCCTAAAGGTACGACTACAACAAAGGAAACGAAACGAAATGAAACGTACAAAATATGTGGATAAACGATAAACTAATAAAAAATACATTAGAAACAAACAAGTCTTGTCCACTCCATATTCCCTATAGGCTTTATCAAAATGTACAATTAACTAAGGGCTAAAACCTACAACTAGAGATGTTACAACTTAAGACATTTGTTCATAACAGTTGCTCGAACGCGCGGGTGGGTTGCGATAAGGTGGCCACAGGATCTTCTGACTCGGATTTCTTACATGCGATAAATGTATGTACAATTTACAGCGAACGAGGGACGATCGATCGAATGGAACAAATGGAACAGTAACTGAACAAAGCGGGCCTTGTCTGTGGGATGGTGCACCCTAGATGGTGGCTGTGTTTGTGTATGTGTATATAGATCTATATAGTATATGGTACGATGGCTTAACTTAGATCGTAGAATATCTATTCTAGTTGTCACTGTTTACTCGTTTGTCGCTTGTGGTTTTACTGTGTGTGTGTGTGTAATTACTTAGAGAATACTTTTGCTTTTCGGTTGCTTGTGGTTCTTAAATGGGCACCAGAGCATCCGTGGGGACCAGCTTGGGCGGCTTGCGGGGGTGCTTGCGGCGCTGCTGCATCTGCAGTTTGGCAATGCTGAGCACATGCTGGTAGCTGGACACGGTCCCACTGCTGGCAGTCCTCGAGCTGACGGTCGCGGAGACGCCATCGTCTTCTTCCTCCTCCTCCTCCTCATCGTCTTCTTCATCATTCTCCTCCTCCTCCTCATCCTCGCAGTCACTGGCGCCCAGTTCCTGCAGATCGTTCACATTGTAGTCGTCGGCAAAGAGCTGGGCGTCGTAGCGCAGCCTAAAGGCCGTACTCAGAAGACTGTCCACTCGGGTCTTCTCCGCTGGACGCATGTGCTTGATCTGCAGCACCTTCGTGTGACAGCCCGTCCGGTTCGGACACTCGGGCAGCCACTCATCCGATATTCTGTGTCGAAGAGAAAAGGATTATGCATAGTCTAGGAAAGATATCCAGCAAGATGCACTTACATTTCGCGCGGGGACCAGCGCACGAAGCATTCGTGGCCACCCTGGCGGTTGCGCCTCCGCATCAGGCACTGGCCCTGGAAGGTGATGGCCTGGGATCCGTTGGTTAGCGTGCTGATCTGGCGCAGACGATGCTGTAGCCCCTCCATGATGCCCGTGTCGAAGAAGTCGAACATGCGAGCTGCAAAGGATTTGGACGGGATTAGATGTCCAAGAGTGGTCTTGGATGGCTTTGCGGGAGACCCACCTGAGAAGGGCTGTCGGCGGTAGCGCAGCTTCTTGCCGTTCTTCCGCAGCTGCTTGGGCACGGGCGGATCGGAGGTGCGCTTACTGGTGCTCTCCTTGACATTGTCCGTGGCATTGAAGTGGTTGTTCACATGCTTCTGCAGAGCCAGCTGAAGCACAGAATACAAACACATGGTTAGAGGGAATCTCTAGCGAATCTCTAGCGAGAACACTCACCTGTGAACCGAACCTTAGGCCGCAGCCCTCGACAATGCACTTGAACTGCTTGGAGCCGCCGTGGGAGAGGACGTGGCGCTCTAGCCACCGACGCGAGCAAGACTCCTTGTTGTACACCTTGCAGCCCACCCAGAGGCAGGCGAACGGCCCTGTTTGGGTGTTCACATGGTGCGTCTGCATGTGGTCCAGCAGCTTCGAGTTGCTCTCGTGCTTCTTGTTGCACTTGTCCCAGTAGCAGACGCCGTCGTGACGCTTACCGCCCTTGCCGCCGGCCCCGGCTCCTGCCGGGAACCTTATGGTCTTTGGCTGCGAGAGGATCGGCGAAATGGCGCACTTGGGCAGGCTCTTGCTGGCTAATTCGGCCAGGACCGTGTCCACCACCGTGAACTCTGTGCTGCTAGCCGGCGTGGGGCATGGGGAGCTCGAGTCCGGGGAGTCTGGAGCGGCGGGCGATGGCGCGTTGCTGGCCAGGGAGTTGCTGTCCGAGGCAGAAGCGGAAGCTGCTGACGCGGACGAGGCAGTGGTGGGCGGGCAGGCCGAGAGCGATTTGGCAGACCTGCAAAAAAGAAATTAAAAAGGCAGTTCTCAATCCACTCGGTAATCTACTTACATGCCATCCGCAATGGAGTTGCTGCTCTCGCTGTTGCTGAGGCTGCCCCCGATCCCGGACTCGGGCGTGGGCAGATCCCGCAGCCGCTTGTGCGTCGGATGCGTTTCCAGGGAGCCCACTGACTTGTCGTCCTCCTCGTCGTAGTTGCTGCTCCCACTGCTGCTGCTTCCTCCGCTGTTGCTGCTGGCGATCGGAGGCGGAGTGGCAGTCGCTTCGCTCTTCTCCGGCGGCGGCTGTGTCATGTCTGTGGTCGTCTGCGAGCAGTCCTCGCCTCCGCTGGAGATGCACGACGAGGTGACCATTTCGCTGAGCATGTCCGTCTGACTGGCGGCTCTCCGGCTGCTGCTGCTGCCTGCCGAGGGCGACGGCGCCGGCGAGGGCGAGCTGAGGGAGGCGGGTGTCGAGGGCTCCAGCGACAGATCCGCCGCGGAACTGACGCTGTTGGAGTAGCTGCTGCAGGAGTTGGAGTTCGAGTTGCTGTTGCTGCACTCCGGCATCAATTCGTGCTTTATCACGTCCGCCGTACCCCTGCTGCTGGGCAGCTGGCCGGCGAAGCTCTGGGGCTTGGGCGAGGCCAAGGAGGAGACCGAGGAGCATTGCGAGATGGCCGTCACAAGCGCGGAGGCTGAATCCTCCAAGGGCTCCACCTTGATCTTGCTGAAGGCCGACAGCGTACACGAATTGGAGCTCGACAGCGCCGGCGAGGATCGCAGTAGACTGCTGCTGCTGTTGCTGCTCGGCGAGCTGAAGGGCAGCGGCGTCAGCGGATGGTTGCTCGCCGTGGCCACGATGCTGATGGCTCCGTGCGAGTTCTTGACCAGGTCAAAGAGATCGGGTGTGCCGCCACCTCCAATTGCACCGCCACCGCCGCTGCTGCTACTGCTGATGCTGCTGCTGGTGCCCAACTTCATGGCCGGCAGCTGCACCTTCGCCATGCTCAGCGTGGGCGTCAGCTTCGAAGGCGCTATGCTCACCAGCGGCGGCGTGGGATTACATGGGGTAGAAGTGGGCGCGGGCGCGGGCGTGGCTACGGATACGACCGGGGTCGTGCTCTTTCGCAGCTGACACAGTTCTTTGGTCGCCGATGTGGGCACTAGTGGCGGTGGTGTCGTGGGCGTGGCAATGGCAGGGGCCGTCTTGGGTGGCAGAGATCGTGTCCTGTTCTTGAGGTCAACATCTGCGGGAAAAACGGCAAGATACACATTAGCTGGAAATGGAATCGACCTTCTCCGATGGCATGTTTCAATGTTGCATGGGATAATTGGATATTGACAATCCCTGGGATCACTTACCATCGGTGGTCGCTCGCAGTCCAAAGATCTGCGACGTGGTGGAAGACGTGCTCGTCACCTTGCGACGCGGCAGGATCGGCGGCTTGGAGGCCATGGATGAGTTAGAGATTGTCACCAGCGGCGGGGGCTGGCTGGAGCTGAGCCTCGGAGGCTTCACAATCGCCCGGTGTTGGTGTTGCAGCTGCTGTTGATGCTGATGCTGGTGCTGTTGCTGGTGCTGTTGCATGGCAGTGCTGTTGATGCTACTTAGATTATTCGAGGCATTATGGTTGTTGCTGGCAGTGATTAGTTGTTGCATCTGCAGCTGTTGCTGCTGCTGCTGCTCTGTCGACGGTTCGAAGATGGAGCTCAGGGCGGGGATGGGCTGCAGGGCGGGCAGACTCTGGTGTTGCTGTTGGTGCTGCTGATGATGTTGATGATGCTGCAGGGCCAGGGTGGCAGCCACCTTCTGCTGTTGTTGTTGTTGTTGATGTTGCTGCTGCTGGTTGTTGGCCGCAATGGCTGCCGCCGCCTGGGCCAGCATGGCCGGCAGGGTGGCGGCGTTGAGCAGGAGACCCGCCGGCGTGGCCATGAACACGGGCTGGGCCGCAGCGGCGGCCGCTCCTCCCTGCACCAGGCGCTGCAGCTGCTGCTGCTGGATGGCGGCAGCGATCTGTTGCTGAAACAGCTCCTGAAAGTTCGTCGCATTGTTGGGCGAGGGCGTGGTCGCCGCTGCCTTGGCAGCCGCCGCCTGTTGCAGCTGCAACTGCTGCTGCTGAAGCTGCTGCTGTTGTTGCTGCTTCATTAGCAGGTCCTGCAGCTCGTTGGCGCTGAGCAGGCCGAAGGGATTGCCCGTGGAGGCCGCTGCCGTGGCGGTGGTGGCCGTCGTGGTGGTGGCCGTGGTCACCTGCTGAAGCTTGAACACCGTTCCGTTGAGGAAGTACTGGGCGGCGGCTGCCTGGGCCGCTTGGGCCGCCTGTGCTGCCGCCGCATTGTTGTTCGCTGCCGTGGCCATAGCCGCCTTGGCCACATTGTTCAGCTGCATGATGTTGGCGGCGGCCGCCAGTTGGGGCGGCAGCTGGACTAGATTCGGCAGCTGCACGGGCAGCTGATAGAGCGTTGCATTGGGGTTGGGATTGGGGCTTGGGGCGGCCGTCGTCGTCGGGTGCGCGATGGCGGTGCACGTGACCGTGCTGGTGGCTGGCCCTGGGGCCGGGGAGATCTTCTGCTTTAGCGCCGGACTCGTGCCCGGCGGACGATAGACCATGGCCGCCTTTCCGGCCTGCGCCTGCAGCTGAAGCTGTTGTTGCTGCTGCTGCTGTTGCTGCTTCATCTCGGGTGTTCGCGGTGCGATGGCCACGTGCTTCTTGGCCGGCGACTTGCCCACCCCCGTGTGGGAGCTGTTGGAGCCATTCGAGGAGGTGGAGGACGAGGAGCTGGAGGATGAGTTGCTGTGGCTGCTGCCGTGGCTGGGCGTTTTGCGCAGGTTGGGCGCCACCTGGGCGATCTTCGCCGGCTGCTTGGTGCTCCGCTCGATCTTCTTTAGAGCCGGAACGGGCAGACTCGTCGTCTGACTGGCTGGCACTGTTTGTGGCAGTGACGCTGGCAGTGGCGCTGGCGCCTGTGTCGTTGCATTAACATTCGGCTGTGGCGGCGCCAGGACAGCAGGGCTAGGCGTGGCCTGCTTTGTCGCCTGCTGTTGCATCTGCTGCTGTTGCTGCTGCTGTTGCTGTTGCTGTTGCTGTTTCTGCTCCTTGAGCTGCGACAAAATGTTAAAGTACTTGTTCAAGGAGGCTGTCGTGGCGGGTGTGCTCATGGTCAGCGTGTTGGCCGAGTGCAGTGCAGGGGCAGTGCTGGAGATGGCATTGGCGTTGGGTGGCGGCGACAGCTTGCCCCCCGGCGAGGGCTTCATCTGTGACTTGAAGAAGCCGGTGATCTTCGTCTGCGACTCCTCAAGGGCCGCCGCTTTCAGTCTTTTGTTCGCGTCGCTGCCTGCCTGGGGCTCGCAGCGACTTTTCTTGGCCGCCGCTGGGGCTGGGCTGCTCCCCTCTGCGCTGCCGGTGCCCGCTCCTGGTCCTCCCGCTGGGCGCTTCTTGTTGGCCGCGACAGCGGGCACGGCGGTGGAGGTGCTGCCCAGATTCGTGTTCCACGGCCACTGGAGGGTGGGCAGCAGGCTGGGCTGTCGCCCCTGGGTAGAGGTGGCCATGGCCATCGGCATCGTTGTGGGTTTGGCAGTGCTGATGCTGAGGCCGTGGATGTGGGCGTGGCCGTGGGTGGGAATGACCGAAGCTGGAGGCGCCGCCGCTGTTGTCGGGCTGTTGTGAGATGTGGAGGACGTTGTGGAGGAGCTGCTTGTGCCGCTGGGAGTGCTACTGCTCCCGCTGAGTATCTGGGGCGGCATCTTTGTCACCTGTTCGTCGCTCAGTTGCGAATGCGCACTGTAAGGGGAGCCGGGCTCGGACGCATCCTCACTGGAGCCCGTGCTGGAGTCCGCGCAGCTCAGCGAAGTGGCAACGCCGCTGGAAAAGAACGCAAAGAGAGACGGCACGATAAGTAAGGCGTTATCGCATGGAATGGATAGCAAATGGAATGGCTTAAACTATGTGATGGGGTAATCATTATACATATGTTAATGTCTGGGGTGCAGTGCCTCAGCCTCCTCTCTGGCAGCAGCCACACCTTCTTGCCAGACACAGGCAGCCCAGAGCCCCTGGCAGAGGACACCCACTCTACACTTGCACACTCGCGTCTAGCGCTCCATCAATTTTCAATGGATTCACCTTCGAGAGTTTATTTTAATTCATCAATTCTGCAATTACATTGCGTTTCCGCCTCGAATTCGTGATTGTTTGTTTGTTTTCTTTTTTCTACACGCTTTACTGTTGTTTTTTTTCCCCTCTTTTTTCCACAGTTGTTTATTTGCCCGCCAGTGCTGGGCAGCGGCGAAATATCGATATAAATATCGATAATATCATCTGGAGGCCGTTTTGGCGCGCATTTCTTTTTAAATTTAAATAATTTGCTAAATGAAAAGCTCTCATCATACCATTTCCTTAGCCCCCTCTCTCCAATTCTCTCAGGGCTGTCTGCTGCCGCTAAAAGGTTAGGCTGGCACAAAAAGAAAGGAGTGTGTCCTTTTGGCGCAACGTTTTTTCGTTATGTTATGTTGCGTTATGTTGCGAGAGAACAAACCACAAAGAAAGAGAGAGTCGCAGAGAGCGGAGCGACACTCGCATACTGTATATATGTAGCACACAAAACGGGTCGATAAATAAACGAAAGCATAAAGTAAACAAAAAAAAAGAAACGAAAAGAGAAGAGAAGAGCGAAGAAACACGCAAAGAATACAGCCAGAAAGAAAAATGCACGAGAGAAATAAAAGTTTGCTTTACTCAAACTCTCTGCTCTCGTCTCTCTCTCTCTCGTTACCTTTCTTTCTTTCTGATTGTCTGTTTGTCCGCGTGCAACATACTAACAGCCGCAGCATAGGAACGGACGGGGGCAAGAGACTCAAAATCTAATGCGGGAAAATGTTCAGGTAGCAGCGGTCTCACGCGAGTGTGGCATGGGATGGATGGATGGATGCGGCATGTAGAGAGTGGTTTGTGGAGTGTGGAAGGGGGCTGGACGGGCTGCACGTACATATGTATGTCATCATGTTCTCGTCTCCGAGTCGTTTCAGCGGACAAAGGGAAGGATAGAAAAGGAAGGGCATACTTCAGTCGGTTCAAGCATAAAAGGATTCTCCTCCGCATTTACTCTTTAATGGAATTAATCGAACGAACGAACGCGTTGAGCGGTGCTCTTTTTTCACACATTCATTCCTACTCCACTCCTCTTTCTCTCCCTCGTTCGTTTGTTCGTTCGTTCGTTATGTTCTCTGTTCTGTGCATTCTTTCGTTTTGATTTGCTTTAATATTCGCTTTGTATGCATGTGCTTTCTGCTGCACATGATTCTGTTTCTTTTCCTCTCACGTGTCACGTCTCCGTCTCACATCTCACGTCATGTTGTGGTAACCAACACTGGTTCTTTTTATGATTTCCAGGAATTTTCTTTATATTTTATTAGCTTTTCATATCATCATATCATATTATCCATGGGGTGGTTGTGCGGTGGCAGGGACATACATACTTTACATTCCACCTGCCCCGTCTTGTTAGTCGCATCGTTAAACGCGGAGATTATGCTTAAGCTTTCTGGAGTTTGGGTCGGGATTTGGGTTCTTTTGGGTTTTCGTCGGGTCGAGGGTTACACATCGGACCAGTGCTGAATTTTATGTTTCTTACTGGTTTTCTCGCCCTAACAGGGGACACATTCGACGACGGCAACGGCTACGGCTACCTCCTACCTACGGGAATTAGAGATCTACACACAAACGGAAACACTTTGAGAGTTGAGTTTTATGTTTGTCTACCCCCAAAAATATCTCTCAGATTACGAGTTGGTCGTTCCTGTTTTTGTTGTTTTCAATGCGATGATAAGCTGATTAGAGATTGATGTTGGGATGCATTCATGTCCATGGGTTTTCCATGCAGGTAAACGAACTTGGGGTCATGATTTCAATTCAGTACTAAACGGGAGTATAATATCCCAGGTTTATTCATTTCTCTTAAATCGTATTATTAACAATACTAATTAATATTGTGCAATTAATGCCAACTTCATTTAGTTCCATTAATTTCGGCAAGTTCCCTATTTTATTATTGCAAATACAGGAAATTCACGGCTACTGCATTTATCTGTTACAGTTTTTTTCAAGCATTTCTCATAGTTAGAAAAGCTGTTAAAATCCGTGTAAAACAGTTAAGTAAAGTTCCGATAACTTTCATTACTCCAAAATCTTTAAACATGAGACATTCATTGCCGACGGCACTTTGCTTTTCACATATTCCTACTGTGCACATCCAGGCTCCAAAGGTTTGCCTTTCATTGATTATTAAATGGAATAGAAGGTTACTTTTAAAAGGTTCTGATTAGTACCCAGCAATTCACTCTTTAAGGTATTTGGGTAATTTTGAGTGCTGGCATCTTTTGAAGGATGATTCCTTAGTTTAAAAGTAATTTTCGGTATGCTTGATTGCCCGAAAATCTTAGAACTAGAATGCTCGTTCATTTACAGATGATTCTTTTCAATTTGCAGCATTTTATTATGCATACAACGGCAGAGTTTGCTCTTGAATTATGCACTCTATTTAATTTTCCAGCCATAAGCAAGACTTTATCGCCCCTATACATATACACGCACACTAGAACTCACCCATAGGAGTACACACACACAAGCACACACAAACAAAGTTCATATTAAATTCATAGAATGAAAGCCCAGCAAAAACGGCAACAATTTAAATTTTATTAGAAAATCCCATTAGATACACACACACAGGGAGAGAGGTACACACGAACAGGCAAGCGACTTCCACTTCCGCTTGGAGTATGCTATAGTGTGCGTGTGTGTGTATCCAACACTCCCACCACCCAACCGAACACCCTTCGCACTCTGTACTTTTCCCTCTCCTCACCTCTCACAGGAGGGAGCCGCAAACAATTGAGCACGCTTCATTTGCAAGGCATGAATGAAAGCAGCGCCCAACGGGAAGGAGAGAGACGAGAGAGTGAGAGAGTGGGTGGGTGGTTCTGGAGTGGGTGGTATAATAAGAGAGAGAGAGAGAGGAGAGAACGCGAGAGTAAAATAAAAAGAGTGACAGCAGAATAGCAGCGACAGCTAACAGTTATTTAACACATGATGTAAACGCGAATGTAAACTATGCTGTAATATGCAGAGCGGCGGGAGGAGTGCAGCAGGGAACAAAAGCAGAGGCAAAGACAGAGAAACATGCGCAGCAGCTGAGTGGGATGGGGATGGGATGGTGTGGGTAGAGGGACCAAGAGCAATGCACGCGACGTAATCGCCTGACGCTGCTTGATATCTCTTGATGACTTTTACTTAGAGCACAGAGCAGAACACTGCACTGAACGACATGGTTGTTGTCAATACACTACACTGCACTACACTGCATAGTGTTTGTCTTTTGCACTACAATTTTGTATTCTTGAGTGCTCTGTTGCCTAAGGCCGTTGCTTCTGGTATACTAACATTTAACGATATCCAAAGTAGTATCCGAAGCAGTATTCCAAGCTGTATCCAAGGGCAGTAGCTCCCGCTGGTTTTTTGTATCCTTTGCTATTGAATTTTTCACACTGTGGCACCGCATGGACCGCGGGGACTAGACCTCCGCCACTTCCACTCCACTCCACTCTTTCACTCACTCACTCTCGATTTGGCTTTAAGCTTTTCTTTTTCTTTTTCCACTATCGCTTTGGCGCATTTCGTTTGGGTTAGCTGTTTCGGAGGAGCTGCAACGTTCCCAGCGTTTATGTATGCTGCTGGTTTAATTATCCAAAAACACACACTGGCACACACACACCCGACAATACACACGACGAACAAACACACGAGCGCGTAGCATAAATATCCATATCCAAAAATGGGCAGAGCAGAGGAAGAAACCGTTCCCGTCCGTCCGTCTGTTTCGTGCGGCGCGTTCTATGTCCGAAAATTCTGTTGCGGCACCACGTCTCGTCGTCCGCTATGTTGCATGCACCGCGTCCGTCAGTGTTAAGAGAAAATGGCTGACTGAATCGGGAATCGGCTGTATGTACCGACTGATTTATAGAATCCAAAAACCTGGCTTCTTCAAAAAAGGGAAACAACGGGAAAACTGCAGAGTTTCCGCTCTCTTTGAACCACGCTCTCTCTTTCTCTCTCTTTGTGTAGTGCGGCTCTCTGAGAAATTCCCTGTATAAAAGGGCCCGAATGGATATTCTAACGGCAACTATTGGCTGCATGTGAGAAGCGAAGCGAGCCGAAGCTGCCACACGACCTGAAACGAACGCGCCGCACTGCACCCACACACACACACGCACACAGGCAGGCAGGCAGGCAGGCAGGCACGAGAGCATTATGCTCTTTGAAGCAACCCTCGAAGGTATTCGACTCTTGGATCTCTCTCTCTCTCACTTTGTTCCCTACATTTCTGCCCATTATTATTATTATTTTTATTTATATTTCACTTTTGTTGTTGGCACGTTAAATATTTCCTGTTTGTCGTCGTCGTCGTCGCCTCTCATTCTCTCTCTCTTCTCTGAAGAGAAGTATGGAAAAGGGAGAGTGGAGTGGAGAGGAGTGGAGAGGAGAGTGGAGGTCGGTCGCTGGCAGCCAGCAGTTCATGTTATGGTCACGTACTCCTGGGCACCCTCCCCTCCCCATGGACAGCTTCCCCTCGTACACTTTGCCGTTATGTGTCTACTGTGGCCCTCTGTCTCCTCTCTCCACCGCATCCGCGTCCTCTTCCCACTGTACCATCTTCTGTTTAGGCTTCTTGTCACTCTCCTCTTTTTACTTTCTTTTCGCTTGTCCCTTTCGCCGCTTTCTTAAATGTTTATCTAATTATTTAGACGTTTTCCCACTTTTCCCGCTTACGTCCCCCTTATCCCTGTCCCGCCTACAGCTGGGTGGTGTTTTCTCTGGCGTGAACAAAAAGTTATTTAATTTTCTGCATAAATCCCAGGCAAATGTCGTTTATAATTTTGTCAGGGACCGACCCCCGTGGAATGACTTCTCTGCGGAGGAGGTTGCATGGTTAATCGGGGGATTCTTTTTGAATCTGAAAAAACAATAATCCTCTAATTTGACAGGATGAGGGATAGGAAGTGGTAGATGGGAGGCGGAGAGGTAGGCTGTCGAATCGGCAAAACGATTCGGAAACGTCTCGGAGGAGGCGGAGAAGGCCAATCCAATTCAATCCGAAGCGCTTTGGTAAATTGCCACGGCTTCCGGAGTAGAACGGAATCCTGAGGTCATAAATAACATGCCATGTATATACATACATACATATGTACAATGTATGTATAAATGTGTAGGCCCGATCTTTGGATGGATGACAGGAACCAGCATCAACGGGATACGTACATATGTTATCCTACCCTCCCACACACGCACACACTCATCCTGCTACCAATTTCGGATCAGGTATCCGACATGGAATTATGCATACATTTTACACATTTTTAGTCAGCCAATCTGCAAATAATATTAGAAATAGAGAAACTTAGAACATGGCACCCATCGCTGCCCATGCCCGCTTCCCACCCCCACATCCAAATATTTGCCTACGCGTCAATTCTGATTTATGTGAGGCATAATTCCAGGCGTTATAAACTGTTTCTGACAGCTGAGAGAGGTTCGCTTCGATTTGGTTCGGAACTTTGAAGCAAAACCCTAGAAGGGGTTGCATTTTGGGGCATGTGGGGGTGTCTGCGACATATGTATGAGTTATGGATAGTACGTGTGTGTGTGTGTAGGGGGGTGGGGGGAGGGGGGTCTATTACTTAACATTTGATTTGGGTTCTGTTTTGTTGTCGCCTGCCGTTTCCACGTATGCTAATTCACGACTCTTCCGGAGCTGGAGGGTGGAAAACTATTTAACAAAACACCATTTATTAGGGCTGATAAATTAAATTAAATATTATTTCATTAACACCTAGGGCAAGCACAGCATGTGGTCGAAACATACATATGTACATACCAAACATCGGAAGGCATGCGTCGTGTGTGTGGACAATAATAGAAAAGACAATCCCCAAATTGAGGAAAAATAACTACATACATATGTACATACTCGTATATTACTCGTGAATACCCTTATCAATCGCTAATCACTGTCGCTGTTAGTGTGAAAAATAATCAAGAAAGAACGAAATCACTTTGCTCTTTTTGTTAACTCTTTAAATTATGCTTAAGCGCCGTTAAAGGAGCCAGAATGCCATAGTCCAATTTCCTAATTAAGGCTTGTGCTGTGCAACTAATTAAAAGGCCGATTATGTTTCCAATTAAAGTGAACATCATCTCAAAGTCTCCAATAGCCCCTTGAAATAGACAATTGTGGCTTTGAAAGTTTTGTGAAATTAATATCAAATGCAGCGCAGGGCCAGGCAATGCATGTAAATGATTACGGTAAACGACTGCCATTATGTTTACAGCAATTCAGAGAATAACACCTGAGAGAAATGACCTCCCCCGCCCCCACCCCACCACATCGCCTACATTCAGAGAACTCCTACACTTGCACACTGAGTCGAGTCGACTGTCGAGTGTCGACTGTCGGGTGTTGAGTAGTGTAAACAGAATGTAGGTCTTCCAGGCGAGTGCATACATTGTACATATTGAGCGAGAGTGTATCCTTTTTTCCTGGCTGCCTCCTCCCCCCCCCTGTGGCAACCCCAATTATAGCGCGCTAAACAATAAAGAAAATAATAATAAAAACCTAGTGCACACATCCGTGTAGGTACACTTCCCCTTTCCCCTGCCCTTGGGAACATACATATGTACATATAGGTACAATTCTGTGTATGTCAGTGTGTGTGTGTGTGTGTGTGTGTGCGTGTTTGTTCGGAGCAACCCTCGCTAATGAAGCTGCAGCTCTGCTCTCCACTGTTTGCCTTTGCCCTACCCTCTGTCCCAGTCTCTGCCTCATCCGTTGCCTGGATCTGGACGAGGACGAAGACCAGGAACTGAACTGAAACTGGATCTGAGACTGAGACTGCAAACAGCGCCCTGGGATTATCACCAGCAGCAATGGCAGAAACGGCCAACAGAAATAAAAGACCAAAACAGGCGAATACTTGATACCCTGGCAGGGATATTTTCTTTCTAACATTTTGGTTGGACATTTCGGGGATTCATTAGGCATTCATTCAGATGGAAATGACATGCATTGAATTGAGATATTTCTTTCATTTTCAGTATTATTGGTAGGAGATCTCCAACTCTGTTTATGCTATATGTATGTACATACATATGTATATCCATGTGTGTCCTTTCTATGATGCATACAACGACAGAGAAAGAGAGAATTATTTATTTAATGGTACTAAAAGCACCATTTACCTGTTAGTTCTGGGGCGAGAAAGTATCCATTCCTATCAATAGCCATCATTACTCTTTGGGCGTACAATATATCTGGAGTACATATGCCACTGCCCCCTCCTTCCCCTCTCTATAGAGCCTTGGCTGCAGCATTTGATACATCGAATGTCGCTTAAGTTGGTCAAACACTTTAGCCAACTTTTTCCGGAATAGTTGTAACTATTGTCGGTATTTGTTGTCTCTGTCTCTTGCTCTCAAATGTTTGGCCTGGCATTATGTCAATTGTGGAATGGAATGAAATGCAATGGTACTCGTATATGTACATATGTACATATACATACATATACATATGTACATATGTGCATATGTATTCCTATATTCCATTAACTACTCCAAAATCCTCAAACGTTGCCCTGTCATGCCCCGCACTGCACTGCCGGACGACCGCAGGGCGACATGTGTGCCGCAGAGCGAGAGAGAGATAGACAGAGAGAGAGAGAGAGACAGAGAGTATTGTTTGCCAGGAATAAATACAACTACAACAACAGCAAAAGCAACAGCAACAACAATACAGTGGAATCACAGCTGCGGGGAAACATAAAAATACGCCGCCTGATGGCATATCCTCCCCCTCTCACTTACTCTCTCGCTCTTTCTCTTTCCTTCACGCTCTATCCCTATCTCTTTCGCACTCTATATATCTGTGCTGTGCTGTAACATTTGTTTTGACATTGCTCTCCGCCGTTCTTTGCCATCTGTCCGTCTGTCCGTCCGTCCATCTCCCTTACTCTGTCGAATCTGTCTGGCAATCAGTGTTTTTTTTTCTCCTTTTCTCTTTGTAGTTTGTTTGCTGTTTGCTCTTTTCCCACCCAACCCCCTCCCCGCCGTTCGTATAGTTTTGTTTGCTGTTTGCACTCGCACTCGCTGCGCTTTTTACACTTGCCTCGCGCCTCGTGCCCCGTGCCCCATGCTCCATTGCCCAGGCCCCAGGCCCAGTGGCCGCCTGCAAGTGTAAAGTTTGAAATTAGTTTGGAAAAGCGTCGAAAAAACAAGCGTGCCACACCACTTGACAGTTTTTGTCAACGCAGGGGCCGATCGGTCTTGATAATCGAATGATTCTCGCAAACAAAAAAAAAGACCAAGAACCGTGAACACAGTGCATGTGTGCACACACACACACACACGCATGCACAACAATGCAGAAATTCCCTCACTCTCTATGGCCTCAAAAAAGAATCGATCCTGGATTGGGTTGCCCGGACTACATTTGGTTTTTTTTTTGCTCTGGAAATCGCTGGGAAGATATTTTTTGATAGGTAAGCCCCCAATTTCCTTAAAAATCCGTGAACAGTGAAGACCACAAAAAGAAACCCACAAATTTCCTTCCATCTCTCCATAACCTCAAATCGATTTGATCCTGGTTTTTGGGGTTCCCGCCGCCTAGCTTTGCATTCCGTTTCACCTTTAATTGTCCTCCCCCTTTCCGCTAGCCCTCTGTGGTTTCCCCTGCTTTTGCTGAATTTTCCACGGAGGGCAGGGCAGACGGGCAGGAGTTTTGGGCAAGTACGCCTTGGGGCGCCATAAAATGTTTAATAAATTGCAAAAGTGCGCCAAAAGTGCCAAAAAGGATAAGGAAAATACAGAGTGGAGAAGGCAGAGAGTAAAGGAGGAGCAGCCAAGAGCAGATGGAGAAAGTGCCAAAAGGAATACCGAAAACAGACGTCCACAAAGTCAACGACTCCTCCTCACACACACAAACACACACACACACACAGCTAAAAGTACATGTACTCACGCATACGCATACAAAACATATTCTAATGAAGTTCAAGTGGAAAGCCAAACAGCCCCCAACCAAGCAAGGGGCAGGCAGTGGGGCAGGCAGAGGGGGCGTGACAGGCGCTGGCCACAGTGCTCTCTGGCATTCGTGGCACGTAAAATGTATTGAATAATTACATTCGGGGCCGCCTAACGGCATACGAAATGAGGCATCGCGTACTCGTACTCGCACTCGTACTCGTCGTATTCGGACTCGTAGTCCGAGGTGGAGTCAAAGTCGAGGCCGGTCGCGAGACAAGTGCCACCGGCCGGACATTAGCCACGCCTCCAAAACGTTGCGGCTCAGATGGGGCTGGCTGCGTGGTCCTGCTGTCATGTAATGAGCGCCGCAGGCATTGAAAATTTCGAATCGCCGCGCCGCAGGAAATAAACTTTTTTCGAGTGGCAGCCCCAAGCGAAGAGGGGAACAGATAAAGATTGATGAATCCACAGAAATGCATTTCGCCTGAAAATTGAATTTCATTGGAACTAGCAGGGAAGGAGTGTGGAGAGAGAGAGGGGACTGAGAGACTGAGAGACAGAGAGGCAGAGGGGTAATCGAAGGCCGATGGCCTTTAAGTAGTGCTAAAGTATCAATCAAAATGCGTGCCCTCACCAATAATCATGACGGAATTACGCTTAAATCTTCCAAGGTAAAAAGGAGCTGATGCTGCTGCTGCAAGCTGAAACTCAATCTCCATCTCCGACTGAATCCCCCCCTACGACAGTCGCACTCTCAAGAGGAAAGATCTGAGAAAACGGTTACCGAATCAGAAACAACAAAGTGGAACGAATACAAAAGATGATTTATCATTACAAGAACTCGAGAGGGGGAGACACTGCACGAGTGCGGGGGCAGAGGGGCATTTACAAATTGGATTGCCGCAGGGGACACGAGAGGTGATAAAGAAAACTGAAAACAAAGTTTAGGAAATGCGGGATATAGACAGAAATATATACTGATCCAAAAGGATTGGGATTGGAGAGAATATTACGAACATATTACATACGATTTAGGTGTCAAAAATAGTTCCAGCTTTTTGCTTCAAAAGTATTTTTTTTTTTTTAAATATTAATTATAAACTTAAAAATTATGAAAATATTTTGTTTTTTTCTCTGTGCCAATTGTCGTTGTTCTTCCCACGGCTCTTGTGATTGAGATTCTCCAAATTTCGACATGCTCACACACACATTTTCGTTATCTTGTTGTTCTTGCTTCTCTACTCTTTGGCAGGATTTTTGCATTATTTACTGATAGTGTAATGGCATGGTTCACTGTAATACCGAGAACCGAGATTTTTAAATATTTGATAGAACTTTTCCATAACGCTAAATAGAGCTAAATAGTATTTATCTCATTATTGTTCATTATTCCATCACGTCCATAACCAAACCGAACCGAATATATCCCGGAACCGGTATTCCATTCCACTCCATTCGTACACCTTAGGGCGAATAAACTCCATTTCTTGCTCTCACTCCTCCCAAAAGTTCCAGCAAAAGTTGGCTGGATTTTCACTTTCCGAAAAGTTGTTTACCCACAGCCATCCAACCTGGTGGAAATTCATTTTCTTTGCCCCCGAAACATCCTCGGATTCTAAGGAAAATGCCAGCAAAGTACAAATGCTGTTCGGCTGCTGCTCCTAACTCCGGACGTGAACAATGTCAATGTTTTAATTTATTTAAAATCAATTTACGCAAAATCTTTTCCAAATTCTTTGCGAGTCGACAAATTCAGGGGCGAAGGAGCCGCAGTTGTCGTCTGTGTGGCAGAATCCGGCGGAGTCAGAGTCAGAGGCAGAGTCAGAGGCAAGGCACTGCTTAGAGCTCAGCAAAGTGCTTTTGGTAGCGCACTGGAAAATCCTGCATAATTTAATTGTCCTGTTGTCGGTGCTAGTTAGTCTGTCTCTGTCTCTGTCTGTTATCTCCGGATGCCTGACTCCCACTGCCACTTCTCTATAGCTATATGTATATACATATCTCCCCATCTGTCTGTCGGCGGTCTGTTGCTGCTTGTTGTCTTGCCGCTTGTAGCACCATTGGGTCCCTGACTCCCACCTCCGACTGCGTACTCCGTGCGGCACTGCAGCAAGCTGTCTTTAATCCACATGCGACTGCCGCAAAACTCTACCACGCTGTGGCATGGATCAGACAGGTGCCCAGGCACCCAGACTCAGCCTGGATAGAGCCGGCGGCGGGGGGTTGGTTGAGGCTTCTTTGCGGTCCACTTGGCATCATCCATCGGCTTGGAGACCACAATTACTGTGTTTACTTCTAGTTTTATTGCCCGCCCGATACTCCTCCGTATAGTAGTACTCTGATGCTGTTCTTCCTCCGTTCTTCCGTTCTGGCAGTTAATTAAGTTTACGGGAAAAGTGGGGAAATCTTTAAGGTTGAATCAATCGAATAGGCAGGCGGGCATTTGATGGCGCTTTTTCGGAATGCTCCCTTAAGTGGTGCACATCCCAACCCGAAATCCATTAGCATTAAATGCCTGTAAACGCTTTAGGGGAATCGAAGGAATCGAATCGAATCGAATGGAATGGAATCTTTAATAATCTACAAATGGGTTCCAATCGCAGACCAGCGGATTGTCGTAGATTCATTAAATGCTCGGGGAGCACAGAGCAGAACTCCACAGAACTCCACAGAACTCCGCGGAACGTTGAATGGAACTGAAATATGATACCATTTCGGGGAAGATTTCGGGTATGTTGGATATGGTTGGTGATGTGAGCGATTGTTGGCTGGCTGTATTGTTATATTGTTGTACTGGTGTTGTTCTCTGGTGTCATTGCTGTTGCCGTTGGTGTCATGCGGGGCTTCCCAAACCCTCGGGCAGACGTACAAATGATTTTGATTTCAATTTGTTCTCCCCAAAAACTATAGCTCCCAGCCTGTGACTGCGACTGCCATTGCCACTGGCACGATGCCACTGCTCTCCCAGGGAAGGGAAATATTTGATGAGATGTGGAGAAGTTTTATCTGTTGCACTCTTCTTTTATTGCCACAGATGGGGGCACACTCTGCGTGTGTGTGTGCGCTGAATGCCAAAGTTAATAAATTCAAAACACTTGAAATTTCATTTTGGCATATTAAATTTCCCGAAAAGAAAAGGAAAAATCCCAAACAGGAACGAGAGCAGTCGAAAGGAGTTACGATTCGATGGGAAAAGGACAAGGAAAAGGCCAGGCCCCGCCACCCCGCCATCGGGAAAAGTCACACAAAAATTTACATATGAAAGCCTGAATGCCTGCCTCAGAGCCGTGGCAAGTTGGAGGGAGGTGCTCCGGGCTCCACGTTGGGGAGACGCCACAGCCACATGCAGACACCACACATGCAATGCGGACGTCGTTGTCGTTCTCATTCTCGTCGTCGTCGTCGGGTATTTGCAATTGCCAGCGAAGTATTAATGGCAGCATTTGAATAACAATGCAGCAGCAGGCAGCAACAGCAGCATTGGATTCGATGTGAATGGGAATATGGCTGGGGATATGGGCTCTCGACTTTGACAGGGCAAACGACATGAATCGACCAGTCCCCCAGCGGCAGCGCCACCTCTGTGGTGCACAACTAATCCCTAGCAACGGACTAATTTGAGCTGCATTTGGGAGTCGGCAAAGTGGTGCAAACAGATCCGTCAAGTGTACGATTTTCCCCTATCGCACAGCAATGTATCGGGAAATCCTGTGGACCGACCTTTGAGAGAGGCTTTGTCGGATCGCGGGTTCCAGTCAGAGTCAGAGTCAGAGGCGATTTCCAGGAACATTCTGATGGCAGCCCACGTAGCATAATGAGCACAGAATTCATGGGAATTTAGCCAGTGGACCACTGAGAAGAGAATTCATTAAGGGTCTGCGTCTGCGTCCGCAACTGGTTCTGCGGCTCGGTCTGGTTATCGGTCTGTTCTGTTCTGGTCTTGCAACACACTCTGAAATATGCAAACGTCATTCGGATGCTGTTAATTATGGATCCCTGGGATTCTGTGGGACTTTGGCTGACTGAAACAATAATCCCCAGACAATATTTATAAATCAACTGGATTTTTGTGGCAACATTTTTAGTTTTTATAAGCTCGAAATTTCTTGTAAAAATTTCACAGAGTTTTGGGTCTGAAATGCTCAAATGCCGATACATTTGGCAGCTGGCGGCGATCGTCGTGCTGCTGCAGGTGCAGGGTAAGTGCCACCACGGATCCCCTGATCAAGGACTTAGCCTGCCGTTCCCCGCTCTCTGCAGGTCTGTGGGGCCAGTGCGCCGACTGTAGCCAGCATTGGGGCTATCCCTGCAAGGCCAATGTTACGGGATATTACTGTGCCCCGGGATCCACCATCGATACAGTTGTCCTGTCGGTGGCCGAATACGCGACGAGCACCATAGATCCCCTGGACACCTACAAGCAGTGCACGCCTTATCCCTTCGCTCTCAGTGTGTACTGGATGTCCTCAATATCCTCCCAGTATCCTCATCTATATATCTTTCAGCTGATATCGGGAGCTACTGCTGCGTCTATTCCCCGAAGATCGGCTGCCAGGCGGCCATCAACAGACAGATGTACAAATACGAGTCGAATCCGGTGGTCTACTGCAAGCGCTGCATGGATCGCTGCCTCTGCGACAGGGGGGACAAGGGCCACCAACAGGCAAGGCCCTGGCCATGGGCCACACTCCTAGTCGGAGTCCTGGGGATCATAGTGGTGGGGTGCCATATGTAGGAATGCCATCATTTCCATGTGAAAAATGTTTATAAATTCTGGTGATAGTGTTCAAGATCTGTGGATCTGATCTGTGCAGAAAGTGTGTACCCCTAGTCACCGATAGAACCCCACTGAATGCCCCAAATCAGTCAAGATACACAGCTGCCACAGAAACCATCAATTAACAGCAGGCTTTCATGCATTCGAAGGAGGAACAGGAGGTGTGTCCAATCGAAGGGAAACTTTACTTAACTTCTTTTGCACTTTGTACTTTGTGTGTGTGTGTGTGTGTGTGTGTGTGGCAAAGTCGAAACAGTGTTGCATGACAAGGCGAAGGCCGCTGGCTGGATGGACAGGACTCGTCGTGGGTCATCTTCCTGCTGTGTTTGATGGGTGTTTGGTGGTGCGCGTATCTCTAATGAAATTAAATGTATCTCTCCGCCAGTTGGATGGCAAATAAAACGTTTGAAAAGTGGAGTGTCTTGAGTGATTGAACAGCATTGGGCAGCAAACTGCCAGCCAGTTGCCAAGGCAGTCGACAGTCGGACTTGGACCTGCGTCGGAGGACC
The DNA here is from genome assembly GCA_008121215.1 of Drosophila athabasca. NCBI lineage: Eukaryota > Metazoa > Arthropoda > Insecta > Diptera > Drosophilidae > Drosophila > Drosophila athabasca. The sequence goes on along the minus strand of VMQQ01000019.1, from coordinate 669,604 downwards.
TTAGTAGTGCTTTCTGGCCAAGTGAGAAAGTGTGTCCCAGTCGGGGGGGGGCGGGGCGGCTGCAGTACGTGACTGGGAACATTATTGTTTGCTTATCTACACTTAATTGCTTCTGGCTACACTTAATAATGTGGTGTTCTATGGAGACGCACAAACACACGCACACCACACACACACACCCCAAACACAGCTCTCTCTATGGGGAACCCAGCGGCTCATAGTCAGCGGCATCGTCATCGTCATCGTGTTGCCGTAGCCATAGCCATAGCCATAGCCGTGGCAAAGTCATCTCCACCCCCATCGTCAGAGTCGACTCTATCTTGGGGCACGTTGCTGTTTGTTCGGTTTCCCACTTTGCGTTGGTCCGGGCATCCTCATCGTCCACGTCGCCGTTTCTTTGGCAGCATTTTCATTCAGCTTGAGATTTGTTGCACCATAAAAAGGGCTTCTTCGAGACTCGTCTCTCGTCTCGCGTCCCTTGTCCCTCGTCCCTCGTGCCTCAACTCTCATTGGCATTGTATTCTGTTGCATGCTGCTGGAGAACTATTTGTTTACCTCGTCCGTTGTCCGTTGTCTTCTCTTTTCTGTTCTCTCGCTCTCGCTCTCTCTCTCTGTTCTTTTTGGGTTTCTTTCCTTTTTGTCTTCTTCTCAATTTCGGTGGGATGAAAAATTTCATTGGAATTGGTTTTTATTCGTGGGACCCCGCACCCCGCACCGCACCGCCTTGCCCCTCCTCTCCTTCTGATTTCTGATGGATTTCTTTTATTTTTTCTTCTTTTCGGGAGGTACAAATTGTGTGACGCTAATGGGGGAACACGGCACTGGACATTGGCATGTGTGTGTGCGTGTGCGTGTGGCATGCCTCATTAGATCAGAAGATCAAAAAGATTGAAGTATTGTAGGTCTCGGTCATATGACACCGTCGTATCGATGCCCTTGGGGGGGAAACATATGTACATGCATATATACATACATATGTGTGTGTGTGTATTCGTAATTTTCCGACTCAACAATTAATTATGTTTTTGGCCACAAAATTGGCCACGCCCCCTTCGTCTGCCTTCAATGCAATCTCACTGGCATTCAACATTTTCCTATTTTCATCCTACAAAACAAAATTCCCATTCCATTTCCTCTCTCTCTCTCTGGAGTCTCTCTGGATTCTGCCTTCCATTTCCATTTCCACTTTCATTTCCTTTTCCACTTTCTGTTCCATTTCCCAGCATCCATTCATCCATCCATCCATCTATCCATTCGGTCGTCCCATCTATCGGCGAGTGCTAATTGTTACGAATTTGCAACCCTCCAAGAGGGGGATGGGCCCTAACTCCAGTTAGGGGTGGGAGTGGGACGGACTGCCCTGCATTCGCTCTGCTATCTGTCCGGGAGCCACAGAAGACGATGGATGTCGTCTCTGGTTGGGAATGAGAAAAGGAAAGGAAAACAAGAGTCCCGAAAGTAACAGGAAAACCCATTTTTGAGGCTCGAAACATTGGATACCCTTTAGATTGGCAGATCTAACGATTTAATGTTAGACGATAGATGATATTGGAAATCAATTTCAAGCCCTTATTGGGAGCCTTTAAGAGAGCCTCTTAAAGAAAGAGCGCTCAAAAGCCACCGCTCTCTTGGATGAGCCATGAGATATAGAGATCTGACGTGGTCTAGCCTTTTATATCATAAATGACTTACGTTACGCTACTATGCTAAACGATCTACATCTGATAGAAAACATACGTATGAACATACATACATATGTACATATGTATGTACAATGTATGTATTACCACCCCCCTCGCAAGGAGTCTCAAATTGTTCTGCCACCCGTTTCGATGTTGCATTCATTTTTAATGAGACAATTGCTAATTTAACTGTGTGTGTGTGTGTGCGTGTGGCTGTGCTCTCCTCCCACAAGACTGCAATTAGTAGGCGTGGCACCGGGCTGCCCAGGAAGTGCGTGACTTGCAGTCGACATGCTGTACGAGTACGACTATTGTATGGTTGTGTGTGTGTGTGTGTGTGTGTGTTGTATTTGTGTGCAAATCAATTGAACAACAGAGGAACAGAGGGTAGCAGAGAGGCAGAGCTACATTCATAGAATAGGGGGGTGGTAGTTGGGGGAAAGGGAGGGGGGGTGGGTGCCACACACACACACATCTGTTGTGGCTGCTGCGACCAATAATCAGGCTAATAAACATTTCATTCACAGGCCTCATTGAGCCGGGACCCAATCATAACAATGTCGGCGTCGGCGGCGGCGTCGTCGTCTGCCGCTGCCAAATGTTCAATAGGATCCAAGCAGAACAAAGGCGCCCCCATGTGGCCCCAGTGCTCCCTGCCACATTCCTCATGCCTCCCCCTGGCAACAACATACATATGTATGTATGCATGCAAGACGCTTTGCCTTTGCTTTCCCTTTCATCGATCGATTGCCTGTCATAACATGAGGGCCCGAGACCCACAAATAAACCGGAAATTATGGTTTTTCCTTTGGTTTCTTCAACGCCAGACACAAGATTTTCCTTCGATTCCGTTTTGCCAGGGCAACGCAAATCATGCTCCATCCCTGGGAGACACCCCAGAAAAGGAGTCTAATTCGGTCAAAGATCTCCTCCGGCTTGGGATTTGTTCACGTACCTGGAAAAGAGAAGAGGAAATTTCATATATATTCATAGTTTATCTTTCAGATATTCTTAAACAAGGCTCAAATTAAAGCTGAAGTTATAGATACAAGGATAACAAATTGTGAGGTCTTTCTCCCTTCCCCCCCCCTCGACCCCGCGACCGCCGTTTGGAATCACTTTTCGGCCAGACATCTGCTCGTAGCAATCAAAACAGGAACAATAGAACAACCTCCAGGCCCTGGTCCCACTCTTTTCTTTCACCCTTTCCTCCACCCTTTCCCTTACAGAATATCTACCCCCAAAGAGAAGAAACTGGTTAATCCCCCGCAAAAGCCTGACGATTAACCAACCCAAAACACACACAAACCCACACAAAATACCCAAACCCAAAGTCGAGCCGAACCGCACTGAAAATTGCAGCCCGAAAAGAATTCGGACGAATGCCAGATAACAACTGCAGATATCGGAGGAGTATCCGTATCCGTACGGCATGGTGCGGTACGTATCCGTTTAACGGAGGGATATGAACCGCAGCGCACCAGGCCATTGCCATTGCCAGTGGCAGTGGCAGTAACTGTAACTGTAACAAAAGACCGGGTCCCATCATATGTGTGAGTGAGTGGGCCCAAATGCGAGTAAAACAATTCCAATTAAAGCGATACGAGAGGACAAACAGACGGACGGACAGAGAGACAGCCAGGCTGGTGGCGTGGATTGTAGAGAAAAAGGTATACCAGAAGGAAGTGCACTGTACGCATCTACAGGGGGGGGGGAGAGGCACAGCCAAGGGTCAACCGGAAGGGCAAGGAGGCAGGGCAGTCGGAAAGTCATGGGAAATCCAATTGCAGACTTAATATCATTTGTATTTTCACTATTAATTGGATTAAAGTTTCCCAAAGGGCCACAAGCGGCACTAAAAAAATTGCATATCCAATGAGCGGAAGAACGGAAGTAGAAAGTGCACTTAAAAGGGGGGCAGCGAGGGGCACGAGGGGCACCAGGGCAAGGGTTAACATAAGCCCAAAACACAACTGTCGAAACTCTCACGATTTGCCAATAAATATATGTATACACCGTACACTGAGCGAAAGACTCGGGGGTGGTTGCTGGCCGGGGGCAGTGGCAGGGGCCCAATGATGCTTGAGCCATTTCTAACCCTATCGAACCCCTGGCTACGGCGGTCAATCAGTTTACAACAATAACAATTTCTGAAGGGTCAACACGTGGTCCACATCGACATCGACATCCACGTCCACATCTACTCGTCCTCCGTCTACATCTGCGTGTCGGCTGGCTGTCGACTCCGTGGCGGGCATTTTGTATATTCAATTAGCCGCTGCCTCCATGTCGAACATTTCCTCTAACTCAATGGAGTGGCAGTGTGGCAGAGTGGCAGTGAGCTCTGGTGGTGACCAGCCCACTCCTTGTTTTGGTTTTGCATTTCTAATGCAATTTGCGGCTGCAACGCTTTTGTAGCTGCTGCCGTTGCCGCTTCTGTAGCTGTTGCGCCCCCAAATCGTGTGGTATACATACATGTATGTGTGTGTGTGTGTGTGGTGAGAGTGTGGCGCGTGTGTGTGTGCGTGAATGTGGCGTGTCGTGTCCATTAGCACCTTGATGCTCATAATACATATTCATTAATTTGCCAGGTCCATCCCCTCTGAATGTTTGGTGTTTCCTTGCTTCTTCCCTTTCCCCCCAAAATGGGAGGCTTCCTTTCTTCCTTGTTCCCTTTGAATGGGAGCCTTGTGGCAGAGCTGGACAGCGCTTTAATTACTTTAATTCTTAGTGGGTGCTCAGGTCAAACTCTTTAATTAGTGTCTGTAATGGATATGCATTCTCTTCTACTCCCACCCCCAATCCCTCATCCAACTGCTCTGCCATCATCTTATCCGTAACGTAACCCACTTTGGCCTCCCAGTCACCGCAAAATGTTCTCATTCATTAAACTTTCGGAAGCGAAAGGCGTAACTCCAGCAACTCCCACCCCCAAGGGCATCCCGATTGACTATTGTAATTGTCCATCCACCCACAGGCCGCACACCCTTCGCTGGGATCTCCTGGAATCTCCTGGTCCCAGGTGGGTGGACGTGCACCTTTTTGTCTTTCACATTAGTTAAAGCTTGCGGCTGTAGGCTAGAGGCGGGGGCGGGGGCAAGGCAACAGGCAACAAATAAAGCAACTTGAAAACACAGCAAAACACTTAAGCGCAACACTTTTAATTTTCCAGTGGCCCAGCGCACAAAAGACACCCCCCCGCCCCACCACCCCATACCCCTTTTTCGTTTGTGGGTTAGTTTTTTGGGCAGGTCTGGGTGTGGGGGGCCTGTAACTGAACTTGAAACTGATGCCCGGCACGTGGACATGATGAGCACATGACGCCCTTCTCCGTGGGGCAGGAACAGACACACACACACAAAGACAGACGGACCGGATCGGATGGGATCGGATCGGATGAAGAAAGGAGCAGCATGGGGTGGCAAAAGGGGTTGGGTAGTCGCCTGGAACAAAACATATTCCACAAGAGAGGTATATCAATGAAAGGGTAAGGCAGGTGTTTTGGTTCTTTGAAGGGTCCAAAGCTCTGCTTCCACTGTCCCAACCTTCCGTTGAATATACCTTGCAGCTAACTATTTAAATGTGATTTCCACGCACCCTCAGCTTCAGATTCAGATTCAGCTTCAGCCACAGACCGTACACTGAGCCGCCTCGCCAGAGCCAGAGCTGATGCTGTGCGGCAGACGTCGGCACGCGCTCAAATTAGTGAGTGAGCAGTAGTGGCAGGGGACAGGGGGCAGGGGGCCAGAGCTCGTGCCACTCCACTCTCTGGCTGGCTGGCTGTCGCTCTTGCAACGTTGGCTACAACAACAATGGGATTGCGTATAATCAAAAATTAACATAACAATACAGTCCCTCTTCCCCTTCCCGTTTCCATCCGCGTCCCCTTTCCCGAAAAGCATCAACAGCGAAACAGCAACAGCGCCGCGGCAAAGTGTTTTCTGAGGCAGACACAAGCAACAAAAAAATACATACACGAACGAGTACGAGCATAAGCCGCACCGAAATGAATTTGTGTGGCAAGAACTCAAAGTTGCCCTTGCCACTGCCACAGACAGAGCCAAGACCCTGAGCGATGCCATAATGAAAGGGTAAGCAAAGGGCAGGGCTTCGATCAGGGTTTCCAGAAAGAAAGAGGGAGAGAGAGCGAGAGAGAGGGGGAGGGCACCCAAAGCCCATTAAACAGCCCAAGAGAGAGAGAGAGAGAAGGAGAGGGAGCAACAGTCAGGAGTAAAGAGAGACAGAAGGAGATAGCCATAGCAAGGAGCAGGAGGCGAAAGCGGTTTTGCTTCCATCTCCACACACACAGAGGAGAGAAAGAGAGAGCGCATGGCAGACAGACAGACAGATGGACCGATAGCAAACGCAGGAAGGAGACAGAGAGAGAGAGAGCAGGATTGGTAGAGAGGTAAGAGACAGAGACAGGCAGGGCACGCACACAGGCGTACAATTCGATAAAGAAAATTCCCAGCGGGCACTTAATTTACTGCCTGGCGTTCCATTTCGTGTACATTTCTCATGCACTCCCCCTCCACTCTCCGCTCTGCCCCTCACCATTCACCCTCACGTGCAACCGATAGATTTTGTGTTGCACTGTTGCCACATTTCAGACAGGTTGGAGGAGGATCTTGTTCTTTGATAATAAAAACACAAGTCCTTAATCCTTACTTCCACAGAAAATTGAAAGAAATCAAGGAAACTATGGCTGATCTGTGGCATATGTACAACTAGGTAGACCATTCCACAAAATTGGATCCAAAGCGGGCTTTATGTATTGCTTGTTTGGCATAGGAGATCGTGGATCCTAAGACGGAACCCTCTAACTCACTTTGAAATTATATAACTTGGGCGCATTCCCAAAAGCTCTATATATATTATTTAAGGCTCGGAATTTACGGAGACAATGATTGATGTTTGATTTATAGAACTCCGATAACAATAAAAATGGTATACAGTCTCGAAAAGCGTATAGAATCCCTTGACAGACATCTTATGGCTTTTCAACAACAATTTAAGAGAGCCTGAAGGCACTTTTAGAAGAGACGCTGAGTAAATCGTTTACCATCGAAATGTATGTACATATGCCTTAACGGATCCAAACATGAACATACTGTAGAGTAAGATGAACTCAATCCTCACACCCACACAAATTGATTTACATTGATCAGATTTCTCTAAGCGTATGTATGTAATATGATGTCTGGAAAACGTAAAACCAATTTAAATGGAAATTCGAAAGTGCAGAACCAGCAATTTCCGAAATTTGCGATCACATTTGAGTATTCCTCGAGTCATCAATCCGATTTATGAGAAAAAATGGTACCCTAAACACCGACTTTACTGATAAGTTTCCACTCATTTTCTAGTCGTATCTTTCTAATAGATCTCCAATAGATCTCCATTTTCCGTCTTCAATGCCGAACTGCCATCTCTTGCCCCCTTCTCCCCGCAGTTGCTGCTTGTGCTGCCCCAATCGTAGATCAATTTACATATTTTCGAGATCCTTGCAATTGGATTCAAGTTTCTGGGCATGCAAAAGTGATTTGTTGCGGGTCGATATCTGACTTTAGCTTTAGCTTCCCCTTCGCTCTTTCGTTCCTTTGTCCTTTGCTCGTGTGCGTGTGTGTGTGTTGCCACGCGTGCCACATACACAAACACACGCTGAACAAGGCCAGCATAATCAACATAATGAGAGTGGGTAAGAGTGAGCATTATGATAATAATAGTGTGCCAAATGCTCCCCGTCCTCTACCGCCTTTGTCCCCGGAATGGGATGGGATCAGAGAGCAGGGAGCAGGGTTGCTAGGCCTCGCCTGCCACACACTCTAAACACTCGAAGGGTTGCCTCCTGCTGCCTGCTTCAGTCTCTGTTTTTGTTGAGTTTTGAAAAATATTCAAGTTATTTGAGGAATGCATTTGGTTCTGTTCAGTTTTAATCATTTATGTGTGTGTTTTTTTCTCTCGTTCTTTCTACAAAGTGTTTTCGGGTGTTTCGCGTTGGCTGATGCTTCACGGGGGAAAAACAACAAAGGACACGAAATGGCAGTGATCTATTTTTGTGTGCGTGGAATGTTGAGTGCCTCGAAAAGGGATGAGAGAGACTCGCGCGAGGGAGCGAGCGAGAGGTACGACGAGGGGCTGTTGATATGAAATTTTATACAAGGCCATTGTCTGGGAACCCATTCGATGCGTGGCGATGGTGCCAGCAGATACAAGAAGAGCTCACACGAGCAGAGAGGTGCTGGACTTGGGATACGAGTACTATATCATGTCCTTCAGTCGTAGTCAAATTACGGGATGGGGTTGAGAGGTGTCTTGGGTTATACTTTTTTCCAAGGAGACGGCTGTGCCACCCTCTTCTGGGAGTTTCTCTTTCCCCAAAATGTGATGCCACATTATAATCCAATTGCAATGCCACTCCCACTTCCATTCCCACTCGAAAAAAACTTCTCCTCCGCATCCACTCCAAACCAATGGTGGCAGCTTCTGTTCTCCTCCATGCCATTCCTTTCCTTTCCATTTCGTTCCTTTCCATTCACTCATTCATCCCACTCGAGACAAAATCAAAATTCAACTAATTTGCATTTTCGATTTGCATATTTACACAAAATCCGGCCTATCCGTAGAGTGCAGCCCGTAGTGCTGCCCCTGCCCCTCTCTCCTTGATGCAAATGTTCTGTCATTGAAATTAAATTGATTGCAAATACTGAAGATTGACTTGAAGTGAAGGGAGATCGCCGACAAAGACGATGATGCGGATAGGACGTTGCGATGCCCGAAATCCAGAAACAAAGGCCCTCCTGGCTCCTGGCTCCGGGTTCCTGGTTCCATGTTGATTTTTGATAACCTCTCTCTCTACCCTCTCTAGGACTCTGCCTCTGCCTCTGTGGCAAGTCAACGTCATGGCAAATAATTGCAGTTTGTGCCCAAAGGGTTGTTCGGGGGTTAAGCACCGGCTGGGGGTTCGGTACGGCACTGCAATGGCAGGCCCGGCAAGCCAAATGCCGTTAATGAAAATCACACAAACGCACAGCAGCTCCCGCCGCTACCCGCCGCCGAAGCACATGGCATGAAAATGCTACCCTAATTTGAAATTAAGCAGCCTTCAAAGTATAGGCAAGGGGTAAGGGGTAAGGGTAGGGGTAGGGGTATGGTTTAAGGGGTGTAAAATGCATTATGAGCGATGCGTTAATGGAAATCCAAAAGGTAGAAAAAAGGCAGGGGACAGGGACAGGGACATGGACAGGTCTCATCTCTTCTCTCAGTCAAAGTTAAGTAGAAAGCAAATCATTCTCGGAGCCAAAGTTCAGAAAGAAAGAACTGGACAGGACTATTTAATAAAGTTTATTCGAGGACCAAGCCAACTCCCCCGCACCATCCCCCACCCTACACCATGCAAAACTTTTGCACAACTTTCTTTCGAAATTGGCACAGCCCAAAAATCAGTTGCGAAACTGATGGAAGTTGATTGAACAATTTATCAAGCGCCCAGAGTCGAACATCTGGAGAATTGGTTCGAGAATTAAGGATTCAGGATTGTGGGTGGATGGCTGGATGGGTGGATGGGTGGGGGTGGGTGCACATGTCATGAGCGAGGAAAAGAAATGACAGCACGCGTCTTGAATGGAGGAGGAGAAGCGGCGATGAGGATGAGGATGACGATGACTGCGGGAAGTCTGACAGGTTTGGCTTCTGCTGGAAGGAAGCTCAACCCCAGAGCTCAGAGCCCAGATCCCAACCCCTGGGACAGTATTTACTTTCGTGGGATTTACCCCCAGACCAGGGACTCTCTCGTTCACGAGCTGCTTACATTTCAACTAAACAAATTGGAAAATTTTATAAAAATTGGTTTATGATGCTGACATTTCTATGGCATCCGCCGGGGCAAGCAGGCAGTGGCAGCAGGATGTTGCCAGGCAAATAACAGAAACAAACAATAACAACAAAATAGAAAAGTGCAACGAAGCGTTCAAGTGGGAGAAGTGGGAGTGTGAGGGCGAGTGCCTAAGCCGCCACGGTGGCAAGGGGTTTGATGTGCAGCACACCACACCCCGTCCCTCCCCGCTCGCCATGTGACAGGCAGCCAACAGGTGCCAGCCAACAGGAATCGCTTGAGTGGAGAAGAGGGAGGAAAACACCTAGAGAGAGAGAGAGAGCTCACCAGAAAGCCCCATCAATAACAGGTTGACAGCGAGACATTGTCAAGTGAATGAATGAAACAAATCAATGGAGATGGAAGACAGTGATGCTCCAACGGAAAAGGAAAGCCCCTCCATCGAGCAGGTCAAAAGTATGGCAAATTCTAAGCAGATTATTCTGTGAGAAATGAAAAGGGATTTCCATTGAGGTTTTTCACACTCCCAGAGGATATCAGGGTCTCAGAGTCCCAGAGGGTTCCAGTGTCCACTTTTCAATGTCCCTTTCCGTTTCCGTTTTCCCCAACAAGTCGGAAAAGCCATAAGCCATAAAGGAAATTAATATCGCAACAACAACAACAGCAACAAGCGGGAGCCAAAACTTAATTTTGCAAATATAAATCCAGTCTAAAGGCTTTAAATTACGACAGCAGACGCTGTCGGCTGTCGGCCGACAAGTCCCAGGTCATTAAATTGATAAATAACCAAAAACTTTGCTCATAATCGCCTCCGAAACGAGAGAGTCGAGAGTTCCGCTCTCCAAGTGGCAGATGAAGATGGAAATGGCGATGGAGGAGGCCTATCCTGGGCCTGGATGACACACCATCAAAGCAGCAGCAGCAGCAGCAAACATTTATCAAAGGCAAAAACAAACACACACTGTGGTAGAACCTCCTGAAGGAATACTCACTCCCCCTCTCTCTCTCTCATTCTCTCTCTCTCTGGGATGTCTGTAAATGTTTGCCAAAACAATTTGTGGGTGGTCGGGTGGGGGGCTGGCGAACCAGTACAGACGGAGATACCCAATGCGCCCGGTGATCCATTTAAATTCCGCACATAAATTAACATAGTCTGCCGATGCCCGGCCCGTGGCGTTGCCTTTGAATCTGTCTGGGAGTCCCAGCAATCTTTCACATATGTCGACGACCAGTCAACTGTGGCCACCAGCGCGCCTCTTCATCCTTCGGCCACAGCTCCCATCTTCCATCTTCCATTTCCCATTTCCCAGGTGCGGGGTGGGTTACGCAGAGACAGTGGGACACCTTTTCCGCAGATTGCAGCAGCACCAGCAGCACCAGCAGCAGCAGCAGCATTTTGACGCATCATTGAGCGTATCGTTTGAGTGACTGACTGGACGACATATTGATGTATTGGCTGCGTGCATTGAATGACTCTTCGGTTGATGGTTGGCCGTGTTGCCTGTTTGTTGCCTCGTCCAAATCATGTCAGCGCGCAAATTTTACTAATATCGGGAATAGCACCAAAAAGACACAACCCTCACACACTGCGGAAAATTAGTCTTTCCAGATTTCTTGAAATATGATGGAAAATCATGCTGTCACCATTGACAAATGCAACATATCCGATCAAATACAGAGAGAGAGAGAGAGAGAGCATGAGGTCCTCATTGAATCCGATACCAATTCCATCGTTAAGTTAAAGCCTTACACGATCCTGAAATCTTCTGAAGACTATTTCTCTCTATTATGTATATGAATGTATCTCCCGATCTCCGTGCTTCATTTTTCTCAGTGCAACGACCGGGACTCTCCCCTGCAATCCCAGCCGCTGCCCTGCCACATCCAAGGGTCGCTTCATTACTTTAAATGCTTTACACGTACAATATTTAGGCGGTCGGGGGGTGACAGACAGACAGACAGAGCCACACTTTGGCGGGGGGGCTTCTGGGTTCTGGTTTTTTTTCTGTTCTGTGCAGAGGGGTGCGAGGAGGGGCTGTGCCAAACGTTTTATTGATGCAGCAATGGCATCACGACAGACGGACGCACAGCAAACGCATTTTGCACGCAATTCAATCTATTTTTTGTCCTGTTTTTTGGTCCTCCTTTGTCACTCGCCATCTTTTTGGTTCCGGTACGGTGCCACGGTACACGGTACGGTTCGGTACAGTACAGTACAGTACAGTCCTTCGAGTGCGACTGATGAGAATGGATGATGTCGCCAAAGTTTTTCGGCTTTCTTTTCTTTTTCTTTTTTTTGTTGTTTTTTCTTTGCGTAAATGGAAATCCTAGGCAGGCAGGCAGGAGAAATGCTCTGCACACTTTCCTATTTATTGATTGCAATGGTGCCACATATTTGCGGCACGTGTTGGGAGCTGGTGGCCGATTAGCAATCGGTATAAAAACATTCTGTTTATGGAGGGTCTATCTATAGACTGGTTTTCCCGATCGAAATTATCTGCAAATGTTGCTGATGTGTGGGGGACTTCTCTTGGGACTCTTTAGATGAGTTCCCCGCGAGAACCACGACTGTTGTATTTTTGAAAATCTGTGGAATCATCCCTTATGAATATATATTTCACTTGTTAACGAAAGTTATTTAATCCCCGGGAAATACAGACCAGAACATAATTATATCCCCTCTTTGTCTCTCCCTGTTCTATTAGCTCTCTCTCTCTCCCTCTTTTTTCGAATAGAGAACCCTTCTCCTAACAAGATTAAAGTCTCTCCCGCTCTAACAATCGGCGTACGTTGCATGCCACTTAAAGTTGAAAACAAGAAGACTTTGGCGGCACACACATACAGACTTACACACACACACACATCAACAAAAAAAGTGTTACATGGACAATTAAGTTTTTATGAAGCATTTCCGCTAGGTGGCGCTGGAGATGGAGTTGGAGCTGGAGCGAGTAAACAACATGCACAGACACGCACACAGACATGCACGGACATGCTCCGCAATTGCTTCGGAACATTGCCAGTGGCGCCAGACGCACAACCATGTGTGAGCGAAGGAGAGAGAGAGAGTGAGAGTGTGTGGTGTGGGGTGGGGTGGTTTCCGTGCGTGCCATTCCGTTCGCCATTTTGTATTTAAATACATTTTAATAAGTATTTATTGTTTTTGTCGACTTGCTGGAGTCCCTGCTGCCTGGTGCCACAATGGGTAGCACTTAACACTTGCCAAATTAGACATGCAACAATAACGGCAGCAAAGGGTTAACTTAATCAAAAGACACACACAGACAGGGGGGGGGGAGCACACTCCTACACCCCAACATACATACATATGTACATCTTCGCACAGCTACAGTGTTGTCCTCACTGCCCTCCCGCCCTCCACCCCTGAGGCAATCTCAATCACAGCAGCGTAGCTCCTTCTTTTTGGCCTCTTTTCCACTAAGCAATTAACTACGCTTTGATTAACAATCCCCCCAGCACCCCAGCACCCCTCCACAACCCACACAGCACCACACCACACCCCACCATGCTCTAGGCCGTTGACAACGACGACGACAGCTGTCTGCCCGAGCCCGAGCCCAGCCCCCCCCACTCTCCTCCGCTCTCATCTCGTGTTTCGGTAACATGCCCTGCCTGGCCCCCTGTCTGTTAGTTAACATCTGTCAATTACAGCCGCCGCTTAGGCTGCTGTTAAGGTAATGAACGCTGCTCGACTTGACAGCACTTTTCGTCTCCGTGCCCCCGTGCCCCGTATCCCTATCCCTAACCGTATCCCAAACAATGTCCGAGTCCGTGTTGGAGTCCGAGACCAAGTCTAGCGGTAATTAAAGTGCACTTTTGGACTCTAGGATTATGATCCGCACACCATTGCCCACCCACTCGCTGTACTACTCTGTTACTGGTCTCTCTTTTTCTCTCTCTCTCTCTGTCTGTGTGTGTTCTGCCTTTCCTGTTCAGCGGATGTGTCGCTTGCGTTTGTGCTGTAATAAGTTATGACACTTTTAGCGCCCACTGTAAGCCCATGTTGGTTGTGTGCCCATGTAAGTCTGTGTGAGTCTGATGTGTGCTGCTCTGTGTGTGTGTGTGTGTTAGCCACCCCTTTTTGTGTGGCCGCAAGATGTTCATTGAAGCGCATAATCGCATGTTAAATGTGTTGTAATTAAAATATTAATTTTCGTGCCTCTGTATGGAGAGTACTTGTTCTCATGGATATCGTACAGTTCCTTCCAACTTGTAAGTTACTACCGTTTGCCAGTAGTTTGGGTTCCCATTCTCAACAACATCATTATAATCATCATCAATATAATGAACACCATTATCATCATCATCATCATCATCGTCACCGTCTGCTGCTTTGCGGTTTATTTTGTTGTTTTTTCTTTTGGTTTTTGGCTGTTGTGTAATTATAGTTCTCTGCATTTCTCCCTTTTCTCTGTTACCTTTTACTCATATGAAAAGTGCAGAGAAAGGAGCGTAAATAACTTTTAGTTTTGCCACCAAAGAAAGAGACAGCAAGAGTGAGAGAGAGAGAGAGAGAGATAGAGAGCAGACGGAGAGCAGATAGAGCGAGCTTAGCAGAGATTATGGAGTAAACAGACTATTAAAAAGTTTTTAAAAGTCAAACTTTGAGAAGTGAAAACGAGCAGAGGATAGGATAGGATGGGATAGGATAGGATAGTATAGGCTAGGAGAGGCAGAGGCAGAACAGGGCATCATTATAATGATGATATTAGTTCTATACGTGGATCCAAAGGTAAGAAAACTTTAAAGAACTTTTAAGCAGGTACAGTGAAAGCTCTATCGGAGGATATTCTTCAATGGGAAGTACTTTTATAATGAAAGTATACCTACATACATATGTATAGATCAGTAGAAGAACGTTTCCAAAAAGACAACGAATATGTTTTCAATCGCCAGATTTGGTAATATTTGCTAATTTTTTCAAGGTTAATTCTGTGCAAAAATCAGTAGATAAGTGGAAGGGCCAGACTCTATTCTCTGCCCATCAAATGGAATTCCCCCTTGGTTGCTAGTTCAATTTCATTCGTATTTCCATTCCAAAAATTTAGTTAAAAACATCAATAATGTAATTTAAAACCCACTTAAGTCGACTGTTTACATTAGATCCATTACGAAAACAACAAAAAAAAATATTACTTAGTCACTTTTTCCATTTGAGATTCAACCACCCAATCTTTTCCGGGCAGCAGAGCAGGCTGCGGTGTTGTAATCGGATATAATTCCTGCTCTCCAGAGAATGGCCACAGAACAGTCTGAGGACCAGGATCGGGCCGAGGCCTAGGACATCACAAGCCCAGGGGCTACACCACACAAAAAAAGATGAAAAAACGTGCTAAAGACAAAGACCTCCGGACCAGACCACACATGAGCATAGTCCGGAGTCCTGAGTCCTGGTGCTGGTCCTGGCTTTTGGTCCTGGTTACAAAGCCGTCCCTTCCGCCATAGACTTTTACATTTGATTTCAAAAAACGAATCGAAAAAAATTAAATAAAAAATAAAAAGGCTGTAGGACAAACGAAAATTTCTGTTCTGTTCGAGCTGCAACCCCCAATGCGGGCGGAGGGGGCTGCTGCCCCAAGTGACACTCGCAGGGAGCAGGGATGCCGGAGGCGAGGGTAACATGAGGGGGCGCTATAAACAAAAAATTAAGCGCATACGTGAGTTGCATGCAACGTCTCTGGGTGTTTGCTGTCTGGTCTCTTGGCTTCTACATCGTTTTTTGCTCATTATATCGGGATATATGTATATAACAGATACTACGTATGTATATACATATATACGAGTATCTATATATAGAAAAAGGCGAGTAAAAAGCCAAGAAAAAAGGGCAGATATCGTGTGGAGGAACTACCCTTGTGTTCTCGTATGTTATTTGTTATTAAACGGGTCCCCCCTCGGACTGGGTCCTGTCCCGTGTCCCGTGTCCTGTGTCCTGTCCTGTCTGGGTCCTGCATCGGCAGTCGTGCGTTGCCGGCACGGGACATCATTTTGTAATCGAGACTGACCACAATTGTATTTGTATGGCGAGTGTCCTGGGGCATCATCGGTCGATTGGAAGGGGGGGGAAGGGAACTGTTCGCCATTCACCGTTCACCTGCCAGGATACGTATCGCAGAGACAACTGCTCATTAGCGTCATTGAGGTTGACTCTCGGCCGCAACAGGGACGACCATGGCCGTGGCAGAGCAGAGGCTAGTGCTCTGTGGCTAGAGCGGAGAGAGAGGGTTGGTTGCGAGTCAAAAGTGTCAAAAGGTAGGAAATGACACCTCAACACCTGTATACACCCGTAACCCGCACACTCCCCCAAAGGATACCATGTCCATTTTTAGCTCTGGACATTTACTTCCACCTCCGACAACCGTTTCTCCCCTCACCCGTGTAACATCATTTCTCTAATTGTCCTCAAGGTAGAACAAAAAAGAAAAAAAAATTGCATTTCAATTCCATTTCAGTTGGCCCTCTGGCTTGGTTGCCTGGACAACAACACGAAGCCCCCCCGCAACCCCAAGCCCCACCCCTCGGGCTAAATCTATTTTCCTGGTTTTTCCACTCGTCAGGCGCCGCCACGACCTCCGCCTGCCCCTCTGCTGTCCTTCGTTTCTAACCAACTAACAAATGGCTTTCGACTTGCGGCCGATAAGCCATCCCCGCCGCATCTTGTCCTGCAGATCAAATGGAAATACGAGTAATACTCCTTGTGCCTCGGTTCGATATCGCGGCACGTGACTAAATTATTCTCCCCCCTGTCACCCCCTGTCAGCCCCTGCTACCCCCTGGCAGTTGCTGCTTCCCATGTCTCCCATGTCTCCATAAATGTAATTTTCTCACATATCACCAGGAGGAGAAAACGACACTACACTCTTCATCCCCTTCCCTCCCCAGCCCCCTTCTGTTGTTGATATTCTCATGGCTTATGCCATCGTTGCCTTGGGATGACTCGCAATTAGCACTGGGATTCCTGGTTGCTCCTTGGAGGAAGGGGTGCTCCTTTTTCGATGTGAAGCACCAGGATCTAATCAAAAGAAATCTCTGATGTTTCTTGTTTCACATAAATTATGTTAATGGCAATTTGTCGCTATTTTCGTGGCAGACTCTTACCTGCACACATTTGTTGCCCGTTTTGTGGTTTAATGAATATAAATGTCTTCATATTCTTGCCACTGAAAGTGGAAGAGAAGCTGGACCGATTTGGCCTATAATAAAAGCTCTGAACAGTTCGGGAATCTCTTACAAATCGATGTACATATCTCTCAATTATAGACCATCTTTAGGGCAAGTTAAAGTCCCTTCAAACCCCTGGAGATCGTACATCCAATTAGGGATGGGATTATAGATAGAGATAAACTTTTAGAATTTAATTTTGAATATAATTTCATCTTCCCTTCATCCTTGAACATTCCCAACCTCCCGCCGATGCATTTGAATGGAGTTGTATCCTTTGGCAACTCAATTTCCTGGCCATCGATCGCATCGACTTATTGAATTTTTGGAAACATAAATAACAGTTGGCTGATCCATCCATTATGTCCTTTGACTTGACAACTGAATGGCGATTGGTATCCGGCATTAATGACACTCCACCCCATCCCACCCCACTCCAACCATCCATTCATCCAGCAGCAGCAGCAGCAGGAGCAGAACCACCCATGGAATATCCCTTTCCAAGGAAAGACGAGAGTGGAATGAGGGAAACTACTAATCCTTTCCAAGTACACGCACACATCACAGCAGCCACACGCTGGGGCAGCAGCAGCAGTAAATGCAACATTTGTGCTGTGCCCAAGGACAACAAGCAGAATGGAAACAGTTGCACCCTCACGTGGTGTGGCATGGTGTGGTGTGGCATGGTGGTGCTGCAAGGAGAGTCGCGTGGAAACGACAGGGGCCGTGTGCGACCAATATAACTCGGAATAATTTGAGCAAACAGTGGTTCAAGTGTTCGATGGTTTTAGGGGTTCATCCTCGTCATCGGGCGGGCATGCGGGCGGGCGGACGAACCGACACGTGCACTAACTAATCCCGAAATTAGAGCGGGAACACAGCTGCAAGAATTTACCTGCAACGAGAGAGAGAGAGAGAGAGAGAGAATATTTATGAGTACTCGTATTTTTTAATTAAATCCCCGGCATTAAAAATATAAAATGTGGACATTCCGCGATTACTTTAATGCACTGAACATGTGTGGTCCTGCCATCTGAAAGAGAGACCTAGAACCTGCCCCCCGTCCCGGAAAATCCTCCTGGTCCGAGGCCAATTAGGAATCATAAATCCGTGGGACAGAACTTTTTATGGTTCTCCGCCAAATTGCAGGAAGGACAGAGCGGAAGGATGAAAGCATAGGATACCAGAAATATGTACATATACATAAATATATATATGTACATATGTATATGCCAGCCTGTCCGTATGCCACAGATATTGGCAGCATAAAAACCATTTCGCGGGGGCTCACAACGGACTCAAATTGTTTGACAATTAAAAAAGGGAGCAATCAAATGTTTCTCGTTTTTTTTTTGGGACACAAAAACCAGCAAAGGCCAGCACTTTCCGGTCAGGCAGATCCAAAACCAACCGGATATATCCATATACATATATGTACATATAGGTACATACATATATGGTAAGAGAGAGAAAGCAACACAGTGTCGTGCTCTTAATCAATGGGAGGACACACAAAAATTGTTCAAACGCGACAAGCGACGCACAAATAAAAATGTAAATATTAATAAGCGTCAATATGCGTTCAGCCATGGCGGGGACTTCAGACAGCAGGACTTTTTGTGGCAAGAGAGAGAGCAGGAGAGCTGGAGAGCTGGAGCCTCAGCCTCAGTCTCAGCCAGTGGAAATTTCAAGCAAACAAACAAACAAACACGCACAAAGGCCCCCCAGTCAGAGCCCAGACTTTCGGAAAAGCGAAGGAAAACATTTTGGGCAGACAGCACCCACAGCACACCATTTCCAACCCCCACCCCAACCCCAACCCCCACCCCACTCTCACTCTCATTCTTCCCCAGACGAAGCCTCGTTCGCGCCCTTCGTCCTTCGTTGGACGCGCTGCGGCGAGCGGCCAAACGCTAATGTGAGACTAAACACGAGGCGGAGACGGAGACCGAAACCGATTTCCGCCAAGGGGCCAATGGGTGCGAAGGTACAGTGGGTACAGTGGGGCACATAGAGAGAGGTTTTTGGGAAGCACAGAACCTGAAAGATTATAGAGAATTGTGGGATTTGAGAAATAGATTCTGAAGTTCAAAGAGATCCGTAGCCACAATACGTAGGGATCTAGATTATAATTTAGTAGATTCAAGAAGCTATGCATATCATGCCATTATCTCCCTGCCTGTCGTTGTATTCCCAAATATTAGAGTTCCGTTTATCTACCAATTTATTCCACTGTCCCACTGATATCGTATCCGTTTGGTGAGCAACCAAAATCCGCTCCCTTTTTGTTGGCCAGAGACCATGCTTCACACGCTTACCCACCAATCCCATCCCCATTCCCATTCCGATCCCTGCCCCCTGCCACAGCTCTCTCCACTGCCCACCCCTGCCCGAGCGATGCCATCATCATCATCATATCAACATCAAGTCATGGACTCAGGGACTTTTGTGAAATGGAACTTTCAACACCGGAAGCAGCGTGTTGCATGTATTTATGTAGATATTAGCGCAGCGGCTAGCACACACACCCCTCCAACTGTATGCTCTATCCACCCATCACCCCCGCTCCCCCCCTACCCGCTTCTCTCTGTCTCTCCATTTAAACCCTCCCTCCTCTGGCTATAAGCTATAAGGCCTTATGTTGGCCAAAAGTGTTCCATTTCGTAGCGAAACGAAGCGAAGCGTATGGTTTCGTGGGGAGTTTGTCCCCTCGTTTTCGTCCTCGTCCCCGTCCTCGTTTTCGTTCTCGTCCTCGCCGCTGTTGTTATTTTTCATAAGCGCGACTATAAACCAGATTTGGTAGAGCTCTTCGACCCAGCTACAGCCCCTGCCCTTTGCCTCTGCCTCTGCTCCTTCCCCTGATCCTTTCACTGCTCTGTTCCATAGCCACAGCCATGGTGAGGGGTGAAGCAGTCAAATTAAGGTCCATTTTGCTGTGTGTGTGCCCCATAGAGGGGCAGACAAAGAGCGACAGAGAGACAGAGAGGGCAACTCTTTTTTTGTTGCTCAATGAAATTATGCATTCATAGCCCATCGAAGAGTGGAATTTGTTGAAGAAAAACCAAAGGGCAAAGGAAATGGCAATGGCAATGGCTATGGCTATGGCTACAGCTCGGACTTTCATTTGGTCAAGAAGGATACACAGGAAAGTGGCCGTGATTGAAAGGGTTTGTGGGACTGCGAGGACATTGCTTTAGAGATTGAACACTTGGGAAAGCCTTTGGGCAAACAACAAGCAAACAAGTCCAGCCGCAGGAGTTCTTCTGGTCAGTGCAAGGGCCCTTCTGCCCTACCCTCGCCCCTGTATGATGTGATGTTCTGTGATCTCAACCCCACTTTCAGCTCGTGCCGTGTGGTGCGGCTGTGCCACCCTTAAGCCTTTAATCAAATGCATTGCATTCGCATTCGCCTGCAACAACCTCCCCACCCCAATCCATAGAGAGGAGGAGAGGAGTGAAAATGCCTCTCGTAACAAGTTGTTATTGTTTGTTGTTGTTGCTGCTGCTGCTTCTGGATGGTTTTATAATTTTAAAAATGTCACGCGGCCATACATAATATATATGTCCTTTATATACCCCCTACATCATCTGTTTATGTCCTTTATATTCGTTGAATCCCCTTTTGAATCCACACACACACACTCGGCATGCATCAGCAACATCAATGAAATGTGACTTGACGAGGGGTCGACGCCGTGCCGTAAACCTGTTTGATCGGAACTCGTTCTCAAGGGTCTCTCTCTCCACCAGGGTCCGCCGGCCACTGTCCAGCGGTGCAGCAGGGGAGCAGAGGGGGTGGGGAGTCACCCCTTGCTCCGTGTCGCGTGTTCCATCATAACTGCGCTACGCTAACTTCAGGGGGGGTTGGGGGGTTGCAGAACGGTAAACGATTTCACGATAACATCTGCGGCGGTGTTCCGATTGCGATTTCCACGAGTCCTGGAGTCCCCGAGTCCTGCAGTCCTCCTCCGTGTGAGGGTTGCTGCTCATTGCATAATTATGCCATTGTCCAATGAAGTTCGTAATGCTGAATGCTGAATGCTGCCGATATAATCTAATTTGCCTTCGTCGCGGGGACAAGCGATGCGAGGGTTCTTTTTGGGGTAGTTTTTACGCGGTTCAATGTGACAGAACGAGAGATATACAGTATATAGATATACAGAACAGTCGACCCAATGACCTACAAGTCCTGTGTCTGGTATAAGGGGGTTCTCTTGCATCGCTCAAGAATACGGCAATACGGATCCAATGCTAATGCTCTGACATTATCCTCTGAATATGCTCCTCCTTGTTCTTCATCTTGGAACGAATGAAAGTCTCTTGTAAATCCCCCTGGCAGGTGCTCAAGATGCTGCGGGCTGGGGGCGGGGGGGCAATAAAACATCGACTGGCAAATACCACAAAATCCTCGCGCATAAAGCGCACTTCATAACTCATTTGTTGAAAGCTCCAGTGGCATCCATCCATCCAACCCCCCACCATCCCGTTTATCCATCCAACAGCCAACAGCCAAACGACACTTCCACGGGTGTCGGGCGTTCCCCCTCCTCCAGGCACCACCCTCCATCCTCTCCACCCTCTCCATCCTCTGGCACTCTGTCTGTTTGTCGGTTAGCTCATCGTGTGTAATGGCAGCGATTTTCACTCTTTT
This sequence comes from Drosophila athabasca, assembly GCA_008121215.1. NCBI lineage: Eukaryota > Metazoa > Arthropoda > Insecta > Diptera > Drosophilidae > Drosophila > Drosophila athabasca. Next base: position 648,256 of record VMQQ01000019.1, on the reverse strand, counting down.
GTATTTGATTTTCGAAATTGTAATGCAGAGCAATTTCCATTCAGTTACGATTCCAATGGGGCATGTGGCATGGGGCAGCGATTCGATTCGTGCTGCGGGGGATGGGATGGAATGGAATGGACTGGGAGTGTGGCGAATGCGCTACATTTGTCAAATTAGCTTTGTGGGGCGAGGGGCGAGTGGCAGATAAGCGACGGGTATAGGAGGCGTGTCCTGAGGGATGGCTGGCTTGTCCTGTCCCAAAATCGTCAATGGAGTAATCCACTTCTTTGCCAATTACTTGTGTTTATATTTATGGGCCACTTTTTACGTGAGCAGTTTTTCAGATGGGGGAAGGATCCAGGATCCAGGATCTAGTCTCTGGAAGATACATATAGTAATATCAATCGGGGGAGTTCGAAGAGGAGATTCCGAAAAATACGGATGATAATGACAAGTGGGAAGTTAGGAGACTTTGTTGACAGACTTTGTCTCTCTCTCTCTCCCACGAGCAGGATAAAGAGTCTCTCTCTTTCTCCCACTCTGCCGCTGAGATTTGACTGTAAGCCTGCCACATGTATTCCAAAACTTTTTAAGGTATATTTGGCTGGAAAAATTCCCATTAGAGGTAGGAGATTCCTAGGTCGACCCTAGCTGCCTCTTTTCGGTGGCTTAATATCCCTCGTGCGCCCCCCCTTGTCCCATGTCCCTGTGGTGCCCTCCGCAGGCTCTCGCTCTGTATCCTTGGCTATTGAACTGAACTTGACATTTTGCACTCGTTGTCGGGACGGGGCATAAGGCTCCCGACGCTGCTGCTGCTGCTGTTTCGGCTCTCGGGCCGCGTACACGCAATAAAAAGGATAACAACACACACACACAGGGATAAACAGCGAATCAGACACACACACACACGCATACAAACAAGGACTGACCCGACCCCAAAAAATAAAAAAACCAGGAGGCGGCAGCTGCTGTGTCGGAACGGATCGGATCGGATCGGGGCAGGTCGGGCCGGGTCGCAGCGAATTTCGTTGCTGAATGTGGGGTTGCCACCGAACGAGTGTGGCAGTGGCAGTGGCTGTGGCATGGAGTGGAGTGGAGTCCCTGTCGCAAAACAGGATGAAAGGCACACCGAGCCGCCGAAATTATTTGTTGGTTAAAAAAAAGAAAAAAACAAATGAAAAATTCTGAAAAGGTAAGGAAAAAGGGAAATATTGAAATATGACAGCAGGAGGCAGGGGGCAGGGGGCAGGAGGCAGGGGGCATGGCTTCATAGGCCTCCTGCCATAAAAGGAAACATCATCGAAAGCTGTCGCGAGAGGGGTGGGGGGTAGGGGGATGCAGAAAGAGTGCCAATCTCTCCCATTTAAAGCCCATTTATTGGTGCTGGCTTATTGAATTTCGAATGGAGGAATGGCATAATCTCAGGAAAAAGTCCTGCAAGGAAACAGCTTTTAATTAGATGTAATGTCACCATACATTTAACGAGAGGCTAAGGGATGGATGATTCCTTTTTGGGCAGTTAATCGCGTCATAAGACCCTGCTCTGCCCTCGTCCTTTTGCCAGGATTAACCACTGTAAAGGGCAACAGCTACAGCTCCTCCACTGCTCTGCTGTGCTCTGCTCTCTTGAGTTGCTCATTAGCAGTCCAGTCGCCTGCCTGGGCACACAAGGATCTCATCTGCTCCTCCAGCGGCAGGTCCTGGGTCCCCCATACAATTAAATGACACAGAAACGGATTAGCGCCGGAGACGGAGCCAGAGCCGGAGTCGGAGTCGGTGCCGGAGCCAACAATGCGTAAGCGTAAGGCCACTTAACATTTATGGACGAGGCATTAAAATAATTTTTATGAAAATTAACTCAACTAAAAATACGACGACGTCGCCTGCCAAAGGATAAACGGAGGGAGTCCCGAGGCCCAAAGAGACACCTCCTCTCCCTGTGTGTGTGTGTTTTTTGTGTGTGTGGGATAATTGTCGCGCTTCATGTCCAAAGTCCCAGAGTCCTGGGGCGTCCTCTGCGAAGGCAGAAGGAAGGCGATGCCTGCCTGCCTGCCTGCCTGCCGCCTGTCTATCTGTTTGAACTTGGGAACTTGATTTTGCGGAAGAAGACAGCCAGCCAGCGAGCAGCAGCAACGGTGGCAACAACAACGTGCAACATCTGGCGCTAAGTACAAACCGTGATACACACACAGACAGCAGGACGAACGGACGGACCGACCGACCGATGGATGGATGGATGGAGTGGAGGGACGACTGACAGTGAGCAGGGAGCAGGGAGCTGGGAACAGGAGCAAAGCACACACATATATCCTATCCCATCCTGCGAGACTCGGGACTCCGACCGCGTGGCGTGGCTCCTCTTAAAGCCTGCCACGGGGATGCGCGCGCAGCAGCGGCAGCGAAAAAGGAAGTTGGGCAAGAAATTAGGGAAAAGAAAAGGAACTTTAAAAGTCGCTGGCAGTCGTCGAAGGGGCTGGGGCAGTGGCAGTGGCAGTGGCAGGCGAGTGGAAGAGCAAAACGTTTGAAGGGTGGAGTATATGGGCAGGGGCAGGGGCAGAGGCAGAGGCAGGCGCTGCGGTGTAGCATGGACATGGACGGGCAGCGTGAGAACATTTTCATGCAGGATATTTTTATTTTTTTTTGTCAGCAGTTTCTGCCTCTGTGCCGCTTGCCGCATGCCGCTTGCCTCTCTGTCGCCTCATCAAGAGTTGAACGAACACACCCTGGTGGGACGTTTGCTACCCTAATACCAACACAAACACACACACACACACGCACACTATCAGCTGAGAACACACACACACACCCAGAGAGGGAGAGAGGCAGAGAGAAGTGGGATGGAGGAGAGACGACTGCTTATGAAATTTCCCAGTATTCTCAACACTTCCGCCTCTAAGCGCTCGCTCTCTGCCTCTCTGCTCATGCGCTCTCTGAGAGATCATAAAATACTGGGCTCCCTCCACTCTCTCTCTCTCCCGCTCTCTCTCTCTCTCTCTCTCTGTCTCTCTTTCTCTTTGGTCGTCTGTGAAGTGCACTCCAATCGCTGGGTAAATATGTACAGCTCTCCTTTGGCTTTTTTTTGTGTTTGTTTGGGTTGAGTTCTAGCTCCACTGCTTTCTCCCTCCCCACTGCTTTCTCCCCCACTGAGTGAGAGCTCCGCTCGTTTCATGCCCGTGTGGTCGGAGGTCGGGTCGGGGGGCTCTCTGGATCTGTGGATCCTTGGGGTTGGGGGTGTTATGTATTTTTTACAAGTGTTTAGTCAAATTCGTTTGGCATTTCTGGCGGGGGCGCCACAGCCACACTCTCCCCACTCTCCCCACAAGTATTTGTGTGTGTGTGTGTTGGGAGGCTGTGTGGGTGTGGTGGGTTGTGGGTCGGGTTGGGGCGTGTTGTTTACAAACGTGAGGTAAAGCCAAAAGCGAGAGAACTTCCCTCTGAGCCTCTGAACCATAGAAGAGGCTAGCATTTTAGATGGAAATTGATTTTTAGTGTGACGAAAGGCGCCACAGGAAAGGGGGGAGTGGCAAAAAGGGGCACGGGCATAGCGGAAGGGCAGGGTGTATTCAATGACAGTCAGATTTACCATCTATAAGGTGGTGGCCATTCGATAAGGTGCCAAAGGAGGGCCACATCCAGAGGGAAACTTTCATAGATTAGGTTTTTGGGTAGGTATGACCATTTTTTTATGCTGAAATGATAGTTAAGGAAAGCTTTAAACCCATAAAAACCCCAACTATATAGTCTCATGGCTATCTGAATAAAAAGGGGCATTTATTTGACATTTCCCAGAACCCATTTCACCTGAAAACTCCATTAAAAACTTAATTGAAAGCGAAAAATCCGTTAACTTGTTCACAAAACTGCCTCAAATCGATGGGCAGGTGGCAGTCCCTTCTGGATGAAAAGAAGATATAAAAAAATAAAGTTTAACCAATTAAATATAAACCCATTTGGTGTCACAATGCGCTCTGCCTCAATGCCTCGCTTGCAGTTTAACCTTTCACCTTTTGATTCAATTACAGGCAGTGTCTGGATTGTTTTTGCGAAATTTCGTTCAGTCGATGTGCAATTTTCCATCTCGAAAAAACAACTGAAAATAAACTGTAAAACAATGGAAATTCCATTTTTCAAGGGCCTTTTTTCCTGCCATCCGTGCCACAAAATATCCAAAACTATGAATTTCAGTAAAATTAAGATCCAACTGTGAGGCAAGTACTTCTGAATGCATCAATCTGCTGCACAGATCTCGATCTTAAGAGGTTTCAACTCTTTTTTCCAAAGTGATTTCTTAAGTGTCTCTGTGGGACTCTCTATCTCTCTCTCTCTCTCTCTGTTGCTGAGAATTTCCATTTCATTTCACTCGCACAATGCTCTCCAATTAGGAGTCCCCTACAATCCCATCCCATCTCTCTTTTCAGTTCTCAATCTTCTGTTCGGAACAAAGCCTCGCCTGCGGTGGGACTCTCCGTCTGGGGATCGGCATTGGCATTGGGATTGTGGAGGATCCTCCATCCGTCGGTTAATGGCAGCAGCCAGCAGCCAGCAGCAGCAGCAGCAGCAACAGATGATTGACAATGAGGGCGCAGAGCCAGAGACCGCAAGGCAAATTTAAATAACTGTGCACACAAAAGGCCACGGACCGTGAAAGAGTTGTCGTTGTCCTGACGGAGGCACAGGAGCTGCACGGAGCCAGGGGAGAGGGCCCAAACAGATGATTGGCGGTAACCAAAACAAAAGCAGGTCGAAAGAGTGCCTCAAGAAACAGCTGTCAGAGGAACAACAGAGGCACAAAGAGAGACAGGGAGAGAGAGAGAGAGAGAGAGGGAGAGACGGAGAGCGCCTTGCAAGGTGCAAAAAAAAAAGCAGGAAAAGACAGACGGTTGGGGGATCGGAGGCTCAACATTAAACAGAAGCAGCAATAATGATCCGCCCGAGTGGTCCTGCTGTACCCACCCGACGGACCTATCGATGGACCTACCGATGGGATGATTAGTATGTTAAGGGCGATCGGAGATCGACGGATCCGTTCGTGCACCGGTTCGGTTGCCGTGCTCCCTAGAGGGTCCTCCTCCTTCGATCAGGTAGATCGCTCGCTGCCTGCCACATACATATACAGGTTCCTCCCCTCTCTGCCCTGTCCCTGCCCTGTCCGACTGCCCGACTGTCCGCCTGTTGAGCAGCTGTCGTTAATGAGCCACTGCCGCCGCTCTGCCGCTCTGCCGCCCTGCCGGTGTGTGTCTCTGCGTGTCTCCGTCTCTCCGTGTTTGCTCTCTTGTGGATTGTTTAGAGAGCAAATGCAATCTCCGCTTACAGCACATCTAATCTTTATTGACGGGTCTGTTCTGGTCTGTTCAGTCTTTCGGGGTTTGGGATACGTTTTCGGGTTTTTCTTTCAGCTTGAAAATGGAAAAATTCTATTTGTCAAACAAACAATTTCGTTTACATTTTTCACAGTCGAAATTGTTCGAGTGTCGTGTAGCCAGCGCAGGTTGCCGCAGTGTGTGGCAGGTAGCAGCAGCAGCACCAGCACCAGATCGATGATGATCCTCAACAGCTGAACATGCCACGTTTCGGTTTCCACAGAAAATGGCCAGCATTCAACGATCTGGCAGTTTGTTGATAAAAAGGATTTTCATGTTTTTCTTGCATTACGAAAAATAATGAGGGTACGAGAGAGAGAGAAAGGGAGAGACAGAGAGAGAGAGAGAGAGAGAGACAAAGATCATCGGCTGAATGTAATCCAAAACCGTGCTGTTATCCTTTCGGTTAACGCCTTTTTAACCAAATAAAAACCCCCCAGCCAGCTCTGTCTCTTGCTCCACCTCTCCACCCCCCCGCCATCCGCTGTTCATCAGTCAATTTCCCGTTGATTAGCCTCATGCCTCCCCTGACAAAGGTCCCCAAAGAGCCAGAGACATCCCCCATTCCAGGCAAACCGCTTAGCACCCTGCCGCCTCCTCTCTTCCTCCTGCCACACGCCTAAACATAAACCCATCCGCTCAACCCCCTTCCCACCGCTTTACACTCTCCACCCTCTCCACCCCCAACCGCCAAAAGCGCGTCACTTGCGCATAAAATGCGATTTTAATCACTTTCCGTTCTGTCGTGACGAAGTCCCGTCGCCACCTTCTAAAAAAAGAGAGAGAAAAAGTGAAAAGCCCAAGCCCACCCCCAAGACCCAGAGTAACTTTTCCCGCTCCCCCGCTCCCCTCCCCGCTCCCCTCCCCGCTCCCCTCCTCTCTTTTTGGCATGTCCTGTCTTTGGCTTGTCTTTGACTTTCCTTCTTTGCTGCTGTTTTTTGCTTTTGTTTTTGTTTTGTGCGAAAATAATTTCATTTAAATATCCACACATAAAGTTCTGCCCCTTCCCCTTCACTTCACTCCTCTACCCCTCTTTCTCTGGCTGGGCTGTATGTTAATGTAATTTTTATGCTGATTGCGAATTTCCACATTTCCGGGACGAAGGCCGAGGGGATGGGAAGGGACGGAGCTGCGGCGGTCTCTTCTTTGTCGCGGCATTAACGGAGTCAGCAAACGACAACCGCGACAGCAGCGACAGCTTTCAAGACCCTCATGCGTGCTGCTGGAACCTGGCTGGCTGGCTGGCTGGGGGTCTGGTCTGCTTTCTGGATATTATACGACTGGGTATATGTATATCCCCCTGATTATGATGTTTACCCATCGTGCTGCTCTACATTAAGAGTGGGAGACAGGCAAAGACACAGAGAGAGAGAGAGAGGGAGGTTCTCTGTGGGTTCCCTTTGCTCTTTTCCCTGAGGTTCTGGGCCTCTGGCTCTGGCTCTCACCCCTTTCCCCTTTGTTGCTGCCAGCGCCTTTTGTTTTTCGCATTATGTCGCTTCCCTTTTCCCCTTTAAAAGCCTGTGGCGGCCTTTTGTTCCATGTCCATGTCCTGTACACTTTTAATCAGCAGCATTAATTTAATTTAATTTGATTTAATAATGCCTCCCATCCAGCCATCCAGCCATCCATCCATCCATGTGTTGGCCCCCAGATCATGGGGTGGGGGTGGTAGAGAGGCCACTCCCTTTGTGGCCGCTAAGTACGTCTAAGTGGTTCGGCCGTATTGCATTACGAAAGGAGGGAATCCGGTAACCGAATCTGCAACCGAATCCGTGCTGGAACGGAATTGCGAGTCCTGCGATGGTATATAATAGCTATACATAATTATTATTGTATATAAAGTATATAGTATATACATATCGTATATTGTATGATGATCTATTGTGCGGAGTCGAGTGGTTTTTCGGCCCATTCTAGGGGAATCGTTTCTGGCTTTTTGTTTGTTTGGCGGTTGCTCATTAAAATTTAAGGGGATTATGATTGTCCTGTCTGCAGGATGCAGGCTGCAGTGGGCAGAATGCAGTGTGCAGTGCGCACCAGGATGGGAGATTCCTTACACAATGAACAGCAGCAGATGCTCAAGTGAAGGAGGAGCCCAGCCTCCCAGCCAAGTGCCAGGAAAATCGCTTAATGAGTAAATGAACGATAATTAAAGATTTAATCCTTCAAGAACTGCCCAAGATTATATGCTTGTCTCTGCGGGAAGTTCTACATCTCTCTCCTTCTCTCTCTCTCTCTCTCTCTCTCTCTCTCTCACTCTCCTTCTCTCTCTTTTGCTGCTCTTTGCCTCAACATTTCCCTCTAATCACAAACATTCAAATGGTTTTCCAATTAAAATTACTCTTTGGACAATCTCTCAATTTTCGCACTGCCTCCAATTTGGGGCATTCCTTTGACTCTAAGGCGGGGGCGGTGGCGGAAGGGCGTGGCTACACAGCTACAAATATCAAATAATTTCAATGAGAATTCGCTGCTCGTTTTCATTTCGATTTCGAGGCCGCACACTTCAAAGGTTTCCCCACATTCAGACTCAGATGCAGATTCAGTTTCGGTTTTGGTTTCGTTTTCGGTTTCAAACAACAACCAGTCGTGGCAGAGTCGTGTCCCTCCCTGTTTGCCACATCGTGTGGCATGAAAGCAAACACACAAACACACAGAGAGAAAGAGAGAGAGAGAGAGAGAGAGCGACCAGCATAAAAATAATCAAAAATGGCATATAAACAAACACGGGAGAAGGACAACAACAAGAAACGCAGGCAGGAGGCAATCCGGTGTGTGTGTGTGTGTGTGTGTGTGTGGCACTACTCTCCCCTGCCCCCTTTGGCCTTGCTACGTGCCGCATTTTGCTACCTTTTTCGCACAGCCCGCCCCCGCCCCGCTCACTCGCCCTCCCGTGCTTCGTGTTTGCTCAAAATGTTAAAATCCTGTTTATTGGATTCAATGGTTTGTTAATTGCCAATTTCAACTCCTTCCACAACGCTTCGGGGGCGGGCGGTGCAGGGGGAGGGGCAAGGGCAGGGGCAAAACTTTTCACAGTCACTGTTTAACCCTCTTCCCCTCTCTCTCTCTCTCTCTCTCTCTCTCTGTGTGCGTGTGTGTGTGTGGGTGTCTGCCATGTCTGGCTATGGGTCTGGTCGATGCCATAATAATTTCCTGGCTATAAAATTCATTAGACGACATTGCAGGCGCACCCCCCCACCGCCCCCCCCTCCAGCCAACCGATCCGAACCGACCACCTGTAAAACTTGTCGTCTGTCTGGCCGCAAAGATAGAGACAGAGATAGAGAGTGAAAGAGAGCACCGACTAGTGCCGTTATATACACATACGTATCTGCTGCTGCTGCTGCTGCTGCTGCTGCTAGAAGTATCCTATGGATATATGTATTCATGGCCTCTTCTGTGGGCCTCTTCGGTGCGTCGTTAAATTATCCACAAGTCGGCTGTGCCTGTGGCATGCCACTGGCTTTACTTTTCCAAGAATGTGCCACACAACTGAATGCTGCTGCTGCTGCCGGCGTTGGAGGCCGTTAAAGTTAGTTGGAAATTAGGCGGCAAATCGGAGACGAGCCCCAGGTGGTGGGGTGTAAGCATCAGAGATCGGGGATTAGATTGAAAGAGTTAAAAAAATAAAAAACCGTGTTAGACTGAGAGGAAAACCAAACACCAAAGCGGCAGAAGATTGAACGAAGAAACCAAAGGGGAATCCCAGAGAGAATGTTTTCTCTCAGTGCATGGCAGATTAGAGGCGAAGACACAAATTCTCTAGCGACACGGACTTTAATCTCGACTCCCAATCCCCCTCTCTGCACCCTCCCTGTACCCTCCCTGCACCATTCCTGCACCCTCTCCCTCTCTGCCACATTCCAAGCGATTTCGTTGCAATCCTCAAAGGAGCGTCTTCGGGTCTTCCAGAAGTCTGCGTCTGCACCTGCCCCTGGCCCCTAGCTCCTGCCACAGCCAGCGGCAACTGCTGCCTGGTGTCACATTTAATTCAATCGCTGCCACTGTTGCTGCTGCTGCCACAAAAAGCGGCAACAATTGCAGAAGTAGAGAGAGAAATAAAATAAGAAAGGCGGCGAGCGAGGGCAGGCAGAGGCAGCTGCGACTGCAGCAGTCATCACAGAGTGGGGAGGGGGTGTGTGCTGTGTGCTGTCTGTGGCAGGCAGGGTGTGGGTGTGGGCGTGTGTGTGCCACGGATATGTCACACAGATAGACAGGATATATCAAAGCGTGACAGGAGCAGAAGTCAGTCCAGGAGGCAGTGCCATCCATCGACGCACTCGACAAAAGTTTCGCTGGCTTAGAGAGCTTTTCCTTTTCTTCTCTTTTGGGGTAACCCCCGCCTCCCCCACATCTCACCTCCCCCCGTCATTCGCACAAATTTGAATTGACAACACATTTCCGCATCGATGAGTCCAGCCTACTCCCACTCGATGGAGGAGGGCTATTGAGGCTTTTGTTCGGCCGCTGCCAGTTCATCGTCATTTTTCCCCAAAAAAGGTTGGCCACATGCACACATATGCTGCGGAAATGTCCGGGGAAATGTGCATGGAAAATGGTTCTTGCTTTGACAGATGTCGAAGGAAAATAGAGAACGAGGGAGAGAGAGAGAGTGAGAGTGGGAGTGGGAGAACCTCTCTCTCCCTCTCTCTTCCTCTCTGTCTGTCTGACATCAATTGCCGAATAATGCTCAAGTCATCAAATATTTAAAATGCTTCCACACACAGCGAGAGAGAGAGAAAGAGAGAGGGAGAAAAGTGTATGCCCTTTCGCTTTCTCCTCTACCCTTTTTTGGGGGTGGGTTTAAAGGTTTGGAGGGGTGGGGGGATTTCCTGCAAGCGACACAACATGTTGAATTTTTAATGCGGATTTTTGGCAAATATTTTTTACTTTTTTTTTTTGGTTTGTCTGAAAATATTTTAAAGCATACTTTTGAGCTCCGTTTGGGGCAGGATCCAGCAGGATATGGGGGGCCATGAAGTAGGGAAAGAATAGAACACACGAATTGCCGAAAAATGTTTGCAGCTCGTTGGGTTTTTCTCATTTTTTTGTTTGGGTTCCAGTTAAAAGGGGTTGGAATGGGCCATCTCCGTGTGTGGTAGGTGTGAAAGGCAAAAATGCCAAAACAGTTTAAATTTGCACATGCCACAAGAGAGAGAGAGATAGAGACAAGGGCAGAGGCTCGATTCTGGGATCTGTGGCACAGACAGACAGTGAGACAGCCAATGAATGCCAGGCGTTGCATGAAAGATAAACCCAGAGACGGGAGACGGCAGCAGTCGAAGCCGAAGCCAGAGCAACTGACTTTTGGCCTACACTGTGTGGGGACATGCCACACAGCAGGCTGCCTCAACATAGCCAGAGCCTCTTCCTGCCCCAGACAGTGGCAGACATATACATGCATACACACATATGTATATGTATGTAGACAGAGGAGGCACACAGTCAACATTTCTTTTTCTCTCTTTTCTATCTTTATTTTTTTGCTTTTGTTTTCTATGGGCATTTTCTTCGGGGGATTTGCTCGTTTTAATTTCTTTTGCCATTTGCCTTCAACATATTTTCACACTTTATCGTCACTTCACTTGCCACACCCCCGCCCATCTTTTTGCCCCCTTCAGGCGGCATCGCTTCCTTGCTGTTTGTTTGTCCGTCTGTCTGTCAAATGAATTATTTGCATAGTTTGGGGCGCAACTGCAAGGAGCAGAACAGGCCCAGCCATTGCTGAAAGATACTCGTGGCAGAATTCATGCCACATGCTGCACGGAGCCACGACTAAGCACGGATTTCGATGCCGTGCAAATATTTATTTGATGCCTGAATAAGTTTTAAATATGCAAACCATACCGATTCGAATAGAGAGAGAGAGAGAGTTCTCTCTCTCTGTCGCTCCCCTTGTGCCTAATCGCAGGTGGAACATGCACTTAAATGTGTGGCAGGGTGGCAGGATGGTTACTGTGTGGCAGCTAGGTGTGTTAAGTGCCTAAAAGCTGTACAAATTGTGCATCATTTATGAAACAGCTGCAGAAAAAAGCGGCAAGAAATTTAGAATATAAAAACAGTTGCACACAAAGCACCCAAAAAGGGGGAAAATATAGATTTTGAAATTAATTTTTAAAGATTCAGAATTGAATCTGCCTCAAATGGAAAATGAGGCAGATTCAATTCTGAATTTCCTTCAATTATAAAAACCGATAACGGGAGATTGGAGCCAGGAATCGAGCCAAGGATAGAGCCTTCGATTTAACAGCAAATCCTTTGGTAAATGCAGCACAAAGGGAGCTGCAATCGTATATGGGGATTACGCTCTTACCGCTCTCCCCCCCCCCCCCCCTGCCTATTCCCTGGTTCCCCTTTTTCAATTAGGAACCTCTGAATACCTTGCCACTTGAGATCCCCATTCATTCCGCTCTAGAATCAAGATAAAAGAGAGCTCTCTCCCTTTCTCTGCCTCTCTCTTCTCCTTTTCCAAATTTTGATTGGCAGCAGCCTCTATTCTGTTCTGGGACTCAATTGTGGCACACACACACACAGACACACATAGAAAGCGCTAATCAAAGTCCGAGTACAGCTGAAACGGCACTTGAAAGTTGGTCCGAATCCTAATCGCAGAAGCCTTTCATCGGCCGGACCTTGCCCTTGAAGGGCTCTCGACGGAAACTGCATTCAGGGCCAACTATTTTTGGTAGAAAGTTCATTAACAAACGGCTGCCGTTTCGCGGCAATGAAGCGCCTCCGCTCCGTTCTGCTCCGTTCTGCACTGCTCCGCTCCGAAAAATATCCGAAAAATAAATGACTTCCCTCTTGCGTGGGGGATCGGGGGGTGTGGGGTTCAGCGACTGGCGGAAGCGACAAACTATGGGTCTCGCATTGTCCCGCTCGGCTCCGGTCTGCGTCCTCCCCCCCGCCGAGTTCCTGGGCCAGCAAACTTTTCAAATAGACATTTTCAAAGGGCAACTTTATGCCGTTACTCCTCTCCTGGTCCCTGGTCCCTGGTCCCTGACCACTGGACTCTCTCGCTCCTCTGGACCAATGTTTTTTATCAGCGCCACAGTCTGGCCGGATGTTTAGCCATGGCATTGGAGGGGGAGGAGCTGGAGGCATGGGGGGTTGCGGGTTAGGGGTCGCCGCTGCAACGGATTGTTGGGTGATTGAGGCTGGATCTGGGATTGGGGATTGGGGTTTTTGGGTGGTCGTGTGTGTGTGGCTTAGGCCATTTAGAGGGCAGTGTGGAGCAGCAGACTGCCACAATTTATGATGTATGCAACGTGGTGGCGAGGTCCGAGGTCCGATTCCGGGCACAAACAAACACCCGCATTTATGTGCGACTATTTTGGTTTATTTCAAATAGAATCACATTCAGAGTCACACACACGCAGAAACAAACACACACACACTTGGACACTTAGTGGTCTTTATTGGGTTTCGTGGAATAGTTGTTTTTGCTATGACCCACACACACACACACACATACACACACACAGTGGAGTCGCCGTGCGGTTTGGTGTTGGGTTTTTGGCCAACCCTCAACCCCCAACCCCCACTGCTCTCTTCTTATCCTGTTATACCCTTCTGGAGAGCAGTAAAGGAAGCATATCCCATATCCTTTGAGATACATAATTGCTTGCCTCCTCTTAGTAGTTCCATTTCCTAGAACTTGTTTTGGTAACTGAACTCTATTATCTTTTTCGTCGATCGGTGGATTACAGAAGGAAAGGAAAAGAATACCTTCAAGGAGCAATTGAAGCAGAAAGCATAGAGGAATGGAAAGAAGAAAGTCTATATATTTCGATCTTTGTTTCTGTGCAAACGAATTCCTCTCTCAGTTTTCGAGAATCTCTTACTTTCATATGGGACTTCTAGGTAATGGATAATCGCCCTGATTGGATCACTTTATCATATAGCTTTCAAAAGATTTCAAAAGTTAAGCCAATAAACCGAAAAAAATACTTTGAAAAAGTTAAATTTCATATATTTATATATTTTATAATAATTTATCTTTATTTATAATTTATTACAATGCCATAAGATCTGCTGCTATATCCTCTACGAGTATATTGCCTTTTCCAGAAACAATGTTTCTGTCAGGGTATCTCAAAGCCAACCTTCCTCTACCTCTGCCTCTCCCTTTACTACCCTTTCCTTGTGGTGTAAACCGAAATAAACCTTTTTCCACAGCAGCATTCAGTATTCTCATTCAATTTTGAGCCATACCCACACACACACACACACACACACACCCGCACCCGCACTCCAATTTGTGATTATAGTTTATGTAGTTTGCGGTCACATTTGTGCCGGCAATATGGGCTGGGGGTCAGCCTGTGGCTCCTCCTCCTCCCCCCTATTCTCTGCCCATCTCACAGTCGAGTGCTAATTTCGAATGTATATTCACATAGACGAGTGCGAGTGCGAGTACGAGTACGAGTGTATGGGTATTTTATTGCTGCCATTAGAGTCATGAGACTGAGGATCGGTCGGTCGGGTGTTCCTTGTAGTTTGTTAAGTTTGTTAAGTGGTTGTGGAAAATCTCCAAGGGATAAAAGTCTCCGTTTAAATGTGTGTGAATGTCTGACAAAAATAAATATCAAAGCGATAATTATGTAAACGGGAAAAGCCTTCCCTTTAGTCCCCCTCGTTTTGTCTGTTTCGATAGCTCTCTTTGATGAATCGATTCTTAATCGATGGCCACTGAAATCGATGTCCCTTCTATATCCCATAATCGTTTCTATATCTCTCTGTGTCTATCTTTTAGCGTGCCATTAGAGAAAAAGAGGCTTTTAGCAGGTCCTTTATCCTTTATCTTTGGTGACGTGTTAGCCAACACCTTTTTTTGCGCCCACACACACACTCACCCACTCATACACACACACTTTGGGGGGCCGCAATTTGTTGCTGGATTTTAAGTGCTTTTTTGGGCTCCGGGTCCGGTCCAGAATTTCTTTGTTCCCCGGGATTTTTGGGGGAGGGGGAGGCCGCTATTTATTGCCGTTTTGCCCATCCGCACACGCATGCAACGCGACCCTCTTCCCCATCCATTGGAGAGGGGCGGGAGGAGCGGGGGGCTAAAACCCTCGCAACAATTTTCACATAAATCAAAATAACTGTCAACGGAAGCGGCGTCCATAGTTTTTCGAAACGAAAACGGAATGGAATGGAATAGAAGGGAATCGAAACGAATCGAAGGGCGGGAACAGCGGCAACTGGGAGAACAGGAAAGGCCATGGTTCAGCGTTCCTGTCCGAAGGACAATTCAGATCCGGTGCAGCGACAGGGTTGCCACCACAGACGCCGTTCCTGGGACGCTGCCATTGTTGTCGCCGCCGCCGCTGACGCCGCCATTTGGTAGCCAACATTTTTCTTTTTCCAAACATTTTCCGTGCCCAAATATTTCGGAGCGGCGTCATCATAATTAATTGTGCAACTTTTGCGGTCAACTGTGACAACCTGCAACAACAAAATGGGGGCACATACAAAGAGGGTAGAGGGGGGGATACACAGAAGATAGTGGGGCTAAAGGGGAGTACAGTGTGGCAATCAACTAATAAAACCCACAAAGCAAACGCTCGTCGAGGCACCAAAAAAAACAAAAAACAATTTCTGTGGCTAATGAACCCTGAACGCGGAGTCCGGGAGTCAAGTTCCATATCAAACGGAATGACAGGCGAACAGAGGCAAGGACAGGGGGGACGGGGGGATGGATGGGCACATCATTAAGTCCTGCCTGCTGCTGCTGCTGCCTGCTGCCTCCATTTGATGAAGTTTTAATAAAAACAACAGCAGAGGCAGAAGCATCTTTTGGCCGTCGTTTTGTCTTTTGAGGCCCAATCAAAAATTAATGAGTGCCAGGCGCTTAGAAGTGATAAATCACCTTGACAAAAGGCTCCAGACGAAGGACGAAGCAAGCAGCAGGTCCCAGGTCCCAGGTCAGACGATGGAGCACTCAAGTAGGGGCAGCAAAGAGAGAGGCAGCAAAGACAGAGGCAGCATTTGGGGGGCATACGAATACGAAATGAAAATGCTTTCCCATAATAATAATGAATGTCGCCTTTGGTAATTTGCTTTAATTGCCACCAAATGCGCCACAGAAGCACTAGAGAGGAGAAATGACGAGAGGAGAGGAGTGGCAGGCAGCAGTAATATGAAAATGGACTCGAGGCACTTCTGTTCCACTTAATTTCCATTTCAAATATCCAAAGCCTGAGACCATGAAAACACGAGTTCTATAGGGATAAGAGTATCATGATTTGGGGATGGAATTTGTGCATAATTTTTAGAGAGATGGAATGCTGGTTTGATGTTTTCCAGCAGAGTTACCTCTGGATAGATATACCCTATAATTTAAGCTTGAGCCCTGCTTAAACCCCAGAGAGTGAGAAACCGAAATTTCGGATCAGACTCAGTGAAAATGCCGAACCTGTTTTGAACGCGCTAAGACGCCGATTCGAACTGTTCGAACGAAGCGAGTGCCGAATCGGCAACGAATCAATTCAGTTGCCTGTTCCTTCAACTGTAGAAAGTGTGTACCGATTTCGTGGTTGTTTCCTGCTCTCATTCCATGCTCGAACGGTGGGGGGGGCTGGGGAGAGGGTGGAAATGTGGCAGCAGCGTTACACGCAGCATGACGTGGTATTTATTAATTTCTTTGACAAATCTGTTGCATACTTTGAGGCGACGAGTGGCAGTCTCTGCTGGCCCTTGGCTGTGCGGCTCCTGTGCTGCCGCACAGTCCTGGGGGCTCTTGTTTTGAAGCAGTTTGTCAAACTTTTGCAACAACTTTGTGGCACACCACGGGGCAAAGTCGCTGGCAACTTGCTAAATGCCCAGACACACACACACACACATACAGGGAGAGAGAGAGAGAGTGGGAGAGAGGATGAGAATCACTTGAAAAACGCAAAAGTAATAAACTTAATTGGTTTGTTCGCAGTTACTTGTGCCCGCTCAGACGACGGCTCTCTGGCATTATCACCACCCCTACCCCCCGCCACACACCATGCAACATCCCCCTGCCCCCTGCCCCTGGCTGCCTCTTAGCACCACTCGAGCATTGCGTTGCGTTTTGCGCTTTTAAGTAGCAAAGTTTTTCCGCTCTCTCTCTCTGGCTCCGTTTTTCTCCAGTTTCATTTTTCTTTTTTTCTGGCAAAGTGTTGAAGTTTGCCATTCGAGTGCCTGCTAGAGGGGGTAGGGGAAGGGTATCTGCCTGCCACACACACACACATCCATTGCGTGGAAAATAGAAAAAGTTTTGCCCTTCCAGCAGCAGCAACAGCGGCAGTAACAAAATATCGCTCATACGCTACGTTGACTCAGGAATCTCTCTCTCTCTCTCTCTGGCTGCCTCAAGTGCTTATTATTTTATCTAATGAATCTGTTTGGGTTACCTCAACCACCCTCCCCCCAAAAGGGTTGGGCAGGAGGGTTGTGTCTGGCTTATATATGAATATGGAAAAAGTTTCTCAAGGGTTTCCGCCTTCGGCCTCCTTCAGCTGCTGCTCCTGCTGCTCCTCCTCCTCGCACTGTCTCTCATCCTTTTTGATTTCGAAAGTTTTTCTTCAACTGTTTATTTCTCCTAGCACTTTTTATTGCCGCTTTTTGCTGCAAGTGCGAGTGAGTCTGAGTAATGGATATTTGTAATGAATTTTTTCTTCTCTTCTTCCAGTTCCACTTTTCCTATTCCCATTTAGATGTAAATTTAGTTGCCAAAAACCTGGCTGCAGAATCCTTTCGGAGGCAGCTTTAAGTTCCTCGAGCCACAGGCCACAAGCCACTCCACGGCTCGGTGTCAGCACTGACGCCCGCGAGACGACGACAGCACATAATTATTGCCAGCTTTCAACTCGCACACACACACACCCTCCTGCATGTAACACACACACACACTCAAGAGTCAAGACAGAGACGCAGCTTGGAAAATAATTTCGGGAAGCAAAGATCCCACACGCAAGACACTGGAAAAAACACAGTAAAAAGTAGGTCCAGCAAATAATAAATCCTGAAGATAGATAGAAGATTTCCCTCAGTGTACTCACAGCAGTTGTGCCACGGATAAGGCCAGCAGCCGCTGTCGGACTGTGGGGCAACATCCTCTTTCTGCGGCTGCCTTTTGCCACGGCACTTACGACTAATTGAAGCCAAAGCCAAAGGCAGAGCCAAAGCTAGAGCCGTCGGATGCGAAGGACTCACCTGTAAGCAGTCAGAGAGAGAGAAGCGGATGATTCGGGTGGCAACAGGATATAGAGTTGCTTAAGGATGCCGGGCAGGAGCCTCAGGTTAGTTAAAACGTGTAAATTATGTTTAATAGAAAGCAACAAACAAAAAAAAAAGAAGAAAAATTCTGGCTAAAAGGAAGTTCCTTGTACTCCACAGAGGAGACGGTCTAGACCGAGTGACAAATCGGAGACAAAGAGGGGACTCCATATATATATATGTATCTCTCCCTCTCTCTCTTTCTCTGACTCTCTGTTGACAGTTTTTCTTCCATTCCTTTCTTTCAAAGCTCTCTCTCTGTTTTTCTCGCTCTCTTTGCTGGCAGCAGTTTTCCCATTCGTTTGCCTTTCCCCTTTCCCCTTTCCTGCTTGTCAGTTGTCAAATTTCGGGGCATGGCAACTTTTCAGATTCAGTGGCAGCAGCGGATGTGCCACTGCTGCCTCTGTGCGGCAAGTGCAGTTAGTCAAGACAGTTGACAGCGACTCGTGTCATATTATGTCACAGTACGTCCTCAGCTTTCTCTCGCTGTCTCTCTCTCAAGAGAGAGAGAGAGGCTTTTCGGATAACTAAGTAACTGCTTTTCCTTTTCGTTTTTGGGCGGGTTTACTTAGAGACCCGCAGACCCGGCCACTCCTGCCTCTCGTCTGGCGAGTGCCACACAAAAGAGGGGAACAAACAGGCGCGTAATGAAGCTGCCTCCCCCCCCCACTCTCTCATTCTCTTCTCTCTCTCTCTCTGTTGTTATTCATTGACCATATGATGTTCTCTCTACGAGTATGTGTGTATGTTCGACTTTTAGGCAACTGGAAACGACTTTGTGTTTGGGCCTGGCCCAAAGCGAACCTTGGCATGTGTTTACCTGGCAGAAAAGGGCCATAAAAACAAAGGCAAATAAAGGCGAGACAGAGCGCACGCAGGAGATGGAAGATGGCAGAGGGTGGGGAAGGGAAGGGAAGAGAACTAATGTGGAAATTCAGGTTAAACTGGGTTCCTTCTTCTCCTTCGTTTCGTTTGTTCCTTTCCTTCCTTTTGCTCCTTGACTCCTCACTTTTTATTCTCGTTTTCTTTGGAAGCAGCACACAGCTCTCCTCCGCCCCCTTCTGCTCCTCCACTGTGGATGCTGCCGGCCTGCCTGCCTGACTGCCTCTAAGGATGCAAAGTCATAACTCAAAAGTCCAACAGCAAAGAGACAGACAGATAGAGAGATAAAGAGAGAGAGAGAGAGAAGGCTAGTAAGAGAGTAAGACAGAAAGAGGTAAAGTCTGACAAACATGTGACTTAATAGTTGGCAAAGACTGTTAACTGAAAGAAGGAGATAGAGCAGGAGGAAACAGGAGAGAGAGAGACAGAGAGAGACCGGAGTCTTGTGGCTAGAGAGGTATCAGACGTTCACACACACACACTCACACTGCCACAATGGTTGGGGCATGCAGCGAGCGGAGTACTACAAACATATGTTGCACGGGCTTTCGGTCTCTCAGCAGGTTGTCTCTGCCGCTCCTTCCACTTCCCTTTCTTGGGCAGCAGCAGCAGCATCTCGCGCTTAAGTCAAATGCTAAACGGCATTTGGGGACAACATCAGAGAAAGAGACAGCAGCAGCAGCAGCAGCAGCAGAACAGTGCCACAAACAGCTGAGACCGACCTGAGACGGGTTCGGATTCGGATTCGGGTTTGGGTTTGGGGTTCTGGGTTCTGGTTGCTCCCCTGCCCTGAAGCTGCCTCCAACAGCAGACGCCAAAACATTTTTATATTCTCTTACTCTGCCCCAATCCCCGTCCCCGTCCCTGTCTCTGTGTCTGCGGTTTTTAGCTGTTCTCAAACCAACTCAAACTCACAAAAAGAGTGGAAAGAAAGAGAGCTAAAGGACATATAAAGTCTAAAAGATACCCTGCTAATAGAGGACTATCTCAAGAATCCTCTTAATGAGAGTCCGCAAGAGAGAAAAGATTGATCTTCGAATTGCTTTCAGATATTGTTTACCCATTTGGCTGCATTTTGATTGTAATAATCACAAGAATTCGATGACTTTTAGTAGATAGATAGTTCATAATCGTGCAAAGTATGTATAAAGTATGCACATAACTTTCGGGATAACCAAAGACTTCTGGGTACTGCAGTCTCAGGAATCTACCGAGAGACAAATGCTCCTGTTCAGCTATGACAGACCCTGCCCTAAACACCGTATACCCCATTTGCTCTCCTCTCGATTACTGGGTATCCAACCAAAAGAAAAAAAGAAGCGAGTGCTAAGTAGCGGCGGCGGCGGCTGGCAGAGACTCTTTCTCCGCTGGTCTGACTCCCCCCGTCACTCCTGCATCCTGGGCGTCCTGTGTGTCCTGTCACTTGCAAGTAAGTGGCTTGACAGGCGGCGTGGGAGAGCTCTCTCTCTCTCTCTCCCTGGCGACTGGGAGAGCTTACACATGTGATAAGAGATCGGAACAACATAGCCGCCTCCGCCGAAGTAACCCAAAGTCTGGGTGGGTGGGGGGCGGGCGAGTGCTCTCAACCTACTTCCCTTCGTTGCAGCAGCAGGAAATGCTGCCACCAGAAAGGGAGGGGAAGTGCTTTCATTCCATCTTCAGTTGTGTCCAAAAGTCGCTTAACCCCTTTTCTGGCTCTTGGTCCATAAGAAGCTCTAAATTTTGATTGCCCTCAAGCACACACACACCCCGCCCACGGCTATCCCCCTTCCCTTGTACATACATACATAATTGCTCGAATGTGGCAACAATTTGAGCACATCCTCAGACACACACACACACACACACACACACACACACAGGACCCGTATATTCCACACCAAAGCCAAGTCGGGGTAGCATATAAATTTAGTACTTCTTCTGCTCCTTTGCTCCTTGTGGGAGGGCAGCAGGAGCAGCAGGAGCTGGGGGTGTCTCCTGTCTCCGGGTGTGGAAAAACTATCAACATTTTACTTACAGTTGCCGAGCCAGAAGAAGGTGGAAAAGTTTTGGAAAACTTTTTGCACACACACACAGACAAGCACACACAAGCACACATGAAGTGGAGTCCTGGAGGGTCAGGAGCGTGTTGACAAAGGCCCACAAGGAGGCAGTGAGGGGAGCGGGAGTGGGAGGATCTCTATGCTACCTTGATAAATGTAATGGCCAAAAAGTAAAAGTGAAAATGGCAGCAAATTAAACGCACAAAACTTGAAAGCAAACCAACTGAGTGATGGTCCTGCCTCACAGGGTAAACGAGAGAGAGAGAGAGAGAGAGAGAGAGAGAGAAGGTAAGGATAGAAAGTAGAGAGAAAAAAGGGTTTTCCTACCTTTTCCCTTTTGGCAATTTTAATTAAAATAGGAAAATGATTTTATGATTTACCTTTGGAGACATATTCACCAAATTAAAGTCATTTCCGTTTCGTTCTCCGCTTAAAGCCTTAAAGCGATTGCCTGCTTCTCTCTGGGATTGGAGTGGAGTGCTCTGCCATTTCCATTTGCATTTCCCACCCAGAAAATTTCAATCTTTCCTGCCAAAAACACGCGCTTTTCAAGTGCCCCTTTTTTCTGTTGCTGCTGCTTCTGCTGCTGTTTTTCCGGGGCGGCGGTTGGAGGGGCGGGGGTAAATTTACATAATCTTAATGCAAAGTCGCTACGCTTCGCCCTGGAGTCGCCACACTCTCTGTGTCTGGACTTTGGAGCGCGCCGACAGCAACGCGTCAGCGGCAAGCAGAACAAACACTCGAAACGCGACGCGAGGCGACGCGAGGCAGTGGCAGGAACAATCTTGAGGAATTGTCTTCCAATTGTCCCTGCCCCCAAATAGGCAGCAAGTGTCTGCAAATAATGGATGGATGGATGGAGTGGAATGGCCTTTCCTCTCCTTTGCTGTCCTGTCGATTCGTTCCAGTAAACGGGTTCGATGTGTGCGAAAAGTTGACAACAAGCAAATAACACTTTCCACAGGCGAAAGGGGGAAAGGCAGGGGAAGACCGGGAGAGAGAGAGAGCGAGAGAGAGAGAGCGAGAGAGAGGGGAGAGGGAGGGCCAAAAGTCAATTGAGTGTGAAAAGCCAAGCGAGTTTAATTTCCAAATAAAAGGGCTGTGATTTCCCAGCCAGCCAGCAAGATGGGCCAAAGGGGGAGAGGGGGGGGTTACCACCACCTCAAGAGAACTATTAGCGCACGTCTTCGAAGGGAAGGTGCAAGGGGATGGAACAAGCAACCAAGCAACCCTTCTTCTTCCTGCAAAAGGACGCGACAACAACGACGAGGACTCCTTTATCTTGCGGCTTGCGGTTTGTATCGTTGTCACAGCACTTTCTCACCCTCTCTCTCACTCTCTATCTCTCTCTCTCTCTCTCCCTGTGTATCTCTGTATCTGTATTCAATTTACAGCCCTTACTCGTACAATTGACAGTCGTTAGCATAATTATTACACACGGCTTAGTCCTGGCTGGCACGACGGTTGGCTGTCGGCTAATACCCAGCCACCCCCTGCCTGCCACACTTCTCCGGTTTTTGGGAGATGCCTCTTGTCATTTAATAATAAAAAAAGAGAACAAAAATTGTCTTTGCCTCGTTGTGCCCCTGGGGGGAATCAGGGGAACAGCTGCACAGCTTTAGTACTCGCTCTGCTGCATGCAACATATGATGTTAATTTCTTTATTTTGGCTGTTGCCAAGGAAACACTGTGGGCTCTGCTGGGCTTTTGGCCGGAAGGAAGCTCAGATTTCATGGTTCGAGTGGGTGGGGAGTGGGAGTAACATTCAATGCCAGAAACATGGCAAAAGTTTCCTCAGTCATTCCCTGTCAAGGTGTTCCCACCTTCGAACCTTCGAAGCATATTTGAGGGTAACGTAAACCCTATAATTAACTATCCCCCAAAGAACTCCACTCCCCAATCCCCACTCCCCAATCCCCAATCCTCATTCCCATTTGGACAACTTTGGACTCTGTTTCGCCATTTAAAAATTAATTTATTCAGAGCCCAAGAGCCAAAGAGCCCAAGTGCCCAATAGCCATGGCGTGTAGCCACCATCTGGGACCAGTCTCTTTCGCCCTGCCCTAATGACAGTTGATTTAGTTTTGGCGGGGGCTCTCTGTTCTTTCTGTTCTACGGGGGCTGGGGGCCCAAGGGCTTATAGAGATAGTTGGGCATCAGATCATTAACTTTAGCGATTCCGAATGCTAACGGCAAATGAGAATTGGGCACGTGATTCCGACGCTTTCGCGCGCGCCTCAAGCACTCGAGCACTTGAGGAACGGAACGGAGGAACGGAAAGGAGGAACGGAAAGGAGGAACCAATCTCTGGGTCTCTGGGTGGGGAAAGGTGGTAAAAGTAGAGACAAAGTCTGTGCCTTGGACAGGAGTCACAATTTGAATTTCACAAGCCATTGATTTTTATTTGATTACCACGACAATGAAGCGACGAGCGAGCGGTAAACTCTTTTTGGCCCATGCCAGGACACAGCCACTGCCACAGCCACTGCCACAGTGAGTCCCAAAAGTTTCCTTTCGTTTCGTTTCGTTTTTGGGGCTGGTAGTGGGGTGGGGGGGGGGAGGGGTGACAAGTTTGCATGTCATTCGAATGCCGCTGCTGTCTCTGGTATTTTCGTTTGTTTCCCTTTTTCCTGAGCCGAACGTGAACCCTTTTCTAATTCCGAGTCCTGGGGTCCCAGGACCCAGGTTCCAGGTCCTGGTCTGTTGCATTTGAAAAATTTATTGCAACAGCACACGAACAGAGAGAGGGGGGAGGGGAGGGGGTGGCAGCTGTCCTGGGACTTGCCTGCCACTCGTCGTCGTTTGGGCTGTCAAAAGCATGTCAAAGGCGTCGTCACCATCCCTAAACATCCTGTCCCGCAGCAGCAGCAGCAAATCCTACAATCCTGCCCCATGGATGGATAGATAGAGTGCATCCCTTCAGTCGCCGTGCCACACAAGGCAGGCCGCACGAACTGCAAAAAACTTGAGACAATCGAATCAAACTCATTCGCCTGAAATCATCGACGTGTAAAATTACGAGATAACATTGTTAGCTGTCCCTGTCCCAGGCAATGGCAATGGCAAAGAGTCCTTTCTTCTGCCTTCGTCCTTGTTCCCGTTCTACCACTCGTTGAAATGTGCTCAGGATTTGAAATTGAATCGCATCGCATGGCATCGCGGCGCTTAAGCAAGAAATCAACGACACAACGACACCCATTGACGACCACATAAATGTCGAAATATGTATGCAGCCAGTCGAAAAGGGACAACGACGAAGGACAGGACATCCATCGAGCTGGTAACCAGGGGAATGCCTGCGATTGCCTGCCACACAGTGGGGGCAGCAGCAGTGGCAGCAGCAGTGGCAGTGGCAGTGGCAGGAGTTGTGTGTGGTTGTATGTAGTAGCCATGGCCACTATCCCTCATCCTGGTTACGGGCACTGCACATTTCTGAGGTTTTCCATTGTTGGTTAGTTGAATTCTCTGCTCAGCTCTGTTCTATTCCATTCTGTTGTTTGAATTCTGTCAGACAGTTAATGCCACAGCTTGGCATTTGCCATTTGCCATTCGGCACTTGCTTGCCTCAAACTAACTTTAATTGGTTTATCTCTGGGTGCCCTAACCTGCTCCTGCCCCTGCCCCATCCGGACTGTAGTATGCAGCGCTTTGGGATACTTTTCTTGTGTAATTAAGTCGCCTTCAAGGAATGTAAATGAATCCATTGTGGTATGATTATCTAAGAAATGAGTGAAGGATTCCCTCAAAGGAAAGAGTTGCCCTGCCGATGGGCAAGCCGTTCAGCCGTGAGATTCACGCACATTTTCGTTGTCTTATTGGATTCTGGCATGTTTCTTGTTTTACTCGTTCGACAGAAGAGTCCTAGCAGTACTTTCTAACCCTAGTGATAGTTGTAGAACTTTTTTGCCATGGCTAACAGTACTTCCAGAATTCCATTCCTATCCCTTGGGCAATATCTATCCGGCCTTTGCGCTATCCGGATACGGCTACATAATTTATATTGTCTTAGGGCGCTTTTCAGACACGCAATTTCGATGCCAGACACGTTTAGCCGAAAAGGGTTTCGCTTTCCTTAGTTTTTATTAGCGGGTGGCCTCTTCCCACTCCTCGCTCCTCCCCCCACTCACTGACAGCATTATTATAATCATAGAATGTCTTTCGGTTATAATTTGCTCTCTTGGTCTTTGGTCTCCAGTCTCCCTGTGCCCAGGGTCCTGCCACGAGTGGCTGCAGGTCACAGGTTCTCTCTGCTCTCGTGCTCTGCCACTTAACCAACCAACTGGGTCTCTGGCCTGGCACTCCTTTCCCTCTCTTGGACTCTCTGCAACAGCGGAGTCTTGCCTCCGTTTCTCCGTCTCTTCCCTTTCTCTGGCTCCCTTTTCCTGCTTTTTTTTGTGTGCATAATTTCTCCTTGGTTCCTGGAGCAAGTTTTTGCCACTTTCCACTTTTTTTTTTGCTGAGAAATCTGTTTTTAAGTTTCTCAGCAATTTAATATTTTAAGTCCACACAGAAATTGTTGCTGCTGGAAAGGATTACTTTTTCGGTGTGCATTCTAATAAGCTGCTAATTGGTAGACGGCGACAATGTTGCTATAGCTATAACGGTAAGGCTATACCCCACACCACACCACTCCACTCTTTCGGGTAGCTCGAAGGACCCCCCCAAAATGCTTTTAGTTTGAAATTTCATTCTGCGAATTTTTGGGAATTTAATCGCCAGAGAAGGAGCCTCTGGTCTCTGGTCTCTCGTCTCTTGTTTTTCTTTCGGCTTTTCCATCAGCGAAACTCTGTGCCTGTCCCGTCTCATCCGCTGCTTAATTTCAATCAGATTTTGGCCTCAAGGGTTCGGTAATTGGTTCTCCAGGCAGCAGCAGCTGAAAGGAAACTGATTAAAGATCACTCATCTCCGAATATCTCCCTCGGATCTCTCCCTCTCTCTCGCGAAGGTTTCGCATGAATACCAAATCGGATCATTTCAATATGCCAACAGATACCTATAGTTCTCTCCCCTTCAAAGAGGGTGGGTTGTGCATCCCCGATTGGTATCTGTGGCCGACCCTTCGGGCATCCCTTTCTCCATTTTCACGGTCCCTGAACAACTGAACTTCTGCTTTCCAGCAATAACAAAATGCTGTCTCATCAGCATTTGACTTCAAAGACGAGTCATTTGCACAATACTTTTCTGCTCTGCATTCAACTCCAACTCCAGAAAGCAAGAAAGAAAGTCGGCGGAAAACGGAAGCTCTCTCCCGGTTCATTATGTCCTTAAGCAAACACAGAGCCAAGACATGGACATGGACATTACCCGCCTTCTTCTCTCTGATTTCCTTTCTGGCCACAGTTTCTTTTCCTTAAAATGTAAAGAAAGTGAAAAGGAAAAACTGCATGTTTTCATTAAAGAGGGAAGAAGAAAAAAAGATGAGCCCGCGATGAAACGCTGGTAATCCGAGGAGCGGTTCCTGCAACTGACGTCCCAGAGGTACCCCAGCCCGTTCCTCGCCCGTTCTGGCTGGTCTTTTGCCTGCCTGCCGCTCGCTCAATGATGATTGAAATGCGATTAGGGTCGGGCTCTGGATCTGGCTCTGGTTCTGGGTCGAAAGAGATTTGGGCAGTGGCGCATAACACAATGCGAATGATGAGGGCAGACACACACAGAGAGAACAGACAGTCAAATGCACGAAACACATAGATGGATTGAGAGGAAGAGAGAGCAGGGCCAGGGGCAGGGGCAGCAGGGGGCATAAATTGATGATGCCCGTACAAATCATCTGTATTACGGATTATATACTCGGTAATGTCCATGTCTTTCTCTCTCTCTCTCTCAGAACTTGAATTTTGGGAGATAATTGGCAGTGTGTTTGCTCCTGTGGTTGTGCTCGGTCTCCTCCTGCTGCAGCTCCTCCTCTCGATGGTCTCCGTGTGCCATTTTGGCAAATAATTATTATGCTTTAATCGGGCTTATTACGCTCTCGTGAACCTACTAACCCACCGCCGATTGCTGATTGACGATTGACGCGATTGACATCGGTAGCGGTTTTGAATTATAATTGAACATTTTGGTCAGAAGAGGCGGCCCAGCCCATTCCCTGGCCAGTAATTAAAGCCAGAAGGGAAAAGGGAGAGAGTGGCCTATCATCTTTTTTCGATGGGTTTTTTGTTGTTGTTTACTTCATGGAGTTTTGATGGAAGTTCATTTGATTGATGGTTAATCCCCCCCCCCCCCCCCTGTCCTTCCTTCCTTGCTGGGGGGACCAAAGTTCATTGGAATTTTCTGTTGACTCACTGAAGGGTGAACCCTTCTCAAAGGTTAGTCAGCCATAGGAAAATGTACGAGTGTGAGTATATATCATCATTAGGCACGGGCCACAACCGAAAACTAAACAAGTATCAATTTACTCTCCCTCCCCTTCTCACTCTCCGCCACTTTCTGCCACTCTCTCTCTCTCCCTTCTTTCATCTCTTTCTGGCACATTCTTAAACTAATTAAATGTCAATTTGAAACACACACATTTTACAATTCATTGGACAATAAAGCGCCAAAGAGGGATCGCCATCGCCGTCGCCATCTCCATCTCCATCGTTGCCAATCTTCGAAATCTTTTTGGCCGTCGTCGAGCGTTCAAGTTCATTATCGCCGCCCGATAATCAGCTTTGACTACCGCAAGGAGGAGGGGCTGGAGGGGGGCAGGGGCAGGGGCTGTGATATTGACAGCCATGGGACAGGGGCAACAACAAATGGTCAGCCAGTCGGACCGCGGGGCCCCACATAAATCAATTCCAGTTCGAAGCTGCCAAAAGGCAGGAGAGAGACCGAGACCACGACTCGAAATCGGCTTTAACGATACCCTAACAAGGGAGAGGGTATATGCACTGATAGGCATTTAAAGGGGGGGAAAAGATAGGAAAGAGAAACCAAAGAGAAGGTTTAACACAATTTTCCATCAATTTGAACGAAAAACCCCTCCGATTGACACGATTTTTGGTGGATACTTGGATGATACTTTAAGGAGGTAAGTCCTAAAGGTAACATGTGCTATATCTGGCTGATCATCCCTCCCATAACCCCTGAAAACTAGGGTATTCCCAACTCAACTTTTGAGACGCATTTGCAAACAAATTATAGAAAAAAGACTGCCCTTTCGTTCCCTCAAATCCAATAACAAAATACACTGCACAAAAACCATGTACATTGAGTGTGCATGATGCTCGCAGTAGCCTGCGAAAAGTACTCCCCAAAGGAAGAGCATTCATAGCGCGTTTTAGCCATTTATGTGGCCAATCTTTTGCTGGATATTTATTTCGCTTTAATTTGTGATTGAAAATCTCGGGAGGGGTGGGGGAATGGAGCGAAACATGTTTGCCAATTAATTGGTTAATCAAAATGATTAATTTGCATGAGCCGAGAGCACGCTTTGGGAACCCCCCACCCCTCACCCCACAACCCTCCGTTGGCTAAATTAAAATGAAATTCATGTGCAAACCAAGGAAAAGCCATGGAAAATGCGAGGAAAGAGCAGAAAAAGCGGGTGGCGAGTAGAGAATGTCAATGGAACCATAAAAATGTCTGAGAAGTTGACCAGCCGGCCAGCCAAGTTGTTGGTCCTTCTTTTTGGGTGGGTCGCTGGTCAAACGGGCGGGTGGAATGTGGGATTGGAAGGATGTGTTTCCATAGCAAATGAGCCGCCAAAAACGATGATAATGATAATAATTAAAGCTGATGTCGAATGTTGGGCTTGGGCTCACCCCAAGGCTGAAAAGGAGATGCACACTCTCGGAGGCCTCTTTGCTGTCACTGGGAAAAGGCCCCCAACTTTTCATTTGGTGCAATTAAAAGGTTATTAAATTTAATTAAATTGGTATTACGTATACGCCCGCTGGAGAGGACGCCTCTCTCAGCCATTCCCTCTCCTCGTTTCAGTGTTTCATTCGTCGGTTAAAGATGGGGGAAAATTGAAGGAAAAACGGCAAAAAAGAAAATGCTATGGCATGAAAAATTCAAAAGGACAGACAACGGCAAAAAAAGGGGCTAAAATGGAGGGAGACAGCACCACCAACGATTGCGTGTTCTGATAAAAAAAAAAAGGAAAAAACGAATAAGAGCATCAGAGCAAAGGAGCAAAGGAAAGGCAGAAGCCTCGGCTCAAGTGAGTGAATGAGTGTGTGTGTGAGTGAGTGAGTGAGTGAGTGAGTGCTTGAACGAGTGTCTGACTGACTCGACTCTCTGACGTTTGGTCACACTGCAAAAAAGGGGTGCGACGGACTCCCGCTATATCTGTGTATCTCTGGGTGTACCAGTGTGTGTGTGTGTGTGTGTGTGTGTCTTCCTTCTGTGTGTGTTTGTATCGCTTTGGGGGCTTTAGGCGTTTGCTTTATAGGCGCAAAATGCGACACACAAATGACACTTCATAAAAATGGAAGACAACGATAATGATGAGGATGATGATGATAATGATGATGTCGGGGCAAGAAGCAGCTCTATATGTATGTGTGTATGTGAGTGTGTGTTTGAGGCGGTGTGGGTGTCATAATGATTTCAAATGCTGTTCCAATGAGTCGTCTCCGCAATGTCGCCCCAGCAAATGTTCTTGCCACTCAAAGTGGATGGAAGGCAGGCAGCGGCAGGATGGTTACAGGGATTCTGCATAGATCTAAGGATGGCTCTATGGCTACGGCAATGGCTGATGTTTTAAATTAAGTAATTTACATATGTATGTATATGCCTGTCTTTGCCACTGTTTTGGGGGGGTGGGTAAATCTAAGTGAAACATTCCTCCATTTGGGAAAGTGACAAGTTTTTGCAACCAAAAATTTATGTTTCGTGTTTACTTTAGCCTATTCCTGCCCTGAAATTGGTAATATATCACCGCCCTGGGTCTCAATTTGCCAAAAAGAAAAACCCAACTCTAACGCCTGATGCCTGCCTCCCCCTTCTGCCTCTGCCCCTGACTCTGGCTCTGCCCCTGACTCTACCTCCACCTCCCATGTCTATGGCTTAGATTTACTGCTTAACTTTTGGCCATGTCTCCATGTCTGCCCAGCTTCTGTTTCTGTTTCTGGTCTTTGGTTTTCGGCCACACAAAGGCAGGCACAATACGAGGCAGTAAGCAGGCAGTCCTCAAGTAGGTGTATTTTGTTGTTGGCTGCTGCTGTGTGTTGCCTGTTCCTGGGCCTGCCGCATAATTAAAAAGTCAAGTGAAAAATCACATTTTAACGCAGATTACAGGAGGAGGGGGAAGGGAGGATGAATGAATGGTGAATGAATGAAATTCTTGCGCCTGAAAGCAGACTAAAGTAATAAGTTAACGCTGAATGGTGAGTGGCACAACACAAGAACCAAGGGGCAGGGGCAGAGGCAGGGGAAATGGTGACTGGCACCAGGAAGATCGTGCAGGGGAAATGGTGAGTGGCAGCAGGAACCGGTCGAGGGGAAATGGTGAGTGGCAGGCAGCAGGAAGGGAAAGGGTGGCAGAAGGCAGAAGGAGTTTTGTGGCCCCAAAACATTCCACACCCAAAATTGCGTCAAATGCAAATGCGTTCATTGTGTGCTTCGAGCCATAAACACGAGAAAGAAAACTGCAAGCGCCAGCCAGGGGCAGTGGCAGTGGCAGTGGCAAGGGTGCCACACAAAAACACTTGAGGCACGGTGGTGCCCCAAGGGGCAACAAAAGAACGACCAAGCCAAGAGGATGAAATAGAAATAGAAGGAAAGGTAAAGCTTTCTTTTGTTTTTGTTTTTATTTGCATTTTTTCTTTATTTTTCTTTTCTTTTGGTTGAAGCCAAAGACCAGCAATTTGCCGTGCCACAAACGGGTGGCAGCATGCCTCTGCCTGCCCAGGAATTACGGAATTACGGCATTACGTAATTAAATATTTAAAGTGTTTGCCGCCAGGCAGGTGGCAGAGGCAGGTGGCAGAGGCAGGTGGCAGAGGCATGTGGAAACTTGCGTGATTTGTTCAACAGTTTTACAAATTAGATAACCCACCCCCTCTCCCCCCGAAATCAATGGAATTGAGTGGCAAGAAATGGCCCGTCCTTTCCAATTCCCTTTCAATTATCTATAATCAAAGTTTCCCCCAGGTAGTTGTTCTATTGAGAGAGGATTATAGTTCTTAAGAGACTCAAACACACAGAAAAACAAAAGGAAAATCTGCTTAAACTTGACTTTAAATTTATATTCAAGGTATTTTCCTATGATTATGGGGATGGGATTCCCTTGAATCTAGTTCCTTTATCATGATATTAGCGAACCCTTTTAAAGTATATTTTGCCAGCAAAATACTTTTTTCCAGTCAGTAAGACTGATTCTCGGGTAATATTTCTATAGAAGATGTAAAAACATTCATTTACTACCAACTTCATATCAAATGAAAGAGTCTTGCGGTTCCCTCCGAGTGCTCTAGCTCTGAACTAGTTCCTTAAACCAATGATCTCCATAAGAAAGAACACCCAGCCAGCTAATATTTAAACTTAAACTTTCCCAGCCTGCAAATCGAAGCCCCACGAGACTTAAAGTTGATTTATTTGCAGCCAAACGCAAGGAGGCAAAAACTCTTCAAAGAAAATGGGGGCGTGCCAGAGCAGCTCCTTCTCCAGTTTCCAGGGGCAAAGGGGCAGCGCTCCCTCTGCTAAGTGCTTACAAATTTCACTTTTCCGTTTCGCGCAGCCTCCGTCACCCCCGCCGCCACCAATCGCAATCGTACAACATTTCGAGTTGTTGCTGGAAAAGCTTAAGTATTTCTACTTTTTTAATTTCATGCAAATTTTCTTTTTCAAGATTAATGTATGCGCCAAAAAAAAGAAAAGTTTGTGCCGAGCCTCGAAGGGAGAATATTTCGGAATAGAGAAAAAAGGATCGATCAAGTCGAAGAAGGGAATGCCCTTCATGAATCAGAGACTGAGTTAGCCAAGAATAATATCAACTGGCAATACTAATTATCATAGTTAAGCAGAAACTCTTTGATTTCTAACGAGGATCAAGCCACTAGTTTTAGAAATGATATCCGATTAAAATTCATTGATTTTTTGGGATACTTTCGCTTGAAAATGTACCCAATATATCCAGAAATTTCTGATACATCTGATGCCAGACCTATCTGCATTATAGGGTTTCGTTTTGTGTACTCTAAGATGAACAGATCTTAGCCCCCTTTTTGCTCTAATTTATTCCCCAAAGGGAACTCCGCACGTCGACTGTTTCCTTGGTCTCTCTTTCCCTCTCTATTTTTGGGGGCTCACAAACTTTTGCCTGTTGGGGCGTGGCATGGGGCATTGGTTGGGTTGACTCGGTGTCTGTCTGTTTGTCTGGCTGTCTCCACCCGTGGAACACTTCCACAAAAAGCAGCCGAAGGAAGACATTCAAAAATACATTCGAAAGAATGAATGTCTCTTCATTTTTCTCTCTTCACTTTCTGAAGCCAGAGTGGGGGGCGGGAGAGTGCATTGAAATTTAATTAATGCCCATCCGTCTTAACCCTAAAAACACAACATATTTTCCAGGGAGGAAAGGCAAAACAGGGAGTCCTTTTTTGTGCCGTAATTCAGATGCTTAATCCTTAATCCGAGGGCAAAAGTTTTTTAATTGATTTCACAGAAGCTGCCAAATTGTTCTTTTCTCTTTTTCCATGAATTTCCCTATCGAATCACGAATTTGTCGCCTCGTAATTGGGCATGTGGCAAGGAGGCAGGCAGGCCTGGGGGGCTGTGAGTTGGAAAGCTATAAGGATGGACATTATTGTCGCCGCAGGTCCTTTGGCTGAACAAAATGTTTCGATTTGACTTTTAAAGTTTTTCCAGTAATCAATTTCCCACTCCTTCTACAATGAGAACATTTTGATTGGGAAAAACTATGGGAATCCCTAGTAATGCACTAAAGGGGAAACCCCCCTCAAGAACAGCTCTTAAGGAATGAGATCTGTTGAGTTTGATGCCCACCTGTCCGCACCAGAATGCTTTCACTGTATGCGCTTTCTTTTCTATCCCTTAAAAGAATATTCCCATTTCCGTGGCTGTAATCCTTTTGACATGACATGGCCCTGCCCCACTTTCCATCACTCTAAACCGCACAATCCATCGCATAGCACTATTGCTACCGCACCTCCCTCCCTCGACTATCCAACATCGTGAAAAACTCGTCTGAAAACGTAACCAGGAATGAAATATTTAAGCAAAAAATACAAGAAATACTCGCAAAATCCACCCCAACTCCCCTCCCAATACGAACCCACGCTCGCGCCATCCACGAGCGATGCGATGCCATGGCTGTGCTCCTCCAACTCCTGCACCTACTCCTACTCCTCATCCGCCTGCCCGTCTCCGGTTTGGGGGGGGCACCGGTTGGGGGCTTAATGATGACAGTAAAATGACTTAAATCGCTGTCAATGTTGACACTTTAACAAATTTTTTCACTTATGCGCTTTTAAATGCAGCGAAACCGAAACACGGACGGATGGACACACTGACAGACGGACGGATGGACGGACTGGCAGACAGACAGATAGGAGGCATCGAATCCTCATCGGAGAGGTATGCATGTACATGGAAAATAATTATGCGAAATTTTTCTGCACACTTTATTCATTGTTGCTTTTGCTTTTGTTTTTGCTTTTGCCTTTTCAACTTTAGTTCATTTTGTTTTCGAAATACTCCGGTTTTAGGGTATGGGGATTTTTGCAGAGATTTTTGATTTGAAGGGGAGGAAATCTTTCTAAAATTATATGATACTCGGTGATAACTAGGAATTGAAGGAGCGTATTGACTTCAGGAACAGGAGCAAGCCCTTTAATGGTTCAGGTGGTGTCTGAATTTCAGGTAATTGCCATTGCATCTGATTCTTCTTTGAACTTGAGCTCATTCAAATGTTTATAGCAGCAATCAGCACTTTCGGATGACCGGAATATTCAATAATTAGATGAAGAAACGAATCGGATGTAAGCTCAAGAGTTTACTTCACTTCAGACTTCATTTTTGAGAAATAGTGAGAGATAATCACTACAGATAACTCTATTTCTTATGTTTCTACACGAAAATGCAGA
Organism: Drosophila athabasca; assembly: GCA_008121215.1. Lineage (NCBI taxonomy): Eukaryota > Metazoa > Arthropoda > Insecta > Diptera > Drosophilidae > Drosophila > Drosophila athabasca. The sequence continues at coordinate 614,710 of VMQQ01000019.1, read as the reverse complement.
ACCATATTGTTCAAGAATAGACTGTAAAAGACTTCTTGGATGAATGGATGAAGAATCTCTTTTCTAAGATAGTTGACAGCTTCTTCTTGAAATAAATCAGCTAATGAGAGATGCTTTGATCCTGAATTATGTCAGCTACTCGAGAAGTGTAAGGAATATATGAACATATTTATGTATCCCTTGTTTTGTGATGGATCTGAATGACTGTAATACCCAAAAGGAAGTGTTTCCGACCTCTTATAATACATATATTCTAGATCAGCATCAATAGCCGTGTCGATATAGCCAGGACTGTCTGTCCAGTCTTTGGCAAGGCTAAGAAAAAAGCGCACTTTTTAGGTCCGAAAAATCTGTCAGATCTGTCAGTCAGCTATTCAATTCTAGGTACATTAATTCTATTAAATTCTTAATCATAGGACCGATCGCTCGTTATATAGAAACTATAAATGTTTAGCAGGGCATTACAAGCTTCGACCTCTGGAATAAGCCTTTCTTGCTTATATTTTATGCTTGTTTTTGCTTTTGTTTTGTTTGGTTGCAAGGCAAAAGTTTCCACAAATTTTTTGTTTATTAAAAAAACGTGCAAAATGTTCAGGGTGTTGTTCCATTTGTTGTTGCTGTTGTTGCTGTTGTTGTTGCATCCTGACAACGTTGTTGACGACGATGATGATGATGATGATGCCGGTTAAGTCATCATCAGCATAGCTTTTGTTGCCTGCCTCGCAGGCGTGTTCATTCAACCGCATATAAATCGCGGCAGCAACAGCAACAGCAACATTTGGACGGACATTGAAAAATGCAACGGAAACGCAAAATGTGCGACGGCAGCGACGACAGCGACGGCAGAGGCAACGGGGAGGCGTGGCAGTGGAGGAGGCACCCAAAAAGCAATAACAAAAACAACAACAACCACAGCAGGAGCAGCAGCAGCAGCGACCCCAAGCCAGTGTTGCAACCAGTTGATTGTGGCATACAGCCGAGACGGCTGCGGCCGCTGCTGCTGCTGCTGCTGCTGCTGGGGGTAAGGGGTGGCAAGGTGGATCGGCGCATCGGTGCATCGGTGGGTAGTGGTGCCCTGCAGCTCTTGTTGTTTGACTGACTGACTGACTGACTCTGGGACTGGTGGTGCCTGGGATTGGTTGGGGCACTCTGCCTGCGGTTAGCACTGCGGCGAGGAAGAGGAGGCAGTGGCAGTGCCAGGAGCAGCAGCAGAGGAAGAGGGATAGTCAGTGGCAGAGCAAGAGTCTGTTGCAGGTGAGACAGCAGCAGGCAGGCAGACTGCCAGGCCATCAGCCTCTCGAGCCCCCGTGGAGAGCCATGGAGTCCAGTTCCAGTCCAGTCCGGTCGAGCCTTTCGGTTTTTATCTCATGATAAAGCGCGACCTGCAACGCGCTGCGTGGTGCAAGCTTACGCCTCCCCTCCTCCCTCTTCTTCTGCATTATGAAAGCACGCTTCATAAACGTGCGGCATGGGAGTGGCACTGAGGACTGGGGTGATTGGGGGGACTGGGGTATGGGAACTCGTCGTCTGATACTTTACATTTTTCATAAAAACTGCGCTACACTGGAAATGCGGGGGCATGCTGCCTGCCACAATGGAGTGGGTGTCGCTTATAGTCGCTGGGGCTTGCCATCGAGATTAAGTCATTAGGGAAGCTGCACTGAAGGAAGTATGTACATATATGTATGTATATACATATATTCACATTTAAAGCCCGAATATTGGAAGTAATCATTGGAAGATTCCTTCATCAATGCTCTTGAATCGATGAATAGATATTCAAAGTGTGGTTTTTGAGTATATCTCTGGCATTCGAACTGTTCCCATTAAGACCCCTATCTATTCATTACCATTACCACTAACCATTACCGGATTCATTCCATATTCAATTGAATCCTCCTTCTCTCCTCCTTTGACCACATTCCTTCCCCCTCTCAATCCGTAGCCAGGTTCTGTATTCAAATAATCCGATTGCGGTTTCTGCGCTTCCCTCCCTGCGCTTCGTCTCTGCGATGAGAGTAGGGTGCTCTCTGGCTTCGAGCTGGCTGAAGCTCCCACACACACACACGCAGGCACAGACACAACGCACACTCACAGACACACACAGACACACACAAGAGTGGCTGGCTATCAGTCTGCGGGCTCTTCCCTCTTCCTCTGCTTCTTCTCCTCTTCGCCCTCTTCCCTCTCCCACTGCCGTCTTTTCATAATCTTCTGTGCATCTCCTCTGATCTCCTCCCCTCTCTTTCGCTCTCTCGTGTAATTGAATTGTTGCTGTTGTTGTAATTGCTTAGCTACCGTTTTTTTAAATCAACCAACATACGGTGTTGCATCTACCCCCCCCCCCCCCCCCCCCCTCCATTCCCCTTTGGAAGCACTTAGCTACATTTAATGCGCTGTCTGCCTTCGCCAGTGCCACCGCCCCGCCCCGTCCCTGTGCCTCCCCTCTGCTGTCTCTTTGCCAATTTTGCGAATTTCAAACTGGTTTTTTTGCCCATAACTCGTTGCATATTTTTGCTGTCGGTGCGTATTAATTTCAATACACCTTGCCTCCCCCCACTGCCACATGCCCCATGCCTGCATGCAATCCGTTTTTGGGCAGCTGGTTGCGCGTGCGCTCGCATGCGTAATGAGGCAAGGGTTACGCATGTGGACAGACTGCCGGACAGCAGGACCATTGGACATTGCAACGTGGGACAGATGATTTTAATGATAATAATGACGATGATGATGGTCCCCGTGTGTGTCGCTTGCACCTGTCGTTGCACTCGCGGACTGTAGTCGAGTCCAGTCAAGAGTCTTGTGCCGCACGTCGCTTGTAAATAATTCATGTTGACAACTATTTTAGCTTGTTGCAAGCAATGCCAGCAGTGCCATGCCATGCCATGCAGTGCCGTGTGCTGCTGCTCTCTAGTTGGTCATCCCCGCCGCATGACAAACGACGGCATTGAGTGCCGCACTCCGCGGCAGTGTACTCGCCATTAAATTATGATTGACACATTGACTGCCGGTTAGCCGAACAGAATGACTAACTAATCAACAGACAGATGGGACAGACAGACAGACAGACAGACGGACAGAGCGATGGTGAGACAGAGCTCTTATCGTTTGTGTGTTTTATGTCCCAGTGCGGTGCTCGTTATCAGGCACTGTATGAGTTATTGACCTTTGAAATGGTAGGAATGAAGCGTGAGGAGGGGTGGAGAAGGGAGGGGAGGGGAGGTGCAGTGCTGTGCTGCCTCTTGTTGAGAGAGCGAGACCTATCCCCAGTTGTCTTTCTCTCTTCATTCTTGATTCTGGGGGATTGGTTCTTCGATGAAATCTCACCCGTTTCCAGTGCATTTTTTATCCGCAATTCCAGGGATTGTTCCACCCCCTTCGAACCCTCTCTCATCCCCCAAGCAAATCCTGTGCGAACTCTGGCCGAGGAGAACCCTTACCTGCAATGAAATCGGAAGTGAAACAACAAGAAAACATGTTAATTAAAAACTTTATAGGAAAAAGTAAGGGAAAATCAAGAAGGAAAAAAGAGCAAGGGGAGGGGTGGGTGGGTGAAAGTAATGCTCCAACAATTAACAATTAACAAGTTTATTGCCAAAACTGCACAAATCATGTCTGGCAAGAAAAGAAAAAGTGGCAAGAAAAGCGGGCAAGAGGGAAAAGGAAGAGGAGGAAAGGCCGCTCAAATGAAGCGGATAATCGGGCGAAAAGGATCTGCCAGGGGTGGCCTTAAAGGAGAAAGATTCATATTTTGATGCGACTTAATGCCGTCCCTGGTCCAGGCAGAAGGAAAAGAGAATACAGAGAGAGAGAGAAACATGGATAAGCACGATAGAAAAAAACCCGAAAACAAAATGCAAAAGTTTTCTAATTAAAATTGCGTAAGTTTCTCCGAGGCTCGTTAAATGTGTTCCCCTCCCCCCGTAAGTGGTGAACGGGGGAGGGGGTGTCCGCCCCGTCCTCCCCCCTCCAAAACTTCTTCCTAATTGTTTGTTAATGCTTTTCGCAAATGAGTGGCTGTAAAACAGAGAAAAAATAAAGCGAGACACACACATGTTTTCCCCTGGAAAAGCCAAGCCAAGAGAAAAAGGGGGAAAAATTAAATTAAGAGCTCAACACGCCAAAGAAGGAAATCACGCGTGACACGACACATGTGGCAGGCATATACAAGAGGCAGGCAGCAGTAGCATGTAGCAAGAAGCAAGGAGCACCCCGTCACGAGCTGTCGAGTCTCGTGGTTCATTTTATCGTTATTATTATTATTATATTTCATATTTATAGTTGTATTTACAGTTGCAGGATGAAGGAGCAGCATGATGATGATGATGATGATGACGTTCTTGGTAATGAATAAGCCAAGTCGCGGGCCAAGGACTCGCAGAAGCAGGACCAAGGACTCGTGCAGTCGGCAGTCAACGTTGCCAACGTCTAGACACACAAAACAAACATAAAACGAAACAGAGTCCTGGAAGGAAGCAGCCAAAAGCCGTGCACCAAGAGTCCTTCCCCTCTGGTGTGTGCCCCTTTCCCCATGCGACTGCTCCACGCCCCCCTCTCCCCGCCCCCACACAAAGTTGAAATGAACTTAACGCCTCTTTAAACTTATGAAACATTGTATCCTGTGAGAGATGACGCGCGAGGGCGAACGAGGAATGAAAATTCCACTAACCGCACTCTGCCTTGCCCCATCTTCATCCCCACCCCCATCCCCATGCCCCCACCCCCCCCCCCCCCCCCCCCCCCCCCCCCCCCCCCCCCCCCCCCTTTCCCCAGAGAACTCTCATCCTTCTCGTCTTTGTGTGCTGCAAAAGTTTTAAATTCTATTTTAGAAATGAATTTTTGATTGTGCTTCGTCCTTTTCCTCTCTCCTTAAGCGAATGGCAGCCAGTGTTGCCACATGGCCTCACAAATGCGCGCCCATCTGGCATCGCCATCAAGGAGAAAGAGAGTAAGAAAGAGTGAGAGAGAGAGGGAATGAGTGACAAGGAGGGCGTGATGGGAACTACCTTATCAGGAGCAGCCAAAAAGGATGTGAATTGGAAAACCCATTGGAGGAGAGCCTTGAGGCTGGAGGATATTCGAATCTGTGATACCCTGGAATACTCTAGTGTTGGGTAACTTATACAGAAATTAAAAGGGATTGCAGAAGAAGGATCTAAGTGTAAGAGGATTTGGATAAACCAGATCAAAAGATTCATTAATGGGTTAATGGCTAATGGGTTTGATATTATTTATGGTATTTAGTGTTGGTTAATGTATATCAAAATATGCGAAAACTCTGCTAAAAGAGGTACGTGTATGATTAGAGGACTTGGATATACCACTTAAAAGTTTACTTTCAAAAATTCATATTCTTTAAGCTAAATATTTGCATATTTTCAGAGTCCTCAGACTAAAACAGTGTTGAACAACATCTCAGGACTTATGTCCAATAGTTTACCACTCTATAAAACCCAACATATCCCATCCAATTGCTCAAATACAGGGTATTATAGCCAAACGAAAAATAAAAAATCAGCAAAAAAAAACTGAGCACGAAACCGGAAGGAAGGAAGACTCACACACACACACACACACACACACACACTGTGACATACAGAGAGTCACAGACACACACACACACACACACAGATACCCATACATATATCGACAGTAAAGTGCCAAGCGACTTTTACAAGGGTCGACAAATATGAGGCAAGTCTCTCCTCGTCGTGGCAGCGCACCAACAACGAACCCAAGTCGAACCTGCCACAGGGGGAGCGACAAAAGGCAACACATTGAGCGCTTTAATGTGTAACCCCCCCTCCCTCCCTTCCCTTCCCCTGCCATCGCTTTCTGCCCAGCCAGCGACGCCCTTTAAGGCACAGCCCCGGACTCCGTATGCCCTGCCGCCTGTCTGCCCTGCCCTGCCCCCGGGGGTCGAGAGCCGCACCCCTCCCCCGCTGCCATCCTCCGATCCACCGCTGTGTTAACTTAAATATTTTATGGGGTGTCAGCATTGTCGATGTTGGCGCGATTGTCTTTACCGTTGCCTGCCCTCTTCCCCCTTGTCCTCACAAAGAATGTGCCCCATGAACCAACCATGCCACACGTTCCGTTCCTCGTCGCTTCTTTATCGTGTGCGTGGCTTGTCTTTTGTGTTCCGTTTGGTTCCGTTCTGTGCGGTTCGGTTCGGTTCTGTTCGGGGGCTAAAGTAATTTCAAATTGATAAGCATCGCCTTCTCCCTCCCATACAGATACAGATAGGTGGGTGAAGGGTGGCTGGTGGGTGGTTTACAGAGGGTAAGTCGTCCGATTGGGGGTGAGGGTGAGGGCGAGGACGAGGTTTATTAAACTGATTTGTTCCGTGTAGAAATCGAAGCAGTCAGGCGTCAGTCAGCGAGTGAGTTGCGCCTTTCAAAAGTCAATTGAAATTAAGTAACAGATTTTTCTCCACAAGCACTGGGAGGGGGTGGAAAGAGGCATGCCCCATCTGTGAGGAGGGACTTGTCAGTGCCTCATATCTGCGGAAAGGAGTGGAATCTTGTCTGAGCAGAAATATGGAATGGAGTCCATTTCAAGTGCATTTCCCTGTTGCTGAAACTTTCGTCAGGCACTTGAGAGGCAGAGAGCACATCATCAGTAGCAGCAGCAACAGCAGCAGCAACAGCAGCAGCAGCGGCAGCAACAGAAGAGAGCTGAAATTTGCATAACTTCATTAAGAGGTTCAGATGCCACTCAAGAGTGCAACCAGATTGTTGGTCGTTCGGTCGGGGAGGACTTCAAGTAGGACTTCAAGTAGCCCGAACAATCCACAAGACAACAAACGGACACGGGCAGCTGTTGCCTCTGCCCCTGCCCCCGCCCTACACTGCAGCTGGCTGTCCTCCGTGGCGTATGCGTATTATTTCGAGTAGAGCCGACACTCGACAACCGACAATAAATTATGTGTCAATTACAAGAGCCAATTGCATTAATCATACATATATACTCGTCCCTCCCTGCCCCCTGCCCCTCCCCAGTGTACGTGCAACTCCTTGCGCTGCTGCCCCAAAAGATAAAAAGGCGCCTGCCATCTGTTTTGCTTGTCAAGAACGGGGGCGTGGCAGCAGCATCGAAACGCAGCTGCAACGGGAATTAGAAGGAAAACCCGTTTTACCCGCCTTACGTACTTCTTTTGGATTCATCTCCCCGAAACCCCAGACTCCCCTCCCCACTGTACCGTAGATATATGCGTAAATTGTCATAAATTTAACGCAGTCGACATTCGAGTTGCAAACTTTTTGGCAGCAACAGCAGCAGCAGCCACTCCCTGCCCCCGCCAAGTGTCATGTAAATGTGCAACAGCCTGGAGACGTTTGCTGTCGACATCAAGTCCTCCTCCAGAAGGAGTGAAGGGCGCTGGATGGGGGAGTGGCCTGGCCTGAAAAGCCGCCAACTGCTTTTAACTGTCATTAACTATGTCAAAATAAGATTTAAATGCTTTTTGTCTGTACAAACAGCCAAGGACCTCGCCAACCCCTACACCACCTACAAACACAGCCTCAGCAGGACCCAACCTCAAGGCAGGACCTCACAAAGGCTTAAACACTGGGGACAACAGCAAAAGATTCCATCTATTTGTAGAGAATTGTAATATAATATAATTGACTTTGATTTTAATGCCATTTTTTAACTCAAAAACTAGATCAAAGTTCGGGTATAATTCGAGTATATTGGAGAAGATATTTCTTATGATTTTTTGTATTTATATTATCAGTGAAATTCTTTGTCCTTAGCACCAATCAGCACTTTCGAATGAGCGGAATATCTAATATTTCGGCTCGTACTCGAACTCGAACTCGAATTCTCTTAACTTCTCTAAACTTCTCTTAACCGTTCCACACCAAATTCTCTATGAAAGAAGGTTAATTTTTCTCAGTGCCTTTCCTTTAGATTTCCCATTCCGCCCCCCTCCTCTTAGACAGACACAAAACTTTTGAGTCTCTCTAAGCTCACTGGCGCTGCATAAATATCATTTGTTTAGTGCGATTTGTGGGGCTTCTTCCCCGAAAGGCTAAGACTTTTCTGTGTCTGTTTGTGTGGGCGGGATGTGGGGTGGGGGGCAAGGTGTGGTCTTGGGGCAAGAGTTGGAGACGAGGCAGCTGCACAAACACACAAACACACAGAAAACTTTCATTAATTATGCGGCATAATGAGCAGAGAGGAAAATCGGCTTAGGATTCCCTCTCTCTATCTCTCTCTCTCTCTGTTGCTGTCTCTGTCTCTGAATAGAACGGATGATAATGGATTAATGGAATGTCGAATGTTGCAATGTTCGAGGGATTACAAAAGAGTTTTAATTGATTCTCCTGCTGCAATGTCAACAAATCAGCTCTCATTCATGTCTTAATTTAACGGACAATAAGTAGTCATCAGCATAACGCTTAAACGAGTTGTGTGCAGCGGTGAGGCATGCCACACACACACACACATTGTGGCAATGGCTGCTGTAATGTGAGTAAACTTTGCCACACCTACACCGTTGCTGCTGCTGCTGCCACTTGAATGCAACATGGCCAATTAATTACGCAAGAGCGTGCCACTGACCGCCCACCCACCGACTGGCAGCAGCCAGCCACAATGACCGCAACATTCAAGTGTCTAACCCACACACACGCTCGCACACACAGAGAGAGAGAGCGAGAAAGAGAGAGAGAGAGACAGAGAGTCTCACCTGGTCAACACCACGTATACGTGTTGTGCTTCAATGCAGATGGGGAGGCGCATACCACCCGCCCTTGCAGCCTTGCAACAAGAGGTAAAGTTATTTTCCATGTCTCTCTCTGTCTCTTTTTAATTAGCATACAGACAACGTGGAAGGGGAAAACTGAGGGAAAACCGACGGCATTTCCATTGAAATCATTTCCATCGCTTCATTAAAATTAAATTTCAAAGAATATTCGGATGCAAATACAAAAAAAAATGCAAGAGTTTCCCTGCTCTCCACTCTCCCCCCTTGGGTTTTCCCACCTCCGATTATTTAAATTTCAATGATTTCCCTCTGAATGATGCAGGAATGGCAATTGCATTCGCGTTCGCAGTTTGCAACATTGCAACATCGCAACATCCGGCACTGCACACAGCGCTAATCGGAACAGCGCTACGGGAATGCTTCCGGTGTTGCACGATTTATGTTTGCAACGAAATGTGTAGCAAATCCAGCTTTAAAGATACTTTAACTGTTGCAAACATTTACAGCAATCGATGAATGAGGAAGGGAATCCTCGTTTTTAACGAATTTTATGGAAAAACTCGGAGTGTTTCATGGGATTTTGATGCTAAACTTTGGATTAAAACGTAAACCAAGCAACCATTTGAAGAGTGGACCATTTGAGAGTTATATTGTGCACTTTTTCGATATATCTCCGGCTATACTTCTTTCCTTTTTCCTATCCTCTTTGTCAATATCTTGCAGAACAGAATTAATCCCGAATGATTTCTGCTTATCGTTTTCCTTTCAGCGAATCGTGTACCCAAACAAATTTCTTCGTCCCTAAACGGAGGAGATCCTCTCCTCTTATACCTTCTGAATCTATCAGGATCTATGATTGACGGATCAATCCTAAGTGGTTTCCTCTTTCACGAATGCCTCTGGTTCCTGTCTCTTAGTTCTGAAAAGTGTTCCATCATCGACTTTCCTTCTGTCTTTATTTTCTCTCTCTCATATCCCTCTCCAACTGCCTCTCCATCGCCCTCTTTTACTCCTCCTTTTCGCTTCTTTTGCTCCTCTTTTTCTTCTCTTTTTCCTCTGCTTCAATCACATTTCCCATTTCCTTGGAGAGCCAGTCTCCTGTTTCTGTTACGTTCTGTTTTCAAGTCTCTTAATTTGGGTTTTTAACTTTTATTTTTTCGCTTGGACATTCGCCAAATACTTGGCTCATCTGTCTGTCTCTTTCCAGTGGAGTAGCTATCTCTGTCTCTCTTTTGGCATCCTCTTACCCCCCTCTAATTGGCTGCTCTTTGGCTCATTTATCTTACTCGGGGACTCTCTCATTCCCCCATTCTCCTTCTCACTTTTGGTTTTTGTCCCATTCCGTCCCGTCGTCGTCTCGTTTCCACTTTTAATTTGGGTGAAATTTTCCTTATTTATAAGGTTTTTCACTTCATTGCACTTCAGTGCTGGTCCAAGTTTTCTTGTTCCCTAAAAAAAAAAGAGAGACACTTTCCAGGCTTTGTTCTCGTCCTGGTCCTAGTCCTGGTCTTCGTCCTGGTCTGGTCTGGTGTGGTGTGGTATCAATGTCACTAAATCAGCACAAATTGCTCAACTGATTTATAAAATTTCGTTGGCCAAATGCCAGCGATATAATCGCATTGCTTGTAGTTTTGGCCAGCACCCCAGTCCCCCCCTGTCCCTCTCTCTGCCTCCTTTTGGCCATATTATCATCATTGCTGTTGCTGTTGCTGTGTGTGTTTTGTCTTTTGTTTTTGGTGCCATTTTTGCCATAGAAATGCTACCAAATATGTCAACGGACTTCTCTCTCAAGAGTTTTTCACTCGTTTTCGCTCGTTTTTGTTTTTCCTTTTTGGCTTTTCTGCAGTTTCTTGGTTTCGGTTTTTGAGGTCATCGGTGGATACAAAGTTGCAAAATAGATTTTTCCTGTATAGGCAACCCAAGAGTTTCCGTTCTCTGGTCTGTCGAATCGATACAAAAGGTTGCCAACTACTGTGGGTGGCCTGCCCCACCCCCCTCCCCACCCACTCTTTTAGTTCTTTCATTTAGCCCATTAGATTATATATCGTATGTATGTATATTCATGACTAATCTGCAGCAACCGCATTCTGCAACAATTATGTGTTTTTTTTTTTGTGGCTTCAACTTTTAAATGGACTTTCCAAAAAACTGCGGCGCGACCTTCAGAGCAAAAAAAAAAAACACAAAAAACCAGCTGAAACCAACTGCTAAATTGCATAGAAAAATATATAGATAGATACATACATATATATACATATATAAACTCGTACGAATAGTAGTAGGGTAGACATATGTACATATATATAGATATTTGAGTGCATACAAAATCAACGGAAAGCGGCAGACAAAGTTTAAAGTTGTGGCGGCAGCAGCAGGAGGGAGACAGAGAAAAAACTGGTAAATGAAGTCAACTAAGAAGCGAACAAAAAACACAAAGAAAACTACCGATACGACTAGGGAGTACCCTCTATTAAGGGTTTATTTGTGGGAAAGGGTATGCAGCTGGAAGAGTTTAAGAATTTGTTCTGCTTTAAAGATGATTTATTTATAATATTTGTTATCATAAATTTAGTTGCAAGAAATTAAAGATTGATGGGGAATTAATTAGGTTAAAAATACTTTTTTTTATAGTACACCCATTCCAACAGGAGACTATGGGCATGTGTAGCAGATCAGGCAACTTTTATAGAGGTTTAATAGAGAGTTTAATAGAGGATTGCCGACGGCAAGAGAATGATCCAAGAAAAGTGCAAGGTTATTTCTTGGAATAGGCATATAATATGGGGATTATGTATTATCATCTTGCTAAAGAATATTCTCTATCAAGAACTTTTAGTTGAAATACAGTAAAAGATTCCGTAGAAAACTATAGCTGAAAGACTATTTCTTATAATCGTATAAGTATCATCGATTAAAGTAATCAAAGTTAGATCCATCTGTATACCCACGATCTGTATATGTAGATCTATCTCTATTGATGCTATCCTCTTTACTCTCATAACAAGCATACCCACACGATAACGGAGAACTATTTTTTTACAAAAATATCAAAAACTATTCCCACCAGCACACACACACACACATACACACACACACTCGTACTCGTACTCGTGCTCGTGCCTTCCCCCGCTTCCGTTTCCGCGCAGTCCCTCCCGTCCCTCTCTGTGTTGGCCAGTTGATAGTTTTGACCATTTTGTGCGTTATTTGCAAATAAATTTCGTTGGCTGCAAACTTTTTAATTCGAATGCTGCCACCAAGGGGCAAGAGTAGCAGCTGCACAAGCTTTGCATGTTTATGGTAATTGCATTTGGAGGCAGGGGCAAGCTTCGACTCTAACTGGGGGCTTACTGGTTGTGCACTATACAGAGGGGCATCCAAAGGGGCATTCCGAGACATGCGGGTCGGACAGTTCGCTTAATGGAGGGAACCATCATATCATCATATCATCGCACTATAGTAGTTCATCTGCGAACAAGTGAGTGTATGTAGTGCTCTTATCTTTCAATTTGTAATCCCAATTTAAGACTCGAAATTCGTTATATTTCATGTGATTCTTCCCCTTTTCTTTTTGGAGTCCCGCATTTTTCTGCAAGCAGCAAGCACTCTTCCCCAAGCACCCCCGCACCCCTCCCATGGGGGAGGGGGGGTGAAGGACAGGCACCCGCCTGTCACCGGAAAGCAATCAGCAATATAATCGAGTGAACCTTCAGTCAATGCGTCTGTGTGTGTGTGTGTGTGTGTGTGTGTGTGTGTGTGTGTGTGTGTGTGTGTGTGTGCCTCTGAATGGTTATTGGGTATTGGGGATTGGTCTTTGGGGTTGTGATTGTGACATGTGAATGGTGTAGGGGACGGAGGAGTAGGGATAGGGTGTGCTTAAAGCAGCGTCCTGGCAACGATATTTGTTCGGAATTTACAATGAAATTGCTTCAACTGAAGCATCCACTGGGGATTCAAGGAATGCTCCAAGGACCTGGTTAGGTCCTCAGACGAATTTCGATACGGAAATCATTTACGATCGAATGATTCAGTTTTAATTGAGAAAACAACAACTGCTGCAGGGACATATCATATACTCGTAATTTTGATTGTCTGAATGATGATGAAACGTTTTCATAGCTGACTTTGATGGATTGTTGCGCACGCCACATGATGCAGCAATATCTCATGCATCCTTAGATGCCACCCTGGCCCTGCCCCAGCCACTTGCCTCTTGCCGCTTATTAACCGCTACACGTTCACTTAACCCCCCTGCCCAAACCCACTCCTCCCCCCCCCACGGTTTATACTTGAGTGAAAATCGCTTCTTACTCTTTAATTGCCAACAGTGCGGAAATTTTGTTTCTCTCTTTGTGTGTTCGCTCTCTCCCCAGCACTCTCTCTCTCTCTCTGTCTCTCTCTCCCCTGCTTAGATCCCCTCTTTGTGCGATTCTCGTTTTCCATTTGTTCCGTTTGCCAACTCGAAATATGCAATACTCGTACAATGGGCATTAAGTAATTGTTGCTGTCGGTTTTTGTTGCTGCTTGTTGTTGCTGCTTGTTGTTGTTGACAAATCCGCACATATTTCATAAGCCTGTCCCGTGGTGGTCGTGGTGGTGGCCGGGGCAGGGGGCAGGCAAAGTACTTGCTGCTCTCTCAGGCGAAGGCACACTGCACTCATACTTATGTGCTCGTCCGCCCGTAGATGCTCCATGCTCTGGTTCTTGTTCTTGACACACCCTGTACGCATTGACTGCGCTTGGAGGTGTACTCGGTTCATAGAGTGCTTGGCAACAACAAAAGAAAAGTAATGGAAAGACAAATGGAACATTAAGGAACATTAAGGAACATTTGAATTCATCCACTAGTAGATCATCGATTCTCAGGCTTTCATCACTCACATATCGTATTAATGGTCATCCTTTAGTCGACTCTCGGCCACTTGCATGTCCCCCCCTTGCATATTTTGACTGTCGTGCAGTTTTTTGCGCCGATTATGACGCGAACGTGGACGCGACGCTTCAATTGGCAGTGGAGTGCCAGTGCCAGTGCCAGTGGCAGCGCCTCCTCCCTACACCCAGTCACAGTCCCTTTACCATGTCCCAGCATGTGAGAGAGAGCCCTCTTCTCCATTTCCCATTGGCATTTATGAGGGCACATTATGCCATTTATCGCAGCTTAAATGCCGCTCATAAACCCAATATGCGCAGAGCGAGAGAGCGAGAGACCCCGAAGGGAATGGCACCCAAAAACAGACCCACAGACCCACACACTCACTCCTGCCTCCTGCTGTGTGTGCGTGTGTGTATGTGTGTTTTGTGTGGGTGGGGAAGTTGCTGCCCTGCTAATTATAGTTGGCTCTCTGGCATATCATTGCATCAATTAATTGATATTGTTATTTCGCTTCATATTTTTTGTGTTTTTTTGTCGACACTCTCATTAATAATGTTTTGTGCATTTTTCATTTATTTATTTTGATTGCAAATTGTTTCTGCTGCTGCCCATAATTGCTTCCTCTACGCCACAGCAGGGAGAGATCAAAGAACGAATAAAGAATGAAATGAATAATTGTGCAGTTGCCTTGACTTTTGCATCTACTCTCCGCACACAAAAAAAAGAACTCTGAACACTCCATAATTAGATAATGACGAAACAAACACGAACCAACAATGGGGGGAAAAAAAAAAAAATAAAAACATTAACAATGAAATTGCAAGCTTTTTGCATTCGTTTTTGCAATTTACGAGTATTTCTGTGGCAAAAAAAAAGAGCCAACTTTGCAAAAAGCATAACGAATTAATGTGGCTAACCTTGGAGTGGAAGTGGAAGCTATTTTTTTTCTCGCTCGTTGCTCGTTTTCCAGTGCCAAATGCATGCAACACAGCCCCAAGCCCGAAACCGAAACCAAAAACGAATGAGCGCCCCAAAGTCTGCGGGGGACGACGACTTGAGATTCGAATCAGCTTCGAATCTAAAGGTTTATTGCCTTTTCGAAGGCGGAATCGGAGTCGGAATCGGTTTTGGTATCGGTGTTGCCGTACAGGGTGTGGCCCATCCACAAAGGTCGGTTCTTCTGGTGATCCCAATTCAAACTGAATGCAAGACCTCAATGGGTTTGCTATGAAAACGATTAGAGATCTCATTAAGCATCGATCTATGTATGTATATATGGATGTACGTACTCTTGTTTAGCCTTCTGTTTGGTTTGATGATTCAAGAAGAGGTTAATAGATTGAAGGGATTAATGGAGATCTACAATTAGGCTCTCAAGACAGGATTGAACTTAAGAACTTTTATCAGAATTTGAAGAGAATTTGGAACCTCATAGTGGATGATAATATTTGTAGCAATATCCTACAGCATTCCGCTTTGCTGAAAGCCTCTCTTGGACAACCTTTTATAGAGGAATAAGAGACCTAAATATAGGCTTACCTATATATAGGTATGTACATATGTATATAGGTTATATAGGTCTCTTGTTCCCCTCTACCAGATTCCCCAAAAGAGCCTTTCAGCTACGCGGAAGTTCATCCAAAAGAGATGTTTGATCCGAAAATATCTGGTTTTCTCCACACTCACTCTCCGTATGATTATCCGGTAGGAGAAAGCTACACACAATTTTGCACTTATTTTTAAATATTTTCTATCTGTTCATATTTATTTACAATAAATAGTTTTAAAGCCTAAGTGAAAATGTGAAAATGGAGTGACAATCTTAACTTCTTTTCTTCTCCATAAACATCGACCAGGCGAGTGAATATTTTATGGAATTCCTTCATAAAATAAACCTAATGAACAGCCAACCCGCTGAGTCACAGTCAAGCACCCCCCCCCCAAGCCACCCCCCTTTCAGGCATTGATCATATAATATCTTGATCACGCCCCATGGCCATAATTTATACGAGATCTGGAGAATAAAGTTGATTTTTTAATTTCAATTTAATTACACGCACAAATTGGCCCAAAATGAAATGAATTCAAATTCAAATGGCTTTCACCCCCACCCCCTCCCTCTGCTGAGAAGAGAGTCCTAAAAGTGTCGTTAAAAGTATTAGAAAATAGAGAAAGAGAAGAGAAAGAGAAGAGAAAGATGTGCAGTGAGTCGTAAAAGATGTGGAAGTTATTACGAGTCGAGCATTGGAGATGGAAAAATTCAGATTTTAATGAGCGAACGAATTTTATGTGTCACAGCATGGGACACACTACACTACACTACATAACAGAGGTATTCGTATTTATAGATTGATTTATTGGTATTCTGTTTCTCCAGAGAGAGACAGAGAGAGAGAGAGGGAGAGAAAGAGGCAGACAGCGAGAGAGAGGCAGACAGAGGGAGTGGGAGAAGAGCCAAAAACGATCAACGGATGTGTGTGACTCACAGATACAAGATACAAGACCAATACACCATATAAAAAGATACAAGATACAAGTTTTCGTTTACGTAATTGCAATGCCAAGTGCTGCATGCAACATGTTGCCAAAAAAACAGCTCACAGGCCGCATGGGGCCACAACATATGCAAAATTAGGAAACTTTTTTGGTAGCCTGCAGCCGCCGCTGTGTGCTGCCACAGCCGCTGCCAATATGTTGCAACATCAGCAGTCGATGATTATTATTTATATGAGACTTTGGCCCACACTTTGTTGCATGCAGTTATTACCTCCACTTCCGCTCTCTGGCACCCCCTACCCGCCCCGTTTCGGGGGAAACTGTGCCAAACTATAAATTTATGGCTGCCGCAAAAGTTTCATTGCCAATTCTCGGGCTGCATGTGGCAGCAGGCAGCAGCCAGGAGCTAGGAGTCAAGAGGCAGGAGCCAGTAGCCAGAAGTCAAGGAGTCAAGAGGCAAGCTCTTGTTTTGGACACTTAGAGATAGAGATCCGATCTTCAACTTATCTTTCGAGCTGATTTCAACACCTCGATTGCTGTTGCTGTCTCTCGCTGATCTCCTATCTTTTGTAACTTCATTTGCGTTCTATTTTGGAGTCTTAATCACTTCGGGGAGACCACTCCCACTCTCCCACTGTCCCCCTCTCCCACTCCCCATCTAAATCTAAATCTCAATTCCAATTCCCATCTGGAGGAACGCCCACAGACAAATGCCCAGCAATCAACGCCATCTAGATAAAAGCAAATTTAAACAAATAGCGGGCCAGCATTTGTATCTTTTCTTTTCGTTTCGTTTCTTTTTTTCTGTATCTCTTTTCTCCACAAATTTTTACATAAAATCCCACAAACAAATGCAAAAGACAAGCAGAGAGAGAGAGAGAGAAAGAGGGAGAGTGAGTGAAGGGGGGGTGTAGGGGAATAGGGAAGTGGCCATTTTATTTATTGTTATTTCATTTCGACCGCAAATTAAAAGCTATGAATAAAAGCGCCAAGTGGAGCACGGCGAAAAAAAACACAGAGGAAAGGGAAGCAGAGGGGGGAAGGGACCGCTAGGAAGGAAGACAGGACAAGCAGAAGGGAAAGTAGCAAACGGGGCAGCAGCTGTGGCAGCACACAGAACGGAGGAGCGCAACAAGGTGCAGGAGGCGGCTACAAAAGGGAAGCAGGAAGGAGGCAGCAGGCAGGAGGCAGCAGGCAGAAGGAGCCGTAAAAACCCAAGAAAAAAATCGCATAAAAAGCAAACAGTAAAACATGCTGAAAAACGGAAATAAAAGCTTATTAAAGCCAACACAAAATGGAGTTACAAGGGGCAGAAGGGACAGAGAGAGAGAGAGAGAGAGAGAGGGAGACGAAGAGCAGGGTAAGTAAAGAGCAGGATGAAGGGTGAGAAGGCACAGAGTGAGAGCATGAACAAACGGAAGCAGAGAGCTAAAAAACAAACACTAAATCAAACATTACACCCGACGAAAGTCGACGGAAGGGGAGGGGAGGGGAAAGGACACACAGTGGAAGGGGTCAGAACCAGCAAATATATATGTACATATGTACCTACATATATAAAAAGTATAAAAAGAAAAAAAGGAGAGAAAATCCCGAGGAAAATACTCAGAGCAAAAGGAAGCACTGAGCCCCGAGCAGTGAAGGGACTGGGAAGAGTACCCAGCGGCCGGACACGACGGACAGCTTTCATCGCGATTTGTGCAGCCCCAGAAAGAGGAGGGAGGAGAATTTACTGTGCTATCTATAGGGAAAGAGTCCCTAACAGATATAAGATATAGGCTTTATCGAAGATCTTTAAGCTAGTTTCTGAATTCATTTTGCGAGATAAAAGACTATATTTTTTTAAGAGATTTATGCAAAGAGATCTATTTCCAACAACAGGTATAGATATCTAGGTATCTAGCAAACTAGACAGATTCACTAGAATACAGAATATATATCTAGCGTAGATCTAGAAGAAGATAAACGAGTATTGTACTGTCAAAGATGGCTAAGAAAGTTGACTAGAAGGAAGCTTAAGGGATTAGCTTCAAGATAGTAGCTTCAAGTTAGTTCTTATAGAAGAAAAAGTGTTATATTCGAGTGATTTTGGGGCTCTTGCAGGATATTCTTCATTGTTAAGTCTATCTAGAAGTAAATCTCCCTTTACACTCTTTCTCTCTCCCCTCATTACAGGGTAGTTTCCAGCCCAGACTTTCCCTGAAGCTTGTTTTATTTTGGAAAGCATAAAGCAAATGCCAGGACTAAAGCAAATATCTGAACACAAGGCGAGCAAACGAAAAGCAAAAAAAAAAAAAAAAACAGCACGGTGGCAGCAAGACAAATGTGGGCGCCACCGCGACGCTCCCGCCTTCCATTCCCTTCCAGCCGCATGCTCCTGGCCCACTCCTTTCTTTGGAGGCATCCTTTTTGCAATATTAAACGCAGCAATGACACCCATGGGGTGGATCGGTGGGGGGGGCAGGAGGGTGCCCCCGTCAGTCGCCTGCCTGCGGGTTAAGCTTTTCCCTGTGCCGCTCTCTGTGTGTATCTGTGTGTGTGTTTATGTGTGTGTGTGTGTGTACTATGCTAGACAACTAAATATATACACCTAGTTATTTGTTGGCATTTGCCTGCTTTTTGCGGCTTCTGTTGACACGACGGATGGGAGTGAGAGGCAGTGGCAGAGGCAGAGGCAGGAACGGGATGGACGGGCGGGCAAACAAAGTGAAATATCAAGGGAATTAAAGATATAGCAAGGATTTGTCATGAATGCCTGGCTGAACATGAATGGAAGGAAGGAAGGATGGCTGAATAGAAGAGAGCGAGTGCAGAGTGAATGCGGAGTGGAGTGTAGAGTGAGTGCACAGCGAATGAAGTGAATGAATGGCTGAATGGTAACAGCGTGGAGTGAATGTCAGTTGATTGCGGGGCTTAGGATTCCCCTTAAAATAAGATGTTCAACTTTAAAGATCGCCAGGAGATCGTCTTTCACTGGCAATGGGATACAGGCTATCCTTACAGTGGGTTCCATCTGTTAATCCACTAACCCTTCGCCCTGCCCCCCAACCTAATCCCATGCAAAGTGCTTGAGTTTTGTGTGTAATACGAAATGCTCCCGGTATGCCCTCCCACTCCTGGCATGCCCCAAAGGAGCACACACTTTCTGCAGGATAAGCTAAAAGGGATATGTGTGCCACAAGCCCCTCTGTCTCCGTACCCAGCCTCAGCCTCAGCCCCTTCTCTTCTATAACAATGCCAGCAGCAGCAGCAGCGGGAGAGCTTTTTGTCATAGCATTCCAAAAAATAAAAAAAAGGATAGAGGAAAGCGAAAAGGGAGTGGTGGATGCGAGGGGCAACAAGGAAATAAAAAGCTAAGGCAAACAGGAAAAAAGTCTAGTCTCTAAAACGAACGTCAAACGTCATCTCCCCTTCCCCCAAGTCCCCCCCCCCCCCCTTGCCATGTTTCGCTCTCATTTGAATTGTGCCAAGCGGTGGCGGGTCCTGCCCGAAGGCATTTCCATGATTACAAGCCAAGGATATGGGCCCAGGACCACTACCAACCAAGAAACGGCACTTTGAAACTGAAGCTAAAGGAGAAGAAGGGCCGGCAAAAGGGCCGTAAAGGATAAGCATGTGAACGAATGAATGGCATCATAGGGATGGCTGCCATCCGATTCTGAAGTGCCTCTCGAGTCAAATTAAAGACTTTGGGGCACACACAGTGCCAGTGCCACACCAGCACCAGCACCAACACCAGCATCGTCATCATCATCATCGACATCGTGAACCCTTATCAAGATCTCTGTGCCACAAAACGGGCGGACTCTCAATGGAGAAGCGGATGTATTCAAGAGTTATCAAAAGTAATAACCATCAATGAAATGGATCAATCGGCTTAAAGGGGGATCTATCTCTCTCTCTCTCTCTCTCTCTCTCTCTCTCTCTCTCTCTCTCTCTCTCTCTCTCTCTCTCTCTCTCTCTCTCTCTCTCTCTCTCTCTCTCTCTCTCTCTCTCTCTCTTTGTGTTTGTTAAAGGATGTGCTTGATTTGCAGAACTGTTTAGGAATTATGGTGTTAAATGTGGAGAAACCTTAAGCCAAAGAATGAAGAACTTTGCAGAACATTTCGGTGTATATATTTTAAAGAATCTTTCAATCTTTCATTCGACTGGAATGGAAATAATACTTTCTGTTCTTTGTTACTCCCAAATAAACCTCTAAAGATCTAAAGATTTTGTTCCATTAGTGGTTCCCATTATGATTGCACTTATCAATCTATGTATATCGGTAATTCTTCCCACTATTTTCCACCTTTTCCATCAGAGTTCAAGTGCCGCTTGACAGCCAATCTCAGGCCCCCACTCGAGTGGTGCCAGGCCTCCAGGAAGTGCCCCCCCCCTATCAGGGCCCCGTGTAATCTTATCGCCGAGACCGAGTCTGCCGCCACTTGGGGCTGACAAATGTTGGCAGTGCATCATCTGTGGCACGATACTCGTACAAGCACTACGTAATGTTGTTTTGGGGGCACAACAGAGAGGACATTGACTGCATTTTCTCTGCAAAAACATAACGTGCCATCCACTGCTGCCACTGCCACTGCTGGAAGCATGCCACGAGCCCCGTGAAGTCAATAAAACAAATATGACAATCCACAGGCAGAGGCTGACAGGGAAGGGAAGGGGAGGCTAAGGAAGAGGTAGGGCGGGGCAGGGCAGGGCAGAGTGAGACGCAAGTGTAATGATAATAAAACTTTATGACAGCAGCTCATGAGCTTGTAAGGCTAATGTCAACGTGCCATTCGCTACGAAGGGTGCAGACAGGCGGAAGGGCTGCCAAAGGGGTGGAAAGGTGGGGGCTGGCATTGTATGCTTTGTGTTGCAAGTGCAAGTGTGAAAGCGCTTTCATGCTCCACTGAGCTTTCCGCCAAAGCAATGAACCAAAGGAATTTAGCCAGGCCAGCCAGAGAGTTCTTTGAGAGAAGCATTCCACCCCCTACCCTTTCGATGGTCCTTAAAGCCTGCCACTGTCTCTGTCTCTGTCTCTGCCCCTGCCGCTGCCTCTGCCCCTCCCTGTCAAGCTCTCTGCTCCCATTCGGAGTTGAATCCCTTCAACAACAACAACAATTGTCAACTCTTTGGTGTGCTGTTATCGGCGGCTCCTATAAGCCGATAAGTCCGATAATAAGCTTATCAAAGTTCCATCAATGCCGGGGGGGAAAAATATCTTTAAAGGGACGTGTGGGGGTGGGGCAGCACACATTAAAGTTCCATCAATGACACACTGCATGGATTATTAGTTAATAGCAAGTGATGGGAAATGTCGAAACAATGAACGTATCTGTTAACGCTTGTTATCAATATCAGGGCCCCACCAGGTGGGGGGTTCGAGGGGCGTGCTCCAAAGGTGTGCTCCAATTAGCTTCTGCCGGTAATTGGATTCACTTTGCTGCCTGCCAAACGATGCAATCGATAACAGCGTTCTGTTCGCTTCGGCTCGCTTCGGTTTGGTTCGGTTAGGGTTAATGAATGCAAATCAAATATTTAATGGTTTCGCTGCTGCTACTGCTACAGTAATAAGCCCTTTATTCCCCCCACCCCCCCGTTGTAAATCTCGATAGCAAGTGTATAATTAAACGCACACACACACACTCACACACAGACACACGGATACATGGCAGGGCCTTTTGTCCGATAGAATTTGTAATAAGCCAAGGCCCAGGCACAATGCTTACTCGTATCGTATCAAAGACCAGCAGGAGGAAGGAGGTGGGCGGTAGGCGGTGGGCGGTTAGCGGTTGCAGAACCCCTAAGAACTGGTTACTGAATAATTCATACACTCAACAGCGAGTGCGAGGGAGACAGAGAGAGTAAACAGAATAACGGTTCAACGGTTCATTGCACAAACTAATAATTACATAATGAAGCAAAACACAAGCTAAACTTTGACCCAAGCCACAAGCAAATCCAACCAGAGGGGCGGTTGCACAGCTTTTGGCAGAGAGGAGGACTCGGAATCGGACACGCACACGGACTCTGTTGGTTGGGAATCCGGTAAAGGGATTCGTACACTCGCACACTGGATAAACTAAGCAATTATTGTATTTTGGTCTATTGAAACAATTTGTTTAACAACAAAAGACACGAGACACAAAAGAAAAGATGTTCGAATTTCCAAAGATATTTGATAATAAAAGAAAAGTGACAAGAATCCGATTGATTCTAGCCTTTGTCGAAAGAGCCAAATCGCAAGGGCACCCGAAATAACCATTGACCTAGAAACAAAGTTTTCATATTTTCCAAGCCAATAACTTCATCCATTCATCCACAATGTTTGCACTCCAGTGGATGCACTCGACATCCAGAATCAGCAGCATGGACTCCGGACAGCTGGACAAGCTCCATTCGAACCATATATGTTTGGACTTAACTAACTTCTAAGCGGCTTGCACTTGGCTTAAAAACTGCAGCAGCAGCAGCAACAACATGCATAATCAACACTTGATCCTTTGGGGGGTGGGGAGGGGGGCCCCTGCCACACATTTATGGCCTGCGAGCGAACATAAAACAACTTCAAAAACATTCTCCCATACGAAACAAAAACCTTAAAGCGCACACAACATTGTCTATGTAAGACCGAAAGGGGAAGGGTGGGTGGTAGGGGGTAGGGGCACGAGAGTTGCAGTTACAATTGGCCATGTGAGTGGTGGAGTGGAGGTCAATGACAATGGGCCGGGCCGGGCCGGGCCGAGGCGAAGTCCAGGCCCAGCAACAAATCCAGGCCCAAGACGAAGGCAACATTCAACGGCCAACGAAGCATGCATACTAAGCATCAACATAGCAGAAGGAACCTGCGAGGAGGAGGAGGAGGAGGAGGAGAGAACGGGGGGCACAGTCAGAGGCAGAGACAGAGGCCGTGCTGTGCTGTGGCAGCTATGTGTGACCATTGGCCAGAACCAGAGAACCCCAGAACCCAGTTCCAGAGTCCAGTCCAGAAATCCCCATCGTCTCGAACCCAACGTTGAAATGCATTCGTGCGTATGCCAATGACGACCACGACGACGACTCAGCCAGTTAACAACACGATTTGTTAGTGTTGTTGCATGCACCACTATCCCCCCTGCCCCCCTGCAGAACCACTACCAAGAGCCAGAACCAGAACCAGAGCCACAGCCAGAGCAAGCGAACCTTAAGCCTAGCAACCGGCTGGCTTTGCTGAATTTATTAGCAGGGCGGCTGTCCCCCCAGTCCCAGAGTCCACTCCGGAGTTCCAGCAGAGTCTCCACAGCCAGTGCAGCAGCAGCAGCAGCGGCAGCTCCCATGCACAGACGGGCAGACAGACAGAGGGACAGACAGAGGGACAGAGAGTGTAGCCAGGAGGAGCCACGCCAGCCACGTTCAGACAGCACTGAGTGCTCCCTCTGTCTCTGTGTGCCCTCCTGCTTCTGCTTCTGGCTCTGCCTCTGCTGCTGCCTCCTCTGTCTGCCGCATGATGCACCGCATTCCTTGGCAATCGATGAGTAAATAATGACCAACGCAACGCAGAGACAAAACTGGGGCGAGGAGTGCCGTGCAGTGGCGTGCCTCTGCATGGCGTAGAGAGGAGATTGAAGAGGGTCGGGTTGGGTTGGGTTGGGTCGGGTCGGGTTGGTCGGTCGGTCGGGTCTTTGGCTGTGCGGGTTGCCGTTGCCCTTGCCCCCATCGTGGTGGTGCCTGTTGTTGTTGTTGTTGTAATCACACTCAGCATGCATTTCAACATGCCTCCGCCCCCGCAGCAGCAGCTCCACTCCACTCTCCCCCTCTTTACTCTTTCCGTGTGTCACTCTTCCAGAATCATCACTACTCCTCCTCCTCCTCCTACTCATCCTTCCCCTCCCACTTGCCATAGTTTTTGTGGCATCTTTTTGTGGGGTATTCCGAGAAGCGGACACAGACTTGAAGATACTTTCGGTGAGATACTTTAATGAGTAAGAGATACAACAGATTGTTTTTCTGTGCAGATCAGCTGTTCTGCAGCCTAAAAACAGCTGTGAAACGAAATTGAAAGGGAGGCAGGTGTCTTATTCGTATTCTCTGACTCCATTTACAGGGTATTCATTCGTCGTTTCCCCGCCCCCCTTTCAAAGCTCTCTTTTGTTTAGGGGGAACGACAGACACTCGTATTAGCGCCTATTGTTATGCCTGAGAATTTCAAGTGCCGCACAGTGGTGGCAGAGAAGGGAGACAATAGAGGCAGTGCCACACAGAGGAGACAGAGAAAGAGACAGTGCCACACAGTGGGGGCAAAAAGGGGGCCGTGCCACTGCAGTTTGGCTCCCCCCGTGCCCCCTTCCATTCCCAGTTTAAATTGAGTTAATTACGTATTTTAGCTATATAAATATTTCATTTATCATTAATGCATGCAGTCGTCCGACCACCGCTGCCACTGCCACAACCCAACCCGCTTCCCCTCCACCCACCCTCCCTTGTCCCCTTGTCCACTCTTTGCCCTGCAACTCCATTCATACTCGTAGGCCTCTGCATGGGAGACTCTCTCTGAGTCGCACACCGCAAAGAGTAAACAAATTTTCTGCCTCTGCCACACGACCTTTGACTCGGAATCTAACCTGCCGCCAGGCTCAGGCCCAAGCCCATGCCCCTCCTTTGATTGCACGCGTAATTGAATATGAATTTATAATGTGGCAAGAGAGAGAGAGAGAGAGGCGGGAATGGAGAGGGGGAGTGAGGTAGGTGGAGAGTGGACTCTGGTCTCCGTTTCTCTGGAGAGGTACGGAGGGGATGTGTTCGCAAATAGAATTATAGAGAGCGGGGATACATATGTATATCCCAAAAGCAATCTCCGAGAGTCAAGCGGTCACCCAAGGGTGCAGGATGCGTGGATTGCCCGGGGGGGGGAGTGATGTTTTGGGGGTAAGTCAACAATAAACAGGGGGCTTTCGGCATCGCCTACTGCTCCTGGACTTTGACTCCAGACAACAGACTACCGCTTCTGGACCCACCCAACTCCTGCTCTGAACCCGACCCTTGCCTCCTGCCGCCTCCACTTCGTTTGATTGGCATTAAGCTCTGGGCGCAGGCAGCAAGCCAATCGCTTCAGATAAATGAAGCGAAATATTTTTAATGGATTCTCTCCAACAGACAGACAGAGAGAGGGAGGGGGAGGGACTTTATGGAGTGGGCAAGTCCCAAGAATGAAAAGATCATGCCTGTCGAATGAAATAAGCAGGAAATTGAATTCCTGCCATAGGGGGAAAAGTCCTTCAAGTCCTGTGAAAGAAACCAGTTGAAGCATTTCCCAAACAAAGAATTTCGAAATGGAAAACATTTTAGACGAATATTCAAGTCGCAGATAAAGTAAAAGATTCATCTGTGATCCAAATTAAATGTCCATCTGTGGTAGATTTTCCACATTTTCCATTTCATTTCCATTACATGAAACAATTAGCAAAAAAAAGGAAATCAAATCAAATGAAGAATTCCATGGATTTCCAGGAGAATATTTGAAAATGAAATGCAATTTTCTCTGCTGAAAATTCACTAATTAAAGTCCATCCATTTCCCATTCACATCCTGTGTGGCAGAGCAACCTTAATTAAGAAAATGCAACACACTGCACCCCTCTACCCCTACCCCTGCTAACCCCTTATCCTGGGCAGACGCCTCTCGTACCCCTCGTTGTGGCGGCAGACAACTTCATTAACAATTTGCCTTCGGCCTTTGGCCACCTGAAAATCACCCAAGAGTCGCCCTTTTGCCAACGACGCATGAATTACGTGGCTGCAACAAATTGCTCTGCTGTGCTGCAACAAAGCGAAAGAGTGGCGAGGCGAGGCGAGGCGAGGCGAGGGGGAGAGACACAGACACCGAGACAGACCGAAAACAGAAATTTTCACACGCTCCCAAGGCGCACAAATTCAGGGACTGCCTGGCGTCCAATAGTCATTAGCACTCTGCCCCTGCGCGCTGCTCTCTCTCTCTCTCTCTCTGCTGCAGCGGCTGTCCAAGGAAGTTGCAACACAAGAAGGTAGCAGCAACAACAACAACAACAATTGCCACAAACAGCTGCAACTGCAATAATAATAATAATGGGAAATGCAAATACTCGACGGGTTTTTCGTGGAGCTGTTACCTGTTGATATTGACAATGGACTCGGGACTTAGACTTGGACTTGGACTCGGACTCTCTCTCCATCTCGACTCCAGCTGGCCATTAAACAGTAGCCGCCAGTAGAACCACAGTCCCACTCCAGGGGTTGTCTGCCCCAGAACCAGAAGATACAGATACAGATACAGAGGCACACGGAGTGAGCCATGCCCACTGCATGCCTTGCAAATTAGACCAAATTAACGCAGCCAGACAGAAGTATATTTCCACCAGTTCCCGCTGCCTGTTGCCTGCTGGCTGTTGCCTGTTGCAGCACTTACCTGCAACGAAACAAAGAGAGAGAGAGAGAGAGAATATCAGTTAAAGGAAGTTCTGTATTTGGCCAAGAAATTAGCCAAGAGAGTGGCTCCTCTGGAGTGGATGACTAATTGGAGGGGCAGTCAGTGTCCACCAGGAGATACATTTGATTCGAGGCAGAGTTCAATGAACTGTAGCCTAAGCTATGGCCAATGATTAGCCCTCTTATGACCACCAAATGATCCCTTAAAATGTGGCCCTTAAATGTGGCTTAACTACAGCCCTTTTTAATACCTCATTAAGCCTCTTATCGGCGCCCAAGAAGTGGCCAGGAAATAAAACCCTAAAACCCAGCCCTGCCAGCTCTTTTTCTTATCAAAGGTCCAGCCGGCGACAATGGACTGTGAAAAAGGAAATTAAAAACAATTTCTTCGTGCAACATCTTGCAGCAGAAGCAGAAGCAGAAGGAGAAGCAGCAGCAGCAACTATGGGGCGGGTCGGAAAAGAAGTTCTCGGAAAAAGTAATAGAAATCCATGTGAAGCTCGAATGGCGACCACAAATCTAAATTACCTCGACCCTGCCACTAAATCAAATGTTGCAAGGGACTTGGACTTGGGACTTGGACTCTTGAAAGGGAAACCCCAGAGCGACCAGAGCGACCACAGCGACAGGCAACAGCAAACAATAGTTGGGGGCATATAAAGGTATAAATTAAACAAGCGGCAGGCAGCAGGCGGCATGAGGCAGGCGGCATGCGGCAAAGCCAAATGAAAATTCAACTTTTGTAACCCTAGAAGTGTGGCCCACAACGACGACAACGCAGACGACGACGACGACGACGACGACGGTGCAGACCGCATTATAGCGCCCTGGGGGGATGATTGCCGTGGGCCATGGCCCGATGTGGCCGATGTGCTTGACTGCTCCTCTTTACCACCGCGCTGCCACTGCCACACTCTGCCCCCCCTCCCCTTTCGGTAGGGTTGTGTGCAGGGGGGAGGGGGAGCGTCTTGGGCAAGTTTCTTTTGCTGGTCGTTGGCTGTGGGGCCTGTAATTAGCCATAATTCACTTGCCTAGACCCGAAGACAAAATGAAGCATAAAATATTTACGCACTGCCACCGGAAATATGCAATTTGACGCAATTTGCATGCAACAACAAGAGAAAACTTTAGCCAGACGGCCAGACCATTGCAACGTGCAACGAGTGGCAACGGCAATGGCACTGTGGCAGTGAGTGTTTGTGTGTGTGTGTGTGTGTGTGGCACGTGGTTACATTAGGTGATGCAATCATTTCCGCTCTGGCCCTGGCCAGAAATCAATTTCCGTTTCACTATCGAGCTGCCCCTCACTGCCCCATCCCCCGTGCATCCTTCTCTGGTATCTGCCTCTGATCTTGTGTTGCATGAATTTATTACGCTGTAAGTTGAGCATTCAGTTGGCTCCTTGCAAGGTGTGGCATACACACACACACACACACACAAGATTGATGCGCCCAGGGAGTGGCTAAGCCATAAAGAAGGTAAAAAAAAACAAAGAACAAGACATATCAAAAAGGGAAAAAAAACAGAGACAGAGAGAGAGAGAGAGCGATCATTTCTCTCGTGGCAATCCCCAGGGATTCAGTTGCAGGATGATTCTTATGGACTGAATGAATAGAATACATATTAAGGTTTATTCCATTTCCATCTTAAAAGAAGATTCTGTAGAATATAATCTCGAAAGGCAACGAATGTGCATTTTGTTGTTGGATTCTGAGGACCGACTCAGTTGGCCAAGGCATGAATTGAGTGGGCAGCGAAGCTGTGTCAGAGGCGAAGGATAGCCCAAAAGAGAATTGAAGTACCAGTACCCCCCCAACACTCGCCCCCCGAAGCATTGAACGGATGTTGAAATGACTTGCAAGATCTTGGTTTCAGTTTCCGAATGAGTTTCAGTTTCAGTTTCTTATAGAATGCATAGAAAGACAATTGCTGAAGGACGACAACGCCAACATCCGCTCATCCGAAAGTGCTGATTGGTGCTGTGGACAAAGATTGCCGTCGAATGATAAAGATTCTGTTGTATAAAATCTCTAAGATATTTCCGGATTTAAATACTCTTTCAGTATCTTCCATAAAAAGAAAAAGCTTTAAAATCTGTTTTTTCACTTGACATTTTTCCATTAATAATTCCATTTTCTGTTGGATCTTAAAGATGTTTTCAATCCGCCCCATAGTGGTATTTTTATACCACAAATTAATAAAAATAAAATTGATGGCACATGCAGAATGCAATGCTCATAAAAAATTGAGATAAGATATTCCATTAGATGTTCGTTCATTAATTGCCGATTAGATTGAATGCGTCATAAAACTGAAACTATCGATTGGTAATATGTACACTCGTAGATATGTTTTAAAAGTATCTTTCAGTTTATCTTTCAGTTAAGAGTTTTTGTTGTTGTAAAGAAGAAACCTGTCTTGGAAGCCCCATCGTCATGTGAGCCAACAGCCAACAGCTGTAAAAACTAAGCACCTTTCCACGAACACAGATACTCTCACACACACACACACACACACACACACACACATAAGTTACTTCTCTTCTCTTCTTTTTTTTCCAGCGTCCAGTGGCTGTTCCTCTGCTGCTATTCCTCTCATCTGTCGCTTTTCTTCTTGTTGGTGGTGTAAACATTTTCCTTTCATTAATTCATAAAGCACATTTTTATTGAGTGGCAACACATGAGTCGCAAGGGGCGAAGGGTGGGTGTCTAAGGGCACGGCACGGCACGGGGGGGTGGACCCATTGCGGGGCATTAAAAAAGTTGCAGTAATGGAAATTGTTTTGTGAAAATTGCAAACTGCTAGTTAGCCGCCTCCTGTTGCTGCGAGAGCAGAAAAAAGCAGAGAAAAGCAGTAAGCAAAGAGGAAGAGCAGAAAAGTGGAAATGGGAGGGAGGGAGAGGGCGAGTGTGCGGCGCGTTGTGTCTTTCGGTGGCAGCACGCTTCGCTTGCCGCACGAGAACTTCAAATAGAATAAAACTTGACTTCTTCTGCTCCTCTTCTGATAATTTTCACTCATTTTCCACTCATTCCCCTGTTGTGATGCTGACGATGACGACGATGATGATAAGATGCTGATGGAAACGGAGATGGTTATGGCCTGGACTTAAACGATTGTTGCTGTTGCTGTGGCATGTGGCAGGAATGCGGCTCCATTCAGCAATCTAGTTGCACAAATTGGGGGTAAATGATTTGATATTTTAGAGAATTTTGAGAATTGGAAGGGAAATAATCTTAGAGGCACTACAGATACTATAATGCTTTCAAAATGCTATTGGAATAACTTGGTTGCTTCTGTTTCTAGGAATAGATAACTTTTTCCATCTTTTATTCCCTTTGCCTCTATATCCTTAATCTCTAAACAGTTTCCTATGGAATTAGCGCCCTTTAATCTTATATTTATTAAATATGAATCTATTATTATTGTTAAACTACATTTAATCGTCTATCTGGTTAATCTCAGACGCTCTATAGATGCTCTCTCAGCTCTATAGCTTCCCCCAACTTCTTAAACTCTTTGCCCCCTCTCTCTCCCTCTCTCTCTTTCTCTCTAGAAGAACCTTATCTCTCCTGTACTTGTATCTTCTATCCTGCTATCTGAATGCCTCACTTCCAAGACGACTTCCACTTGTATTTCGCTAATTCCTTCACTTCTTCAGTGCAACAGAGAGAGACAGAGAGTCCGCCTTTGGGGCACGGCACCATCACCATCACCATCTCCCCCGGCGCTTCACGACGCTGCCACAGTGGTAGAGGGTGCGGGGCAGAACTCCCTCAATTGTTTATCTTACAAATACAACAATTCGGGAATCAACATTATTTCTCTGCCTGTGTGTGTGTGTTTGTGTGCGTGTTTATTTTGATTTATTCTCCCTCTCTCTCTCTGACTGCCGCTCTCTGCCCACTCTCTTGGGGGGAGTTTCAATCTCAAGAGCTCCCATATATTACACTTATCCGAGCGCTCAGAGTACGGTCTGAGCGGCGGGGATGGGGGACAAAGGGGAGACGACATACGCAGGGCCTGGGTTGGTCCATAATTTTGTTTATTTAATTTTTATATCATGTGCCGTTGTCGCTTGTCTGCTGTCGGTCTTGGCTCGTTCGTCAAATAAACCGATGGTTAGTGGAAGTTGAAGCGTGCCCCATGCCTCTGAAGCAGCAGCAGCATCATCATCGTCATCGTCATCATCATTGGCAGCATCTTGCTCCATGGCCTGCTCCTGGCATAAAGTTGTCATGCTTCAGTTCTTTGATTGCCTCTCTGCTGCCTGCCTGCCTGCCTGCCTGCATTTTGGCCCCCAAGGCGGTGACGGCAGAGGCAGTGGCAGAGACAGTGGCAGGATTCAGCGGCGTGGCATAGACGATAGATACATCGAAGGAGGAGGAGAAAGAGAAGGCGAAGGAAAAGGAGGCGGAGGCGCAAGGATGAGTACGCGGCAGGCACAAGTATTCCCCAGTCAAATGTTCCTCGTTATTCCCACACAAACACACACAGGCACGCCCGTCCTCCCCTTCTATCTACCGCCTTGCAGACGAATTGTATTTTCATTTTCCATTTGGTTCTGCTTCTCCTTTTGCTTTTCACGTTTTCTTTTCTTTTCGTTTTTTTTTCTTTTTTGGGGTTTTTTCTCTTCTTCCATTTCCTTCTCCTTTTCTCCTTTTTTTTTGTTTTTTTGGTGTATCTATTTCTCGGTCGTTTCTAATTTTAAAATCTTGCTGCCAGGCAGAGAGGGCCCTGTCGTTGTTTACGGAAGTTTTTCTTCGTCTACTTTTCTTATGTGTGTGTGTGTGTGTGTGTGTGCCCCTCCCCATTCCCTCCCCCCTGCCACTGGGACTCTCTATTCTCCATCCTCCATCCTCGTCTCTGAGTGCAATGCCATGTAGTCGCGCAACTTCACAGCATTGTCGTCGTCGTCGTCGTCGTCGTCTCCCATCGTCGTTGCCTGTGTCTCGTTCTTGTATCTTTGTGTATCGTTTGTATCTATGTATCTTTGAATCTTTTCAACTTGCAGTCAACTTGTTGTTTAAGTCTCAGGCCAAGTCAAGCCGAAGCCCAAGCCAATGTCGTTTCTGCCTGACTTTGTCCCGACACAAACTTTAATTTCGAAATCTATTAGACAGACTGTAAACTGCCGGCCATCCATCCCATTCCAGGCTCTACTTCGTCCACAAGTATCTGTGGCAGTTGCTGCTGCATCGTTTGTTATTAATTGATTTCCTTATTAAGCTTTTACAGCAAAGGTTGGGGCATGCCCCTCTTTTGATGTAGTTTTTGCCCCTAATTAGAATGTGATTAAAATTTGTCTGGACCAAGAACGACAAATGGATAGAAAGATTCCAAGTGGAAACTTCGTTAAAGTCCACTCCGCTTCAGGCGGGGGGTGGGCGGGGCGGGGAAACTCTATCTCTTTTGGTAGGTTGCTCAGTTCTAAGGCAGATATCTGTGGCGTGCTTCAACTATTTGCGGCAGAGGCAGCCAGGGCTTTCAAGAGCTTTAAGCAAAAGTTTCCTTTTGATTGAGAAAATGATTGAGAAAATCTCGTCAACTAAACTGTTAAAGAGGCAGGTTATAGCACCTAATCAAAGCGGAGGAGTCCAGGGAAAGTATCTTAATTGAAGCCAAAACGTTGCTGAGAGAGGAGGTTGAAGGGTTTAATGGATCCTTTAATCGATCCCAATATCAAGTTTAAATTATAGCAATGCGAGCTTTGTAAATGTGGAAAGAGCTGATAGAATTAGAATGTTAAAAGAGGTTCCCCAGAGATTCCCGTAAGAACTGGGACTGCCAAAAGATAAGATAAAGATAACAGATTAAGATTAGATAAAGATTACTTCAAAGTCCCTCCTTAAACTATCACAAGTGTTGAGGTCTCACCCAAAAGAATCTCATTTCAACCCGAGCACCCACTTGACCCTAATGGCAACCCTTGCCCCCCAGCCTCTGGAAATATGAGAAACATTATGAATTTTCTCCAGAAATGTTTACCTATCGGGGAAATTCCGCCCCATTGAAGGCAGCTTCCTGCCGCTTTTCCTGATTTGTTGATTTTGATGCGCCCTCGAGGGCCTCGAAGGTTATTGCAATCTGAAATTCAATATGCACACACACAGATACACACACACGCACAGATATAAGCTACCATCAGAGTGCATTGCATAACCGTTAAGTGGGGCCTCGGATGGGGAGCCCAGTGTAAATTATATTTACAAATTTAATATCTTGCTGAATTTTTAATTATAATCCCGTTGCCTGAGAGAGAGAGAAAGAGAGAGAGGAAGGGGGAGAATCTCTTTAAAGTGCCAATGAACTTGTTGCCCCACTGGATTCTGTATTCCGTTTCTGATTTTGATTTTGTTTCTGATTAATGACAATAAACATTCGGCCGAGAAAATCTGCTCATGTGGCACGGCCATGTACATACATACATACATGTTGCCCCTCCACTCTACCCAAAAACTGATTAGCATTTTCGCCGCTGCATTGTGTTCATAAAAAAAAAAAAAGATTTTTCGTTCGCATCGCAGGCGAAAATGCAATTTAAATTTTAATGCCGCTGCCTTTTACCAACAGCAACAAAAATAGCAACAAAAACAGCAACAAAAAAACACAAACAAAACACGAAAATAAAATACAGAAATAAAGCAACAACATTCGGAAAGAAAAGAGATTTTTTTTTGAGAACCGAACCCTTAGATACCCTTTAAGATTTAGACTTTTTTTTATAATTAAATAAAATTAAATTTAATTAAAATTCAATTAAATTATAATTAAATAAAATTATATTTGAATAAAGTTCTAACTAAAAAATAAGATATTTGTATCTTTGGGTTGAAATTTGTGTTATCATGTGATCATTTTTCGTATAAAAATCAACAAATTTCTATGGCAGATAGGAAGATCTTTCGTGGATGAGTGACTGTTCTCTGTTCAATATATTCCTATCCCAATTTCTAAGACAAAGAGCCATAAAGCATAGGCGAAACCCCAAAGATTTCCCATAAAATAAAGCTTTCTTCCAGCATCTGCCTGCATCTGTGAGCTAATCTCCTTCCAAATCGTAATACCCCCACTTGTAGGGTGTATTAGCAGGGAAAAAAAAGACTTTTGCACACATGGCAAATGGTAAATGGCTATTGGTGGGGCCTGAGAGGAGGAGGGCAGCCAGAGCCAGAAAGAGGAGGGGTAGGGGCAGGGCAGGCAGAGCGGAAGAGTGCGAGTGGCGTGGCAAGCCAGGCAATTGCATGCAATTTCAGTCTCGTTGTTGCCCCGAAGCCAAACATGGTCCAAACTCCAGAACCCCAGACCCCCACCCGAGACCCAGACTTTGCCACCATCCACTCCTCCCCTTCCCTTCCATGCCGTTTCATCCCAACCAGAACTCAATGCACGCACTGCCACTGCCACTGCCACTGCCACATTTTGTTGTACGTTGTATGTAGGTACATATATATACTTTTTGCACATTTAATTTACTCGTTTTCTCTCGTGTTGGCAAATGTCAAAAGTTACCATTGAGAACGCAAACGCAACTCATTAAGCCCGGTCTGGCATCACTGTATCTGGTAGATGCGTTTTCAATCTGCGCCAGATAAACGCCTACCCGCCGACCCGCTGACACGAAGCCAACATTAAACAGATCCCAAAAAGGAGAATTGGTAGAAGAAAAGGTCTGTGGCCACGAAAGAGATTCAAAGGATTTAATTATCCCACATTTTCCTTTGCATTTGCCATCTTTAAGCATGCTGCCTGCCACCCCATGGAAGCGCAGCTTCCTTCTGATAAGAGCCCAGGCCGACTGTCGTCTCGAGATGTTGACCCGCATCCGTGGCATGGTGGGAGTGTGGAGCTTCCTTCTGCGCAAATTGACCCACTTTTCACGACAAACCAAATCTGCTACCGCTCTCCCCCCACCCTCTTCCCCCTTCTGCTCTACGCATTAATCATGGCTGGCACTGGCACTGCCGCCTTGTCAGCGTCAGCGTCGTCGTCGTCGTGGCACATGCAAATCCAGAAAACTGTCACTAAATGTGCGACTTTAAGCGCTCTTATCCTGGCCGCAGTCGAGTTGTCAGCTGAGTTTTCTGTTTTTTGTCGCCTTTTCCCTTCTGCCTCTGCCTGTTCCTGTTGCAAGATTTCCTGGGCGCTGCGTTGCGGTGCGTTCTCTCTGTGTGTGTGTGAGAGAGTTTTTTTTCGCTCTCGACCAAAAAACCAAAGCGAGACGACGCGACACATCATCCACATCCGTTTGACGCTTTTTTCGCTGTTGCCACTGCTGCTGCTGCCGCTGCCTCTGCCACTGCTTTTGCAGAGCTCTTCAGCTCTTTAGCTCCTCAGCTCTACAGCTCTTTGAATATTTCACACGGCAGTTGCATTGCTGTACAGTGGAACTCAGCCAGTAGATGCACTGGTATGTGTTGCATGTGGCAGGAAATTCAAAAGGAAAGCTCAAAGAAGGATTATAAAAACACACAGATTTCGGGATGCGGGATTTCGCGGTTTACTGGTACTTCAATTCTCTTTTAGGCTATGCTTTTGGCCACCTGACTTGGTCCCAGTCGTTGGTGAGTCGGTCCAAAGATTCGAGTAACGAAATGCACAGTCTTTAGTCTTTGGCTGACAAAATGCTCTCCATATTCCCCTATGGTAGCGGACACACTGTGCAGGTGCTTTGGTGCTCGCTGGCCAAGTGAAAAATAGTGTAATTTGCAGCCCCAGAGCCAGGAGCAGGGCAGGGCAGTGTAGCTCAAAAATGCAGCCCAGAGAGGAGAGGAGAGGAGTGTAGTATGGCAGTGTAGTGTGTGGCAGTAGCAGTGGCAGGACAGAGGCAGTGCGGAAGAGAGAGCCAAAGTTAATTTGTAGCGACGGCGAAACAAGCTATTAGCAGGTTGCACAGGCGACAGGCGGCCACAATCAGGGAGGAGGAGCTCCGCTCCAGAGGGGCTGCAGCAAGGCATGAGGGGCATGAGGTTGGCGGGGGGATAGGTCGTTGTTCCTTCTGCTGCAACTCGTTTTCAGATGGACCTGGGACGAGTCATGGATGAACGTGAGCAGCACGTTGACGCTTTAATGCTCTTTACCAGAGTTCTCTCTCTCGATCCCTCTTCCCCTCGCGCTTTCCCTCTGTCGGTCGTACGTGTTTGCATGTGCCTACGTATCTGTCAGATACTTTAGCACAAGTGCTGCAAAACTTTGTAAATAATGCTCGACAGTGCACTTCCCCTGCCCCAGCCCCAGCCCCTGCCCTGCCCCTGCCACAGCCAACAGGCTGTGTGTGTGCATTCAACATGTCATGAATGAATAATTAGCCAAGGCAGGGGACAGGGGACAGGGAACAGCGAACAGGGGGCAAGTGGGGGGCAGTGGGGGGTTGCAACACTAGGAAGCCAAATGCATCCATCCACACATGGAAACACGTAAAATGTTTCCACTGCAGCACTGCCTCTGCCTGCCTCGTACGTTGCTTTAATTAATTTGAGTTGAACGAAGTTCTCTTGCCTGTCGCTGCGCTGGCGCTGCTTCTACGTTTGGCTATAAATTTTACCTCCCCGCCCCCCGAAGCACCCCTCTCTCTGCCCCTCACCCCTCTCTGTTAGCGGGCATTCTTCTCTTCTCTAAACTAATTTCATTTGGATTCCGGAGATTATTTCAATTTTGAGCCGATATTTTCAGTAGAGAAATTAGAGAATTGGAAATTATTTTATGATCAAATCAGAGTAAATTATATATAATCTAGATCAGCATTAACAAACGCGTAGATATATGCATCTTAAAGTATCCTTTAATATTTTAGAGTATCTTTTAATATCTTAGAGTATCTTTTAGGGCATCTAACGCTTCGACTTCCATAGCACGGTTTTTGTTTCTTTCTTGTTTTAAACATATTTTTATTATGCCATCTTCATGAATATTTATAAAAGCAACTAATGCCCCAAACAGGAGAGGGGGAATAACTCCTGCTATCTCTCTCTCTCTCTCTCTCTCTCTCTCTGGATCCCCTCTCCGACTCCCTCTCTGCTTTCTTGCCCCTGTTTTATTAGCCGGAAATGCAAACGTTTGTTATGCTCTCTGCTCGACTTATCTTTTATTTATGTGCATTTCCCCATTCATTTCCCCAGTAGGCAGGAGCATGAGGCAGGCACTGGCCAAGGGATGGGCCTAAGGAGGGTTTGGGGGGAGGGGGTGGGTCTGAAAGAACAGTTAACAGGTTAATAAACAGCCTGGCATCCGAAAAACCAGTTGATGCAGCAGAGCAGTGTTGTTTTTTTCTCTTCATATTATTTGTATTTGTATTTGTATCTAATGTATATTGCTTCCTTTCTGCCACATAATTTATGCATCTTTAATTGGTTTATCTGTGGCAATCATCTGGCTGCGACGAGTAGAAGATACATTTGAAATTCTTGCCCTGAGGCGGAAGCAAGTGAAAGATAAATTAATAATTATGTATTCCATGTACGAGATAGGATCATCAGTGCAGAACACACAGATATGATATGAATTGGGTAATAAATCATTTACACAGATAAAGATAATCCAAATATATGTATACAAAGAAGCCCTCTATAGAGAACCTGTTTAAATGTCATTGAATACCAATGAGGAACATATACTAAGAAAGGTTCTAGTTATACGTACTAGGAGTCAAAACTGCCGTACTCTTTATAGCCTTCCAATCTGATCCAATCCAATCCAATTCCACCTCTATCAGACCCACAATGACCCCCAAATGGGGTCCACTCTCAGCTCTCTCTCTCTCTCTCTAGCCTCCATCGACCTCTACACTTTTCATACTCCAATTTCGAGTGCGACAAATAAAAGTCTAACAAATTTTCCATGTATCGTTCACACGTCCCAAAAAACTACAACAAGCACCAGAAAAGCAAAGCAAAAAACAGCAAAAACAAAAAAAAAAAAAAGCAGCTGTCTTCATCGTTTACATAAATTTGCTGGACTGTCTATCAATAAATCTAAGCGGAGATAAATTTATAGCATTTCTGTTGCTGTTGTCGCTCCACATATTGGTATGCGCACACGTGTTTATGCACATTTGTATGTACATACATACATACATACATATATATGTTTTTATGTATGTGTGAGTGTCCAGCAATATCCCAGTGTCTCCTCTGGGGGTCTCACTGTCCTCTAATCTTTACTTGGAATACCCTTTGCAGCTGATATGTTAAAGGGTTTAATGATATTTTCACTCCGTAAAGCGTACGAGTAACGGCAATCTAAATACTAATTTAAGCAATTATTTAAAGTTTAATTTAAAGGAATTAAATATGAATAGGTACAGAGGATATCATCATAATATTTTGCAAACTGAAAGTCACTAAAGGATATATTTAAACATATGTTTGTATGTTTGTCTGTAGGTACTCACACATGCAAGCGGTTTCTAGATTTTTAGATTCTTACTCTCTTGGAGGCTTCAAAAATCACTCTCCATAAAACAATGGAAATGTATCTTATTCTAGTAGAGCCTAGTCCTATCGTAACATAAAGAATTTGCATGTTGTTCCAAATAAAACTCTGAGCCAGAGTCGAACTGATTCCAGTCTATAAGCAACGGCAACCCGTATACTCGGCCTAATTGATCTTTCCTCTCGTTCATATAGAATTGCCTTTGGTACAAATATGTTCTTAATGATTTCTTTATATGTGTAGACATATGCATATATTATATTCTTTATACTTTCTATTTCTATAAAGTCTCTCAGGGCTTACCATCGAGAGAGTCAATTTAAAAACAAGTCATAATTGTTAGAAAAACGAATCAATCCATTCAAATGTTACTCAAAGTATTAGAAAGTGTATCCAGCAGTGCTGTTACCCTCCAAAAACCATAGATCTTATCTTATATTCTTTTCCCCATTCCTCTTTCTCTTGCTTTTCGCTTGCTTTTCTCTATTTTCGGCTCCAAATACTACAGATTTTGTAGTCAAGGACTACCTCAATGCGGGTCTCGTTTGCCCAAATGAGTTTTGTTCGTGGGGGGAGGGGAGGGGATAGAGAAAGAGAAAAAAAATACACACACCAACAATAAACAGAAACCCAGAGAATCGTTTAGCATATTTTAGCATATTGAGAGAGGGAGAGAGACAGAGACACACACACACCTTAGCTTGTATCTCTGTCGCACTCAATTATTACGAAATTCTGCTGCTGCTGCTGCTGCCGCTTCTGTTCTGGCTTGTTGTTGGGGGTTCATTAGCACTTGTCGGTGACAGGTCGGTCTCTCTTCTCCCTCCCTTCTCTGTAGTCACCCCCCCCCCCCCCCCACCACCCCTCTTCAATTGCCTCAATGAAAGTTTACGAGCTTATTGCGGAATTCCAGCTAGCTCTCTCTCTGTCTCTCTCTATCTCCCACTGTCACTATTATTGCTATAATAATAGTTGGCTGTGGCTGCTGTTGCTGCTGCTGCTGATGTTTTGTTCTCCGGCTTTGAAAGTGAATTTATAATTAACTTTGTTAATGTCGAAACGCTCGCTCGTTCGCCTGTTCGCTCTTCTGCCATTGATTAATGTGGGAAACGTTTGCAAATTAGAGGATAAATATTCACAAATATACAATATTGAAAATTGGAATTGCAAACGGAATTGAATGTGGCATAAGTTTGGGATCTTTGATTTATAGTAGAGCAGGGAGTAGATTTCCATTTGCTAATTAGCGGAATTATAGGACATGGGAACAGCACCAAATGGAATAGATACCACCAAGTGGCCCAAGCGACACCAGTAGAAGGCTGTTGGATCCCAGGCAAGAACGCAGCCCTCTTCCTGCCCAACTGACCGAGGGGCGTTGCCACATAACTTAAAGAACTAAGCAATTTCTAATTACGAGAAAGATATGAGAGTAACAGTAACTTAAGACTAGGAAGGGAGTTAGTAGTAGATATGATATGATGGTAGAGGGAATTATGTATAATCCGAGCATAAACGGAGACCCTAAACGGTTCATGCAAGGAATAATTCGATCTACAAAGCGGCAGGAACAACGGTATATAGTTTGAATAAATGAAGTTTTTAAAGGAATAGGAAAAATTTAAGTGTTTCTCTGGTTTCCGTTCTATTACAATGCATATTTCTATCTATTTCATCTACCAACCATCTATCCTTAAACTTATTTAGTATCTCTTATCTCTCATCTCTCCAAAATAACCTTTCACTTTACATTTTTCCAAGGAATTAGCCTCTTAAATACTCGTTGAACTTTAAAGGTGAACAACCTTCCCATTGACACACCCCCCAGAGTTCACACGCACACACACACCTCACCTTTCCCTCTCCTCACACACACACACACATCTCACCTTTCCCTCTCCTCACACACACACACACACCCTCTTTGCGCATCCTCAAGGAATAAATAAAACCAGAAAAAGCCGTCGCCAAGAATGAGATACGAAGTGTACAAATCTCTGCAAAAATGTTTTTTTTTTTATGAATTTGTTTTTGGCTAATTTTTTGCTGTCTCGTTCCCCGTCCTTCCCCACCCACATACCCCCTCCCTGCACTGTTTACTTGTGCTTTTATTTCTTAATTTTATTTTTATTTATATTTATATTTGTATTTAATTTGATGTGTCACTTAAATTGTCGACAACAGAGTGCGAACGTAGCTGCTGGCAGAGGGGGGAGAGCGGATTCGGGGGATTGGGTGGGGAGGAACAGTCAACGAGCGAGCGAAAAATAAAGATTTATTGTGGGTGGGTGACGCGACGACTCTGCCAGAGGCAACAGCGAACGGCAATGGCTCGGGGTGGGGTGGAGTGGTGTTACGGGTGCGATTCCGGAGACGAAGACGGAGACGGGAGACGGGGAGACTGCTGCTGCGGATGATGCGTCTCTCTTGCATGAGTTGTCGATTTCTTGCTGTTCACTTTTCAATGCATGTGTGTGTGTGCATGCGTGTGTGTGTGCTCAAGTGTATCTGTGAGTGTCAGTGTCATTGTGTGAGCGAATCGCCAAGGTTGTCAGACTATTAGCAAAATAAAATCTCTCCGGCATCTGAAGGTTTCGCCGCAATAGCCTCCATCCATTCATCCATCCATCTCCCCCCCCAAAAATGCTTCTGATTTCATCCCCCCGCAGTGCGTACGCCTGCATTTGGACAATGAACTTGAAACCAAATACAAGCACACAAATTCTCTATAGATGTGTTCGCACTCGTACTCGTACGATGGGTAGAGTGTGGGTAGAGTGCACAGAGTTCTATTGTATTCGATATTCGAGGTGTTTCAAA
The DNA here is from genome assembly GCA_008121215.1 of Drosophila athabasca. Classification (NCBI taxonomy): domain Eukaryota; kingdom Metazoa; phylum Arthropoda; class Insecta; order Diptera; family Drosophilidae; genus Drosophila; species Drosophila athabasca. Next base: position 573,963 of record VMQQ01000019.1, on the reverse strand, counting down.
AGAATCCAAAAGAAAGCCTTACCGATGTACAAACATATGTATTATTCTGTCTCTAACTATCTGTCTGTCTGTTTGATTGCAGCTGTATCTCAAGGTTTTTAAGTACCCACAGACAATACTCGCACCCTCCTCAACTCTCCAACATATCCTATCAAAGGGGACATTTTTAGAGACAGAATAATGTTAATTAACTTTAAACTTAGTTTAGCTGCCAAAGTGCTTCAAAGATTGAAAAAGCCATACAATCTGCACTTTCGGATGAGCGGAATATTCAATATTTGGCTCGTAAGCGAATTTTGACTGCCATTTTGTTTGTTCTGAGCTTAATCATTCCAATTGTCGTTGTCGTTGTCGATTTCGATAGTTTTGATAGGTTCCATAAGGTATATCTCCCCCAAAACATTTTTCCAAACAGTCTCAAGTATTTTCAGATTCATTTAAAATCAAAAACTTCGAAAACTAATAATATAAGATGGTATAGTGGTATTCTCAGTATTTTTCTAATTAATGCCATCATTTAAAAGACTTTTAACTAGAGTTTTGATAGATTCTATAAGGTATATTTCCCCTAAACAATTTTGTGAAATACTCTCAAGTATTTTAAATACTAATTAACACAAACTATTTTTTAAACACAAATAAAAACCACAACAAATAATTTATAGAACATTTTGCATCGAATATTAAATCATAATTTGTGACTACATTTCGGTCATGATTGGCGGCAGAGGCTGCGCTGCGGCTGCGCTGCGGCATTGTGGCACATGCCTCCTGGTGATATTTCCACATAAATAAATCCAATTCAATTTAATTTAATTTTTCGCCTCGGGTCAACTACAAATTATATATCATTTGGAGGCAGCTGCTAATGACCCGAACCGACACACACACACACACACACAAACACACACACATACACCGAAAACGGCAAATGTTGTAAAATGTATTAATTTTACAGCTGGCAGAGGGCGGAAGGGGTGTCAGGGGGGTCAGGCCACAGCCACAACCATTACCATTATTATTGTTACAACATTTTGTTGTGCGCGCAAGATAGCGAAGCATAGAGCGAGAGAGAGAGAGAGAGAGAGAACGAGAGATATTCAAGTGAAAATACAATCAATTATGAATTTTAATGATCCGGCGAAGAGAACCCTTCCCAACGGGTGGAGGGGGGGTTTTGACCAAAAAGAAAAACAGACAGAACATAGAAGAAGTCCACAGACCAGCCAAAGCAGATGATGGCTTCTCCTGACTCCTGCCTGCTGCCTCTCTCTCCTTCATGTTAATTTCCCGCATTCAACAGGTTCCCCCCCCCCCCCCCCCCCCCCCCCCCCCCCTCCAGACACACTCCTACCTCTGCTTTTCCTTCCTCTTCTGTGCTAACTATCTTTCTGTGCCATATTTTACGTTAGTTTTAGTAATTTTTCCATTTCGCCACGCCAACTACCGCACAGCGTGCATTTAAGTGTCGTCGCTCCGAATGCGAACCAAACACAAGTATCTGCAAGTACGTGCACATATCTGTATCTGTATCTGCAGCAACCAACAGCCACAGACAGTTGCCACAGACAGAGGCGGAGTCGAGGCGAACAGCCTAACGTTTTGCCCGCTTTAATAGGTTTTTCTGTGCGCCTCGGGCCTCGGGCCACGCTCTCAGATCACCAGAGTATCTGGCGGATACTTCATTGGCCACAGATTCGGTTGGTGGTTTAAGCGTTATGTTTAATTACAGTACGAAGACGAGTGCGCTCTTGAATTGCAATCCGGCGCTGCTCTTGTCGCACATAAATAACAGGAGGCGACTCCAACTTCGTCCGTGTCCGTGTCCATGTCCATGTCAGAGAGTCCGAGTCGGATCTACATGTGCCAGTGCCTATGCCTATGCCTTGCATCTCGTAGATGCAACATTTAGCGGTGTTCAAACTTGTTGAACAATCTTTCGTGCAACGCAACGCAGCTGCAGTTGCTGTTACTGTTGCTGCTGCTGGCGGTGTCTTTTGAAGCCGCCACTCAAAAGATATGCAAAAAGTATCTACAGATGTGTGAATAAGCGCTGAATGAATACACTCGAATACGAATACTGGCATTCAATGCCATAATTCACACAAAACAGCCAATCCACAGGCAGAAATACCTGTTTCCAAAGGGAGCGCCTCCTGCCACTGGAGAGGCCTGAATCACCCCGCAAAGAATGCAACTGGGGGAGGGGAGGGGAGGGGACAGGACACACACACTCACACAAGATTGATATGAGGGTAGGGCTTTACTTAACAGTCTTTTAAGAGCCCAGTGAATCCACTGCAGCAGCAGCCCCAAAAGTATCTTCTTTTGTGTGTCTCGAAACAAGAGAAGAGAAGAGATACCCAACATTTGATAGCCGTAGATAAACCGCTCAGAGACGGGAAAGTCATGGAAGTCGTGGAAGTCGGGGGGGCGGGGGCTCACTTGGGGATCTGTCGGTTCTCGGCCACAAATAAATTGGATTCCCTGGAATTTGTAATGTGCTCTCAAAACTTCACAAGAAGCAGAAACCAAAAAAAAAAAACAAAAGTAACATCAACTTTAACAACAACTTTTGAAGGCAACAACAAATATTGTTGCTGTTGCGTCTGTTGTCTGTTGAGTGAATACATATACATATGTATGTGTAGTACATATGTATGTAGTATATATGGTAGATTCATAGGAAACATGAGGGGCTAAGGCCAGGGGCAGGGCCAGGGCCAGGGCGTAGAGGATGGTGGAACAAGACAAGACACAAAGGCTTTCGCCTTTGGCTTTGAGGCATATGTAAAGCTCAAGTTGCCTCCAATTACATTCCAAGTGTTACCAAGAAAACTGTCAACACACAACACACAGAGGCGGCGCGATACAATACACTGATACACTGCGCTGCAGGAGACAGGAAAAAGGCAAGGAAAACTATCAACCGCTAAACAGGTAAAAGTACTCGCACTTTTTCCTTTAAATGGGTTTTTAAAAAGCTAAAACCAAAGAAGAACTCTTCGAGAAAAGCCCACAAATATTCGGATTTCCGTAAGAAGTCTTCTGAAGCTGCTTATATATTCCGAACTTGCTGAGATCTGACAGATTTCGTGTACTATATATTCTTTGGAGTTCAATTTATTACACTTTTCTGCTCTTCTGAACAGATATTTCCACAAAAAACTCTACAGATTCTTGTGATTTCTTTCAGTGTATATATTGAGCCCTTTTGCCGCCCCGTGCGCCGTGTAGTCTGTCCATCTGTCCATCATTCAGTTGTAAATCCACTCGCACTTACATACACACACTGACACACACACACAGAGAGGGAGAGCGACATCCGACAAAAGTGCTAACTTAATTATTTAGCATGCGAGCAGCAGCAGCAGCAGCAAAAGCAGCAGCACAAGAACGGAGGCCAACAGCCAACAGCCCAAGGAATAAGAACAACTTGAAAACTTGGCAACAAAGAAAAGCCCTGCCCCTCGTCCCTGCTACCCCCCTGCTCCGCCCTCTCCCCCCACCCCCAAAAAAGTGCCGACAAAAGCCGACAAATCTCAGCAGCAGTGCCATGAGCGAAGCGTCGCGCGAAACGTTGAAAGTTTTCGTTTTGGTTAAGGTTTAAGGTTTTTGGTTTTTTTTTTCGTTTTTGGTTTTTGGTTTTCGGTTTAGTCTTTCGCTTTGCCTCCTTGTACCGCTTCGCTCCGCTCTGCTCCGCTCCGTTTTGTTGTTAAGTAGATTTATGCACGTCTAGTCCGAAATGATTTGAAACAAGTTTAAACGCAGGCAATATGGGCAATCTTCAAGGAAAAAGAGACCTTAGCTAAAGCTCCGACTCGAATCCGAATCCGACTCCAAGCGAGACGACTCCCAGCGTCGTGGAGACGACGACGACGACAGCGATTCAGGTAGAGGAAGGGCGTTGCAGACGACGGACCTAAAACCTAAGCCACAACTCAAATGGGGATACAGATGGGGCAGGGGGATGGGCAAGGGGCTGCGAAGGGGGTTGAGGTTGGGGTTGGGAAGAGACTACATAAAAACGCCATGAAATATATACAACAGCAAACACATGTCGACGTCGTCGGTCGTCGTTGTCGGTCGACGTGCCAAAGATACAGGTAAAAAGATACAGATACAAATACCTGACCAACAAAACTGCAATGGCCCCCAAAAAGCGGAGCTCTCGCTGCCCCTCCTCTCTCCCTCTACCCCCTCCCTTTCTCTCTCTCTCTCTCCCTCTCTCTCTCTCTCTCGAGATCTTCACGTGGATTCCACGAATTTCACACTTTTTTGGCTCTCGCTTCGATTATGATGATTATCACAGACACACAATAATGATTATGATGATGATGAAGGATTAAGATGCGCTGTGGCTACAAGATACAAAGATACTCCGATACACTTAACAGCTTCTTGAGATACCCATCGCAGATACATTTACGACTGCAGCCAACAAATGGAGGGGCGTAAGTGCAACACTACTCAAAGGCGCCCCCCAGAAAAGAGACAGATACTCGTACCCCAAAATGTGTCTTAAAGAAACCCTTTAATATCTCTCCTTCTCTCTCTCTCTCTCGCTCTTTCGCTGTTTGAACAACTGGCGCCATCTGTGGCTTAAGTTCGGGCAACACAGGACACACTTGCCTCACAGGACACCCCCCACCCTCCCCTCTGACGTGACTTTGGTTGTTTGTAATTCCATGAATTTTTAATCAAACGTTGAGGGGGCGTTACCAGGGCAGGATCTACCCCTTCGATGGGCTTCGACGTGCCCCTTGTCCTCCTCTCTCTCTTCTCTGCATCTTTAGCTCTCTTCTCTGTGTCTTCTCCTGCCATCTCTGCATCAGATACAGATACTTGCCACAGAGTCATCGTCCATCGTCCCCTTACCCCGAAACGCTGAATTCTTTTGTGGGGCTTCCTTCTCTGTGTGCAACACATATCGCGTGACTCGGCCACTCCAGTGGGAAGGGCCAATGCCACTCAAAGAGTGGGAGAGAGACAGACTACCGTGTGGCAACGCCTTCGATCGCTCAATGGCCGCCCAAAGTATCCTCCAATTACCAATTTACGATTCCCATTTAAACCAGAGCCCGGCGAGAGCCCAAAATCCACGAACAACGCCACAAACGGAAGTCAAGAACAGTCAAGGCTTTTCCCTCATAATTTTCAGACTCTCAAGCCACAGGGGCGGGGGGGACCAAGGGACCATGGGGGTGAGGGAGGTGGCGGTAAGCAGAAGAAAAATTAATTTATTATGTTAACAAAAGTTTTGTAATGTTTAAGCCGGACGCCGGCCGCCGCCTCCCCAGTGGCAATTAAGTGAAAAATTATCAACTTCATGAGATCTGGCCACATGTCCCGGTCCCTTCCCCGTCCCTTCCCTGTCCCAAAAAAGGTCCCAAAGTTGTGGACGGGTTCTCCAACCCCCTACCCCTACCCCTTCCCCATCCACTTCCACCTCCCCTTCTTGTGCTACTCGTTTGCGTGTTTAATGACATTATGATTAAAATCATTTTGTGTCAAAAACAATTGTCGCACACACTCGCACACTTAGTTTTTTTGGTTTTGGGGCGGAAACGGACATCGGACATGTGAGGCATGTCCAGGGAACACCCAGGACACACTGCCCCAGCCCCCTGACTGCTTTTTGCCACTCGCTAATGAGCGTTTCAGTGTCGAGTAGCAGCACAACAACAGCAACAGAAAAAGGGTTTTACAAAAAAGGGATATTTGTATCTGTGGCATGCCTCGTAATTGGCTAGATTGTTCGACACACACACAGACAATTGAGGGGTCACCATACTTAATCGGCTTTCAATGAAAACAGATTCCAGATCACATCGTTAGAGCAGCCTCAAGGGGATTTTTATCCGGTTTATTCAAGGCTTACCTGAAACGAACGGAGAAAAAACAGAGAAAATATTTCATTAATTATCACTTAATAATCAATTGTGATTTTTTAAGAGATTTATAGAAAAAGATTTATAGAAAGTTGTGGAAGATTTTTGGGATGTACTCAAACATTTTCTATAGAATTTATGGATAAGCATGGATGAGCATTATCTAAGCATATCTCCCTTTGGGATTTGATAAACTTCTTTAGAAGAAAACCCCATGAAATCTTTAAGCTATAATTATGTCATACATATATTCGAGAACACAGATCTCTGGAGAACAAGGAAATCCCCAAAGTATCCCCAAAATATCACCTAGGCCTGTTCTGTTCTGTTCCCAACCAAAATGGTATATGGTGGTGGTAATCCTCGGTTATCATCAAAATAAAATACCAGTAAGTGGGTTATCAGGTCGCGCACTCCCGTCATCGCTGATGCGTCATGGACTCTCTACGCCGTATCGCCGTTTTGGGTACCCAATTTCCTGGATTTTCCAAACACAACTCGTAGGTATATATTATGACCATACGAAATTCGTGATAATTTCACTAATCATTTTTTTATTTTCTATTTAGTTTAGTTTTACTCACACCCTGACCCGCCAAAATGATAAGAACACTGACGCGCCGTTCCCCAACGGGACTTATGCAACTGCCCCAAACCGATAACGGGGCTGAGGGCACGGCGGGCGGGGACGGAGAGAGGGCTTCCTGCATGTTTGGTTTGTTTTATGTCTTGACAAACATTTGATAAAGACAAAAAAAAACAAGAAAAACGAAAATCCCCAAGCAAATATCGGGGCGAGTAAAAGTTAAACAAATACATAAATATTTGTACGTCCGTCGTACGTCGTCCGTCGTCCGTCGTCCGTGTCCGCCTTTCTGTCGTTGAACTTTCCGCCATTTGTGTGTCAATTTTAATGAGCGACAGTTAACAGCGTCCGGAAAAAGTAGATGGCCCCAAAAGGGGGGCACACACTCACACCTACTCGTGACCCGCCTTTCAGAGGGCGTTCTGACGTTCAGAAAATGTTTGCAAGGCAGAAATGAAAGTTCCTGAGATATCTGCTGCTATGTTCTATAGATATCTAGCTGATACGTTGCATAGATCTTTATTTTCGATGAAGTGCATCCCCCAAAACCGATTAAAACGAATCGGAAATCCTTTTTTTACTGCATCAGTTTCGAACATTCGAATTTCACTGAAGGAATGATTCGCAATGATTCGTAAGGCTCAAAAGCATCCTTTGATGCATGAGTAAAGCACCAGGGATTGTGGCAGGTCTCCAGTATCTACCATTAAGGGATCTTCCCAGTTCCTTCGAGATCTTTGGTTCAATTTTGCTATATGTAGAATCTTCTATGAAATATTTGCAGGAGAAACTTTACCTATTACTCTCCCACCAAAACCCACACAAAAGTTACAGTATCTTTGTATCTATTCACATCACAATTCATAGAAAAAGATACTTCTCCGAATGAGTATCTACAGCTGCAACTCTGCCACTCTTGCAGCTAGCTTTCGTTTCTGCTTGGCGATTGATTTACACCCGACATTTACGACCCTCTCCGCCCCTCCACAGCTATCAACAGCGCCCGCCCTCGAATAAGGCTAGAGTGGGCATGGCTGGGCATGGTGGGGCTTGGTGGAGGGGAGAGCCTTGTTGCACATTCCCTCACGCCTCTGGCAAATAAATGGGCAAAGTGTGCTTTTAATTAAATATAAAAAATAAGGCAAGTGCTTCGTGGGCAGCGAGGAGGAGTTTGCCGTGGAATTCGTGGAATGTCCTGGACGTCCTTTTTAGCGGGCGAGCTGCTCATAAGGCATTTTTCTCCTTATTTTCTGATAAATTTAAAGGCATTTTGCAATAAAGAAGACAACGATCGAGGCGAAAAAGGGTAGGAAACAGAGGAAAAAATTAAATGAAACATACAAAAAAAAACAAGCAACGTTTTTTTCGCTCTCTCTCTCTCTTGCACGCCATCAAAACGAATAAAACTTTGAAAAACTTTTGCAGAGAACCGAACCGCTATTTCTCCTCTCTCGCTCTCTCTCTCTCTCTCTTACTCACTCTTTCGTTCAGATACTAAAGATATATATGTATCTGTATCTGCAGACAACTGCAGCAGACAGAAGGAGAATCCGATGAAGAGACAATACGCGAGACAAGAGACAAGAGCCAGATGCGAGCGGGGAGCGGAGGAGGGGAAGCCAGAAAGTCAGACAAAAAACCAAACCTAAAATGTATCTTACGGATACATAAACATGCCGCACGTCTTTGTCTACGTAAATGGCCCATGAAAATGAGACAGCGACAACGACAGGAACAGCCAAAAGCCAAAGGACCAACAGAACATCAGAGCATCAGCCGAAACATCCTCCCAGCATGATAGTCGCCGTTCGCCGTTCGCTGTTCGCTTCGCTTCGATGGCGACATCTTCATAAAAAATACAACAACAACAACAACGAAAAAGTGCCAAAAATCGCGGGTTGATAACAGCGCGTGAAACAGGGGCGGGGCGGAACGGGTCGGGGGGCTGTGGGGAGGGAAGTAGAGTGGCTGTTCAACAGCCAGAAAGGAAAGAAACCAACCATAGGATGAGGCTTGCTGTTGATGCTGATGAAGTTCTTAAAGCAGCTCTTGAGATGTTTTGTGGCAACAGGTTCAAAGGGCAAGAGGCAGAATCTTTCCACAGCCATGAAAATTCCATAAAAAGCGCAAACCAAAGATAAAACCTTTAAAATGATCCAAGTAGATCCTGTTTAGACAAACCCCTAAAGAAAAGACGTTCATTCCCAGCCAGCTATCGGCAAGGCTCTATCTAATGTGCATAGATATGCATAGTGCGCTGCTACACACACAAACAAACAAACACACTGCCAAACATGTGAATCATGTGATTTAAATCAGGTTTAAGGCTAATCCCTGGCTGCCTGATATGAATATTGTCACCAATCAATGCCCAAGAGATAAGAGACTTGGACTTTCATTTCCTCCACTAATCCCTGGCCAATTTGCATAATGAAAGCCACTAACGACTGCTAAAGACAACAACGAAATGCTGCATATCGATTGCAATGGCAATTATCGTGCGGTTTTGGCTCTGCCACGCCTCGCTGGCCAAATAACGATGATGCAACGTGCAATGTTTCGGCTGCTCCACAAAATTCCATTTTTCTAATCAACTGAAAATGGAAATTTAATTAGAAAATTAACTAAAAAAAAATTGAAACATATTTTTCGGAATTTTAATATTTATTCGTTAGGGTAAATAAATCATTTGATACATAATTATGCATTGTGCGAGTGTGTGTGTATGTGTAGATACATTTAGTTGTCTGGTCGGTTTGCTATAATTGCTCACATTTCTCATATTTCTATGTGGTATTTGCATTACATTTTTACGTAATTGAGCAAAATAATTGATTATGCAAGAGATTATATTCTGGTTGCTTGTTTAATTGATTTGCTGTCTAATTAATTTGTTGATCAACTTGAAAAACATTGAAAACATGAAAACTTTCATTCGGACTGAGCTCATGATTGATGATTGATGATTGGCAACGATTCAAACTTGAATCAAATGCGAAATGCTGTAAATTTGCAAGGTAAAATGGTCAAAATGCTAAAAGAGTTGCACTGGACGCCCAGAGGGAGGGGAGGGGAGGGGATTGGGGGCCAAACTGAATGACTGATTGGTTGACTGACTGTCCGATGCGCCTCACTGATCGACCATGCCATGTGGCAGCCCCAGCTCCAGCTCCACGTTAATTACATTTCCATGCCGAGCAATTAAAACGCAGGCGAGGAAGGCCAAGAGCCAGGGTATCGACCAGGGGAATACCCTGTAATAGAAACAGATGTCCCCTCTGCATCCATCAATTCCAAACGACTTGCTCGATGCCCAGCAAACCCATAATACACACCATACTCTGGCCTCTGCCAGAGGGTATTGGCAGGGCTTTGAGAACTCATTTGGGCCGCAGTCAGTGGCAGACAGCGCAGAACAGTGACACGGGGGAGGGGGCACGGGGTGGCGCGGTAAGTGCTGCAAAGTGTCTGTGCTTCAGAGAACATCAATCCCCCGCTGTGTAATCATAAGCAACATTGTCAATTACTCAATCATTGATTACAATACGAAGCAAAGAAAAATACCCTGTGCTCGGTGAAAAATAATAGTAATTATGCTTCATCGCAGTGTGTTTCCTTTTTTGTGGCATCCACGATTGTACAAAGTGTCAGCGGCGGAGAGGGGGTGGGGGGGCGTGTGTGAAAAGGGTTGATTGTTTGGGGGTGTTACAGTATACACCGATCCGATTTGGATACAACTTTTCATAATAATATAAAATAATCGTAGAATATTGCGAAATTAAAGCGTTTTTAGACGGAATAAATGCAAGGTTGAAGCGGCTTAAAACGCGTGCGCTTGAATGTTGAAACGTTTAAAAACGCGTGCCCTGGAATGTTGAGGCGTTTTAAAACGCGTGCGCTTGAAGTTCTTAAACCAATTCCTTCGTTTTAAGCCGCGTTTTATTCTTTCAAAATTCTTTTCATTCACTCCCTTCAAAACTGAACGTTTTTAGACGCGTTTTATAACCCGTTTTATTGAATGTTGACGCGTTTTAAAACGCGTTTTATTGAATGTTGAAGCGTTTTAAAACGCGTTTTATTGAATGTTGAAGCATTTTTAAACGCCTTCTTATAAGAATTTAAGCGTTTTAAAACCCTAAGCTTGAAAACAACTAAATATCTTAAAAACACATATTTTCCCGATCAAAAATATACCAAACTAACATCCCAAAGGGCCTTCTACTATTTGTTGAAATTTTTAGACAGAAATCGAATATTTTCAGACAAAATTGTAATCAAAATTGTTGGATGGAGAGTATGATTATCCATCGCTTACTGGCACTTGTTGCTGGTTCCATGCCACAGGACGCAGTTTGTTGTAATTAACTTTTAATTACCCTTTTTGGGGGGGTGGGGGGTGTGTATGGTTTTTGTTGCCCTGTCAAAATGTTTGCTCTGTTTGAAAATGAATTTATTTAATATATAAATTGGATTTCATTTCAACTAATTAGTAACCTAAACTATCTATTCCCGCCTGCTTTTAACCACGAAACTAATTTCATCCGCAAAACACACATGAAATTAGAATTAAAATTGAAATCCAACACAAAAATGCAATGGAAATTGTTTTCACATTTTCCATCAATATTTATTAATTAATTAATGTACAAACATTTAAACATTGGATTATTCGCGTCTAATCAATGGCCCAAAAAACCACAATCATGCAACAAAAGAAACAAACGAATTTTTAGTGAAAATTTAATCAAATGTCAGGCACCCGTCACACAGTTTTTTAAAGCTGATTAGGGGGGGGACACACTACCAGTGCTGCCAACCTCCACACACACCACCCCCCCTCCTACTTTAACCCCACCAGCAGAGTGAATTCTCAATCTCGTTATGGTTATATCTATTGTCTGCTTCCGACTTCGATGATTCGCATTTCATTCACTCTTCATTTACTCTCTCTCTCCCTCTCTCTCTCTCTCTCTCTCTCTCTCTCTCTCTCTGGCTATATGTCTTTTCCTTCCGTTTTCCATTCACAACATTCTCTGCTTCTGCCTCTTCCTCATTCTTTCATTTTCTTTGAAATTAGCTTTGTGTGATTTGTGCTTTTCTTTTTTCTCTTTTTTGCTGCCATTCGATTTGGTTTTTCAGCTACACTTTTGCTTTTCAAAGCTTCTTATTGTCTGTTCTGTTCTGTGTATTGGTGCGTATCTATGACTATAGCTGTAGTTGTAGTCAAGGTCAATGTCAGTGGCAGAATAGGAGGCAGAAGCTAGCAGCAACATTTCATGACAGAATGGAAAATGGAAACAAATTGAAAAAATATTAAACAAAATATTATATTATATAAAAATTCGATACAATTGAGAAAATTTACACAGAGATTCAAAACTAAACTGTACTTTCAAAAGAGAATTCTTGAAATTGTATTGCCATTAAATAACTATTCCTAACATTTTTTTATGCCTATATTTTGACTATACATCAACTTCTATAATAGTGCAAATACCATCCGACTTTTGCAAGGCATTTCAAAGGCCAAAAAACATTCAAACTTCTGTCGATGTAATCAATAAACAGCCATTTCCAGTATGCCCATTTCAATGGCCTTTCAAAGAAGTTCTACAATTGAGACTCTGCATAACTTACATTTCCTATGGCTCTAAGCAAATGGAGACCCAAAGATTGCCTTTTAGCAGGATTATGTGATTTAAAACCCAAAACCTTCCCACTGCCCAGAGCTGATCCTGAACCTGAAAATCCTCATCGAAATCCCCACCCTGGCAATCAAAACATAATGATGGCCCAGGGCTATGGAAATGCATTGGCATTGGCATTTCCATTGTCATTGTCAATGCAGCAAGTGCATCTCATTGCATCGCATCTAACGCGCATTTCAAACTGAGTCTGGAATCTGGCAGGCTGGCAGGCAGGCAGGCAGCATAATTGCCACATGTGCCACAGAATTGAGTTCAGCTTATCACCGCAGCACGCACCGAGGAAGCAGGGAACAGCATGCAACAGCATGGAGCATGGAGCATGGCCTGGCCCGCCATGCACATCACTCATACGCCATGTTTGTCCAGTCGATGCTTAAAAAGTTAATGACTAATTTTCGCTGGCGCACAACGTGAGGCAGCAGCAAAGGCAACCAACAAGCAGCGGGAAAAAAACTGCCTGCCACGGCCGTCAGTTGGTTTTTCGGGATGCCTGTCTGGCGGCCACACGATGGGAGTGGCATTGTGGCAAGCAGGCAGGCAGGAGCGGGGCTGACTTTACAGCTGCATTTTGGTCGGTGTCGGGGAGAGGCGGGGCGGGGCTTGGGATACTCTTGCTTCCACTGTTATTTCAGCTGCATGCCACCATCATCGTCAATAGCATCATCATCCTCATGCGACTCTGTCTGCTGCCATGCCACGTAGCGGCAGAGAGCAGTGTGGACTCCGCGGATGGTCGCCCCTTTCGACTGACGTTATAATTAATGAAAATTTCCAACATTTCTGTTGATGTTTCCCCGAATGTGTGTGCCTCTGTGTGTGCTGAGTGTTCTGTGTGTGCCACAACGAGTCCGACGTGCAACTCTCCGCCAGCTCCTCCTCATCTGCCCCCAACAGGGCCAGGAAATTTCCAGGCTAATATGATTTTGATTTTGGTGGCCAGCATTAGAAGGCCATTAACTTGTTGGTTTGTCGGTTTTTCTATCTATTCAAAAGCCAGAAAGCGAAAGAGAGAGAGAGAGAGAGAGAGAGGGTTCAAACCATTCAACCACTCATCCACCCATTCATTCGCACATTCATTTCATACCCATTGAGAGGAGAGAGAGAGAGAGACAGGGATAGTGAGTGCAATTTGCATGAGAGACGTGCAAGCGATGCATAAATTATGCATCTGTTGCACAAATGCCATGCCACTGCCTATAAATGGGGAATACTCGATGGCAGAAGCTTCGTAAATCTCCAATTAAAGAGCTGCTTTGAATGGAAATCCTTAGATGGATTCCATGGGTATTTCTTCGGGTTTTACGCTGGAAATTCGTAGGTTTTTCCAACCCTCAATCCGCTATTCCTTTTTAGCATTTCCTCTACTTTCGCTAACATCACTTTTCCTTGCTAGATTTTCAGGTATATTTGTCACTTCATCTCTCGCATTTTTCTCACACTTTCCTTCCATCCAGCAGCAGCAGTTTTCCTCACCTAATTTCCCGCTAATAGCACAAATATTGCTCTCCGCAAAATCCCTACTTGAATCTCGCTTTTCCTCTTTGGTTTTTTGTGCGACTTTTTTGTGATTTATGGCCTCAAAAAGTCGCGCACGTATCCCCCACCCCCCACTACTTTGCCACAGTGCCCCCAGCCTTCCCTCCCCTCTCTGTCTCTCTCTTTCATCCATTGTTTACAGAGACAAAGTAGCGTGCGAGTGCAGTGTAGAGCAGGACAGAGGAGAGGAGCGGAGCGGAGGAGGAGAGATGGAAAACAACGTCTGCATTCTACAATTGCGAATTGCATTTTCCATGGAACGTAAATAGAAGCTATTTAGCAAAATGTGCACGAAAAAAGAAAGAAAACAAACAGAGAGAGAGAGAGAGGGAACTACAGTGAACTACACAGCAGCAGCATCCAAACATCCCAGAGGAAAAACCCAAGAAGCGAGCGCATCTAACCCTTAGATACTCTAACCATAAGATACAATTCTCGAAGAAGAGACTTTCCTCTTTTTGTTGGAAAAACTTATTCCTCTCTCTTTACAGAATGTATCTTTAGAATGTATCTAAACTTTAAGGCTTAGGAAATTGCCTCCTTCTGGGCATGAGAATGCCCTCTTCATGAAGGGTATCAAAAGATACATCCAAAGGGGGAAATGCCTGCCTGGCTGCCTGCCTGCCAGAGAGACGCGAGAGGGAGAGAGGGGGGGAACAGCTTTTGCCCCGTTTTGAGGTCAATGGACAAAACATGCAACATGCAGGCAGCATTTATTACGACTTAATGCGCTCCCTAAAGGGGAGCAGGAGAGCATTGCCGCGGGGGGTACACTGGCAGGGAGGGGGCGCAGAGGGGCGCAGAGGGAGAGGCTCTAATTTCGTGTTTAAACTGCTTTTCACACAACCTCTCAGATACAGATACACACAGCACACAGATACAGATACACCACATGGGAGAAGCCGCAGCTGGTTTTGTGTTGTTCATGCAACAACAAAAATATACATGAAACAGGAAAGAACGACAGCAGAAGTGCCACGAATGTGTGGATACCCTATAAGAATCTGCCAACCCCCCACCGCCCCCTTCCCTCTCTTTGGGGGCAGTGTATCCGTGTAAAGAGAAAAAAACAAGTGGAAAAAACCAAAGGGCTTGACAGCAGGAGGTGCAACAAAAAGAGGCAGGCACCAGCAACAGCAGCACTGCGGCGGCGGCGGAGACTGGCTACAGTTGGGTAGGGAGGCAGGGAGGGGAGGGAACATGAAACAACAATAAAAAAAAGGAAAAATAAAAAGAAAAGCCAACATTTTTCAGTGTGGCCAGCTCGTGGCACAAAAACGTTCGGTGGCGTTGGGCAGGAGGCGTGGCAGATAGTTTGCAACGCGTTGGCCTACAATGAAATGCAGATTAGAGCTGATTTTGTGTGGCGTGTGGCGTGCGGCAGTGTGGCCAAGTGGCTGCTTATCCCTGTGGCTGTTGCAGCAAATGTAAATGCAACAAAGCCAAAATCCCATTGAATCTGGAAATGTTTCTCATTTTTTTTACATCTACAAACAACTGGCAGCATCTAAATACAGCTGCAACAACAATTGGCAACAGGCAACAGGCAAAGGGGCAAAGGGGCAACGGGCAACTGGCAACATTGCAACCTATTACATTGCACTTGCAACGTCATCAAGCCGTCGCTTTTGGAGTCGCTTAAACGAGATAAATCAACGTGGGCGATTACACAATACACACAAACACACACACACACACATACACGATTGTATCTTTGTATCTGCCTCTTTTGTATCTGTATCTGTATCTTGTGCTGCTTATGTCTGTGCATGACTTGGCAAAAAACAAAACCCACAATCAGTGGCAGGCAACAACAACAACAACAACAAAATGCAAAAAGGCTCGCGCCATTGGAGCAGTGGGTCGGTCGCACTGTTGCCTCGTGGAAAATATGTGGAAAAACGTGGAAAACCTGTAAGACAAAAGTCGACAAAATCAATAGCAAACGATGACAGAGCCCCCCACCAACAACAGCAACAACAGCAACAAAAGCCACAACTTTAGATACATTTTTGTTGCTTGTTTTGTTGCTTGGGCTTTATGAGAGATAATTAAAGTTAAATGCTTTCTGGCGGCTCTCCGCGGATGCCACAAAAGATACAAGATACAAGTATTTCTCCACTCCAAAGATTGCAATTTGTATAGAGGGAAAAAAAACGAAACTTTTAATGACTATTCTCTGGGGGATTGTATCTGTATCTGTGTGTGTGTATCTGAGTATCTGTGAGGTTCAGTAAGAGTGGTTCTGCCAGAAGCAGAAGAAGAATCCAAGGCTGTGGCAACAAATCTCCTCCTCCAATTGAGGTCAGCAATTAGAGAAATAGAGAAACAGCCAAAAAGAATCGAAAATCAAAGATTAATCGAAATTCAAAGATTATTCGAAATTTTTAGATAGTTTTCGTTCAATAAAGATACATCTGTATATGCATACTGCTCTCCGCTTAAGATACAATTACGCATCCGCACAGAGTCAGAGTCATTCTGTGCATTCCCAAAGATAATGCACCTCAAAGATACACAAAAAAGTTACAAAAAAAGGCAAAAAAAAGGTACACAAAAAATACAAATCAAACACAAAAAAAAAACAAACAAATTTCATGTTTTGTGACGATTAAAAGCAAAGAAAAAGCACAAAAAAAACACAAAAAAACAAACACACACAAAATAAATAAATCAAAAAAGAGTTCAATGACCAAAAAGTTGAAATTATTTCCGACTGCGACTCACAGAGAGAGAGAGAGAGAGCGAAAGAGAGAGAGAACGCGACTTTGGCCGCAGATACGTGATAAGCAGAGGGGCAAACGGTTGTGGGCGGGGCAGCCACCAATTGACAAAACATTTCGCGGCGCGTCAAGCGTACTGACAGATACAATAGCTCAGATAGCAGCCAGCGTTCGAGCGGCTGCCAGATAGATGGCAATCGATAGGCGTACGCACCCCACCCCAACCCCCATCTTATCGGTGGCATGGAGATACATGTTCATGGCATGATTTGCATGACACAATCTGAAATTAATTGAAATGCAAAGAGAACCCAAAAGATACAATTCAGAGATACAATTCTGTGGAGAGTAGTTGGAGGTTCCAGAAGACGCATCTGGGATATAGTTTGTATCTGTATCTGTGCAGTCAGGAAGCCGCTCTGTGGACTCTCACGCCCACATGCCATAAATTGAAAATCATCAGCTACTGCCTCCCCCCCCCTGGCTGATAAATGAACGCATGTTCTGCGTATCTTTCAGATACAAATGCCTGCAATCGCCCCCGGCCCCCGGCCCCCGCCTACGGCTGTGCTTTGTTTCTGCTGCTGCTGCTGCGTTGCGCATTTTTAATGAGCGGAAATTAGTTGGCATTGCGGCAAGATGTAGATACAAATGTATCTGTAAGTCATAAATACACAATCCGATGACTACTAGGGCCATTAAGGGGGCTGTAGGTGGGTGTGGGGGGGGTGCGCGTGCCGCTGCGATTGTTTACGAATATCTCGAGTATCTCACAGATGCGATTATCGAATCGCTCGTTTAACTGTCAGATAAATTCCGGCTAAATCGGTTATCGGTTGTTAGTGTTCGCCAGTATCTCATCTCTTTGAAGATTTGATTAGCGGATTGTATCTCGTGGATACTCTCTTCGTACTGTGTATCTAGTACTATTTTGGGCCAGTTTTGGCATCGCGTGGATACTGTCTGCTGACTGCAGAGGCATGCCACTTGGATTGCCACTTTTGGCTCACTCGCAGATACTTATTTTCGGTGTATCCGCATTTAGCGCAGTCTTGGCAGCCGCAGATACACTTTTTACATATCCGTTTATAGCCAGACAGACAGACAAGACGGCCAAATGTATCTGCGAGATACAGATTTGGCACGGGACGAGGAGGACATCTTAAACATGCACCGATTCCCGATTCCCGATTCACGATTGCTGATTGCGACAAATGCATCACTGATTTATTGCATCTCAAAGTTCTCCTCGCTCTGCTGTATCTGACAGATACGTTTTACACCATTTCCGCATTACCCTGCGACACACCTCTCGCTCCATCATTCACTCACCTGTCGGATGACTCTGACGAATCGTATCGATCCAGGCACCGCTTCTTTGTGCCCCTTCCCCGCTCTCCACCTGCTCCTCCTCCCAGTGCGGCGGTGCCTCCTGCTGCTCCTCCTGATGATGATGACGATGATGATGATGCTGCTGCTCCAACTGGCGCTGCTCTTCCTGCGGCGCCCTGATACAGCTGAGATCGCAATGCGTTTATATCCAATGCGCCAGACGAGTGTGTGGCAGCAGCAGTCCCCGCCGCTCCATCACCGTTTGCCCCCCTCTTGGTACCCTGGACAATGCCAATGCTGCTGGGCGTGCTGAACAAACGTGGCGGCTTGGCCGGCGGCTTGGCCGGCGGCTTCAGTTCGATATTCGAGTGTTGCAAGGGCGCTGGGGGCGGCAGGGCAGTGGTTGTGGGTGTGGATGCTGTGGCACTGGCTGTGGCTGTGGCATTGGCTGTGGCGCCAATTGTTAAACTGTTTAAATTGACGCCGTTTTTCAGCTGATCAAACAATGACAATGCCCGACTGGAGGTTAACGTTTTTCGCCCTGTCAATGTTGTGGCTGTTGCTGTTGTTTTTGTTGCTTTTATGGCAGTTGGCGGAGGCGGCAATGCAGCCAGACCTGTGGCTGCTGCTGCTGCTGGTGTTGCAACTGCTGTGACTTTAGTCTTTAATGCCGTATCCTTTGGCTGTGAGGCTGACATTTTCTTTCGTTTTTCCGTTTATTTTTTCTGTCGTTTTATTTTTTATTTTTCCACTTTTTCAGGTTTTTGTTGTTGTTTTTGTTGTTGTTGTGGCTGCTGCAGTAACCGTACTTTTAATTGCTTTCAACAGTTGCCATTTTGGGGGGGGCCTTTTTGGCCTTTCAAGTGTTTAGACCACATTCTTCTCCCGTTGTTGTTTTTGTTGTCAACTGTTTTGTTTCTCAACCGATGTTTTCGCTGTTGATTGATTTACGCACTAAAACCTAATTGATTTCGGCCTGGAGATCGATCGATCGTCTGACTCACATTCATTTCCTAATCCGACAAAAAAAGAGAGAGATCTACATATAAAACAGCTGTAGGTTGTAGCTGTATCTTTATCTATGTGTCAGCAGTCAGCCTGCATCTCAATGACGATGAATCTTATGGATGGCACACTGTGGGCTCTTGGATCGCCATTACTTTATTATATTTTCCACAAACTCAACAGAAATTCATTTAAATTCTCATATTTTTTCACATTTCACATTCTGTTGCCTGCACTTTGATATTGACACACATTCGCTGTCAATCGTTCCGATTGATCCGATTCCACACAATCAGCATTCCGCGCTACGAAAATTGAAAGCGTTGCAAGATTTCGGGGGTTTCGGGTTTTTTTCTTATAAACGGGGGGATGGCTTTATGGCTTGTACATATGTGAATGGCTGAGCAGACCGTCGGGTCGGGTCGATCGTACTGTCGTTTGTTTCCGGTGCACACGCGCAGCGCAGTAGTACAATTCTGCAAGAGTGGCACAAAAAATACATACACATACATATGTACATATGTATATGAAACGGCGGTCCCAAAGAACCGAAGAACACCGAACCGAACCGCAAACGAAAGAAGGAAAACGACAAACGATGCCGTGTACCGATGCCGAAACGGGTATTTAATGAACCGGTTCTCGCAGAAATGATTGTGTTAAGCTTTTGGTTTGGCTTTTGTTTAGTAAATTATGCACAGGGCGGCGTGGGGTGGGGTGGGGTGGGGTGGGAGGTTGGAGATTTGTTTAACAAACAAACAAATCTAATCAAATGCATTCCACTGTACACTCGCCTCGCACATACACATACATATGTACACCTCGCATTGACACATACACATATGTACACATGGACACGCACAAACTTGTTGGGTGTTTTTCTTATCACTTATCGAGTGGAAGAGAGTGGGAGAGCAAGCTTTAGATTAATAATTCTCTCTTCGTTTGCATATGCTGTGGTCCTGCTCGTCTCCTTTTAATTACCGCAAATTGTCATGCCACACAGAATCCAGAATCGACGCGAATCGAATCGAATCGGATCCAAACAAAAGCCAAAAAGGAAGCGCATGCGAAAAAACTGCGATCTGTTTTGTAACGCGGGTAAAAAAGCTGCGCGGTGCCTGCCTCATGCTCTGCCTGTTGCCGACTAACTGGAGTGGGAGACGACCACAGCCGAGCCCCGGCCGAGCGCCAATCGAGCCCCAGCCGAGAGCCAACACGAGCTGCAACGAGCCCCAACACGAGACCCACACGAACGGCTTTAGCCAACTAGAACCGGGCAGAAATCAAGATACGAACCCCAAGATACGAAACCAAAGAACGAGCGGAACGCGAACGACCAAACGAAGGCAACGAACTGCGTTTCGTTTCGGTGCTCTTTCTGTTGCTTTTCGCCTCTTCGCCTCTTCGCTTGGCGCCCCTGCAGGGGCAGAGGGTGTGGGAGGGGGGCAGTGGGGAAGGCAATGTGCA
Organism: Drosophila athabasca; assembly: GCA_008121215.1. Classification (NCBI taxonomy): domain Eukaryota; kingdom Metazoa; phylum Arthropoda; class Insecta; order Diptera; family Drosophilidae; genus Drosophila; species Drosophila athabasca. Next base: position 553,712 of record VMQQ01000019.1, on the reverse strand, counting down.
AGCGACGCGATGTTCACTTTTGATTTCTGTGCAGCGGCAGCAGGTTTGCCGTTCCCCTTCCTGCCCCAACACACCGCCCGCCCGCACACCGAACTGTGGGGCACACACAGCCAGCCGGTTGTTGCGCCACAGACATATCGCGTGTAGAGCGAGCTCTTGCGGTGCGAGTGTGTATGTATGTATGTATGTATGTCTGTGTGTATGGGCTTAGATGTGTATGAACTTCTCGGGGAAGTTCAGCATTTGGTAGTTTTTGAACTCCACTCCACTCCGATGTGGCGGCTGTCGGTGTCCGCGAGTAGGTGGTAAGTTCACGCACACAACTCACACACACGACACGACACGGCACACCCGCTGCACCCACTGTGCAACCGTGCAACAGCAACAACAACAACAACAACACTACCTGTTGATATGTGTGGGAACTAATGGAAGAGCAGAGCCCAAAGAATAGTTCAGAAAAAACAAAAACAATGGTAAAAGTAGTAAAACGGTTCAGTAAAGATCGACAAAACCGGTTGCCGAGAGGGGAGGGGAGTACATAACGTTTAGTCAACCGAAACATGTGCACAGGGGGGGGATTATATCGGAACTACAGTGGCCATTCTGAGGGGGAGGAAATATGAATATTTCGAGCCTCCTCCAATGACAATCACACCAACCCCATTATGTCTAGAGCTACTAAAGCTAATTTAGTTAATTGTTATAAAGCCCACGCTTTGCTTTTGATTGCAGTTCAGGCAGAGCGAGACCGAGGGAGCGGGACAGACGGACGGACGTCGAAACAAAACCAAAAACCACGCGGCCCACACCGAAAACCGAACAAGAAGATTAAACAGTAAAATAGTGCTGACAATTCAGCTTTTCTTCCATGTCCAAAATATAGCTAGAGAACAATATTTTGTCGGCTTTTTTCCACTAAAAAGAGCTTAAGAGCCCCAACAGGGGGGCCAGCACTGCCAGAGCAAAGTCAGTGTAAAGCCAAAATCAAATAATAATAATATTACAAGAGAAGAGAGAAACCAAAATAAAGAGAGGAAAATATATAAATCAATGTAAATATGCATACATATATGCATAAATGTATTATGTAGGTAAGTACGTTTGTTTATGTACATAAACTGTTATCAGACAAGGCAATGAAATAATGACAAAGAGTGTTAGACAGCGAGAGAGGCAACACAGTATCGACAGTTTACTTACTCCAAAAACAAAGAGTACACAATTTGACTTTGTTTCTTCTGCTTGCTCTCGCACGCAAAATCACGCTCAAATCACGTCAACAAAGAAGAAAACACAAAAATCAAATACAACACGTGCTTTTATTACATTACAGACAAGTGTGCGTCTCGCTCTCTCTCTCTCTCGCTGTGTAAATGCACTGCGTGTGTGTGTGTTGACTTTGGGAGCAAAGTTATTGTGATGTGATGCAACCGAAACCGAAAGAGAATGAATGCAAGAAAAATGATCCAAAGAGAAGAGAGCGTGAATTTTAATGCCATGGATGCATAGGTGTGTGTGTGTGTGTGTGAAGAACTACGATTTTTGGTTCTTATTGGCATTGCAAGAAACATAGCGGTACATTTTGGCATAGAAATTACATACATACATATATACAAATACAAATTATATGATTAACAAACATTTAAAACAATGAAATCTTGTACCTCAATTATTAACCGTTCTCTCTGGAAAGACAAACAGCGCGCAGGCACTAAAACGAATTTGCGGTAAAAAGTCGCCGTGTGTAAATTATTTTGCACTATTTTGAGGGAGTTACACAAACACTTGCACTGAAAACATTATTGTAATTCACTAAACACTCACTTTATTAATTTTTCCACTGCACTTTACATTTATTTGCGATGTTTAACACAATATTTTCCGCAGTTTTAGGACGCGCACACGAATGAACCACGCGGAAGAGGGGGGAAAAGTAGACTGAATTGCAATGCAAACAGAAATGCAAATGCAAATGTATAAAGAGAGTGTGAATGAAAAGAGCAATATGAAGAGCAAGCGATCAAGTTCATGACAATAAGCTTTTGTAAGAGAGCAAGCGAAATGTCATGTAAGATGTATGTCAAAACGTGTAGAATACAATGTATTCTACATCGTAAATATTATAAATAAATAAATTCAATTAAATGAATTTAGTTACTAAAATCAGAATAATATAATAAAAATTCTGTCTTTTTTTACTTTCAATCCATATCACTTTAATGAAAACATTAGCGCATTAAATTGTCTAAAATACTGTTTTAACATTATTTTTAAAAATTGGGTAGGATAGTAACAAATAGGATCCGTAGAGGCGTACGTGGACGAACAGCGTAAAATAATAAATTAGTTAGAGGTATTGTATCCTAGGGCAATCGTAAATCTATTGGTAGTAGATCTATGTACACTATACAACAGGTTTTTGACTTGGCAACAAAGCATTTGGTGGGGAAAAGGTAGAAACTACGGGGTGGGGGGGGGGATCTACGATCTAGTGGCGTCTTGGAGACTTTTGGCAGAGACTATGTCCAGACAGAGGTAGGTAGGACGCCCTCCTTGCTGGCGCCCGGCGGTGTGAGCACCTCCTTGTTGAGGAACTCCAATGGCAGATTGACCAGAAAGCCCTACGGAAGAGCATATACAAAAAACAGATGAGATCGAGAAAGAAGTAACGGATAGATGTGTGCTTTACCTGTATTTCTGTTACCCGATTGGCGGCCATCTCTGGATCGGTCTTGGAGAGTGGCGGCTCCTCCTGGTACTTGCGCAGACTCGCGAATGTCTTCACAAAGTCCGTGGGAATGCACTTGAACACCTCGTCGTAGATCTCGGTATTCCTCGTGGAGATCTGTCGCCAGGTGCCATGCCAGAACTTGTCGCAAATGGGATCGCTGATGTCCACATCAGTGCGCGCCGAACCCTCGCCCTCCAGGAGGCCTGCAAAAGGGAAGACAAATAAGTGATCTAGCAGTACCCCGGAGGCCGAACCCGAACCCCACCTAAATGCTCTTTGAAGAGATACTTTCGCAGGCGACCGGCAAAGATGCCGCTCGGATACTTTTTGCCATTCATGCGACCATCCTCGAACTCCTCGTCCATGATGATGGCCGCAATCTCCGAGTCCCGCTTCCCGATCATCGAGCGATCGTTGATGTTCGCAGAGCCACAAATGACCACGCGATCGTCGGCGATCAGGAGCTTGGAATGGACGTAAATCAATTCGGTGATGGGCGTGCTGTTCAGGAAGGAATGATTGCGTAGACTGTGGAATGAGATGTAGTTGTGCGGCTCCGAGATGCCAGCCTCCTGGAGGCGTGTCAGTATAGCAGTGCGTCCCCTGGAAATGGAGGCATAGTTCCAGTGGGTGATGGCTCTCACAGCGATGCCCGTGCTGCCGCCCACATCGCCCTCGAACCCTGGCAGGAGTGGCATTATCACATACACGCGGAAGGGTTTCCGTTCCCTAAGAAAACGAAAGGAAGCATAGCATTAGCTTTAAGGATCTTTGGGCATTCCATCCTACTCACTTGTGAGCCCGCACAATGCGCTTGAAGAGTGTCTCCCCAATCTGATTCCTCACGTTGTTGTATGCCCCCGGCACCCCCATGCCCAGCTGCATGGTGATGAAGAACTGATTCTCAATGTACACATAGTGCTGGGCCTTGGTGATGGTCTGGATGTAGGCATCGTGTATGCTCTGCTCCACGAGATCGGCCTCGATGAAGCCACAGCTCCAGGCGGAGACGCTGCGCAGCAGCTGACACGTGACCCTCTGCTGCCGACGCTGCTGCAGCTGCTGCAACTGCGAGTTCAGGCGGATCTGGTGGTAGCTCTTGGGCATGAGGTAGGGAAAGCGCGTGTTGTCCCTGAGCTTCTCCAGCTTCATCGCATTCCAGCGCTGTATGAAATGGCGGGCCACATCCCGCGCCGAAGCACCCACCACACAGAGGCCGACATCGTGCCAGGGCATACGCGGCGTGGTCGTGCGATCGATGATGTCCACAAAGGGCGCGTTGAGGTTCATCCAGTCCTTGAGTATGAAGTTGGAGTAGTCCTTCCCGAACCAGTACTTGGCCTGGCCATAGAATTCGCTGAGTATTTGCGTGGAGTTGGCCGTGGCATTAGCTGTGGCAATAGCTGTGGCATTGGCTGTGGCAGTGTCTGTGGCATTAGCTGTGACTGCAGCAGATGAGGAGGAGGCCATAGTCATATCGGGTTCCATGCCGGCATCCACGGTGTCTATGCTGAAGACACCTCCGCCCTCTGGCTCCTCCAACGTCGTCTCGTTGGCGGTCAGGCGGTGCATAAAATCCTTGCCCATGCGCGCCCCCTTCATGGCATTGTTCTTCAGCCGATCGAGCATGTTCTTCCGCTCCATCTCTGGCGTGTTCAGCTTCATTCCCTCCAGGGCTATATTCTCGTCGGGATCCTCGCCAACGGCGGGCGACAGCATGGCGGGTATCAGCAGTCGATCGCCCGGTTTCAGGACCCTCAACTCCATGCTGTTGCCGGGCGGAGGCAGCGCTGCAGGTTCCTCCAGCGTCTCTGGCGAGGCAGCCCTGCCAGCCTTGGACTGGTTCTCGTAGTGGGCATTCCTCGAGGACTTTCGCGAACCAAAGGCCGAGTCCGTATCGTCCTTGTTGAAGTAGCCGCTGGGCGTGCGACGCGCGCTCCCCGAAACCGAGGCCGTGGAAATGCTCCCGAGATCTGTGAGACGATGATGGTGATCGTCCCAGCGGCCGTAGCACAGATCGATGCCACCAATGAAGGCGTACGTCTGATCGATAACCACGATCTTCTCGTGATGCGCCCAGAGGAGAATGCCACCGCGTGCATGATCCGGATGCCGCATGACCTGGAAGGGAAAGGCATGATCATTGGCCACTTCTGAACCGAGCTCTGATTGAAATCCTACCTTGATGTTGTCGTGCTTGGCCAGCGTGGACTTGCTGTAGTAGCTATTGATGCCCAGGGCCATCTCCACCTCCTTGTAGAGCAGCACGAACACCCGCACCCCCTGCTCGGCCTTGCGGAGGAGGATCTTGTCCAGGCGCCAGTAGTCGCCATCCAGAGCGGGCCGCTTCATGTAGATCTCCGGACTGAGCCACCAGTCCGCTATGTAGATCTCTTCGGTGGCCGCTTCGAGGCCATCGGCGACCGCGGACATGTACTGGGCACCGTCCACGTACCAGGAGGCCTGCGTGTTGGCCCGCATGGGGACGTAGGACATGTGGGGATTGGGCAGCGTAAAGTCGCGGGCATAGGAGTTGGAGGTGTGCTTCAGATACTGCATCCACTCCTTGCACTTGCGCCGTGTCCAGCACTTGAGCACAATGTGCCGATTGTTGGTCAGTATCTGCAGTCCCTTCCGCATTCCCGTCTGGTAGATGCCCGTCGACACATCGAATCCCTGATCGAACAGGATCACGGCCCGGATGCTGCCGTCGGTGGGTCGGATGTACCCGAAGCAGGTCTCCTTCACGAAGAACCAGCGATTGCGCCACGTGCCACACACCACATCCGAGCAGAAGTAGTTGCAACGCACACAGCAGTTCTTCTGGAAGCAGCCAAAGAAGTTGCAGCCCGCCTGTCCGGGTCGCGTCGAACCCGTACGCTTGAGTATTACGCCCTCCTTGCCCTTGAGGCCCATCCCCGGGACAAAGGACACATTGGAGACCTCCACAAAGTTTAGCTGGAAGAGAAAGAAGCTCCTTTTAGTCCCCCAATGGATGGAAGTGGTCAGTGGTCAGTGATCCTCACCGTTTCGTGGTGCGATCGGTACAAACTGATGTTCAGGAGATTGTACAGATAGTCCTCCAGCTGCTTGATCCTCACGCCCAGATTCTCCACCGTCACGAGACTCTCCGGCCGATTGGGGAACCGTGGCAGCTTTTTCTTTTTCTTCTTCTTGCGCTTCTTTTGGATGCGCCGCGGATTGAGGCCGGACAGAATCGAACTGTGATTGGGACTCACAATGGTGCCGGGTCCGTTCTGATGACCGCTGCCATTGTTCTGGGGCGTGCTCGTCTGCTTCACCTGCTTGGTGTGGGCGGGCAGATCCTTGAGGGTCGACTCATCGGCCATCTGGCTGGCGGTGGCCTTGAGCGTGGTCCTCTTCTCCTTGTGACTGCGACTGGGGAAGGGTATGTTCAGGGAGGTGCGGAAGAAGCTCAGTTGCTGGTGGAGCGAATTGAAGTGCTTGTAGCGCCGCTTGATGGTCCACTTGAAGGGTCCGTGGGTGAGCTCGATGGTGTATCTACGGGAGAATAGGATCTTTAGGCATGGACTCGTGGAATGAGAAAGTACTCACAGATTGGGATTCAGCAGATGTGTGGTCACACTCCGCTCAGTGTCCACGATCCGCACATGTATCTCGCGGCCTGGGATGAAGACCTTCCGCTGAAACGAATTGAACTTGACACTGGGCCCATAGATGCTCGTGAAGGGTATCTCCTGGCGCATCACGACGCTGTTGTTCTCATCGTCGTCGTACTCCTCGTCATCGTCGTCGGTGGTCTCCTTGCGCTCCACCAGCACCGGCTTGTCGCCCACATTCGACAGAATGGTCACGGAGTCGGGAAACCCCAGCGTCTCATCGTACTCCGAGTCGACCAGCGAGAACTGGAAATCGGGCAGGCATCGGTTATGATGCTCCACCACGGTACCATTGTCCGTGCGGTCCAGGTCCTCGTCCTCGTCCTGGTCCTCGTCCTCCTGGTCCTCGTCCTCGTTCCGATTGTCCTCTGCAGAGGCATCCGAATCGTTGGAGTACGGCGGCAGGGCCGCACCATTGCGCTGCTCCGTCATGGCCTCGAACTGGGCAAAGTAATAGGAACTGTCTATATCATCGTAGCCCCGATTCACGTAGCCCGCGAAATTCGTGGGCCGGTACACATCATCCGCGGGATATTCGGCTGCAATGAAGATTGGGTGAAAACTGTAGAACATGCGAGTAAAGTGCCCATTGTTCGATGCCTTATCAATATTTATTTACTCCAAAGTGTTTTTTTGAGCTACCTCTACCTCTACATTTCCAGGCCCATCGACAGTCGGACAGACCCTCCAACATCTGTTGTCGCATTTCAATTAGTTAAAATTGCGTTTGTTTTTCCAACTAAAGTTCTAAACATACCGACTATCGATGCCATTTACGAGGGAACTGCCAAGTGCTGACTCAACAAGTATACCCTTTAAAAGAGTCCACAATGGTGCCCTTACACGAACAGGCAACCGAATCGATACGATGGGATTCGGTATTCGAAACGTTCGGACAGTTCGAACAGTTCGAATCGGCGTCTTAGGCTTCTCATTCCATTCGAACGCTCGTCCTGAACAAAGTAGTTTCGAAAAACTTCGGTTTTTTTTTCTCGCTCACTCTCCATTTGATTTTCTGGCACGAAGCCACTCCAAAGAGCGGGTAAGTTTTAAAGACGATTCTTTCTCGGGAAATTATCGTTTTGGGATGGGCTTTAAACACCTTCAAAGCCAGTCTTTTAGTATTTTTCGAGTTTAAACTTGACTTCTGGTGTTTCTGTCTCCCATTAACCTTTCAATCTGTGTGTCACTCGGGTCATCGGAGAGACCGAAGCACGTGTGAATTTCAACAATTATATTTCATGATATCTCCATTCAAATCAGAAGCCCCCTTCCATCCCCCTCGTCAATGTCGTGCCAGCAGGTGGGTTCAGACCTACACACAAGTTTTAGTGCTTCAGTGCTTCAGTGCTTCTGTGTTTCGGTTAACAGCTCGACTGAACTTGACATGGGAACCCTACCCGAACCTTGAGTCTATTTCGGGCTAAGCAAACATGTATGTAGCTCTAAAGCTGAAAACTGTCTATAGCAGATGCAGTACTTTTCCCATAGAATCTCAATATCTGGAAATGTCTCTATATCGAACAGATACACTCCTTCCCCAATGGGACTTATCGGGCGTCACATGACCATTAGGAACCTTAAGGTATGAAGCGTCTATAAAGATAATGATATGGCTTATCGCTTGAAAGAAAATTACAATAATTGTTGGCATAATGCATCAGCACATAAAGTTATATAGATAAATTTAAGGTCTAACCTAGACCCAAATATGTAACTAGTATTATTATCTATATTTGTAGAGTTCTTCGTTACGAAGTCATCACTGTACCTCTTATCAGGCACTAAGTAGCCCATAAACCCATGGTTGACACTGCACAAATGGCTAATAGATTGTGGGGTACCACAGTACACAGTAGGTACAGGCCCATATATCATCATCATCAAATGCAAATCGTTCAGAATTTGTGGTTTAAATGTGGAGTTTGGTATGTGGTGTACATCCGAACGAAATGGTATGGTCACAAAGGAAGTGCGTGCTTTTATCTATTAACTACAGAAAATCAGTATTTAGTCGAGTACTTTGATTATCAGGCAGTAAACAGGTGTCCCTCTTCCAACCCCCCGCCCATCATCCATATCTAGTGGCTTCCCCCATTCCACAATATTGCCAGAATAGTGCTTTGTGATTTGTCATCAAATTCCGTTTAAAAATAGATTCGAAATACAAGTGCAAGGCTTTCAAAGATATCTGACATTACCTGGGATTACCTTCTAGACATTATCTATTCCAAGGTTCCTAAACCTTCCAGTTGTTTCGGCGTATTCCCCCTACCCGCTAGACGGTTCTTAGAAGTTCATAAATACTCTTGTACTCTTGAAGGTGCTCATAAAAAGTGCCGATTGTGGGCACGTTCCTTATCACCGAACGTTCGTTCAGTTATCAACTCGCTTGAGCGCCTTGAAATTCAACGGCGACTGCTTAGACGATCAAATGCGGAATTCAACTAAAGAATCGAAGCAATTTTGGACTCAAATTGTGGATATAAATGAGTTGAAGTTTTTGACGGTATTTATGGCCCAGTATACATAGGTTGAACAACCTGTATTTGTTAGCTGATTTAATAGTGGGCCACATCCAATAAAATATCGCTAAAGACTTCACACTTTTTCACTTTCATCTTTAGCCAATTTATTAACACATTTTCGAGCAATGCAAATAATAATCTTTCAGACTCTTTTGCTACTTGGCGTTTCATTCGATAAGAACCAACACAAATACAACGAACTTTGGGAGCAAGTCCAAAAATTAACAGCTCTGGGAAGCATTATTCCAACAAAGGAACCACAATTATTTTCGGTTTTCGGGTTCGGTTCTGATAAGCAATAAGAAACCTTGTGGATACATAAATTGTACTTGTCGCAAGCATGGGTCTCCCATTTATGGGTCACCAAATGGAAACATTCATTCAATTTTGAAATCTAAGTGTAACTATTCGGTTCTCAGGGCTTTTTTCGCTGCGTGCGCATTCAAAGAAATTTCTATAGTTCAGGCTTTAAGGCCAATATTTATTTTGGCAAGCTATTAAAAAAATAAATATTGATACCCAAGGGATTATTTCTATGTAATTGCACAAAAACTCATTTCTAAATATACAAAAATATACTTATACATACAAATAATCTATATGGGTACACATGTATATATTTCCCCTTTTATTCATATAATATATTATGGGGGTTCCATTTTAAAGTTCAACCCGAGGGACAGTAACTTTAAAGTGCCTTTGTTTAGTGTGGGGGGCCTTAATCGTAGCCGTCTCCCTGGGGGAGGTCTTTCAACCCTGTGTGGCACGATTATTTCATCTGTGACCTACACATACTACATATATGCACATAATGCCAAAGAAATCGAAACTTCCTGTTGCATTATTTGTGTGTGTGTGTGTTTGTGTTGGCAAATGTAAAACAGGTTCTGGCACAAGTGCTGTAAATATATAATATATATCTTTATGGTTATGGCTGTGTATGGGTCGCCTTTCGCGTGCCATGAATTTTCAATGTTGGGCGGCTATGAATCACCTACTAATGGAACCGTTAGGCACACAACTTCAGAAGATTCGGATGGACGGGGACTCGGCCTTATACATATAAGACAAAAGGAAATGGTTGTAGTTCTGTGATTAGTTTAAGATATCAATAGACTATCTTTTGAGCCTCTGGTTTCACTTTCACAAATACACCAAAAGACAAAAACCAGTTATATAAGAGCCTTGTTATTGTAGTAAAGCAAACTGGTTCAATCTTATCTCATGCTCAGAACACACAAACCACACTCTTCGGATGACGCAGAATCTTATAAATACTACAGCAGTTAAGACTAGAGTGATCTAAGACTGTAGCTCTATTTGTACATTTATCTATTATGATATGTCCCCATTTTTATATGTATATGTACATATATCTATTTCTGTATCGTCACTGATCTTTACCCATGCTAGCCATCAGCTGTGAAATGCTGCGGCGATGACGTCGCACCTGCAAATGCTGCAAGGTTGCCGCCACCGCCACTGCCGCCGACTCCGTGGATGGTTGAAACTGCAGCGCGGACTCGTTTTGGTTGGTATCCGTGGACTTGGCCATCGCTGGTGCGTCGTTATTAATGTAATATCTAGTATTGACTTGGTTTTATTTTTGGTATGCGGTTTTTTGGCTTAATTCCTCCTTGCTCTCTGCTCTCTGTTCTCTGCTGCCGCTGGCAATTCATTTTGCATTTGCGGTCTGCATCGGGTAAAACGGTTTCGGTTGGATTCAGGCTGTGGCCAGTGCGGCGTCAGACTAATTAAACAAGAAACGTTGAATATTGCATTTGTGTTTACTAATTAATGGAGCCACTGACAGATTGATGTGGTTCTCAATCTCTATCGAGGAAGGGAAGGCAGCTTCCCTCCAACAAACGTCAACAAATTGTTTTGCAATAAATATGATATGTATGTACAATAATCCAATCAATATATTATGAAGTTTTCACAGCTTTTCTTTGGTTTCGTTTTTATTGTTTGGCATTTTGTTTATTCTGTAATTCAGTTTTTGATCATGTTTCTTTGTTTTAATTTTAATTTGTAATTTTGATTCCTTATTTTCAACTTTTCTTTGTTTTATTTCAACTGCACTTTCTTGCGCTTTTATCTTATCTTTTTTGTGTGGGAGACCTGGCATTATAGGCTATTAATTAATTGAATTTTTATCACAATATTTTTGTTATCTCTGGGCGCAAAAACAAAACCAAAACGAAAACGAAAACGTACACCGATATTTCTTTGGGGTACGAATATAAGTACTATGTATTGTATCTTTTGCTTTGCTTTTCTTTTGGGGGCTTCATAAAAGTTTTGCACAACACAAACACACACACACACAGATACTATGGGTCTATGGGTTTTGTTTTCATATTTTTTCACTATTTGGCAAAAGTTTTGCTGGTAGCCAGAGCAGGAGATGGAGATCAAAGCACGCCGTAAAATGTGGCAGTAATTGTAATTGTTATTGCAATTGGATTTTGGCGGATATTTCCCCTCCTCTCCGCTTCCGCCATCAGATGATTTTATCTCAGAGATATTCACAGATATTCCATTCCGATTTTATGAGATTAACACGTTTTTGGCTGATAATTCATTTGCTCTTCCTATCTGTCTGTCTCTCTCTCTCTCTCTCTCTGTCTTTTTGTTTACATTTTGCCGCCGCCGACTAACGGAAATTGCAGAACAGTATTTAGCGCGACGTCGCATTAAAGAAAGAGACAGAGAGAGAAAGATACTGCCACGCTACTGCGACAAAAAGAAAGAACAAGAAACGAAGACACTCTTCGCACTCACTCACACGCACACTCGCACACACACAATCGCAATCACACGGCAACAACCGTAACACCTGACACTGACACACGCTCGAGCCCCCGCCGAAAGCTCAGCGATCAGCAATCAGCGATCTGTAAGAGGTGCACACTCGCGCGCTTGAGCAAACCGTTGCGACAACGTTGCCGTTAAAATAATAACTAAACTGCGTAGAGGTGGCCAAAAGCTCGAAACGGTTAACGGTTAAGGTGAGAGCAGAGCGCAACAGCTGGCCAACAGCTGCGGAGTTCAGAAACAGCTGAGAAAGCTTTCATACCACATTTTACTGGAATTGAATGCGACGGTTGTCTCTTGCAATTTCAAAATTAGCTAATGGATATTTCTCTAAAAAAAAACAGGGTCTGCTTGGGGTGCTGGTGCTGTCTACAAGGTCACACGACCTAAAACCGAAACCAGTTTTGCGGCAGCTTTTCGGTTCTGACCGAGCTTTGTGTGGAGTTGCGGTTCATAAACCTTTTGGGAGTGTGTAGAAATCACCGATCAAGTGGGAAATGTGCTCTTCCATGACTCATTTCTTATTTTCACCAATGAAACGCAATTGAACCGGGCAGACTCTATCCGCAATATGTTGAGGCTCTATCTTATCAGTAAGAGCTTTTACAACGTCAGCTTTGCAATCGCTGTAATCAGCATTCATTTCATTGTTCGACCCCAATGAGGAGGTATGAATCTCAAACAAAGCCAATTACAATTATGCTCTTGATTAGATAAACCCACGTGGGATGTCTAAATGTCAACGATATAATTGATTGACACACCCCTCTATAAAGATATTTGTAGCGTATACGGTTAAGGATAATGGAGTAAAATAACATTGAATATTCCCATTTATGGGAAGTTTCCACTGAAATGATCTTAACAATCCGATGCCTGCCCTGCCCTCTGGCTGCGGGTTATCGATTCCAGTCCCGACTACACTCATAGTGTCGGACATTTGCATTTCCAGTTCAAATAGTTCACACAAAACAATATCTGAAATCAGAATTCCCCACAACAATCGGGGGCCCAACCTTCGGGTTAGATAAGATAAATGATTATAGTCGCCGCCTAGCATTGGATATATGTGCATATATGTACATATGTATGTATTATAGTAGGCACACGCCCCAGGCTTCCGGCTGGACCTTGACTGTTATGTAAATTTGAGTGGCGTTTCTCGGGGCGAAATCAGTTTTGAGCAATTGCATCTTGCCATTCGATGCAACACACATTGGAAAAGTGGAAAAGTTTTATAGAAAAAGGCTTCTTGTAAATGCTATTGATATCGATTCCAATGAAATATAAACTCTTAAGTGATAAGTACTTTTTATTTCCTTTTTTCACCACACTTTTTTTTCTTAATCTTTTTATTTATTGCAACTTACACAAGGTCTCTGTTGTAAGATGAAGAACCAGTTGTTGAACCTGCTCTCCTCTGAGTACAGTTGTTTATTGTGATTCATTCACCCTCACACGAGCACTCAAACAAACACCCATGCACTCGCTCAGTGGGTCAGATGAGTGCCGCCTCGCTTATTCACTTTGCTAATTGCTGCAGAAAGAGCAATTCAATTGAGGCGCCAATATCAATTTAAATAATATTAAAATGTTGTTAGTCAATCGGCACTCGCGCACACTGACACCACAGTGTCACCCGGACGAACGACACTCTGCCACACTCTATGCTGCTGCTGCTGTTGCCGCTGCCGCTGCTGGCTGTTGTTGCTGTAGTGGAGGGACCTTCTCGAAAAACTTGAAAACTTGTATATGTTTTTGTTGGGGAGCGCAGACAGACGACCAGCGCCAACGCTTGCAAAATTTTGACGGAGCAAAAGGCAAACCGAACGTCAAATATTACAGATAGCCACGGATCGAATCGATCAGAGAGACTCCTCTCTCTCTCTCACTGGAAGCCAGCCAACGAGAGCGTAAAAGAGAGAGTCAGCAAGACAGAGAAATGCTTAAAGAATGTTTGGCACGCTGGTTTTTTTAGGCAGCGTCATCGCACTATCTATCGCACTTTGATTTCAATTCACTTGAATTATTTATTATTTGTTTCACTGATTAAACTTTCTTTTAATTGAAACCAGCCTCCTCTTCTGCGTCCCGTCGACAGTTTCGTGTCGTTCTTCTTCGCGAATGAGTGGAATGAGTGGCAGAAATGAGCCATGCAAGAGCTTTTGACTGGAAAGCCAGAGAGGGAGAGAGAGAGAGAGAGAGAGTATGAAAAGCAACAGCTGATCGCACTGTTATCGACACTGTTATACGAAGCTCAAACTGGTTTTTTCTGATCGAGACGTTGGTTTTTAAAATTGTACGCTGATGCTGAACCGCGTCTGGAAAGGCACAGCTTTGGAGTGCCATCGTGGTTTACCGTAACCCTTCAGGTAGATCGTTACTATGACACCTTGTACATCTTTAGCACGTTGATATACAATGACTGCACCATCGAGTGGCCCAAGTGACACCAGCAGCACCGCCCAACCGACCGAGGGGCGCTGCCGCATAACATGATCAAAGCCTTTGAAGCGCAGTCCAAAGATACAGCCACATGTTTCCATTCATTTCCATTGCATAGCTATTGAATTTTATGGTTTTAATTGTATAAAATTAAACATTTCTACCCTTCTTTATTATATAGCGTTTCCGACCGATACTTACTGATGTTTGACAATCCATAGCTATTGACTTTTAGTGATTTGTGTTCATTACAATATAAAAGCAAGCATGTTCTTCATATAATTGCAAATTTATTTCTATATATGTATATATATAATCTTTTAATTATTTTATATATAATTTATAAATGTGTTCATTTTCTCAGAAAAAAAACCTACAAAATAATGTTTTAAAAACACAGCATAGATTAAGAAAACAATGTTTCTCCCCCACAATCACCGCCGCTCTGGAAGGTGGGAAATAGGTTAGAGGATAACACATTTATGGGGGGAATATACATATACATATATATATCTACATGCAACATACATATACACATGCTGTTCAATGGATGCAACGCAACGCTATAGCTGAAGGAGACAGAGAGAGAGAGAGAGTGAGAGATTTAATGCTAATCATGCTACTAAGCGGTAACCCTGCGCCTAAACGTAAAACTATATCCTAATTCTGGCTAAGCATACAGTAATCACCACTAAATATAGTCCATATATGGTAAGTATTGTATTTTGTTTGCTTTTGCCACAGAATTTATTATATCATATGTTTATGTGTACTCTCTATTGTTTTCACATTCGCTTTCTTTTTGCATTAATATTATTCCTCTTTTGCCATAAATTTTGATCAAAAATAGTTGCATTTTACGGGGAGTAATACAGATATTCTCTAGACATTTTTTTGTATTTATAGCACAATTTAAAGCTACAGCTTGTTGTGTGTTTGTGTGTGTGTGTATATATATTTCTTGGCTTTTAAACTAGGATTTTACATGAAAGAACCGTCAACCGCCTAACAGGATCAAATCAGAATTTGACCATAAAGCATTCTAGCAAAAATCGTTAGCTAATCTAAAAAAAATATACACCTACATATAAACACATGGATCTGTATATCAGTATATATTTATGTATGTATGTATATCTGCGTATAGTATATTTGTTTGTGTTTCTGTCGTACATTTTAAATTACAATATATAAAAATATATATACTCGTATGTATATACTACTAACATACATATATGTACATATATTTTATACGTACAAAAAAAAAATCATAAGCGTCTCGTTTACGGTTACATATTTTTGTTTCGAACAATTTTTTAGTTTTTCTTTTGCTTTTTTATCCGTTTTTCTCTTTTTTCTTTGTTTTTGACACATTTTTCTTTTCTTTCCTTCTTTCGGGCCGTCTTTGTCCCGCCCCCACCCCCGCCCCTGCCTCTGCACCTGCCCTCGCCCCCGCCCTCACCCGCTCAGGCATCCGACAGGTCACTGTGATAGGCGGTGGGCGTGCCGCCGGCGACCTGAGTCTTCTGCTCGTCGTCCATGAGGCCATCCTCCACAAACTCTGCCGTGGCCTCGTGGTGGTTCACCTGCGGCGAGGAGGAGCTCTCGCCACAATTGGTGGCATACACATGGGGCCGACTGCCGCTGGGCAGCTGATTCGAGTCATCCGTATCCGCATCGCGGATCGAGTTGAACGCATTGCCAGAGTTCGCATTCGGGGAGCAGGTGTCATCGTTCGGCGGATACACGTGCCTGTGGTAGCTGCCACCGCCGCTGCCGCCGCCCCCGATGCTGCTGTCACCGTCCAGCTCTGCCTCTCGCACGCTGCCAAAGACGGGCGTGTGCGAGGAGCTCTTCCGCAGCGAGGCTGGTGGGGACCAGACCGTCTGGTAAAGGGGCGAGGCGAACACGTACATGTGATTGCCGCCGTACGACTCCATGTCGTAGCTGGGCTGGTAGGAGTCCGTCTCCAGGGGATTGTAGGTGGGCTGGTAGCGTGGCGTCTGCCGCAGGCTGGCCGACCCCGAGGCGCTGCCCGCATAGTGCGGCGTATCGTAGTTCTGCGACCGACTCGAGCTGCTCATGTGCAGCAGCGGGGCATGCCCGCTGTGGCTGCCACTGGCACTCATGCGATGGGCCGGCAAGGTGGCATAGATCCCACGGTAGGCCTCGTACGGCGTCTGCGGATAGTAGGCATCGCTCCATCGGACATGGTTCGGTGTGTAGTCGCCTTTGGCGTACAGCTGCATAAAGAGCGGAAAATGCGGGTTATCTAATGCGAATCGGAGGGCCGGGCATGTGGCATCCAACACTCACCTGAATGGGGCGACAGAAGCCCTTGTTCATGTGCCGGGGCACGCCCAGTGTGTAGCTGTGACTGAAACCCACCTCGGAGCTGAGCAAATACTCGTGGAATTTATTCGGAAAGAGTTCGATTTGCTTGTAGTTGTTGTAGATTTCCGCCTGCAAAAAACCGGAGAAGGAATTAAATTGGGATCCTTCGAAGTATGTATGTAGAGACCTGCACCCACGGCTGATCGTCACTTACCGTGAGGTTCTTCTTCTTCTTGTAGCTGGCCCAGTTCTGGGCCTCCAATATGAGCTTTCCCCCGGGCCGCAGCTGGTTGAACATCCGCTTGAAGGCCAGCTTGAGGCCGGCATCCCCGAAATTGAGATGGATCCACTTGGTCACGGAGAGACACAGAATGAGATCGTATTGCTGCGTATCGTTGGCCATCATCGACTCGTCCTTGAGCACGTAGTTCGTTTGCCGGAAGAAGACGTTCGCCGGAAACTGGTTCTTGTTCGAGGAGAGGTTCGGGGATTTCCCAGCCGGCGGCGGCAGGTGCGGCATGCCGCCGTACGTCAGCGGAAAGGAGATGGGAAAGAACTCGTGCGGCTTCACAAGGAGTGCATCCAGTTTGTGCTGCTGCTGCAGCTCCTCCTGATTCTGATGATGATGATGATGATTATGGTGATGATGATGGTGATGGTGGTGATGGGGATGGTGGTGATGGGGATGCAGCAGCTGCTGTTGATCCTGTAGCGCCTTGCGTCGCTTCTTGCCACGTCTCGTTTTCTTGTGCAGACTCCCGGCGGCAGCCTCTTCCTCGTCCATGGGTTCGCTCTTCACCAGCTGCGACGAGGACTCCTGCTTCACCTCCACCTTCACCTTCTCCTCCTTGGGTATGCGCACAAAGATGGACAAATTGCGCCGAGCACGGCCCACCAGCTCCCGATCGATGTCGACGCCCAGTATGGTCTTTGGGGCCAGATGGCGGGCCACCGTGATGGTCATGTGGCCCACATTGCAGCCAATGTCCAGGATGTCCTTGTTCTGGAACAGCTCAACATGCCGCTGGAACACCTGCAGTCGCACGTCCCTGAACTCGTTCAGCTGCCGAAAGTCCACGTAGCGGTCAAAGTTCCCGTAGCGGTACTTCAGCCCATCCGCCCGGAACTTGGGCAGCTTATTAAGGGGCGGTATCAGGGCAGGCTCCAGCATCAGGGTCGGCTCCTCTGCCACCTCTGACTTCACCACCCGCATAGCTGCCGTGGACTCTGCAGTTGCCTCGACGGCGGTTGCCGTGTCCGGCAGCAGGGAATCCTGTTCCCCAGCCGTATGCGAGGTGGCCGCCGATGTGGTGCTCAGGGGGCTGCCCAGGCCCTGCTCCGACAGATCTGGCGTATCATCGCGAGGGATGTTCACTGCAATCAAGGGGAAATCGGGATTAGCTAAAGGGCTAGAAGCATGGATGCTGCGACTCACCTTCGATGAGGGGCAACTGTTTGGGCGGCTGCTCCTCGACGGGGCTGAGCAGCTCCGTTTCGCTGAAAGACGTGGATCGTCGCGTATTGGGCTTCCGGGCCCCGCTGGGCTGCAGCAAGCGTGGCGGTCGCTTCCATGCCCCTGGCTGCGGCACCACGGGACTCACGATCTTGTCCATGCCATCGTGACGATGGAATTTCTATGAAAGACACAAAAACCCGATTAGATATGGGTACACATGGGGCATATCGAAGGATTGTGCTTACCTTGCTCTTTTGGGAATTGTTGCTCTCGCTGATTTTCCTCTTCCTGCCACCGCCGTTGCCGTTGCCGCTGCCGCTACCACTGCCGATGCTGGCCGCACTACTGCTGCCAAAGCTGAGGCCCGTGCCGCCGACGCCGTAGCACGTGCTGCTCAAATCCAGGCGCAAATCCCGGCTAGCCTGTGCCCGCCGCTCGGCCAGGGTCGAGGCCACAGCCAAGGCTGCGGCCGAGGCCGAGGTCGATGCCAACGTGGATGCAGTGAGCAGCAGTTCTGTGGGGACAGATACATCCCCCTGCAGACCCTCTGCCGCTGCACTGGACACATGTTGCTGCAGCTGGTGATGCTGCTGCTGCTGCTGTTGCGGTGACGATGATGCTGCTGGCGGCGCTGTCGGCGATGAGAGCAGACTCATGTTGCATTCCATTTGTTCCTGTGCCAGTGGCAGTGCCAGTGCCGGTGCGACTCCGACCGACTGGATAGCCGCCTCTGTGGGCGTGGGTGCCGGCATCTCTGCCATGGCCATGGTGGCCGCCTGGGGAGAGCGCACATGCGCCTGCTGCTGGCCCATTTCCGCCGTTCCGCCCGATGCCGACGCTGATGCCGGTGCGGCAGCTTCGCTCAGCAGCAGACTGATGGTCGCTGCAGCAGCAGAGCCGGCGGTAGCGAGTGGTGCCACCGGCGATGCTGCCGAGGACGAGGTCCCCGCCTCGTCCAGGGAGACGGAGAGCGTTTCGCTGCCCTCGCCCCCGTCATCGCCCGCGTGCGAGGTGTTGTTCGAGTCGAAGCGGCGCCGCTTGCGGTTCTTCCGCGGCCTGTGCTGGCGGTGGTGCGCCTGCGGCTGCTGCTGCAGCTTCAGATGGCTGCCGCGCGTCAGCATGCCGCCCCGCTTCATCGGCGACGTCAGCTGCTTCTCGTACTCCATGGAGTCGACGGGATCGAGCAGGTGCAGCGGATCGTGGATATTCGGAGGTATGATGACCTCCACCTTGGGGGGCGTCGTTATCGGCGATTGGCGTGGCGTCGTCGCCGGCGTGTTGTTGCTGCTCGACGCGTTCGAGGTGTTCTCGTGCTGCAGCGAGTTGAGGTTGAGGGGATCCGAGATGTTGCCGCCCAGCAGGAACTTGGTGGGCGGCACAATCACCTCCTTCCGCAGCCGCTTCTCCGGCAGGAAGAACTTGGACCGTCCGCAGCAGTAATGCACGGCATTCGCTGCTGCAGCTGCTGCCGCGGCGCTGCCCGAGATGTTGCTGTTTCCGCTGAGGGAGCTGGTGTCCTTGTTGCTCTGCGCATCCTTGCATCCGGCATTCAGGCCACCCACGGCATTGATGCCACTGTTACCACCTGTCACGCCTCCTCCTCCTCCTCCGCCGCCGCCGCTGGTTCCATTGCAGCCGGTGACCAGGCAGCACGTGTGATTGGCATTGTTTCCGGCGCACAGCACATGATGATGATGGCCCCTGGGAGGAATGGAATGAAATGAAATGGAAAGAAAGAGAAGAGAAGATAAAGGAATGCTGTAGATTGGAATTTGGCTTCATTGAGGGAATACGAATACCCATATGACACTCCATTAATTATTTAGCGACTGTGTTTATCCATTTTCTGCATTGCAGAACTTTAAGCAAGTGTCATACTGGTATAGGTATCTACCCCCATCGGATATTCTCCATTTCGCTGGCTTCCGGATTCCGAAACGTAACGAAACGTAACGAAACGTTACGGATTTCCCACTCACCTGTGCGGCAGCATTTTCTTGTAGAGCTGCTGCTGGGCCTTCAGTCCGTGCTTGTCCATCGCCCCAATGGAGATGCCATTGCCATTGCCATTGCCGCCGCCGCCGCCTCCGCACGCACCACCCACTCCTGCCGTGCCGGCGGCAATTTGCGCCAGCCGCGTGTTGTGGTGATGGCCCCCGTTGCCGCCCGCTCCGCCTCCGTGATGCGATACCCCGTGATGGGAGACTGACCCCCCGCCACCGCCACCGCCGCCACCGCCGCTGCCATGATGATTCGCATTACCGGATATTTGATTCTTGATATTCTGTATATTCTCCAGATCGGCCTTGTGGGCCGCCGCCACTGTGGGCAGCACTCCGCCGCCGGCGCCGCCACCTCCCCCAGCCGAAGGTTGTCCTCCGCCGCCACTTGGCCCACTGCTGCCATTGGGATGCGACTGTGCGTTGCCAATGCAGGCGCTGGCACTGTGCTTGCCGCCGCCGCCGCCGCTGGCCTTGTGGCCCCGCTTGCTCCAGGCCTTGTTCTTGTTTTTGGGTCCCTGCTGCTGCTGCGGGGCACGGAATTGATGATGTTGCTGCTGCTGCTGCTGTTGTTGCTGAGGGGCTGCCTGGCATTTGGTGGGAGGTGTGGGAGATTTGGATTTGGATTTCGCTGTTGATGTTGCAGTGCCACCACTGCACACTGGTTGCTGTTGTGCTTGGGATTGTTGCTGCAACTGCTGCTGCTGCTGCTGCTGCTGTTGTTGCCGCCTGGGACTATGCTCCAAGCGGAGTGTGGGCGTCATGCTGGATCTGGTTACGCGACAATCTCCGGGACTATCGCTGAGCCTTTTATCCATCGTTTCAATGGGCAACACTTGACATTTGGGATCCCCTGTCGAACGGGATCTGATTTGATAGATTTTAAAGATTTTTTTTCCAATTTTAGTTTTAGTTTTTCACTTTGTTAATTTTAAAATAATTTTTTCACTTTTGCTGCATAATTTATATATATTTATTTCACACTATGTTTAAGTTTTCAATTGTTTTATTTCAATATTTCATTGTTTCTAACACACTTTTCTATATATTTGAATAGAATATTTTAATGTTTATATTTTGTATATTTTTTCACACATTTTCTTGCAATTTCTTTGTCTTATTTCACGAAATGAATCTTTAAATGGGCCTACATTTCTAAATCGATTATTTATCGATAGGTAAATTTGATAGATTGCACTCGTGTCTAGTTTTAGAGTATTTTTTTTGATAGTTAAGGTTCCACCTCAACCATTTTCACTTTCACAGTTGCCGATTTGCAGTTTAGAGTTTTCCATTTTCGAGGATAATTGCATTCAACACTCAGCATCGCATCGCAGCATCCCAGGGGAAGAATTCACCTGCAAAAGCAAAAACAAAAACAAAATTGATGAAAATTAATTGCACAGAAATTTAATTGCTTGCAAAAGCATCTCCCATCTCTATCTCTCTCCCTCTCTCAATGAGCTTAGGGTTAAGGCTTCTCCTAGTCCGCTCTCCCTCTGGCATTTTGCATTCATTATTTGCATAGCCAGAGACCAGAGGAAGAGCTAGAACTACAGGGGGGGAAGGGTAGGGTAGAGGCAAGGGACGCAACCAACCAACTAACGACACAAACGAGCTTTGAAAAATTGAGCACAGACGTTGGTATAGTACCTGCTCCTGCGGCTACCTCTCTCTCCCTCTCCCTCTCCCTCTCCCCTTGAGCACTGTCTAGCCTGGCATTAATATTTACATGGCAAATTGTGGCCAGAAGTGAGAGGCTTCTCTCGAGGCCACTCCCAGTTCCCTGTCCTTCGTCGTCGTTTTGGTGGTTTTTGTGGATTGCAACCCAACAACCAGGACACAGACATAGACACCGAAAATAAAGAAATGCCAACAGTCGAAAACAGATTTTCGTGCAACTTGAAGAAGCAACAGAACGAAAGAGGAGCAGCAGCAGCAGCAACAGAATAAAAGAGAAACCAAGTGAAAGAATGAACAGCGCCAAAAAGAAGAATTTTCCTTTTCAGTTGCACAAAAGAAAGAGAAAGAAGCTGAAAACAAGTTGCATATAAATTTCTTGCATCTTGCCTCCTGCCTCGAGTACAAGAGTTTTTGTTGCAGACTGTCCAACTTGCAGTCGCCTCCAATGAACAGACAGCGTTGCAGGGCTAAAACCATATGACAGATGACAGGACGATGCTCCTATCCCCCCCCCCCCCCCCCCCCCGCCCCCCCCCCTTCGCCAGCTCTAACCAGGAAATCATTTCTTAAGGATCCCTCAGATGCAACGTAGTTTTCCGGCACAGAAAGAAAATGCACGAATCGAATGTAAAGATGTTCCTGGAATTTTATTAGATATTTTCATATTCAATACTGGAAATGATGTGAGTCCCTTTTGCCTCTAACCTTTGACACATACTGCTACTGATTGGAAAAAGGAAAGCCTTCCGTCTCTCGTTTTCATTGAAATTCCATTATTTCTTTCTGTTTTTCCAGCATCTATTGACATTTCCCTTTGACTGGTATTTGCACATTTTCACACACAATTTCCCTTTGATTTCCCTTTGATGATTGAGTTGTTTATTAACGATAAGTCCGTGTGGGGTTTCAGTTACAGAGTTAATTAATTTTTGCTCTTTTCAGGGGAAAAAGACAAAGAGAGAGAGAGAGCTCTGTCATCCGCATCCATACCCATTAATGCCATGCCCTTAGGGACGAGTAGGCTATCGGAAATCAGAGCAGGATTCTCTCTCTCCCCTCTCCCACTCCCACTTCTACCTTTGTTTCTCTCTCTCTCGCCCTCTCTCTGACACTCGCACACAAAGGCAATTTTTATTTGCATATTTTTAGGCGCGCGAATGCGAAATGGGAACACAACACGCCTCTTGCACAACGAAGGAGAGAGGGAGGCAGGTAGAGGTAGAGGTGGTATGCCCCCAAGAAAATTTTAATTAAAATTTAAATATGCGCGCATTCTGTGCCGTGCCAAAAGGTTGCCACCTCCTCCTCCCCCTGCTCTTCTCCCCTTCTGACAACCGTCGGGAAAGTGGGGCACAATGTGAAACGGAGACAGTGGCAAAAACAGAGCCAGGAGTCGAAACAAAGAGGCGGCAGGAACAGGCAGGCAGGAACAGGAGGAGCAAGAGCTACCTTCAACATTTTCCAGAGTGACTTAATAAATATATGTACATACATATATCCCCATAGAGAGAGAGAGAGAGAGAGAGAGAGAGAGAGAGAGAGAGAGAGAGAGAGAGAGAGAGCCAGAGAGGTAGTGGGGCCTACCGGAAATTGTCAATTTTGTTGAATTTTGTCAACATTTTAATGGAGCCAAATTGTGTGTTTTTCTTGTGTTGTTTTTATGTGATTTGCATGGAAATCAAATTAGTGTAGTTCTCCAGTCGAGGAAAGCTCTCTCTCTGTCCGAAATCGCCTTGGGAAATTGTGTTTAGAGATTACGACGATGATGATGATAATGACCAGAGAAGGACTTGCCATGCTTTCTCTTGCAGGAAAGGAATTACTCTCAAGTTCGTAGTATTCCGAGTTCCGGGTAGACACACATCTCCTTTATTTCGCAGAAAGGCGGACACCTCTTTTATGTACAATAATCCCTCCTATTCCTACTCTCCTCATGACTATACAATACTTTTGCAGTTGGCCAAAGACTCTGTGCAGTTTTTGTTAGAAAGTTGAGTGTTTTCTGTGATTCAACAAAGACCGAGAGCATTAGGGATAGCCCAAAAGAGAACTGAAGTACTGGCTACTCCGCGCATTCGTATCACGAAGCTTTACATTCGCTTCGTTCCTCCGTCTCGCATTCGAGTACGAGCCAGTTATTGAACAATCCGCTCATCCGAAAGTGCTGATTAGTTCTCGGGTTTATTTCCATCTTGAAATATAGATCGTAAACAATATTGAAGTGGAGATTTTGTGCCTGATTGCTACTACCTACATAAAGAGACGTCATTCCAGGAAAGTTGCTTCTCCTCTTTGTAATATTTCCCAGAAAAGCCCCCTTACAGATGTATTCATGCTACAACTTTGGAATTTCCTTCGTAGAAATTCCAAACATGGCTAAACAAATGCTCCATGGCGGCAGGTGTTTTAAATGTGATATCGAGTCCTAAGGGAGTGCAACATAACACAACAAATTTCGAGCTAAATAAAGATACAAAGATACACACCCACGCACACACACCCACGCATAGGAGGTGGTAGAGTGGCAGGTAGAGAAGGAAGAGTAGGAGTAGGTGTAGGTGTGTGTGTGTGAAACATAGAAAAACATTTGCCACCGTTTTGGGGCAGAGGAAGGAAAAGGACGATAGAGCCCAAAGCGGAAGCAAAAGCTCGTGTTGCATATGTAATGTGCGTCATTATCAAAAGCACAGCTTAGCACCTACTCGAAATGCGAGACAGAGATGGAGATGGAGGGTGACAGCCCAAGAGTTAAAGAGAGATAGAGGGAGAGGGAAGCATAGGGAAAAACTACGGCTGTGGGATGTGGGGGAGCTACGGGACAGGTGGCTAATTTAATGTCAGGGTATTATGGGGATTTACGCAGACTGATGATGATGATGATGGCGACGGCCGGGCCACCGACGGGTTAAGGACTGCTTTTTTCCACCATATGCATAAGCTTTAAATATGAATAAACCACGAAAAGGAGGCGGACATGAACATGAACATGTGTTTGCAATATATTTCAAGTGGATATCATAAATATTTAATATGAATCGTTGGATAAACGCCAGATTATTGGAAGGACAAGCCCCGCCCCGCCAGCTGTAGGACTCCCCAGAGCACTCGCTGTACTCCTCTGCAAGCCATGAAATTCGCCATCTGGGCCAAGTATCCTTTTCCTACCCCCTCGCTGTAAAGGTAGAAACGACCCTCGAATGCTGATGTTACTTCGAGTAGTCCTTGGTAGTAATTCCGTATCCTTTTGATATCTCCGCTTGCTCTACAGAAGTTTCCACACAAGATTCTTTGGCATGCCTTTCCAGATTCCTTCAAGGAGTTTAATTTGCCCTTGCCTCACCTCCTGCTGCTGCTACTGCTGCTGCACCCACATGGCTGATGGGCCTGTCAACATGTCAGCAGCATTCAGCATGCAGCATCCCAGTGCGACACATATCCTACCTACCTACCAATTTCGTTTGGATTCCATTCGCCACCTACTTTTGCCACCCACCGCCCTTTTCCCCAATGGTAATTTCCCGCCCCTCTCCACTGCAGCCAGCCAGCATAATGGCATCCAGCAGTGGCATCATCCGCTCAACTGTCAAAGGACTCCCCCCACTCACGTGCCACACAGTTACACAGATTATGAAGCCATAACTGCAGATTCTACAGATACAGAGACAGTTACAGTCACGAATGTGTGTGTGTGTGTTGCAGTTGCAGTTGCAACTCGCCATCGACCTGATTCGACGAATATCTACTGCATTTCCGTTTTCCTTTGCCCAGCAAATGGAATTTTCAATTAATTTAAAAATTTTACACACATCCCAAATAAAATTATAGAAATAAAAAGAAACGGAAATTAAATTAAATTAAATTAAAGCGTAAAAGAAATGAAAAAAATAATAAGATAAAGAATAAGAACAAATAGAAGAAACATGTTGGTGAAGAGAGATAGAGAGAGGAGAGAGGAGCCAGGCTGGAGGGAAAACTCTTGCCCGAAAAAACTATTTCCTCCGACTGCACTTTGTCAGTTTTTGTCAGTAGTTTTTCTCTCGGTTGAGTTCTCCAGTGGATAAGTTTTTCCGTAGCCACATCCCCCCGCCCCCACTGCCACTGCCACTCCCACTCCACGCCCAAACATTTCCACTCTATTTCAACTTCGATGTTGTTACGGCGTTCGCTTTGCTCTTGCCCGAGTTTTTCAATAGTTTTCCACCCCCCCCCAAAAGTAAAGAAACGAAAAACTAAGTAAAATAAAACAAAATTACACTCTTTGTCAACTGCATTTCATGGCAAAAATCTCCCCATCTCTCTCACTCTCTCTCTCTTTCTCTTTCTCTAAAAAGTTCAAATCGAAAGAAAAACATACAAGTGGCCCACAAAAAGAGTAGAAGAAACAGAAGAGGGATAAAGAGAGAGATAGAGGGGGCGAAGAAGTAACCAAACCAGGTAAAAAGAAAACAAAGAGAATGAAGAGAATAAAGAGAAAGAAGAGAAACAAGAGAAAGAGCAGCAACAGCAGCAGGAAAAACAATGTGGCTGATAATGAGGCTGATGATAATAGGAGGTGGGGGATCATCATAAGGTTGGAGGCAGGGGCAGGGGGCAGGAGGAGCAAGTCACTGGACAACTGCAGAAAATTCAAGTCAAGTCAGAGGCCAGATAATCAATTATGTAAAGAGCCAACGGCAAAAAAAAAAAAACAAGAAGAAAGAAATAAAGAAAAATAACTTTAAAAAGTCGATTCTTGAAATACCCTGGAAGATATCGTAGCTTTATGGATATGGTAGTCTTCTTTTTATCATCAATTTCATAACAAATGTAATTTCATATTGATTTCTCATTCAGGCAGCAATTTTCCTGCCAATCAAAGATGATATACCCTTTTGTAGCGTCGAAAATATCCGAAAACCAAAGCAAAAGGTTTTCAGAAACCAATAAAACTCAAACGCACCTTCGAACATTAAAAATAGAGAAATAAAATTATCCTATTTAAATTTATAGAAATGATTATTTGAACGAGAAATATTTATAATATTATATTACTCGTCGGCAAGCCCCGTGCGCACTCGTTTCGCTCATCCGCCAACCCCCGGCTCACTCGAACTGAGTATTTTAGCGAGTCCACAACGACCCGAACAATTTTTGTTTAATAATTCAGAAATAGTTGACGAGAAACTGATTTCAAATAATAAATATTATATATAGAAAAAAGACTCGAAAATGGGTTTATGATAGGTAGTTAGATAGATAGAAGGATAGAAAGATAGATAGATAGATAGATAGATAGATAGATAGATAGAAGGATAGAAAGATAGATAGATAGATAGATAGATAGATAGAAGGATAGAAAGATAGATAGATAGATTGATATATAGATGATAGATAGATAGATGATAGATAGATAGATGATAGATAGATAGATGATAGATAGATAGATAGATAGATAGATAGATAGATAGATAGATAGATAGATAGATGATAGATAGATAGATGATAGATAGATAGATGATAGATAGATAGATGATAGATAGATGATTGATAGATGATAGATAGATGAAATCTAGATGAAATCTTGATGATAGATAGATTATGGATAGATTACAGATAGATGAAATTTGATTCTATAGAATATTGAAATAGAGTTTTTATACCTGATGCAATATAAAGTAAAAGTAAAAGTTTATGCTCCAGGATACCATACCACCTTGAAAGCTTTGATTTTTCAGACTCCTAATACACGAATTATGTTTTTTAACCCTCTGGTTTTTCTTTTCCTGGAAAACTCTTCTTTAAATTTATGATACCCTCTGCGGAATAGGGTATGGTGGAAAAGCAAAATGCGGAACTTGCTTGTCACAGCAATAAAATGAAATAAAATGCATTCAAGAGGGAAACAGATATACATACTGATAACGAGTGTGAAAGAGAGACAGAGAGAGAGAGAGAGAGCGAGTGAGTGAGTGAGTCGACGGACAGGAAGGCAGGCGGCAGAAGGCTGCATAATTTTGCACGGCACATTGACTGATTATGAGCGCCTCACTGAACGGTGATTTATGCACAGGGGCCAACAGCAGGACGGGGCGGAGTGGGGAGGGGCGAGTTGGAAATTGAGTAATGCGGGGGGGCAGTCAGGCCAAAGAAGCGGTGAATAAAATTACAATGACAAATTAATGAAAATGAGCAAGGGAAAACCAGTGCTGGAGGAGGAAGAGGAGCAGCAGCAGCAGCAGAGACAACGGCCGGCGCCTAGCGAATTATGGAAAATTACCGAAGAAAATCAGGGAAAGAAAAAGAGTGTAACGGGAGAGGGAAAACCTCCTGTTTCACAGGTTATAATTTTTCTATGACAAAGTTGAAAGAAAACTCGACATGGGCAAGGGAAAGAGGAGTGGCAGGGTGAAGGGGAAGGGAAATGCGATGATGACAGGGACTTCTCTGGCTAATCATAAGGAAATCTTTATCTTTATCTGACATTTGAAAATGGCTTTCTTAAGGCCCCTGATAAACTTCCCGTCAAGTGGTGGGGGTAATAAACTTAAAGAATGCCAGGGATAGCGAACATTGAATAAAAAATTTAAATCGGAAAAGCAGTTCAAGAAAAACAAAATAAACGATTGGGTACTTTGTGAGACGAGGCAAGGGCCGCGGCTCTACTTATGATTATATGTAGCATAGCTCAGTCAGGAATGGTATATACTCTTCTGATCTATGTGTAGCCAGGGGCACAGTTGTAAAAGAGCAACAGAGCAACAACACAGCCTGCTGTCGCTCTCAGCCAATTACAGAGCTCTCTGAGAGCGGGATTGCGGTGAAGCACAAGCTTCACGATCCTTAGCTTTTAAGCTTTTACAAAATTACAAGCAATTCATGAATACATTTCAAACATATAGTGGAACAATTCTCGCGTATACTTTTCTTTTGTTGTAATCCCAAAGATTTTATACGTAAAGGAGAATTGGTATGAGAATTGCTCTAAATTCTTCGGGTAAAAATCCGAAATCTTGCTGAATATATGCGAAAATTCCAACAGTTTTCTGGACCAACTATTCTCTAAAAAGTCCATCGAATTCTCTTATTATACGAAGCAATTTCTAAACTGGTTCTTGGTGCTAACCGCTCAAAGAACACTTAAGAACCCCATACAAATTAATGCCACTCTCTGTCTGTCTCTCTCTCTCTCGTTCAATGTCACACTACTGATAGGCTCGTTTCCTCTCAAAAAGCTTCATTCCTCAGCACCGTTTCGCCTCCTGTTTTGCTCCTGTTTTTTGTATTCTGTAAAAGATCTTTTATATTTTCATTCTTTTTTTAGCGCAACCCTAAAAATGCCCTCAACTGTAAATTTCTACAGTCAACTGACATTTTTCCTTATGTATTTCATTTTTCCTGCGCCTTGCTGCCAACCAGCCTTGTTCGTACCCCTTTTTTTTTTCTTTGTGCGTGTGCGAGTGTTTTTCCTTTCGTTTCAACTCAAACAAGCTTTTGTGTAATTTAATTGCCGAGGTCACCCGGCAAGGAAAAAGGGGGGTTGCATTGGGTTTCGGATTGGGCGTTGTTTGGGTGTTATTTTGGGGTAGGCATCGCATCGCATCGGCATCAGTTCCATCGTTTGCAAAAAGGGTTAGTTGTTGTCCTTTTCCCTTTTCGTTTTTTTCTGGGCCTTGGGGTTGGACATCCTTGAATTTATGCACAGAATTATTTTAAATGAATAATAAGGAGCTGAGAGCACACAAACGAAAGACTGAGAGTGCGACGGGTTGGGTTCTCGCTGTGGTTAACCACTTTTTTTTGTGGCAAAAGAAAGCTTACAATGTTTGACAAATTAATTGCAACAAGTTCAGGTAACAGGCAACAGAACTCCCTCTCTCTGTCTCTCACTTGCATTTGCCACGCGAATAGATGCGTCACTTGCCACACAAAGTATGTATGAGCATGCCTTTAAGGGTGAAAAGTGGAACGGGGGGACCTACAATATGCAAGCGCTGATGCCGCAAAGCAAGCACTAATGCATGCAGATGCATATCGAATGATCCTTGGCCGCTTGTTTGCATCGAAATGTTGCACCCACAGACACCTCGTCTGCCTCGTCTACTATTCCATCCTCTCCACTCACCATCCAAACACATTAAATTCTCTTTGAAAAAAAAAAACAGTTTTCAATGCCACTTGAATCGGAGCTTAGTTTCCCCCCCCCCCCCCCCCCCCCCCCCCCCCCCCCCCCCCCCCCCCCCCCCCCACCGTCCAGAGCGGAATCGTTTCACACTCTTGTACCCCCCATAGACACACACACTCACACACACAAACACACACACAGAGAGAGAGAGAGAAAGAGAGCGCGAGAGAGAGATAGAGGCAAAGTGGGACAAAGCAGAGCAAAGCATGCCAAAAACAAGAACCACTGGAAGCAGGCATAGGGCGGGGAATGGAGCGGAATAGAGTAAAGGAGAAGCCGAATGAGAGGAGGAACACAAAAAATTCAAAATTCAAGTTAACGTTATAAATATGTATTTATGTAGCCATTCTTACATACATATATACATACATTACGAAGGTGCACAAGCGGCGGCAATAGGAGGCCGAAATTGGATTATATTTTCCTTCTTTCGATTCCCCTCCCCTACACTCTTCGCCACAGAAAAGGTTCTTGGCGCGGCTTTTTATTTGTCCGTTATTCTGTCTGTTACAATTTGAAAGATGATTTAATGATTTATGCCTACTTTTGGATGAGATCTCTCTGCTTCCACTCGATAAAGTCTTTGTAAGGCTGGGATATGGGATATAAGATATGATTCTTGGGCTGAAACTTTGCACATTTTCAGTATAGATATATTGTATACATTTAGTAGGATTTCAATTACGGATCAGTAGATATATTACCAGGGACTAAACAATTACCAAAAAGGTCTTCCATTATGGCACTCTCCTACACTTATGCTTCGTCTTTGACTGCGGCAACGCGCTGCCTAAGTGGCTGCCCGCGACATTCTTCGGTCAAAAGAATGCAACAACAAAGTACACAGCAAAAACAATATTTAAGAGCCCTCACAGCGCTCACTGTATTTCTGAAATCATAGTTATACCTAAGCCCCTTCAATGCATTCGAACATTACGAATCCTGCCCTCAGTCAGTTTCGAATCCATCCGAATCACTTAAAACTGATTTCGAGCGCTTAGGATTAATATCTGAAGTGAGTCGATTTATATTACGGAGAATGTACATACATACATACACATATATATTGAGAATAGATATACTAGTGGTATATCTTGTTATTTTATAGTCTTTAATATAACATATGTTACTGTTGTAGGAACAATCGGTGGCATCTACATTCACATTGGAGCTATTGGAACTATTGTCTGATTATACGTATCTATAGCCACTCTATATCTCATTCGAATATTAGATCTGTAAGGGTATCCAAAGAATCGATACAAGAAAGCTATCCTTATTTTCTTGTTTCTCCTCCCGCTCTCCACTCTCCGTTCTCCACTCTCCGCTATTGGTTTGCTGTTACTCGACTGCTACTATCTCTGGTTGCTGTTGCTTTGGCTGTTGCTGCCACTCCTCTGCTGTACCATAGGTCTAGTTCTAGTTTTTTCTTTTTTCGTTGTTCCATGTTGTTGTTGTTTCTATTGCTTTTCATCTTCTTCTTTTCCACTTTTCCACTCTTGTCGCTGCTGCATTTTAAGTTTTAAGGCCAACTAGCCAGACACGTACTTTCTTCTTTGCCATGCACTTCAATTCGAATCCAAAGCGATGCCCCGATGCCGATGCCGATGCAAAAGCCGATGCCAAGTCAACTTTTCTCCTCTGTCTTGAATGCGAGTATCTATGTATCTCTATGCTCTCTCTCTCTCTCTCTCACTCTCTGTGTGTGTGCTCTCCTTGTTTTTGTGAGTTTTTTGCTAACAACAGTTTTTTGCTTTTCCGTCTGGACTGCTGCTCTATGGTATGAGAGAGAGCTCTCGCTAGATGCTTGTTCACTTGCTGAGGGGATTGGGAGGGGATGTGGGCTAAAGGAAAAGCAATTTCGTGTACCCATTCCCCTTCTCTCCCCCCCACAACACACCCCGAACCCACCGCAGAGCGGATTGCAATTGTGGAACTAGTCTGGGATTGCAATTTGAATATATGCAGGGGGCAGGCATGAGGCAGCCAAGGGGCAGGCATGGGGCAGGCAGGGGGCAGGCATGGGGTGGCTATGGGGCAGAAATAGATGATTGGAGTGGTCCGAAAAATCTATTCATATTTAATGGGACGGGAAAACGATTGAAATGAAATGAATCTAAAAGATTCAAAGGATTTGAAATGAATGCAAATCAGTGTAAAAGTTTTTTTCTAATAACCAAAACAAAAAAATATCTGTAAAAAAAACTCGGAGATCACAATTTGTTGATTGGTTCCTGGCTTAGTGATAATTCTTCCATTTAGATATTCCCTCCATTGTTATAGTTTTTTCCCCTCTACTTAGCTCTCCCTCTCTCTGCCTCTCGCTCTCTCTCTCTGCCAGTTATGCACGAACAACTGAACCATCGAAGCGACGCTTGAAAAATTAAAAATAAAAAATGAAAAACCCAAAAACAAAGTCAAGAAAAGCCGATTCGTTCAATCATCGTGGGGCGTGGGACGTGGGGCTGAAGGTCAAACTGAAATTGTGCTCCTACCCAAGCCTTAATTTCTCCTCCCTCTCCCTCTCCCTGTCCCTCTCTCTCTCTCTGTTTTTCTTTGTTTCTGTGATTTTTTGCTCTGTTTCTTCAGCTTAACTGATTTCTAAGGTGCTTATAATCGGTAGAGAGAGAGAGAGAGCGAGAGAGAGACAGAGAGAGGGAGAGCGCGCGCGGCTGTGGGTGGACTATAATTGCTGTTGAAAACCAAACAATGTGGAAAAATAAGTAGCAAGAAAATTATGATATGCGAAGGTGCCCCAAAACAAAATACGAGAAAAATTATATGAATATAATACCCCTTGAAATCGATAGATTGCACCCACCCTCGCACCTCTACCAATTACAGGGTAGACAACACTCTTTACTTAAATATTTGCCATAAAATAAAATCCACTTGAATGATATTCAAATAGCAAAGAAAAAAAAACCAAATCGAATGTCAATTCCATTTCGAGAAGCAAAATATTTCGAATATGTTCCACAATATGTTGGGAAAATGTTGATAGTTTTTTCAGGCAAAAATAAAACAATAGAAAAACGAGAACAACAAAGCAGCAAACATTACGGAATTTAGTGCAAAAACAAAAAATTCGACAAATACAAGAAAAAGAGGATTGAGAGACACGAGAGAGAGAGGGAGGGAGAGGGAGGGAGGGAGGAAGAGTCAGGGAGATGGGTTGGGGGGAGTGTGTGAATGCAGCATAAAATATTGTGCAACAACAGCAGCAGCAACACAATTTGATGTGCCATGTTTCTGCCTACTTGTTCCACTGTCTGCTCTAGTTTCTGTCTATTTGTCCCACTGTCTCTTAGCCCTGTTTCTGTCCGTCTGTCTGACCCACTGTCCGTCCCACTGTCCGTCCCACTGTCCACCTGTCTGGCACACGTTTCCCAAACAAATGAATTCGTTAAAATGTAAAGTGCACTGTGCACATGCAAATTGCAGCAGGGCAATTGTGGGGTGGAGGGAGGCGAGAACCAGGAACAGGTCAGCAGAGACACAATAGAGAGAGGGAGAACATAAAGTGGGGGGAGAGGGAGATCATAGAGTGAGGGGACAGGGGAATGAAAAGTGGCCATGGTTCAATTTTTGGTTTAAATGGAAATCAAATTGAAATCATAAAGGAAGAGAAACTAAACACCTCCTAAAAACACACACAAAACGAGTGAAGAGGGGGGACAGAGACAGAGAGAGTGTGCATTTCTGTTTACGCTCTATTAAGCAGCTGAGAGAAAGAGAGCGAGCGAGAGAGAGAGAGAGAGAGAGAGAGTGCGATTGCAGTTGATAGGCATAAATTGAGGTGGCGAGGGGGTGATTGCAGTGGAGTGTCAATGGAAGTGGAAGGGGAAGGGGAACACACCAATAAACACAAAAGAACACACAAAAGAGACACGAATGAATACGCCAATCTGTTTTAACGGTGGGGGGAGGGAAGGAACCAGCGCATGGTACATCAATAATAGGTACGGCATCATATCATATTCAAGGCTACAATTAGTAGCCACCACCCTACCTTGCTACAGTGTTCTACCATGGTCCAACGAGTGCAAAAAGAAAGGAAGAGAGAGCGAGAGAGAGGAGTCACCCATTGTGCAGTATATTCGAGTTCTCGAAAATCCCTCCACCCTCCCCCATTGAGCGGTATGTATGGCATACTAAAAGCTCTTTAGTTAGGCGCATGAATATCCATTTGCCCAGGTCTCTGGTCTCTGCGAACCTTTTGTCCTCTAGACAAATGCATTTATGATACCAAATCCCCCACCGATTTCGATACCACTGACCCACCATCCGTGTGCACCTTTATACATACATACATATGAAGAGTCATGGCATACATACACACACATACATATGTATGCATACATATCTCTCCTGTTTTCAATTTACAATTTGAGCTCCCATTCGGAAATGGTAGACACTTGATGAGGGTCAATGATTCACAGGGTCCGACATATCCGAACATGTGCATATATATCGTACCAGAGCGAGTAAGAGTACGAGAGCGAGTAAGAGTATGAGTGCGTAAACGAGTACGGGAACAAGTACGAGTACGAGAGAACGAGTGCGATAACGAGTACGATAACGAGTATGTTAACGAGTACGATAATGAGTGCAAGAACGAAAACGAGTACAAGTACAACAACGAGTACAAGTACAACAACGAGTACGAGAGAACGAGCTGTTTAGCCTTTTCCGTTTGAAACCCACACTTTTACTCTGTCAAAGTCGAAAATTTCCTTTTTTTTTTTTCTCTCGCTCTCTCCTCCATTTGATTTTCTGGTAGAGACAACGAGTAAGCAATACAAAAATGTGTTGCGTTTTCCTTGTGTCTGAAAATCTTCATTTAATTAGATAACTTCAGAGTTGATTGCTTTTGTGATGTACAAAGAGCTGACTAAAATGAAAATACCCTTTGCAAAGATGAGTGCCCATCACTCGCTCTCTTTCTGTTGATATTTTACACCTTTTTGCGAGTCGTGATTCCCATCAATTTCTCCCACATTTTGGCCAATTAACTTGGCCCATCATAAATCTGTTACGACCAGACCAACCTCATTGTTCATTCCGCTTAATAGTATCACTAAAACTGAGACAAGGAGCTACAGGCAAAAAGAGAGATAGAGAGAGATAGAGCCACAACAGACAGGGAGAGGTAAGCAGACATAGAGCTTACCAGAGCGAGTGGGTTACTCCCTCCTCCTCGCTCCCACTGCAGAAACACCCCACCCCAGCCACAAACATGGTTTCAGGCCTTTTCCTTTTGGCCTCTTTCGATTGTTTTTGTTTTTGTTTTGTTGCTTTTATCAGCATCGCCACATCTGCGCTTCGACTCTCTCGTTTTGTTTTTTCTTTATTTTGTTTTGTATTTGAATTTATTGTTCAGTTTTTATGCCCAGTCTTGTACGGTATGATTTTTACGAGTATTATTTAATAATGCTCGTTTGCCATTTGATATTTGTAAATGTTTCCCCTTTTTTTTCGTTTCAGATTGAATTTCTGTGTGAAGGTCGCTGCTTCGATGTAAACGCCCTCTCCCCTTCCTCCGTTCCTCCCTGCCCCCACCCCCCATTGAAATGCAATTCCAGATGAGAGATGAATAAATTAAATAAATCTGTTTATCTTTCGCTTGTGTTGTTTCTGTTTCTGTTGTGGGAATTATTGATTTTTGGATTACTGGATGGATGGTTGGAGTGGAATGGAATGGAATGTTCTACTAATTACTCAATTGCCAGAAATCTTGTAATTGGACGAATAATCGACATGACAGATAGCCAGGGGGTCAGAATTAATTGAATTCAATTGAATGGATACAAAGGACACTGCGATACATCCTTGGGATACATCCTTGAGAGCTCTTAAAGTGCATACGTTCTATGTATGTATGTTATACAATATCATATCATACATATATACCCTTAAGGAAGCTTCTTTCTATAGCCACAGACAGGAGTTTTCCACAGAAAACTGTATTGTACGAAAAAACTAAGCTAGGAAACTCGGTATTAGAACTTTCACTGGAAGTGTACACCGACCCAGATTTTCGTTGAAACCAATTTCGTAATTAAACATCACAGAATTCATAGAAAATCGCCCCAATGCTTACCCTTTACCATAGGAAAATTGCATTATTTATAGAGAGAGAAAGAGAAGGAGAGAGAAGGAGAGGCCTGGAATGTTTCGAGTACCTGGTGTTTGTTTTTGTTCTCCTCTCTGACTCCCTAGAAATTGGATAAGCCACGAAAGTTCCGAAATTGTTTATTAACTATTTATGCAACCAAAAAAAGAGGGTTGAGCAAAAGCAGTCCCCTAACTAATTACAGAGCTGATTAAATTGAATTAACTTGGCCACCAGAACACACACAGACACACACGCCCATAAAGCACACATAGATACACGCACACAGAGAGGGAAGAGTGGGAGGTACGCACAAGGAAGGATTCCTGAGTTCCTGAATTTCTATAAAGCACACACAGGCACACAAATACTTATACAAGCGAATGAGAATTGGGAAAATCGAAAAGGGCATTTTTCCACTCACTTTGTTAGACAGATTGATACAAAGATAACGGTTGAAGGGGGGGCGTGGAAAACTCTGCAACGTTTCAATCGTTTAATGATTAAAGGCCCAAATTTTCCCATTACAAAATTAACAGAAATTCAATTAGAATATTGTTCATGACAGACGAGGCATGGAAATCCTGTTGCACCTGGATGCCTCAAGGAAATCATAATTATTATATGTAAAAGGTATCAATCAGTCGCCAGTCCCTTAGTGTGGCGCGCCTCTGTTGGCCTGTTTGTGGATCTTAATTAATGATGCCCCACACACATTCTAGACACAAGGAGCGCTATCAAGCGGAAGCACAGCTTCCTTCCAAGGAGATCCAGAGTGGCCCCCAAAGGCTAAAGGACACACACACACACACACACAGAGAGTGAGGAGAGAGAGAAAGGGGGGCGTGTAAACATAGTGCGTCCATCAAAGGGGGTGGCGAGACGAAGAGGCAGACAACCATAAATCCCATCCATTGGGCACTGGGCACGAGGTTGGGCACTGGGGGGTGTGACAATGGGGGGGGGCAACCTCACATTCTATCTCCCTGACAACTTTCGCACGTCGCTGAACTTTGGCCCCAACAGCGTATCTATCTATCTATCTATCGTATATATTTGTTTGTAATTAGTAGCATTTTAATTAACACAGAAGCAGGGAGACAACGAGAATTTCTAGACTACAAGATGTCCTCTAAGTGGTATATCTATAAGGTACATATATAAGGAGAGAGCGGGCTGGAGTATCACTCATCTTACTAGCCACTGAGGCCTTCAGTTCACTAGGTTTGGTTTGTACTATATTGTGCATAATTTTCGAATTATCTAGAAATTTTTTGATTTTTTAGGTATTACTGTTGGTCTTTGTCTTTCTCCTATCCCTATGTGAAATGGAACCCACCTTATGTACCCCCCCATCTATCCGGTAATCGGTATACCTAATGCCCATACCCGTACTGCTAGCCGTACTGCTAGCTAGTATTTAGTATCCTTTACATTTTCCGCTCAGATCTGATCTGTGTGTACTTTTGGAAGTTTTCCCATCGAGAAACAGCAAACTGAAATGTGTTTTACTTTTTCCTTTTGCCTGTACATTTCGTCAAAAGTGTTTGGCAAATCGCGAATTGCGCTTAACTTTTCCCTCCGAAAAACGGATAGAAAAGAGGTGGAAAAGTGTATGAGATGGGGTGTGTGGGGGGTTGGAATGCAAATGCCTTTCATCTGATACGCTTTGCATTCGAGCCGCCATTTTGTATTGACCTTGAATGTGGCATTACCGGAGGGGGGCGGGGAGGATGAGGTTGCCTGCCACAAGCCGGGGCGCTGGCTGCCTGATGAAGAGTGGCATAGCCAGTGCTGGCTGCTGCTGCTGGCTGTTGATTGAAAGGCGATGCAGCGCAAAGGGATTGATGGGATTCTTGATGATGATTTCATGTACAGTTTCGCCATCAGCTGCATTTTTACAGTTCGTCAGTGGCTGATGCCTGCCTGATGCCTGATGGCCTACAATTTTTGATTGATTTTTATGAGTGCAAGCGGAAACGGAAACGGATATAAGGACCATTGCGTGTGCATGGCATGTACCACGTTACGAGTCCGTTAATCCACAGCCCATGGAGATGGTAAGGCAGTTGCCTATCGATAGAACGAATTATAATCGATATTCGGTAAATGTCCAATGGTTCGCCACTTCTATGATTCTTTTTTGGTTGAATCTTCGATTTTTGTCCATATAAAATATAAATATGTATGCCTGACCCTGCATTTCCCTTTAGCGGGTTTGTAAAACTCCAAGAGCTAGTCCCGTATATCGAAAATTATCCTAATATTCCAATGTATAATGCAGTTTCCTTAAAAGAGGACAACAATATCAAAAGGGCACCTATTTTCCTATGGATTTAGCTACATTGGTTTATTGCCAAATATTTCAACAAATGAAATTTCAAAAGACGAAATTTTGATAAACAATTATAACTAGTATCTACATGTAGCGTCGAATCGTCGTCATCATCATCCAATTATCAGGCCCGCTCCGATTTTGAAGTCTCCCGACTTGTGCTGCATGCAACCGGAGAGCAGAAACGTAAACGGAACATAGTCCAGACGCTTCTCTAGTTCCCCACACACTCGCCAGTTGGTGTCGAGGCTGCCGCGGAACTGGACGTCACCTTTTTGGATTTTCGATTGATAGGAGATGGTCGCCACCGAGCCCATGTTCCGGAGAGACGTCTCCAACTCGAGGCCGATCTGAAGCTGTTCGCTGCACTTAACATAGTGCCCGAGATGGAAGCCCGCCGGCCCAATTTTGGCTGACGACAAGCTGGTTCCGTCGTCGTAGCGACCCACCAGCGAGACCATGGCAATCTGTCCGTTCGGCACATTGGAGCCGCACTGGTAGATCAGCTCTGAGCCCAAGGCGAGACGGCGCGACACCGCCTGAAGGAAGCTGCTCACAATCATGCCGCAGCGAGTGGCGAGTCCGGGCGAGGCCACAGTCAGCGAGAACGAGAAATCGCTGCCACGGTAGTCGACCGTCGCCTGGTTCGGTGTGTTCACAACGCCCGGCTGGAACTCGGCGCCGATCTTGCAACGCAGACGCTTCGAGAACTGATGGATGACGTTGCAATTGAGGTTGCCCCGTCCATCGACGTCCGCCAGCAGAACGGGATACGCTTCGTTGGCATTGTGCTTTCTGGTGCCCGCGTAGATGCTCTGGAAGTGATAGCTCGGCGCAGTGTTGTTTATTTGGATCGTGTGCGACAACTGAAAATGATTGCTCAGCGCCTTGTTCAGCATTATCTTGGCGCCCTCGAAGCAGTTCGGTTGGGTCTCGCGCACCTTGCTGAACAGCTCCTCCACCATGCCGGGATTCTCCAGTGCCTCCGGCTTTGGTGCGGACTCCCTCTTCCAGTGCTGGTACGACGGAGGAGTCTGGCCACCAGCTGCCGCCTGAGTCGAAGCAAAAACAAACCCCATTTTACGCGGGAAAACGAAAAATAATTACGCTTAGAACTAATTCCTCCAAGCTGGGAAAAATTATGTTTTGTATAGAACTTTGCCGAGAAGTAAAATAGTTATGACTGGGAAAACCAAATGAAAATTTGTGTTTCCTTGCCAAATGACAGATGGAAACGCAGGGAAGCAGGAAAATACTTGGCATTTTGCAGCACTGAAAATACTGTCAATAAGTGTCAAGTGTTGGTAAGTAGAATATATGCTTTAAGTGTTGGAAATCGATTGAAAAATCCAAGCAAATATTAAGTCTCAAATAAGACAAGTTTCAAATGCCTGAAAATGTCCAGTAGTTAGTTATTTCTCGAAAAACAGAAAGCCAGAGAGCGAAAGAGAGAGAGACAGTTGGCAAGGGAAACCGCTATAACCGCAACACGTTGCTGCCTCGAAAATGGAGAATAATTGCTGCACAGTGTCGCCACCACAAACCCTTTGCTCCTGAC
The DNA here is from genome assembly GCA_008121215.1 of Drosophila athabasca. Taxonomy (NCBI): domain Eukaryota; kingdom Metazoa; phylum Arthropoda; class Insecta; order Diptera; family Drosophilidae; genus Drosophila; species Drosophila athabasca. Next base: position 513,902 of record VMQQ01000019.1, on the reverse strand, counting down.
GGCTGTGGCTGTCTCTCTTGTTTGGCTTCTGCCGCCGATTTCTGGTAATTAATTCATGTGGACACATTTTAATAGTTGATAAGACTTTTTCGAGGCACGAGATAAGGACTTGAGGACTGCTTTTGTACTCCTATTAATTCCTCCTGGCAGACAGATGAACAGAGTCCAAGGACTCTTAGTCCATAAATCATTGGAGCAGCAGTAAACTAGCCATAATTCCATTTCTTGGGGAGAGAATTCAACAAAAGCTCAGCCGAGGCTCGAGGTTGTTAATCATCTCCCATCATGTGGGGAATGTGCCAAAAGGAAAGCAAGAAGTTTTGGGGGTCTCTTTGCTTTAATTTAGATTATTTTTAGATATTTACTTTCCCAAAACTCCCAAACATAGCAACACTTTATTCCACTCTGTGTATTTGAGAACTTGTCACTTGCAGCAAAATAAAATCAAATCAAAGCAGTTTTCCCCCCGAAGAAAATGCATGAAAACCGCTGAAACCGAAATGCTTTCTGACAAATGAAAAGGGGAAATGGAATGGGCGGGGAAACGAAGTTTCCCAGTTGAAACGAAGTTTCATTTCGTTTTGGGCAGTGGAAACCTCTCCACCTTTCAAGCAGTGTTGGAAAAGCAGTGGTTGCCCAAGCAGTGGTTGCCCAAGCAGTGCCACACTCACGTTCAGACGAGACGATGCCAGACGAGCTCCCGCTCTTTCCTCTCTCTCGTTCTACAATGTGTGTGCACAATTAATTTTTGCTCTTTTAACTAACGGAACATATTAAATGCACGCGCGCCCTACGCTGGAGGGAGAGAGAGTGCCAGAGAGAGTGTGGGCAGTGGTAGGTAGGTTGGCAACGCCTCATTAATGGCACGCCATTTCCATCCATCTCTCGCCAGCCACTACTTCGGGTCTTGTTTTTTTTTAAAGGTTACTTCCTTAAATGGTGCCCCTCCCTGCCCTTACCACCGCCCACCCCTTCCATCAGAGGGCACCCAATCTTCCGGCTGGCCCTCTGCTTTCCCGTTCTCTCCCGCTCTTCATTGTCGATATTTATGTTGGCCCGGAATTTATTAGCTTTTGGAGTTGGATATTTATGGGGGAAAATGAGTGTAAGCGACGACCATGGGAAAGGAGAGGAGACCCTGAGAAAGTGTGTGTGTGTGTCTGTGTGTGTAGGAGTGTGGCAAGGCCATATCATTGGGGCAGGATGGGAGGGGTAATAAAACTCGGGTAATGGCAACTTTACTTCATAAAATGCTGTCACCACACACAAGTGTCTGTCAAGTGCCTCCCGAGTATTGGTCAAGGACAGGGGACAGGGCCAGGGGACAGGGACAGGGGACAGGGCCAGGGGACATGGAACCAACTGCCGCTTGAAGATACTTAAATATAAACGAAAAGCTACAGATACAGATACAGATAAATTGCTACCAATTGGCTGACTAAAAAGGTTTTTTCTTTCTTCTTTCAACTCAAAGTTGATTTCGAACTAAAAGCTGTTTGCGTTCGTTACATTTCCATTTCCACTTCCATTTCCACCTCAATAATTGACAACTTTTCAGTTAATCAGCAAATAATATGAATTATAAAGTTGTGCAGCAGTAGACAAAACTTTTGCGATGATCATCCATTGAGGGTGTTTGCCTTTGGTCGTCCTGTCCTCTCGCCCAGGAATCGTTAACATAACTTTTAGCTACTTACGGGGAAAATCCGATTAAAGTGTGTGTGTGGAGGGGTGGAGAGGGGTGGATAATTCTGTGCTGTGTATGCCTATCAAGGGCCTTGCTGCCACACACAGGACGACCTAATACACTTTTGGCCCAGAATCAGAGAGTCTCAGTAAAGTCAGAAAAGCAAAAGTCAAGCAACTTCATTTTTGCCGAGAGAAAACGCACTAAAACAAACTTCGTCTCCACTACACGGCCCCCTCCCTCTCTCTCTCTCTCTATGAGGACCTTCCCCTATATACATACATACATATATATGTATATGTATATATGTACATACATACATATATATGTATATGTATATATGTACATACATACATATATATGTATGTATATACCCTATATATACATATACATGTATAAAACGAGAGGGAACGTTGTGAGCCGCGGCAAAGGCCGCGGCTCTACCTTATACCCGGTACTCAGTCAGTATATACATACATACATTTATGAGCCTACGATTTATGAAATTTATTATATGTTCTCAAAAGGGACGAAAATAATATTTAAATTAAAAAAATGAATTTTTTGGAATTTTTATACATGTTTCCATTTTTGTTTACATATGCTTTGTATATCTGCGCCTACATTTCTACATGACATGTATAACTACATATTTGAGACGTACAAGTGTTTACGACAGAGAGAGAGAAGGAATGAGTCAGCGCTTGGCAGGCGTTGCGTAGCCACTGAAATTTAATTTGTTTCTTCTGGCCATAATATTGATCCGATCTGATCCAGATTCGGTAATCTGGTAGATATGGTAATTTTTCATGATTCTGCGTTTTTGGTTTTCATTTATCTTAAAAATTGTGGATTCCACAGATTTTCGTCTTTTGTGGGGGCGGAAGGGGGCGTGGCAAAATTTTAAAACAAACTTGTGCTGGTTCGGTATCACAGGAGCTTAGATAGAAAGTTTGGTTGCCCTAGCTCTTATAGTCTCTGAGAACTAGGCGCTCATTTATACGAATAAGCAAAGCAGATGGGGTCGCGTGTGAGAGAGAGCGAGAGGGAATGATGACTTTCGAAATGGTTTTCTTCATTGTAGCTATAATATTGATCCGATCTGATCCAGATTCAACACTCTGATAGAAATGGGCATTCTCTATGACTCTGCGTTTTTAGTTTTCTTGTATATTCAACATTGTGTACGCCACAGACTTTCGTCCTTTGTGTGGGCGGAAAGGGGCGGGGCGAAATTTTGAATTACATTTGGAGTAGTGTGATCACACAGGAGACTGGATACAAAACTTGGTTGCTCTAGCTTCAATAGTCTCTGAGATATAGGCGCAAATGAAGACGGACGGACAGACGGACAGACGGACAGACGGACGGACGGACGGACAGACAGACATGGCTATATCGACTCGGCTATTGATGCTGATCAAGAATATATATACTTTATGGGGTCGGAAACGCTTCCTTCTGTGCGTTACACACAACCGTTATCCCCACAAATCTAATATACCCCTATACTCTTCGAGTACCGGGTATAAAAAAAGCCTCATTGACTTGACGATACAGCAACAACAGATTCCAAACTTTTGCTACAAGTTTCCACTAGCTCAATGGAGAGGTCGAGAGAGAAAGGGGGGGTAGGGGGCTGGTTTGGGGGTAAGTTGGGATTCTCGTTGGAAAAGTTACCAAGAAAATATGTCTACACTTGCCGACGACATCCGCTTGCTTTCCGCTTTTTGGAGACGACGCCGCCGCCGCCGCCGCCGCCGCCGCCGCGCTCTGCCGAAGGAGACGCAGCGTGTCAGGGTTCCGCTCCTGGCAGGGGAAGAACAATGAGTGAAGAGTGGTGCAGGGAGGGATACGGGGGGGCGGGGTGCCGCAGCAGGAGGTGTAAGTAGAGAAGAAGACCGTTGTTACAAAAGCTAATAAACGCACAGGGCGTACATACACTGAGAGAAAGCAATCAAATGCTAGAACTTTGGCTAGCAATATTTAAAGGCAAATCCCCGTTTTCTGCCTGTGTATGCGTATAGTGTGTGTGTGTTTTCGTTCCTTCGCAGGACACGCATTCATTGTGTCTCATTTGCTAGAGAGAGACAGAAGAGAGAGAGCGGCACCATTGAATGCAAATGGCGCAAAATTCAAATTACAAACCAACCATTTCCGCAAAATGTTGCTCCCAATGGGACCCCCCATCCCCCCCTCACACTCGTGCCACACACTCTTTGTTTCCTCTCATGTACAGTTAATTGCATGTTTTAGGAGTGGGTGGGTATGGGATGATGGGTGGCACACGAGAACTACATTTTTGCTGCTTCTTCACCCAATTGATTATTCCATTATTATATTGTTTTCATTTTCGGATAATTTTGTAGGTATATTTTATTTGGTTTTTAGCCATATTTATTGCCACAAAAAATGCCTTTGCAAATAAATGATAAATACATTTTCAAAGCTTCGTTTCTCCATCCCCTACCCCCCTTCTCTGCACAGTGAACCTGTTTATTTGGCTTTTCTTTTGCAGACTTTCCTTTGCCATTTCCCCCATAAGCAACCTCAAGTGCTTCCACCTGCTCTTCCGCAGACAATCAGGGTTCGCGGGTGCCCAGGGGTAGGGGCCAGGGGTAGGAGACAGACGATGCCATAAATGGTATTTCATTATCAAATAAATTCACAAGAAACGCAACGAACGTTGCTTTTCCTTCAACTAAATCGAAATCAATAACCGCCTCTTGCAACACCTACGCGTACTCGTACAAATCCCCAACCTCCCCCTCCCCCCCATCATCATCATCATCCTTCCCTCCCACTTCCGCTCTCGCTGTCTGTCGGTCTGTCTGTCTGTCCGTATAAGCCGATTCTACTGGCTGCTGCCTGTGGATCCCCCGTTTCGTTCCGTTTAAAGAGTGGAAAGAATGAAACCCAATAAGGCGCAAGTGTATGAAAAAAATTTACATTAATTTCAATATGCCACAGGACAAAAAATAAAAAAAAACAAAGTAAACAAAGTGAAACATGTGAAATTGCTTGGGACAAGGGCGGAGGGCGATGCTCGACAGGGGAGTTACCCCTTTAGTGGGCCAAGAAGAAGTTAAAAAGGTATGGAAAATAGCCAAGGGTCTCCTTGAATTGCTGACTCATAGAGGTGCACACTTAAAACTGTTATACAAAGTGTAATACTGTTATTCATTCCTGGCATATCGGGGTACAACTTAAAGCGGTTATTAAAAGTGTTATACTATTATATAAATTGTTATACAAACGATTATAATGCATTAAAACTGTTCTAATTATTCATTGCATTGCTTGTTCGTTGGTGTAAAACTGCAAAAAAGTGTTCTACAGTTTTAAAAACTGTTATACTGCATTAAAACTGTTATAATTGAATTTCTAGCTAATTGGAGTATAACTTCTAAAATCATTTATAAAACCAGTTTAGCTGTTATACAAACTTTTGAATGCCGCCAAAAACTGTTCTACTGGGGCTACTTGATTTAATTTTTTTTTTCTTTAGTACTCTTTAATCCGTTATCTTGTTCTTTAAGCTGTTCTAACATTCCACTGTAAAACCATTTGCATGATGTGGTTGCATGATTTTTCATAACCAATAACCAATCCCCGCCCACCCGTACCATACCACAAGTACAGGGCATCAGCTAAAACAGAGAAAAACAAGTCGAGGAACAATTTCTCATCTTCATTTCCATAGTAAAAAGCCAACCTCGAAATTTGCATGGATCCGACATGCTCTCAGATTGGCCCCATGCCCCGCCCCTGCACCTGCCCCCGAGAACGCCAACAAACAAGAGAAAAGAGAACTGTGTGGATAGTCTGTTCGTCTGTCCGTCTGTCCCGCGTGGTATCGTTGCTATTCCTGTTCCTGTTGTTGTTGTTGCTCTGTCTGTTACAGAAAATTACGTATAGGCCTGTAAACAATGGATGTGTGTGCACAACATGAACTGAACGTAATGCACATTGAGAGCGGGCCAGAATCGAAGGTGGGGAAACAGACCAGACCCCAGACCCCAGACCCCAGAACCCCGGGGGGGAGGGGACAGCAGCATGTCTAACGCGTTGAGTCGACTGTGTGCCAATTTTTCGGGAGGGTTGACGTTCGTCGTTCGTTCGCTTGTTATTTTCCTTCTTTTTTTTTTATCTGCTGCTGGTAGTAGTTGAAGGGCAACTGAGTTTTTGTACAATTTCCCCTCCGTTTTCTCTATTTTCTTTGCAGTTGTTATGGAAAATAAATTGGCTGAGCTTGCTTTGGTTGGGGGGTGGGTGTGTGGGCGTACACAGGTTGCGAAATATGACACAGACGAGGACAAGGACGAGGCACCACTGATACAGGAGGCGAGAGACCAGGTAATAGGAAAATAAAACTCTGAGGCAATTGAACCGTTAAAGCATCAACTATTCATACTTTTTCAATCAAGATGCTTTCCCGTTAACCTTGACATTAACACACACCTACAGACCTGCCCTCCTGCCGTCCAATCTGGATGCCATAATCCCTGGGTCTTACTTTATAACTGCGGGTGGAAATCTCTTTTCTTGGACATTCAGGCTTTACGAAATGCCGTCGGCATTTGCTTTTTTGCTTCCCCTTGTTATCTTTTTTTTCTTCTTTCTTTCTTTTTTTATTGTTTTCTTTTAGTTAAATCATTTCCTCGAGGGGCGATGATTTTTATTAGAGCGCCACATGAATGCTGTTTCCCTCACCTCCCCTCCACCCAAGTGCCACGGGCAGAGGCGGTGGCGGGGGCAATGGCTTCCAGTTGCAGCTCATTCTGTTTGCATTTTTGATTTCTTTGCATATTTTCACATTGTCTGCCATGGCATTGCATTTCACAGAGACACAGGGAGAGAGAGAGAGAGAGAGAGAGAGAGAGAGGAGACAGGGAGAGGTGTGGCTGTGTGTTTGTGTTTTTTTTTGGCATATTTTGGCACCCAACGACACAACAAAAACCAAAAACATTTTGAGGTCTTCAATTAAACAAGAGCTTTTAAAATCGATATTTGGGGCATGGGAATGGAACTCCTTGCATGGAAAAACCTTTTGAAATATATGAAAATCTCCCTCCGATTACCGGATTTTCCTCTCTGAGACACTCGCAGACTTTTGTGGCTAGTTTCGTATTTGTTTTCATGTTATTTTCATTTTATTTGTTTACTTTACCGAAAATATTATTTTTAAAAATTGACCCTTGTCGGAAAATCTCTCGAAATCTCTCTTTTAGGCCATTTAATACGTATGTATAAATATATTCAGGGGTCAAGTAGGTTGGAACAGGATCGGAAGCTCAAGAACTGATGGGTCAAGTATTCAATTAAATGTGGTATTTAGTATTTAGTATACTATTGCAAATTGTGCAAAAATCAACTTCGTTTTCAGACTTTTGCGACTTCTGAGAGATTGTAAAATATTTGATTGTGTTCCCCTCTTGCCCCTCTTTTTTTTTTCCTCTTCATTGGTTTTCCATCTATTGCTGGAAAAGTTGCTCCATTCGTTTGGGTTTTTTTGTTGTCATTTTCTTCATCTTCTACTATTACTTCTTCGGTGTTTATTTTCCCTGCTCTGTCTCGGCTCTGCTCCTTTTTCTGCTTTTGCTGTTTTTTGTGTGTTTCTTCTCTTTTTTGTGTTGTTTTTGTTGTTGTTTTTTTTTTGTTTTTGTTTAATTGACTTGAAAACCAGTTTTATTTGTTTGCAAGCAGCAAAAAAGGCAGCAGCAGGCCGCAGCAGCAGCAGCAGCAGCAGCAACAAGCATTAAAAGCAAATATAAATTGTGTACCGCACTGCTTGCTCCGCTCCCTGTCTCCTGCTTCGTTTTCTACCCTCTAATAGGTTTTTACTAGAATTACTATGGGAAATTTTGATTTATTTCATCTCTATATCTCTCTCTTTCTGTCTCTTTATCTCTCTGCTTATTCGTTTCTGCTCTTCTTACTCCTTTTGCCACAAAAAGAATATCCAATTTCAAAGGGTATCAAAGATTCCATCAAGTTCGCCTCACCTTCTCGACTGTTACCTCTTTTTCGTCGTGCACACACTCACACACAAGCACAGACAGTGAGTGAGTGAGTGAGTAAGAGAGAGAGAGAGGGAGGCAGAGCGAGAGATGGTTGGTTGGCGCTCTTTTTTTTCTTATCATAATGCGATTATTTTTGGGCTGCGTATAAAAATAAAAGTATAGAACTTTTATCTGTGTGTGTGTTTGTGTGTCTCCCTCCCTCTCTCATTTTTTCTCTTGCTATGTCCGACTGTGGTCTGCCGTCTGTTTGCTTTTGTCCACGTGTCTGTGTGTGTGCGTGAGCGAGCTCCAAACTAGCGGAGCTTTAAACTCGTTATTCGCCCGTGTGTGTGTGTGTGTCGCTAAGCAGCTTCATTCTCTCCCCAGCATTCGCCTCTCTCGCAATGATGCTGAGAGTCTGTTCTGTTCTCTCCCTATCCCCCCCGTCCCACTGCATTATTTTGTTCGGTTCTTTAATGTTGCTTTTAATTAGAAATTAGTTCTGCTTCATTAAAATTGTTTTTTTTTTTTCTTTCTTTTTTTGGTTCAATGTGCAAATTGCCGCTGCTCTTAGAAAAGAGAGAAAGAGATAGACGAGCAAAGAGAGAGATATTAGGAGGCTCTCCTCTCAGCCGTCCGTCGCTTTGGACATTTGTTGTGATTAATTAAAGCAACATAATTTGATTTTTTTTTATAACGCTTAGTTTTTCCCATTTTTTTATCGCAAGAATTTTTCCTCTCGTCTGTTGTTGTTGCACATGGAGCGTGCGTCAAATGCGCTTGCCATGTCTAATTTATGCAAATTTAATTGCCGCCAGACATTTTAATGAAATTGAAATAGGCCTCGGCCTCCTCCACCCCCCCACCACCGGGAGGGATGGGGAGTTGGGTGGGTTGCGGGTGAGCAGGGCATTGGAGCACGATGGAGTGGATCGGAACGTGCTCGTTGTGGGGGCGTTGCCTGTGCTGAGGGTAATTTTTTGTATAATTTCAAGATTCTGTGCCACAGATTGCAAATTATTGGGGTCAAAACGGCCTGATTTCAACGAATTTCCAAGCAAACTTAAGCAAAGTTGTACAAGAGTTTTGTTAGAGATAATTCAACGATTAAAATAGTTTCACAAAGTGTGTCTTGCCCTTAGAGACAATTAGTTTAATCACCCAGGTTAGCCCACATTGAAATTCCACGAAATAATGATTAAAAATCACTAAAAAACTTCAATTAGTTGGAATATTATCGATGAAAATTGTTTTAGATTCATTGAAAACCATCAAGAGTGTTGGAAAACTTGTGAATAATGAAAACAATAGTTTCATTCTCCGAACGACTTTAGCAACGTTGTGCAAAGCATTTCGTTAGTTTGGGAAAATCTTTTCCCTGAAATTTGGCAACGTTGCTTAAACAAAAGTGCAATTGATTGTGCAATAGTTAAGGACACCACTAACGCCATAAACACAAATTCCAATGGTAATCATTTAAGCATGAAGCAAACGGCAGAGATCATCTACTAACATGGCTTGACCAATGAAGTGTGGCAACGTTGCTGCAGCTCAAAATGACTATACAGATCGTTGGCTTACATACATATTATTCTGCTTTCGCTTTCTGGTTCCGTAGCGCACTTAATAGGCAATTATTTTGACCTCTGAAGTTTGACAGCACCACCAGACAAGCACTGCAACAGGGCACCACCATAGTAGACTCGAGACGAGACTCTGCACATTTCACCTTTGAAGTGTGGCAACAGTGCAATTGCGAATGACTTCTGAAATCACTTAACAGACAAATTGTTTGCCACCTTTCCCCCTTCCAGCCCTCCCCTCCCACCAGTCACCTACCTGCCAACTCCCAAGGGGCTCGTCACCATCACCTGGGCCCCCCTGACTGGCACATTAGGATTTAATCACTAATTAAATATCAGTTAAGTTGTGAGCCAGCCATGTCCATCCATACATCCATCAATTTATCTGGGAGATCCGCGGCATTTCCTCCCACTCCCACTCACACACACACACGCACACTCATTCAGCGGAGGAAGAGAGTGCCAATTTCATTTTGAAATGCTTTAATTTTCCTGCCTTAATTATTTTCCCGCACTCAAACGCCGCTCTCACTCACTCTCCGCCTTTCTACATCGCTCTCTCTTTCTCTCTCTCTCTCTCTTTCGTCGCTATTGATAAATATTTCTTGCTGTTATTTATAGGATTTCCTTTTGTTGTTGTTTTTGCTACATTGCCGTTCGTTCGTTCACTACGTTTTATTTCTCGCACAGTGGTTCACGCGTTCACGAAATTCGACTCTCTTGGGGATGGAGCCAACCAACCAATTAGTCACACTTTCCACTCACTCTCTGCACACTGTGCGCGCGCTCTCTGCGTGCAAATGTCGTTGAGGAAGACGAGCAAGAAGAAGAGCGTACATGCAACATCTTTAATTTTTGTTGTGCACTATTTAACCTCTCACAAACACACACACACACACACATATTCTTTGACTGCATTTTTCGACACCAACAATAGAGTGAAATGTGGTTTAAATTCTCTTTATTTTCATGTTGCCAAATACTTACAAATATTTGTGTACGCTCTGAATTAGCGGCATTCGCTATCTTTTGTTTAGTTATTTGTTTAAACTCTGCTCCGGCTTTAGTCACTTTGTTATGCACTAGAAATCTTGCTTTTGGCTACAGTGTTTTGCCGTCGGTATTTCGTCTTTGTCACTTTTTTTGTCACAACACAGCTGCTTCTCGCTCGTTTTTTATTAACTATATTTAACAAAATAATTCGACATTATCTTTCCGTTGTTAAATTTTCCGCGGCCGAAAATTTTTTGTTGTTTCCAGTTTACAAAACTTTATTTACGCGTGTTTTACGTACTTCAAAAATTCGAAAATGCGCACGCTGTTGTTAACGGTCCGAGTGTTTTTTTTTCACGATTGGGGCGGCAAGGCCGTTTCTTTAGACTCTTCCAGTTGTTTCCGTTGCCGCTATTCCGCTATTCATTTTGTCCCTGCTTCCGAAAAATTTGTGAGATACATGTATACAGCCGTGCGGCTGAAATATATTTTCAGGTTTTGATGGTGTGATTGGCCACATGTTGCTAGAATACATGTTGCTGGCAACAAAGTGAAACAGCACAGTATTTGCGATAAATTTGTTCAAGTTAGCTGCAATTAACCGCACAATCTCCTTAAGTTCGATACAATTTATTTTGTCAGACGGATTGTTTAAATTGGAGGCTTCTCTTCTACATCTCTCTTTTTGTCTGCTTGAGGAACTTGATTTCTGAGAATTATTTATTCCTTACTTTCTCCCGTTAGTTCAGTTCTCTATTATTTCGTCGATCTAAGTAATAGTCGCTTGTATCTTTTCGTCAGATCTTCTTCTTAAAGTCCGATAACACCTCGATATGTTCTATCGCACACAGCGAACTCAAATGTTGCTGACTCATGAGTACTCATGTTGCTAGAAAGCATCTGTTTGCCAACATTTCCGACAAAAGCCGAAAGAGAGAGAGAGAGAGCGCGTGTTTCATTTCCATTCAACAAATGTGAAACGCTTGATAAAGCTACATAGGACTGGGACAAAAACGTGTTATTCACTATCTCTCTCTCAAATGTTTCATTGCCAAGGCGTGGAACGATATGGAACACTGACGGAACGTCGTCATGTTCTTCTGGCACGTGAGTAAGTGGAACATGGAAAAGTGCGACCGACTGAACGACCGACCGACCGACTAACTGACTGTGAGATATGAAACGTTTCTGTTTTTTCGGCTGTCGGAACGTCTGTCTGTCTGTCTCTCTTACTCACCGGCACGGCCGACTGTCTCACGCGCTGCTCCGCTCTTGCTCTTGCAAACAAACAGTCAGAGCAGTGTGTATGTGTGTGTGCGTGTATTGCGCCATCGCCAAGTTGATTTTCTGGCCCACCGCGTGCAACTGTATGTGTGCATGGACGTGTACGTGCACGGCTGCGGCTCTCTGTATGCTTATATTTATGTATGTGTATGTCTGCATGAATTTTTCGTGCACATTTTCGTTTGTTTACAGTTTTTCAGTTTCTTTTTTCTATACGCTGAACATGGGGAAAGGTATCATCGGTGTTTAAAGCATTTTGGGCTGAAATTTGAAGGGTATCCCAGGTGCTATGCATAAATTTGCAACTGTTGGTTTTCCCCCACGGTAAGAACCTATCCGCTGGGGCAGTTTAACATTTTAACAAATTATTGTCAAGGGAATTGAAGACGTACATAATTGTGCTGGAAAGTGTATTCGCAGTGCGTTTATTTACTCTACGCATTTTCGCTTTTCCCCGGGCTTATGTTTTTTCTTGCGTTTGATTGTTTTAAATTGAGATTTGTGTGCCAAAAGCGTCGCTGCAGTCGCGCGCACAGTCTTGTCGTCGTTTGGGGGCACGCAACCCTGGACTGGACGGTGTGCAACATATGTATGAAAATGTAAATAATTGTGGCCGCAGGAGTAATCTATCTACAAACTTTTCGGGTTTTCGGGTTGTATTTCATTCTATCTGCTGGTTATTTTCGTTTTTGTTGTCTTTTGCGTGTGACAAAAAATTAATTGGATTATTTTTGGCTGAGGGTGAGGGGGGATTCAGTCAGTGGGGTAAAAGTTTCTGATTAGCTTTGTTGCTCCGGACACTTCAAGGCAATCGGCGGGCCATTTGGCATGGCTCCCATAAATTAGGTACTAACCCAATTAGGGATCGTCTAATTTCGTTATGGTGCGCGTACACGTGAAAGCGTGAGGCGCAAGGATTATGTTGCATTGAAAGTTATAGGAGCTGGAACCCCACCCACACCACCAAGTGAAGTGCGGCAACCATGGTGGAAGCCACTCCAATTCAATAATCTTTCCATCTATTCTTGGTTCTTTTCTGCTGTTTTTGGCAGCGAAGAAGTTTGGCAACGTGGCAGGAGGGACGGGGAGACGGGGGGAGGTGGTGCTCGATGACCTTTTACGAAATCGAAAAGCTTATAGCCCCAAGGTCGATCTCCCCTGAATAACAATTGTGTGTGGCAACAACTCCATTCATAGACCGCAATTGTGCCGCAAGCTGCATCCACAATGAACGATAAAAGTAATAGAGACACAGAGAGGAGGCGGTCACACACACACACACACGATCATAATATTGGCGTAATCAAAGAGAACAAAAATTGATTGCATTATTGACAAGCTGAACGACGAACGATAAGCGAAGCAAATGGCGACAATCCATAAAGAGATGTTCCCTCCCACTCCCTCCCACCGACAACGACAACTATTCCCAACGAAAAGAGAAGGCTAAAGGCTTCATTGATACCCTTGGCCAGTCATCGTTACCATGGCAGCCAGACAACCCTTTCTCCGTTTTAAATCTCTGATCAAAAACGTAATACCCTCTGCAAAGGGTACGTAAACCTCAAGTCCAATCATAACAATAACCGCAACATATACAACGTAAGAGCGAGAGAACGTGGCGAGTGGTATAAAAAAAGAGAAGAGAGACAGAGAGCAACACAAAATTGCAGGCAAAACTATAAATAGCGAAATAATGTGATAAGCGCGCACACATGAAAGCGACAAGCGGTTTTGTGCCCATTACCACATGGGTAGTAGTAGAGAAGGTAGACCTGAGGCGCGTGAGTGGGGGGGCGAGTGTAGAAGAAGTGGTGTTGCAGCAGCAGCAGCAGCGACTACGACAAGTGCCGGGATATCCAGGACGATATGATGCAGATGCCAACGTTAACGTCGCTGCCAACGACAACGCCAACGCCGATGCATACAGGGATGCAAACGAATGCGAACAAAGCGCACAGAACTCTGTTCTGCGTTCTTTCTCTCTACCACTCTCTATCCCCATCTCTCTTTGGCTACCAAACATACCCGGAGCATAACAAAATTTATCGTTGTCAAGCTATCGCCACATACTCGACAACGACTTTGAACGAGGGGGTGTGGGGAGTGGGGGGCGAACGGCCGGCATCAACTACTGCACAGTGGTCACAGATTGATGTGCAGCAGTCATAATTCCACTTGAGTGGGGTGGAACTCACTCTTTCTGTGTCCACTATCGCTGTGGTTTCCCCCTACCCAACAACAACCCGCTATTACTTTTTTGTTGTGTTCTTGAGGCCTGGCCACGTTTTCCACAATATTTTCTGTGTCGGTGCAGGCACTGTGAGAGTTTTTGTTGGTTTTCTCTGTGCTTTTCGCGGAATTGAAAATGGTCTTGTGTTGCTCTCGGGGGAGTGGCTAAACGTCCAAAAAACTGCCGCAACTAGTCAGCGTTAGAGGGAACCTGGACTAGGGATGCAAAAGTAATTGGTTTCGCTTTTCCGTTTAGAGGCACATCACGATATTGCAATGCTGTTCCACTGTTGCGTTCCTCGCTTTCCCACTGATAATTTCTGCTCATATTTCCAGAGGGCCTCTGCCTGTCTGCCCGTCTCTTTCTAGCTACATTACATAGTTTCACTTCCAGCAGGAGGAGCTTCGGTAGCTGGCAACAATGTTGTTGTTGTTTCTCTCTTGAGTGGTGCCGGCGGTCTCTCTGGTGTGGTTGTTGTTTTTTCTGTTGTCAATTTTTTTCAGATAATAAAAACTAACAAGTTGTGTTTATTAGTTAACAAAAGCAAACGGCAAAGTGGCAACAGGTTCGTTGACCAGCAGCCATCGCATCGACATCGGAATCGGCAACGGCATCGGCACATTCAACGTCATGAACTGAACGGAACGACAGAGAGCCGAGCCGGAGGAGGAGAGCATTACATTACGCAAAAATAAAAGTAAAACCGAATGCATTGCTGCTTGCTGTCGTGTGTGTGTATGTGTGTGTGTGCGATAATAAAAATAGTAGAAATTAAAAGCATCCCAAGCTCCCGTGCCCGTGCGGTTCTCATTGTCTTTGCGGTGGTGCTGCCCTGCCTCTTCTTCGTATCAAGGTCAGATCGTTGGTATTTTAGTGAGTGCAATTTCGAGCCAAATAAATTCGCATAGAGTCGCTCTGCTCTGCTCTGCTCTGCCCGCCACTAATGAGAGTCGCTGGCAGAGGCAGTGACAACAGCGACAGAGACGTGGCCAGAGGCGGCTGGGTGGGCAGCAGAGCAGGCAGAGCGCGGTGACAGATGCACTAACGTGGATTAAAAATGTGCAAAAGGCAAACACAAAAGATTGCGGGACTTAAACAAAAGCAACGACAGCAGGAGAGTAGGGGAATGAGAGAGAAACAGAGGGCAGAGAAGAAGCAGAAGCAACAGAAAACCAAGAACAACAGAAACAATGGCAGAGCGAAGCTAAACGGCTCTCTCTCTCGCTTGTCTGCTTAATCTCCCCAAAGTGTATTTTAAATAGGGTGAATCATTACCAAAGCCCGCTCACAAGATATTACGTGTGTTTGATATTCTTTGAGGCACACTCCCACACATTTTGCTTTGGTATACAGACCACAGACCATACACGGCGAGAGGGCAGCAATGGCTCACCTCACCCTATTTTAATAAGCCTGCATTCGCTATGCAAATGAAAGGAAATGGAACAGCGGTAAATTTCGAGTGAGTTTCGTGGAGCAAGCAGAAAAATAATATTAAAGCGAAAATAAGCAGATAAATTATTCAGAAATATGTAAAGTGTACACACATTTGTGAGTGGGTGTGTGTGTATTTGTGTGTTCAACATATTGATTGCTTGTTAAAAATGTTAATTAATTTGCCTATGAGCTGGCAACGGTAATTAAATCAAGCGTTGGCCAAACATCAGAACAGCAAAGCGTATGCCCTCCCACACATACATACATACAATGACCTGTGCATTGCAATACAGTGACACTTGTCTAAAAAATAAAACACACCCATGAAAGAGTCAGCATTTAAAATATAAATAACAAATCATCGATTAGGTCTTCAAACCAAATTTGTCATCAATTTCTGCTATGTGGTGACTAATTGAGCTTGTCCCACTATAGAGAGTTTAACCTGTACAATAAAATAAATGTCCCACACACACACAGTCCAGGCCGTCTGTTAATGTCCCCAAGGGGAAATTACTGATAGCTGTTCTACTCAGTATTTCCCCTTTTTATTCCGAGGGTATTATGTTTTTGACCAGATGCTTGCAATCATATCTGTAAGAGTAACTAGAGCTTCGGCAACTGAAGCTAGCAGATTCTCTCTTTTTTTTTTTTGAATATCAAGTGTTTGTAGTTATTTTGGAACTGGCATCGAAAAGATTGATAAAGTGGTCGTTACAAGTTCGAATATTAATAGTATCCCAAGTGGATAAGACTCCCAGCGACCAAGTCAAGGTCAGGCAAAGGGGCCAGTTATGGAAACATCGATTCGATCGATCAAATGCGCAGTTGCTGGCTGTGTGTGTGAGTGAAATTTTAATTGAGTTGAGCTCGAAAGATGTACATACAGCCTGAAAAATCTCATAAGAAATTCACAAAAACAAAATAAGAGAGAAGAGAAATACACATTGTAAAATATCAACCACAACGTCAACGCAACGCATAAAAATGCAAATGAATCCAAATGGTACATCCAGCATTTCGACTAGAATATACCCTGTACTACATCTTTACTTTATTTGTACTTTTTACTTTGTTTTATTCTATGCTGGAATAAGTGAATATAAAGATTCTAAAAGTAAGAGATAAACAATAAACAACAATATAGAATGATCAAAAAATCAGATCCTTCTCTTTGTTGCATTAATCTGCAAAAGTACAGCATACCCTTCTACTCTAAGAGCACCCTGCAAAAACACTAGGCGGCTTTACTCCGTATATGTACGTACATTTATACGTGTGGGAGCGGGTGCTCACTCTACTTTTGTATGTGTGTGTGTGTGTGTGTAAGTGAGAAGGGGAGCTAGCAGTTGAGTAAATGAGTGAGCGGTGGAGCATTGAGCACGTCGTCAGGCCGCTGCCGGCATCGACGTCGCAGTCGACGCAGTCAAATGTCATTTTCCATTGCAATCCAATGTAAATATGTACATATGTATGTATGTATATATGTGAATGCATATGCAGAGCATAAATGAAGAACATGCTCTCCACATTCACATATCAACATTTATAGGCACGACACACACACACACACAGACACTAAACATACACTATTGTACTGTACTAAAGAAGCTGTTGCAAAAAATGTGAAAAATTTAAGCAAAATTCAAAATTTTTTTGCATATAAATTCGTATTTATAGTCGACTCCTCTCACCCACAACCCACACACCCCGCGCCATACCCCCGCCACGGGAGGCAGTGGAGGAAACCTATGTATGGTGACGTTGCTGCTTTTCATTCAGTTTTTACTTTTTCCTTAGTTCTGTTTTGTTTTCCTAAACTTTTGCACGGCTTTGTTTTCGCTTTGGTTTTTCTTGTTCTTCTTTTTTTTTTATGCTTTTGACTCATTCGAAGCGTCGTTTTCGTTGTTTTTTTTCCGCCCCAACATAATTTATGCTCGGAAATGTTGTTGATGTCATTTGGAAACAAAACGGAAAACTTAATGCAAAACTTGAAAAATTAACATATAGGGGAAAATCTCTTGGCCGACTTATAGTCCCATGTACGATGATATCCTGTTTATTTGAAAAAATCCCTAGCCAGGGACATCTGCCAACGTTTTTCGCTGTGCAATTTATTTTACATCTAACATACATACATACATATAACCGTTTAGTCCTTCTGCAATTAGTCCACCCGTTAGTCTTAATGGGTTTTCTATTTCTTTTAACTTTTTCTAAGACCACGACAGATCCATTAACAGCACAAATAGGCTTCGTAGAATAGAGAAAACACTGTGTAAGGATAGCGTAGGCGGAACGATAGTGGGAAGATGAAATTGGAATTGTCAGATGCAGAAGACACCCCAGTCGTGGGGACCAGTGGCACAGCAGGACTCAGGATACGCATAACGTTTTTTCATCTCTTTATTGGCATCCGGAAGCCCGTGAAATATTTAGCAATAAAAAAACAAGAAACAAAACTTTTCAACTTGAAATATAATACGTACAGGGTGGGGGGCTATGTAATGTGGAGGGGGTGGTGAGGAGCCCAAACACATATAGTATGTACATATGTACATCTGTGTGTGGCACATTCTCTGTTACCTGCTAAAATACACATGTTACTAGAAAGGGGAGTAGAAATGGGAGCAGAGTACCAGCAGCAGCCGACCAAAAAATGTCCCATCTATAGCGCTGTGCCAGCATTTTCCGGGCTGATAAGAAGTGGGTGGCCATCTAAGAGTGAGTAATTCGCATGCATGTATGATAGGAGAGGGGCGGTGGGGTGTGTGGGGATCACAGAGATAGATATTGGCATAAAGCGAAGAAGTAATCGTGGACGTACATAAATTCTCTCGTTTTTTCTCCCATTTCTCTATCATCTTTCGGTTTTTCGGCTTTTTTTTTGTTTAGTTTTACTTGATTTATGACTAGCACAAATACTAACAAACACACACACACACACTAAGTCGCACACCCATGTTGGGAGACAGAAATCGAAGTTTATTGATAGCCGCGTTGTGGCAATAAAAACAAGAAGCACAGACTAGATTTCGTCTGACGAATCCGCAGATACCCTTGCATTTGACTGTTGTTCGAATTGAACATATGCAATAGATACCCTTTGTGCTGCCTGAGTAAAGGGTATCACAAAGTGAAGGCGCACTGAGGCTGGGCGTGGCTTTTGGGGGGAGATGCTGACTGAAATGTTTGTGGGTGTGTGAGTGCTCTGTGTGTGCGTGTGTGTGTGTGTGTGTAAGTGATACAAGAGAGAAAAAACAACAAAATATATGCCATGTTTATGTTTGGCACTTGTTTATGGCCAAGAAAACTGACAAAAGCAGATGACGAAACAAAATAAAATTGGTTTGCGGCAGCATCCGAGATTGGAAATACCCTACCATTCAGAATAGTTTTTTTGTTCCACAAATTTCGTTCATTTTCTCATTATCTTTGAACATTCAGCAAGAGAAATATCCTTTACAGTTATTCCGTTCTGCTTAGGGTACTCTCCTATTCCACACGATTTAGCCATTATCTCTCGTTTGGCATCAAACAAAGTTTGGTCTCTCTTGGTCTCTTTTGTTGTTGTTGTATTTTTTTCTCGTTATTGCAAAGAGGCCCAAAAGCAGGTCAGTAAATTGAGCTGGACCCCCTCCCCACCCCAAGGGGATGGAGAGGGGCAGGGCAGTCAGCTGAGAGAAGCTCTCGGCTAATGCTTGTCTGAGGTTAAATGACATTAAAGAGCGAAACGAAACCAAAGCCGTTGACACATCGTGTCACATGAAGGGGGTAAGGAGAATGAGGAGAACGCCGCCCATCAGCAGATGCACAAGCAAACGAACAGTGAGAGAGGCAGAGAGAGAGAAAGAGAGAGAGAGGCACACTTAGGCACCTAAAAATGCAAAAAAAAACTGTACTATACGAAAGAGTTACGTGCCAAAGCCTTGCCAAAGAGTGGGGGACAAGCGGGCGGAAACCGGGGTATAGAGCGCGTGACTTGAAGGCAAATGGAACACACAAAAAAAAATCTCAAAGGCAAAGCCAGAAAAGGATCAGAGGGGTGCATGGAGCACGGAGCACAGAGCACCCTGTCAATGACAAGAAGAGAGCGGAGCAGGGCGGCTTAATGAGAATAACTTCTAAGGCAGGTCGTTTACGAGTGGGTGGGTGGGTGGAGGGAATGGGAGAACATGCTAACGCAAGGAGGTGAGGAGGTCAGCTGCGTGGAGCACCTTTTGCCCAAAAAGCAACAAGCAAATAAACAAGAAACAAAGACAAAGCAGTCGCCATGCAAATAAAACTAAACAAACAAAAACAATTGGAGCAAAAGCAACGGCAGCAGCAGCAACAACAAAAGTAAACAAGAGAGGGGATAGAGAGCCGCTTTGGAATGCCGAGACTTTTGATACTCTTCGGCAGTTGCAATGCGATACTAGTTTCTATCTACCTCAATCATAATCGTAATACCCTTTTCCCTGGAAGGGTAAAATAAACAAAACTCTAAATGATCACAGCACGGGCGATGGGGATATGGATTAGTGCAAAAGTGTGCGCACAATGAAAAAATGTACGAATAACGCTAACAAGCAATGCGGCAATAAAACCAACAACAACAACAAAGTCGCGTCACTTTAAACGTGGCCTCTGAAATTTTTGTTTCATTTGCCAAATTGTTTCACACACACAACCGCACACCAGCACGAGCGTGAGAGTAAGCATGCGGAGAGAGAGAGCGATTCCAACTGTTTCAACTTTGCGACGTTTTTTTTTTGGGTTGTTGTTCCATGCGTGAGCTTAGCGGCATCCTCTTCCCACTGCCCCACATCCCAGCAGACATCTCTTTCGCTCCCACTTCTGCCACCCCACTGACTTCGCACTTGGTGCTGCTAGAGCTAGAGAAGCTTAGCATGGGGCATGAAACCGTTATGCTTAAACGCAATGTGCATGTGTGTGCAGACGACGGTCTCCCTCTATCTTTCGCTGTTAAGGCCTTCCCCAGCAGCCACCTGCTGGGGATATGCAGCACACACCCACAAGTGCACAGATACTGGAGTGTACGCACAGTGGCAAAAATACATATAATCCGTAATATAATCTAAGACGAAATTATTATTGTTATTTTTATTTAAATTGGCATAATACCCTTTACATTTTACATATACTTTTATATATTGAACTAAAATTTGTCTGATGAGCGATAGTCACTGTGCGAAGCTGTAACTGCCGCTGTTGTCATGTTCTCCCACCCACAGCGCCATTTCCTCATTCTTCTTTTTCCATCTTACTTATTCATCTCGTTCCCCTCTATTTTTTATTCACGTAGCACTTTTGCCTTGTAATTATGGTCATTACGTCATAAGCAGGCAGAACCGCGCCGCGCAATGCAAGACGCCAAACCACTCACCCCACATAAAGCATCTCCATCGCTCTCTCTCTCTCTCTCCTTGGCTCTGGCTCCCCCTGTGACCAGTACCCTCTTTTCCATCCTTCGTTTTGTTTTGATTTGCCATGGCTTTTAATTTGGCGCGACGCTTGTCAAGGTATATTAATATGTAGGTAAGCTAGTACCTATTTAGGTGCCAGATTTTCGCAGTTATTACTGCAGTTTCTTGTTAATAAATCTTTAAACCCTTTCTACGTTTGAGAGAGAGGGGAAAGATTGAGGAGAGGGAAAAGGGCGAGAGAAAGATCAACAGCCAGTGACGACTTTTGACGAGTTTTTCGCGCTTATTTTAATGTGCATTTAAATGTTTGCTTTTACGTAATAATTTTTTTGCTTTTTATTGTTAGAACATGCCATGAATGTCTAATAGGAAAACCATTTCGAAGGCATGCAAAAAAGAGAGCGAGCGCCCGGCAATTAACTTTTAACATCCAAAGAGAGAGTCACGCAAATGACGCGTAAAATTGTTAAATTTGAACTTGAAAAGGGAGAGGTGGCATGGAGATGGCATGCTATTTTGCTATCCAATTGAGAGAACAAATCGAAATGCAATTAAAATCAACAACAAAAAGGAAGAGCACATTTCACTCTCACTTTTGTATATGCTCTAGTCCAAGGTATACTAAACAAGGTAGGCTTATTGGCTCGCTCGCTCTCTTGTTTTGCTTCTTTCGACTCAGTCTGTTGTGAAAAGTACAACGCATTTGTGAGAGTCTCTCTCTCTTTCTATCTCTTTACCTTCTTTGCTGCTCTCTATAAGCCTACCTTGTTTAGTATACCTTGCTCTAGTCTAGCTGCCTCCCCTCTCACTAAAAACACCTCCCCTCTCACTAAAAACTTGGGCAAAGAGTCTGATGTGATAATGTGTGTGTGTGTGGCGCTGAAGCGGCGTGCGCAACAACAACAAGAAAACAGCTGAGCGGGAATCCACACACATGCACACACCCCACATAGATTCCATACATACATATGTATATATGTATTAGTTTGCTTTTAGCTTAATTAACTAAATCAAAAAACGATTGTAACTTACCGCTTAATGGCGGCTCTTGATATTAAACAATTTATCAGAATTGTTTGTAATTAACGGAACACGTTAACACTCTTCACTGCTAATTCATTTACAAATTTTAGTCAGAGTTCACATATGTACGTACAGTACATTTCTCTCATTTTTATCGTAAAAAGCCGCACAGATATTTGCTTTCAACCTGGATAAATCCGCTACGCGTGTGGCTCCAACAAATAAAATTTTCGACTGAGGAGCTCCAAGTCGCAAGCTGTCCGGCGGGTCTCAATTTCCGATTTTCCCAACAACCATGCAAACGTCAGTCGCCTATGGGAGTTTCTATACCCTATTTGTTAAATTTATGGTTTAAATTATGTTTTCCAAGCATTTTCTCAAATAAATGGATTGAAATCTGCATTCAAAAATGAGTTTTTATCAAAATTATCTATCTATTCCATTGAAGATTGAGGGTATTCTAAACTATTTATACATTTGCTATTGTGCGTTACAAACATCTTAACAAGTTCATAATGCCCCTTTTCTCTTATCAATGAGTATCGATAGTCGTGTGCGGTAAAAATCACGTAGACTGTATGTAAGTGCCAATAGATGACGCTATAGAATCCATGTAAAATTCGCAAATAAATACAATTTGAAGCCGTTTATTGCATACAATTCAAGATCTGCATCAAGATTATGATCTTTTCAGATAATAAAGTCAATTTTAAAAAAATTCACTACAAAATGCATTTCATAGCATTTTATTATCTCAGAAAACACAGATATTGGTTGAAAAATAGACTATCAACAAATATATCGATATATTTATATATCAACAACTTACCATCCCTAATGAAGACGAAAAATTCCAATATTGTTGCTGTAATTGGATTAAATTAAATGCTGTAATTAGGTAAAAAGGAACACAACACACGGAAACTGCCAGCGTCCAGCCCGAAGAGTACTCTCCAGCAGCCGAAGTTGTCCAGCCAGATGGCCAATCGCAATATGCGAAGCAATACGACCAAAGTCGAGGCCCTGATCGAGAGCTGTCGCAGCGAGGGCAAATGGAATCGCGTCATCGATCTGACGGACGAGCTGAAAACGGGCTCGCCCAACAATGGTGAGTAGAGTCTCTAGAGGATCTATATAAACATATGAATCAATCCCTTTTTGTGTCCTCTCCCTCCCCGCATAGAATGCCTGGCCAACTTTCTGGTGGGTGAGGCTCGCCTGGAGAGCTACCTGGAGGAGTATGCCTTGGTTGCTGAATCGAGCTTTGGACGCGCCAAGACGGGCCTGTCGGAGGCGCGACGCTACTTGAATCTGGCCCTCGGAGAAAGTGGCCAAAAGGCGGGCATCGCTTTGGATGCGTACCTGCTGCTGGCCAAGCTATGCTTCGCTTGCGGCGAGTATGAGCCAAGTCTGGAGAACTTTGTCAAAGCAGAGCTCAATACGCTTGCCGAAAAGGAGCTTACCTTGTGAGTAGACTAGATGGGTGTCCATGGATAATGGAAACTAAATCATTCTCTATCGCTTACAGACGCAGTCTGAAAATACTGGCCGAGTCGTATGCCATCAAGGGCCTGTGCCTGGAGCAGCAGACATCAAAACCTTCGTCCAAGTTCAAGAAGGCCGAAAAGGACACGGAGATGGTGAGTGATTGCAGCATTCTCTAAAGGGTTTCCCAAATAAATGTCTGGCCATTTTCCAGATAAGTTGCTTCGAGCGCGCCTCGGACTTGGGTCTGTTGTACCTGCAGGAGTACGACATCGTCAGTGGCAGCAGCAGTAGCTCCAACAACTCGACGGCCGGCTCAACGCTCAATGTGAACGCCAGTGTGCAGCAGTCGAACAGCAGCTTTGCCATCAGCAGCACCATTCCCTCCAGCGGGGCGGCAAGCCACGAGGTGAACCGTCGCATGGGCGCCATACTCGAGACGGCCCTGCAGCGGGCCCCCATCGTACTGATCAAGACGGGCAAGCTGCAGGAGGCCGTGGAGCGGTACCGCATTATGCTCAATGCCATCGAGACGAAGGCCACCCAATCGCTGCGCTTGACGCTGGCCCGCCAGCTGGCCGAGGTCCTGCTTCGCGGTGTATCCGGCACTATTTACGCCCCTCCGTTTACCAGCAAATCAGGCGGGAGTACGCTGCGTGGAGGCGCCTCCAAGAAGCTGTGGAAGCCGCGCAAGTACCAGGCCCGGCAGCAGTTCTCGCCGCGCAACCAGCAGGAGGAAGTGATCCTCCTACTGCTCATCGCCGAAGCCCTGGCCGTGCGCGACACGGTGCTGTCGCAGAGCCCCGAATTCAAGCAGGCCCGCCAGCACGCCATGGGGAATGTGACGGCCGTCTACGATCTGCTAACCTTGGCCACGGTTCGCTGGGGCCTCGTCCAGCTGCTCAACGAGTCCTTCGAGAAGGCGCTAAAGTTCAGCTTCGGCGAGCAGCACGTGTGGCGACAGTACGGCCTCAGTCTGATGGCCGCCGAGAAGCATTCGCATGCGTTGCGGGTGCTGCAGGAGTCGATGAAGCTGACGCCCAGTGATCCACTGCCATGTCTTCTAGCCTCGCGGCTGTGCTACGAGAGCCTCGAGACGGTCAAACAGGGACTGGACTACGCCCAGCAGGCCCTCAAGCGGGAGCTCAAGGGTGAGTGAATGAAAATGTGTAATGGCTATATATTCATGTGTATTTTATGCAGGTCTGCGTCCTTCGCGGAGCCAACTGTTTGTGGGCATTGGACAGCAGCAGCTGGCGATCCAATCGAACCTGAGGAGCGACCGCGATGCCTGCCACAAGCTGGCGCTGGAGGCTCTCGAACGGGCCGTCCAGAACGATGGCAACGATCACCTGGCGGAGTACTATCTGTCGCTGCAGTATGCGCTGCTCAACCAGCTGCCTGAGGCTTTGGCCCACATTCGCTTCGCCTTGGCCCTGCGCATGGAACATGCCCCCTGTCTGCATCTGTTTGCCCTCCTGCTGACTGCCTCGCGACGTCCCCGTGAAGCCTTGGGCGTGGTGGAGGATGCCCTGCACGAGTTCCCCGACAATCTGCAGCTGCTGCATGTGAAGGCCCATCTCCAGCTGCATCTGGAGGATGCTGAGACGGCGCTGGCCACCGTCCAGCACATGCTGGCCGTCTGGCGGGAGGTGTACGAGGCGCAGCTGGCCGGCGAGGAGGAGAAACACTCGGACACCAAGAGCGGCGTGCATTTAGTGCACTCCTCCCAGATGTCCGACAAGGATTCGAGTAAGTGTCTGGCCCACTCAGGGCCTCTTATTGCATCTCAACAAATCCATATACAAATCCATATATACTAACGTCTGTGTTCCTATATACAAACTATACTCGATCTTCTGCGGAATGTGTCTAATGTATATATACAATCAAACCAATTAAAATCCAATCCAAAACACTCAAATAATTGTAAGTTTCTAATAAACGAGCATCTCTTGTGAGGCTCCTGCTCTGATCTCAGACGATCGGGCAAGTGCCACACATGCTATGCTATTCCCTTTTTATATTTTTGATCGACTTGCTTCTCTTCTATATGTTATGTACCATTTTTGACTTTTTGCCACTTTTTGCCTGCTTATTGCCTTGCTTTTGTGCCTATCTCTCATTCTATACTGTTCCATTTCTTTGTTGGTCTTTCTACTCTTTTGATTTATTGTATATCCTATTAATGAAATGCTTAACTCTTGAAGATTCGGTGTATGCTGCTTCGCTGGCTGCAGTTTCGCGCGTGGAGCACGCCTTGAGCGAGGCGGCCAGCTCTCTGAGCTCTTTCACGCAGCGTCCTGGACCGCGGAGACCCTGGATGCTGCAGATTGAGGTGGGTCCTTGCTCCTTGCTTTACAACCAGTCGCATCACCCTTTGGATTCCCTTTTCAGATTTGGCTGCTGCTGGCGGATGTCTATCTGCGCATTGACCAGCCCAATGAAGCCCTCAACTGCATCCACGAGGCCTCCCAGATCTATCCCCTCTCGCATCAGATTATGTTTATGGTATGCCAGAGCTAGAGCCATTTCGTCCATGTACTTTTATCTAATGGAAGTCCTCCCCCTTGTTACAGCGCGGTCAGGTACATGCGTATCTGGAGCAGTGGCGGGATGCCAAGCAATGCTACCTCAATGCTGTGGCCGCCAATCCCAATCACACGGAGGCACTGCGTGCCCTGGGCGAGACCCATTTGATCTTGGGCGAGCCCCGGCTGGCCGAGAAAATGCTTAAGGATGCGGCCAAACTGGATCCAAATTGTCCCAGAATTTGGTGGGTAACCCCAAAATATTTCATACCTCTATCCTGCCTCATTGTTTGGTATTTCCAATAGGTTTGCTTTGGGCAAGGTTATGGAATCCCTGGGGGATTACTATGCGGCCGCAGATTGCTTTTCCACATCCCTGCAATTGGAGCCATCGTGTCCGGTGCTGCCATTCACCTCGATTCCGTTGGTGTTTGAGTAGAGAGCGATCCTTGGATCCTGGATCTTTGGATCGTTTCGGTTCGTTTCGTTTTGTAGAAGATTCAACCTCGACTAACCTCAAAAGTGAACAGCAATATTACTTACTTAAACGTCTCTATAAGCCCCAAAAAAAAACAGTATGCAGTAATTAATTAATATTCCTTTGTTGTATTTTGTGTCCCCCCAGTATTACAACATTTCGTGTAATTATTGATCGACAGATCGTCGTCTGTGCGTATGTATTTGTGTGTAAATTATTAGCTAGCAAATGTTCAAGTTGTTGTATATAAATATCTATAATACTATACCATCTTTGAGATAGCCAATTTATGATTCTATAAGCTCTGAAAGCAGGAGTTTCATCTGCCCCATAAAAATATGTTCTTCTTTTGTGGAAAAACGCCTCTTCTCTCTATGGAAAACTTGTTTCTTTCTCTCTAATTTATTTTCTTGGAATGTTAACTAATGGATAATGATTTGATTATAAAAAATATATATATCTAGATATAGCCGAATTTAAAGTTAAACAAATATACGAAGAACCCCATTAAAAACTTTGGTTTTCCTTTGCCTTTGTCCTTGTTTAGTTTATCTGTTCTGTGTTGCATGCCACACACACACACACACACACTCAAACCCACACACTCTTTTCCAGAGACCTTTCACTTTCCGAATTAGCTAATTGACGTTGGCAATTTCCGCATTCTGTTGGAGGCCATAATCAGACAGAAATATCCCCCTTAAAGAACCTCTAAAACTGTCAGAAGGCTTCAGGCCAGGCCAGGTGGCCTGTGCTTAGGGGTGTGCGATGGGCGGTCGTTGTCCTTGGCAACTGCGCTTTTGGCCAATCAATAAAAAAGTCAACAAGCAAGTCGGAAATGTCGGCGCAGGGCGATGGCACAGGAATTTGGGTTGATTACGTTCTAGCATCGAAATAAATCCCTGTTTAGAGTGTGGCCTCATTGGGCGCGGACGACGAGGAGCCGGACACCGATTCCCCGTAAACTATCCCATGAAGGAGCAGCAGCGACAGCCGTAGGATGACCCCAAAGCGTAAGCGTCGCGGACGCAGCGAGTCCCGGGCCAGAAGCAAAGCCAAACAGCAGGCAGATCATCTCCAGCTACTGAAGGAACTGGAGTTGGCGGACAGCTGCTGCGATATTTGCCACTGCGATTGCTACAGTTCCCACGGGAGCAGTGGCAGTACGACTGGACGTGGACAGCACCCTCAGAAGGAGGAGGAGCTGCATCAGTTGGACAAGGATATCCAGGCTCTCGAGCATTTGCAGCGCAGGGAGAGTGCCAGAACGGGTGCCGCATCCGCAGGCAGAAGGAGTCACAGCAGCCAGCGACAACGCAGTGCTTCCAGATCCCCCACAGAGGGAAAACCATTGCGATCCCAGAGCAGACGCGGTTCCGCAGAGTGCCAGACGCGTGCCTCCACATCAGGCAGGAGTCGGAGGTCCAAGAGTGCCGGCAGCCAAAGAACCAAGAGTGCCTGCAGCCAAAGAAGCGACTCCCGGCAGGCACATCCGAAGGAGGACCGGGTGGAAGCAAAGCCCCAGCCACGACAGCCCCAGCGACGCGGTGCTCAAAGGGATTGCAAGATGCTGCAGGTGAGTGAGAGGCGTGGCTCCCAGCAGAATCGAAATCAAACTCTTAATCGAAATCTATTCTCTTCGCAGCACTTTCTTGGCCCCCTGGGAGATGCCCCCGCCCTGTCCATCCATGGCAGAGGCAAATCCAAGTCGCAGGAGAACATGGCCCTGGTGCCACTCGGCCACAAACGAGGCGATGGCAAATCCCTGTGCGCTTCCATGGCCAATCTCTGCCTGGCGCCGACCGTTCGGGCCGCCTACCAGGTGATCCCCGACCACGACCAGAAGATCCTCAACCGAATGGCCGTGAAGCGGAGCCAGCAGGCGGCGGACAAGGAGCACGCCTGGCTGGCGCGAAAGTACTGGGAGAACGAGCGCTTGGAGCGGCAGCTGCTGAAGGTCGAGCAGGTCGAGGAGTACAAGCGAGCGGTGCATGACAAACAGTTCCAGGACTACCTCATGACCAAGGCCCGCCTCCAGGCCTTGGCCGAGCGGGATCTGGCGGAACTGCGGCGCCTGCGGGGTGCTCTGGATGCCAAGGATGCGGCGGCCAAGCAACGACTGGCTTCCATGCGCCTGGAGCGGGACATGACCCTCTGCCAGCGTCGCTGCGAGGAGCTGCGCCGCAGCGAGGCCGTCACCGTGCACCAGGAAGAGCAGTACCTGGACTCCACCCTACGCAAGCGCGACATCTGCATGCGGCTCTCCCAACGCCTCCGTCGCGCCGACGAGCTGCGGGGCCAACTGCTGGAGGCGTACCTGCGGCGGCTGCAGCACGACAACTACGTGGAGCAGGCCCAGCACGAGGAGCACTGGCGTGAACGGCAGCATCTCGAGCGGCTGAAGCAGGAGCAACTCAAGGAGGACATTCAGCGGAAGAGGAGCCAATCCCAGCGCTTTGTCGAGGGCCGACAACGGCGGCAGGAGGCCCGGTTCCGTACGGCCAAGATCTCGGCCAGCCTGCGAGAGCTGGTGCGGCAGTCGGTCACGCCCGAAGGTGCCACTGGGTCTCTGGGCCCAGATCAGCAGGCCCTCAACTCGTATGCCCAGCAGCAGGTGCAATTGGGGCGTCTCCTTTTCGAACGTTCGTCTAGGGATTGAGGTTTAGGCCTGCCTACTCGTCATGTATATAATATCGCTAAATTGTTGTTGGTTTTTGTGTAAATAAATTGAATTTGAGAAAAGATCAAGGGGAGGCACCTTAGTTTCGGCTCAAGAGTCCTCTTATCTCTACATATGGATCAGAATCTGCTCTCCAAATATGTAGATCAAAACTCATTGAACTTCTTCAGACACCCAATAATCTCCACCTCCTGTCCTCTCATAATGGAGATGCCATCAGCCATATTCTGGTCTCTCATATCAGCCATCCATTGACCCCAACATAAAATTTGGAAGCAATTCAAAGATTTGAAGTACAAAGACCCAGCAAACAATGCGCGAATCGCGTTCATCAATCCCTGGACTGGATCGCTGAATGGACAGCGCGATAACAAAAGGTACCCGTACCTCGACTCCCGAGTCGAGTGCGAGTGCGAGTACAAGTATGAGTACCGGGGGTATAGAACACAGATCTCTTGGGTCGTTATTTATGGAAGGGAGAAGAGTGCTCTTATGCGAGTGTACATAAAACCCCGCCCTGAAACTACAGAACAACACGTTCGAAGGCACACAGAGATCCGCTGAACACAAAGACAAAAGCCTTGATTGGGTCACTGTCTGGAGCGGAAAGGAGTAGCTCACGTTTTGGCATGGGTGGGCCGAAGTGAGTAATCGCTTCAAGGAAATGCCAAGCATCCTACAAGGGAACAGAGAAAGAGAAAGAGAGAGAGCTCGAGCTCTACTCTGAGACAAGGTTATCAAGTGTGTAATTTCACATTCCATAAATCTCCGACCTAGGCCATCCATGCGGTCACTTCCCCGAGTGTTTTTTTTTTATCAAACTTAATTAAATTAACACTTTAACTACCCTTTTTTTCTTTTTTGCTCAAGTGCATAATTGTGAGCGTTTTCGTAATTGAAGCCAATGCTGCGGACCATTCAAAAGTGTCTTCACTTCACTGAACAGTGGCTGGGGGCGGAGGGGGAAGTGTTTGAGGGTTGTAGAGGGGAGAACCACGCCGCGGTTTGGGTCAGACAATGGGGCGTTTAATCGGTGATACTACCGATCAGATGGGCCTGCAGAAGCTATCATATATAGCTATAAAACACAGAGAAAGGTTGATGATACATGACATTCGTGAGCTCTAGATCAAAGTCCGAGTTATCCAATGAAATATCCAATTTTCTGGGGTAATTTGTACCTAAATTCTACTGGAAATTAATCATTTTTGAAAGTGCTAGAAGTACTGGTAATTTACTTGCGCTTTTTTTTTACAATCTGCCTTTGGATCGACCCTTTGGCTGGCCCCCGATCTCACTCTATCTCTCGCCTCTGGTTAACTATTTTTTTTTTATTAATGATTTGTGTACACATTTGATTGTTGTATTTATTGGCTGTAGACACACAGGAGGGCAGATAGACAGAGACGGGGGCTCTTGGTTATAGAGGGAGAGAGACGTGATAAGGCGATAAGCCAGCCCTATATGGGGGTTGCTTGGGTTTCATAAGACCCTGCTGACATTAGTGTTGAATGTGGGGTTTGAGTTGAGTCCTTTAATAAATATTTGAGAAAAATAGTGAACGAATATCCAAGATAACTCTTTTGGATGTTTGTCGAGATTATCGGATAGCGGCTTTCCGAGTGGTTTCTACCTGTTTTGGAAATGATTTTGGCTGTTTATTGGTTGGATTTTTATATTCTATTATATTTCTCAAAGTTAAGCATTTATTCTATTTATTTTACTATATTTTATTATTATTATTATCATCCTAGTTTAGTTTTGTTTTGATTTTGGATTCCACCTTTTTTGCCGATTTCTTTTTAAATTTATTTATATTTTGGTTTTATATGATTTCTGGCTTTCTGGCTTCGCTTTCACCTCGAACCCCAAGCCCCCAGCTTGTCGTTTGGCAATCATCCGCACAATCCGCACACACGCGAAACCCAAATAAAAAAAAAACAAAAAAAAAATGTTTGCGGCGCTTGCGACATTGAAACGCGGCGATAAGAGACGGGATCGAGACGGGAAGGGACGGGACGGGACTGGGGGCCACAATGTTTGCCAAATCTCAGATTGTGCAATGTCTAACTCGCGTAATACTTGATCCAGGCCCGGGACCCGTAACCCGGAACCCAAAACCCAAAATCGGACGGACGGATGGACCCTTCTCCGCG
Source organism: Drosophila athabasca (assembly GCA_008121215.1). Taxonomy (NCBI): domain Eukaryota; kingdom Metazoa; phylum Arthropoda; class Insecta; order Diptera; family Drosophilidae; genus Drosophila; species Drosophila athabasca. Next base: position 482,901 of record VMQQ01000019.1, on the reverse strand, counting down.
CCCCCCTTTAGTCCTCAACTCTCGATGGCCTCCATCTCCAGCTGGGCCTCAATGATGTCCGCATGCTGCCGCACCATATGATTGTTGAGATTGCCCACACTCTGGTAGCACTTGTCGCAGTAGTCGCATCCGTAGGGCTTCTCCCCCGTGTGCACCAGGATGTGGGAGCTGAGGTGGCCGCGCGTGAAGAACGACTTGTCGCAGCGATCGCACTTGAAGGGCCGCTCCATATGCGGATCGTGTGACCGCATATGGGTCCTCAGATCCGACTTGGTCGGCCACGTCTTGGTGCACTTGGAGCAGGCAAAGATCCGCGGCTTCGATTCGCCCGTATGGGTGCGCAGGTGGGAGCTCAGTTGGGTGCGCAGCACGAACTTCCGCTCGCAGTGGTCGCAGCTGAAGGGACGCTCCGTGGAGTGCACGGACTTCACATGGTACCGCAGGCTGTGGCGACTCGCGAAGCTCTTGTGGCACTCCTCGCACTGGTACAGCAGCTCCCCCATACCATGGACAGCGATCATGTGCAGTTTCAGCTGGAAGTTTCGCGTGAACTTCTTCTCGCACTCGGTGCACGGATGGAGGGATCGTGGGGAGCCTGGGGAGCGGACAGCAGCAGGAGAGGATTTCGGTCGCTTCCGCTTGGGCATGGCCTTGGGCTTGGGCTTCGCCAAGGGCATCTCCGGTTCTGGTTGTGGTTCTGATGCTGGAGCCTCAAAGTGTTCGGCTGTTTCCGTCTCGAGTTGTAGGAGAGAGCCGGTGTCCGTCTCTGGCTGATGAAGGGGCGTGTTCAGCGGCCCAGCATCGGCATCCCAGAGAATGGGCGCCTCATACGGACTCGACAGGCTATCCTGGATCTCCAGGGTATCTAGAGGGCAGGACAGAACACATCAATCAGTCATTCTGCAAAACCTATGCAAAACTCACCGAAATCCACCGTTTCCATTAGGGGCGCCACATAGGCCACCGGTTTGCCCTGCAGCACTGGCAACATTGTGTTCTCCAGGCTGCCCACCTCTCGCTCCAGGCACTCGAGGACATCGTCCAGGGCCAGGGCATCACCGGCGGCCACCGTGTGCTGCCACTGCTCGTGGCGGGTGCGGAGCACCAGCTCCGAGTGCTCGCACTCCCGCTGGAAGTTGCGGGCATCGTGCAGCCGTCGCAGGCACAGATCACAGATGACGTCGGTGAGGCCGTCGCCGGCATCCAGTCGCAGAGTGGGCGCCAGCGCCTTCAGCTCTGCGAGCAGTTGGCCGTCATGGATGTTTCGGTAGAGCGGTGGCTGCTCCAGCAGGCAGCAGCGGCAGATCAGTGGTTGCTTCAGCAGCGAGAACATAATACTTGGAGGGAGCGTCTGCTCGGCTCGCCGGTTGCGGGACGTCTGAGAGCAGCCGTCGAGTCCGGCTCAGGCTCAGGCCCAGGCCCAAGCCCAGGCCCAGGCGGCGATGGTGATGCCTATCAGGGCAGGCGCACCGATAGCCCTTGGCTTAAGCGATAAGGCGGCGTCGCAGTGGCTGTGGATGGGGTACATACAGTGCTGGAGGGGGGCGGGGGTTTTCAGGGCAGGCGGACATATAGACAAGCAAACAGGAGGAGGCCGAGGCGGAGGAGAAAAAACTATGGAGGGAGATTCGCTAATTTGCATTTTGTGGCTTACTAATTGAATACCATCCATCGACGCATGTGCGTCCCTGAACCGCGATAAGGAGCCCACCATTATCTCATCGTTATATTTGGGTGGTCCCTCCCCCTCCACCTCCAGCCACCTCTCCCTCTCGAGCGAGCATCAATCCCCAAATAGATTGCTCTTATCGCAGCCCTACTGAGATCTGCGGCTCATTGCGGATTCCCCATATTTCCAGTTGTTGTATTCACCCTGGACTTTCGTTGGCCAAAAAGGCCCCAAGGACTGGCTAAAATGATTGGGCACCCAAAGAACTGAATTCTGTGTTCATTTAAGATTCGATTGATGTGAAAATTGGGTGGAAATTCGTTTAAAGAAAAGGGTTTCCCTCAAACGTAAGAAGGAAGCTGGGGAAACACACACATTTCTATTGGGGGATGATCTCATTGTCTGTTGGGGAATCAAAGGTTCATATATGTACTTGGGAATCCAGAGTGTATACAATCAGATCAGATTTAGGTATGTATGTAGTATCATATATATTTTTGATGGGTTCTGTGGAAGAGCAGGTTAAGGCGCAACTAAAGATCAGAATTTGAAATTTAGAAACGGTCACGCACATTTGGGAACAAGAAAGTTTTGCCATTGGAGAGGCTTTTAGATCACAAATAAATATAGTTTCTTAGTTCTAGATCTTAGTGGATAGGCATAGCTTTACCTTGAATAAAAGGTGGTCTTGGAGGCTGGGAACTCGAAAGAATAATCCCGCTTTTGGATAGGTTTAAGTTCCTAATAAAATATAGTTTCGTAATACTATTTCTTACACGATCGCAGAAATTCTGCGCACAGACATAGCTTGAATATTATAATAGATTCTGAAAGTGATTCTATTTAGGTATGTGATTCTTTGTGATACTCGAGACTTAAACGGTTTGAGTTAGGTACAAATACCCTTAAGGCATCGCTAATCGTATCGTCTCTCTGAAAACATCTTAACAATAAAATGCAAGGGTATACAAAAACTTTCCACCGCAAGATCTTCATTCTTAGCTTCACACACACAGCTTCAATCGATCCTCAGAGAAAGTAAGCTTTAGCCGTTGATAAGACACACACATACATACATGAGTACCATCCATGACTCTACAGCTGTATACCCAAGCAAACAACTGATAAGATAATGATTATCGCTGGCGGTGCAGTACGTGTCGGGATAGCCCCCCGAAAAACGGCGCTTTATTGATTAATTGAGATCGGATTTTGTATAGCCTAAGCATCCGTCATATTGGATAGATGTTCGCTGAGCTCCAGCTGGGTCTTGATCATCGAGGAGAGTGTCATCGACATGAGGACATCGCGCACCGAGTAGGTGAACATGTGACGAAAGCGCTCCGCCTCGACCATTGGCACCGAGGCCAGAGCATCGTGCAGGGCACGGCCCACGGTGTTGTCGGGGCGACGCCTGCGGTTGAGGACATCGTTGATGTAGCGCAGCACCAGATCGAGCTTCTGCTGGATTTCCTTGGTGGACTCCACCACTTGAGTGAATTCGCACACTAGGCGTCCCGACTGCTTGGCTGGCTGTGCGTACTGCCGTTGCATGTGGCGCATGGCCACAATATCCGGTGCCGAGTGGTGGATCTCCATCGGGAGCAGAGAGAACATCAGGCCCTTCGTGCCCCCGGGCACGCCTGTTGGCACGGCACAGAAGAGGCGCGCCTTCATGCGCTGGCGCCGCAGCGAGGTGTCCATCAACAGATGCAGCGGCTGTCCGCTGTGGCATTGGCGCGAGTAGTATTCGTGCAGCTCCACTGCTGCGGGAGAGACAGCCTTGCCGGTACTAAACCAGCCCAGAACCTTCTCCTGCGGATAGGCGATCTGGGCCAGCTCCAGCATGTCGTTGTCGTACTTCATATCCAGGTCGATGTGGCTGCTGCTGTCCCCGTGCATGCGATGCAGCACACTGAAGCAATTGGTGATCTCTATGCGGCCTGTTTTGCCCGCGACAGTGCCCAACAAAGTTCCCATCACCTGATCGAAAAGACATACATATATATGTACATATGAATAAACCTATAGAAAGAAAACTTTTTGCAGTGCGACAATGTCATATACCTGGGGGATGTCTTTGGGGCGACGCTCGTAGGCATCGATGATCTGGAACATCACCAGAGGATGCATCAGCACCTTGGATTGCAGATTGAAGTTCGAAAGCGACATAATAGACGAGGATTACACTATTTTTTTGATATATAAATAAAAGGAATGTTAATTGTGGGCTACCACTGCAATTCCTGGAAAGAGTCAGAAGTTAGTGAAGTTGGCTGCGCTTTAACGACGATTTTCGTGCTTTTGCAACACTAGTCGTTAATAGCAACAAAAAATGTGCCAATAGGATTGCCATTTGAATTAAAATCAAGAATTCTTTTGGAATTTCAAAGGAAGCTACAACTTTTCCTGTATTAATACGATTATGAACTTGAACCGCAATCATAAAGATCATAAGATCGTAATCATAGCAAAATATACGCAATTAATGGTCGCCAGAGGCTTTTCTAAGACTCGCTAAATGAGCATTAAACTAAATTGAATCAGCAGACCCGAATACACTGCGAGAAAGCTGAAGTGTCACATTCCATCAGAACTTTCAGAGATTCCATCAAAGGCAATATAAAACATCCCATACTTTTTTTTGGTATGACATTGTGTTAGTGAGGCTCTGTCGAAACATACCCTTTACTTTAGTGCATTTTTATAGCACGTACTATGACACTTTGAAGCCCACTTTTGGTTTCCTGTTAAACATGAAAGACCGTTATCATATTGAGAGGAATTCGTAGATAAAACAATCGGGAGGGTCTGCAAATCTGATTGTCTTTACTTTGGCATACTGTTGGTCCTGTTTTTAAAGGTCTTTGTCTATTTCCAGCCTCCATGCCTATCTGAAATCTGTCTGCATCTTTATATAGTGGGCTACTGGTGATCTGTGCCATCTGCTATATGCCATTCTATGGACTGTTTCTCTGATAGACTTTTGAATACTTTTGGCGAATACCGGTGTCGTTTTGAACAGTGTATGAGCTGCTGTCTTGGCGCGCATTCAGAACCCAATCAAAGGAAACACAATCTTGTTAATGCCGCCGCCTTGGACACTGTTAATGCTGGACTCACACAGTTATGTATGGGCAGTTATGTATATACTTGTATGTACATATATGTATATAGTATAGATCGCACACATGGCTTGATTGCCCAGAATTGAATTCAACATTTGCCTGCCCTGCTCTGTTCCCTGCCCTGTTGCATGCCTCCGCTCTCACTGCTACACCTACTCAATTACCCGATTACCCGATGATCCTCAGTTGATCCGAGTTGAACGTGCTCGGCTGACATTACCATTACCATTACTCTCTCGTACTATATAGAGAATCGGACCGTAATACTTCCAATAGTTCGTTCTTATATGCATGCTATATATATTTTTATCGCACATCCACCGACAGAGCCCAGAGCTCAGAGTTTTTTTATTTTTTTATTTTTGTTTGTTGGTGTGTGTATTTGTGCGCTTTTCTCTGTTTGAAATAAATTGTAAATGATTTTGATTAAAATTTCCGCTTAAATTTCTCAGCTGCAATATCTGTGTCTCTTTTTTTTTTGGATTCTCTCTTTCTCCCGGTCTCTTTCTCTCTCTGATTTAGAAATTCTTGAGGGAAAATGATTTAGTCGCCTTTATTTTCGTCAATTATATTTGTGGCGCATAGTTTTCGCGAATTTCTTTTTATTTTATTGCAAAATGACGCATGACACTGACATTTCTAGAGTGTCTGTCTGTCTGACAGTCTGTCTCCAATCTGTCTTGATGCGGAAACCTGTGTTTCTTTGGGTAAAAGCGTGGGAAGAATTTCTACTATAATGAGTCCTCATATGGCTGGCGTGGGGATAGCGCTTGTGGGCTTACACCGATTGGAGTGGTCCTTAAGAATTGTCTTTACTTATCATAATTACTTATCATATCTTATCATAATTAAAAGAATATCGATTTCCACTTATGTATACTTATGTACATATATGTATTTGCTTAGAAGTTTTTTATCCCTTCACAGCATTTTTTGACTATGAGATTCCTAACAAAATTCTTGTAAAATATAGAGCTTTTCATCATGTATAATTTATCAAAGGAAACCCCACCAATAACCCGCTAAATCATCAAATTTTCTACATTCATTTTTCTACATCTTCGACTATTTGCTGCTTATTTTACAGCCTAGGCAAACACCAGCCATTCCATAAACCCAAACACTTGTGCGGATCGGTTCGGATAGTTCCAAAGAAACCACGCCACTCTTCGGATCATAAAAACCCTGCCGAAAATTCAAATGAACTCGTGCGATGTGATGGTAATTCCCATAAAAACCTTGCGCGCAGGCGCAGAAGAAAGTGGCGATTAATGAGCGAAAATGCGACCTTCAGACTGTGGCAGCAACAGCTGTAGATGGCACACACCTGTGCATGGAAACAGGTATCCGAAGGAAAGGCAAGAAATGGGAAAAGAAGAAAGATTTTTCCCAAAAAAAAAACCGCTGCAAACCGGTGCAGTGCAGTGGAAGAGAGAGAGAGAGAGCTCTGGCCAACAGGTGAGAGAGCAGCAGAGAGAGCATTGAGCGCGGTGAGTCGCTCGCTGGCATATCACGTGCATTCCTAGAGGTAGAGACAGAGAGAGAGAGAGAGAGAACGTACGGCTTGAGCGTAAAGAGACTTCATTCCATTCCGATACGTGGTGCGTGGCGGTTGTGTGCGCGCAACTTTCTTTCTTTCAATTCGGCGGAGGCGCCCACTATTGAGAGCAGAATCGAATCAGTGGCAACAATAGCCATAGAGGAGAGAGAACGAGTCCCGTCCCCCCAAACAATCAAAGGCAATCAAGTAGGGGACAAAAGACGCAAACAACGACAAAACGTCGCGCTAACGGTCACTGAAATTGAAATTGTGCAGCCCCAAAACGACGTAAGCGTCCCCCCACCAAAAAAACGTAAGGCCGCTGATCTGCTCCGCGGACAGGCCGCAGCCAGCAGTAGAGTCAGTCCGTGAGACGGTCTCATAGCCAGCGGTCGCTCGTTCCGTGTTCGCGCTCCGTGCCCCCGTTCCCTGCCGCCCCCCGAAACGACATAATCCCCCCGCCCCGACAAAGTGAAACGTACGATGGGCCAAATCAGTGCAAAATGTGTGTGAACAGTGTGCAATTGCTTCAATATTATTAAGAAAAATTGTTTGATATCTGCTGGAAAAGTAGTTTTCGAAAACTGCTGCAAAAGTAAAATTGCAAAAACAAAAAAAGATATAGAAAAAACAAATCTTGGATACGAAACGAACCGATTAAGCGAGAAATATCAAAAACAGCTAAAAGGTAAGTGCAAGTGAAGATAATTTCGCTCTCGAAGCTTCCTGAAGCTGCGACGGCCTGGCATACGCAATAGTTTATCCTCTGAGAGGGTGGAGGGTGGTTTGACCCCCCGCTCTAGGGGTTGAAATGTGGATTGTCTGGGGTACAAACTGCGTATCGCTATGTGCACTGGAAAATGCGTAGTAAGGAACAGACACTCTGAACACTGAGAAAATCTGGATGGATGAAGGACCGAATTGAGTGTTTTCTTTGGAATATTTTGGCCAATGAAATCTCTATTAAAAATTACTGACTTTTCTCTCGGTGCACAACAAATTACGGAACCCTAATAGAAGTAAAGTGATGTCAGTAATTCTTTGCTTGACAAAAAATCAAAAAAGAAACAGAATTCTCAAGTGACAGGCGGAAACAATTTTTCCAAAAAAAGAAAAACAAAAAATAAAAGACAGAATTCAACTCAATATAAATAATAATTCCAAGGGTAATTTCAGTTAGAATTTAAACTTGTGTGTGATTTAATGGGAATTCTCAGAAATATCTCAGGCAATAAAACTAAATGAATGTGTTTTTCGAACAGAATGGCAATTGCAACTGCAACTGCCACAATAATCTGCCACTTTGGGTCGGTCGGTCCAAGTCCAACTTTGTCTCAACTCTTTCACAAAACTCTCAAAAAAAAACAACCCCCCTTAACACGAGCTGTTTCCAAAGAAACTCAAAACATTTGACAGGTAAATTAAGGAAAAAAAAACACACACACAACAAATTGAGAGCGGCATACGGTTACAATTACACCAGAAATCAAAACCACCTGAGGAGTTGCTGCAGTGGTGCGATGGTGTGGAAACTGGAACCAAAAAAAGATACTCAGCCCGAATAAAATTAAGTGGAAATTGTTCAAGGAAAATATACGAGGCGAAGATTGGTCAATAGGCAAACGCCACACAGAAATGGATTTTGTTTCTCCCCATATGCTTCAGTTTTTTTTTGTATTTTTTTGGACACAAACTCCAAGTAAAACCGATTACATAAACCCCCTTTGCCACCCCTTTGGTGATCCGGTTTGGACCTGACTTTGGACCATCCGCTCCGGCCAACATAACCGCGGGAGTTGCAGCCCAGTTAATGAAAGTTCAAGTGAAATTTGCCGAAATCTGAAACCGGTTAAATGTCGGACCACCACCACCACCATTTCTTCACTGCTGATCAATTTTCATATGTTAAATCCCAATTATGTGTGTGTGTATGTTCAAGGCCGAGGCCAGAGATCCAGCCACTCTGAAAACTATCACAAAAGTACAGTTGTGCACAAAAGGCCACACCGAGCAACAGGTAGATGGATGGATCTTCCTTTTCTTTTGGGTTTTCCACCCTTTACAAAAATCAGCTACCAGCAGGTAGCCTGAAACTATTTTGAACTGGTTTATTTCCCTGTATTTATTTGGGGAAAATTGCCCAAGATCTGGCAAAAGATTGATTACTTTCGGATCAGTTTTGTGCCTCAATTAATCAATCATAGCCTTCAATTAGCGTCTCCACAAGCAGCTAATAATTTGCTAAAATTCACCTAAGCCCCGATAATTGATGTTTGCACAAATCGTTCACAGCAAAGGCGCGAAATGTTGTGAAAATTCAATGGGCTCTAACCCGACACCCGACACCCAAGACCCGAAACAGTAACCGAAACCCGAGGCATTTTAATGGGTTCGGGGGACCCACTGTCGATGGTCGATGGTCCACGGTCGCGTGCAAGTTGAAAGGAAAAGTGTCCAATGCTGCGCTGCTCTCCTCACGCTATCCCTCTCTTAGGGGCCCAGAAGATCGATCTACGGCTCTAACCCTCTAGCCTCTATCCGCCCCACCATATGTATAATGACATGTGATCAGCCTTGCACTTTCTTTTTCTTTCTTTTGTGTCTTTCTCTAGCGTTTCTTTGCCGCTCGTTGCGCTCTTGAGAGAGTTTTCTAACCATTTTTTGCCGAGTGGTTTTTTTTTTTTTCGTTTCGTTTTCTTTGCTGTCATCTGTGTGTCAATTGGTTGATTTATTAACCCAACAGGAAAAAACTCTGTCATAATTAACTAATTTCCCAAGGAAAGTGAATCCAAGGCAATCGAAACGTCGAGTGGAAAGTGCAAGTTATGGAAACGTTTGCGTTTTGTGTTTTTTTCCCGCTCAATTAACTCTAATAGAGCGGTGTATTAAGATTAAGATTGGTTCTATTATAATAAATTATGCTTTTTAAAATGGGGAGAGAGTAAAGGCTAAGCTTATGAGGAGATCCTCTACCCTTTGGGCATTCGTTGACATCAATAGCATCAATGGCATCAATGTGATATGTGATATGATGGATGGTCCAACCAGTTTGGTCTCAATGATCTACTGGGGGCCTTATCTTACCCCTTTTTCCTTATCTTTATAAACGATCCCCGGAACTACCGAACCTCTCAAAAAACCCAATCTTTACACACTCAATTTCCGCTCAATGGGTTTTTAAGCTGCATTTAATGAACGAAATCAGATTACGATACTTTTGTCGGCTGCTGTTGCCGCTGCTCCAGTGACCCACAGATCTCCTATGACTAAACAGAGACCCAATAAATCCCCAAATCAAAAGGTTTGCTTCGTGTAAATGGTTAATTAATGCAAGAGGCAAACAAATCAACAACAAAAAGAGTTGAATTCAAATTGAAACCGCTCGACGAGGAGTATCTGTGTGAGAGTGCTATATGGGTGTATGTGTGTGTGTTTGTGACCCAGTTCCAGGCTGAACGCATGCGCCTCAGTTGCCTCTCAAGAGGCGCAGAAAGAGTAGAAAGTGAATTTTTGTCTTGGCTTCTGCTTGAAGGCAGAACCTGCCCTAGCACCATAACCACATTGTATCTACTAGTACCCCGCCAAAAAAAAGATACATATGTACATATACATATGTGTGTATGTATAGAGAGAGGGAGAGACAAACAGTTAGGGCCCTCAATGTTAATTTGTTAGCCTCGAAGCCAACTAATTAAAATTCATTGCAAACATTTCTGTGTGGCAACCAATTTCAATTGTAGGAGAGACCTCTTAACTGTTGCCAAAAAGAAACAAATCTGATTCAGCTTAGGTTTCGCTTTGACAATAATAATAATTATCCAAAAAAAAAAAAAAACAAGAAATATGTTCAATCTCTGGCCATATGTCGATGTCACGCCCACGTGCTAAGGTCATCGTCAAACGTCGATCGTTGATCGTTTCTTGTGTTCTACTTCAATGACTTGACCCAAATTTTGGCTAAGGGAAACAGCAATAATATTTGGAAAGAAAAAAGAAACACATTCCAGAAATACCGATGTTTAAATATTAATTAATATTAATTTTGCAATTTGTTGGCAAATATCGGCAACAATAACAATAACCGCAAGCCATGCTGCCACGCACCAAAAGTGAAAGTTGTTGACTTGGCCAGAAAGAAAAACTGACCAAAATGTTTGCATTCGTTTCGTTTCTGCTCGCCTCGCAGTCAATCTTTTTTTTTGCTTTTGACTTGCTCTGCCTTGGTATTCCACTCCACTCTTCTTCGTCTTCTTTTTCTGGTTAAATATACATTATATAAATTGTTTAAGGCTGGCAAACATCTGAAGCTTGGGGCTGGACAAGACCGGCAGTTATGCAATGGCGAACAGCGATTAAGGTGATGATGAAAATGTACCATGCAAGTTTGCAAAAAAAACCCCAAGAACTGGTAACGAAATCAAGTGAGGGAAAATCCCATAAAACCTCCGGCAATGGCAGCCAAAATCCAGGAATAAATGAAGACCAGAAACTCTCCAGGAGTTCTACTTTTACTTGACCCCAAAATATCATAATATTCCATCAAAATTCTGTTTATGTCAAAAAGAAATCAATTTTAGAAAAAGAAACATATAAAACCCATTAACAATAAAACCACAAACAATAAAACGTCAAATTGCTCGGACGCCGAAAGTAAAAAAACAACAAGAAAACAAAAGACTGAAGCGACAAACTCATTTTTTGGTCAAGCCAAAAACTTTCTCAACCCAAAACGTAAAAGCTTTTGAAACGCATTCCAATCCCCAGTCCCCAGTCCCAGTTCCCCGACTAAACATTCGCGTATTTACATTAATGAAAGATATATACTCATATATACCCATATACGTGTAAATAACCAAGAAATGGGGTTAGCAAAAAAGCAAAAAGAATCCGCCATGAATCAAACCGTTTTGACCTACAAATTATGCAAAAATCTAAACCGAAAAAATATACGTATTTTCGGATGGTCTCTGTGCTGACAGTTTTTTTTTTTTCTTTGGGAGGCAACTCAGTTTTCTTGGCACGCATTTCGAGGCTCCTTGGGGCTGGCACACTTGAGCTGTGAGTCAGGTGCCGATCGGACATCAAAATTGTGATTTCAGTTTCGTTTCGGGTTTCAAAACACACACCACACCGACACTCACAGAGAAAATCGTTTTAGTCATAGCAACTACTGGGGCCTGGGATCGCTAAGAAATGATAATGCATTTTGTTAGAGCACGTAACTGACGTCAAAAGGTTTTTTTTTTTTGGGTTAGAGATATGGAAAAAGGTGACGGCGGGACCACAGATGATTATGAAAACTGAAGCGTTGATGAGTGTTGGACTTCGGAGGCGAACTTGCGACATGAATTTGTAAAGTTCATTAATGAATTTTGAACCGAATCGAATCGGGGCACGTTCGTTATGAGAGCCAAACAATATTGTACAATATTTATTTTTAACTTTGCATAACTGCAAAAGGGGCACCCAACCCAAGCCATTGATGAGACACTAATTGATAGTAAGAGATGTGATTAGAGGAGTGGTAATGGCAAGCCGATTAAATGAATGAGAAAATGATAGCAAAGTTTATGAATTTCATTTGAAATGATTGCCGAAAATTATGGCCAAAAGGGGGTACAATCCCACCCAAGCTATCTAGAGTTTCCGCTGGCTTAAGGTGGCCTTTCTTTGCTGTTGATTAAATCACATTGACACAATGAACTGAACCGTTATGTCACCCCACACCGTTTTTGAAGCTGGAGTCAGAGTTGGAGTTGAAGTTGAAGTTGGAGTCGCTGTAACCTTGAGGCAACGTTGCGGACTCAATTTGGCTATGCAAGGGGCAGGCGGGGGCTCGGCTTAAGCTCAATTTGAAGTGCTCGACTTAGCCATGTTGTAATCCCAGTGCTTGCATACCCACACACAGACATGCACGAGTGCTGCGATATATGTATATATGGATATGTGCATATAATTGTAACATTTTGGTAAAAGTGCAGCGTCAGTTGTCGTTGAACCCAAGAAACGTTGAACGGAGCAACAGATATACATAAAATGGAAAGTAAACTGGGCTCCCGCTTTACGTGTTTTGGCTGCTCGCATATTGGATTTTTTGGTCTGCAATCACCAGACCGAATAATGCTCGGACACGAAAGATTTCAAGAGCAATTCGACACGAGACGACACCTTCACCTGGCACCTTGCAACCTGCCACCAGCCACCTGCAGCCTCAGGCGCCATTTTGTCGTGATGTGTTTCCTTATGAGCCACTGGCTGTGTGGCTGTCATACATTGACTGAGCAAATGCCAAAAGCTAATGTTCTATTCATGTTCAGTACGATCCAGCAGAACATTCATTTATAATGCCTATGCGCCCAAATTGGTGGGTGACAATCTGTGTTCGGCATGACAAATGGCCCAAACGAATTGCGCAGCTATAGAATGTACGAAATATACGTAGAATTATTCATAAAAATATCTGAGGCTTTCGGCGGTGAACAAGGAACTGTTTGACAAGGCAATTAGTTGCGGCAGAGGCAGGAACAACAAAAGAAATATACGGAAAAAAAGACAACAAATTTCAAAATAATTATTCGTGACTGTTGCGACTCTTTCTTGCCTCCTCCAGACAGAGGGACGACCAAGAAATACTACATAGGGTTGAGAAAAACGTGAAAAAGAATATAGAAAAAAACGAAGCAAAAAAGTAGATGCGCCCCCGGGTGGACTCGAACCACCAACCTTTCGGTTAACAGCCGAACGCGCTAACCAATTGCGCCACGGAGGCTGTTGTTGCTCTGCCGGCGATTGTCGTAGTTCTAGCTTCAGCGCACGCTTGCTCTGCTGTTCTGTTCATACTTATAAATTAAGTATGCTTAAGCATTATAACTTATCTTATATTATATTATTTTGGGATGCGTATTCTTAATCGGATGTGCTAACAGTAATTTGTGTTGATTTTTCGCTGCTTGCATGGCCTCCGTGGCGCAATTGGTTAGCGCGTTCGGCTGTTAACCGAAAGGTTGGTGGTTCGAGTCCACCCGGGGGCGGACCAAGTTTTTTTTGCCCAATATTTTCACACTTTTATTGATTTTTTGCGTAAAACAAGAAAAACATTTCTAAGTGTGTGGTGCTGCGTACTTGACTTCTATAATCATGTCAATGAACGTTATTAGGGGTTTCCTCCTTATTGTTGTTCACTTTAATTTACTTAATTTTTAAAATATTTTTTTCTGTGAAGAGAAGCAGAGACGAACAAGGGCATTTGCTGAGATTCAAGTGAGGCAGCCCAAAAACAATGCGTGTCTAAAGTTTAAGTTGAAGGTGTCGATGAACAAAGCCAAATAGACACGGCAAACGAACATACGAATACAGATGTATCTAGATACATTTGTATATATACCAAACAGCACTCGTAATAGCTCCAATCTGTTGTCTTTTCACCTTCGCCGAACAAATCGCATTAGAGCTCGACGACAACATGCACGCGATACAGAGACAGAGGGAGCTGAGCTCTAATGTGATCTTAGCTAATGGATCCCATTGTAGAACATTGTTCAGAGTTCAAGCTAACATTATCTTTTCTTTGGCCGTTTTCTTTCCAGATGACTTGCGGCATATCGTGTGTCGATAGGACACTCAACAAATCGTTCTATCATCTGGGCCTTAAGATAGCCAAACATCCCGGATATTTCATCATCATACCAGTCCTGTTGACTCTGCTCTGTATGACGGGGTAAGTAGTAGTACGATCTAAATCCTATGGGATATCTAAACTAATCAAATTTTGATGATATGTGGTAGCTATCAACAATTGAAGTATCAAATCGATCCCGAATACCTATTCTCGCCAATTGCGGGGGAGGGCAAGACTGAACGTGCTGTTGTTGAGCAATATTTCAAAGTGAATTATACGCATCGCTTCAATGTCGGACGCATTACGAGGCCCGGTAAGTGACATCAAATATATGTACATAAAATGTACATATGTACATCTATGAATCGTGTGGGTATGACAAATATTGGGCAAGTGAAATGGGCTCTCTGGCAGTGGCGGCGCCCCATTTAGGGTCTCTGACGTTGCGGATTCCAATTAAATGTTGCCACACTTTTTGCACCTTGACGCACCTTCTCTGACTTTGCGCTCTCCCATGTGCAATAAATACTCGTAGTTTCAGCACTACGACGGGAATAGAGACACAATACTATTATTTTTTTTATTGGGGTCTTGAACTGCTGCTACGTTTTACAGACTATTAACTGCGCTAAATGGTTTATTAGGCAAAGCCGCCAACAACAATGGCAATCAGCAGAAAACATTAATAATAATAATAGCAACAACAGTAACAAACTTCAACAAAATGCCGCATAGTTGCCAAATGACATTGTGCCATAAAAGGCAAAACGGTTGCAGAAATCAAACCAAAGAGGAAACCAAGAAAAAATTAAATTAGATTTAAAAAAAAATTTGGTTTCCCATACCGGGAATCGAACCCGGGCCTTCTGGGTGAAAGCCAGATATCCTAGCCACTAGACCATATGGGAGGAGGTGACTGTTGCAAGCCAAAGCGCAAATATAACAGAGTTCGTACAGTACTGTGTTTCTCTTGCCCAGACGACGAGACTGTTATATAAGAAAAAAAATAGTATTTGGTTTGCATTCGGTTTTACTGCAAGTCAAGTGTGCGGTCGGTGCGAGGGTGCGATGGGTACACTCGGTCGTTTGTGTGCGTTTGAGGAGGGTATCTGTGTGTGGTGTGGGCCATAGCCAATTGGTGGGTGGTTGCGTTAGTTAACGTACTGAATGTTTGTTTGCTCGAACTCGAACTCAATGTTTATCCAAAGCGAAAACGGTACAGTCTCGGTACAGTTGTTTCTCTTTCGACTAAGTTCGCCATTCCATTTGCATAATTTGGCATTAATATTTCACTTGCAAAAACACAAGAGGAAAATGAGAGAAACGAGTGTGTAAAAACTAGGGGGAAAATGCTAGAAACGTGTGCTCGAAGCAAAATGTGCTTCGCTTTAATGTGAAAACCTCATAAAAATGCATCATATAGTGTACGGCGAGCGAATGGTTTCTGATCTGGTTTTACGGCTAAAAATTTCGCTTCCAAAGAGCATTTGCAATTATTCTTGCGAAATAATTAACCTCATTCTGTTGGACTGCACTCGATGTGCAACGAGCATCTCCAAGAGTTCTCCATCTCTATATCTATATTCATTTCCATCTTCATCTACGAGTTTGTATGTAGATCTGATCTGACATCTTTTTCGAGTACGTGGAGATTGGTAACGATGCTATACTATAGCCACCATTCGCCGCCTCATCATTGAACTTTGATTTTGACAATCGACTGGCAGGCAGTAGAAAGGAAACTCTGCCGAGTGGAGTGGAGTGGAGTGTGTGGAGGCCACCAAACCACAAGAGTGGATCCACCAGCCAGATCAGACCCAACGGTATTATCTAGACCGCATTTAGTCGGTTACGACCAGTTAGCCACCAAAGCGCGTTGCTGTTGTTAGCCACGATTGCACTTTTGGCCGCCACGCCGCCAACGAATGTGCCGCAAGATTGCAAATAGCAAAACTGCTGCCTGATGCTCATCGAGAGCCGAGCCGAGCCGAGCCACTTTCCCCGTCTGTGAACATTTCTTTTATGGAGCGCAACAACACAACAAAAGGAGTCGAAAAACAAAACAAAAAAAATGGTTAAATTGTTGCATTTTGCGCGCTTTGTTGATCCGCCTAAATGTTATATAAAAATTGATTTGTCCGATAAACATTTCAAAGTGTATCGTCATCTAAATTATATATTTTTCTTTTCGTTTTTATTTTTTGTGTCTATCGTATTGTCTGGCAGTTAGGATATCCGGCTCGGTATCGTATGGTTTTCCTGTTTGGGATGTTGAGAAAAAGACACTTTCCTCCTCCTTAGTTCCTCAATTTTGTTTGATAGATTGCGAAGACTCTCGTTTATTCGAGTGTTGTCTAATTATTTTTTTCATTCGTTTGAATAAATCTTTCTGTAAGACGTGAATGGTTTGCTTATGGCAGCAAATTCGTTGCTCAAGTCCCAAGTTCATTCATAAATGGCAAGAAAACTAAGATATACCGATAGGAAAACGAATCATTGAATACTCTATATACTGTACGATCCTCTAGTATCATACATATGTATATGGGTTATCGTGATTGAAATCCATTAAGAGTCTCAAAATCGATTTCCTTTCTTCGTATCTTTGGGGGTATAGGCCATACTACGGCTACGTGGAATGTGGCACGTTTTCTGGTAGCCAGGCGGATACTTCTTAGATACATATGTATATCTATAAGGATTTAGTGTAGCGACAATCAAGTGACGCAAGTCCACGAGGCTGCATTGGTTATGGCGCATTAAATACAAATAACGATCGGAACAATCGGCCAATATCAAGTGGTAGGGCAAACAAACACAAACACACGCGAATAATAAACTAAAGACAGACTTGAATGAAATTCAATTTGAATCAAATTGAAATTATTGTCACGTATCAGTGTGTGGATAGCAGCAGCAGCAGCCTTCGGGGCAGCCGGAGAGCCCAAGTCCAAGTCCAAGCCAAGCGAATGATATCTAATTGTACGATGATGATCATGGACTAATCGATAATCTTTCCAACTTTTCAGGTCGCTTCGGGCGTGTCATTGTGATAACGAAGGATGGCGATGAGAACATGATAAGGCGTGAGGTCTTCCAGGAGCTGAGGACGCTGGACGATCTCATACAGAATGCTACTAGCACGTACGATGGGGATACCTACACCTACAAGGATAATTGTGCGCGCTGGGAGAACGAGTGCTTCGAGAATGACATCCTCAACCTGGATGCCCTGATGGATGATGTGAGTGCCAGAGGAATCACATCATTGGCTCATTGAATACTCTACAATTTCCAACTGTTTTTCGTTGTTTTTGTTAGCTTGAGGCGGGACAACTGAATCTGACGTTTCCCTTCATGTTCAATCCCGTCACCTGGGATGCCCATCTATTTCCCGTTTTCTTTGGCGGCACAAAGCTAACGGAGGACAACTATGTGATCAGTGTGCCGGCCATACAGCTGGTGTACTTCGTGACCGCCGACACCAAGCGACAGGATGCCAAGTAAGTGGCCAATCAAATCCATAAATGGGTTCGAAGATTAATGTAAAATATGGTCTTGCAGAGGCGCCGAATGGGAGGAGACCTTTTTGAGGGTGGTGGGACATGCCGAGGAGTCTGGACTGTTCAAGCACATCTCGGTGTCGTATTTCGCCTCACGCACCCTGGACCACGAGCTGGAGAAGAACACCAAGACAGTGGTGCCCTATTTCAGTTCCACTTTCCTGTTGATGGGTCTCTTCAGCATTATTACTTGCATGATGGGTGATTCAGTGCGATCCAAACCCTTCCTGGGCTTAATGGGCAATATTTCGGCCATTATGGCGACGCTGGCGGCCTTTGGCCTGGCCATGTACTGCGGCATCGAGTTCATTGGCATCAACCTGGCCGCTCCATTCCTGATGATTGGTAAGCAGAGGAAAACCCGAAAATCTATCGCAACTCTCTTAACTGATTCACCCCACAGGCATTGGCATCGATGACACATTTGTGATGTTGGCTGCCTGGCGGCGGACAAGGGCCAAGATGCCGGTGGCCGAGCGCATGGGACACATGATGTCCGAGGCGGCAGTGTCGATCACCATCACCTCGGTCACTGACTTCATTTCGTTTCTGATTGGCATCATCAGTCCCTTCCGATCGGTGAGGATATTCTGCACCTACTCGGTGTTCGCCGTCTGCTTCACGTTCCTGTGGCACATCACCTTCTTTGCCGCCTGCATGGCCATCTCGGGGTACAGGGAGCGTAAGAATTTGCATTCCATATTCGGCTGCCGGGTCCAGCCGATGTCGGTGGCCATTAAAGGTGAGTGAACTGCCCAAATCGAATGGGTATGGGGCTTTTGTTTTGTTTTTATCGCTTGTTGCATATGCTACAAAGTCCACTTGTGGCCACAGTTTGAAATGTGGACAGAGAGAACCGAACCACACAACCGGCTCAGACTCAGAGTTTGTGGAGCTTAGCCTGCAGCTGCAACATGAACTTGATCGTGACTAACTAGACTAGTGGCAGCAGTATCACAGCGAATGCTGACTAAAATTGAGGTCAATGGGAACTTGTCTCACCGCTCGGCTCTCAACACTTCTTTCTGTTTGTCTGTCTTTGCCATTTTGCAGAGAAACGCAACTTCCTCTACAAGGCGATCATGGCGGGCGGTATCGATCACGCGGATCCCGACAACCCCATGGACAACAAGGATCACATGCTGATGGCCTTCTTCAAGGACAAAATGTCCGCTGTGATCAACAACAAATGGTGCAAGATCATCATCATCCTGGCCTTTGCCAGCTATCTGGTGGGGGCCTGCTACGGCATTACCCAGATCAAGGAGGGTCTCGAGCGGCGTAAGCTCTCCCGCGAGGACTCGTACTCCGTGGAGTTCTTCGATCGTGAGGATGATTACTACCGCGAGTTTCCCTACCGAATGCAGGTGAGTGATGTCTAAAGATCTCTATGATCATCAGTCCCTGATCTTTTTCCTTTGCAGGTGATCATTGCCGGTCCATTGAACTACTCGGATCCGTTGGTGCAGGAGCAGGTGGAGAATCTGACGAGCACGTTGGAGCACACCTCGTATGTGACCTCCAAGCGCTACACCGAGTCCTGGCTGCGCTCCTTCCTTTCCTTCCTGGACCGCAACAACGAGCTGCTGAATGCCACCATCGATGATGAACAATCCTTCATCGACGCGGTCAAAGAGCACTGGCTCTTCCCCGGCAATCCCTTCTCGCTGGACGTGCGCTTCAACGACGACGAGACGCAGATTATTGCCTCCAGATTCCTCATTCAGGCCGTCAACATTACGGATACCAATCACGAGAAGGAAATGGTGCGGGATCTGCGCAAGATCTGCAGGGACTCGCCACTGAATGCCTCGATCTTCCATCCCTACTTCGTCTTCTTCGACCAGTTCGAGTTGGTGCGTCCCGTCTCGCTGCAGGCCATGGTCATCGGAGCCATCATCATGATGATCATCTCGTTCATATTCATCCCGAACATCCTCTGCTCGCTGTGGGTGGCCTTCTCCGTCATCT
The DNA here is from genome assembly GCA_008121215.1 of Drosophila athabasca. Classification (NCBI taxonomy): domain Eukaryota; kingdom Metazoa; phylum Arthropoda; class Insecta; order Diptera; family Drosophilidae; genus Drosophila; species Drosophila athabasca. The sequence continues at coordinate 463,412 of VMQQ01000019.1, read as the reverse complement.
CCATTGAGCTGGGCGTTGCCGGCTACATGGCCCTGTGGGACGTCAATCTCGATTCGATTTCGATGATCAACCTGATCATGTGCATCGGCTTTTCGGTGGACTTCACCGCCCACATCTGCTACACCTACATGTCCTCGAAGAAGCGCAGTCCCAAGGCCCGTGTCCGTGAGGCCCTCCACTCTCTGGGCCTGCCCATCATCCAGGGCTCCAGCTCCACGATTCTCGGTATTGTGGCTCTACTGCTGGCTCAGAGCTACATCTTCCTGGTCTTCTTCAAAATGGTCTTCCTGGTGATCTTCTTCGGGGCCATGCACGGCCTATTCCTGCTCCCTGTGCTGCTGTCCCTCTTCGGGCCCGGCTCCTGCCTGACCTGGACGGGTCAGGACGATGGCAGCGAGGCTGAGATCGACGACAGCCTGGACGAGGGTAAGCAGGAGAAGCCCTTCTCCCAGTCATACTACATGCAGTACCCCACCATGGGCATCAATGGACCCTACGGCTCCAAGGGCTTCCTCGGAGCTCCCTACAAGGCCTATGGCGTGGACGAGAAGGACCAGGGCCTGGGCACCTCTGGCGAGGATTCGTCGGAGAGCAGCTCCAGCCGATCGCAGCGCCGCCAGCAGTTGGCCAATGCCGCAGCCGAGGAGGAGGCCGCCCGGGATCCCCGCCGCCGTTACGAAGAGGGTTGGCGTCGCTCTTCCTACCAGAATATCTACGGCCCCAACGCCAGCATCATCGCTGGCCATGTCCAAGCTCAGTTCCAGGCGCAGCCCGATCTCTATGGCCAACAAGTGTCGGCGGCCGAGTGGCGGCAGCGCCTGGACGCTCACGAACAGCAGCAGCAGCAGCGCAGCCGTCAGCGACGCAGTCCCTACGAGAACTATGACATGGACATGCAGCGGGCGCGTCGTAACTCCCACGGGGACATCATCGACATGCAGGGCACCCCCAACTCTTCCGTGGATGAGCGCCTGCGCCGCCAGTACGCACACGACCGAGTGCTGAGCGGTGGCAGCGGCGACGAGGGCAGCTATCGCCAGCAGCCAGAGCGGGACTCCTCCCCTCCGCCACCAGCACTGGGGAACACGTCCTCGGGCAAAAGGTACCATCGCCGACGATCTTCGGAGGACTCGACGCGCCACCACCAGCGCTGGCCAGCGAACATCGAGGAGCGTCGGGCGCGACGCACCCAATCCCCAGCCCAGCGCCAACCAGAGACTGCCCCGCCCAGCTTCGCCTACCGCTCGTCCTCCCATCACAATCTCTACCAGCCACACAAGAACGGCAAGGCCTCAAAACAGCCACCCACATACCAATATGGGGATTACTACCACTAAAAGAAGGATCCATAGAGAAGAGGATATCCATGGAGTGAGAGATGTTTGTTAGTTTGGTTGTTTGGTGGAGATGTGTAACGGACAGGAATCTACATAGAGCAGAAAAGAGAAGAGCAGAGCAGAGCAGAGCAAATTGTCTTGTCAACATGATATACTAATTAAGTTAGACGATCTTTCAAATGAAACTACACTATAGCAGGTGGTTCTGTACGTACGTGCCCTCTCTCAACCGATTTTGTATTCATTCTGTTGCTTGCCCCCAAATTTTGGAACACTATGTAGAATACTCCGATTAGGAAAGAGACCCACAGAAGAGCTTTAAGGCTCTTGTTTCACACAGTGTGAACCAAATCGAAATTTTGTAGCTCATTAAGGACGGATCGATTTATTTATGCGAAAACATTTCATTCAGCAAAACGAGAATAGAGCTCCCAAGTCACACAACTTAAGGTACCATCTACACAAAAATACTACTATATATGCTAGCATTATGTCTACATGTTACTTGAGTCAGACTTAGGGTTCCTTCCCCCATATCAGTGTTTATTTAAATTAATTTCTAGCTTTAGTGTTCAATGATGATAAATATAAATATAATTATTGTAAAGACGATGGATGATGTTGATGATATATATATATGTTTTGTATAGTGCAAAAGCAATGCTGAATATTTAATACCTATTACTTTTTAGGGGCCATATCCTTGGGCCACACACACGCACACACCTACATAGGCCTGATGATAGTATGCTTAGCCTGTACTGAATCTTAAGAAATCTGGGGACAAGTTTGTAAAGAGTTAACAATTTTTGCTATTGAATAAAAAATTTTATATTTTCCTAGAAATTCACGAGTAATTACCACTAAAGTTTTCGATAAGTAATGGCTTTTTGAGCGACTTCTGATGGCATTCTTATCGCCCAGACTCAGACTATATAAAAAGGGTTTTCCCTCGGTGGCAAACCTCTGTTCAGAATGCTTTTCATATTGCTCATCGTCTGTGGAGTGACTGTAGCCTTCGACAACACCAATTTGGAGTTGATATTCGGTTCCGATTGTAATCCTTTGGTTCAATGCGATGAACACTATTCCGTTGCGAGTTTTGCCAAGGTAAGGGTCAAGGGGTCATCTTCTAGGTTTTAGCTATTTCTGGGTATCTTTTGCGTCTCTGCAGGTCAACTGGTTCGAGGCCAATCACATTTGCAACAGCGTCGGTGCCGTCCTTGCCACTGTGAACAATCGGGATCAGCATTTACTAATGCTTCAGCGTGTCAATCGAAGTAGTAAGGATATAGAAATGCCCCATTCCCCAAAAGGAAGCCTATTCTCTAATGGCTATTATTTTCTTAGATTTTGTCTTGGACGATAAACGCTTCTGGTTGGGCGCCACGAATCTGGTGGAAGGCAACAACTCATGGACCTGGCTGAGCAATGGTCTGCCCATGACGTACAGTCTCTGGGGAAAGAGGGAGCTCGAATCCGACAAGAATGCCAGCGAAGCTTGCCTTATGCTAGGCCTTGACACCATGTGGCATACGGCACCCTGCAATCAAAAGTTCAATTTCATATGCGAGAATATTTGTCTATTGAATGACACTACTATCAACAATCAAATATATGTTTAAATCGAATTTGGGGTTGAGAAAAAGCTTTGTAGAGGACAATCGAAAGGGATATTCCTGGGGACGGGGCCAAACAATCCGCAATTCAGTTTCATAGTCTCTCCATAGTCTTGCTCCTGTGAACGTCGTCCAAGGTTTGATCGTCTAATAGGAGACAAGAGTCAAGCAAATAACTAAATTGATTTGGCCTGGCCTTTGTGACTAAGGGCTAGTTACACTGAGACTGTGAAAGACACCAACACCCACAGCAAATATTATGTTGTCTCGGGGCAGAGCAAGCTGCAACTTGTGTAGCAGGATTTCTTTGGAATGCCGTTGGACGAGGGAGGCCAAGCTCCAACAGCACCAACAGAAGCTGAGAGCTTTCAAACTGAGTCACGTAGCAGTCAGAGTTGGCTCGGCTGCAGGTTTTGTGGCGGCAAATTCAAATAGCTTCAATCACGAGTGTATTTCACCCGGTCGGATTCAAACTTTTGGTTACGACAGAACATGCGTATTGCCTTGATGCCGCTAAATTTAATCTAGAACACCAGCTCATCCTCAATCGCCTCCGAGTACTCAGTCCACCGACAGTCCATCGTCAATGGCAATGCTCCAGGCGAAGTCCGCCCTAAACAATGATCAACCCATCGCCCCACTTTATCATCAGAAGTGATTGCCTTTGAACATTCAGAAATCATTAAATTCTTTGTTTTGTTTTGCTGTTGAATATTTTATTGATTATATATATGTTTATAAACCAACACCGATATTTCTATGACCCATGGATTCCACTAATTGATGTCGTCGAACAGGCAACGTTTCTCGCAGACAAAGTAGCGCTGCTCACGGCAATTCTCGTTAGTCCAGGTACCGGCGATTGCATAGACTCCTAGACAGTTCCTGTCCTCGCTGGGATAGTAGGTCAAACCGTTCTGGAAGTTGCGGTACGTGAGGGTACGTCCATTGCTGAACCAAATCCAGTTGTCGGCACTGGCGAGATCCGTGCCGGAGGTCCACACGGGTTCGTTGAGCAGCTGGAGCTGTGAGTTGGCGCGGGTGTACAGGAAATTGCGCAGAGCTCGGTGATCGTTCTCCGTGGTGATGCTGACCAGAGTGTAGCCGTAGGAGGCACAGGTGGCCTGGGCCTGGTACCAGTTCACCTTGGCAAAGGTGCCCAAGGCGTACTTGCCATCGGTGACAACGAACGGAGAAAATTGGATGTCAGAGGTTGAATATGCACCGGCATCGGGTCCTGATGGAGTCGTTTGGGACCAGACCAGGCCAAAGAGCAGACAGATTAGAGACAGGGAACGCATCTTTGTTTCGTATAATCCAACAGAGAGTGCCACTATCCTTATATAGTTTTTTTTGCACCCTCTGTTGGCCTTTCCTAATTGCGTTTCCCATTCATCACTGTCACCCGATCCCGATAAGCAGCGGAATGCAATCCGGAATCTGGGATAACTAAGCACTTTGTGCAAATTGGTTTAGCTTCGTTGGGTTCGGTTTGGTTCTCCTTTCTCGTTGCACTTTGGCGTTTGCCATAAATATTGCACCCCCAGTAAATCTCAATTTCAAGCTCTGCGCAAATCCGTTTGCCATTTTTATGTTAAAGTTTTCTCTTGCTAATAATGTTATCCCTCCCCAGACTTATCCCCCCCCCCCCCCACTCCTGCCCCCAAAAAACTGTCGGATCCGAGCAAGTGCAAGAAATTTATCGAAAAAATGTAAAAGCATATCTCATTTAACTCTGCTGTCAGCTGGGGGGACGTTATGACGGGTCAAGGATTGAACCGAACCCTCGGTCCAACTTTTTCCCCCACTCAATCTCAATGCACATTTCCTTCCTTTCTCTGTTTGCAGACAGCAGTTTGTGTGTGGGTGTGCGTGTTGGCCAAGTGTTTACGAGTCCCTTTGGTATTGGGCAGCAACGAAATGTGCAAACACAGATCGCTGCTGCATTCCACAATCTATTCCCTTTAAGAGAGCAGGGAAATTGACATAAAATCAAAAACTGCTAGAGCATTCTGTGTGGTGTGGTGGGCGGGGGGCGTATGCGTAATATGATTTCTGTGAATGGCTCCCCATTCAGATACAGATTCGCATTTGCATTTGGCCATTCTGCACAAAAGGTTCACATTGCGAACAAGGTCATTTCATGGCTGGAGGGGCTAGGGGAGGGGCTAGGGGAAACAGAATGCCAATGGTATCGTATCGGACAATATCGGGCGTTCTTTACAATATCTTTCAAAAAATTGTAAAATGTTTTATTTTCTCATGGGTCCTGTGGCGCAATGGATAACGCGTCTGACTACGGATCAGAAGATTCCAGGTTCGACTCCTGGCAGGATCGTGATATATCTTTCTTTTTGTATCAATTTATATATATTTTATTTTTTAATATTTTTTGATTGATCAATTGTGATCCAATCTTAATCTTCGATGTATGGTATCCAAAAATGTATGTACCAGTACGCCTTTATAAAACCATTGGCTGTCTAATCTTGTCTTATCCCCAACCCTTTCCATATCTTTTCAAAATCGGAAGCCCATACTAAGACGCCATACTTATAACGGGTCCTGTGGCGCAATGGATAACGCGTCTGACTACGGATCAGAAGATTCCAGGTTCGACTCCTGGCAGGATCGCAGATATCTCTTTTTTATTTATTTTATGTTTAAATATTTATTTATTGAAGCCACAATCTTTGAGTTTGCATTGCAACCGAATCTTGATCTCCCACTACATAAAACCTTTGACTGTTAAATCTTTATTCTTTTCGATAGATCTATTGATAGTTGGATATGTATAAAAATGTATAAATATGTATAGTATATAAAAATAGAAAGGGCTAGTCTCAGAGTTTGGTTCTTTGGAAAAAAAACCAAAAAACGCAAAAAACAAAGCACTAACAAGTTCCATTTATAATATGTAATAATAATATAATAATCCATATAACTATAGGTTTAAAATTGACCCCAAGCCCTTTCCAAATATTTTCGACGCTCGGAGAACAGCGGGTCCTGTGGCGCAATGGATAACGCGTCTGACTACGGATCAGAAGATTCCAGGTTCGACTCCTGGCAGGATCGCAGATATCTCTTTTTTATTTATTTTATGTTTAAATATTTATTTATTGAAGCCACAATCTTTGAGTTTGCATTGCAACCGAATCTTGATCTCCCACTACATAAAACCTTTGACTGTTAAATCTTTATTCTTTTCGATAGATCTATTGATAGTTGGATATGTATAAAAATGTATAAATATGTATAGTATATAAAAATAGAAAGGGCTAGTCTCAGAGTTTAGTTCTTTGGAAAAAAAACCAAAAAACGCAAAAAACAAAGCACCAACAAGTTCCATTTATAATATGTAATAATAATATAATAATCCATATACATATGTACATATGTAACTATAGGCTTAAAATTGACCCCAAGCCCTTTCCAAATATTTTCAAAAGCGGAAGACAGTATTTTTTAAGTTTTTTTAAAACTTTTGAGAATTTTTTATTTACATTTGCTGTATAAAATATTATATCAAAAAAGATGTACATTTTTTTTTTTGAATATTTAATAAATATTTGCAGCTCAAAACAATCTGTCGTCTGCACTAAAAAAAATTACAAAAAGTTTGATTTCGCCCAACGTGGGGCTCGAACCCACGACCCTGAGATTAAGAGTCTCATGCTCTACCGACTGAGCTAGCCGGGCACTTGCATGATCACCCGCAAAATGCTCATTTATCGGAGAGAGCGGGGAAGATCGATTCTTCTCCAATGATAAGAAATAGTTCTTTGGACAATAAAAACGACAATTTATGTATCTTTCCACACAAATATTTCCGCGTTGGTAACATGAATATTTATGCTGTGAAAATAAGTCTATAAATAAAACAGCTTATGGAATTTTTATGTGTCTATATAAAAGAACCCACAAGTGAGTCAATTTTCCTTATATTCCCCACTTTGTTGAGCAAATTGAGCTGTTCGCGGTTGCCTTTGTTGAAAGTGCACAATTAAATGGTGAAACTTGTTGACAAGATGACATGATCTATTAGCTTTGGTTATTTGTCTTTGCTTGCTGGCAAGGAAACGGAAAAATTGCAATTAAATTGGATGCTTGATGCAGCAAAGGACAAACCCTCCCCACTGACAACAGAAAGTCAAGCAGGATAAATGCACCGAACATCCCCAGCGGACTAAGGCCAATGAATGCTGCTGTTCCTGCAGCTCCTGCAGCTCCTTCCTCAACTTAATTTATGCGTTTGCCGGAGGGATAGAGAATGGGGTGGAATGGTCTTGGCTTTCAGCTGTTGAACATTTTCGCAGCACGTAAAACGAAGGTCGTCAAACGCTTAGCTTTGTTTTATGGCGTAGAAATACATCTTAGGACCCTCAACTTGCTCACTTTCAGAGTCCTTCTGGTGAATGTCATTCGTGGGAGATTGAACAAGGCTGACTTAATTGAAAGACGGTTAGTGTTAGTGTTAGTGTTATAGTGTGTTCTTAGATTGGAATGTGTTTAATCTGAGGTTTGAATAAAAATCCTTCATCTAGTACCTTCCCGATCTAATAATCGACCTAATGGTGACTTGGCTTTCTATTAATTGCTTTCTTTTTAGGATCTTCCATATCCTTAAAGCCCCTCTTTGGTTAACTCATTTTCTGGTCCATCGTTTATCCCCTAGAAATCACTGCAACCGAGTCGAAATGTTTCATTAAGATTGTATCGTTCTGCTCCGGTTGTGGCCGTGGTCGTTCCTTTTGTTCGCTTTCCCTTACCCAAATGTCCGCCATCAAAGCCAAAGACAGTGACAGGGTGACCAGACAGCCAGCTCGTTTCTTCTGTCTTAATTAACAAATTTCCCGAAATACTCATTCTCTTCCTCGTCCTCGTCCTCGTCCTCGTCCAAGTTAAAAAGTTTCCAGCTAATTAGAAGACCAGCAAGAACTAGGGGGAATGCAATTTGCAAGTTTATTAATTTTATGTCGATTTGCATGCAATTTCTGGCTCAAGGCAAAGCTTTATCTGAGTTTCAGTTCGTTTATGATGCTAGCAGCCACATCCGAGCGTAATCTAGCAGAAAGACATTCACGGATGCCACTAGCTAATTAAAACTAATGGCCGACTGCCATCAGGCATCTGGCAGGGACGACTACAGGTGGATCTGCGCTGCGCCCCCTCGTCCTTTTGAGTGGCTTTCCTTGTTCGATTCGATTCGCTGTGGCAGTGGCAGTGGCAGTGTCAGTGCTGCAATTCAATCGGAAGACAAAGCCACTCCCTCGAAAGGTAGCAAAAGTTACGCAATATAAAAGTGTGGCACGCGATTTTTCGATAACCCATGGGGAGGGAGGGGCTCGCTTGCAAATCCGACACGAAGGTCAGTGCAAAGTCATTTCAGTTTTGTTGCGTGCCACGCATTTCAAAGTGCCCCTGGCAGTGGCAGTGCCATTGCCAGCGCCAGTTGCAGCGAACAGAGACAGTAACAGTTGCACCCTTAGAACAAGTCAACTGTAAATTGGCTTAACTGTAGTTTATCATTAAATTTGATGTCATTTTATTTCACGTTGCGTTCGTTGCACGTAAATTTTTGATGTCTTATGTGCATGTGTAGAAAAGCAGAAAGTGTTTGCGGACAAACTCTGTCCTTCTCTCCAAAGAATGCCATGGAAATAGGGAGAGTAGAGTAGAGAGAAGTGGGTTTTGGAATAAATGTTTATATGATATGATCACTCTTACAATCTCTTTAACATACAAATGTATGTACTTTTGTACTTTACTTTTTCATTTTTCGGATCTAAAAAAAACGTTTTTTTTTTCAAAGGTGCTTTTTTGTAGGTAAACCCCGAAAAACTATTCTATTTAAAAATTCTACTTGTAGATCTATCTTCTCTCTTTACTTAACAAAAACCATTATTGCAATATCATTCACCAGTTAGGCGCTAAAATTTATTAAGTTTGGCAGTTTTTCTGTACCTGCTTGTGTTAAGAGGCTCTCAATGGGTTAACAACAACAAAATCCCGCAGTTAATACGCCTTTAGATAGTCAATTATTCAAACATCTATCTATATAATGAATACCTTCTGAATATGGAACCTAAATATACCTGTAGCATCTGATGTAGAATGCCCCAAACTTGCATCTATCCCAGTTATAGATACATACTCCTCCGTAGTAATAACAAACCAAAGGTATTTATTATTGAAGCACAGCACTGATTGTATATCAACAGACAGACAGACGGAGATAATACAACCCTATTGGCCGAACTCATCTATAATTAGCCAACCCCTTGAAGGCCATTATGTGAATAATCCATGGAAGCCGCTCATTAGGCTACCGACTCCCCTCCCAGACGCCCATTCCCCTGGAACTCCACTCTCATGCCGAGAGAGTAAATTGACAATTGCATTAAGTGCGTTAAGTGCTTTCACTCTGAATGAGTACGAGACGAGTAAGAGTGCGAGTATGAGTGCCTGTGTGAGTGCAACCAGCCACAGCAACAGCCAGTCATGACATGGTCCTTACAAAAAGGATCCGACAGCTGTGTGCTTGTGTTGTGTTGTGGCAGCCTTTTCATCCGTCGAGTAAGCAAAAGTTTTTATGTTGCAACTTGCCACCAACAAACAAGCTGCTGTGGCAAGCCATTATGACATTTTCCTTGAAGGATAATTGTCCACGGGGTGTCCTTGACAGTCGATGGGAATGGTAGTGGCTCCAGGAATAGGGGATGGCGAAGGTTAAGCGGTTATGTAAGCAATAGCCTTGCCTTGTCAAAGCGTCACCTTCCTCTCCCATATCGGGGGGTTGTTTGGAGATAATTAATGTAATTTAACTCTGATTTACCTAATCCCATTCTAATGCGACTGTGCATCAAACCATAAAACAGGTTATGGAACAGCTAATCTAATAAATGGAATGATAGCCATACAGAAATTAATCTGACATTTGCGAGGCTTCGTTCGAAGCTCTGAGATCATACAAATATGAAATTCCTCTGATAGCTCTCTCACCAATAATTGAATGCTTTTGAAAAACAATTTATAAACTTGCAACAATATTTACATAGGAACGATGTACCTTGTAGATAACACCAAAATTATAGAATCCTACATAGATCCTATGAAGAAACCCTCTCCACTCTCAGGTAGATCTCATGCTTGGAGGAAAGAACAACGCTCAAGGGAGCAAAATCGATTTGCTTCACGGTCTTATCGCACCAGTGGACCCGGTGATTGCGCAGCAGATGGACGAGACCAAGTTTCGATTGGAGGAGACCCAGACGCATTCCAATGCAGTTACGGGGTCCCACACCGAAGGGCATATAGGCATCCATGTTCAGTTGGACCCTGTTGGAGGCATCGAAGCGTTCCGGATCGAATTTCAGCGGATCGGGCCAGTATTTTGGATCGCGTTGTATGCCCAGTGCCGATACATAGACGGGTGTTCCATCGGGCAGCTCCATGTCGTGGTGTGGCGCCAGAGTGAAGCGTTCGCCCTCTACGGGCTGGGCACATTCCCGTTCGGCATAGGCCACGATAGGGTACAGACGTAGGGTCTCGTTGACGACCTTGGTAAGGTAGGGCATCTCCTGGATGCGTTCGTAGCTGATGTGATCGTCGTTTCCGAAGTATTCCTCGATCTCCTGCCGCAAACGCTTCTGAATCTCTTCGTTTTTGGCCACCTCGTAGAGTGTTAGCGTCATGGTGGAGGAGCTTGTTTCGTAGCCGGCCGTCTGGAATACTGCCGCCTGGGCCACCAAATAGTCCATGTTCTTGGCCTTATTGTTGGGATCGGGATTGGCGGCCGCCTCCCGTTTAAGGGCCAGCAGAATATCAATAAGATCGTTGCGACGCAGTCCGGACTTCTCCCTTTCCGCCATCACATAGTTGATGCTGCTCCGGATAAACTGGGAGGTGTTCTTCGAGAAGACCTTTACCTTGGCTAGACTGGCCAGCGCCGGCAGCATGAATACGATCGCAAAATCAATGCCACGACTCACGCTCGGTATAAATATTTCCTGATTGTAGTGGAAAAATTCGCTCTTGGGATCCTGCAGGGCATTAGCTTCCAGGCCAAAGGCTATGGTCGCGATCAGATCGGTGGTGAAGCGGGAACACAGACTCTTGATCGTAACTATCGAATCATTCGGTTGACGGCCGACAGTCGCCTCTAGATTCTTACCGATCTGTGGTTGGAAAGAAGAAAATTGTTACTCTTGAATCGATAGATCTTTAGATCTACTCGTACTTACCTTCACCATCAATGGATACATATTCTTCATCTTGCCAGAGGTGAAAACCGGTGAGATCTTGTTGCGCAGCTCCTTCCACTCCGGACTGCGCACGAAGAACAGATTGTTGTAGCCCAGGGCATCGTCATGGGGATCTGTTTGCAGCTTGCGATTGTTGAAGTAGTTGAATTTCTTGATCATCACCGTCTTGATCAGTTCCAGATCGCGTATGACCAGGGCTGGTCGATAGGCCATGTACACCCCCACGATCGGCTCGTTCTCTAGGCCAGGAGTATCGTGGAACTTCCTGATCTGATCGAAGAATGGCAACCGTCCGGTAAGGAACCCCACCGTATCGCCCAATATGGGCACTGGTCCGATTTCCTTCACTCCATGACGCTTCCAAAAGCTGTGGCGCCGTTTATGCCAGACATAAAACACGATCGCCAAAGTGGCGATCAAGAAAAGTAGCTCAGTGGACATGTTAGAAGCAGCAGCTATAGAGCGCAACTGCTCGCCTTCGAGCTCCCGCAGGGGCTTTTAACGAAACGATCGCAAAAAGCTTTGCTGGCCAAAGCGAAGATTCTCTAACTGTGTCGCTCATGCCAATGCATCCTCCCTGCGATAAGGGTATCTGAAAATGCCATATAATGTTTAGACTGGCAAACTTTTTTCGCCTATCATCGATGACTCGACTAAATGTTTGCATGAATTGGCGCTCCGAGCGATTCGAATTCACTTTTTGCTGGGGCCCAGTGAGCGTGTGTGTCTTACTTTGTTTGGTCATGATTAGATGGGAACTCCTCCGACCTGTACAACGGGTTTCCTGACATACAGACATACGCGTACATATATGTGTACATATGTACATAATATATATGGAAAATGCTGCTCTCTTTGTGTTATCAGTGCGTGAATTTGTTTGTTTTTTAGTCTTGTTATTGTTCTTTCATTCTCTAGTACTCGCATTATGCTTGATTGCGACTTTTTCTACTATACATTTATTGATGATCTTCTCTCCCTTGGATCGATCTTTCTGTCCTACTCACCTTTACATACTCGCATTCTTGAGTTTATTCTGGTTTTTTTTCGGTTTATTTATTCACGTGTTATTTTGTTTATTAAGTGGTCTAAAAATAGATCCGATCATCGTTCTCAAAAAAGACTATTCTGTGGACTTAACTAAAGCTTAGCCCCAGCATGACTCAACGGTCCTGTGGCGCAATGGATAACGCGTCTGACTACGGATCAGAAGATTCCAGGTTCGACTCCTGGCAGGATCGACAAAAATACTTTTTTTCCAATATTTCTTCTACAATGACGATCCAAATGTTTTATTTTGCTTCTACTACGAAAAAAGTCGCCTTACAATGGTTATGATCTGCTGCCAGATCTCATTCGTTGGGTTCGATCTATTTCTTTTTGCGCAGAGATTCGTACAAAAAGCTAACTTTGCTGGCAATAACAAAGTGCAATACAAAAACAAATTAGGTTCCGTTATTATTTCATGAAAGCTCTCGCGCCTCGTAATGCAGAACGAAATAATTGAGCTTACAACAGTAGTCGATGGCATTTTCGAAGTGCATCAGAGCATCAAAGTGATTTGTTTTCGTTGCGTTTTTGTTTAGATCAACATTTAAAATGAGTTTTTGGTGATATTAAGCTGTTTCATATGTTAAATGCAATTATTTTCAATAGAATGTCTCAAAGTCGATATCTTTCAAATGATGAGCGAACAAAAATTTCAGCATATCGCGAAATGGGGATGCCACTACAGTAAATCGCTACCAAAGTGCACAGGAGCCATGTACTATGTACACATTTTAAATATATTTTCATATAAAACTCTTAAGCATAGATCAATTATCCACATTTAGTTTCTTTTACGTGCAATTTGTTTACTATATAACAACATATAATTTAGACGACTTTTCCGATTTGAAAATATCTAATCAAGCATGGAAGAAACCTGTTATTTGGCGCCCAAGAAGCAGATGGTCCTGTGGCGCAATGGATAACGCGTCTGACTACGGATCAGAAGATTCCAGGTTCGACTCCTGGCAGGATCGAAGTTTTTTGGAAAGATGTACTTTTTTTTATCAAATGCAACTTTTTAGAGTTAGTTTGAAAAGCATTGCATTCAAAGCGATTGCTTGATATTTTCGTTTCTTCAAAGTCATTTTCAACAGTCACACGCACAAAAGCAGCCCTGTTTCCCCCACCCAAAATGGTGTCGTTTAAATCTCACCTTAAATGTCCTTGGGGTCCCATAAGCCGGAGAAACCTCTCCCCCCTAGTTGGTGAGTGGAAACTTTCAGCTGTTTAACATAAAGCGCCACATAATCCACACGCTCTCCACACGACGCCATTTGATTTGCGCTGAGCCACCGCCACCGCAGCTGCATTTTGTCATTGAATCGCAAATACGAATCCGAATCCCTACCATGTCTGCCGCGTCGCCTTGCTTCACGTATTGGGTGTTTCCTTGATGCAAAAAATTCAAAGAGTCACTCAAACACGTATGGATGACACGTCCCTGGGGGTGTAAGTGCAACTATGAGTACCTACGCGAGTTCCATTTGCTGAGGGTATACGAAAATGTGTGTTCCTTGTGACTATGACCAATCTGTCAGGTTCCTGCCTGGCGATAGACTTTATATCAATCAATCCCAAGCCTTCCCCTACGATGGGACTTTTTCCGTCACTAAGACCATCTAACCATCCATCGCTGCTTCTCAAATTCATTACTGGCCTACTATTGGCATTAACTATATAGGCCTGATCATCATTTGCTCCTTCAAGGGTGCAATTGAACATTTACCTGGTGTCCGTTTAGCATAAATTTCATTACGCAGACTCAGCCGGACTGACCGCAACACACAATATCGCCGTCAACCTCAATAAAAAGTTAAAATATTTTCACAAAAATTGGAAAAAGAAAAAATTCGATCTTGCCAGGAGTCGAACCTGGAATCTTCTGATCCGTAGTCAGACGCGTTATCCATTGCGCCACAAGACCGTATGGCAATTCTATGCCCAATTGTTGTCAAGTTGTGTAAGCTTCCATCATGAGCTTTTCATAAATATAAGCTTTGTATCGAATATACATTGTATCATGTATTAATATCATCACAGAACCGCCTGAAATCGTATGTTCCACAATAATTGTTAGAAGCTGCCGAGCTTTTTCGGCGACTCTGACTCCACATTTACAAATTTATACTCCGTTATTGGGTTTTAGGGTTTGTGTTTATTTTCAATGTTTAGTTTCAATTTTTAAAGGCCGCGGCCGTAAACTTTGTGGTTTTTGGTGCTTGTACAAAATGTATAAGTATGAACTCAAGAACCGCTATCGAACCGATTTGACAATTTAACGGCCGGTGCATACAAATGATGCGCGATGCTGCGTTTGACGACGAATTTGACAAAAGAGAGACCCAAGTTAACCGACGCACTGCCATATATGTACCATAAGCAGTACGCGCGGCGAACATGAGGGTGTTTGTGTGTGTGCGTTTGCACCGAGAGCATGAGAACAGATGATCTTAGATAATTTAAGAGATACATAACTGAACTAATTGGTATGCTTAAGATCTACTGCCAGCTGCTGCTCCGAACAATAATAAAGAACAAGCCAATACAAAATCAATGGCTAGGCACACAATGGCTATAGCATTGAGAAATAAACTTTGCCACCCTCCGCTTATATGCCCGGCTAGCTCAGTCGGTAGAGCATGAGACTCTTAATCTCAGGGTCGTGGGTTCGAGCCCCACGTTGGGCGAAATTAATTTTTTTTGTAACTTTTTACCCTGTCCCTGTGAGTTTGAATATATTTAGAAAGTGTTCAGAAAACTTTACGAATCTACAAATATAATATATTATTTGTTCACATTGTTTATTGTTGTTTAAAGTTTAACAATGTACAGTTAAACTGTAAGGGTAACATTACATTTCAACTAATTAAACGAAAGGGCTAATGCAAATACTCAGACCCGGTGGGGCTGATTATTGGCTCAGTAGCCGATAAGGTCCCACCAACAGCCAAATTTAGGAAAGAGAAAAGCCGGTAGCCGAACAATTCCCAATTAGAGCTATTTAAATTAAATTAAGTTATTGATTAAGATAATTTTGACCATATTAGGCATTATTAGGGCAATACTAATAAGGCTGATGAGGGCAGTCGATTCGACCTCACCAGAGAGAAGCTTATGGAGGAAGAGAACTCCTTGGCAGATTCTACGGGATTTATGAGAGTGGAGGTTAATTAAGCGCAACCTACTTTCATAAGAAGGGAGATGGATCGAAGGGTCCCAATTGAGTCCGCGGAGAGCAAAGATGAGGAACTGTTTTTGTACTGATTCGAGCATATCCTGAAATATCCTGAATAGTGAGGAGACCAGACACAAGAACCATATTCCAAGATAGGCCGGACCAGAGAAACATACAGAAGTTTTGTAGTATACGGGTCTGTAAACCATCTTTTGACAAATCCAAGGACTCCTTTGGCTTTGTTAGAGATAGTAGAGATATGAGAGTTGAAACATAGATTAGGTACAAAGGTAATGCCCAAGTCGTTAGCTTTGAAGAGGCGTTGTAGGATAATGTTATTGATTGAGTAATCGAAAAGGTATGGCTTATTGCGGTGAAAAGTCATAATATTGCATTTAGAAATGTTAAGAGGTAGAACGTTGATTAAGCACCAGTTGTTAAGAGCATCAAGATCTGATTGCAAAGATAGTGGGGACAAGGGGTCACTGTAGGAAAAACATAGCTTAACGTCATCAGCATACATTAGGACACGGGAATGAGATAATATTTGAGGAAGATCGTTAATAAACAGGTTCAATAACAAGGGACCCAGATGGCTACCTTGAGGAACCCCCGATGAGACTATAACAGGCTTAGAGAGAGGAGTTAAAGCAGACACGTTGAGAACGGTTACAAAGGTAAGAATTAGTCCAGTATAGAAGCTTAGTCGGAAACCCTAGAAGAGACAGTTTATGAATAAGTAGATTATGATTGACGGAGTCGTAGGCTTTACTAATGTCAGTATAAACGACATCAGTTTGACACTGTTTAGCAAATCCCGAAGTTACAAAGGTGGAAAATTCAGGGAGATTAGTAGAAACTGAGCGACGTTTAATGAATCCATGCTGTGATTCAGAGAATACAGAACTACAAAAATTTTGCAGCTGAGAAGTGATGATAATAAATATAATGTATGTGTCGGAGATGGAGAAGTAATGTTATTATTATTATGTTTGTAAATAACTAAGCAATGTTTAATAAATGATATTCGAACGATACTAGCTATCGATATTTTGTGAGTGCGACCCAAGGTTGCTAAGAGCATAGTCGGAGAGCGAGAGAGACTCTCAGATGAGCATGGCCCAAGTGTTGTTGTAAAAAGAAGGAAGCACAAAAAGAAACAAAAAAAGACGAGCAAAGTGCCGTGCAAAGAGGACGACAAATTAGGTCTAGTCATTCTGTGCGTGGAAACCGAAAAGACAACGACTTGGGACTTGCTGTGCTTTGGCGACAAAATAATAGAAAAATAATAGAAAAATGAATAAGGAAAATGAAGAACATGATGTGCCATTGAATGCCAACCTTACTCCGATATATGTATAATCAAATTTACAAATTGTTCAAAATAAAGATAAAAAAGATATTCTTGCGATCCTGCCAGGAGTCGAACCTGGAATCTTCTGATCCGTAGTCAGACGCGTTATCCATTGCGCCACAGGACCCGTTGGCAACCGAATGACAAAAGCTTTACATGTGGGCAAGCAGCTTTATTACTCAGATGAAACCTTGTTATCGACAGTTGAAAAGCTCCAAAGCAAGCTCCAATGCTCTTCCTATACACGAAAAAATGAGCTCTCTCCTCTCGCTCTTGAGAGCCAATTGCAAACCTACACAGTATATTAAGTATTCGGGTGGATTTTACCTTTGATGCGTTGCATTTTTGTGGCGGATTTGCTTGTGCTCCATACCGTTTTTGAACTTTCCGAACAACGTTTTTGGGCCCCAGCGGGCGTATTTGAAAGAATCGGCCTTGCCGCCCTCAAACTCGCGAACATGAATGAAACTTGTTTTGGCCGCGGCAACGGAAAGATGACGTCGAATTTTCTTCTGAATTCAGAAAAGTCCGTTGAAATACCCCATACAAATATCGTTCATTTGCAAAACAAAATCACCTTAAAATATATTATCAAAAAATAGATATATTTCAATAGAATTCAACAGTTACGGTATGTTTGATCTAAATCCAAACATTTAAAGTGTGCGGCAATCAGAAATCCCACGAAAACAACCGTTCTCACTAGAAGAAGTGTCGTGTGTGTTTATAGGAAAAGAAAGTGCACTTAACTAGGGATTAGTAGGCCTTAAACTCAATGTGAGAATAACTATCGGAAGAATCCCATAAAGCTACCTGTAAGTTTGTTTTGTGGCTGTGTGTGGGTGTGTGTGTGTGCCAGTTCTATGTAAAACAACAAAAATACAAAGTGTTAAATGTAAATAATACCTATGTATTTGTGCTTCCTTTTCGGTAAGTTGCATCCCATCTATTCCATCCATCTATCCATCCTTCTTCTGTTCTTCTATGTTATACCGCTCTTCGTCTCTTCTTCGGTCTTTTTTTTAAATACTTTTTTGTTTTCATCGTCTGCTTCACGAAACGCTGTGTCAAAGCGTAAGAGCAAAAAGTTGTTGTTCTTTTTATATTTTGTTGTTGTTGTTTTTCTTGCTGTTTGTTTAGCTGTCGGTTTCTCCATTTACATACACCACTACATTTATAAGCTCTCCGGTTGTGTGTGATTCTCTCCGCTACGTCTTGCTGTTCGGCCGCTTATTCTCTCCTTCGCTGTCTCTCTTTCTGCCCACGTTCTTCTCGTTTCCTATGTGTGTTTGTAGGCCTCCACAGAGGCGTCGCTTCGCTGCCACTGCCTCTGCTAGCGACGCGGTTAACTCGTTTAGCGACTTGTACTACCCCACCTCTTCCCCTTCAACCAGCTTTTGGTACTTAATGCAAGAGTCTAGACTCTAGAGGTTCTATAGGTACTACCCTACCGATTTTTTACTTAATCTTTTTGACTCCGTGATTCAGAGATTTTATTAATGCCTAGTTTTATTAATTTAAGCTCATTTTGATCATTTTTTGTTAAGCTATAACATCAAAGCTTACGATTTATCGTGTATTCATGTAAGCCACTTTGTCATCATAGTAGAGCTTTACAGTTTCGATTCTAGATATTCTCTAAATACTTTGGACTTACAAACCCCGTGAAGTGGTTAATTTACTTTTAAAATTTTATTACAGAAATTACCTACAAGGCATTTTAAGTAGGTCTATGCATTCGAATCTAACAGAAAGCTAAATATTTCTATAACAATATCGACCTTCCCCTAGTAAGATTTTGATAGAAAAATTATTAAAATATTCGGAAATTCGAGATGGGTTAAATGAGAGTTGAAGAAGAAATAACTCCCTGTATTAAACTCTTTATTCTAGTCTTGGCAACAGGCACCCTCTTCATAGCATAGCCCCATTAACCTGCAACAATCGGAAACTGGTCTGGCAGCATACTACTACACTACTTGCTACACACATCACATCTTCGTTCGTCCTCCATTTTGGGTTGCAACTTCGTCCGTTCCGTCAGTCGCATCATCATCCGTTGAAAGCGAAAATAGCGCAGAGAGAGAATTGTGTTCAGCAGAGTTCTCGCTGGGCTCTCTAGCCGACTGAAATGTATCTCGCAGATACATATCTAGAAACTGCCGCATAGAATGCAGTAGAACCAGACACAAGTAACTAAATATAATGTGCACCACCACACACAGATACACGGATTCGCGCACACAGCCAGGCCAGCGACAGACATGTATAAATATCCCGCCTGTCTATGTCTATGGGCCGCTTGCAATTTCATTTTCATTGCAACTTCATGCCCCTGACATCGGGCAGAATGTCTGCGCCTGCCTCTCCTCTGCGTCTGTTCCCATCACACCGCCACACCGCACCATCATAGCACAGCACCACCCCCTTCTCTTCATCCTCATCCGGTCGTAGTCTGCTTCGTTGCAATTCTTCAGCATTTTGCTTTCATCTCTTGCAGCTCTTTTGCCCCGTCTGCCTGTTTCTACGCTCATTCTTCGACAATTGCAAGTTGTCGGACGGCACGGGACGGGCCTATTGAAGTTACGAGTATATGCACATGCACATGCACCCCCGTCCACCCCTATCACACGTATCTGTATCCCTGTCCACTGGTGTGTGTGCGTGGGGCAGCTTTTTTCTTTTTGCCCTAACCTACACCACAGAAAACGTATTGCGTCGGCTCTCGGCTCTGCACCACCGTCGCCTGGCCCCCACCCCACCCATATCACTTCATTTTTGTGTCTACGAGGCATGCATTCTTCGCTCTCCACTCATTTTCTCTCCCTTCTTCTGGGTCTTTTCTCTTTATTTCTTTATTAGTTTTCCTTTCATGCTGTATGCATGGGAAAACATGTTTCATTGATGCCTTTTCTGTCTGCTTCTAGTACTTGTTTGTGTGTTTTATTTATGACAGAAATTTTTGTCCTATTCATTACAGTACAAATTTCATATTCATTACAGTGATATGGTCATTAATTAGGCGATTCTGTCTTCAACGTGCAATAAAATAAAACTACGGCAGAAAACAGACACCCAAATAAATACAAATTATCTTATTGGTAAGTTAACTAATTTAAATTCTATTATTTATTTCAAGAATTTAGAACTTGCACTCCTAACGGATTAGCTCCGAGGAGCTGAATGTGGACAAATTGACCACAGCGATCATATGGCCCATTAGCTCAGCTGGTTAGAGCGTCGTGCTAATAACGCGAAGGCCGCGGGTTCGATCCCCCCATGGGCCATAGTTGATCCTATTTTTTGCCAATATTTGAGTAAATCTAATGGATTTGCTTTAACGATTCAAATATACGAATTTTAAATATTTTTTTGGAATATGTATATCGCGCTGGTTTGATCTGAAAATTTTCGTGGTTCACTGTTCTTTTTATACCCGGTACTCGAAGAGTAAGGGGTATATTAGATTTGTGGTGATAACGGATGTGTGTAACGCCCAGAAGGAAGCGTTTCCGACCCCATAAAGTATATATATTCTTGATCAGCATCAATAGCCGAGTCGATATAGCCATGTATGTCTGTCCGTCCGTCTGTCCGTCTTCATTAGCGCCTATATCTCAAAGACTATTAAAGCTAGATCAACCAAATTTTGTATCCAGTCTCCTGTGTTATCACACTACTCCAAGTGTATTTCAAAATTTCGCCCCGGCCCTTTCCGCCTCCACAAAAGACGAATAAAAAGAAAGAAAGAAAGAAAAAATCAAAAGCGCATAATCATAGAAAATTGCCGTATCTACCATATTGCCAAATCTGGATCAGGTCGAACTACTATTATAGCCAGAAGAAACAAATTAAATTTCAGTCGCTACGCAACGCCTCCCAAGCGCTTCTCATTCCCTCTCTCTCTCTCGCACACACTTATACATCTCGTATGAGTAGTTCTACATGTACATGTAAAAATGTAGAAGCTGATGTAAAAAATGTATGTAAACAAAAACAACAACCTTTTCTCTCGTTTTATTAGTGCTTCTCTATGGGGATCGCTTAACCAATAAATATGTATATTGAACAGATAAGATATCATAAAATAGATGTATCTTCATTGACTAAAATAAAAAGTCTCCTTTTTTTTTTAAAAACATCCCGAATACAAGATGGCGGTATGAGGCCCATTAGCTCAGTTGGTTAGAGCGTCGTGCTAATAACGCGAAGGTCGCGGGTTCGATCCCCTCATGGGCCAGAATCAATCTTTTTTGTTCCTTAAATTCTCCCTGGTCACCTTGAGTAAAATATGTACAAAATTTAATGCATATGCGTACAAACGATAAGAACGATCTAGCTAAGTGCTTTGACATCATAAAAGGTAATAAAAGTAACTGGTAGGAATTTAATGATATAAAAATCGTATTAAAAAAACAAAAAGTAAACCTCCTGGCCCATGGGGGGATCGAACCCGCGGCCTTCGCGTTATTAGCACGACGCTCTAACCAGCTGAGCTAATGGGCCGTTGTCAAGAATCTGCCATTTGTAATACTTAAACATTTGTCTGGTCGATTTATTAAAATAAATAAATGGTATCAGACAAAATACGAAAAAAAAAAGATGTTTTCGCCCAACGTGGGGCTCGAACCCACGACCCTGAGATTAAGAGTCTCATGCTCTACCGACTGAGCTAGCCGGGCTGTGTATTGGTGACCGTCCATTCTATCTGCCTCCAGTTCAGGAGGCAAGGATCGTTTAAGATTTCTACCAAATCTTCTCGCTTTCTACAAAATATTTGATATCATTTGATAATTAATTCTCTATGGAATGTAGAATGCCGTTCATATTATTACGAATTCAGAACTATATTGTTGTACAGTCCAACTTCTATATAACGAATTTATTGCCAGAACACTGCATTTTCGCTCAATGTTCAGTACGTTGTGGTCTCCTTATAACGAATTTTTGTTGTCCCCTTGAGATTTTCTAGAAATATCTACTATTTTTGTCTGAAAATGAAAATCAATAGGACAAAAAAAATATAAGAAAAAGAACAAAAAGTGATTTTCCGCCCAACGTGGGGCTCGAACCCACGACCCTGAGATTAAGAGTCTCATGCTCTACCGACTGAGCTAGCCGGGCTTGGTGCCTGCTGGCGTCCGAAGCCCAAAGTTGGCTCCTAACGCACCGCGAGAACTCTTCACACGTGGCAGCGTCGTCGTGCATTGATTTATTTTTAGCCCCGTCTAGACCCTAGACACACTCCGGACGGTTTCCCACCCGCCCTACCATACCTTTCGGTATCATTGTCGCTATCCGTGGACCTGTCCTGTCCCTTTTTGTGTCTGCGTATCCCTCTTTCCAGAGTTGAATTGTTTTCTTGGCCACGCGGCGGACCCTATTGTCTGGCTGTAGCACATTTTACTGCTTCCTAATGGCAACGATGTACATATAAAATTACGCGCCTACCTCAATGCAGTGGATGCAGGGGGCTCAGGGAATGTGGATCTGAGCGAAGGCTATGGGAATGGAAATGGTAATGGCAATGGGGGTGACGCTGGCAGTGGCAGTCATGACAACACCCTACCATACCCTGCTCTGTCTGACGCCGCCTCTTGCCGTCGGCCAAGTAATTTGCTATAAAATATTAAAACGAAACAATGTGAGAAAGGAAACAAAACAAAATACTCAGAGAGAGAGAGAGAGAGAGACAGACGGTAGACAGACCAAAGCTGGAGCTAGAGCAGAAGCTGATGAAGGGTCGTGTGGGACCATGGGAGGGAAACGGGCAGACTGTGGCGCAGATAATCAGCCTGGCAGACGGTTTCTGTTGCCCTACAATTCAGACAGTGGAGCATATTGATACGCAGGATGATATCGTATCTTAAGCTAAATAAGATCTCTAATTTTCTGTGGAAATCTGTAAATTTGGTTGATAAGGAAATTGTGGAAAACTGATGATTCTTAAGCTGTTATGCGTTTTCATTAGGGTCATAATTGTTCGTTTGAAGAGCATTTAAAGGAACCTGTTCATTATGTGCATACAAATTGAAAGGAAAAGAAAGGAAAAAACAAAAACAAAAGCAAAGCTTATTTGTGCAGACAAATTGTTTATGTTGTCGGCGGCGGTTTCTGAGCTCATGCTGCCTTGTTCTTTTCTCCCCATGCCCCTTGGGTTGGGGCATCACGCATTATGTTGTACACCCCCTCACACACTCTCAATCAGTATGCCACTGGCAGCGTCTCTGCCACTGCCACAGACAAGGCCAAATATGTTGGGGTAGGTTCGGTTCCCAGAGTAAAGTCAACAGAATTTTGATTAAAGTAGGAACAAGAGCGCAGCCAAAGAGGCGCGAGCTTACCAAGCGTATCAGTAAAATATATTTGATGCACCTAACATAAAATTCTGATTTAAAATGTGGCAAACAAAAAATGATTTTTCGCCCAACGTGGGGCTCGAACCCACGACCCTGAGATTAAGAGTCTCATGCTCTACCGACTGAGCTAGCCGGGCTGTTATCAAGGTCTCGAATATAGGAATTGAAACGAAATCTCAACCGATCGATAAGGAATATCACTTAAATATCCTACAGGTATAGGAATCATTGCCTCTATTAAAATACAGTGTATGGAATAGATTATTCGCAATCTTTAATGAAATGGGAGTTATATTAAATCTTATCTTTAATAAATATATTTATTAGTTGTATAACTATATCAACAAGTCCTACAAACAAGATGGCGGTATGAGGCCCATTAGCTCAGCTGGTTAGAGCGTCGTGCTAATAACGCGAAGGCCGCGGGTTCGATCCCCCCATGGGCCAGGAATTACTTTTTGGTATAGTTTTGTAAACATTTATTTTACTTTGAAGTTTAGCAAGATAGCTAAAATGATATGTTCTGATTAAAATATATACATGTTACTGTTATTTAAAAATTATCCCGGATACAAGATGGCGTCAAGAGGCCCATTAGCTCAGTTGGTTAGAGCGTCGTGCTAATAACGCGAAGGTCGCGGGTTCGATCCCCTCATGGGCCATATTTTTTTCCCTTTTGTAGGGTCGGCCTTGCATTGATTTTCACTCTGAGTGTTCAAAGTGATATACATATGTACATATGTAGTTAGAAATGGGACATAGGACAATCTTCATATGGAAAATAAGAACATAAAATATAGCTTAAAAATCAAAAAACGTCAACATAAATGGCAAATACCGATGAACTTCGTCGAAACACAATTATCCAAAGCAGACTTTCGACTTGTGGAGACTTCGAGTCAGAAAGCTGGATGTAATTTGTTTACCTAAACTAAACGTTGTTTTCATCCGTTTTACGGACGTTCGAGTTAGGGAAGTTCAACTGTATCTATGACATGATCTATGATCTGATCCTTATCGCGAATTTCAGACAGATATATGGTTCGATTCTAGATATATTGCCCGGCTAGCTCAGTCGGTAGAGCATGAGACTCTTAATCTCAGGGTCGTGGGTTCGAGCCCCACGTTGGGCGAAATTAAATTTTTTTTGTATTATGGTGGAACTATTTGCTCGAGAATATAAGAATTATTTAAGATCATGTTCTGAATCTTCTTCCCTAGAATTTCAGCAAGATCTATTAGCCATCCCTGGTTACATTGCCCGGCTAGCTCAGTCGGTAGAGCATGAGACTCTTAATCTCAGGGTCGTGGGTTCGAGCCCCACGTTGGGCGAAACAATCTTTTTTGTCTTTTATTTTTGGTTTAGTTTTCCTGCTACATTTTTATCAGTTGGCCTTGGCAATCGTGTCATGAATTTGATCCGAGTTCAGTTACAACGGCGCTGCATTGTCTGAAAGCCTCTTGCCCCTGAATGCAGTCCATAGACCTGTTCGAAGACTGCAGCTGAAACAATACTCGAGTCTGTGAAAAATGCGAGTAGAAATTTCCATATTGAAACAAAACACTGTCGCGAGCCCGTGGCTAATCGTCTGGGTCTGGGGCCAGCAGGCAAATGCAAATGCAAATAAAAGCACGTTTAGAAAATGCAACAAAAAACAACAAAAATCATTGTATGAATGCATAACTTTGAAATTTGAATGGCCAAACCGAACCGAACCGACAGCAACGGGACGACGTCGAAATATTAAAAACGTTTTGTTTGTCATGCAAATAAAACGAAACGAGGCGAATGACTGAACTTAACCTTAAAAATAAAACCACACACATACACAACATGCACATGCACATTCACAGAGACTATTTAGCGGAGTAATCGCGTAGATATGGTTTCCTATATGAGACGGCGACTATTTTGTTTAAATGGCGCAAAATGCGGTTAATGCACTGCAATCAAAGCGATTTTTGTGGCCAGAGCTAAAGCAAAACGTTGCAATATTTTGATTTACTCGCAAATACGAAGGCGTACAGTGCTTCTCATAATTGTATAATCACAGAGAAAATGCCAGACAACGCCATCATCGAGCATTTACATCCTCTATGTTTCTTCTTCTTGCATTCCAGTTCGAGCCAAATATTGAATATTCCGCTCACCCGAAAGTGCTGATTGGTTCTAGACTGCTTTGAGATCTAGAAATCTATAACCAATCTATTCGCTTTGATTCAGCTTTTGTGTTCAAAAGTTCACTATCATATAATATTGTCACGCACTGTATGCCACCCACATCTATATTATATATGGTATACCCATACTTTTAATAGTTGCCATTAGACGATGTTATTTATTATTGCTTTTGTGATGCCGTATGAGGTTCTAATTGAAAGACGTGGTGTAGACTCAGTTACGTGAGATTTCAGAAAACTAGTCATGAAAAACATACATATACATATATGTATGTACAAGTTCCCCTTCTCATTCCCCTTTGTATTTTCAGGGGTTGTAACACAACTCATCATCCCATCTGCCGATTCTGCTGATTCCAATTCATTTGCCATTTCCTCCTTCAGCGCGAATCGTGACGAAACGCTTTACATAAATGCAGTTGGATCGCCTCCAGTCCATTGCACTGCATAAATTTACAGCGGACTAACCCAGCGCGCAAAATATGTTATTGTAAAAACTGGATTGGATCCACTCCACAACTGGAATTGCAGTCAGAAGAGTTGTAGAAGAGAGGAAGTTGCGAAACATACGTGCATTGAGCTTCTCTGCGGGTTTCATGAATGCGACCTTGGATTGATATCAGCTTGAAGGCGATCCGATCCGATCCCACCTTTGGTTTCTTTATAGAGCCTTCATGGTATTGAAATAAAAAACAGAGAAAATAGAAAAAAAAGTTGTGCCGCCCCCGGGTGGACTCGAACCACCAACCTTTCGGTTAACAGCCGAACGCGCTAACCAATTGCGCCACGGAGGCCTCTGAATCAACGTAAAATTGTAGAAAACTTATAAAGAAAGCTAACTACAAAGAATAATCGGAAAAGAAAGGGGTAGATCTTCCATAGCTGCCTTTCTTTCGAAAGTATTTAATAGTTTATAGAGGGTTTCTATCTAAAAGCTTGCATTTTGACCTATATCCATAGCCTCCGTGGCGCAATTGGTTAGCGCGTTCGGCTGTTAACCGAAAGGTTGGTGGTTCGAGTCCACCCGGGGGCGGCCATATACTTTTTTTTGTGCTTTTCTAAAGAAAATACTCCCTACGGGATCACTTAAAGAAAGATATTATTTCACTCCTGAGCATAGCTCGCAAATAACTGTTGACCGTTTGTTTTGCTTACGCTCTGCTTGCGAGAACAAGCGAAAAAAATATCCACCCTCGTTCTCTCTCTGAGCAACAGACTTCGTTTCTTTTCGTTTCGGTTTTTTGTTGAGCGATTTACGTTGATCTGTTCGTGAGACGCTCTTTTACCGAACATCGCACAATGAGAGATACGAGTGATGCTCGCACAGAGAGACTCACTAAAAGACCGATTGACTGAAAAAGTCAACCCAAACGGTCTTTTCAATAATTTGTTTCCTTTTCAATGCACAGTGGTACGTTGTGTAACATTGTGACATTCGATTTTCACTCGAAATTTTTTTTGAAATTTTAAAAATGAATTTTTATATTTCAAACTAATTTGTTGATTAAAAAATGAATAGTTTCTTTATAATTAATTTATTTTGAATTAAGCTTAACAACAAATAAATAAATAATTATAAATATCGAGTTTAGGTTTTGTGTGGCCAATACTACCAGTGCCAGCGTACTCAAGTGTGGCGATTTCAGCATTACATTTCTAAAAAAAATGTAATATGTCTTCGTTAGTGGTAAGCGACTATACATTTTGTCAAAAATCTCGACTTACGATCACATACAAAAGACTTTTTGGATCGTCGTTCAAGGCAAACGGTCCTGGGATGAGCAGAGCAAACGAGAAAAACTGCTCGTCGGCTGAGCGCGAGCACAATTTTTGTACGAACAATGCAATCGGTTGCTCTCGGACCCTTTGCTCAAAGTCTCAGTGAAATACTCTTATTTTGCGACCGCACGAATCGGTTAACAGTTATTTGCGTGCTATGCTCCTGCGCAAATACAAAATAAATAATTTGTGAAAAAAATAAAAGTTGAAAAAAATTTGTAAGTTTGCGATCCTGCCAGGAGTCGAACCTGGAATCTTCTGATCCGTAGTCAGACGCGTTATCCATTGCGCCACAGGACCGGTTGAGAACGGTTGGCATAGTTACACATAGAAGCCGCTTGGCTGATTAGAAACTGTTTGTGTCTTATGTTTAGGTGTCTATTTTCTTTGAGAACGAACCCCCCGACCCCACCACAGTCATCGGTCGTCTCTTTCAACGACTGCTGTGCTTGAGCTTGTTAACGATCTGATCTGTTGGGGTTCTGCTTATAGTAGTAAGACTCTTATAATTTATGCAAGCTCATTGACTTGGATATTGTATTCGTGTATTACTGACGTCATATCATTTTTTATATCTTTGTCCCAAGAAAAACACGGTAATTTAATGATTTTTTCTGCTTATATGGAGCTTTATTAAAGTTTTCTATTATTTAAGGGTAAACTCTGTAGGAACTGTACTGAAATGTTAAATATTTGCTAGACGGAAACAGCCATGATGGACAGCGGAGGCCCGGTCGCCATGTTCGTTTCCGCTGAATTCCCTGCCAGCTCTCACCTCACTTCCGGTCGGCATTACAAGTTGTTTGCCTTGTTTTAAGAGTATCTGGGGGATAGGTCCACGTCCACATCCACGTCCTGCAGATGTTGGTTCTCATGGGGCGGGTTTCAGCTTTAAATTCTCCATTTATTTTGAATAAACTTTCTGTTCCGTTTATATTCCCATCACGCACCTGAAGCCCACAGACCCACAGGCTGTTGGCGAGAGTTGTTTTAGGCCAAAGAGTATTCAGAATTTTCCATGGTCGGGCCACTCCTGTGTTTTCTCCTCCCCTTCGACACCATTGGCGTGACATCATATTGGGGGTTTTGCACTCCCATGTCTAACCATGTCTGGCCTTTCTTAGGCTCTTGTCTGGCCCGGGGCTGGAACTGACTACAAAATGCAGGCCATAAAAAATGGGGGGAAAAATGGAATAGCTAAGAAACTTTTCGGTAAACCTGGCTAACACAGGGCATGCCAAAAAGTTGAAAACGAAATTCGCGGCAGTCGCGGTGCAGCGGCACTAGTGAAATTTATTGATTTTCTGCAACATTTTCAATTCCATTTAACGGCTTGTCGAGACTGAAACTGAGACTGGAGGGGCCACGTCCTTGCCTCAGCGTCGCCATGATGGCTGGCAGGTGGTAGACCTTTCCACTTGGTCATTGCCAGGCCCCGCAGCAAGCCCGGCCCTCTGTCCTCTGTCCCACAGAACGGGAGTGCTTTTCTTTGCATTCAAGTTAACTTTTCACTTCGTTAGGCTCGGCCCATCCCCTAGATGGCACTGCCACCAACACCCCCAACCCCCAGGCATTGGCCCACAAATTGGCGCATTGTTTGGGTCAAGGATGCAGCAAGGAATGCAGCGTCATGCTGGTCCCCAAGGCGTCCATGTGGGCGTTTTCCCTGGCAGCGGAACGGGGTATGTGTGTGTGTGCTAATCTTGAAAGCTTTGAACTTTTAAACAGTTGCCCCCCGTTGTCCGCCGGAGGTTGGGGTGGGGTCAGGTCAACTGCTTTGCCTGCACCCCATCCTCATCCTCATCGAAATATAACCTCTAAGTATGGGAATGGAATTCAATGTCCGGGGAATTGTCTGGCAGTATGCATAAAACATGAGGAAATGTCTGCCGCTTAAAATGTCAATAAACGAAGGAGGTGGTCGTCGTTCTGAAGGACCCGTGTCGATGAGGTTTGATTGGGGATTGTTTCTGTGGCTGTGGTTAAGCGTTTATATCGTATTACATATTCCTATTCATTAATTAAAGTTTTGCTGTGGGTAACCCTATTGGATATCAGTAAAAGAAGAAGAATTGTAGGATTTAATAGATAGATAAGGACTTCTCATAAGATGTATATCATTTGAACGATTTGCATTATGTTTCTTGAATTACTGCTAAACATAAACTAAACAACGCAATACCCAACTAGAACATTCCGAAAGCAGTACTTATCGATATACATGTGTATACATTTCCCCCTCCCTATCCATCCTCTGCTAACCAGACCCCATCTGCGATCTCATCTAATAACCAAAGTTGACCTACCTACCTACACATGTCATTTACACAGGTGGAAATGTCAGGCATGCGTTACATTGCAGCCCCACACACAAAAGCCTCCATCCCTCCCTCCCCGCAGTGCAAGCTTTCCCTTTTCCACTGTCTCTTTCCCCTCGTCATCACATGATGTATCCGTTGCAACTGCTCAATTGTACAACGCCCTAAAACAAAACCGAAAAAAAACTATTTAAAAAAGGAAAAGAAGAATAACGACAACGTCGAAACGAGAGTGAATGTACCTCTGCCGCTGCTCTGCCACCGCCAAAAATAAGCATGCACAGCACCGAGAAATAGGCCGCCGCTCTGCTCTCTCCTACTCTTTGTGTAATAGTTGTAGTTGCACGCTCTCCTCCGGCAAGGCGCAGGCTCTCAGGCCCCTTACGAAGTTCCCTTTCGCTGTCGCTGCTGCAGTTGCAGTTTCAGTTGACGTCGCAGTCACAGTCGCCGCCAAGTGCAAGAGCAAGTATCGGAAAGTATGGCCGCGCCGCTATTTACGTCATCGCCAAAGACATGCAATTGTGCACTCTCTCTCTCTGTTCGGCACTGCTCTCTCAGAGATGGGCCACTGGGGGCATCCATCGGTTATGCATGCGTATACCTACATACATACATATGTAGATATGTCAATTCCTGACACTTACCTTTCGATGCACTAATAAACGTACTATGTGTATATTAAATATTAATTCTCAATAAATTATTTAAGATAATAATCTGCCATCTACAGTTCTACTAATCTCCATTGTCTGATCTACGTGATAAGTGCATCTCGTTTCGTGATTCATCGCCACTTTCTCCCATCTCTAGTGCATATGGGTATCATTAAAAATTGGGCGCTCATCTGTATGGTAGTGTTTGTGTGAGTCTGTTTTGGGGGAGTGGAGGGGGTGGTGTAGGGCTTTCGTTGCAACAGCAATTTTTGCTATGGCTCACTGCGCTTTGCCGTTTTTTCTCTCCCCCATTCCACACTCTCTCACGCTCGCTCTCGCCTCGTCGACAGCCTCGTAAAGAGCGTTGTAAATGCTGTAAAGTTGCATGCGCCGCCGCTGCCGCTGCCGCCGCTTGTCGTCGTTGTCGTCGTCGCTTACATTTACATTTGCATACCTATGTGTCTCCCGCTCTATCTCTCTTTGTAATGTGTGTTTTTTGCCTGCGTCTGTATGTTGGTGAGTGTAAAATTATTCATTTTTTTCTAAGGTTCAGTCGCAGAGTTGAAGGTCAGTTGATGTTTTATGTCATTCAACTTTCTGCTGCTTGTCGCCGTCGTCGTTGTTGTGTTAGTTTTTCATTGGTTGTTGTAGCTTTTGTAATTCGTGTTGTTGGTTTCTTAACATTTTCGTCATCGCTGCGCCAGCGTTTTTTTTCGCTAGCGATTCGCTCGCGTGTCAAGCCATTCAATTGGGGCGTGGAGCTCCACCCTCTTTTGCCTCGCATCCAGCGCTCCACCGCTTCCGTTGCCGTTGACGTTGCCCCTCCTTTGAGTGCAGTTTAGCGGGAAATCACTCTATTACCACTTAAGGTAGCGGGTTGGGTGGGCTTGGGGGTGGTATGCACTTCCATTTGTAAATTTTAAACGACCCTGCGCTTTATTGGATTCTCTAGTCCCTGCTTCGTGCCTCGTGCCCCTGCTAATAGGTTCAATAGACGATTATAGCCAATTAGAGAGAGGGTAGGGTGCATGGGAGACAGTGTGAGGTTATGTTGGGTTCCGTTCCAGGTAAAAAACAGTAAATTCAAAGAAATATCTCGGGGTTCTCTCTCAAGTAAGGGCCACACCGACACACCTGACCTTTTTGCTGCTTTTGGGAACCGTTAACAACAAAAACCAACACAAAAAATTGCCAAATTCCCACGAATTAAAAAAAAACACTCATATACACGCAGAAGAGCATGCAATGTGAGAGGACTGTGGAAAAAGAGCAACAAAAATCATTGAAAAAAAAACCTGAGTAAAAAAACAATTAAAATCAAAAGTCACATAGCGGCAGCGCAGCAGCGGCGGGCGAAATCAACACACAAAAAAGTGTGTTACAAAGTCAAAAGCGCAAAAGCAACAGCAACAAAGGTAAACCGCAGCAATAGCGCAGGCAACAACAAGTAGAGCCAAAAGAGAGATAGAGAGAGATGAGACAGAGTGAAAAAGAAACCAAGAATACCAGCAAGCAACCAACAGACAGAGAGACCTGGAGTCTACAATGGGCCCCAACATGAAAACCAGTTTTCAGTTTCTCAAAAGTTCCGCCACACTGGCCCAAAAGCTAGCACAGAGACAACAAGTATGCACAGTGGGGCAAATGCAATGAAACCAAGGCATTCCTAAACCGACCATCGTCGTACAATGTGCTGTTTGGTCAAAATTTCTGTTTTCATACAATTTCATACTTACAAATACTTCCCCACCAGCACTGCTCCACTGTGCAAATACCGCTGCACGCCATCCGTTGGCGGAGCTCCCGCGAAAGTTGGAGCGAAGCGCAGCTTAAGTTAACAACAACAAAAACAGCCCAGCAGCAGAAACCAAAAGTCAGACGGCAGCATTGCCAAGCTCAAAAAGTCAGCAGCCAGCTACATATGCTGCTCACCTCACCGCGCAGAGCGCAGGCGCAGCAAAAGCAACAATTACAGAGAGACTGAGAGAGAGAGAGAGATTTACCTGAGCGTGAGAGCACACGACATGCTGACTGACAGTAGCAGCAGCGTCGCAGCAGCGGCGGGCGGCGAGGACGTTGAGTTTCATTTGTACACGCCGCGGCTCTCGTAATAAAAATTACATCGCGCGGACCGCCGTCGGTGGAAAAAGTGCACAAAAAATATAACAAATGAATGCAAATGTTGTGCCAGAAATCGTGTGTGAGCAGTGCAAAAGTGTAACACATTTTTGGATAAAATTAATAAACAAGCTGCAGCCGCTTCTATCCGCGTATGTGGTGGGTGTTTGTTGCAGTAAATATTTGTCTCATGAGAAAAAACTCAAACGAAAAGATTACCACCATCATAGTGGATGAAAGAATAGTAAAAAGAGCAACTGCTATGCTGGATATTTTGTTGTTTTAGTTGTGCTGCTGGCGGAGTGACACGTCTCCCGGCCGCCCCCAACCCTTGGCCTAAAGATTTTCAACCGCATTTGCGGTTGTTTACTAGCTCTCAAAGAGAGAGAGAGAGACAACAGAGGAGTAAAAGAAGTAGTGCCATGCTACCGCAAGAACTGTGAGAGCGATTTAGATGCTGTTCGTGCAAGGTTTATTAATTACATTACCAGTGAAATGTTATATTTCCACAGTTTTTCTCAAAGTGCCAGTGATATTTTCATTCAAAGTTTTCCTGAAGTGAGATTTCCCTATTATTTCACACTCTCACGGAAACAACAAGAGAGAGTGTGAGAGAGAGACCCAAATGCACGTGTCTGGGGGCTGCAGGCGGCTCGTTTGCATCCCGACCATTTTCATTATATGGCTCTCTCTTCCGCTCTCGCGTTCTCTCTCTCTATATGTCTCTCTGTCACTGCAGCTTTCTCTTTGATAGCTGTGCTCTGAGAGTGTGCTCTCTCTGCTTTTAGGAAGTGCAGTTGCACCGTGGGCTGCATATGATTTGATAATAATATTAACAGAAGCAGTGGAAAGTGCAATTATAATGTTTCTGATGGAGATTTTCGTTCTCTCAATTTTTAATTGCAGATTTTGGTGAAACAATAAATAAGCAATAAACAAAAGTGAGAAACACTATATATGCATGCACTTTAAAAGTAAACAAACCAAGTGACGGTATTTTTTTGGATTACGATCAAACTGCATGCAAAGTTGGGTGAGTAAATTAAAACAACTAAAAGCGGAAGTAGGGGATAAATAGTGCGCCCATTAGGAATAGGAATTTGAATTCGGAATAGGGAATTGCAAGTGAGGGGAAACACCATAGTGATGAAAGCATATGCTTTCAACCATTCGGCTTCAACCTACAACCTTTTTCCGGCTTCAGGTCCGATCCACCAAGGGTGCCAGAAGAACTTTTGAAATTCCTTTATATTCTGTCAGAGGAAATTGCAATGAATAATGTGTATTCTGTTATCACACAACTCTCTTGATGATAACGAATTCCGCGAAAGTCTACTCTCAAAATCAAAATCAAAACCACAGCCGTCAACTTATTCTTTCTGCTAATTGCTATGCACATAAATTGCAGCTGTCCGGCAATTGGAAATGCAGATGAGCCTATGGTCGCCGCCGCCACCAGGTTTTTCTTTTTCCTGGGGCTTTTACAAATAAAACTAAAACGAAATTCTTCTGGTTTTATTTTGTTGTGCAGCGGAAATGCATCGTTTACAGTGTCTCTTTCTTGCTCTTCCTCTCCTCCTCTATTCCTCCATCGGTCAGTTGTGTCTGTCCGTTTCAGTCCGGTCTGTCACACCGTTTGTTTACTCATACATCAGGCACAACCCGTGGACGGGGGACGTGGATGGGGTTGTGGATAGGGGCTGGGGGACGGGTCCACGAAATTAGTGCAAGTGCAACATGTCAGAGGCAGACCGAACCGAAGCGAATCGTTCCGATCCGAAAGGCGAATAAACTCTGGGAAATGCTTATATGTAGAGGGCGGGCTGGGTTGGCTCCGGCGGGGCCCGATATCGTCGCAAATAAAAGTCTGTGCCCACAAAAATAGAATCAAAATAGAATTTACAAATTTTGCATTCGCCATGCACTCAACTCATAGCATTTCCTCTCATTTTCCGCGATTTGATTGAGTCTCGTCGCTCAGTCGCGGTCTCCGGTGGTCTCATTCCTTCTGCTGCTGTTTAATTACCATTTGATAATCACATTATCAAAGGGAACGAGGTGTGTGCGATGCGATGTGCCTCCCCTGTTATATAAGCATCCATCGAAATTGGGTCAACGGCGGTCGGCCGGTTGGTCGGTCGGAGACGTTCGGTTTCAGTCGGTCGGTGCTGTGGGGGCTGGTCGTATGGCTGCTGCCGCTATGATGTTGGCAGTGCTCTGGCTAACGTAAAACGACCTTATCAAGGATTCTGGGTCAATATGCTTACGCCATTTTGTCGGCGCCCCGGTTGGGTGCGTTCGCATGTGTGGGCGGCGTTAAGGGTGTGTGTGTGTGTGAGTGTGGATGCCGGTGTAGGTTGCGGTGCACTTGAGAATTAAATTTTCACTTGCACAAAAGCACCGCATTCAGTAGGGTTCGAGGGTTGCATGCCACACGTACTTACAGTGCATTAAACTACTGCATTGACCCCGTTCGCCAAGCAGGTAATTGACATCTTGTCGTGCTACTCCTCTCGATTCGTATAAATAATACAGTTTTCTTTTCAAAATGCCATTGATTAAGTAAATTGTAATAGCAGCGCAATAGATACATATACCCTATTGTCGGTTGTTAGTCATTTTATTTGCATTACTTATTAGAATTCCTGTAATTTAGCCCCAAAGTGGGTGGCTCCTCTTCAAGGGTCTTGGTTACATTTTGGGGGCCCAGAAAACACGCTTGCCACTCAATAACGCCTCTTGAACGCGCCCGAACAACAGCCTCCGTGGCGCAATTGGTTAGCGCGTTCGGCTGTTAACCGAAAGGTTGGTGGTTCGAGTCCACCCGGGGGCGGCACAATTTTTTGAATTTTTTTTTCACTTTCTTTTATTAATTGAACAATTTTCAAATTTTCTTTCTTTTTTCTTTTCAGGTTTTCAATCTATTGGGAATTATGTAATTAACATGCATTTGGGCAACATGAAGGCTTGGCCATGTGGTCAGACGCAGCCTGCGAAACAATCAATTGCTCGTAGAAAGAATCTCTTATATGCAACATGTACCGCCTGAATGCCGCAACGCAGCAGCAGCCACAGCCACAAGCACAGCAACAACAGCAACCACACACCAAGCAGAAGATTCCCAGCCACATTTTGTTGCAACAACAGCTGGCTGCCGCTGCCACTGCCACTGAATGGCGTCCAGACAACCAATCGACTCGTAAGTCTATGAAACTATACGTTTAGCATTTTGATGGTACTCCCCTCCTTCTCCATACCTCATTTGTTTTTGTTTTTGCACAAAAATTGCATAATGCATGGTTTTCCAAACCATTAATCTTCATTCTTTATATTTTCGTCGTCCGCAGAGGAAAAGCTGAGGCCTACTGCCACACCTACTACTCCCACGACAATTAAAATAGAGCCCATGCCTGACGTCATAGCCCTGACCAGTGGCACAGCGGGGGGAGGAGGAGGAGTGCCTGGAGCTGGAACCCCCACATCCAACAGCAAGACAACAACTACAGCGGCGGGAGCTTCGACCTCTGCTGCAGCTGCGGCTGCCAACGGACATTTGGTGCTGGTCCCCAGCAAGCGGCCACGCCTGGATGCGTAAGTGTCAACAGACTCCTCCTGTTCCTCTTCCGATCCTAACTCTCTCGGTTTCTTTTGCAGTCCTGAAGATTGGATGTCCACTCCCAGTCCGGGCAGTGTGCCGAGCTCTGCCCCGCCGCTGTCGCCGTCACCCGGCTCCCAGAATCACAGCTACAACATGTCCAATGGCTATGCGTCGCCAATGTCCGCCGGCAGCTACGATCCCTACAGTCCCAATGGAAAAACAGGTGAGTGTTAACAGAGTGTTAAGAACAGAGAGAAAGCTTTCTAGCTTATTTCATACATGTGAGCTTCTGACATTGACCAGATAATTTTGTAACGGTTTGTCACTCCGCAAAAGCTGAAATGTATGAAATGTATATTGGCGCTCCTTGAGGGCATAGTTGGAACTATTATGGCCTGGAGCTTTTGTCAGATAGTGTTGCGTGTATGTCCAAAGTTGACAGCTTTCAAAGAATTCAGTTGGATTTCAATAGATAATATATGGTATATGCATTAACTTTTGACACCTTTTCTAATCCGTCTCAAATTATAGTTGTGTTGTTTGTTCTCTACGTTAAAGGCTTTTCCTATTGGGCCCAACAGTGGGCTGCACTTGCTGCACAAATTATGGACGATTATTGTCTCCGGTAGTCGTCGCTATAATAATTGCAAGTGCACCTATAAAAATAGACCATAAATCAGTGTTAAAAAACAACGAAACAAACTATATATGAAAATACATTAAAACTTCAAAACTCGCGCGCGAATCGTCAGCATGTAACTGAAAATAATTGAGTAACCGCCGAGTCGATTGCCGCTATTCTGTTGGCCAATAAGAAAGGCTGGGGCATCTCTCACCGTTTCGGCGAGACCGAAGGATTTGTTCATCGGTGTCTTAACACAAAATCCCTTCATTTTATCTTATAAATACATACATATGTATTTATGAATCTTTTCCCCCCCCCAGTTTGTTCACCTGTCGTGTGCCAATAATAGCTGAGAATACGGATTAAAATCAGGAAAATGCTAAATTCAATATGATGTGGGATGAAGGGAAAATGCTAAAAGGGAATTAGGCACGAACCTATAACAGAATACACCAAGGGCTCGAGAATAAACGCCTCCGCCTCCACACAAACACTCACGCACACACACACACACATACACACACGCAATCATTGAGAAACATGTAGACATAAAGCCGAGAACGTGCCTTTCACCTTTCACGTGAAAATCGTGGCCGGCTTCAAGGTCACGCACTGCAGACATGGCAAATAAAAGCAGCCACCACCCCCAATCCCCTCCCCTGAATGTAAGCCACGAAATTACCAAAACGCGCCCCAGACAGATGATTAGAAAAGAGGGAGCGGGAAAGAGCAAGAGCGGAGATGTGGTGGTGCGTGGGAGGACGGTGCTATAGGCGTCTGACTGACAATGGCAATAAAGTTGAAAGTTGAAGGTCACCAGACGATGACTACAGCACACACACAAACACACAAACAAACAGACAGAATGGGAGGTAGACGGGGACGGGGCAGACACAGACAGCAACGTTGACGTCGTTTTTTGGCACTAAATGTTCGCCAGCAAAGAGTCCTCAAAGGGCGGACGGGCGGGGGGTGGGGCTTTGGAGGGTTTTGGGAGGGACAACAAACTTTTGAGGTGGAAAATACAGACCAACCATCCCGCACCCTCCCATCCCATCCCCTGGAGTAGCCCCGCCAGACGCACGCACAAGCCAACGCCCTGGACCCGAATTACAGACTCTGTTTTTTGGGGAACCCAAATAGGGGCTTCAAGGTCTCTTCATACCCTGTACAGAGGAGGGTATGATGGTATTCCATGGTGGTTTGGAAGGATAGGCGTTTTCGGCTTCTATTGTAGATATGATGGTCTGATCAAGTCCTGTTGGATCAGGCGAGTGGATGTTTCTGCTTTTAAATCTCCTCCCTGTTTCTACAGGGTATTCATAGCTGCGGTTACCATACGCAGCCTTTCCTTCTCTCTTCTTCTTTTCTTGCAGGCTTTTGTGGTTGCTTTTACGACTACTCAAATAAAATGGCCCCCAAAGTCGGCCCGAAAATAATCGATCCTTGGGGCCGCCACCTGCCTACTGCCCACAGCCGCCTGGCTCCTGCCTCGTGCCACCCTCAGCGTTTCGGTAGAGCATTCCCCTCAAATTGTGCGTGCGCTTGAACTTGCCACGCTTTCACTTGTGCCACCCGGCTTGTGGATGTGTCTGGCGGGGCGCGGGCAGCGGCGACCCAAAAAACGAATGAGTCGGCGCCCAAAGTGGTGTCTGGTGGGGCTGTGTGTGTAATGAAATCATGCCAAGGCTGTTGCCTGCCACCAGACAGCATCCTCGTTCACCTCCTGCCGGATTCTGTGTTATTTATTCTTTGCAATTTCACTGGCGATTGGCTTTTCTCTCTCTCTCTCTCTCTCTGGTCCTGTGCAATGTGGCGTATGCGCAATTCCACGAAAACAATTCTCCCATGAGTAAAGAAAAGGCAAAGAAAACCCCGCTTCGCTTCTCTCTTTCGCTGCCCCAAAAGGGATGTTTGCATGCTTGATTTCTCAGAGATTTTTCCCAACATTTTCTTGACATTTTCATTTCATTGGTTCTCGGAGTTACGGGAATTGGAATTGGTTATTTATTTGGACATGTGGAGATATGGTCCACGGCTCATTAATCTTCTGTGGTTGACAAGGGCAAGGTCATTTCGGTTCAAAAATTTGACGATTTAAGAGAAAGAAAATGGAAAAAATATAAGTAAGTAATGGGATGTGATTGCTCTAGGATCTGTTTTGTAGAAGTAGTAGGTTTGTTCATTATACAAATTTTTGTGGCAACTGTACCTGATGGAAACCTAAAGTATGACTCATTCGCTGCCCATTCATAACCATATCCACTCTTAACTGTTAATTGCATAAGCAGAGCCTCTTCAGTTTCGAGAAAGGCACACATAAATTAGCATAAAAGGTGCTGCTCCTGCCTGCAGGCACTTTCCAGAGAAACCTAAACCGAAACCAAATCGAACCAAATCGAATCGATCTCGCATCGCATGGCATCGCATCGCATCGATTGGGCAATGTATGCAATTAGGTTTCTTGCCGTACCCCCAAATGTCTAGACGGCCAAGCCCATACCCATGCCCATGCCCATGCCAAGACTCTGTTCTTTCAGAGCCTTAATCTGTGCAGGACACGCAACATGAAGGAGGAGCCGTAGAGCTTTTCAAGGTTTCCTTTTCTTCCAAACAATGATTTCAATCATGCGCCTGAAACATGATAACCGTTCGCCGTGTTGTCGTCTGTCTGGCTCTGTGTCTGGGACTCGGATCGAAAAAAAAAATAAAAAGTAAAAAAAAAAACGAACGAACGATAGGATATAAGATGGTCCTCTAAGGACTGGTTATGCGCATCTCTGTCCTCTGTCCCCTCTCCTGGCGGGGCTTGCATTTCCTGATTATGCCATAGAATTTGTTTGTGGCTTGACCAAAAGGCAGGCGATCCGACCGGCGAGGCGAGGAGTCTCCTCAAATTTGTCGCTGCGCTGCGGTTCCTTCGTTCTTCGTTCTTGTTCTTCTTGTTGTTCCCGAAGTTCTGTGTTCAAGGTCTTCCTCGGCGTCGACAGCAGCTGCTTTTTTTTTTGGTTTTTTTGGGTAAAGTTTTTTTTTTAAACAGCAGGTACACTTGTCTGCCATTGTCCAAAAATTAAAAAAAAAAAAAAAAAAAAAAACGTTCTCCTTAGTGTGTCAAATGGTCTGCAGGGGTTGCTTAACCACACCACAGCACAGCACACGAGCGGACGGACGGACAGATGCAGGGACGAACGGACTGACGGGCGGACGGGTGGATGGACTTCAATATCGGACCGAAAGGCTCTGCTCTTCCATTGTTTATGCCAAAGCCTCGACCGAAGGCGGCACATGTTTGCGATTCTTTCCTAAGTTCCCTTCCCTTCTCTTCCACTTTTTTGTATTTTTTTGTTGTTGTTGGTTGTAGTACATAAGTCTTGGTATATAGCTTGACCTTGATCTTGAAAACATACAAATATACTCGCACGAGTATATAGATGGGGGAGAAATACGAGCAAAAAGAGTAAAAAGAAAGAGACGGGAGAGAATAAGTGAAAAAAAGGGGGAGGAAGACGCACCGCATATTGAGACCGATAAAGAGTACGGTACGATATATAGGGTGCTATCCAGATACATTTTCGACTAACTGATCCCGGTAAAAATCAATAGAATATGAAAAACCGAATCGATTCGGTATGCTCTTCATTTCGAATAGGGGTTTTAGCATTCTCAAAACTCTCGCTTCAAATGGACTAAACAAAGTGGCAGATTTGCCAATTTCTTTTTTTTTTCCTCGCTCACTCTTCATTTGATTTTCTTGTAGAGAGAACGAGGAGGCAACACACAAATTGTTTACATTATAATGTTGGTAGATCTCTGACATGTCAATTGTGATACGCTGATTGTTTATAACATTATCCAGAGATTGAAGTACTTCTTCCAGCACCCTGTGGGTGCTCGACTGCGCTTCTAACCCAATTAACTTCCCAACTGCAGTGCCATTTGCCGATGAGTGATTTTCGGGGCTTCAAAAACTGAAAAGTTACCCCCAGAGCTTAAACGAGGAGTGGGAAAGGGAAAGGGAGGAGAAGAGATTCAAAGCAGAAGGTTTAAAAACAAAATTTGAAACCCTGGAGTGATGGCAATGGCAGGGGGCCCGGGGCAGGGGCAAGCGTTACCTAATATCGTCAGCGGGCTCTCTACGAGCATGTATGTGTGTGTGTGTGTCAGTGTATCTGTGTGGGATTCTGAATACGTGGAAGCATAAATAGGCCAAATGCCATTAGCACAAGAACCGCCTGCCAGTCGATGGTGGAGTGGCGGGTTCAGTTCGTTCTGTTTTTTCGACTATATACATACATACATACATACATACATACATACATACATACATACATA
This sequence comes from Drosophila athabasca, assembly GCA_008121215.1. Lineage (NCBI taxonomy): Eukaryota > Metazoa > Arthropoda > Insecta > Diptera > Drosophilidae > Drosophila > Drosophila athabasca. The sequence continues at coordinate 422,644 of VMQQ01000019.1, read as the reverse complement.
CATACATACATATGTGTACATATGTATAAATGCAATCTCCATGCCGCTTCCCTGTGTGCCTGTGTGTGTGTGTGTGTGTGTGTGTTGTTTGTATGCCATGCAGAACCCGCACAATTAATTCCTTCAAAAAAAAAAAAAATGAGAAGAGAACCCAACAACAAGAAAGAACCGAAGCTGAAGCCGAAAAAAATAACAAATTCCCCCGATACCGAGGGACAGGGGCAGAGGCAGAAGCAGGAGCGGTACACATACATACATACATATGTGTATATGTGGTTTGTCCTTGAAATTCATGTGAAATTTCATTTCGCTTGCTTTTCGCTTTCATGATGACGACAAAAACTAACAACATAATGATGACAATGATAATCACGTTGTTGTTTTGATGTTTATTCCGATCGAAAGCTTCCCAGAGAATGGCCCAGCCCGGGCCGACCCGGGCTCTGCTTTGACCTGTAAGCCCTCTCTGCCCACTGCTCATGCCTAGTCCCACAAACGTGAGCTACGTGCCACAAATGGATTTGATTTCCTGCAACGGCCAAAAACACTTCAATTTACATTTGAGCTTAGTTAGCCTCCAGGACACTCCGCGTGTCAGGTGATTGGCATTTTCACAAGATTTAAGTGGCATTAAACAGAGAAATACTATAGAGTTTAGAGGGATACTTGTAGAGGATTCGCAAGGGATTTAGCAGGTGTCAGAAAACTATCTGCAAAACATGCTCAAATATGAATCAACATTGATTTTAGTTGAAGAATTTAGTTCTACAATCGACTCGAATTCCCCTAGAAAAAACATCAGAAAAGAGAAAATATTTAACACACTTACACACCCTTACTCATAATCGCATTTGTTTGTACTAGTATGTACATATGTATATGTATATATGGGGGGAATGGGGAATATATGGGGTATACATTCGTATCGTATCTGTGCCTCTGAATGCGAGTACTCATTGCGACTGCTGGCTGCTGCCGTTGCTACTGCTGTTTGCACTTTTTTTTCGCGTATCGCACTTGGCCTTGAATTAATACAGCGAACTTTGGCTTTTGGCGAGTCGCATGGCGCGGATCGCGCAAGTTTATCGTGCATCTCTCTGTAAAAAGATAATTAATTTGATGGCAGCAGCAACAGCAGCGACTGTGATAATTACGGAGCGCATTTCAATTTTTATTTTTATTATTTTTCGGCAGACACCAGTGGTTGACAAAATAAGATTACATATTAGGAAAAATGTCAAAGAAATAATCGAATTACGTTTTAATTCATTCTTCACTTAAGATTCCCTAAAAATCTTCTGCCTTCTGCCTCTAGAACAGAGGGGGACAAAAAGGACAAAGGATCCTATGGCATCATCACTTACTAAAATCAGCTGAAGGCTTGAGGACTTTGTTAGTCCATTAATACTCGTGATATTTTGTCCATTTCTTTGATCCTTAGATCTTTGAATATTACTTTCAGATGGCCTTTTCTTATCCCCATTGTGCGCCTATTTTATTGACCGCAACTGTACTTGTTTTTATACCTATTTTTTTTAGCTGGTTGCATTTTGTCAACCGTTCGTACATCGTATATGGATGTACATACATATGTACATATATACGATCAAAATGAAAGCGACGAGCGACTTTCGTTTTGCACAGAGCAACACAGAGATATGGAGAGGGAGATGGAGAGATATATTGACAGAGAGTGTGAGAGGGAGAGACGTACAGAGAGCTGCACCAATACTCGTGCAGAAACACGCGCGATAATTTCCAAAAATTCGCCAACAACAAAGCGCAACCCATTTCAAGGTCACACACACAAAGCTCCACACTGCACACACACACACACACACGCATATACAGACAGTGCCGAAAAAAATCGAGCTACAAATTTGCCAAAAAAAAAATAATAATAATAAACAGACGCCTGGCGATAATTCTTTCAGGTTTTTTTTTGTACAGTGCGTTTCATTATTGTGTACACGTATGAAAACAATCCTTTAAAAATGGATCAAAAAAGGATTTTCCCTCGATACCATTGAGGATATTCTATAAGCATAAAGGGGACCTGGACATCTCTTTATTAGGCTGGAATTTCTCTTGAATGTGAAATAAATCTGATTGAAACTTCAACTGGTTTTCATTTGCCAGTTGATTTGATTTTATTAAATCTTATATTTATTGCTCATTCGAGTACTCCCTGTCTTGCTCTTGCTCTTTCTCTGTGGTGCCATCTCCTTTCCTCCCAGCTGCCTGAATATACGCGACAGTTTATTTATTATTATTAAATCAGGTCAGAGACCCATTAACACATATATGTATGTACATATACATATACATACTGGGTGATTGGCGGCGATAGGAGGGGGCATACATATTTCATCAGTCGTCATCATGCACTGCACACACACACACACAATTGTACGCGTAATTCTCTCGCTTTTGTTCTCTGGAAAGACAGTTGTTTCGCTCTCTCGCTCCCGCTCTCCGTTCCCGACAGACAGACAGTCAGTCAGTCAGTGAGACAGTCACTCCGTCTGTTCCTCTGGATGGACACCAACGTCATCAAAATGGCCGCTGAGCAGAAAACAAGTTGGAATGCCAGAGAGCTAAAAATATATTCATTACGATACATGCAGTATAGCTTGACTAATGGGCGTCCCTCCCCCTTCGGGCTCCCATCCCCTTCGAATGGATCAATGGATCAAGATATATGCAGATGAAATGGGATGGTAGGCGTGAAGAAAGGAGTGAAAGGAAGGCAAACAAAACAAAGGGGACAAAACAGGGGCAGAAACAGAGCAGATTGTGGGCAAATAGATTTAATTACAGAAGGCTGAAAATAGGGAAAAGATAAAGAGAAACAAGAAATGGAATAAAGAAAAAAGGTAGGCTGAAAGTTAGAAAGAAAGAAGAATCTTTAAAGAAAGCCAGGACCAGTGACAGGACCTGCGTTCAAGGTTGTAAATCAGTTACATCCACTACCGATGTCCTATATCTTTGATTTACCATCTAAAAATGCATATTTATCATTCCAATAACTCTGGCTGAATGAGTGCATTGTACCCCCACATTATTTGGTCATTAATCATAGAAACATGGACACCTGTGCGCACACCTACACGAACGAATGGATGGATGCCAGCCATGAAAAACATCAATCAATATCGAGAGGAAAACACAAACAAGATGGGGGTCCCTGTGCCCCTCTGCCTTCAAAGACATTTGCGTTCTCTTATTTCTACTTTTAATTAATGGTCGCTTCTCGGTCTCGCTCTCTCTCTTTTGCTTTGCTTTTGCATTCTATTTGTGTTCTTTTTGCCAACTTTTACTATGTACCCCACAGCACAACCATAGCCACAGCCACAGATACATAGATGTACATATATTTGTATTATATATTATATACATACATATATATTCGTTGCACTCGACGCTTTGGCATTTGTTGAGATAAGCGATTGTGTTTTTGTTGCGCTGTTAATTTCCATCTGAAAGCGAAAGTGTATATAAATATACTCTATTTGCACTAGGAATACACCTCTATATATATGTATGTATATATATATCTGGGGGGGTAGTATTAGTAATGGATATGGGCCCCTTAACATTTCTTCAAGTTCAAAAGCTCAATTAAATTTATATACACATATCGAATCGAATCGAGTACTCATTTTGGTTCTGGGGAAAACAATGAACCTAAGACGCAATAAATTCTGATAATACCTGAACATGAATTTGCCAAAAAAAAAAAAACACCAAAAAAGTCATACAACAAAAAATGCATATACAATATATATTCCCGTGAAACGAGAACAAAGCATTTCAAATCACAGCACACAAAAAAAACACACACACTCACATATGTATGTACATATACTCGTACAATTCGGCAACGGGAACAAAGGCCAAAGAAAAGCAACAAAATTAAACAAAAGAACAGGGAAAAAATGAGAAAGCAAACAGCGATTGGTGAAAGGAGATGGGGAGGAGAAAGACAGACTCCTACATAGAAGTAATCACAAAATAACGAAATTACTGCACATCCATTATGTGTTCTCTTCTTTTGTTTGTTCCGATAAAAGTTGAACCCATTTTTTAAGCAAGCAAATCTCACAATCTCATGACATAAAGATTGAATAATCCTCAAGGAAGGCCACGGCCCTGAAAAGATAGCATATCGAAAAAATACCTGAGAGCTCCCTAAAGATATATTACTATGTTTTTTAGTACTAGTTTTTTTTCAACTATTTTTAACCCTCTAAAAAACCCCAGAACACAACGGAATGGTTATCTTTTCACATTGTGCGTCGCAGACATCACGGCGTATGCGTGCTGTGAATCATACGCCCCGTGCTCACGCAACGCAGATACACCCATACACACTTGACCGTCTGCCAGCAAAAATACACACATAATTCGCACTTTTTTTTTGTGTTTGCTAAAAGTTTTATGTTCTGTGCGTACGAAAAATGTGCGTGTTATCGCTCATGAATCGCTCAATGAACTGTAGCGCAAAAACAAAACGATAGGCGAAAAAAATCCACACAATAATAAACTAAATCAAGAGCGAAACAACTTTGATAGAAAGCCAGCCACAGCCAACAACAAACCGAATGAATTTTGCCATAAATAGTTGTTGGCATTTGTTAATGTTGTAGTTGTTGTTGCTGTAGTTGTTGCAGCTGTCGAGCCGCGCCGCACAAAGGGGTGGTGGTCGTGTGGCACTCAGCAATATGAAAACTATTGCGGTGGGTCAGGGTGAAAATGAAATAGAAATCTATGAATAGTTTCGAGCCAGAGAGCAGCGACAATGAATGAATGAATCGCTCGCTCTCGCTCTCGTTGTCTCTCTTTCTCTCGGTCTGATAAAGCAAGTAGTGAAGCTTATTAAAACGAAAAAATTATCGTGTAATGGCATAGATATAATATATGCAAATGTGCAGACCGTGATACGAGTGTATGCCTCTAGGCATATTTATACAAATTATATATTTAGTCTGCGCTGAGTATTTATGCCGCATGCATAGTTTATACATACATATATACATAAGCTGGACAGCTTATCCACCTCATTGATTTCATTTTCTTTGTCTAACTAATTAGTTTGACCTGAATCTCTCTCTCTCCAACACACCATTTCTTTCGACCCCAAAGCCCTGTATCCCAAAATTTCCTCCACATGTTTATGGGTTCTAGTTCTTCATCTGCTGCCAAAGTGGTCTCATCTCCGCGCCCTCTCCTCATTTAGGCGCTGGGAGCGAAGAAGGCCAAGTGCCCGGCTAGCTCAGTCGGTAGAGCATGAGACTCTTAATCTCAGGGTCGTGGGTTCGAGCCCCACGTTGGGCGAAATCAAACTTTTTGTAATTTTTTCTTTTTAAAATCTATTTTATTTAAATAAAAATATATTTTCATGTAGATTTCTTAATTTTCATAGGAGGAAAAAAATTTATATAAAAAAAGTTAATCTCTGCGATCCTGCCAGGAGTCGAACCTGGAATCTTCTGATCCGTAGTCAGACGCGTTATCCATTGCGCCACAGGACCGGTTGAGAATCCACGTGTTGGTGCTTCTTTTTAGGCCGTTTTTTGTTTATCAAATGTATATCTATTATGTGTGTTTCTATTTATTGATACTTGTAAACAATAAATAGAACCGGTTGTCATCTTAAATGTTCCCCAAACGATGCTCTTTACAGCAGATTGTCAAGACTTAAGATTCGAATCTCGAAACTTTTCTGTAGCTTCTCTTTTTTGTTTAGGCAAAAAACCTCCAAAATACAATAATATACAGCAATTTATTGGTGCAGACAGACAAAGCAAGAGAATTGCAAATATTTGCTCCAACAATAACAACAAATACCAAAAAAAAAGTTCTCAAAAAGCAGCAGGGAAAAAAAAACAAAGTAAAAAAAAAGGCAACACGTTTTGCGCCTCTAAAAACACAACACAATGACGCTGATTATTGTGGGAGAGAGGGCGTGTGAGTGGGCAGAGGCGGGGGCTTGGCGTCAGATTAAGAGAGGAGACGGCGGAGGGAGGCAGACAGAATTTTTGGGGATACAAAAAGAAGAAAAGAAAGCAAAAATCAACGAAAAAAAAGTAAAACCAAAATGGCCGACGCGTTGGCTGGGCTGCAATTTGTTGTATATTCAGACAAGCAGACCCCCCCAACTCACTCCCTCTCTCTCTCTCTCTCTTTATATACATATATATGTGTGTGTTTGTGTGTGTATATAAGGGTGTGTATGTGTAAGGCATTTAAATGAAATTAGAATGGGAGTCATGAACATTTACTGGCCTGTCTGCCAGAGTGTGTGCCTGTCTGCCTGCCTGGCTGTCTCTTTTCGCTTTCGCATGACACAGATACAGATACACAGATACACAGACACAGGCACAGATATATTCGCAGTCAAAGAGAACAAAGCGTAGACGACCGACACTTGATAGTGGGACGGAGGCTAGCCCTGACCCTAATTTTTGGGCAAACAAACATTTCATTGAGGTCTCGCTGCTGTCTCCAATGTTTATGGTGGCTGCGGAATGGATGTCCCCAAAGGCAGGAGGATTCTCCCGGAGATTCCATTCGAACCGATCCGATCTAATCTCGTTTGGATTTCGATTTCGTTGTGCAATGTCAATGATCTTCTAGATCCCAAAAACTAGCACATTGACCCATAAAAATGGTGTCTTTTTTTTTTGTTTGTGTTTTTTTTATGCCAATGAATTCTTTTCGTATGATTCGCAGTCGTTGCGTTCCGTTCCGTTCCACTCAGCTGTTTAGATATTCTTAATTCTGATGTTAATGAACTTTTCTGCTGCAGTTTTGTTTGCGTGTTGCTTTGGCTTTGGCTTTATTTTTATTGTTTTCCACTTTATGATGCCAGGCCGTTGTTGTCAAATGTTGATTTATTTGTTCAGGTTTGAATTGAATGCAAAATTGAAACTGGTTTCAATCAGAATTGTGAGATTTCGTATAACAAAAGTTAAGGATTAAATATATAATATACTTATATGTACATATGTACTCCCACCTATAATCATTCAATTTATAGTTCATATTTCTCTGATCTTTTGAATGGCAATGTCTGAAGCACTTTATAAACACATTTCTTTCTACTTAGAAAAGGCCCTGCCCCAATTCAGTTCCTGGTTCTTCTATTAAACCAATTTGTTGTTAAATAAACAGATTTTTCGAATGAGGGCATTATCTCAAGGTCGGTCGCCCCTTCAATTGTATTCGGTTTGCTCTCTCCCTATCTATTCACACGCCCTCGCATTCGCATTCGCACTCGCGTTTTGCTTTGGCTTTCACTTTCGCTTTTTGTGGGTGCTTTTTTGCTTTTTTTTTTGTTTCTTTTGTTTTTTTTTCTATTTTGGCAAACAACCTTGATAAAAAGTAAACTATTTTTATCAGTGAGTGCCGTGGAATGGGGCCAATGGCAGCGAAATCTCTCTGTGTTTGGGGTTAGTGTGCCAATTAACGATTAGATTGTTCCGCCCACCCCCCCTGCTTTCCTCTCCTCTCCTCTCGTCTCCCTGGGGATAGATGTGTTCTTATGTGGGTTACTGTGCGAAATCATTTGTGAATCTCTGGGGTAAACAAATTATCTATGCAAATGTCATGCCCCCCTCCCCAAAGTTGCTCCCTCTATCTATAAATAATCACAGTTTTCATTTGCACATTTTCTTGGCTTGGTCCTTGGCTTGGAGATGCGTCATGCGTTGGGTCTTGGCTTTATGCAATTTGTGTGTGTTTATTGGGGGGAGTTTGGATGGCATATGGCTGGCATCACACGATAACAATTAAGTAATGCGGGACCCCCAATGACGGTGGTTGTTGGTTACGAGACCCTGAGACAAAGCCAGAATGGAAGAAGCAGATCATACGGGTGGAAGGACACTAGATATATAGTTTTTGTGTAATTTTCTTATCGAAAGACTTGCTTATATCTATAACCTTTACTAGTTAATGTTTTGCTTGAATGTGATCGCCAATATATCGTCGTTATCGATAACAAATGCCATCAATTTTGTCTGCTCGTTCAATGTCAATGACTTCATCAGTCCCATTTGGTTCTTGCAACAATCGTCGCTAATCGATTGAGCCTTCATCATTATCATCATCAGACAGTAAAAAACAAACTAAAAATGAAAGAGGGAAAACAAAGAGGTGGGGGGAAAGAACGAAAGAGAGAGGTAGACCCAATTCAGTTGACAAAAAAAAGTGATCCAGTAAATACAATGGAATTGCATTTAAATGGCCATAAATCTAAATCAACAAAGTGACAATCACAAATGAAAAACGAAATGCACAAAAATACATACAAAAACCGCGTCGTTTCCAAGTAAATACATATACATACATATGTGTATACATATATGTATAGGAATACATAAGTAGAAATACTTATTCGTATTTTCGTAAAGAAATTTTGAGAGCCAGACGGGCAAATGACCCACAAAGTAGCTATAAAAAAAAATGAAACGAGACTCGGAGGCAAATGAAAAACAAATATGGCTACCCTCGATATGGGATGGGGGCGGGGGGCAAACAAAATAAAAAGACAACGGATGAAGCAGAAAGAGAAAGGGGCCCAAAAACCCCATAGAGATTGCCCCACTGTACCGCAGCGAGAATTTAACCTTGAGCCGTCGACTGATTACAAAATTGCAACGATAACTGCCACTGACCCCAAAGCAAGCTGAGAGAAAAAGAGGCGAGAAAAAAGAGAGATACAGTGAAAGAGAGAGAGAGAAAGCAATCGCTTAATTCTGCGGCATTGATAAGTCATCGTGTTGGCGGTCCCAGGGAGCGGTACGGCTCCACAGTTTGGTTCCACATGGAATAAAACTCGACAGACAGACGCATATTTTTGCATTTGTTTTGTTTCCTCTTCGGCAGATGTCAAACGGGATTCGTGGGGGAGTCGGAAAGGGCAAATAGAAACGGTTTAGCACTTAACGGAAATTGGACGAAAGAAATAAATATATTTATATATTGTGTATGCAAATAAATCCACACGAACCAAAAGAGTATTTGACATTTCCGATTAAAATGATTGAAAAGGGAAATCGAAATTTATCGACGCCCCTGATGTCCCGAGCGACTCTCTCCCTGTTCGGGAAGGACTACGAGAGGCAGCTATCCACGTTCTTAGATGCCAAGAAGCAAGAAGCATGATTGTGATCACATTTGATATCCGCCTTAGTCGAATTTATCGACTTAAGATCGATTTCGGTAAACTTAACCGAAGCTTTTGATAAGAAAAGTAAACATCGACTATCTATCGATATAGACCAGAAAGAGACATCATGTCGATACCCAGAAAAACATTTTGATATTTGTAGTGTTTTTATGTATTTAGTATATATATCTAGTGTCTTTATGTATTATTTTTTTGAGATTTTTTTATGCTGCTTAAACGTTAACAACTTTTTGGAATGCGGTAAACAAAAAAGAACAAAGACCTAGGCAGAACAGCCCATGCCTGAAAAGATACGCCAGACTTCAGTATGACAGATTGTTCGATTTATCGACTATCGACTCACCCTGCATCATCTCCATCTGCTCGGTGCTCAATATAGTGGGCTCTGTGCGGCCAGGAGGGCTTTCAATCATAGCTTTGGAGTCGACAATCGACTGAGAGGACATCAGTGACTTGCGCTGCTTCAGGTACTTCATCCAGATACTGGGCCCCACTTTTGGCGACAGAGGCGTCTTTATGTTGAGATCGAAGTGTGCCTCGTTGACAAACATCTGATTGGTCATATGGAAGTGATTATTCTTTATAAAGAGATTGGGATAAGGGTTCTTCGGCTCCTGTTCCATCAGTTTGTCATCATTTGCCGATTGAGAGTTGTATTTTTCGTTGAACAATTGGCGATTGGACTCCTCCAGATTCGTTAATAAGCCCTCCAGTTTTGTGTCCCTCTGATGCAGTTCCTCGAACTGCGAATCGTTCTCCTTTTTCATCTCCTGGTACAGCTTACACATCTTCTCCCAATCGCGCTCTTTTGAACGGGTCTTGTAATTCCCCATCAGACCAGAGGTTAAATAGCGATCGAGAATCTGAATAGCCTTGACCAAGGCATAAAACCCAAGGAAAATCCACAGGAATGCCAGTACATACCATTTCAAACTGTATTCGTTGAGTTTTTCGTTGTCAATCAATATGTTTTCCATTGCTGCAAATTTCTGGTGTGATTATGTGGTGATGAAAATCTGATAGTGACTGGGATTACGTATCGAATAGGGTTTATTGGGTGATTCCCTTTGCGAAGACTGCTTCGATTGAGGTATCCGAATATAATTTGGAATGGAATTTTGAAGAAGGTTTTCTCTGAAGAACTTGGGAGTCTAACCCTCCCCTCACTTGTCCCGTGCCATGTCTCGACCCAATTAGAGGACAAATTGATACACAAAAAAAACAGCCACCAAAGAAATGAAACTTTCGCGGTTCGTGTTAATAAGTTAGTGCCTTCGGGGTCGTTGCCAGACGGGTGTCAGACTTCCCCTCTCCCGCACCATCCCATTCTGCTTCCCTCAGCCCTCGCTTTGTTGTGTTTTTGGGGGGTTGGGGGATAATTTTATTAAGTGCTCCCGTCTATGTCTACAAAATTATGCTTAATTTTGTTATTTTTATGCGTGGTCTAATAATTGCATTTAATTTTGTTTGTTGTTTCTGTTCTGGCTTTTAGAAGCGACAACCAGGCTATGCTTTTGGATACTCTAACGAAAGGGGTGTCCCCATTTTGGGTTAATAATGATGACGATATTTAGGATCCATCTAGATAGAATATTTGTTGGGAGACATCTAAGAGAATGGTTAAGAATCACCTCGAAGGAATGGGATATTAATTCTGCATTGAAGATTATTTACTCCCTGCAAGGGCATTCTACGTTTTGGCTTAATCATAATCAGTTTTTTCTTATATTTTGATTTGTTATAACAATTTTCGGTAGCCAGACAGTGATGGGCAGGGGTGCGTGTGGGATTTTTCCCACTTTGTTGACTTAATTAGGTAAAACTCAGCCAAAAATGACTAAGAACCGCAGCAAAGCAAATGCTGTTCAGTTCGTGGTCTGACAGGTTCGCCTGTTCGTTCAATGAACTGTCGGGTAGGCGCACCGCAAATGATTATTCATACACATGTGCCATACAGTCGAGTATATGTACCTACATACATATGTATGTATGTGTATTCTGGTATAAGTGTGAGTGCACTTTTAGAGTTCACAGGGGATATCTGGGGTAAGCTAACTAAATATTTTGTGGTAACAAAAAAATATGGCATTGCAAATGGATTTTTTGGTGATTAATAAAGGAACGATAAGCAAGGAATGTCCCTAGAAGACACTATCAAGGGGCGTGTTTACGAGCTCAACTTGATCGGCGATCAGTGATGTTTATGATACAATTTTGGCATAAATTCATGAATCACATGTAGCGTAACAATAGTAAGCTCTGGCACTCAAAACATGATAAATGCGATACTTTACTGATCGCTGATCAAGTTATGCTGATGAACGCTTACAATCTATCTTCTTATCTTACAATCTGGCACACGACATGTATGTTGTTTTTGTACCATTCTCTGGCAGCTTGTGCGTCTCGAGTATCACGTGGTACCGCTGCTCAATACGATAGAGATCTGTCAATCGATTCGTTGAGCTTCGATTCTTCTCAGAATAAAACCCACCCAAAAGGCGAAACAAGTTCAAGGCAAACAACTTGCTAAAACAGAAGCAAAAAATTAAGCAAAAATATCAAGAAGAGCAAAGAGAGAAGCAGAAAGAGAAAGAGAATTGTGCACTAATTAATTGTTTGACATGCATACAGCAGCAGCAGCAGCAGCAGCAGCAGCAACGCACCAGACTTAACACTTGATTAAATATGTGCAATTTAAAAATAATTTACTCAACTTTCTGTGTGGGACAGCAGTGTGGGCGTGAAAAGGGGCAGTGGGGGGCTCAAGGGTTAAGTGGGTGGAAGGAAGGGTTCCAATTGAGTGAAACGCAGATTGTGTTGTGGCAAGTGCGTTGCTGCTATTTCCGTCAAGCCAGAAGCTAGCTGTCAGACATAGAGAGAGAGAGGGAGAGTGCGAGGGGTAGCCCTAAGCTCTGGCGCGTGTTGCACTTGGGCTCCTACACACGCAGAACCCCTACACAACGCTACCCCTCTCTCTACCCCACCCTGTGATGGCAAGGTTATACAGTAAATGAAGAGATAAGGGATAGGTTCGGACAGGGAATACCCTTCCGAAATGATTGTTATTGTGAAAGCTATAGAATAATTATAGAAAGCCAATCTTGAAGCATAGAAATATTGTGTACATTTGAAGTTTCAGATACAGAAAGGTTTTTCTGCATAACAAACCTCTAATCGAAATCATCAGACCTTTTGCAAGACCGTAACCAGACAACTGGCCATACATTCCGTTGTAAATTGCAGCTGCAACCAGTGTCCATGCCCCTTTAAGTGTTGACATGTGGATTTCAGATGAATGGCTGTCTTTCTGACTATTTGTTTGTTATTTTGCACAGGAAGCTATTATAGATAGCAGGCCAGGCGCGCCAAGGCCAGGCTCGTGCACACGCCCTCCTCAGGCAGACGCCTTGGGCTGCTGCTTAATATGCAATCGATGGTTGGTTGCGCTGTCAGGTTGCATCATGATCTAGCACCCTGGAGGATGCCAAAACATTCGTTCCAATATAATTTACGAGTACACGAGTGTACTCGCGAATAAAGATATTCTAGTGCCAGCAACAACGCCTCAAATTGTCACTTGGAATGAAATAATGTCACGCATGTCGGCATAAATCACGAAATATAATAATAATCACATGTAGCATGAATAAAATGAAAGGTACAGTGCGTTTCGTGGGCATAAGAGAGAGACAAGAAGCTAGATATGATGGTTGTACGAGTACGAGCCAAATTTTGAATATTCCGCTCATCCGAAAGTGCTGATTGGTGCTTGATAGAAATCGCTCACAATACTGCGTCCAATTTGATTTGCCAGGTCAGCTAGTATTATATATATTTCTGAAACGCACTGTACACCTGCATGTCGTCTCGCCAAGACTGGCAGACTGGCAGCCAGCATCAGTAAATTATTTTAATCAAATTCCAGACACAGCTAAATATCCATTCCATTCAGCTGTGCCTGGCCTCTGGACAGAACCATTCAGAGATCTCCACCGAGGTGGGAATGAATGGGGGGGTGGTGGCACTCAATGGGGCGTTATGTCCCCTCCCCACCCTCTCACCCTGTGGACTGTGGTCTGAGACTCTGGTTTGGCATATTGCGGTTTTCTGCTTTTATTTGTTGTTTTGCATTTTATTTGATTTCAACTTTTTTTATTATATTCGTAGACAGGCCGTCAAGTGTCGTTCGCAATTTTCAAATTCAATTTGCATTTTGCATTCGAGCTCAAGCTCTGGCTTGACACGAGAAACGTGAACAAATAATAATACAAATTTTTAATGCTTTGCCAGAGACCCGCGCGAGAGTGCGAGAGCGAGTCGCGACTCCCATGAATGAATTTCGGAAAATTATAGAGCCCTCTCTTTCCTCCTGCAGTGGCAAATGCAAATAAGTGGGGGAAAATTGCACGCTTGCCAAGCGTGAAACACTTCACTCGCAGCCAGTCAAGGTTTTTCCGCAATACAGCCGCACGAAAAAAAAGGGGGGGAAAAATGTGGAAAAATAGAAGCGGCCAGAAATGTATCTGAAAATGTGTTAAACTACAAAAATGGACTGGGGATTGTTGCTAATTTCTTGTCAATGAATCGAACTGGATTTCGTTTATCAATGAAATGACCTTGTACGAGCATATACAGGACAGGAACTAGATTATGATACTACATACATATGTACATATGTACATATGTTTTACGCCATAGATGATAATTAATGCATTTCTTTGTATCTTTGTATCTTTTCAGGTGAGTTATCGATAAGATCATACGTTTCCTTGGAACAAGTTTCCAATTATATTATGCTAATATCTGGTAGAATGGTAAGTGCTGTGCTGCAATAAAACAATTTATGAGAATAAAACAGAAACAGAAGTCAAGCAAATGCACGATCATAAAAGTTGAAATGTGAAAAGCAAACTGTCGGTCAATTGATGGAAGACCCCGGTGTCTGTCCAAGGGCGCCAAAAACTGAATTGATAAGAAGAATGCATTAGACATTGTCTGAATGGGCGATGGGAAGGGGCGGGGGAGAACAGAACAGAAAGCGGTACGTAGATAAGCGCAAATGGTCTATTTCGATACAAATTTCACATTAAAGACTGGAATGTAAAGTGCATTTTGTGATTGTGAGAGGAATACTATTATACTATTATATGCTACATATGTATATCTATCAATTTTCTCTTTGATTTATGGCATAGAAGCCGCAAGTGGAAAATATTTGTACATAGAATTAAGAAATATTTCCTATTACAGAAATAAATCAGCGAACTACTGAAATTCTTCAATGAAAAGTTGTTTTTATATCGATATATCATCAAATTAAAGAAATTCTTCAATAATACATGTTATTCAATCGATAAATCATCAAATTATCGACATGCTTTGGTTAACAGTTGTTATAATATCGAGAAATTATTCAATATTCTACCAATAGTAGTAAATATTTACAATTACCAATTTAGATGATTGATAAATCAATAAATATCGATATATCGATTAATTAACCTGTTGACTGTTCTCTTAATGCAACTCTTCTATCTGACGAAAGATTTTGAAACTGTATCATCGTTAACTGCCTATCTATCGATATCCCATACAGGAATTATCAAGTTTCTTATCAGATATTTTCCATATTAAGTGCACTTTCCACTTTGATTGTTTAATGCCAATTGATCCCACTGTGCCATGCGCGACCTTCCACCACCCATTTAAGGTCCACTTATGTATTGGAGTATATACATACATTGTATGCACATATACATATGTACTTGTACTTGCACGCTCTTGTTGGACAACTCCCTGCTAGGTCCCCTGCCCCCTGCCCCCATCCTGCACTGGCTCTGCTGCCCCCAGTGCTCCATTACATTACATTACCCATTCATAGACGCTTATCGGGAAACAACCACCGATACCCGATGTTTGACTATTTGCCCACACGGGTCGGTCGGTCAGTCGATCGGTCGGTCGGTTGGTCGGTCGTTTGTTGTCTTTCAGTCTTTCAGTGGTTCCTTTCCTTGGCCCACGACGACAACGAGCGCTGCGGCCTCAGCCCACTTTTGATGTCAGGGCTCCCTTTTTTCCTTTCCCTCTTACTCGCGCTCTCTCTCTCTGTCGCTCTCTCTGGTTCTCTGTCGCGTGGCTTTGACTACCTCAACGGCAAAAAAAAAGCTGCCGCGCCACTGAACGACATTAAACCTGACTTTGCCATTGCCTCTTGCCTCCCCCTGCTCTGCGGGCGGGTACTACATCTACATCTTTCGCTGTGTGCATTGTGGCACCCGAACTTGAAGCCGAAGCCGAACCCGTACCGAAACCTCACCGAACCCGCTACAAATCCGCACCAAACAAGGCAAACCAGACTGGCAAAAGAAAATCCAACAAATTATTATTATGTCCATGCCTATGTCGGGGGTCTACAGACGAGTATATGCATCCAATAAGGAGGTGGAGCGCTGCAGAGAGTGGAGCGTTGCAGAGCACAGCAGAGCAGAGCAGAGCGTGGCGCTGCAGTGGAGTGGTGCTGGTGCTCTAGTGTTGGTGGTGGTGCACGGTCTGTCTATGGGCAAAACTACAAACATGAGGCAGCAGGCAGGCAGGCAGCAGGCGTCCGGGCACCGAGCGTTTCTCGGTTGTCGGGGTCTGTCGTTCAGTGGATTTGTGTGTCTTCGCATAAATTTTGCAGCTTGTACGACAGGCATCAGGCATGTAGACAAGTTTTTCTTTTCTTCTCTTTCGTTTGCTGTTTTCCAGCGAGGCTACGGGTACTATCTCCCTCTTCGAGTGCACAAAGATACATACATACATGTGCAGATGGACAGATAGCTGGTGTAAAGATACAGATACACATGTACATAATGTGTCTGTGAGTTGTAAGCATTCAGAAATGGGTGGTATTTATACAAAAAGGTGTTTTTTTTCCCCCTCCTTATAAGACAGAACTAGTTCGAGAGCGAGAACTTTCCGTTTTGGAAAGTGCCAGAGATATCTACTACATATGTACATATGTACATAAGTACATATGTATATAGGAGACGAACTAGTTTAAGGAACTTTTCTTAAGGATTATTTAAGTTCTGGTATTTTTATTTATATTATATTATTTACTAGAACTAGTTTTGGGAACCTTTTTCAGAAATATTAAGTTTCAGAAATAGGTAAAATTTGTGAAATGTTATAGGATTATTTAAGATCTCTTTCTATCAATATATTCATATAATTAAATGAATAAACGTTCTTCTTGGTGTAACAACGGTTACCCCTTTCCATTTTCCCCTAACAATGCAGGGTATTCGCAGTGCCATACATCAGACATCGCTTCCCACTTTCCACAATTCTCTCAGTTTCCTCTTTGCTCGTCTATTTCTATTTCTCTATTTCTATTTATCTTTTCTGCCGGCGAACTACCCCAACAAACGGCGTGCACATGACTTCCTCCCTATCCCCCCGCCGCACCATCAAACACCCCCGCAACTAGACAAACTCTCTCTCTCTCACACACACACACACACATGCATACATGCATACACAGACACACTGACTGTTGCACTCACACCCAAAGCAATTTGTTCCACTGTACTACTGAACTGTCGTCGGCGGAGGAGGAGGAGGAGAATCGTCGTCGTTTGGCAGTCGGCCAAGAATCGTCGAAAGGGGGTGTATGTGTGTGTCTGTGTGTGGGTGGATGGGTTTTAGAGAAGGCAGAGGAAGGGCGAGTGTTGCCTTGTGGAGGGGGTAGGGGGAGAGTGAGGCAGAATCTGTGGCAGACATCATAGAATGCAGAAGGCCCCTTCTGGGCGGCAGCTGTATTTGTATGGATAAAAACAAACACACAAACAGATAAAGATAGAGAGAGAGATACAGAGAGAGATGTACATAGATGGAGAAGAGAAACCCCCGTCCCCAAACCTCTCATATCCCAACGTCCCGCCCGCCCCCCTCCACTGTGGGGCACTACTCTACTCAGCTGTCATTGTTGATATTTTGTGTTTTCAATCTTGAACTCTTTGTGGTTCAATGTGGTGTCTAGCCGCCAACCCCCAAAACGAGACAGAGAGACTGCGACAGAGAGAGAGAGAGAGAGAGAGAGAGAGAGAGTGAGAGAGAGAGAGAAATTCACCACAGTCTATGCTCTCTCTGCCCCCCCTCTCTCTGCTGTTGCATGAGGAGTGTGCCCTTGCCTTTGCCGGCTTTTCTATGCGTATGCGTACAGAGAGAGAGAGAGTGAGACAAGTGATGGGGGGTCTCTTTCTCTCTCTCGCTCTCTCGATTGCAGTTCTCTCTATTGCATTCTACACTTGAACTTGCCTTACACACACACGAACACACACAGACAGACAGAAACACACACAGATATACCGTCCATCAGGTGGAGAAGGAGAGTGGAGAGACAGAAGAGTGAGAGAGTGCGAGAGAGAGAGAGAGAGCGTGTATCTGTATCTCGGTTTGCATTTACTTTTTAACCACAATGTATTTGAAATGTGCAATTTATACGCCGCCCAACAGACGACGACGGTCAATCATTGTACAAATACAAATACATATACAGACAAACAAACAAACACGTACTCGTAGATACATTCTGTACGAACGTACTCGTAGATACATTTGTTGTTGTTGTTGCTGTTACTGTTGTTGCATGACTTCTGTTGATCTGGTGGCTGCCTTTCCATCAATTACGTCTCGTTTCGTCTCATTCGATGTTCAATTCTTTTTTCTCTGCCCAAGGGGAAAATTTCATTTTCCTTTGCTGTGTGTGGGTTTTCCTCCTATATTGTACATATATCGAATTGGAATTGTTCCAATTTAGTGAGGAGGTCTTCTAAGGACTCTTTTGTCATGGGTTTGGGATTATTTTCAATGGGCCAAGAATTATTGAGATAATAAATGTATTTTTAGGGCAGGTGGGGAGCACATTTCTTGGGTGCTGCATGGGCTGTGAGAATAAGAATTGAGAATGAGAGCTATTCGATGAAAAGTGAAGGTTTGCTAAAGAAATTTTCGAGTCTAAAATCTAGATACACAATCTAGATATAATTTCGATATCTAAACTTTCCCCGAAGTAACATTTTTCGCATAAGATGTTCGAACATCAAGAAATCAAAATAAATGTTTTGAAATAGTAGTTTCATGATTATTCCAATGGTTATTAGAAGATATTATTAAGGTATTTCATTAGAATTATTCTTTAATTAGTTTTAAAACTCTACAAATGCCTTGAAAAATCCATGAAATTGTTACATTTCCATGTAAAGATTTTAAAATGACTCAATTATGAGATATTCATAAAATATATATTATAATTATATATGTACACATATCAATTTTCTTTGATTCTCTTTCGCTGCAATTTCGATTGGTTTTGTCCCACTGTGCGAGCGTACATTTCGAATGTACGTGTGAATTTGCACTTGTGCACCCGAAACAACAGCAAAGCAACGAAAAACCGACGAATACGATGAGAAAAAGAAGAATACAAACAAAAAAACAACAAAAAAGTGAAGAAGAAACGATAGAAAACAGAGAGAGAAAAACGGAGGCAAATAAAGGAAAGCGATGATGGCACTGAGCACGCACACACAAAAAGGGAGAGAGAGAGTAAACTCAAACACAGATACAAATGCACAGAGAGAGACAGACAGACAGACAGACAGGGAGGGAGAGAGAGAGAGTATCTGACGATTGCATCGGCATTTTTCATTCAAGCCTGAGAGAGGGAGAGTATCTGTGTGTGTACGTCAATGTGTGTGTGTGTGTGTGTTACGTTTCACATTTAACTTTAGCGCTGATTCCGTTTTCGACTTTTACTCTCTCTCGCTCGCTCCCTGTCTCTTTCTATGGTGTGTGGTGTGGTGTGTTTCGTGGTGAATTCACGGCGTCGACAGAGCGACGCCGACGACTTTGTGCTCTGTTTTGATGGCTGGCTGGGCAGCGGCCGCGTCGCATCGCGTTCAACATTCCGTTCGGCTCTTGGAGTTGAGTTGTTTTTTGGATTTTGTTGTTAACGGTTCTCGTCCGCACGGTCGCTCGCTCGCTCGCTCGATTCGTTTCGATTTGATTCGATCGTCCGCTGGTCAACCCCGTTCGTGCGCTCCGTTTTGTCCGCTGTTTTGTGTTTAGCTGTTCAAATTTACATAAAACAAAACAAAACAAAAATAAAAATCAAATATATTCAATACGAAACAAAAAAGAAAAGTAAATTCAGAAATATAAAGAAAGGTTTCCCCCTATCCCCTATCCCCCCCAACACAAAAAAAAAAACACCAAATGTTGCATATAGTACGAGTGTCTATGAGAAATTGTTAAAAGAGAGAGAGAGAGCCCCTATAATACCATAACCCATACACAACAAGTGCAATTCGAAAGAAAGTGCAAAACAAAACGCATTGTAGCTGAGAACCCAATCACAAATTAGAGGAAATTCAAATATATACACATATATATATATATTCATATTTGTATAGATATTATATAGTGGCTGCAAAGTGCAAACAACAAATTATTGGAGATACATTCTCAGCAGAGAGAAGAGAGAAGAGAACTCGTGTTAATCAGACATCGAAGGATGTCTCTGGCGCGCGTGTGATTCTCAAGGGATAATCCATTCCCAGTAAGCCATTCAGTTACAATCGAGTGAAATACAAGTGACCCAAAAAATAATCAACAACCAATTTGGATTATCTTTCATGGATATCTGTGGATTAGTAGCTGAACTGGCGCACTATATAGATGCATATGGTAAGGGAATCGATCTACATATCATACATCGTATCTAGTCGTAAGAACCAACTCGTTTTTTTTAACTTTAACAACAACAACAACATTTTGTGGTCCACTGAAAGAAAATCAATGAAAACGCAACAAGTTATCGAATTTTGGAACAAAATAAGGAAATATACGAGTATATTTTCTTTCGACAAATTCTAATGTATTCTGTGGCTTGTCTTGACTCACTTGTCACCTCGCCATTTTCAATTTTCCATTTCCCTTTCGGCGGAGAAAACAACATTAAAATCACCATTAACATGTGCGGCATTTTTCAATGCCAAGATACACACTGCTGTTGTGCACAGCATAGATACATGGATACAATACCATTTGGATGTCCCACAGAGCCAGGGAATGGGGGAAAGATACACATGTTCCCCGTACAATTCGATTGGTAATACATTAATTATTGTCATGACAACCGACTGACGACCGGCCCCAGCCAATTAAAGGCTGAAAATTGTACAATTTTCTGCGTAAACATCACATCTACATACATATGTATGTAAATCTTTTCTCTCTGGAGGGGGAAGGGAATTACACTTGATTGTGTAATTGGAATGCTGAAAATATGGGAAATATTTTCAGAAATATTTTGTTGCTGTTCGAGTGGGCATTGAATTTCTTTTTGGAATTCGATTTACTCCATGTAATTTACGTACATTTTCTTCTGTTGAGATGGTGTTCAATGTGGTGTAAACAATTTGTCAAGTGCCTGCCGGGATTGAGTACAATTTCAATCCGTAATTGCCTGGTGAATTGGTTCTGGGAAATAAAAATGAATGTTTAAGCATATTTCGATGTGATTTTGATTGAAATTTAAACCAGGTCAAGTTTGAATTGGCCAAAAGGATATTGCAATTGAAGGAGGCAATTGATAAAGTTAAAAAAATATGAAAAATAAATGAAAACGTTAAGAAACCTCTGTAAGATTCTTGTGATCTTGTAATTCCCATTTGGGAATTTATTTTTTGGTTTCTCTGATTAATTTCGATCTATTTAGTTGCCTTTTTTCTGGACATAAAACCCAATTTAATGTGGGGACATGTATTAGATTTATCTCGAAAAAAAATCCTAATGCCTTTGGGGTTTTGCATGTTTTTTCGTTGCCTAACTTCAGGCGACTAATGAGGCATTAGGTAACGAACAGCAGCAAAGAGAGGAGGACTGCTCCAGCTCTGGAGAGGGGCGGGGGGCTCCGTCCCCACATTAGTTTAGACTCTCCCACAATTAATTTGCTTACCCTGGTTCTGCTGCCCCTGGGAGGCCCTGGCCCTCGCCATTTCCTGGGCGGGGGGGTTCCCAGTTAAAGTTTCGCCTTCTTCTTGGCTTTTCTCTCCTACGATTCTCTTTATATACTTTTTTCTTTTCTGCACATTATTCTCGCTATTTCTCTTTTGCTACAATTTCTGGACGCTATAGAAAAAAAAGTTACTTGTTTCCTATGGAGTGGCGTCGTGGCTGTTTCTTTTCTCTGTTGTGTGTCTGTGTGTTTTATGGTACATTAAAGTTGGCAAAATGGCAAAATTTTAATGCGATTTTATGCAAATACTACTCCTCGTACACCATAAAGAAACACATGTGAGAGCGAGAAGCGACATTCCTCCAAGTCATTCCCTGCCCTGCACTCGTCGTGCGGTGCGGGGTAATAATATTCCATTCCATTCCAAGTTCTGGTCTTAATGGCAGGGAGACAGACAGCCAGACGGTACATCATTATATGACAGTCGGATGTTGTTTATGTGAATTTTTTTTTGGGTTTCTATAGAACTATGGTATGTTTTTTTTATATTTTCAAGATTTAAAGATAAATGTAGCTTTTCATAAGATCTAAACATATTTTTAGCATTGATTAAAGTCAGAAATAGTTATTTCTACTGTAAGTGGAGTAGTTTTCTGTATATTTTTAGAAAAGCTATAATGTTGCAATTACATTGCCTTAATGGCACAATTAATATCCCTTCAACAACCATTTACAAAGTGTGTGTGTAACATGCAACGCCATTAAGCCACCCCCTCACCACATCCATGTTGTGGCAACAGGTGGAGTATCAGACAGCCGACACTGACACCTGCCACACCAGACTCACGCAGGTTCAATGTAACCCCCGCAAAACGGATCGATATTATTGGGGGGAATCCCAGACGGTGGGCGGACTGGGTCATGAGTCATGGAGTGTTTTGCTGTCCAGCCTCCGCCTCCACCTGGCTGTCTTCTCGGATGTGTCCATTGTTCGCTCCTCTAAACGTTTGTCCGGCAAGAGTGCATTGAGTGCGTTATCATGTCAGGCGTTTGCTGCTCCGAGTTTCCTGTCCGCTGCTCGAGTTCTGGCTGCTGGAAAACTCTCTCATCCTCCCACCCCCGCTGTAATTAGCACTGCCGTGCCAGGTGCCTCGAAGCTCGGGAACCAGTTTAGTAGTTTTTCTCTTTGGCTCTGACTTTCACATGCCGCAGATACCTGAGAGCTGTCGACAGACACTTTCGCAGACAATTGCCGATGACGCTCATCATCAAGACTTTTCCATGACTTTCCACAGTTTTCCTAGTAGCTGTTACAATTTTATTGTTGTGGTTTTTTTTGCCCGATTAGCCGTGCAATGTGAAAAGACAATGCAATAGCTTTTTCACAGATTAGCAGGAGGAGGGAGAGTAGGAGTAAGAGTGGCGTTGCCCCATGTATGGTAATGACCTCGTCTTTGTCTGTTTTTTATTTTGGTTTTGAATCAATGCTAAACATTTATGATTAATACCAAAACAAACAAATGACAGCATTTGCAATGCTATTAATTGAGTTTTATTTTTTGTGCAGATCAAGGTCGGGATTTGGTACCATAAATATATTTGTATAAAATTGCACAAGAGAAATGTTCACCAGTAGCGTAGTTTTTACCGAGAAAAAGATACATACACATACAGATCGTAAAAGGTCATTCATTCCATCGTCTAGAGATGCGTATGCTAATGCGTCTATCGATTATATATGCAAATCGATAGCCAGTTGCCGCCGCAAAAGAACGCGCAACCGGAAAAGGAAATGATTGGAGACCTCAACCAGTTGTGTATTCTCTCGCACGAATATTTGTATCTTAATATTATTATTTATACCCATGTTTATTGATGGCTGTTCGGCGTCTCAAGGCTGCCTGCCTGCCCGCCGCTGCGAGTATCTATAAGATACGTATTATGTACATACCTACGAAACCGCAGCTCAGCTCTAAATTGCTGCTGCCAAATATTTGTTGGGTTTTTTATTAATTTTTCGGCTGGCGCGGGGCATCCAATTGAGACGCGTGCCATGTCACATATTTTTCGGTTTTTTTTATTTTGTGAGTGCTGGAAAAGCCAAAGCATGAAACAAAATGCCATAAATCTTTGCCGGACTGTGGTTTTTGGGCAGTTTCTTTTCTTTTTTGCTTTTATTGTTGCTAATTGATTTCTGGGGTACGGCACAGATCTGCCTGGGAAGGAAAACAGCTGGCGGAAAGGGAGGAAAAACAATAATTGGAATGTGGTGGGAGTTGTTTTATTGAGTGCTCACTCTGCGTGGATTATGTTATTATCCTAATGGAAGATGCTGATTGGAACTTTTTAATCGGGGATTTCCTTTAAGTATCTCTGAACTACACACCTGTTTCTCTATGACTTTTGTCTTGATTTTTAGCTGAAATTATATGGGATATGTGTCAATTGAATGGCACCATTATTCATGTTTAAGCAAATCAGCAAACCCCCCAGCAAGCCCCTCTTCCCGTACAAAAAGAAAACCAACAACGAAATCAAGTTGAAATTCGCGGAAAAGCAAAAGCGCAACCAGTTTTTGGGGCAGACCGAGAGAGAGAGACAGAAACCACCGTTAAATTTGTGGTTTGCCCTGATAAACATATACATATACATATGTATGTACTCCCCAACGACCATGTATCTTTGTATCTTTTATATATATATATATATGTAGGATATATATTTTATTTGCGGTTACCTTTTCGAGGCGCCTTTCCTTCTCCTGCCTGACGCACGTGTCGCATGTCGTGCCGCCGCGTATGTCAATCAGGGGACAAAAAGTTGAAGAAAAATAAAAGTTGCAGCCCAAGAAATGGGGTCATCTGTTGATTGGATGGGGTGGGGGATCTCTTTAAGGAAGTTTTCCCTTTGAAAACTGTTGTCCATGGTGCCAGATATTCTATCTTTTATTTAGCATGGGCTTCCACAAGATGTTGTATCTATCTAGCTCAAGCGAAGGTTTGTCTTTGATTTTCTCTAGATATCGCTCGTTTAAAGTGGTTCCCGGATGATAATAGACTGTTTCTCTTAAGAGTTTTCCCCTCAGTATATCGTAGTATCATTGTACATACTCTCTTGATGACCATCATTAGGGAAAAGAGTTATGTTCTTCTATTTGTTCCCTCCAGCCCCCTGGCGTTTTTCTTCCTCTGTTTTTCTTCCTCTGTTTTTCTTGCGCTGAGCATTGGTTGAAGTCTTTTTGGTGGGCCGCGGCAGGTCCATTATCTTTCGGTTTACTTTGGCATTGTGTGTGGGTTGGTTTGGACGGCTTATGGGGGGAATGTGTCGCATATGTTTCAGGCTGTTGCGTTCCGCCCTCCACCTCCCACCATGCTATGCCAGCAAATGGAAATCACGCGGCGCGGCACGCCACTTGGCTCAGCTCTGCTACGTGCATGGAAATAACAGCAGGAAATTAAAAGGATCCGTACAGTCCCTACATATACACAGAGACATATGTAGATACATATATACTACATATATGTGTGTATATGGATACCATTCATTCAGAAAGTGTGTGTGTTGTTTTGGAGGCCTATTATGAAACCTTCTGGACAAGCCGGCAGCGGATATTTAATTGTTTTCGCTCTACAAGACTGACCCCCCGCCTGCTATCCGTACTCCCAACTCGCTCCTCCCAATGTGGGGTGGCGTGTACAACAATTGTTGTCGTTGTCGTTGTCGCACAGTTAATAAAGTTTATTGCATTCGGGAATGTTTCTTGGAGTTGGAGCTGGAGTTGGAGTCGGAGGTTCTCTCTAGGAGAAGAGGAGGCGGGAAGGTCTCTTGGTCGGTGGTCGCGTGCAAGTCATTGACATACTTCCATCCATGCGAGTGATACAGGAGCTGAAGCCCTTCCGTAGGGCACATACATATCTTCATGTCCATGTCCAGGGGTCAGTCGTGTTTGAGGGTCAAATATGGGGCCAATTGTCGAAAGAATTGCATTACAGATCACAAACTAAATAGAGAGATTATGACTAAGAAGGTAGCCAGAAATTATGTTTTAGAACTGAAAGTACTCTAAGAAATGCTAGGCTTCTGATATTTGGAATGACTGAAGATTCAAAGCTTTTCCTGTAGCATTTTCAAAAATCTGTAGTGGAGCTTCCCTCATTGATTCCATTGATAAGCAATTTCCAAGTGAAAGATTTCATTGAAATGCCACTTCCCATGATGTTTATTCGAGTTAATTGAGCGCAGATCCAATTCCAGATGTTATCCGGAACTTTTCAATGGCATTTACCTTCATTATTCGATGGGAATCCACAACCTGTTGAATGCTGTAACCTTTTGTACATCATTTCCATTATGTACATACATATGTACATATGTATGTATTCCGGATCCTACTATAAATAGATGTACCCTCCCCCCAAACCATATTTTTCGTCTGTTTTGGTTGTTCTTTCTTTCTTCCAGAGAGTGAGAAGGAGAGTTGGTTTGGGAGAGTGAGAGCGAGAGAGAGAAAGGTCTAGTCATCTGAGTCTGCGGGTTCCTACCTTTTGACTTTCCGACTTTCAGACTCTTTTCTTTTTGTTTTTGTTCTTTGTACCCTTTTTGGTTTTTTCGTTTTGCTTTTGTACTTTAGCTTTGCTTTTGCTTCCAGAAGTCAGGAACAGAACAAAAACAAGGGAGAGAAAAAAAACAAATTAAAATGAGCAAAACGCAACAGAGAAGAGAAGAGAGCATCGGGCAGCACGCAAAGCTATAAAAATGCCTTAAATGTCGTTTATTTTATACATATAACGCATCTTACATATGTACATCATACACACATACATACATATATATAGATATATAGGTATCAGTATATCGGTATATACGCGCTTTATTCTCTTCTTTTTCTTCGGTCGCGTCGCTGATGTATTCAGAAATATTTTTGTAGACAACAAAGCTTTAAACAGTAACGTAAACACCATGACAAAGCTATGGATACCCTGCAATCATAGGTCAAGGTTTTTTTCCCTCAAAATATAACCCAAAACAAATTCCAATTCCACATCCCAATTTCAATCAATAATATATGGTATATTGCCTATGGATTACATACATCTATTGAAATCCATCATACCCTACCGAAAAGGGTATCGAAATACACTTAAGAACAACCTGTTTGCATTGTTTTTGTGCTCAGCGACAGCAGCAGGCAGAGCAGTCAGCAGAACAGTAAGGCAGAGGCAGTGACAGCGACAGAGCGACAGGTTTCTGTTTTTCTGTTGTTGTTTTTTTAACTTAATGCGGGCCAAAATCTCGGCTCAGGCCCCGCCCCTCCCCCCCGCCTCGCAGGCTGGAATTTGAAAGCTTAGACTAGTCTCTCTTCTGCTGCTGCTTCCCTCCCCCCTGCCGCTGCCGCTCTTCGCTCTCCTGCTGCTTCTTCCTCATGTGGATCGTGATTCTTTTCGATTTTGTTCTAAGCTCCGCTCCGCTCTCTCTCTCTCTCTCTCCCTCTGCCCTAAGCTGAGTGTGTGTGTGTGTTTCTGTTGAGGCCAGAGCGAGATGGCAGGAAACCAGTTTTTGGCGCTTAAGAAACTTTTGCTTTATTATCTTTGGGCCTCTCTCTCTGTCTCTTGCGCCCTCTCTCTCTCTCTCTCTCTCTCTCTCGCATTGCCACAGTGCCGGTCTTTTAATGGATCTTCGAATGGCAGGAGAAAGAGAAGAAGTATTGGTCGGGGCAGGGGCAGGGGCAGGGGAAGGGGAAGAGGGCAACCTGCTCTCAGAGCTGGAACTGTCGATCGATTCGCTTGTCTGTCCCTCAAATGATTCACCTGTAAAAAGCTTTGCATGAGTCAAAACCTGTACAGTGTACACACACACACACATATCATCTCATCGAAACTGCATTGCAAATCGAAATGAAATTCTTCACCGACCCAGAGACAGAGCCAGAGACAGACATAGACAGAGGCAGAGTCTCGTTTGTACCTCCAACGATCTCCTCCACTGACCTAGACCATGACTAATCGCCACATCAATTGTCATTGCAGTTAACGTATATCTATAGCTGTAGCTGTATCTGTAACTGTAACAGTATCTGATGCATTAAATATTTATGCTCAACATTTCGCTCTTCGATTAACTTTCCCCTAATTAAATGCCTTTCAATTAGCTGCTTTCCAAATGAGGTATCCGCCAGGGGGAATGGCATCGATTGGGGATGGGATGGGGATGGCATTGATGGGGTGATTGAACAGCAGACAATAAATAGTCAGAGTCGGAGCAGGAGTAACTAATACCAATGATTGGGGGTTGATTAAGACGAGGTAAACAGCGAAACCATCCACTCCATCCAGATTAAAGATAGAGATAGATACTCAAAGAATGCCTGTAAATGGGGGTATAAAATGGATTGGTTATGTCCGTCCAAGAGGATGTGAAAAATGTCGGAGTGATGGATAGAAAAGATCCAAAACCAGAACCAGATTTCATGGAAATTTGAGAACACACAAAAAACAGTTAGGCAGGCAATCAATTTTTTTGGCGACATTTAACTCGGACCCAGATTTTGCAAAAGACCATAAATTCTCGCAGTAGATTAATTGTTGCGAAATAGTTAAATAATACTCATATGCATATGACCATAAATAAAAGAAGTCAAGAGCAGAGCAGAGCAGAGCGAAGCGATGTTGTGTTCTATCAAATCTTTGCAATCTCTACGTTACGAGGAGTGTACATGTGTTTCCCGGTAAAACGAGGAGAAGAGTAGATTTCCGCACAGTGATACGAACGCGGGATACATGTGTGCGTCCAACGGGGAGAGAGGGGGGTTGTTGATGGTTGATCTATTCAAGAATTAGGTATTCCTGCTGCTTGGTGCTGGGCTGGTTGAGGGGATGATGGGAGGGAGGGGGCTTAGCTGAACCCAACGCCGTGTTCAAGGTAAAGCGAAAATTTGCAATTAAATGAAATGAAAATTTCATGAGCTGTGAGCCCCTTCTTGCCCCCACCCCACTCAGGGGTGCGTTGAACCTATCATCTATCTAGTGACTAGTACTCTTTCAGTGTGACCATAAAATGTTGTGTAGAAAAAAAAGAAAAAGAAAACGAAAATTGGATTCGGATTTGGATTTGGATTGGGCCCTCTCTTTATCCGCCTCTCTTATTGCAGCTTTCGATTGTTCAGAGTAATTAATCGAGGAGGAAGGAAGGCAGCGCGCGAAGATGTATTTTGAACGCAAGCAGGTGCGCAAAAAATACTAGAAAACTACTACAGAATACTACCAGAAAAGTACGGCAAACAGCAAGAGCAGAGCGCAGAGAAAAAGCCTCAGCTGAAAGCCTGAAAACTCAAGACGCACTGAGTCGAAGTCGGAGTCGTAGAAGGAGAACTCGAACTCGAACTCCTGCCTGAAGAAGGAGCTCTGTGAAAGAAAAGGCCAAGCCTTTCTTTAGCTTTTTTTAAAATCATTTTGCCAGGGACAAGTCGCTTGTCCCCAGCCAGAGAGAGCGTGTAAGGATAACGGCCACAAAACGGCGACCGTCGGCTACCAAACGATGATGAAACGACGCTGGTCGAACAACGGGGGCTTCCTGCGCGTGCCGGAGGAGTCCTCCTCGGAGGTGACATCCTCCTCCAACGGCCTGGTGCTACCCTCCGGCGTCAACATGTCCCCCTCGTCCCTGGACTCGCACGACTACTGCGACCAGGACCTCTGGCTCTGCGGCAACGATGCCGGCCCCTACGGCAACAGCAACGGCAGCAGTGTCGCCCAACAGCTGCAACAGCAACAGCAGCAGCAACAGCAGCAGAGCGTCATCACGCTGGCGATGCACGGCTGCTCCAGCACCCTGCCCGCCCAGACCACCATCATACCCATCAACAATGGCACCAGCAATGGCTCGAATAATGGCCATTACGTTCCGGGTGCCACCAATCTGGGCGCCCTGGCCAACGGACTCGGCCTAGTTAATGGTCAAGGGTTGGTCAACGGGATGCAGCAACAGCAACAACAGCAGCAGCAGCAACAGATGCAGAATGGACACGGGCTAATCAATTCCACAACGCCCTCGCTCACGACCCCGCTGCACTTGCAACAGAACGGTCTGGGCGGTGGAGGCGGAGGCGTCAATGGAATGGGCCTTAATTCGCATCATCACACAAATGGCAATTCGAATGGCCTCCTCGGTGGTGGCAACCTCGGTGGCGGTGGCATCGGAGGAGTAGGAGTTGTAGCAGGTGTCGGCGGTGGCATGGGTATGGCCATGCAGCATACACCGCGCAGTGATTCAGCAAATTCCATTTCATCAGGTGAGTTTCCTTCATAGGGTTCTACATAAAGAGAGAATTTAATACAAAATATATCAAAACTGTCTAACAAAAATTCCAAAATACCAAAAAAAAATCGCATTTGAATGGGACAAGAAATGAAATATTTTTAATATCAAATAAATGTTTGAATATGTAAAAGAAATAGCTAAAAAAAAATGGTAGAAACACTAAAAAAAATCCTAGATACTAGGAAATTAAGTAAACATTATTTTAAAAACTAAATGGTATTTTTTAGGAATATTTCAGTCTGTAAATTGAGTCAATTGGGTTGACTTTGCAGGCAAATTCCACACATTTTCGTCAGGCTTTTTGTTTTCCTCCCTGTTTTTGGTTTTTTCTTTTGTCGAGAGCCCCCGACCACGCCCATCTGTGCAGTACATTGCACTAATTATATTTTATTACACGAAAGAGCATTTTATGAGGCATTTTTTTATGGTATTTCTTGTGATTCCTCATCTCTCTCTCTCTCTGCTTCTCTTTTTTGATGAGTGGAGGAGAGGTGGATGGTGTGCAGAGTCTTCAAAGTCAGTTTTCAGGGGGAGGAGGGGGGCAATCAACACACGGATACACTCAAAACAGAGAGGTGGAGGCATGTGCATGTGCATTGTTGTTGAGTTTATCAGCAGCGTCATGGAACACTGCCCGCAGACACACACACAGACACACACACGAACCAATAAACACACACAGACGGCAGGCAGAAAGACAGAGCACAGCCATGTGCTACGGGGGGAGCTATGGGAGTATAAGGGCTGGTTTTAGTAGCTGTTGCTGCTGCTGTTGCTGCTCCCGGGAGCTGAAGCGGGACTGCAGTCTGCAGTCTGCAGCGCAGTTCGATTTCGAACCTACCTCAAGTTGTTCTATATTTAGGGCCTCCCCGCAGCGAACGAGCGATGCGACGAGCGACCGAGGGAGCAGGCGAGTCGAGTCGAAGCCAAGCGAAGAATTCCTTCTCCATCTTTTCCATCCTTCGCTTCTTTTATGCTTGTTTATCGCCCCTCCTTCCTCTTTCGCCTGCAACTGGCTGTGCAATTGTGCAGCGGTCGCCGTGACGTCACACGGTCTCGGTCTCTGTGTCTCCGTTTCGTGGCAGCCTTCGGTTGCTGTGGAATTGACCTCGTGCCAAATGCAGCAGTGTCCGGGGAAACCAGGTCAGGTCAGGTCAGGCTCCTCTCGGGACAGGGACAGGGACGGGGAAAGGGGTGTTGTGGAGAGGAGAGGTCAGGGATAACAGGATTGCATTTGCATTTCGACCCAAATTGTGCGAATGCGTGGGAGTTCAAGGACAACAAACACAAATCTGAAATCGATGCAGGCCAGGCGCTGCCTCTGTGTCTGCGACTGTGACTCTGACACAGTTTCCAAGTGTTGGCCCGGGACAGGGTCATCTCAGAGGATGAATAGAGCTGCATTTCGACTGGGTTAAGGCTGGGTCAGGGGCAGGTATGAGAGTCTGTGATGCAAGGAATTTAAAGGTGCAATTGTTGCATTAATCTTTGATGTTTTTGGTCAAATACAGTCGGAAAAATATTTATGCATCCTGCAGGTGCGCGGTACATCTGAACTTAGTTTCAGTGATAGTTTTTCCTGGAGCCTTTCTGTGGAATGCCTCCAATTAGGTCACACCAAAAACTAGGGCATGCATCCCAATGATCCAGGCCAGGTGGCGGCAACAAAATGTATCGCAAGGACAAACTGAAATGAACCGGAGCTGCTGCTGGCTGTCGATGTGCACATATGCATGTCTCTTGCTCTCTCTGTCTCTCTTGATACGTGCCTCTGCGAAAATTATGACAAGCTCAAGTACACGACCCTGAAAGAGACGGCTGTTGTGGCTGCTGCTAACTGCAATGCGAGACAGAAACAACAACAACAGCATCATATGTACGTCATACGTGTGTGTGCGTGCTCTTTAAACAACTGTTCTATTTTGTTTAATTTCGTTTCGTTTCTGGACATACGGGTTGTTTGGTTTTGCTGCTGCGATGCGAGCTTATTTGCATTTCTTTTGTCCAACTTTCTTGGGGGTTGCTGCTGCTCGGATATTTTTCTATGACATAATTTGTGCCGTGCTGTGCTTTGTGTTCGAGTATCTGCTGGCTGGCTGGCCCGGCTGGCTGTACGATCCTAAAGCTCAAGGACAGCAACAAGCAACCAATAAAGGTGGAACGGCAGCGGCAGAGCGACAGCGTTATACAATGGCAAATAATTTAAACAAAATATACTCGGGGGTACCGTACCTCGCGTAGTATTTGTGTGAACGATAAAACCAGAACGATAACGCCAGTTGACAAGTTTTTGCTTGCACTCCGCCTCACACGTATGCAATTACCCACCTTATATATGCACAGATGTGTGTGTGTGTGTATTCGCATGACGAAAAAATTGAGGTCAATGATTTTGTGCCGCCATTTCACAGTTGTCGCTGCTGCTGCTGCTACTTGCTGCTGTTGCTGTTGCCGTCAGCTATCGACAATCGCGATCAGCCGAACGAACGAACGGCAAGCGCAGCGCAGCGCAGCAGAGAGACGGCACTTCGTGTGCAAGCGAAGCGCCAAGAACCGAACCGAACCCGAGCCCCAAAACTAATGAGCGCAAAACGTAATTGCGCTCGATCTCTCGCTCATTGAATACGAACCGCCTGTTCGTAGAGAGGAAGGGCGAGGCAGGGCTGTGACGAGGCAGGGCGGTCTGTTGACGCCCGCATTGCTCATGATCGCACTCTCACACTCACACTCTCAGTCTCTTCTCAACCCCTCCGCTGTGTGAAGCCTCCTTCTCTTCCCCCCACTAATTTGATACATTGTACGGGTATCTACATACATACTTTGTTGTAAGCGCGATGCACACCACCGACACCCGCCTGACATTGATAGGACACACCTCCCCTGCCCGCCCCCTCAACCGCTAGCACTACAATTGCTTGACTTTGACTTTTAGCCGTATTCATTTTTATTTATGCAAAACATATTCTAGCTGTTATGGATGGAAAACGATTAAGATATCCAGAGGTAAAGATGTTAACCCTCGCCAGAGATCATAACTAATGGATATGCTGTTGCAGAGAGTGGGGGGAGATTGTTTTTCCAGCAAAAATGAATTATTATTGCTGTAATAATTATCCAGTCTATATGATTTTTACTGTATAAAGTTCTTTGATCTCAAAGTTCAATCGCAAAAAAAAAGTGAGGATTTTATATAATAAAATATGAATTTATGACTTCATTCAGTTTAGTTTTTCTCTCACAGATAATAGAAACCTGATTCATATTCAAATTTCAAAACGACGCCTAAATGCATTTGGCGGCCATCTTGAAAGTTAGTCACTCGCACAGCAGTGACGTCACAAGCCATAGACATTTCTGAAGCTCTCTGTGTAACGGTGTGTGTGTGTGTTGCATTCTTTTTGGCTATTTTCGTAGAATTCGCATTAATTTGCAAAGAGAAGAGAGAATGAGAGACATATTCAAGTGCAATAAAACGCTATCACAACCTCACTTTCTGTGCTTCTCTCACTATCCCGCTCTCGCTCTCTCTCTCTCTCTCTCTCTCTATGCGAACACGTTTTTATAGGTTAATGACACAACCGGACCGGCTGCCTGCAGTTGAGACTAAGACTACGGCAAGTCAGCGCAACTAGAAATAATTTATATATTATATATACACTCGAAAGCAACAGCAAAAACAACGGCAGCACTCGAGCACACAGCTGCAGTCCGAAACAGCGATAGCAGCCTCTCCTAATCGTGAACAAAAGTGAAATTTAATTGTGGCCGCAAAAAATATTCCAAATATTTTTGCTGTTATTTTAGTAGTCTTGCCCCACTGTGCCCCCGCAAGCAGCCAGGCGCTAAAAATATAATAAATATTATTAAAAAAAAAAAAGAAAAGAAAATATATGTATGAGTAGATATAGGCCGCAAAGTATGTCAGTAGTGTGTATGCACAAATGTTGTCCAAAATACAATAAAAATAGAAAAAAAAAGATATTGGGAAATATTTTGTATATGTATAAAAATACACACACACACGCACGTACACCAATACACACGGAACGTGTCTATTCTTGATTAGTCGCAGAGAAAGAAAGAAAAAGTGAAATGAAAGAGCATAAGAGAGGGCCTTAAGTATTCCAAAAAAGCATTCAGTAAAAGAGAGAGAAAAATAATCGAGAAAATGTGTTGGATGTGTTCTTCAAACGAAGATCTTGTAAGTTAAAGAATAGAGACAAATACTCCTAAAATCCAGCAAGGGATCTCTATAGAACTTCTATTCTACTAAAAATTGTACATATGTCATATCATCTGTCTCTCTTTTTCAGGGAAGAGAACTTACTGTTAGATAAGCTCTGCCCCAAAAAGCAAGGTCTTTCTGGGGATCTCTTTCCGCAGAGACCAACTAACACACTTATAGTGCCATCTCATTGTATCTCTCTTTCTCTCACTGTTTCTGTCTCTGTGATGTTCTCTCCCACTCTCCCACTGCCAATTAGTGCAGCATTCTTGAGACTCCACTGCGACTCTGACGACTCCCCGACAACTTTCTTCGGTTCGGACAAAACGAGTTTCCGCCGCGGCCGCCACCGTTCGTTCGGTATTCTGTTTCTTGACTTTCTTCTTCACTTCGGGGCTTCGGGCTTCTATAAAAGCAATAAAGTTGTCTCACTTTCTTTCGTCTTGTGGTCTCTCTTTCTCTCTCTCTATCTCTCTATCTTGTCGTCTCTCTCCTTGGGCCGGGTGAAAGTTGTTGTTGGCTGCTGCTGAAGCATGATTTTCCACTTTTTCTTTGCCCCCCTTTTTTCGTGGCATGATGCGATGTTCGCTGATGTTCAACTTGCAGCGCGGTGGCAAGAGATGGAATACAATTTTTTTTTTTGATTTTGATTTATGCACCGCTGATTGCTGGCAATTTTCTTTGAATCCCAGCAGCATCTAGCTGATTTTACATAAATTTCCCATTGTCTGCCAATTGTTGAACTTGAAAACACACACACACACACAGCTGAAAAATTGGAGAGAAAGAGAGAGAGAGAAAAGTGGCGAAAGGCCACTAGTACGAGTACTGCCTTGATTGATAGCCAAATGCAAAATATCTCGACGATCATTTCCATCAATTTGTGATTGTGATTGAAGTGAATGGAGCGGGAATGGTGCTTTTTCTGATTATAGAGCGGTAGCTTGATCCAATCACAATAGATGTACTTATTTATGTACTTTCCAATGATTTTTGAATTGAAAAACCATATACACGAGTATTTTCCGGCGATTTTCTGTCTTAATTCTAATTAAATTCTCTGACATTGACACCAATCGAACGCTCAATTAACTGCATGAAAAAAAATGTATATAAATATCTGCCATCAAATATTTAAATCTTTATAATTTGCAATTATTCGATCATTCTTTTTTTTTTTGCCAATTAATTCGAAAATATTATAAACCATCAAATGGAGGATGAGGAATGAGCTCACTAAACCATTTTGTGAGCTGGATTTCCATATTGAGGTGGTCCATTGCGTGATGCTAACCCCTTGACCCGGAAGAGTCACGCAATGCCACAACAAAAAAAGAGGTGAAAATGAGTCAAGTTATGGTTTCCATTCCAGATGGTTTACACTCTAAAAAGATACTCTTACAGATCTCTCGAGAACAGCTAGAAATTTAAGCGGGAAATACTATTGAATGGGCAACTTGATGACTTTTGAACAGGGGTTCAAGTGGGGTGAACTTATCTATTACCATATTGTATTTGCATAATAAATTCATTCAAGAAAACCTTTGATTAATTACTATTTTTAATTCTCTTTCGCTTCAGGTATGTGTACACTTAGAAAACTTATCAAAACTTTTGCGATTACGCTCCATGAGCGTCAACGGGTAAGCTCCACAAGAGAGAGAGAGGGAGAGGGAGAGTGGGGGGGTGCTGAGTGTTAGATAGTGCGTGCCCGTAAGTAGGTCAGACATCGCACTAGACCCTCCCCACAGCAACAGCAACAACCATCAACATCATTAGCCATAAATTGTGCCCCACACTCTCGCACTCGCACTCAGCGTGTGGCGCCCACGCTTCACGTTCCACGCCCCCAGCTCCCAGATGCAAGCATCCAACAACAGCTTGTGGAAAGCTGGAAAAACTTTTCTCTCTCTAAAGAGAGAAATTTCAGTATCAATTCGAGGAGAAGTCGATTCGAATCGAATCGAATCGTCTTTGGGGTGTGTATCGTATTACGAGTACTGCCCGTACTCGTAATTGTAAATGACCTCAAAATGGAAATGTTTCTTCTTCACTTTCCTTCGTGGAGTATTGGGTTTCCCCATAAGAAATGTGCAGAAAGGGAGCTACATTTATCCCTATATTTATTCCACTTTGTAGACCACCTACCAAAGCATTTATTTGTCCATTCGAATAGAAATGCAAACTAAACATTGACCCGAATCTGTCAATTAACCCAAATGACTGCCACAAACACACACACACAGACACACACACACACAAAAGACAGCCGAAATTTCTGCCGATCAAGAAATCAAGAAAGAAGGCAAAGGCTGGGCTGAGGCGGCCGGCACTGCGTGACAGTCCGACCTATCGGTGTCAGTTTTTGTTATCGGATGTTATCGCTGTGGTCGCATCTTGTGGCAGGCCTGCCATAAATGCCCCAGAACCCAAACAAACGAAAATCTAATCATTCATGGGCCTACAACTACAACGACAGCAATCCCTCCCTAGTACTGTATCTCAGAAAGTAGGGCAACATTCAACGGCAGCGCACACGAATTGTAACCCAAATTGGAACGCACACGCATTTTCGACACCACCCCCCCCACCCTGGTGGCGAGAGGCGTGCGCGTGACAGGGACGGCAGGTGAGAGAAAGAGAGAGGGCAGACGACGACTACGACGACGACGGCGGCGACTGTTGCGTTAGCCTCCCGTCATCTTTCACTATTTCGTAATGGGCAAAAGGTGATTTAGCTCAAACTAGAATCCATTCGGAATGGGCCCGCAGTAAACACACCTACACACAGACACCCACACCCACACCCATACACACAGAGAGCCCTACACAGACCGCAGTCCATGATTTTCGTAATCGGAATTCTTCCATTGTGTGGTGTGTGGGGGAGGGGAGGGAGGTTCTTCTACGCTGCTTTTCCATAAACCGAAAAACGTGCGCAGGGCCTAGGTGAATGGGAGAGAGTTTGTTTGCGAGATAGAGAGAGAGCGAGAGAGTAGAACTAGAACTCTCGTCTTTATAGATAGTGTTCTCTCACTCTCAACATTCTCTACTATGTCTTGTTATCGCTTGAAAAGAATATAAACATTAGCCGATGAGGAATTCACCGTTTAAATGTTGTGCTAACACTTGAGCTAAAATGTACTAAAGAAAAACAGAGGATCAGCTATATCTTACACTCCAACAGGCAGTAAAATGTACTCAAATCAGTTTTGATACATAAATATGTAAAATTTGTTTCTTCGATCAATCGAGGTATACTTACTCTTTGATTAGCGAGTGTTAATAATGTTCTAAATGCTCATTTACAAATATCACCAACTAACCTAAAAGAAAACTTGATATAAATGTACTAAATGCGTTTCTTGAACTTAAAATCAATCATCTATCTCAGATTCCATCTCTGTCACTTAGTCATGGCATTTAGTAGCGTGTACTAAAACATTTTTTTTCGAAATATTTGATCTAAATGTACTAAATTCTTTTATTCCACAAAAAATTAATCATCTTGATTAGCTCCATCTCCGATTCTACTTTAGAAAGGTATTCAAGCCATTGTTTTAAGATCTAAATGTACTAAATTTGTGTATTGAACTCAAAAATCAATCATCTCAGATTTAATACCGTGTACTTAAACCATTTCCGCATACGCACAACGCACCGCATCGCTGCCCCCATGAGGTAATGGCCCACAAATGCCAAAAACTTACAGGGCTGACAAAATAAAAATGTTTATATTCGTATGTAAATGAGACGAAAACGACGAACGACAAGCGACTATCCGTAACTACTGAGAGTATGATATGATGGTGGTGGCCTATGAATAGCCAGGCATTTCCTACGAGTGCGAGTGCGAGTTTAAGCCAAGCTAAAACGTGTTTATTTTCTTTTGTGT
Organism: Drosophila athabasca; assembly: GCA_008121215.1. NCBI lineage: Eukaryota > Metazoa > Arthropoda > Insecta > Diptera > Drosophilidae > Drosophila > Drosophila athabasca. The sequence continues at coordinate 385,005 of VMQQ01000019.1, read as the reverse complement.
GGAGCCGTCGTTTGGCGTTAGCCTTCACACTTGACCAAAGAGTTCATGAACTGGCAGACGGATGGAGACGGAGGTGGTTTTGTGTTCACTTTTTAACGATTGGCTAATTATTTGACTCTCAGTTTGGCACTGGGAGGGAAGGGCTTGGGTTCAAGTTCAGGGTCGAAGTCAAAGTCAAAGTCGGACTTCGAGTTTGTACTAGAAATGCATAAGCCAAAAGTGCGGAAGTTTCCTAGATAATTATTTTAATTAGTCCCCAGACATAAACGAATGAAACGACGCGAATAAAAAGTGGGTTTTACTTTAGTTTCAGCTTCAGTTCATTCAACCCTTTCGCGGGTTGTTGGGGTGGGGGCTACTACCCGTACAGGCTGCACTAGTTTTAGGGCAACTACAGGGATACCTTTGGTCAGCGCTTTTCCTAATTGGGGTTGATGTGTTTTTTGCGTGTGGGAAATCAATAAATTTAGTACAGCCCCCTTCCAGGGCTCTCCAGGGGGCAAGTGATTCAATTGTGTGTTTTGGGGCCACCCTAATCACAGACCCCGGAAAAAGAGGGGGCAGGAAGGGGCCCAAAATCATAGAGAAAGAGCGCGTATGGTGACTGTCAACTTTCGCTTCAGTTTTTGTGTTTTTTTCGGCGCCTCCGCATTCGATGATGATAACACAGTGCCCCACAATCGTGGGTTCGAATTGAGGTTACTCCCCATGTATGGGTGTGTGCGTGTATGGGGATCGGGGCAGATCGGGGGGAGAATGGGTGGTGCGCGGTACATTGTAGATATCAGCATTTAGCTGATAATGCACATTTGTGCTATTTATTTTGCCATAATAACAGTTCTTTCAGAGTTCCTATTTTTTTTTGTATTTTTTTTTCTTCTTGTTCTTAATATAAACAATGCTCTGTCGGCGCGGCTCCACTTCAGCCCCGTGTGTTTTGCTGGGTGATAAGATAAGGCACTGCCCGCAACTCAGTTGTAGGCAACTCGTAAATATGTATACATATACGGGAATACTTGTACTATTGCATAGTAATAGTCGTAGTCGTGGTCGTAGTGCCCGGGACCTGAAACGTAGATCGCATCGCCATGGGCGATTGGCCCATGGCAAGTGGAATGCACACGCGCGACAAAACGAAAGCGAAATTCTTTTGTGCACGGACAGGAAATGACTTCCTTTGGTATTGGGATTCTCTCAGTGTAGAGAAGGCGAGTCTGAAATTCTACGATTAGGTTTCAATTTCATTGAAACGTTTGAAATGTTTGAAATTTTGGAAACTTATAATTTAGAAAGCTATTTTCGGAATGGGAGGATTGTAGAAATTGAACCGAAATGTATATATTTTTCATCATATTTTTGGATCATTTCAATGACTCAATTTTGGCTCAATCTAATGGAACTGTGTTAAGGAGAGATCTGCCCACCTAACGCCCACCTCCTCCGCCTCCTTAGACACTCTACTCCACTCCACTCCATCTCGTGTCTGTCCAAAGGAAAGAAAAAGAAAGTCGTGTGTGGTACGTGGCGTGTGGGAGCAGGAGGAGGCAATTACTGAGTAATTTCTTAATTGTTTCGCCACAACATAATTATATAAAATATGAAAACATACAAGTAAAAGTATCTGAGTATCCGAGTATCTGAGTATCTGAAACTGTGTCAGCTCTATCCGCAGGCCCACCTTCAAGCTTCGCGCTTCGATCTGAAGGCTAGACGCGGAGCCTGAGATTTACAAAAATTTCTTTGATTCAATCGACTCGATCGCTGCGGCTGCTACTCTGGTGGGTGTTTCTCTCTTTTTTTTGTTTTGTTTTTTTGTTTCATGAAGGTTTTTTGCACAGGCAAAAAAAAAGTAAAAAAATAACACTCCAGCTAAACAAATAAATGTTAAGCCGCAAAAAATATATTAAAAAATGAAATGTTAAATAAGCACGCACTTGCCTGCCTGCCTGCCTTGTCTGGTTATTTGTTTAGAAAAAAAAAATTGATGAAAAATATAAAAATGTTACAAGGTTAGCCCCTGCCGCCTGACAAACGGCACGAATTTATTGTTTAAATTGAACAAACACAATTTTTTTTTTTTTTAGCACAGAAAAGTAATGAGCGAAACAAAATTATGCGAATAATTGGGCTAATTGTTCACCGATTTTTTCTCTTTTAGCCGATTTTTGTTTTCTTCTTTTTCTTTTGGGTTAACAATGGTTAATGGTTGAGCTTTTGGGTTGAATTTTGGTTGGAAATATTATCAATATTTTTTAGGACTTGTGGCCCTCTTTACAGTCTAGACTTAAAGATCTTTTATGGAGCTTAAGGGCTCTCTTTGTTCTGTTTTTTTTTTCAGGATATGATCCAGAGTCTCTTGGCTTTCAGTCTTCAGCATCCAGTAAGGAGTCCCGAAATGATACGAATAGAGTTTTAGAGCACCTAATCCGGGCCCATTGACAGTAAGGATTCTTCACAAAAGAGTACCAACATTTTCCTCAAAGTATTACCTATTGCTCAGAATATTTTTAGAGTTTTTCGGGTCAGTTTTCCAGATTCAAATCCTTCGTTTATTAGTGTTTGTCCTGGCACCCGTGTGTCACGTACTGGCCAGCCTCTGGGCTTTTTGTTGTACTTGAAATCGTACCAAAAATATGCTGCTATTTTTATTTACTGTGAATTGGAATTTGTTCGCTATATTTCGTGGCGTTTTTTCTGGTTTTTTCTGAATATAAATTGAGTCGTCGGCTGCGGCTGCCCCTTCAGGTTTTGGGGCCTGGGACATGGTCCTACAATTATTTTCGACTCGCATTGACGAAAAAAATACGCAAAGCGTACTTGAATCCAATGAATACGCGAATACATGCTCGCACGAATGCTATATATATAAAGAAAGATATACATATATGTACATTTATATATGTAATTCAAGTGAATGATGAGGGGTATGGTGGGGGCATCGGGTACTCCACTCGTACCAGCTCATTGTTTTGTTGCTTTTGGGGTTTTGCCTTCATTATTTGCAGCTTTTGATTTTTTTTTTGTTGTATTTTTTGTGGAGGGAAATAACAATCATTAAAAGTGTTGTGCGAAAAAATCAACGAGCAATAAGCAAGACACGTGTTGATGACTTGGCGACTGGGGGCCCTCCAAGAAAGATATATGTATGTATATATCCGATATATCACACATTACATAATAATGTGGAAGGTAAAGGTCAACCAGTGGCCATTGAATGGGCAGAGGTGGGGGGTTTGGTTTCTTTGATTTTTCGAATTTTTTTTGCCTTGCTAATGTACCGTTAAAAATTGTTTATCAATCGATTAATAAGTGCCCATGACAGGGTAAGGTCAGTGTCAGAGGGCTCCCAAGACTCGGACAAATGGCACAAATGGCTCTAAGAAGGGACTCCAATCTACATAATAGAGTAAATACTCCAACAATACTCCCAATACTCCTTCTATCTCTTCATTATCACTCATACGCCGCGTATGACTCCATCGTCTCGTAGGCCCTATTCCGCGAACAACGAAATTCAACTAACTAAAGCAAAAAACTTGTGCTTTTTATAATTCCCATCAGGTTTACCATTTATTTTGGTATTGTTATTCTTTATTGTTGTTGGCCGGTAAGAAAAAAATCGTTAGAATTTCTTTGGTTGTTTTTTTTTTGTGTTCGTTGGTGCTGGCCAAAACGGTCGTTGACCCCTTGGGCTCAAGGTTAAATGTTGATGCGTAATAAAGCAACAACAAAAGACGCTTCACACTTTGTGGCTCAAAGCGTGTGTGTGTGTGTGTTGCCAACAATCAGAAAATGAATGAAAATTATGGTCAAGTTGAGGCTATGGAATACCCTGAAAGATCGGTGAGGGGGTTCTCATGGGAGAAGGGCTAAAGATTCATTAATAACTATTATCATGCACATGACATGTATATGGTTTTTTCAAGCATCAATGTGAGGCGAGCAGATGGAAGCAAGGAAATGCCGTATAGATCTTCTTTCATGCATTTCAAACGTCTCAAGAAAATCCGTATACCCCACTTCTTGTAGGGCAGTAATACATATTAATAATAAAAATAATAATAATAATACTACAAAACATGTGCGTGCTCTCTTCTCTCTAGAAATCTTTACTACTTGAAAAATTTTACTATAGAATGGATTGTTGGGCGAGGGGTTCTGGTCTGTTCTGCGAGGGGTGGACTCGTAGAATCCGTCGCTCCTACCGCGTTTTCGGTTTCCATTTCTGCTGCGTCAGCGCACACGCGATTTCTACGAGAATGAATGTTGTTTTTTTTATTACTATTATATTTCTGGTTCTCTTTGGCTTTAGTCCCCCCGCCCCCGCCCCTAACAGCTGAGTATTCCCTACCATTTTTGGTAGCTATTTTCTTTTGTAATTACGTGGTCGAAATGATTATGATGTTGATTATGATTATCATTCCCCCATTCTCCAGTCTCCATTCAATGTCAAAGCGAAATTACAATTTCTGTTTGCTTTGGAATGGTTTCTATTTCTCCTCTCGTTCTCGCTTCCTCTCTCTCTCTCTCTCTCTCTCTCTTTCTTTGTTGTTGTTAATTTTAAGCCATGTGTGAGCCCGGCTTTTGTTCTCTTTTTCATTTTGGCCTTTTTTTTGGAGCCTTTGTCTAAACAAAATTATTATTTTCCATTTTCTGCAACCGTTTGTGTGTGTGTGGTTTTTTTTTTTATTAAAATAACAATGCCGCAATCAAAAGTGATTTATTAAATTTTCTAACAATTTTTTGCTGGCCATTCTCTTTTATTTTTTTTTTCGTATGCTTTGACTTGGCGAGGGGTTGTGGCGGGGGGAGGTACTTTTTTCAGTTTTTGCCGAAATTCAAGTATGTTTTTCCATCTTCTTTGGCTGCCAGAACGTTTGTTGCCTAAGTCTTTTGTTTTTTTTTGTGGAGAGGAATAGTGGAGGGGTTTTAGTTGAACTGGAAATGAACAGAAAAACTGTAAGACTTTTATCCCGATTTCGAGGGATTCGAATGGATTAATACTCGTGAATAATCGGATATTTGAAAGCATTTTTTACATACGAATTTCATTATTTGTAGTTTCCAAAAAAGAAATTAAATTCATTGAAATTAGTCATCTTCCGGGGCGGCACATGGCACCTGCAACAGACTGCGGGGGCAGCTAACGGTACTTACTCCACATATGTATCTATTCTATGTATTGTATGTGATTATAGATATAATATTCGTACACCATTTACGGGCATGTCAAAAAGCAATCGACAAACCGCTTTGGCAGCACAAAGAACCAGCAGCGTTTGACAATCCGTTAGAAAAGTATCCGAGTATCTTTTTAGTAATTGAAAAAAATTAACTTCCGTGGGTTGAAAAGTGAACGAAGAGAAAGCAAAAGAGTCCACGAATACATTCGATTAATTTAGTTGCAAAAAGACTTAAAAGTAATAGAAGGAAGAGATCATATTTAACCTTTTTGCCTGCTCATTCCCTTATGCAATTTGGATCTAGTAGCCAAGAGAGATCCTCCAAGCTCTATAGGAACTTCAGTCTGTCTTTTGGGATGACTTGTTAACGCGCAGTCCTCAGCCCATCTGCAGACATCGCGACTGTCGCAACAGAAGTGCCGCTTTGAGAGTCTCTCCATACCTCCTTCCCGATCAAGATCAAGCCACCTGCCATCGACGAGGATCGGATCAGGGAACAGGGATCAACCGGAACCAGCCCCAAAAGACGCATTTCCAATGAGACGACGGCCCTCGCCAGCGGCAGCAGCAGCAGCAGCAGCAGCCGTCGCTTGACTAAATTTATTTCAATCCTTTAAGCACTAATTTTAAATTAGATTCCAATTGCTGCCGTCTTCGCCTTCGTCTGGGCTTCCTTTTTGTTTCTGCCGTCTTTCGGTGGCAGCTGTTGTTGCGGTCTCCATCTGCTACGGACTTTGGCTTCTACTCAACGATCTACTGAGGCTCCTTGTCCACGGCCTCGTCCTCGTCTTCGGACATTTATTTATATTTTTTAAGTAGTTTGCAAATGTTTCAGATCCTTTTCCTTTGTGTGTGCTGCTAGCGATTTTTATCGAATTTGAAAATTTAATTGGCATCAGCGCAAAATACCGAAACAAAGCCCAAAAAAAAAGAAGCAGCCGAATGCAAAGCATTTGCCTGCAATTTCCTCGGTTCTCGGTTCTGGGGCCTCTTTGTCTTATCTTCATCTGACTAATAATTGGCTTTCGGGCATAGAGAATATTATTCATTCGCGCCACAGCACACACGCAATCCAATGTCAAAGTGGATCATTCAATTACTCATTCCCACTCGGATGAATATATATCATACATTTAAATTCGCATATTACGCATACGCACTGCGAGAGAAAGAAAATGAAGCATTATTAATGACACGAAAACTGTCGGCGGCTCACGCAACCGAAAAGTGTTTAAGAGTGGGATATTACTCTGTCTTACCCCTTGAATTATGTGGAGAGTCCTTATTATACGCTGGTTAGTGCTTTACTGGCACACACTAAAGTTTTTATTATCAAAATGGTGACCCCGATGAGAGTCTTAATTAGGAAAAATGTGTTAGAAGGATACTGAAGCTATTTAATGAATGAATAGTTTCTTTTTTGTCAAATTGTGACTCCTAAATGATTTTGGAGAGCTGTTTCTTGGCATTTTGACATCGCTCCCAAGTGGTGACCCCGACAAAGTATAAAAAGATCTTTTTATATGATAATTTGCCATTTCTTTCTGCCATATATTGTTATATTTTTTTTCCTTTTGTTGACATTCTTAGCCTCCTGTCTCCTGTCAGAACTGGTGACCCCGACCACGCACCTCACGCAGATCTTCTTAGAGATGGACTGACAGGCGTTATTTCCACTCTCTCTTTCTCTCTCTCTCTCTCTTTCTCTGGTGTGTGCGTTTGATTAATTAGTGCCACATACTTTGGGCGTGACAGTCAAGATTCTCGCTTAAGGAATGGCCGAATGCCATGCAACACATGACTAATAAAGTCCCCAAAAGCCTCTTCCAAAATATGATAACTCAAAAAAAAAAAAAAATAAATAAAAAAGAAAGAGAGAGACCCGGCAGAAAGCCGACAACATATGTAAAATGTGACAGGAACAGGGCCAGGGCCAGTGCTTGGGCCAGCGAGTGGCAGGAAAGGATGTGGACTTTGCATTCATTTGACTTTCGATGCGAGAGAACCGAAGCCAGCGTTTCGCTTGCATTTCAACAACACACCCAAAAAACAACCGAAAGCACACACAAAACAGACAGCAAACAATTTTTAACAAGAAAACCATTTTTGAGATGGGTTGGGTACAGTGGTTTTTAAATGGAATGAAAAGGGATTGAGGGACTGAGGGAATGGGAGAGCTGTGGGGTTTGCTGTGTTCTTTTCGAAATGCATTTCCAGTCAACGCTGAAATTGAATCATTTGACAAAGCTTCTGCCGAGCGGGAAGAACTTTTTGCCAGAAATGCAAATTATGCGTTTAGGTAGAAGCGAAAACTTTGACCCAATCTTAAGTGAAAAAGTTGTCGCAGAGAAAGAGGAGGAGAAGGGGAGGAGGAGGAGGGGGAGGCGGGTTCCTTCGTTTCTCGAGTGTGTGTATGCAAAAATATGCAGGGCTGCCCAATAAATCAAATCTGTGGCTCATTTGGCATTTATTTGAGTCTGGTCTGCCTTCGCCCTCTGCCCATCCCTCACATATATCCGAGTATCCGAGTACCCGCGTATATGCATATATGTATTCTCATATGTATGCACAAGGATGGGACTCTCTCCCTCTGTTTCTTCTTTCTTTTTTTTGGGTTTACGTCAAATGCAAAGTCAGAGTCATTAAAATGCGCACACACTCGGCAAAAAAATGAGAATTTGTCGCTTGTTTGGTTTGCCAGGGAGTGACAAATTTCTTCGGTTTTTTCGATTATATTAAACAAATTTCGCATGTAGATATATGGAGAGAATATACAACGGAAAACGGAAAAGAAGAGGTAAATAGATGGAGAGTACCTACGAGTAGGTAGAAGAAACCTTCAACGAGGTTTTGCCATAATTCCATTCAACAATTACTGGACTGCCTGGATCAAAAATTTGATATTGCAAGCAAATAAATGCTAAGGAATAAAGAAATACTCGAATTGAAATTCTAAACGAATGGCGGCACTCCGATTCTTAATTTTTCAGCAAAAATAACTTTTTGCGGGGGGGTTTAGCCGGCTTGTGGGGGAGGTGTTTGCAGCGGGTTTCAGCGGTATTCCTTGGAAGATTTCGTTTAATTGAAGATGAATCCATTGTCTGCTTCAATTTGCAGAAATTTTAACACTAATTGATTGATCACACGTCCAAAAAAGCCTTTTGTTTGAATTTTGGCATGATTTCTTTATCAATTCTCCTTCATTTTCGGGAATCAGCTGAAAAAGTGCCTAAACTTGAATACAAAGAACTTATCAGAGTTTTGTTTGAGTTTTGTTAATGGAAAAATGTCTTAAGAATCCCTCAATATATGCCCATGGAGTAAGGGTATTGGGTTTAGGCCTTCTTCTTTTGGCCATTATGTATTTCCCATATTCTTCGCGAAATTTATAAGCTTTTTCTGCTCTGCTTTTCCTTCTTGCACAGCAGGCAGTTTTTTTGTTGTTGTTCTGTTACTTTTTTGTGGATTTTTGGTGGGTAAAATAATATTTTTTTTTTACTTTTAAAACACGAGTGTGTATGTGTGTGTTGGGTTGGATATTTTTGTCAGTTGTTGCCAAAAAACAACGAAAGAAAAAACTCATAAATTCCATTAATCATTTTGCAAAAAAATAAAAGTCTAAGAAACCAAAAAACGAGGCAAAAACAATGTTGTTATTGTTGTTGTTGTTTTGAAGAGCAGCCGCAGAGGCAAGCCAAGTTCAATAGAACTTGTTTCGAATTTAGTGCCTAAAACACTAATACAGAGAGAGAGACACGCCGGAGAGTCGGGCTAAGACGCTAAGACTTGGCCAAGATGACGATGCCATTTTAGGGGGCAGGCGGCGACGAGGAGGAGGGATTGGTTAGCCATGATCATGCCTTGAGGCTCGTTTCGAGACGGAGACAGAGATGGAGACTTGGAGCATGCGACTAGCGCGAAACTTGATTAAAAATTCAAGGCCATGTTGTGGCACAAACGAGCGTTTGAAACGATCCAAACGAAACGAAAGCACGTAGACGAGCAGCCAGCCAGCAGCCAGCGGAGGCCCCAGAGCCGTCTCAAGCAGATCCCCAGATCATGTGAGACGAGACTTGCCTGTGTGTGTGTGTGTGTGGAGTTGTTACCGCAGTTTAGAAAGCGGCAATGCAGCTGCCACTACACGTACACATACAAGCAGTCGTACGCTTGTGTATCTGCCAGATACTCAGCTACAGATGGCAGATATATGCACATAGATACAGATACTCCACTTGCGATAGACAGCAGCAGCCCCACTGCACTTGCCCGAACCTAGTTTAAGAGTGGAACTGCCATGGTTTTCCATTTCCATTGTTTTTCCATTTTCGCCCTGCCGCTGCCATGTGGGAAATGCTGTTTTCCCTCTCTCTGGCTTTTCATTTTCCATAGCTTTTCGATGGTAAATTAAATTTGCAATTGTTTTTGTGCTTTGTTTTCTTCTCCATTTATATTTCTATTCCGCTGTCTGCCTGCCAGCTTGGCTGCTCCCCTGTTGCCATCTCCATCTCCATTTTGATTTTATTTTCATTCATTGGATTTAATTGGACTCCATTTAATTGCCGACAGGTGGGCCAAACGGGTAGCGTAGATACATGGATGACAATTAGCCACAGAGACGGCAAGAAAGATTAAAGTTGGAGCCAGGTGCCTCTTGTCTGGTGCTGCCAACTTATCTGAAACTTGAAATGATTTGCTGGCAGCTCAACAGAAAGTGGCAGCGCCAAGTTGCCACCCATTTAATGAGGGGGGGGGGGGGGGGGGGGGGGGAGTGTCCACTTGCCACGTGGAGAACAGAGCTCTGCTTTTCATGGAACTTCTGGGACAATTACACACCGTTCTAGGGGTCTCGCACTAGTATATCATTTGACAAACAGCCCTCTAACCCATTTTGGCCATTTGCCTGGGCCATTCCGGAGTACTTGACAGCTTTAATAGCTCTCCATGCCATGGCTGGGGCAATCTAGCGAGAGCCATCTAACCGACTGCCTGCCTGTGCAGGGGTTTCGTCTTGGCGCCTGAATGATGATGCTACTGATGATCGCATGTTTATAAATAGTTGAAATGTCGATTTGGGAAAGGTTCCCTTTACCGACTGCCGACTGCCGCCTACCGAAACCCTGGCCAGTGCCAGTGCCAGTACCAGTCGAGCCTCACCTTGGTGCTTGGGTTTCATTTACTGTGGGCCAGGCCGAGACTGTGGGCTCTGGCGCTGGCTCTGGCTCTGTGCTTTTTGCCTGTAATTAAAGTATCCAGCGGAAGTGTGGCGAGCTGTGAAGTTTAGGCCCTGTGGGTCTTGCTGTTTGCTGTTGCTGTTGCGGAAATGTAATAAGAGAGCTGTGCACTAGGTCGAGCTGGTGCCACACACACACACACACACACCATAGACTCACTCGTATTGCAACGTACAATTCTAGATCAAGTTTACCAGAACTCTGCGCTAACATGAACCTCTCTTTGCCCTCTTGTCTTTGCAGGTAATGACACATGACAGGAACACACACCGAAACACACAGCAAAATATATCGAAATGAAATGAAAGAGCAGGTAAGGCCCACATTCAGTGGGCCACTTGTGTAACCATACAAGTACTTTAGATATATATCTCTAGATATATCTTTGCATACACATATACATATGTAGATATGTTTGTTTGAAGTTATCTTTGGCAATTGACTCCCACACTGTGGTGTTGGCTGCCACTCTTATAGGCTGCCCCTTTGCGCAATTTCTTTTCGCACAAGAGAAAGAGGCACAAAACGGTACGGGTACGGGACAGATTTTGACAGCAGGCGGCGTTGGACTGACTGAAATCCTATGACTGACATGTTGCCCCTTGACATACATTTTGTCATAGCAACACCACCGACAAAATAAAATTAATAAATTGCTTTCAATAAAACAACAAAAGCCAGAAAATAAATGCTCAACAATTGGCGCAAAACCGAAATTGCTGCCAACAAAACAAAACCAAAACCAAAAAGATAAAAAACAATTTTTTTGTCGAGTACAAACAACAGATGGAGCAGGCGATGGCGGTGGCAGCTGCTGGGGAGAGTGGAGAGGGTAGGGGGTGGCTAAATGGGGCTATTAGGATTAGTTCACAATGAAAGAGGTGGCAAATGGGGGATCATCACGAATTGGAAGATATATAGGAAGATCCCTGAATAAGTTGCCAAGAATGATGGCAAACGATATATCAAACCCCAAAAGCGGAAGTTCATTTGATTATAAATTAATATTCGTTTAGCTTTTGAAATTGAAATTGAAACCATTTCAAAGATATATAATAAAAAAAATGTATCCATAAGTTATACAAAAAAAAACCCCCAAGAAAGACAGATTTCTGTGGATTTTGGCAATTACTTGCTGGAAAAAATGTGAAAAAAAGCGAAGACAAAGTGGTTTCAGTCACTTCCAGAAAGGATCTCTAAAATTGTCTAACCGAACCGAAGCTTCCACCACTCTTGTAGACTGAATTTGGCCATGCGATCCGATCCTTAGGATAGTCTTTTCAACAATCTTTTAAATTTAGAGATTTCTAAGCAGAGACATAATAATATTTTGAATGATTTTCATGACCATGCCATATGTATTACGTAATAATAATATGCTTTAATTCAAATATACCATAATTATTCAGATCACATGATATATTCATGCTCTTGTGTACAAGAAGACTACGACGGGGTCGTCAGTCGGAACGGGACCATCGCAGTGGTTGTCGTAATGGTCTCAATTGGATTATAGCACAGGTATTTGCACTCAATTTCCAGTGAATTTCGACTGGCGCTGCAAAATCCAAGAAATTCCTGGAAATTAATTTTGTAATATCGAGCGAGAGTGCTCCTCCGCTCCGCTCCACTCTGTTCCCCCCATCCCCATCGAAAAAGTATTTTCGGTTGCGCTTTGCTCGTTTTACAACCAAAGGCGACGCTGTAATGTAATACGCCCCACACACCCCTTAGACCCCCTAGACCCCGGGGTTTTTCTGCTGCACTCGACAAAAGAATTTCCCACAATGTCAAGAGCCTAAAGAAATTGCGCATACGCACAGTTGGCCACGGCTGCCGTTGCCGCCGGCCAAGCAAGTGAAGCATCAAATGCGCCACGTTTTTCGGCCCGGAATACTCATAATTTGTTGCAAATGTCTGGCCTGGCTTGGTCTGGCTTGGTCTGGTCTGGCTTTGTTGCGGTAAACAGAGACTCTTCTTCCTCCCGTCATCGCTTCAGCTCCCATGAAATTTGTATAAACAATTTTTGGTTTTTTTTTTGTTTTTTTTCCTTTGGTGCAGTTCAATGCGCCTTGCGGCGGTCGCTTTTTCTGTTGCTGAATGGAGCGAAATGTAAGAGAAATACCATGGAAAAGCGCCAAAACAGAATTCGGTGTCAATGTTAAAGGGGAACGCGAGATTGAGAGTACGATAACAATTTCAGGTATTGTGCAATGGGAAAAACACTACGGAGTATTGGGTGTCCACTTTTTTTTTTGGGTGATGGGAGTACACATTTTACTATATATAAATATATATTTTATTTTTCTTAGAAATCCATCATTCAACATGCTGTATCCCTATTACTCTCTTCTCATTCTCGTGCTGTCTATTAATATGGAGCCCCTTGAATGCATTAACAGAAGCCAGCAGTCTCAGCAGTAGTCTCTCTCTCTCTCTCTCCCCCTTTTCCGTGCTCCCCATTTCGCCCGATGTCAAGTGACGTAAATGACTTCAAGGACGGCACACCAGTCCGTGGTCAGTCCGGTCCTCGACAGACGACAGACGACAGTTGTAATAAAAAAGATACTGTGACAGGGACTGCTATAGGGACAGTGACAGCTGCAGAGACAACGAGAACTTTTTCTCTGTCGCTCAATAAAAATCACTGACCAGCAACAATGCGAATGATATTTAATAAGTCTGCAGTCAAGACGAAAACAAGTCCCCCAGACAATGGAGACGATGAAGCGGACCGGACTTTACCGCTGTGAGCTGGGAGTACTGCCGTGGTGGGGCGGGGGAGTCTGTGTTGGGCTGAGGGATGCTGTCGGACAACATGTTGATAATGTAATAACAATAACAGTAAAATGCCAGACAGGGGCTGGCTCAGCACAGGGTGTGCCCTAGCGGAGGGCGGAGGGGGTGTGGAATGGGCAGACCAAAGAGCAACTAAATTGGACTTTTACCTACCCCAACAAGGTCGACTTTAAGGCTTTACTATCCATCTGTACCGTAGCTCGTTCTCTCTGTTCTCTGTTCTCGTTTTGTTTCGTTTAGTTTTTATTTATATTTCGGTATTTCTCATATTTAATTAAAAGCTTCCGTTCGCTGAAACTCCAATAGCAGCAGCAAAAACTGAAAACAAAAAAACTCCAATGAGAACGAGAACGCGAACAAGAACAAACTGCACTTGAATAAAAGTTTTGTGTGCCTGATTTTGCATACAAAACCCCGAGGAAGAATGCTGCTTGGCTTCACTGCTGCTCGCATTAATCACGCTGCAATGGGGCGAGTGTGGCAGAGAGGTGCGGCACAATGTGGAGTGGAAAGGGGCATATTGGAGTTGGGGAAGTGGCAACACAGTGGCCAACAAAAAAAAAGGTTGCCGTACGTTCTGCGGGCAGGCTTTTACCTGTAACACTTACCAACACTGGAATTCCAAATCTAACCTAAAAAATTGTGTATTAAAGAAATGTACTCTTTCCATTGTCTTTGGTAGTTTTTCTCTAGAGAAAATCTGGTTTTTGTTATTGTGGAAATAACTATTTCTTAACCTGTTCTCAACATTGAAATATCTTTATTTAATAGATACTACTTAACCCATGATATACTCCATCACCTATGGTGATGCTCTTTGCAACGTTGCCAAACTTCACCATCACACCGCCAACCATCCATCCATTCTGTTTTATCCACCAAATGTACACCATCCAATCCATCTCTGAGACAAAACGTGACGCGACGAGACGCTGTGCGATGCGACGCGACTGACTGTGACGCTTTTGTTGTTGGTTTTTTTGTGCTGCCCTGAAACTTCTTCATTTCATTTCTTTTGCTCATCTATTTTAGCACTCATTCTTTAGCAGTTTATTTGTTGTTTTTGCCTGCCTTTTCGCTTTTGTATTTCTTAATGGCTTCACTCCCATTGCCATTTGTTGGGCGCTCGCTCCATTGTTTTGGATGTACGAGTAGTATATCTGGAGCTCCCCTGTTGACACCGCCTACACGGCAGAATCTGGCTATGCTTTCTTTCTGTCTGAAGCTGCAGCTGGCCAGTGTTGGTAAGCGCACATGGATACGTATAGTATGTGAAACATATGTTGTTCATAAAATGCAAAGTGTAAACAACCATCAGAGCTCTACATACTCGTACATATACATACATATGTGAGAGTGGAAACGATGTTGCATGCAAATGAATACATGTGCACATTGCGAATGCCAGGTGGCAATTCCCAGTAGTGCAGGCGGTAGGAGAGAGCTCTTATGTAAATATATGCATATACGTTTCAAGAGTTCATTAACAGAGTTCATGCAGAGAGAGAGAGAGAGGGCCAGTGTCGGCAAAGACTCGATGAACCATAAAGTTGAAAAATTCAAAAGGAGAAATCACAATTTATTGAAAATTGTATCATGCTCAGGCCGGCCAGGTCTAATGCCACTTCCCCTTGAAACGATTTTCAAACGGAAACGGAAACCATTGCAAATACTCAAACTTTCTTTTCCCTTCTCTTGGCAGCCATTTTCGAAATGCTGCAGCTAAAATGGCGCGAACGCCGTTTTCTCTGGTGCGGCGCTTGAGTGCATTTCGGGTAACTGAATTTCCTGATAAAAAAGAATGCAACCTGCAACAGAATGAAGCTTCAGCCCAGCCGTTGAGACGTGGAGGAGAATGCGTTCCGAAACACACGAAAGGTCATGCGACGACCCTCGTCTAAATGTCTAAATGTCGACCTGTGCCTCAAAGTAGGTTAAAAACCATTTTTGCAGCTACCTTGCAACCCTGTCTCCCCCTGTCCCCGTGTCCGTGTCCGTGGCCCCTCGTGCTGCTGTGGCTACTGGTCAATTCGTGGACTGGGTAGACCCCCAGGAGGCAACATGCCAACGAACTGAAAAAATCAATTTTTCTGCCTTGTAAACTCGGCACAAAGTCGGAGAGCAGAGAGGCCCCCAAGGGGTGGTGGGTGGCTCTGGGGCGGTGCGGTGCGGTGCGGTGGTGGGAACGTGACTAACAACTGAGAAACTCGTGCAAAATAAATTGCAGCCTTGCACTAGAACCCCATGTCGCATGACACCTCTCCCCTCTAGCCGTTGGGTGGGGGCCACAGAAAAACGTGTGCAACCCCAAACAACAGAAAGAGAGACCCAAAGAGAGAGCGAGAGAGATCCGAAGAGAGCAAGAACTGCAGAGAAGAGTGCATTGGACATGCGCTGGCTGTGGTACAGTTTTTGCAACTCCAGATATATGTATACCGTTAGCACTGCACTGGGTTGGTGCTGGACTGTGTTGATTTTGGCCCTAACTACTAGGGCGGCTGGCCATTACAAAGCCAAAGCCAAGGTGGACACACACCCCCAGGGCTCTCTTTGGCAGCTACAATGCTCCCTCTCCTCCCCCTGCGTGGTACGAGTGCCCCCCTGGTACGATTATTTTGTTGGTTGGTTGGTTGGTTAGGCCATAGTTGGGCCCTTCTCAATGTGTTTTGATTTAGGGTCGTCGGCTTTCGCTTATGCAATCGCCTGCACTGCACGGCACTGTCGTAGGCCCTGGGTCAACAAATAAACAAAAGGATATGCAGAAAATGTGTCAATGATTTCTGACTCGATTCCGGGGTAGACCTATGACGTATGCAAATGCAGGGGTGCTACATAGTGGCAGTTGTTGTGGCGATTTTGGATTAAAATTTTGGGATTTGTTCGAATGATAGATGAAAGATAAGCTAAGCATATTTATGGAGAGATTTTTAAGAGGATCCACAAATTAATGAACATTTACATCCAATATCCTCCTATGTATTTTCCCGGCCAGTAGCCTACAGAATCCACATGCAATCCTGCATGCTGCCATGCAACTCTAACCCCAAAATGACATAAATAACCATTCCGGATGATTTGCAGCAAGATATACGATGGCCACAATGAATGTGGCGCCAAGGAAAAGCCATAAAATCAAGGCAGTCCCCCATGTCCGTGCAGCACAGGACCAACCCCAAACTCCACCCACTCCTGGCTCTTGAACGTACCATTGAAAGATTGGTATTTGGTGGTCCGTGAATATGGGTACGATTATTATTGAAGGAGTGCCTTTATTAGAGAAATTTAATGAGAATACCTCTTATATTTGAGAAAAGCTTTAAAGCTAAAACTCAGAAATATCCCCCTTTCCCTCCCTACGTCTCTCCCTCTCTCTCTGAGCTTATATGAATAAGTGAAATATATATTTGTCTTTCATATCGTCAATCCATAAAAGAAAAAACGCAACTGCAAATCGTACAAGCAAACTTTGCATTCCTCCTGCTGCTCCACCCTCGCCTCGACTCGAATCGTTGTTCGACTAATATATACCCTATACGAAGGGGACCAGAGGTGGAGAGAAGATGCACGCAGATGGGTGGGAGCGGCAGTGGATTTTATTTGTTTTGCTTTTCAGTGCAACAGAAGGCGCTATTTGCACAGAGCCAGCCAGCAGCCCTCTAGCCCTCTCTTGCACTCTTACACTCTCCTTCGCTCCCGCATTCCACTCCGCTCCGTACTTCTTTCTTCTCTTTTTTCTACATACACAAAAAACAAGCCGCTTAAAAATATTGCACTGCTGCAGGAGCGGAGCATACAAACACAGGAACTTTTGCCCATATAATAGAGAAGTACAAAAACAGCAAAAAGAAAAAGCTTCATTTCTTTGCAAGGCACAAAAACAACAACAACAAAAATGTGCGGGAAAAAAAGGAGAAAAACCGTATAAAATGAAATGCACGCAAACGGCAGCGACAGCGGCAGAGACAGCCGCAGAGGAAGAAGCGTAGCAGAAGGGAGAACTTACCTATACCACGCTGAAAAAGAGTGTGCGACATGCAATCCCCGCCGCCACCTCTCTCACTCACTCACTCACACGCACACAACAGCACGTGGAACTGCACAGCACGGGAGGGAGGCAGGAGATGAATAGAGTGAGAGAGAGAGAGAGAGAGAGGCAGCAGCAACAACAGCAGCAGCAGCAGCGCTGCTTGCAGTGACAGTGGCAATGCCAAAGGCAAACTGCATATTTTTCGAGGCCTACATCAACATTTTTTAGCTTTTGTCGAGCAAGGGCGCATGCAGAGTGCAGGGAGAGAGCGAGAGACTGCATAGTAAGTGAGAGAGAGAGCTCAAGCAAATGCAAGAGAGCGCTATGCTGGGCTGAGGAGGCTGCTACGGCTGGCAGGCGGCCCAGTGGTGGCAGCTGCACTTCTTCGGCTAGAGCTAGATTGAGTATTTAGCGGGAATTTGACCAAATTATAGCTGAATCTGTGATGTAATGCTTGATGCTTCTTTATAAAAGTACTCCTGAAATGGATGCTCTTAAAAATATACATATTTACGTACTTTCTTCCATTCTCTCTTGTGTATGTTTTTATTATTAGTAATCTGATAATCTTTAATCTGCTATTATAGTATTTAGCGAGAATAAAGCCAAGATCACAGCACTGTTTTGGCTCTCGCTGCACTGCAGCCGCCACTGCCTCTGCTCTCTTCTCTCAGCCCAGAGTTTGCTTTTGTGTTTGGCTATGGTTTCAGCCTCTGCCTCTGCCTCAGTTTACATGGGTTATGTGGGTATGTAGTGCGGCGGCAGAGAGCAAGCACAATAACACAATGAACTCCAAATGTGGAAGCGCCAGAGGTGGCAGGGTGCAGAGGGGGGCTAACGAGATGGGTGGACTACCCGGGGGTGGTGTCTTTTGTGTTGTGTTGCCGTTTTGGCTTCCACTTTTTATTTATTTTTTTTCCATCCATCCAATTTTGCTTTTCTGTTTCTGGTTCTGCTTCTGCCTTTGTTTCTTGCTCCATGGCGTTCCGTTTCGCTTCGTTCTGTTGATCTCTCTCCTCCCCCCTGCTCTACACTTTTGTACTTTGCTCTTCTCCCCTTCTGGATTGGGTGAAACTGTCTTTTCATCAGTGAAAAATGAAATGTGGCTCCACTGTGAGAGTGTTTGTGTTTGTTTTGTATACCCTTTCAGAGGATATAAGTAGCAAGATACAAGATTGCATCACTATATGACATGGCTAACATATAAACAATGCATATCCCAGGGTATTAGAAGCTTCGGCTATCGAATCTAAGCTTTTATAATGCATTTCAATGGAGGCGTCTGTGTATAAAGAAATGCATGGAAATGCAGTCATAAAATGGATATTGCCTTGCCTTTACGCTACACTACAAAACCAACAAACATGATCTATGGTATCGTTGGGGATCCACCTCTTTCACATTTCATTCAAGGCCTGAAATTGTCCAGGGGGAGAGTCGTTTGGCCAGCAGCAGGTTTTTACTTTTAGCCATACGATTTCCCTGCTGCCACAGCGATTTTCCACATACATACATACATACATACCTATATCAACTCTCACACACACAAAGAGCTTTAGTGCAGTGAAAATGCAGTCATAGTGGCGTCTCCTCCACATTTCCACGAGCCGCTGGAGCAGACAAAGTTTGCCTGACGCCGTCGCTTATTTCATTTTCTTTTCTTTGCTATCGCTTTTCCTCCCCCTCCACCGCCACCTCTTTCTGGCGGTGGCAGTGAAATTGAAACGCCAGCGACGCAGCGAGGCAGCGACGTTGCTTGGTTGGAGGGAAAGTAGCTGCAGGCGGCGCTGCTGCATTCAGCTGCAGCCAAGAGTCGACTCGCGGAGCGTATGAGCAATGATTTAAGGCCCATGTTTGCGGGAATGGGAGGAGAGGAGTGCCAGAGAGTGACTGCAGGGGGGTGGGTGCTGGACAGCGGAAAAGTGTGTTAGGCCGACAATGCACTGCGTTGCACTCGGCTGCAGTGTGGCTGAACGATGGAAAGAGGAGCGAAGCGGTGAATGCGACAGAAGAAGAAGGAGAGGCAGGAATAGAAGCAGAACCAGGAGAATTGAGAAAGCGGGAACAGGCAGCGGCGCACTTCTGGCCAAGTGGCGTTTTTGCCGCTTTGCCTTCTTCTATTTCTCCTTCTTCCTCTTCGCCTGCTCCTTCTTCCTCCTTCTCAGACAAGTGTCTAAGCCTCGTTGCGTCTTGTCTGCCATCTGCCGGGCCCCCCTCTTTCTACAGTCATTGTCATTGCAGTTGCAACAACACGCCTCTTTGTCGTATCTTTTTATCCACTTATGTGCCACGAACACCCATTTACCACGCCACCATTCGCCATCCGCCATACACCATGCCCTACCACACCATCCCACACCCTGCACTCCTGTCGTTAGTGTCTTTGTGGGCGAAACTTGCACTTGATATTCTTTTTATCTCTCTCTCTTTTGTGTGGAACGTGACTATTTGTATAATGTATCTCCGAAACGCCATTCATAGACTCCACCCCTCCTCCGCCGCCCTGGAGTTAAGGAGTTGCGCTCTGTCCAAACATAATCGATAATGGGAGTCGATTGCTTGATGTTTTGATATGTGAAAATATGACAAATTTCAATAGAATCCACATGGGAGACACCATAGAAATCATTGGATATCTGTCTGGATTCACGGTGAATATTTAACACAAGGAACAAGCATTCTTTTCGGATTCGAAACGCTAAGAAGTAAAGCTATATTCCAATAACAAAGAGAGAATATTAAAAAAGAAACACCGATTGTTGTTAACGATTCCACATAGAATCCACTAACTATTACCCGATAAACTTTGATTTGTAGTGAAAATGTAAGGCCCAGGGCACTCGTAATCGCCCAGAACTAGATCATGGAACTCGCCTTGGTGTCGTGCGAGGCTGATGGCTCTATCTATGGGTCTCGAATCCCCATCCCATCCCATACGAGCATTCCTTCCATTCCATCACTGATTTCTGTTGACTTTAGACGTTTTCAGCTTTCGTTTCGTTACGTTTCGACGGTGACTTTGAGCGGCAACGTTAATTGAATTTTAAATTTTATGTTCTGTCAGTGACGAGACCGGGGATGGGGATGGGGATGGAGGCGTACAGGGAGGGTGGACAGAGCCAAGCCCCGTTTCGTCAGTTATCGGATACACAGAAACGCACACACAGATTATCGGAATTGGAGTTTTGCAAAAATGCAAATGTTCAGAGAACATACGAGTAGAACTCGAAAATAACAAGAAACAACAGTAATGGAAAATTTATTTATTTGGGTTTCTAATGTTTTATGGAGTAGTTTCACACAAGAGTCTAATCCCCGATCTTTTATTTTTCTCTTCTCTTTTCCTTTTCCTGTTCTCCGGACAGGTCGCGATGATCTCTCGCCGTCGAGCAGCCTGAACGGATATTCGACGAACGAGGGCTGCGATGCGAAGAAGAGCAAGAAGGGCCCGGCGCCGAGGGTGCAGGAGGAGCTGTGCCTCGTGTGCGGGGACAGGGCCTCCGGGTACCACTACAATGCCCTAACCTGCGAGGGCTGCAAGGGCTTTTTCCGGCGCAGCGTCACCAAGAGCGCCGTCTACTGCTGCAAGTTTGGGCGGGCGTGCGAGATGGACATGTACATGAGGAGGAAGTGCCAGGAGTGCCGCCTGAAGAAGTGCCTGGCGGTGGGCATGCGGCCGGAGTGCGTGGTGCCGGAGAACCAGTGCGCGATGAAGCGGCGCGAGAAGAAGGCCCAAAAGGAGAAGGACAAGATGACCACCTCACCCAGCTCCCAGCACGGCGGCAATGGCGGGGGTGGTAATAGTGTGGGTGGCGGTTCCAGCCTTGGCGGTAGCAGCGTCGCTGGCACCCACGACTACGTGAAGAAGGAGATTCTCGATCTGATGACATGCGAGCCGCCGCAGCATGCCACAATTCCGGTAAGTTACAGCAACGGATTGCAGGAGATTCGCGGACCTGACTGATCTCTCGCTCTCCCTCTCTGTTCTGGCAGCTACTACCTGATGATATTTTGGCCAAGTGTCAAGCGCGCAATATACCTCCACTAACGTACAATCAGTTGGCCGTTATATATAAGCTAATTTGGTATCAGGATGGCTACGAGCAGCCCTCCGAAGAGGATCTCAGGCGTATAATGGTGGGTATAGCCTCTACAAGAAGTAACTCGTAAGAAGTAACGCTATTGGATTCCTCCTATTTGGCTTTCAGAGTACACCGGATGAGAACGAGAGTCAGACGGATGTCAGCTTTCGACACATCACCGAGATAACCATACTCACGGTTCAGTTGATCGTTGAGTTTGCTAAAGGTCTACCAGCGTTTACAAAGATACCCCAGGAGGATCAGATCACGTTACTGAAGGTGAGTATACGACGCCCATTGACTCCCGATTGAGATTACATCTGTAATGATGGTGTCCCATCCTTATTTAAAGGCCTGCTCATCGGAGGTCATGATGTTGCGCATGGCGCGGCGCTACGATCACAATTCGGACTCGATATTCTTTGCGAATAACCGATCCTACACGCGGGACTCGTACAAAATGGCCGGAATGGCGGACAATATCGAGGACCTGCTGCACTTCTGCCGCCAGATGTTCTCGATGAAGGTGGACAACGTCGAATACGCGCTACTCACTGCCATTGTGATCTTCTCGGACCGGCCGGGCCTGGAGAAGGCCCAGTTGGTGGAGGCGATACAGAGCTACTACATCGACACGCTACGCATTTATATACTCAACCGCCACTGCGGCGACACCATGAGCCTCGTCTTCTACGCCAAGCTCCTCTCCATCCTTACCGAGCTGCGCACCCTGGGCAACCAGAACGCCGAGATGTGCTTCTCGCTGAAGCTCAAGAACCGCAAGCTGCCCAAGTTCCTCGAGGAGATCTGGGACGTCCACGCCATCCCGCCCTCGGTGCAGTCGCATCTGCAGGCCCAGCAGGAGGAAACCGAGCGCATGGTGCGGGCGGAACGCATGCGCGGCGCCGTCGGTGGTGCTATTACCGCCGGACTGGATGCCGACTCCGCTTCCACCTCACAGGCGGCGGCTGCGGCGGCCGCCCACCACCAGCATCAGCACCATCCGCTGCCCAATCACACGCTGCCGCAGCCCCTGCCTCTATCTCAGCCTCTGCCAGTTCCCTCCGCCCCAGTCTCCATCTCTGTTCCCGCCACTGCCACGGTTTCCGTCTCTGGAACCGGCTCTGCATCCAGCTCCGGATCCGTGTCGGCCGTGAGCACCAGCAGTGATTACATTGGTGGCGGGGCCATGGGCCCCACCACTGCGGCAGCCACCTCCTCCACCAGCATCACGGCGGCTGTGCCCGCCAGCTCCACTACAGCGGCTGTCGGAAACGGGGCCGCGCCAGTCTGGGCGAATGCCCAGACGGCCATGGCACTGATGGGCGTGCCGCCGCTGCATCCGCATCAGGAGCAGCTAATTGCCGGCGTGGCGGTCAAGTCAGAGCACTCGACGACGGCATAGCCCCTGCCCCACCATCAGCAGCACCACAACACCATCCTGCATGAGGTGGTGGGCGGAGTCCTGCTCGACTAGGGCTAGGAGAACGAAAGGCAGCTGAACCACACTCTCACAGACATCCCGATGATCAGAGGGATGCCTGATCCTGATGCCAGATGCCTGATGGAGGGATCACTGAAGGACAAGCGTAAAATGCAGTTATTTAGTCTTAAGTCTGCAAATATTAGCGATAAGGCATTATCCGTACGACATAACCGATAAACAAATTATTAACAATTACACAAATGCTAAAAAAAAAACACATACAAAATAAAAAGAAGAGAAATTAATGGAAAAGCGTCAGCCTCAGCGACACCGAGAGAGAGATAGAGAGAGAGAGGAAGAGACACGCTGAAGGGAAAAACAATTGAAAAATCATTAAGTAATTATGTGGATCGTGTGACAGATTGTTTCCGCCCCACAGTCAATTCTCGAATTTTGTTTTTTCGTCCTCCATTTCGAACAGAGAAGAGAGAGGCGAGTGGAGCGTGTAGAAGGTAGGAGAGAATAGTAGGGTTGTGTGAGAATGGGGCAGAGAGAAGAGAGTAAAGATTGTTTATATTTAAAAAATATATAAAATAATACCTATTAATAATAACGATAACTGTACACTTAATAAAACGCAACTGTATAATACCTAACCCTAACTGTAGAGCTAACATCGTCTGGAGCGCGTGGATCTGTTTAGTGAAAGGTGTAACAAATATACCTTCTTATGTTCAGATTAAAACTTATAAAAACTAAAAGAATGAAAAACCTAAGTTAATTCAGATAACAAAAAAAACTCCAAAAACAAAACAAGAAAAAAAAACACGCAAAACTTGGACTGATTTTATAAATATTTTTTAATCATAACGAAAGGGAAACTCTGTAAAAAATATATCACCTGAAAAATGAGCAACACAAACGTAAGAACAGAATCCAAAACCATTTTCATCATACCCTCCTCTTTTTTTTTAAAATTGGCGTCGTTTTCTAGGAATTTTTTAAAACAACACTTTTGATAACGAGAACTGTAGAAAGGAAATTCAAGTGATTGGAGTTTTACTCAAACTTTAAAACAAAACAAAAACACAACCATCGCATCGGAAGGTTTTAGATCGTACAATTCACATCTTGATTTGCTGGCAAATAATATTCAATCATTCGGACACACACACACACATAGAAAACACACACATAAAAAGACTTCAATATTTATTATTAAAATTTACCTCAAACATTTAAAAAATTTTTTTTAACTTGTGTGAGCAACAAAATGTAATCAAAATTTATTTAAACAAAACAAAAAATGTGCAAAGTTTTCATTTGGCAATCTATTATGTTAAACAAAATTTGAATGCAATTTATTTCCAAACATTTTTATATATACTTTTTACATATTTACAAAATTTTAACACAAATTGTTGGCCTTATTTAAACTTAAATCAAATTTATTCTAATTTTAGTAGCTACAAAACATAAAAAACAAATGGAAAAGCGATTGTAAAATATTAAAATAAAATAATGTAAAGTTTTTAAGTGGAATTTTACGTAGCTTTCAACTTGAATTGTGCAATTTTTTATTTTTACTACTAATATTAATTTAATTTTACATTTTACACACACACACACGCCCCGAATTCACCCATAAACAAACACACATACACACACACACACACACAAACATGTAAAAACTTAAGTAAATTTAATTTATGGAAAGATCTGAAAGAGGGAGCACACGAAACGATATATGATATAAAATAAAGGAGCACACTGCTTTACAAGAGGAAATTCAATCTAATTACAAAACAGAAATCAGTGAATACTTTAATCGTACTACTCGTAGGATCCGATTCGAGAGGATCGATCCCCCGATCAGGCTTGACCTTAAGTTTTTGTTTTAAGTTCAATTCTTTTGTAGCCTGCACTCGCGCACGCCCAATTATTATTATTACTATTATTATTGCTATTATTACGACGCATATACCACTACATATACAGATACCGATACCGATACAGATATATTATATACATACATACATATATGCATACCTTGTTTTGTAGTTTTACAAGAATAATGTAAAGAGCAAACCCTATCGTAATGCGGAATAGTTTTTACCTTTTTACGATATGAAACCAAGCAGAATATATACAATATATATAGAGAAAAGATGTGTTGAAAACGAGCGAAAGAAAACCAACAAGAAAATCTCCAAAAAAGAAACAAAAAAAACATAAACCAAAATCCGTGTGTTTTCATTTTACCAAAAACACTGTTTCCTGAAAACATTTTTTTTTTGTATTTTGTCTATCCTGATTGGGAAAAGGTGATGGGATGGGGACGTGAGCAAAGACTTAAGAAAAGCTGGAAATTCAGAATTTGAACAAAATTTGCAAGCGAAGCAAATGGCTGTGAAAATTGGCTAAGAACGACAGGCAAAGAATGTGAGGAAAGACATTGGCGGAAGGAAAAAAGAAAGGAACATTTTGTATTCATTTATCATAATTTACAAGCAGCTAAAAAAAAACACAAGACACGATGCGCTATTAAATAGCTTTAAATTGTAAAAAAATCGAATTAAATTGTGCTGCTATAGAGGCAGTGGCAGAGGCAGAGGCAGAAGCCCCCGACGATGACGACGACTTTTCCCTAAAGTACGTTGAATATAGGATAAGTACAAGCGTAATAAATACCCACGATAGATCCTTGCTAGCGCTAAACCTTTCAAATATTACAATATTATCCCTAAGTCTAAGATCTGTACATACATGAATATGCTATGATATATGATGATATAGATATCGCTGTATGAGTACGAAAACAAAGAATGCTAACTAACAAAAATACAAAAACTGCAACCTGATGAATTACGAAAATACGAGAATGTATGGTATAAAGTAACAATTTGTTGAGAAACCCATTCATAGAAAAGATAAAGATAAAGATAACGTAATGATAATGATAAAAGTACCACATTCATGTGGATAAAGGACAAAGAAACAGAAACCAAAACGTGAAACAAAATCGTTATGTAGATTCTTGAAATTTCGAGAGGAAGCGGAAAGCGGAAGAGCAACTAGACTTTGTTTGATTTTTATGCACTGTTTTCTGTTATGTGTAAACTGTAACTTACCTTTTTTGCCCCCAATAACAACTAGCCCTAACTATGTAGAACCCATGACCACACCATGTACACAGCTAACCCTAAGCTAAATTGAATCACACTCACAAGCATTTTTGTGTTCGACTTGTAGATATTGATCCTGAATTGAAAAACTACCTCAAACGAAACAAAAGCAGTAGTGGACGAAGACGAAGATGAAGATGAAGATGAAGAAGTGACAAAGAAGAATGGAATGTTAGACGGAACATGATCGAAAGGTTTTGAGCATTATAATAATAAATGTAACTACAAGCGAGACCTTAGCAGCAGAGAAGAAAAGTATACATATACACAATGTATATAGGATGATGATATAGTTTCCCGTATTCAAATTCTTTTCCAAAGCACTCTCACTCCTTATTTCGAAGCCTTCTTAGAGGTACCTGGCTTGCAGCAATGGCAATCCGAAGATGATGGAAAATCACTGCATAGAGACAGACAGAACCATAGTCACACACATCACACATACGATGCTCGGTAATGGATGGATATTGGGTATTTTTGCATTACTATAGTATAGCTAGCGATAGCGGAAACAAGACTCATTCGAACGCTTCTTGAGTTGAGTTTTTCTCACTGCCAAATCGAAATTGATATCTTATAACCATGCAGAACAGAACAGAACCCTTAGTTACGATTCCGCAGCCATTTTGGAAACTTAGAGATTAGTGACGACGACGAACGCCATAAGTCAAATTTCATTTGCAATGTGTAGCAATCAGTAATCTAAAGCTAAATGATAATATTAATATCTACAATATACAGTTATATACAGTTATTAATGCAGTTCAGGATACGATTTCGAGTATCTTAAGTCAGAACCCATACGTATAAATGGATTGACAACGCACACGATCCGAAGGTTCGAAGGAGTAAATGATTTTTCCGAGAAAAAAAACGAAAATACAATTAGAAAATACAAAATACAAACTGAAAACTGATTTGATGGCATTTTAGTGTAACGCGAAATACAAACCGAGCAAAGTCGATAATCTAATTAACATACAATATTAAACATATTCTAAATGAATCCCGTAAGAACACACACACACACACACAAAATACGTAGGAAAATTCGAAGAGCAAACGATTTTAATTATTTAACGCTGTGGGCAGACATTGAACGAGTATATTTTAGCTCCACTTGCATTATGATTTCCATGCTACACTGCCAGCAAACATTCGACTCCCCTCTCAAGCCCACTCCTTCCGATGGAGGAGGTAGGGCCTGTTCTTTCCGTTCTACGATGTTCACTCAAGAACCTCAGACACTCACTGCGCCATGTTTGAGTTGCCGTTTACCAATTATGATAATGAGAGAGATGTAGAGATTGTTAGCATTTAAACCGATTAAACGATTATAAGAGTACGCGCATACTTCATTATTTGGCGTAATATTCGGTACGGTACGTACTCGTACTCTAACGTGAGAAGTTTGCTTGTTGTTCTCAGAACATGCGGTGCATAAATATATATAATTCTTACGGATATACATATATCTAGATATACTTACGAGTCTACTTACTCATGTCTACAAAACTGACATCTTATTTGGAAATCTGTTCACTTACAGTTAATATTATTGCTAATAACTTACACTACAACCAAAACAAAAAACGAAACTTTTATACTTCAAAGTCGGAAGATATTAAGTTAAGTTGGGAAAGAAACGGATTGAAATGTTTATATAAAATAGTTAATGGCTCGAGTGGATGATGAGTGGATGGGTTCTGGCGCATCGACATGGCTACTTATAGCCAGGATGGGTATGGGGCGTAATCAAGGTTAATGCGTATAATGTATGTATACATAATTACAATTTTTGATTAATTAATTTCATAAATAACAAATTTATTTAGGTCTAGACTACACCGAAAACTTTGCATAGTTCTAATACTAAGTTGTAAATATATACATACATATAAATCCATCAGAAAGTCTATATATATACGATATATGAAACGTGTAATAAAATAAAAATTATATATTTAAAAAGAGTTTATCAGCTGCCCGCATTTCTTTCTTATGAAGTTTGAGCTGGAATTAAGTATACACATGAAATTGGCTGATATGAAACAAACAATCAAAGCTGAAACTCTGTTTAATTTCATAGCCATATGAAATCTATATTACTTTACACAGTGTTCAAAACGTTGCATTTTTATTAATTCAAATGCGAGCAGCAGATAGGTAAGCGCCATCTGTTGTTTATTTTTGTAAATTTTAGACAACAAAATATACCAAAAACGGGGTATTTTTTAGGCACCATTAAACAGAATATCAAAATTTGAGAAATTTGAGTTTCGTTGGTATTTTTCTCATGGTATATACTGGTATTAACACGAAAATGAGATACAATAAAAGAGAGTAAAAGAGCGCGTTTCTACTACTTTTTGGGGTGAGCCAAAAAAAGGTATGGATAGCGGGTAAATTCAGCCAAGGGAAATTTCACGGCTCGCATGATTTTCACCTTACCCGAATTTTTTCCCCGAAAGTGCGCTCGCGCACAAATCAGGTGGGGTGGATCTTACCTTGCAGGCCTTACATTTTCTGGGCCGTTTTTCCTGCTGTCCATACCCGATTTTTTCCGAAGATCCTCAGCAATTTCCCAGGGAAAAATATTATAAACTTCCCAGGAGGGCGAGGATTTTTTAAAGCGCGCGGATTTGAAATGAGCAAGGGAGTTACTAAAATAGTTAATAAATTGCTGAAATCAATGAAAACTGTTTCATGGGAGGTTAGTTATTCGATAATGTTATCTTTTTACTATAACTTATGGGTTTCCTTCCAAGGAGTAGCCCCAACACTTTATAGCCCAAATTATAGTGAACAAATAAAACAATAGCCCCAAAACAACTAACTTTGACACGAGCGTTACAGAGCGTTGCCCACCACCCATTGTAAAATTGTTAAATCTATTATTTGCGGCCATAAACTGCAATATTATATGCGTGAGGGACTTACTTGCTGACCTATCTCGTTTAAACCTTATTTTAGACAGAATCCAATAAATGGAGTTTTTAAAATTGGTCAATCTTGAAGAAAATTATTTCATCTATCGGATAAAATTATTTGTACAGGGCTCAGTATCCTATTCAGGTAGTTATATTAAACAGAATATCAAAATCGAGGAATATGAGTTTCGTCGGTATTTCTACGGTATATTTTGAAAATGAGACCGTTGTTTTGGAATATTTCTGATGGTCGGACGGTAAATCGATAATTCCGCTGTCGGTCGCACATTATTTGTCAGGCGAAAAGATTTATATTTATTTAAAAAAGGTAAGTGTATTTACTGGACTCACAAAAAGTCAATTAAAAAGTTAGTGCTGCAGCTGCCAATAGTTCTCCACCTAAAGAACTCGCGGATTTGCAAACACGAAACACGTAAGCGATTGTGTTTTTTGCCAAGCGGCAAGATGGCGGCTTGTGTTTTCGTTTGTGCATAAACCAAGTAAATAAATGTGTAATTTTAAAATGAAAATGAATGTCCAGACGAAGGTGATTTTATGTGTGGTAACTGGAAAACTGTTTTAACTGTTGGTAAAAGTGAATGTAAGGGGGAGAAAATTGAGGTTATGGCCGAGGCACTTTCACTGCAAACCGAATCCATTCCTGATTTCAGACAACCACCAATGGCTGATTCGGATGATGAGTACGACCGCAAGCGGCGCGACAAGTTCCGTGGAGAGCGCGAGAGCTATCGGACAGAGCGCCGAGACGAGCGTCGCCCCATAGGCGGCGCTGGAGGAGGCCGGGACGAATGGTCGGAGCGGTAAGTGGCCTGTCCAGCGGATAAGAGCCACCACTAAACTGTTCAACTCCACATTACAGCAATCCTTTCCGGGGTGGAGGTGCTGGAGGCGGCGGACCGCCGCGCCATCGACCCGATTACAGCGATTACCGCGGCCCGGGTCCACGGGCACGGTACGGTTCTCCCGTTCGCGATATGCCACCACCGAAACGTATGCGCTCTGACTGGGGTGACGGGGACGGGCGCCCAGGTCCTCGATACGGTGGTAGGTTTGCCTACAGAAATAAACGAAAACATTTGAAACATATGTGTTGCTATTTGCTACCGTTTCATAATTTCAGGCTATGACCCCTATCTGATGCAGGCGTGGACCGATCACTATCAGTCCATGCACTCGGCGTACCACCACGCAAGCCACCCACCGCCAGTGCGAGAACTGCCAATCATTGGGGGAGACACGCTGACTCAGCCGGCGATGCTGAACTTGAAACAGTTCCTGGACACCCAGGACGAGAACATATCGGACTCCGAGGTGATGCGCAAGTACACCGAGTACAAGACGGACTTCAAGCGCCAGCAGCTGAACGAGTTCTTTGTGGCCCACAAGGACGAGGAATGGTTAGTAGCTAGCCCTCTGCCTGGACCCCTACGACGAGTGCGCGCCCAACGGCGATGCCGATGCTGATGCAGTGCACTCTCCTTTTCATTTGGTTGATCTATATCTACCATCCCTATCTATAACCACCCACTTTTGCAATCCCTTGCGTTGTTTCCCTGTGCGCCACGACACTCAAATCATAACTGTTTGTATATTATTAAGTTTTTCTCTGCAGCTTATTGGGTTTGTGAGACAGAGTCCTATCTGAGAGCATCTGCGCCGCTTTTGCAGAGCTGCTGTCTGATATCCATATAACTTGAACTTAAAGTCTTAATTACCCGGCGAGCAATGCCGTGGTGTGTTTATATTTTGAAACCGCGATTTATTTCAATTCGATTGTTAAGCGAAAGCCCAAAATAACCATATATCACATTCCTATAAATAACGAAAGAGCAAAGCCATCAAAGGTAAGACTTTGGGTAATAACAAAAAAAAAAAAAACAATCGCTATCTAAACCCAGTAAATCATGTACTAAACCTATTGCCAACAGCCGGAAAAGGATATGCGAAATGTAGAATTTCGACTGACGCGCAGAATTTTACTCTTTACCGTCAGGAACTGAATCCACTTGCCCCCACCAAATGCTCACTTGAACAATTGTTTGTCTTCCCACAGGTTCAAGAACAAATACCACCCCGAAGACAGTGTGAACCGCAGCGAGGAGCAGCGGGGATTTTTGCGGGTACTATCATCTGAGAGAATAATTTTGAGACTAATAATTTTACAAAGACCAATCTCCCTCCAAATCCTTGCAGAGACGCACAGATGTGTTTGTGGAACTTCTAGAGAATGGCACCATTGGCAGCGTCAAGGTAGATTCCTCCCATGGCGATGCTTTGATCAAGGTGTTGGACACCTGTGTTATCAAGCTGGAAGGCGGCACCGACGAGGATCTCAAGGTTCTCGATGAAAAGCCCAAGGAGCCGGTAGTCTTCGACCGGAAGCCGGAGCCAGTTGAAACAGCCACGGTGGTCGAAAATACGCCCAAGAGTCCCAAGAAAGAGAAGGAGGAGGAGGAACTGCCACAGATTGTTTCACCTCAGCGAATTGCTTTGAAGCCTGTTAACTCGGACGAGGAAAACTGGGATGACGCTGAAGTGGAAGATGCGCCTCCCAAAAAACCAGAAGAGGAAGAGCCGAAAAAGATCGAGCCCATTCCGGAGATCAAGCAGAAGCAGAAAAAGGAAAAGAAAAAGAAGATCAAGAAGCGCAAGCGAAACAGCAGCAGCGACGAGGAAAGCTCCTCATCTGAATCAGAGTCTAGCTCCAGCTCCTCAGAAGAGGAGGAGGACGACGAGAAACTTAAGGCCAAATATGATGTTGAGGATGGCCTGAGGGCCGAACAGAAAGCGGAGGCAGAGAAGGATCAAGCAGAAGCAGCCAAGACCAAGCAGGGATCAGTTAGTCCAAAAGAGGAAGCTTCCGCAGAGAAGTCCGCTGCTGATCCTGATGCCGGGGGTGAAGCTGAGGAGCACGGGCAGGCAGAAAAATCGCCAACATCAGATGAGGAGCAGAAAAAACAGGAAAATGGAGATGCGGCCGCAGCCGACAGTGCTGCTGAGCCAGCGACTGGGGACGCCCAGGATGAGGTGAAACCAGTAACCATTGACCTGGACAAAGTGAACCCACCGCGAGCCATGCATCGCACCTCCTCGATTTTCCTACGCAACCTGGCTCCCTCCATAACCAAGGCCGAGATCGAGGCCCTTTGCAGCCGCTTCAGTGGGTATTTGAGAACGGCCATAGCAGATCCCTTGGTGGAGCGTCGATGGTACCGTCGTGGCTGGATTACATTCACACGCGATGTGAACATCAAAGAGATTTGCTGGAGCTTGAACAATCAGCGATTGCGCGACTGTGAAATGGGAGCCATTGTGAATCGCGACTTGAGTCGGCGAGTGCGTCCAGCCAATGGCATCACTGCACACAAACAGGTGGTGCGATCAGATATCAAGTTGTGCGCTCGGATCGTCATGAATCTGGATGAGAAATTCAAGCTGTGGTCCGATGGTGCTTTTAGCAAGCCCTCGCCTGCCAGCGATTCGGAGGCAACGGCTGCCAATGGAAGCGGCTCCAGCTATGGTTTCAATTCTAAGAATCCTGTACTCCAGAATATCACCGACTACCTCATCGAAGAGGCTTCCGCCGAGGAGGAGGAACTCTTGGGACTCTCTGGCGACCGCAAGGACGGCGAGGGCGAGCCCATCGAACGGGACGAGCAGCTGCTGTCGGTGTTGGATCGTTTGGTGCTATACCTACGGGTTGTCCACTCTGTGGACTATTACAACCATTGCGAGTATCCCTACGAGGACGAGATGCCCAATCGCTGTGGCATTATCCACGCCCGTGGCCCGGCCCCCTCACGTGTCACCATCAACGAGCTCAATGAATACATCAAATCGTACGAGGGCAAGCTACAGCAATTTCTGACCAAGACTGCGCTGCTCAGTGACGATCAGATCAAGGATCTGGGTGCCAAAAATGCCGACACCGAGGTGGAGAAGTTTGTGCAGGCCAACACTCAGGAGCTGGCCAAGGACAAATGGCTGTGTCCTCTGTCGGGAAAGAAGTTCAAGGGACCCGAGTTCATCCGCAAGCATATCTTCAACAAGCATGAGGAGAAGGTCGACGAGGTCCGCAAGGAGGTGCAATATTTCAACAACTATCTACGCGACCCGAAGCGTCCGCAGTTGCCTGAGCACCCCGGCAGCGTCAAGCGTCCTGAAACGGAGTCTGTTCGTGGGCCCGGAGGGTGAGTGCAATCCAATCATATTGAAATTTCTCGAATCGCGGAATACATGTCCATTTATTTCTCCAGATATCGTCCGCCGATGTATACCCCAATGTCTGGAATGCCGTATAACTTTGGTGGCCACATGATGGGTGGTGGCCGTGGTGGACGCCACTTCCCACCCGCTCGCAGGTTAGTACTTGAGCCACTCGCTTGACTATCTAGTTTTAGACTAAGCGCGTTATAACTTGGAATGGTTTCGGTTCTCATGCGACCCACATTCTCTCTCCTGAAGGAGTTTCGTAGGAGATTTGTCTTCTCAACTCTTATCCCTGCGAGGTTGCCCTCTGCTGCATTCCGTTAAACGTACATTGCTACACTTTCTCCTTGCTCCATTTTCAAAGTATCCCCGTTTCCTTGGTGGCATCATGAAGATGACACTCGAAACATGATTGAACCGAGCTGCGGAAAGGCCAGCTTGATGCGGCCTCCACCACACAGCGTCTGTTCAGTCTTTAGTCACCTCTCAGATATGATTAGATTGCCCTCTGTTACGTTTTTGTTTCCTATATTTTGATTTCTTTTCTGTTGGTCTAAAACGAAATTTGTCACAACCTTCTTGTGTCGCAAATTTTTTACAGGGAATTGCCTTTGGAACACCATCGCCGGCTTGTCGGTTACCATGATTTGGATGCGCCCTCAAATTCCGATATATTTGACTAGTTGATTAGCCCAATACCAGTACACAAACACACAAGAAACTATTACAAAGTAAAGAAAATTAAATCTGATCTGATCTGATAAGATGATGGTCCTGTTTCCAGCATTCGATTCCAGAAATGCTACCAAAAAAGAACAATCAATCACATACATATTATAAAGCTGATTTATATATGAATACCGATATCTGTTTTCGTGTACAATGTTTTGCCAATTGTATTTAGAAACCGACTAAGCTATACATCAAATCGTTCATTGACGACGTTGCCGAAAGGGCGAATCCATAGACTAAATAAATAAACATGTAATATTCCACACAATATCTAAATTCCTTCTCGTTCATTCTCGTTGCTTACAGACCCGGTGGTTTTGATTATCGATCGCACAGATCACACTACCGGGACTTGGACGCGCCACAAGAGCCGTACTAGACTGTAGAGCTACTAGTGTACAATCAAATCTAAATCAATTGTATTTATATTATGCCTGCATTGATCAAGTCCCCTCATAATGCCACCTACGTGCTATATGTATTTAAACTTAATCTGTTTCCAATTGACAAATGTTTTGTACGGTTCAATTTTGTAATCAGTGACAGATAAAACAGCAAAATAAAGTTCAAGAAAATCAGAATTCTCTACGAGGACAACTATTAATGGGGTCGGGTTTGAAAATTGCATCAAATGATGAAGGTACAGCGGTGGGCCGTTCAAAGCGAATAATCTTGAATGATGAGGACACCTCAACTCCGACTTCGATTAGTGATGCAGTTCTGTGCATGTAACTTAGGAGCCACAGTTGCAAGAACCAATGTCACAGTGAAACGTAAGGGAATGGAGTGGAGTCCCAAAGCACGACTACCACTTCTCGTTGTGGCCATAAGTCTCGCAAATTGACCAACGTTGGCAAAACTGGAAAAACACCCGTGTCAGGTATATTAAGAAATCCCAGCGACGTCCCAAGATGTGCGAAAATGTCTGTCTTATGACAGACAAAAAGGCAGTGCACGCCCAGAACGCTAGAATGGCCGCCGGGAAGTGGAAGATGGCAATGGGCAGGGCCTGTCATTTAATATCAATGATAAGAAATTAAATATAATTTTACATATAGTGGCTCACAGCCAAAATGATGCAGTGGCAAATAAAAAGTTAAATTGGCTGCCATAAAGTTATTACACATTATTTTTCAAAAATTCCAATGACCGGTGATAGGTATATACATTAGGTAACAAAACCAATATTTGACCCTTAAATGCTGGGTTTTCCCCACCTGTTAGGTCGGATTATGCAAAACAGTAGCTCAATAAGAGGTACCAGCTTGTTTGGTGCAGTCCAATTTTGGACACCTGCGTGTCATAAAACCCGGGTTTTTTGCAGAATGTTGCTTATTTTTGGTATAAATAGGCTTATCCTTTTTATTAAGATTAGTCTTAATCTGGATCTGGAGTGTGACAAGCCAAAAACAACAATGGGTAAACGGACAACGATGGAGCAACGGAAACTCGTCTTAGATCACTTCAAAAAGGGATTTTCGCAGCGCAAAATAGCTCAAATGGTTAATCTGAGCTCATCAACTGTGCAGCACATCATCGAGCGCTTCACCGGCGAAAATCGGATAGGAGACATGGGCAGAACGGCGCCGAACAAGATTTTCACTGAGCATGAGGAGCGACGAATCATCAGGAAAATTAAGGAAAACCCTAAGCTTTCGGCCCCAAAACTTACCCAACTTGTGAAGGACGAAATGTGGAAGGACTGCAGTGTGGAAACTGTGCGCCTGGTTCTGCGCAAAAATGACTTCAATGGCCGAGTACCCCGAAAGAAGCCCTTTATAAGCCCGAAGAACAAAGGGACAAGGTTGGCGTTCGCAAAAACCAACTTGGACAAGGATTTGGAGTTCTGGAACACCATGATTTTTGCAGACGAGTCCAAATTCAACCTTTTTGGGTCCGACGGAAGGCGAAAGCCCAATACTGAGCTGGATCCCAAACACGTAAAAGCGACAGTCAAGCACGGCGGAGGAAGTGTCATGGTATGGGTATGTACAGTCCGCAGCCGGCGTCGGAAACTTGGCGTTTATTGACTTTACGATGGATAAGCTCACGTACTTCAATATTCTCAAAGAAAATTTGCACCAAAGCTCCGAAAAACTAGGAATCCGACTTGATTTCCGGTTCTACCAAGATAAATACCCGAAACATTCGTTCGGAATAGTACTGTCCTGGCTTATCTGGAACTGCCCCCACTTGATGATTCCCCCAGCCCAGTCTCCAGACTTAAATGTTATTCAAAATTTGTTGGCTGTGCTGGAGAAAAACACCCAGAATCACACGATTTCTAGCAAAAAGGACCTTAAAAAAGCTCTGCTGGAGGAATGGAGCAAAATAAGCCCGGAAACCACTCGGAAGCTGGTCTCTTCCATGAATAGTAGGTTAAAAGCCGTAATAAAGGTTAAGGGATTACATACTAAGTATTAAAATACCTGTTAAACCTTTAATTCGACTAATATTAAACTGGTTTGTGGCTGCATCTTTCAAGCTAGGACTTGTATTTAAGATATATTTTAAGTTTTTATTTTATTTTTAAAACTGAGCAATATTTAATCAGCAAATAAAGTTATTTTTTTAAATGTGATAAAACATACAACAAATTGGCGTTTAAACATTTTTTGTTTTTCCTCTAGTTTAAAATCTGTAGCACCTTAAACTTTTTATTTGCCACTGCATCATTTTGGCTGTGAGCCACTGTATAAAGAACTTATTCAGTTTCTTGCTAAAGAGAAAATATATCCTTCTGGCTGTTACACATAGCCACTTCTGCACAAATCTATATACCGCTAAACTCTTTGAGTATCGGGTATACAAATCGAACAACTCTTTATTAAAAGAGTATATGATTGGATTTTTGTCCTCTCTGAAAAGAGAGAGCGAGAGAGACGAGAGTGTAATAATTGCGTGAGTATGGCAACGCTTTTGCTCTTGTTTTGGGGGAAGCGCGCTAAAAATAAGCACAAATCTTAGCCGGCGGCGGACAAAATCGGCCGAATCGCTGCCAACGTAACAATTCTAACAGTTTGGGCATCATATTCCGCATCTACATACAACATACATAAAGAATGCGGAGCCTGGACTGTGCCGTATGCGGAGTGGCGGCCTCCCAGACATGCACTCGCTGCAAAATTGTGCGCTACTGCAACAAGGAGCACCAGAAGAAACACTGGCCGGACCACAAGCGCTGCTGCAAGCCGATTCGCGAGGAGAAGGATGACGTGCTAGGTCGATTTTTGGTGGCCACACAGGACATCAAGGCCAATCAGATCATTTTCGTTGAGGAGCCGCTGGTGGTCGGCCCTAAGTGGTATATGTCGGAGGCGGAAAAGTCGGCCACGACCGTGCCGTGCGTGGGTTGCTACACGCCCTGTCGGTTGGGCAAACATCTGTGTCGCAAGTGAGTACACACCGCCGGAGAGTTTCAGCTTATTTTCACCGAAGTATTCCACAGCTGTCGCTGGCCAGTTTGCAGTGCTTCTTGCGAGCACGAGGCCCTGGAGTGCAGCGTCCTGAGCTTGGGTCCGGGGCCTTCTGCAAGGACCGACACTCGTGGGCTGAACGATTTCTACCGAGGAGATGCACTCCTTGTGCTGAAGTGTCTGCTGCTGCAGCGCAAAGATCCGAAGAAGTGGGCCTATCTGCTCGAGATGCAGTCGCACGAGGAGGAACGCAAAGGCACTGAGCTCCACCAGGAGGCGGAAGATAGAATCGTGAGCTACTTGAACCAACGTTTTCTGCAGCGCCTCAAGCAGAGCAAGAAAGATCTCCTTGAGCACTACGAACCGGAACTGCTGCATCGGCTGTGTGGCATCATTGAGACCAACTACATGGTTGTGGAGTTGCCCACGGGCATCGAGCTGAGCGGACTGTTCCGACAGGCGTGTATGATGGAGCACGCCTGCCAGCCGAACTGCTATTTCCAATTTGACGGAACTACCATGCAGATTGCGGTTAGGGCGGGCGGCGACCTGAAGAAGGGCGATCATTTGAGAATCACCTACACAAACATCCTATGGGGCACTCATCTGCGCCAGCATCATCTGCGTCTGACCAAGCATTTTAAATGCGGCTGCGAACGCTGCTTGGATCCCACGGAGTTTGGCAGCTATGTGAGTGCGTTGACCTGCCTGGGAGACGTGAACAAAACCTGTGGGGGCAAACAACTCCCCGTGGACCCAGTCGATGAGCAGAGTCAGTGGAAATGCGATACTTGCCCAATGGCCATGGACACGGCATACGTCACCGAGTTGCAGACCCATATGACGGAGCAGGTGGACAAAATGCTGGCCGGACGCCCTTCGGCCAATGAGATTGAGCTAACGTTGGCTCGCCTCACGCAGATGCTGCATCCAAACCACTTTCACATGTTCAACCTGAAGCACACGCTAATTCAGCTATATGGCAACGAAAATGGTCTTGAGCTGAGCTCTCTCAGTGACGGAATATTGGAGCGCAAGCTGCGCCTGTGTGACGACCTATACAACGTGTGTCGTCGCCTTGATCCCTACAGCATTAAGCTTGCCATCTATCTGACTGTTATTCTGGTCGAGATTGCCCACACCCTGGAGGAGCAGGCGCGTAGGAATCCCGCAAAGGCGTCTACATTGCTAGAAGACGCTCTGCTCCGACTCAAAGAGGCTCAGCAAGTGCTGGAAAAGGAACTTGATTCGGTGGCAGGTAAGAAGCTGAACGACAAACTTCAGACGGAGATCTTTGAGTGGGAGAAACAAATGCTGACCCACAAATACCAGCAGCAGAAAATTGACTAGTTTTCCAAATAAAACATACTTTATGATACAGTTAATCTACACCTAGTCTATCTATCATCACGCATGCAGCTCTACGCGCACTTGCTCCAACATCTGGGGATGCGCACGCAGAATTTCCCGCTGCTGTCGCAGGTTTTTCACGATCCCCGGCAGATGCCAGCCATGCCTTAGTAAGCTGTCAGAGACATCAAAGTGGGCGTGACGGATGCAACGTAACTGACTGCAATGGGCCACTGTCCGCAGCTCCAGCGCCATGTCATGCACCAGGGCGGCCAAGTACTCCTGCGTCTCATTGATGGCATGCAGCTCCAGAGTAAAGTGCGGGCGTTCGAAATGAATCAGCTTGATTCCATAGATCACGGGCAGGCTATTGTCGGCCGGGCGAATGAGGCCCTTACAAGCTAGCTCGTAGGCCGCCTGGGTTTGGAGGTCGACGCCGCACAGCTCGTACATCTTTCTCTGATGCGAGGCCTGCATGGAGGCTGCCAGGCTACTGATTCTTTCTGCCGAAACATGTTTATGGTTGGATCGGGCGGTGATGTGGCTGTCTGGCAGGTGATTTTCCGTAGCAGTGCCCATGCGACCTGTAATGTGGTACACTCGCACCGGCCGGTTCTTCTGTATGCGGCTCGACTGCCGCAGTCCCTTGTTTATGCCAAAAACTGTTGGAGCGTATGGATATTATTAGTTTATGTTCTACAGTGGCTCGCTTATGAAAGTGGATAACTTACGCAGAACACCGCTGGTGTGTTGCCCCAGACTGGCCACTGCGGCGCAGCGTATATCTTCCGGCATGTACCGAGGTCCAGTGAACAGCACATCGTCGGAGAGATCCGTATTCGTGGCTATATTGTGGAGCACACTGTCAGCGGCTGTGCCCGTGCCCAGAAGTGGTCTGTTCTCCGGTAGCTTTCGCGGCTCACGCTGCTTCAGTTCGTTGAGACCTTAAGGAGAATAGGAAA
The DNA here is from genome assembly GCA_008121215.1 of Drosophila athabasca. Lineage (NCBI taxonomy): Eukaryota > Metazoa > Arthropoda > Insecta > Diptera > Drosophilidae > Drosophila > Drosophila athabasca. The sequence continues at coordinate 345,452 of VMQQ01000019.1, read as the reverse complement.
TATTATCTTCGGAATATTTAAAGATTGCTCCACTAACCCTTGCAAATGTTGCTAAGAACGGCACTGCGCACGTGTCCTACCTTCACGCCGGCGGGTTTGTATACATTTAAAACGCCATTTAAATGCCTGAAAACTGTCGCGGCATCGTAGACTTTTGTGAGAGCCATTTATGCTTTTGCAAATTACATAAAACAAATCCACATTGTTTATTTTCAAATGCAGCCAGCTGTTTTGAGTCTAGCTGTTTTGCAGCACTGGTCGTTTAGGGCTGTCGAAATAAATTACACTGTGATAGTTTTTTTAAAACAAAACAAAAAAAGACCAAACTCGACGGATTCCCCCAATTTCGGGTCCTACGAGTCGAACTGCATCATTACTTTTTTGAGTTACAATCATGGTTTCATACAAAATTTTTTGTTGAAGTTTTTCGTCAAAGTGGCCCATTGTAAGAGAAAGGCACATTTCTCTTCGGTCTCTAACTTTTGTAATGTTGACTTTTTTGGTAAATTTTCTTTGGCAAAGCTTCTCAGAATTAGTCCGTCTTTAAGTTCTTAGAAGACTGTAAACCCCAAAATCAATGTTTTGGGTGCCCTTATAGCCAATATGTCGAAAAAACAAAAATATAACCCATTTTTTAAAATGTTTTTTCCCTCACGTTTCGTCAATATTTTAATTTACCCTTTGAAACTTAAACTAAAACTTAAACTTACCTGAAGAAACTTTAGCAAAGACAACGTTTTGAGCAAACTAACCATTAGAAAAAAAACTTAACAAAATTTGAATTTTTTAAAAAATCTACTCTAACTATGTTTGTGTGCTGTTTTATTTTTTTTTATCTTTTAAGTGTTATTAATAAGTATCATAAATTTGTACACAATATTTAAATTAAATTTAATAAGACTCATCTACCAATGTCCAACACAAATCAGCAAGCAACAAGTCAAGCTTTTAACCACTGCACTGATAAGAAATAACAAGTACCGTTTGAAAGAACCGTTTAATGCTGCAGATAACATCTTATCTAATGTTAGCTTGCCTAAGAGTCAAAATTTAACACTTTTGTAAACTGTGTTTTTTTTGTTGAGTCTTGTAAATTTGTTCTTGCACGCGTAGCAGTTACCAGTATGATGCCCTTGTGGATCTATCCAAATCATTGGGATGCCGAACCCCATTTTTAGTCTTTTTGACCAGTTATGCAGGTTGTTGTTACATTGCGTGCAAATGGTATTTGGCACCCAATCTACGTCTCTTATAACGGGCAAATCGAAATATTCCTCGTAGATGCTGGCAGTTCCAGAAGATATTTTGCGTCTACTCCGAGGGCTTGTAAATTTTCCACAAACGTAGCAGAACAACGATAGGCCTATTGGACACTTATTCATTTTAATTTATTTTCTTAATATACAAGGCACTAAAACAATGTTCTTTCCGCGAAGTCAAAGTCAAATTAACTACTGCAATCAATGCTCAAATTTTGCAGTGGTTAAAAGCTTGACTTGTTGCTTGCTGATTTGTGTTGGACATTGGTAGATGAGTCTTATTAAATTTAATTTAAATATTGTGTACAAATTTATGATACTTATTAATAACACTTAAAAGATAAAAAAAAATAAAACAGCACACAAACATAGTTAGAGTAGATTTTTTAAAAAATTCAAATTTTGTTAAGTTTTTTTTCTAATGGTTAGTTTGCTCAAAACGTTGTCTTTGCTAAAGTTTCTTCAGGTAAGTTTAAGTTTTAGTTTAAGTTTCAAAGGGTAAATTAAAATATTGACGAAACGTGAGGGAAAAAACATTTTAAAAAATGGGTTATATTTTAGTTTTTTCGACATATTGGCTATAAGGACACCCAAAACATTGATTTTGGGGTTTACAGTCTTCTAAGAACTTAAAGACGGACTTATTCTGAGAAGCTTTGCCAAAGAAAATTTACCAAAAAAGTCAACATTACAAAAGTTAGAGACCGAAGAAAAATGTGCCTTTCTTTTACAATGGGCCACTTTGATGAAAAACTTCAACAAAAAATTTTGTATGAAACCATGATTGTAACTCAAAAAAGTAATGATGCAGTTCGATTCGTAGGACCCGAAATTGGGGGAATCCGTCGAGTTTGGTCTTGTCTTTTTTTTTGACTATCACAGTGTTATCGATGTATCCCTCTGATGATTCATTTTTTTTACCTGTGTCCTGTTGGATGACAACGAGCGTAAGAAAGCACTGGAGGAGCTCGAGTCCTGTCGCTCCATCCTGGCAGATCTAACTACTCCGTTCGAGATCACAGTCAAGGGTCTAGACATCAGGAACGATGATCCAAGCTCAGCCCGCATCGTGTACGGCTGCATTGAGGCTCCTGAGCTGCAACAGTTCGCCGACCGATGCCTGGCACATTTCCAAACGGCAGGATTTTCCGTAACGCCTAAAAAGCTGAAAGTGATCGTGCTGAAAAATCACTATCGCAAGACCTCAGTGAATTGCCCCTTCGATGCCCGCGAGATACTAAAGAGATTTGGGGACTTCGACTTCGGAGCAGTCCAGTGTAGCACCGTGCACCTTTGCGATTTGGAAATGACTGACGATGATACTGACAGTTTCTACAAGATCATCGGCAGTTTGGAATTCTAGCAAGTTTCCCCCTTATATCCATGTATCCATTGTGCATTTCAAAATCTTCTCTAGGAAAGTATGTCATCCTTGATGTGCCAATTTGTTACAATATATGTACATATGTATATGTATGATGTTAGATGTGCAGTTTGGTTCTCTATTTGGAAGCGGAATTTAGTAGGTAGATCCTGGAACTTGCTAATAAGCATTATAAGATTGCTATATTTTGGGTGGATTGCTGTTGGTTATGATACACGCTGATATACATACATATGTATATACATGTTGCACCTATCATATTCGTTTGGGAATGAGCTTCTCGATCATGCCCGCAGTTTTTTGCTGGAGAGAAGGAATTTTTGGTGTTGTATTGCAGGTGGTGGTGCTGGGAGGAGTGGCTGTTGTTGTTGGTGTGGTACAGATGGTGGTACTGGTTATTGGTATTGTATTACAGGGGGTGGTGGTGCGAGGAGTTGTGTTACAGGTCGTGGTAGTGCAAGGAGTAGTAGTAGTAGTAGTACAGGGGGTGGTGGTGCGAGGAGTTGTATTACAGGCTGTTGTTGTTGGTGTGGTACAGATGGTGGTTGTGGTTGAGGGAGGAGTTGGTGTTGTCATACAGGTGGTGGTACTGGGATGAGTTGTACTACAGACTGTTGTTGTTGGTGTTGTCATCCAGGTGGTGGTGCAGGGAGGAGTTGCTGTTTCTGTTGGTGTGGTACAGGGGGTGGTTATGGTTGGGGGAGGAGTTGTTGTTGTCGTACAGGTGGTGGTGCTTTGCGAGTCTGCGATTATTGCCACAAGGGCCAGCAGAAGAATGCTTGCTGTAAATGGAATCGGTTAAGTCTGAGACCTAGTGGCACCTGCTCCTGATACACTTACAAAAATGCATTGAAAAAGGATAACAAACTCCAGTTGGTCACTTCACCGCCTTCGCTTCGGGACTGTAGCGACTTTTCTGTTGCACCATTGATATATGGTATGCTTTATATATCAATATCTTTTTATTTTCGCCAATCGCGTTCGTATCTGCCAATGCATAAATAATGAGTGCGGTTTGCGCTGAATTGGTTTGCGTATCAGAGTCGTGACAAGCGCATGATAAAAAACATATAATTAATATCAAATGCTTGCCACTCGCTCAACTTAATTTTGTGAGCTTCGAGAAGGGATTAACTTTTGTACCTGATAAGGTCTGATGTGGCGTTGCGGTCAATAATTTAAAAATTCAGCGGTAAATCCGATAGATCCGATTCGGACATTTCGATTAGTTTAATCGTTTTGCAGCACTAGTCGTTTAGGGTTGCCGAGTTGGACAACTAAGCCATCGATGTATCGCGGGTCATCGATATATGTATTATCCCCGCACGTGCGTTTGTTTAGTCTTGGCGAGATTTTGTAATTAGGAAAAATAAGCTGAAAACAATTATTTATAAAGATGAAGTGGACCACGGCAAATCTTAAGCACCCCAATTATACAGCACAACATGAAATTTACGTGGGTACACATACGGGATCTTTCAAACGTAAGTCGCAGATGTTAACGGTTCGACAATGATTGAATAAACGGTTCTTGTAGACCTGCTGCCGGCTTCGGAGAAGACGCCACATGGACAGAAAAACCTCAGTGATCTGAAGGACTTGGACAAGGAATCCCGCGTCACATCTCTGGCTTTTGGTAACGAGGCGCGAACAGAAATTCTGCTTGGCCGAGCCAAAAACGTCGCCGAGCTGCATTCCATTGGGGAAGGAGGCTTCTCCGCGCGAAATGTGACATTCAGCTCAGCTCCCATTGTTGGATTGGCTCGCTTCAACGACAAACTGATTGCCGGAATTGGGAATGGAGAGCTGCAAAGCCTGGAGCTAGATCCTGAAGAAGAAACGCCACCTGTTGTTATCTCTACTGGCACCCAAATGGATCATCTGCGTCAGTGCGCACAGGCCAGTAACATTGTGGCCACTGGTGGCAAGGAGCGACAAAATAATCTGAAAGTCTACGACTTGAGCGCCGACGGCAAGCAGATTTTTACTTCAAAGAACTTGCCAAATGATTATCTGCAGCTAGAGGTCCCTGTTTGGGACAGTGACATTGGCTTTGTGGACGGGCCCAGTGTGCTGGCGACGTGCTCCCGTCACGGATATGTTCGCCTCTACGACACCCGCAAGCAGCGCCGTCCCGTCTCGTGCTTTGCCAGCGAGGAGCACGGAATGAGCTTCGCGACACTGGTGGCACGGGGAAACTACATATACACGGGAACGACGATGGGCGCCCTGAAGGCCTTCGATACGCGACGCATGAAAACTCATGTGCACACGTACAAGGGATTCACTGGTGGCATAAGTGACCTGCATTTGGATCCCACTGGACGGTTCTTGAGCTCCGCCAGTTTGGATCGTTATGTGCGCGTCCACGACGCTGACACTACAGTGCTGCTCTATCAATGTTATGTTAAATCGAAGGCTACCAAGATCCTCATCCGTCAACTAAAGGAGGAAAAACGAGAGGCTGATGCTGATGATGAAGAGGACGAGGAGGAAGTGGATGATATAGTGCCACAGAAGCCTGGCATCAAGACAGCCCCTGTGGACGATGAGTACGAGGATATGTTTGATCAGATGCCGACTGTGGGGTGAGTCTATTTATTTGAATACCTTTGATACCAACTATACCACCTCTCTATACAACAGCGACAGTGAAGACGAATCTGGAGAACAAGATGAACAGACTGTTAAGGTGGAAAAAGCCAAGCAAAAGCGCAAGGGACCGAACCAGTCGCAGAAAACGAAAAAGAAGAAAGTGTAAATTACATATTCATCCTCTTACTTGTTAATATTTAGATTAAAGTTTTATATTAAAACATAGTCATATGAAACGACGATGCGATATGGGGTCTATTGCCACGCCTTCCTTGGTAACTGCGCCTTTTGAAGCTGATAGTTGATGTACAAGCGGTAGATGCAGTAGTAGAAGAATTCCACAACGGATATCAGGCTCAGGCCCAGGCAGAGATTGAAAATGCCGCCAAGATCAGCTGAAATTAATGAGAATCCAGTCACCTTACTTCCACCTTACACTACAGAGCGCTTACAGAGAAGCCCGATCCAGGACATGACAGTCACCTTTCGAATGACCGGAACGACCTGCTTGGCCAGGTAGACGCGCAGCACAAAGCTGTCGTTGTTGAGCAGCTCACGGGAGCTTAAAGAGGAAACAAATATGACTTTAAGCTGACTTTATAGAATGTATATACTGTGAAGGCACGTACTAGTAGCGGCTCACTGAGAACTGGTGCTGGTTGAGGTCCGTCTTGTAGGAGAGCGTGGAGTAGGTGACATCGTAGCAATTGGGCAGACACTGGTCGCATCGCACGCTCTTAAAGTTGTCTGTGAAAAGTTAAGGGGAACCTTTCGGTTTTTTAAATTTGCATATCGAAGGGAGCACACTTTAGGGGTTTATTAACGTGCAAATGAGCTCCCTAGCGATTTGTGGGCGCATCCAAGTCATGGTATATAATGCAGACACTCGGGCACGTGAGTATCCTGAATATTTAATATAAATTATGAAACATGAGCGAGCACAACAGACGACGACAAAGCACCCACACATCAGCAGCAGCAGCAGCAGGAGCAGTAGTAGAAGCAACAGCAGCATGGAAAATACATGAAAAGTACAGCAGCCAAGGGTGAAGGCGACAACGTGACAAAGGCTGTCGGAAGAGGAGTACGTGAACCTTATCATGGCCTGAGGGATGCGCGTGGGCACAACCAGAAGTGACAGTAAGCCCGAATGAAGCATGGGATCCTCCGCGGGAAAGGGAACTCGCATAGAAGACCACACTCACCATAGTTGGCCGAGTAGCAGAATGTATCATTTAGATTGCACTCCTTGAACCGGCTGCCGACGATGGGCAGGAGGTACGGATGACAGCCGCACTTCTCGACGATGGCCTCTGTCTGGCAGGAGAGCATGCAGGCCGCTTGCCGGTAGTCTCGGAGCCTCAAGTCGTCCGAGATGAGGCAGTCCCGCTTTCGTTCCGACAGCTCCAGCACCTCCACCGAAGAGCTCTGCACGGTGGGCGAGACTTCAAGAAAGCTCTCGGATCGGGCGGTGATTGTCACAGAGGAGGCCGACTCGGTGACATAGTCCATGGGATGGTGGACGAGGACTATGAGGCCCGTGTTGAGATTCCGTTCAGAGCCCTCGGCGCCGACAAAGGTGAGACCGCCATCCATGCCAAAAATGTTGGCCGAAAAGGGCACATAGCTGGCGTTGCGAGGATTATAGTTGAAGGAGCAGCACGGGCCCAAATATGCCGTCGTGGGTATGAAGGATAGATACTCGTGGCTCTGGTTGCACTGGAACTCGGTGTGGCCCCAGAAGCACCGCTTCACATAGTCCGAGCAACCCGGACTGACGGCCATGGCTGCCTCCCAGACGGTGACGTTGTTCAGCCGAAGCACCGCATCCGTGACCCTGTAGCTCTCGTGGGACGGCGGCTCGAAACTCTGGTCCGTGAAAGCGTTAAGGAACTCAAACCCTGCTGCCACGTCAGCCATCTCGTACTCTGGCGGAATATTACTGCGGAATGGAGGGTTTCAGAGGGTATGCAAAAGTGTTTTTTAATTTCTCACAGCGTCTTTACGTAGCGTTCCACACGCTCGGTGTTTACCACCTTGGGACTGCAGATGGTGACGCCGGGAAAGGCCACGTCCGTGATGGAGAGATCATTCGAAATGGTGTTCAGAATGGGATACGAGTAGAACTTCAGCCAGAGCAGAAGGGTCAGGTAGATGCTCAGCAGAAGCAGCTGCAGCAGCACCGAGGACCAAATGAATCTGAAAGAAAGAGAGGGCTCTTACTGTGCGAAAGGTTTGGAGTGAGGGATCCACTCACCTGGATAATCCGTGGGTGCGCTGGCGACGCAGCAGCCACATTCCGCTCACCTTGGTCCGCTCCGTGTACTCCCAGAAGGTGCTGGCGATGGCTGCCCTCAGGGGGCCCAGGCGCCTCCTCCTTTCCAAGATTCTCTTGCCAGGTGCTGGTGCTGGCCACTTGCCGGTGTCCTTCATGTCACAGTTTGTTGCAACTGGCAGCACCTGGAGCATGCTTATATACGGCAGGACCCTCCGGCTAATGACTGTAAGTTGTGTTCTTAATTATGGGTTAATAGACTCGTTCATTTGTCCGACCCGAGAAAGTTTGCCACTTGTTCTGGCATTAGTGATAATTTAAAAGATTGACTCCATAAAGTACTCCCATCGAGGAAATCGATATACAATGTACTCGGTCTGAGTCGCATTATAATGAAAATCACGACTTTAGCCACGCTTGATGCCACATACTGACAAACCCCAAAGAACAAGCCGCCAGAGTCTCCTCTAAATTCTCACACATGGAGCTCTGGCCCGGACAAGTCCAGTCAGTCCGTTCCGCTCGAAGCAAACTTTGGGGTTGTGCTACATATATCTTGACTTTAGAAACTATGCAGCATCCGAGCATCTGAGCATCTTGTGCGACTATCGACTCGACTCTGTTTGTCTGCACGTTCCTTCTGCTCCCCGGGCCAAAAAGTTTCCGTGTTCAAATCTTCTGCATCTAGCTCTTAAGCAGGGACAATAAAATTCGAAACTTTTGCTCCCCCCCTGGCAGTAGGACACTTGGATTTGAAGGCGAAGTTGGAGTAGAACAGGGGTCGGTGTCGGGGCATTCAATTCAGTGGAATTTTTGGGTAAACTGCAGCTGAATGCTGGAAGGGAGTGTGGATTCGTTTGGAATTAGTTCTTGACTTTATCGAATGCTGTTCCTTCCTACATTGTTGTGCTTGTTTGAGCAGCAATGAGTGAATTTTAATTAGTAGCCTGCTCCTGTTCCTGTTCCTTCGAGTTAATTGTTTTCCATGGTAATGGAAAAATTTGAAAAATTTTTCTTCAGTTCGCTACGAGCAGTCAACAATTGTAATAGGCGAGGGGAGAACTACTTAGGGTCGAAGAGAAGACAAGCGAAACTTTTAATTCCCTTTCCCAACCAAAAGTTGGCTAGGTAAATGAACAGATACCGCAACCAGGAGACCAACTTTGAAACGGTTTCTATCGCGAACACGCGCTCCCCATAACCAAGGGCACGGATTGCTGATAAGGTCGCTCCCACACCCACACCGCTCCACATCGCCTCCTAATAATCCTCCGACATGTGGAGCAATTTGTGAAGCGCTGCTCAAACGTGAGCTGCTGATTGAAATCCATATCTCCAGCAAGAGGTACGTACTGTCATAGCCAGACCCCAGCCCAGACCTTGCTGGAAATTATAAATTCGTGGCCTCAACGGCAGATTCAGCTTTTTCTTTTAGTTTTCTAAAAGCGCCAGCAAACTTCTATTTGCCGGAAAAATAATTTGGCTCTAAAAGTTAAGCTGGCTTCGTTGACAGCCGAGCTATAAAGTCAGAGAGGAGCACGGAATGTTTAATACCGCAGCAGAGTTTATCCTGCTCTGCTCGTGATTTTGTTGAAAGAAATAACTTTGGCCGGTTTTTCGGGAACTAAAACTGTATGCAGAGCAGAGCAGAGCAGTCCAGCCATAGATTCTATTATAGATATTAGGCATTGCGCCTCTCATCTGCTGTTTGATCGGCATTAGTTGAACAAGCTGTGTCCTGGGGCCACACAATCGCACTCCAAAGGCTGTTAGATCATCTTCCTAATGATAAGCCAACAGCCAACACGCACAGAAGACGAATCAATCAAATCAATCCGATAAAGACCCCTCCAAAGCAATTGTTTGGACAGCACTTGTCTTATGGCAGTCAAACGAGTGGGAGGGACAGAGACGGAGTGTTGTGTCAGCTGTCCCATAGCTGTATATCTGCAAAATAGCGACGCGTATATTTGCATTCACATCGAATGCTGAAAGCCACAACGAGCCTTATTACGATCCGAATACAATGAGAAGTGCCCCCATAATCGTAAAGAAAGCAAGCCATTCCGCCATTCACTGCAAGTGGGTGCCTTTGGGGTACAGCAATTTGTATCTTGGCCAGTTGCCACCGCGGGAGAGTCGGAGGGCGTGGGCGTAACAAAGGACTCAGACGAAGACAAGGATATGGCCGCAGACCGTCGGAAGTGTTGTGCACTGCATGTGAGCCACGGGCATCCGACTTCGACAGGCATTAAGGAGAAATCGAAACGGAAGGCGACTCCGGGTCGAGTCAGCGTTTATAGTGGTAACGACGCAGCAAAGACTATAGCGGTGGAATCAGTGCTCCATCTTATATAATAGTCAATGGGAATGGGAATGGGTTGGGGTGGTTGTAGCGGCAATGCAATAAAATCGATCGGGGATTGATGTACCACAAGTAGTTGCCCCCATTGGATGGCGGCAGCAGCAGCAGCACATTTTGCGCCACTTAAAATTTAAAATCTCCGAGCACGCCCTTACCATGAATGGTAATTCAACACCCCTCCCCCACCCTTCTGCCAAGTGGGGCGTTCCAGAGTTACGAGTTAGCGAGGCTGTCGGCTGGGGAGGGGGAGGGGTAGGTGGTAGAACTTTGCCAGTTTGGAATCAATTTAGCGGAATGTAGCCAAATGTACGGCCCTCAAGATACAGTGTTTACGCTTCAGTGTCTGTCCGTGGGCGGACCTTGAGAATTTGTGCCATTTTTTTTTTGTTTTTGGCCGCTTTGGGTCGCTGTAGAGCGTTTCACATGTGCCGGGCACTTTGCATTTTTGGCCCAATTGATTTTTAATGGCTCTATGCTCCGACTCCGACTGAAATAACAAACACAAATTCGGATTGCCTAACGGAAAGTTCTTGGGTCGCAAAATATTGAAATGACTTTCGGCAGGAGGGGTGATGTATAAAAATAAAGCTACTCACGAAGGCGTCCTATATGCCCCACCCAGGCCCAGTCGGGGGTGGGGTATCATCCGCTTGGGAGACGCTGTTTCCTTCCTGCAAATCCCATCAGTACCAAACAGGGCGGCAGCTGGTGCATAGAGAAGATGCCAGGTGCCAGGTGTCGGGTGCCGGATGCCGGGTCCTGACTAATTGCGTTTCATTTGATTTCCGATTACGCACCGCGTAAGTAAGCCCAGTACAGTGGGTCGAAAAGAAAATTCTGGAATGAAATAAACGTTTTTTGTATACCTCAACATTATACCCTATTCTCGGTGATATTCATCCGATTGTGGCTCTAATGAATCTGTTTGAACTAAACGTTGGTTGGGACTCTTTTCGATGTCACTGTAACTTGACCCAACTCTCGTTTCCACCTGCTCCACTCCCCCTCCTATACTCTGCTCTGGCTAATGCCGTTGCTGCTGTCATTAAATAAAGTGCGTTTGCATTTAAGTCGGCTTTGGGCTTTTCTTAAGCCTATTAAGGGTGTTCCACCCCAGCCACCCCCTCCATCTAACACTCCCTAAAAGGTAGCCTGCCAATTTGCTTCTCACGCTGTCCTCGAACAAGTGTTCATTCAAAGTACGACAGTTATCCAGAACAGGCCAGGGATACGGGTTCATTTTTCATGGAATTTTTCATTTTAAATTCATCGATTTGGCCTTTTGCCTTTGATGCACAAATACATTTCCCCCATCTTTGGCAAGGAAAAATAAAACATACATAAAGGCCCGACCGACCCACCACAACACACTCCAACACCCCACCTCACCCCACCTCACCCCACCTCACCCCACTCCACCCCACTCCGCCCCACTCCAGCATCAATGGCATCCCACTTCACTCTTGACTCGATTGCCGGCGACGACTGTTGTCGGCCCGTTGTGTGGAGCCCGTAACAAATTTCGTTTGCTGATGGGCCCCCGTTGCCCTTTTGGCAACAATTTCAATTGATTCCATTTTAATGGATAGATAATGTTGATTTCGCACAGCATAAAATCGGAATACACTTTGGGCGAGCACGACTTTGGGCGGGGCGAAGGGAGGGGAATTTTCAATAAAGGTGAATCATTTCGGTTCGAATCCGAATCCAACTCCAATTAGCATTCATCTAAAATTCATTAGATAGCTGTCAAGATCCATGATGGGCACAAATTGTGAAAATATTCATGATACTTAGTTCCGCAGCACATCCTGTTTGGCTTAAAACGAGAGGGGGCACATTTAATAACCGAATCACACTGGAATATGGCTTACAAGAAAATGATGACCATCAAGCAAGTAAAGCCGAAATAAGACCGGAATGGAAACCACTTGCTGCTGCTGCTGCTGGCCCATAGACATAGACAGGCTCAAATGATATTTTCTTTTCTTCTTTTCTCTGGCCGCAATCTGAACACGACACCCTTGACCAGAGCCATTCCGTCAGAGACATCTGCTGTCGAGGAAGGAGGTTTTTCCTTAGCCGGGCTTACGGCTGGCAGCAATTAACAAAGCGAAAAGAAAAGACAATCAAGGGCCAGGATAAACAAGAGATGGTAACAGATTCCAAACACCGTCACAGGATATCCCCTTAACGCTGGGAAGGGTAATCACGACGAGGCAGGCCATGAAAACCCTCTACTGCTCCACTGCTCTACTGTTGAGCCTTATAGCCAGGACCTTGTTGCGTGTTGGCCAAGCATAAAAGCGAAAGCGTCGTGGACGCACAGGACAAACAGGACAAACAGTACAAGCAGCTGCCTGTTTGTCCGGACACATTCTACATAATGAGGAATTATGAATGCGTGAACACATAAAAGATGCGCTGCTACGAGCGGGCTGGGGGGCGGAGAGACAGATCGTCTTGGCATATTGGCTCGGGCCTAAGCATTCGGCCCCCTAATTGTTAGTTATTGGCCGTCGATGCCATAAAGGATGTGCCCCATCCGGCTGGGCCCGTAAATCACTTAGGGCAGGGCCACTTGTGTGCAGAGTCTAGGCCCGACAGGGTCTATGCATTTGATAATCTGAATGCTCATCCTATACAGTATGCCACACTCTCTCGCCGCCTCCTGGCATAGAGTTGCTTAAGTCCTCCTCCCTCCTGTCTGCCTCATTTGCATGTGGCATTGTTGGCACCATCTGCAGCACAGCACACGAGAGCCTCTTGAGCACCTGGCAACATGTGTAAACTGTTATTCCATTATGTATGCCGAAAGTTCTGTTTAAACAGAAGTAGTGCCTGGGGGTATACATAAAATCTTGAGGCAATGGGGCATGCCATGCCCACTCCATTCGGAACTTTCCCGGAATCCATTCACACTTTATGCTTCTGTTTACGAGTGTTTCCCCACTACCTTAATGAGCTTCCTGCCTGCTTTCGGAAGCCGTAAACTTTCAACTAAACTGCTACGAACCGCTCCGGAGTGGCATGCCACTTCATTGAAGTAAGCCCTGTGCCAAAGCTCAAGTCCTCGATGTGGTTCCATTTCCAGCGTATAATTAGCTAATTGTGCGATGGTTAGATGGGACTCTGAGATCTCTATTTGCGGGCAAATCAGCACCCTATCTGTGGTCGAATGGCAATCCCAAAATTACCTTCTCGCCGGTTCAGGCTGCGTTTACATAAATCTGATGCCCTTTGATGCCCTGGCTGTGGCAGCACGAATTATTTCCCGTTCGAAGTGTTTGCCACCGCAAGAGTCGCCAGCCCGGATGTTACTGCCTCGATGGGCGCAGCTTTTGTCCAGGCCTCAGATCTGGAATTATCTCTCAGGCTTTGATTTAGAGAGGGCCATGGGTCGGCATGTCGGATGGACAGCGTCACTGCCAAAGGGCCCAAAGGGCAGATGGGACCGACCACATTTGACGGGCCAACATTTATTGGATGCCAATAACTACTGGCATTGTCTCGGCATTCGTTTTGGGGCATATTTGGGTCCGGGTGGGCCCGGGTGGGTCCTGATGCTCTGACGTCTCCGATAATGTGGGCAGTGTTTTGCCAATTTACATGCAACCTGGGGCAAGAGCGGGGACGGAGGCGGAGAGCTGTCGCCTGGTGGCCTCCTGATTGGCATGCCATAATGAAATTTTGTGTGTGTTTCGGGGGCAGATTGCATTTGCTCTTGTCCATTTCCTTTGTCGATATGGGGTTCTGTTGTGTGTGTGTGTTTGTGTTTGCTCGCTTCGAAGCACTCGCTCAAAGAAATTCTGCACCAACAAAAGTTTAGCAAATAAATTAATGAACCAAATTAGAGATGAAACCATTGTCTATAATTAAACATCCAATTATGTTTTATTCGTATTGATTCAGATTCAGTTACATTGTTATTAGCATATCAAAGTGCACTTATCCACTGAGTGTATATTTTGTAACCCTTCCCTTGCATGGGGTTTCCATTCTTTGATTAGAGGCCTTTATCTTCATCTTTTTGTGTCGGCTTCGTCCCTTAGTACCGCCGCCGTTCGGTATCGTATCGATTGATTATGCTGAAACCGTTGAATTAAATGGATTATTGAGCCTGAGAAGGGTTTCGCCTCTCTTTGTGCAATATATGATTATAATTTATACCTAATACCCAGTCGAAGTGGAGCACAAAATACAGTTGTACAATATAAAGGATTTCCCCATCAAAGAGAACTTTTGTTCCCAATACTGAAAAGCCCCCACACACACCCACACATCGAGGGACGCACACTTACGGGGGGTTGAACATTTATGGAATTCATTTATTTACAGCAGTATTTAAGTTAAGTCTATTGATATTTTCAGCATAATTAACAGAGATTGCAGGTGAATTTTTGTTTGCATTTTTGTGGTTCATTATTTACTAATTTATTAAACGATTACGATTTACACACAATGTGCTTAGTGGCTTAATTAATTAACACATCACATACGACTAAAGTACAAGTACGGAATAGGATAACATTTAATATTATACGATATATAGTAATGGATATTATATATAATATATATATACGATTTGTATGTACAGGAAATGTGGGCCCATAGGCCGCTGTAATAAAATGCAAATTATGTCCAGTTTTACCATCGCTTTTCCCCACTTGGGGACGGAGCATCCACAGCATCCGGTTGGGTAATGGGGGGTTTCCAAATCAGTCCATGGAATGGCAGCGGGGAGAGGTGTTGCAAAGGATGGGGTGGGGTGCAAAGTGCGAAGGCTTACAGGGTTATAGGGTTGCAGGGTGTCAGTGGGTGGTGGTGCATACACAACGTGAGATCAATGGTTCGCTTAGAGCTGCTCGTCGGCCGCCAAGGAGACCACCACCTCCTCCTCTTCGAGCAGCTCCACAATAAGCGTGCCTCACCTCTTCTCACTGATGGTGGCCGAACGTCCTGTGGCTGTGGACCCGGACCCGGACCCGGAGCCACTACCAGCAGCTGACCCGCCATTTCCGTGCTGTAATGGCATCGAGTCCTGGCGATGGAAGCTGCCACCACGCATAGCTCCGCCCCCGAGGCCGCCTCCTTGATTGTTGTTCATGTGCAACGAGGCTCGAAGATTGCCTCCGCCGGCTCCTCCGCTGCCCACGCCCACGTAGGTGGAGCGTCGCATCGACATTACGCTGGTGTTTTCCATCATGCCGGTGGCCGTCGAGTGCTGCCGGAGGTGTGGCTGCCGCTTGACGCACATGCAGCAGAGATAGCGGTTGAAGTGCTGCCGAAAAACGCCGGACACGCAGTAGAGTGCCACGGGATTCACGCACGAATTGAGGAAGCTGTAAATTGAAAAGGCATAACCCGATTTTAGTTTCCATCAAAGTAGCGGAATGGAGCACCCATTCAGCCCTGCCACATACAATGGTCGTGAGGGCGGGGAAAAATGGAAAGGCATTCCGAGCATAGCTTCGGTGGCGTTCCGTCCTTGGAGATGTCTCCTTTAGTTTATGGAATTTTATTGAAGGGTTTACATGGTTTCCGCCCATTTGCATAAAATGTAAATTGCTTTCAGTGCGGCGGCAGCGGCGGCGGCGGCTGCCCCTCCTCCAGCCACCAGACTCCTCCTCTGGCCACCGAATTGCTGACAAACATTATTTTCAGAGTTTTACGGCGCTAAGTGACGCCCAGAGAAGCTGTCGACAAAAATAAATTTACTAGCAATTTGCAGAGGGTACACTCCTCGCCTCGTATGAAGACAAGAAGGCGAGTGCAGGCAGGCATAATCTGTTTCAATTAAAAAACTCTGCCAAAAGTCTGCGCCACAGGCAATGCAGGGAAAACCTGGCTGCGCGCGGGAAAACTTTAAAGAAAAATAAAAGCGAGAAGGGAAGGGAAGGGGAAGTGGAAGAAAAGCCAGCTGCATTCCTGCTAGCACCATAAATTGTGACCCCCACGAGGAATGCAGGGGATAAATGGGGAATGTCCCCCAGCAGCAGCACCAGCACCAGCAGCCAGAATTCAGAAGAACTGCTGAATACGCCGGATTTGACTGGACTGAAGCCTCTCACCTCGTGCAGAATCCCACGATGCGAACCATGTGCCAGAAGCTGTCGAAGTCCTCCTCGGCAGTGGGATAGAAGTGGTACCACAGCTCGAACACGTAGTATGGAAAAAAGCAAATGAAGAACACTGCAAAGATTTAGAGTTTAGAGCCAATTATTCAGCGACTTGGAGACTTCCTGGCTGTATGTGTGTGTGTGTGAGTGTGTGTGTGTGTGTGGTGTGTGCACTTACCGACCACGAAGGCAACCACCATACGGGCCACATGTCGCCGAGCCCGGGCCTGTGTCCGGCTCTGCACGCTCAGCTGCTCGCCGGGCATGTCGCGGGCACTCATGTGCAGCCGCCTGGCCATCATGATGTACAGCACCGCGATGATGCACAGCGGCACCACATAGTAGATGGAGGCCTTGGCCGCCATCATATATCTGAAAGAAGCCCGAAGGTTTGGTTACTTGGCAACAGAATCTCTGTCCGCTGTCCTCTGTCCGCTGGGAGACTCTAAAGTTGATTAATTTCTGCTGTCCCTTGGGTGTCCCTTAGATCATATCGGACGACTATGAGTACTTTCGATTGGAAAAAAAAGCCGGATATATAGTAGCCCCGTCCCCCTCCGGAAATCGTTTCAATTTTAATAAGAGGATTTTGGCAAATTCCTAGCATTCCCCGGCCATATACGAGTCCGGATGGAGGACATTCAATTACGCCAAAGCGTTTCGCATGTTCATAAAAAAAGCTCAAAAGTACGAGCTCGGCTCGACTGACAAGCTCAGTCTCAGCTCTCCACTCTCCCACTCTCCCATTTTCTCAATTTCATCCCATTTTTTGTGGGTCTTATTGCGGTCCGAGGCACGTGCCAGCAGCAGAAGCATTAAACAAAGACTTGCCCCCTCCATTTCGGGGAATGTGCTGGGAAATATGCTTTAAATGAGAAATTAGCGAGCTGGCGAAAATTACATCACAAACGGATTATGTGGCGGCAACAGCTGACGCACTGCTGCACGAAGAGATTTTCCAGGCAGGACCAAGGGTAGGGTAGAATGAATTAAGTGGCAGAGCACTCGCTGCGGTTGGCATATCGTGCCCTGAGATTAAGCACTTCAATAAGGAGCCACAAGCAGCATGAGGAGGAGCAGCAGGTGAAAGTGAAAGTTGCATTGGATTACTGTGAAGGGGAGGCATGTGGCACAGGCACGGGTGCAGCATTAATGATTAATGCCCTCTGATGGGCTCCGATTTCCCTCCTTCCAATGCCGTGAAGCTTCTGCGGCTTCTGCTCGAGCAAAGATAAGATGGAAAAGTTTTACTGTAATGCTCCACAGTCATCATAAATTTGGAATCTCTTCACCCCGAGAGTCACCTTGGAGCCCACTCTACTTTCTGCCGAAGCGAACGGATTCAGTCAAGTGGCTGGCACTTCTGCTTGATTGGACACCTTGTCCTCCGGGGTCTGGCCTGCCCTGCAGGATTATCCGCAGACTAAATAAAGCCAAATGAGGCGAACAGATGCCAAATTGGCAAATTGATTGCTGCCGGCAGTGCCCGACGACAGGAGGAGGCCCTGGAGGAGCTGGGAACTCACTTTGCATAAATCTTGGAGCGGAAGGGAGAGCAGACTCTGATGGTGCTGTTTCCGGCGGGCGTCAGCACGGGATAGACGATGATGTCCGAGACCAGGAACGAGGGCATGCCCAGGAGGATGGCCAAGATCCAGATGATCACAGCGGTGAAGACGGTCAGTGGTTTGGTCTGCAAAGAGTTGGTAAGAGAGGCTGGTGGTCCTGCATGAGCGTTTACCTCCCTCCACTTACCTGCAGCTTTCTTAGGGGATTCACAATGGCACAGTAACGCTCTCCGGACAAGGCCGTCAAGGTGAAGACGGAGACTCCGATGGAGATGTCCTTGAAGAACTCGGTGATGCGACACATGTTCCGCTCAAAGGGCCAGCTGTCCTGCGTGTACACAATCGTGGCCACGGGCACGCACACCAGAATCACCAGCAGATCGGCCAGAGCCAGCGACAATATGTACCTGTAAAGGAGGGAACAATCCTTTAGTGCCACTCCCATTCCCACTACGACATTGTCTGCTCTGGTGCTCGCTCACGCGGAAGAGTTCTCTTTTGACAAGAAATTCCTTTGTGCCTGCTCATTTCGAAGGGGTTACCCCTTATCAGGGGTCCCTAACACACTCACATACACACACAAAACCACACACAGACACGCTCGGACGCCTCCAAGTGAAAAGAATGAATTTTCCAACAGGAAAAGAACTGTCGCAAACGATTCAAACTGAATGATAGCCACCAGTTGAGGGACCAGCAGAACTTAAAGCTGTAAAAGTTGTGGAAATAGTTTGAGAATTAGTAAAGTTGGTAAGCCACAGGGAGCTATACGGAGTGATACATGAACACGAGTAGAAAGGACTGGCTGTTGGGTTCGCATTCCCACACAATGAGAGTCCCACAAGAATGCTTTGCCATCCCTTGTTCCCATTTAAATGGCGGTTGAGTGAAAGATTGGAGAATTGTGCGCCTGCAAATCGCTTTGACATTGACACCAACGACCTCCAGTGAACCGCTTGACTGAGGGATTGTTGGACTCCGCCTCCAACGATTGTATGTGACATGAATCAAAATCGAATGCATGCGTGCGACCCAGTCTAGACTGGGAGTACGAGGGGTCAACGATGGCCTGCATCGGTGGGCGGTGGGCAATTACAATGGCCATGCATCGCATCGCAATCACCATTACAATTAGGAAGCCATTGATTGCTGTTACCGAAAAGCGACTATTTGCAGGCAATCAGAGCACCTCGAGGATGCCAATTCCATTTAATGGCAGCTGAATGAAGTACCAGATTCATTCATTTACAATAGAGAAAAGGGGAAAACGGGAGTACGGATTCTTGGTACGACAGACAGGCAGCTGACATATTCTGGGGCACAGAAAGTTTTGATTGAATTTCCATTTGGATTTATTTGAATTTTGCCAGAGACTGAGACTGAACTGAAGCAAGGGCACATACAGAGACAGACTTTGGTACAAGTTTCGAAAAGTTAATAAACATTTGCTTAGCCACCCCCTGCCCTCTTCCAAGCAGTGTCGTCAGCTGTTGGCTTCAGTTATGAAAGAGGCTTGGGCTTCTCTGTGGCACACCCTGCGTATACGTTATTTGGCGGTCTTCTTTGTCAATATATTTACAGAAAGAAAGCTACTGTCGGTAGCTGCTGTAAAGTTAACAAGAAACTGGCTAAAAACTTTACCACAGAACACGAACTGCGGCAGCTTGTGGATCCCTGAAAACTAGAGTAACTTGCGGTTGACATTTCCCTGCCTAATTCATTCGGTTTCTGTTTTGGGGCCTCCTCGAATCGCAGACAACATTTTGTCACACACAATTTTCCCCCAAAAGTCAGGCACACATTTCTTGGCAACTTTTAATCTCGAAGAGTGTCGTAGCGATATATTTTTCCGTTGGAACAATAAAATCAAATACATTTCATAAGTCAGACCATGAATTTTGAGTGGCTATTCCGGCTATTCCGTTCGTGTTGGGGTGCAACGGAACTCATTTACGGCTCGAATGTGCGGTGCCCTGCCGTATGAAAACATTATTATTTATGGCCCTGGCGAGGGTTGCCCGAGGAGACTAGGAGTACTTCCCGGCGCCACCATCCCCACTGTGCGTGTGCGTGTTCGTGTGCGTGCCACTTACGTGTTGGGTATGTTCCGCATGGAGCGGTGCCGAAAGAAGATGATGACCAACGTGCCGTTGCCCAGCACGCCCACGATGAAGATGAGAGTGTAAAGCACGGTGACAATGTACGTCTCCGGGCGTTCCAGAACGGGCACATACGGCCCGTTGCCGCTGGCATTATGCTGACCCAAAGACAACGCCGCATCGGCATCGAGGCTGTCGTTGCCCCCAGTTCCACTGCCACTGCCACTCCCGTTCCCCCCATAGGGGGCACCGACGCCGCTCAGATCCAGGGGGGCATATGCCAGACTGGCTGCCAAAGACTGGCTCATGTCCATTAGGGCGGCGTACATGTTTCTAGGGGGTAGATAGAGGTTGCTATCCTTTATATCTCTGTGATTCCTCTCTTGTAGTGTTTTTCGGGTGCGTGGCTCTTTATGGCCTCGCTTTGGCCACTTCCGTTTCCGCTAGTCCGCTTTTGTACGCTTTTGTCGAAATGTTTGGCACTTTTGCTGCTGCTTCCCCCAGGGGCGTCTATGTCTCCAGGAGGGTTGCGGTTTGAAGGGTGCGAAGGGTGGTTACTGCCACAGAGTCGTGTTTTATTTTCCACATTGTGCCACAAGAGTTTGCTCGGGCTGGGGCTGTTTCCTGTTGGTCTGCGGTGCGAAGCGAAGCGTTGCAGTGCTGCAGCGGAAAAGAGAGAGAATAGAAAACCGTGTCAAATGGTTTGTGGGCTGGGATTTGAGTAACTTAAACAGCAAATTACGGCATAAACCAGGGCAGATGTTGCGCCAGGCCATCCGCCTGCAGTTTGCAGTTTGCATTTGCATTTGCATTACCTATGAAACCCATAAATATTACGCATACGCAGCGTGTGTGCATCGGTGTGTGGAAATGGAGATAAAATTTATGATTCGACAGCTGCGACAGCATTGTCGTGTTCCTGTGTGTGCAACTGCATAATAAAGAATCCTCTTAACATGGAACAACGCTGACCATGCGGAGTACGGCGTACGGCGTACGGCGTACGGCGTACGGCATACGCAATCCGAGTACACGCATCCCATCCGCAATTGCCAGATAAATTCCTAAAGAATTATCCCTTGAAGCCTGAAGCAACAGAGCATCCAATTATTTCCTACACTCTTTCCCCCTACCCATCCCTTGGCGATTATCTTTCACGCTTTCATGCGGGGGGCGGCTGTTGTTGTTTTGTTGTTGTTTTGTTGTTGTTTTTCCCCTCCGGCAAACTAATAGAAAATCATTCGTGTGGAAGCGCAAATACTTTCAAGTCGCAATCAGACGCATTTATCCCCTAAAAAAAGAGAGAAAACAGGGACTGGCACTGGCATGGCACTGGCACACTGGAGGCTGACACACTGGCGGCTGAGATGGCATAAGCCAGGCTTAGGTGCGGGGAGGGGAGGTGTCTCGTGCGACTCGTGTCTGTTGTCCGGGCGGGGGGAGCCTTATGTTGTTTCAATTTCAATTTGATACTAGATTGCTTTAGCAGCCATAGCTGCCATTCGATGATTCTCATTGATTTCTATTTCGATTTCTATTTCGATTTCGTTATTTATTTATTTTTATTGTGACCTACAAGGCGTATGCGTGATTGCCGTTCGCCAAGTAGAAGGCCAACGTCTCAATCCAGTTTATTTTTGGAAAAATCTAATTAACCTGTAGACGACTCCGAAGTGCACTACTCGGCATTCGGTGGGGGTCTCATCATATATTTACGGACCAGAATTTCCTCAGGTTAAGGAGTGAGGAGAGCCTACAATTTACTTTAAATTGAAGCTGGCCAAACAGCAACGAAATAATGAATGTTCGGGCCATTAAATTCATTTCATTTTGCTACTCGCCGAAAGCCAAACTCCGCCATTCCCACACACACACACACGAAGTGTATGCCAACATATGTGTGTGTTTGTGTGTTTGCTGGCCATAAAGAGGTTGACCCAGAGGCCTGTCATTAAACCCATTACACGTGGACGCTGCCGGGCAACGGACATTGTAGGAGTATTTACCAATCCACCCGGCACCTCCCGGCAAACCTTTTCCCCATGGCTTTCCCCGTCAATTGCTGGCAAATGAAACACTCCACTCTCTCTCTCTCTCGGCTATGAGTAAATACGATTTCACACAGAAGGAATCTCATGTAATCGGAGGGTCTTGATTTTTCATGATTTTTCCCCCAGTAATTGCTGGGAAAATGAACCAAAAATCCCATGGGATAGCAGATGCTGATGATGCTCGTTGTGTCATCCAACATTATCCAACATTTTCCATTTACAGAGCGGATTCTGATTATCATTTTACCTTAGATGTTTTTGCATATTTGAAAGGGCATTCACTGGATTCCCTTGATTTTCACGGAAAATAAAAAACTAACATCCTCCCCCCTTACCCCGCTGCTGTCATAAATTCTATCCGCCAGTCAATTATTTATGCCACTAAAAAACTTGTCCCCAAAAAAAAAATAAAGCTTCTGGCAAGAGCAAAGAATACATCAGAGCCGCCCAAAGGCGGAAGGCGGAAGGGAAGGAAAAGTTTTTCGCTTTCGTTTTTCCACAGATGAAAACTTTTGAATTAGTTTTTGCAGCGGACAAAGCGAAAGTGGAACTGGCACTGGAGCCGAGCCGAAACAAAGTTAAAGGTTCCGGCTTCAGCTCCGGCTACGGCTCCGCCTTCGACATGCGATGGAGCGGAGCACTGATCCCAGGGGAGCCAGAGGAAAGCCCCAATGGGCGTCATCTTTCAAGAGAAATGATTAAACTTCGGCACTGACCTCAATCAATTAAATTGAATTCCATATACTATATACATACATACATACATATTTTACCATCATTAATTCCATTCTTTGGCTTAAAGTATTTTGCTGTTTCTTTTGATATTGCTGTTGACTATGGAGGGGGGAGCGGAGCTCTAAAAAGCTCTAAGCAGCCGTGGAGCGCCAAGTAAAAGGTAACAGCACTTATTTATGGCCTAGACCCGTGCTACACAACCGGAATCTAAATTTTTCGGGGCAAGGTATGCGGTGGAGTCAGGCAATTACAGTTCTCAGAGCTCTCCATGGGCACCCCGTTGCCAGGCAGCGGTGGCACCCTGCTGCGATCCACGACAGAAGCCGCAGAGCGAGACAAAGTCGGGATAAAGCATCTTGTTGGTCGTCTGCCTCCTGTGTGTTAGATAAATCATGAGGCAAACATAATTTTATACAATTGCGTGCCTGCCTGACTGCCTGCCTGACTGCCTTCCTGCCAGCGTGCCTGGTTTCGTTTTATTTCGGTATTTCGTATCTGTATCTGCGGCGTATGTGTAATGCGGCATGTGGGTTAATCATACGCCGCGTAGACGGCGCAGTCAAGCCGAATAACACGCCCGGCAGGAGTCGCGATCTTAAACACAGCCCCGAACAGGCTTTAAGAAACAGGATTTTAGGGAAAAGACACAGAGGAAGACCCAGAGAAAGACCCAGAGAAAGACTGCTGTAAGCTCTTCTAATTAGAGCCGAAAATAGAGGCTGCCATAAGGAAGAAATTAAGTTCAGCTGTCTAATGCGCGCCCAAAGGTCCGCCCATTATGTAAATTTCCACCGACCAGACCCATCCATCCATTCATTTCTCCCGCTGGCAACGAAAAATATTGACAAAATTATGCGACATCATCGCTCAGGCGCCAGAGGGACCAGAAGGACCAGAAGGACGGGAAGGAAGGAATGTCCAGCCATTTTCGTGATGGAAGATGACACAGATGGACAGATAGACGGATGGTGATTAGACGAGACACAACGGACAGGGAAAACAGGGCAGGACAGGACAGGAGAGGGAGTGTGTGTGTCAGTCAGTAGGCGAAGACTTTCCCATCAAGTGATTACATCCCTTGATAAACTTGTCCAACAATTCCCAAAACAAAATCCACTTTAGTATCCATCATTCAGCAGTAAAATCCACAGTATGTCGAAGCGCGTGAGCATCATTCTGCCCGAGGAGATGGGGCCAAGGCCATCGAGACCATCGATGACTCGGTCGAAAAGCAGCTTGAAGAAGGATTCCACTAGCCGCTTGAAGGTGCCCAAAACTCTGGAATTTACGTCCAGCGATATGTCAACCAGCCAATGCACCTTTAGTAGCCCACGGACGGCGTCGAGCGATCCGACGAGCACCTGCTTCACGAGGAGTAAGCGGGAAGGAACGTCGAGCGATCTGCCGAGCCCTTTCAGCTCGAGGAGCAACACCAGCCAGCGGACCTCCAGCAGTTGCAATTACTTCAGGGATCCCACAAACACCACCCCACAGCAGAACAGCGACACATCGCGGAAGGGGTTGCTGTCGATGAAGGCCTCCATCGCGGACTTCCTGGAGAATACGATCGGAGTGGTGGGGGCAGGGTCCGCCACCTCCATCATAAACTTCCTAAGCCACTTCAGTGGGCACCGCCACAATCCGAGTCTCGCCTCCGATCCCATTTCCACCGACAGCTCTGCCCACACCGGCCTTAAGCTCGAACCAGTGACACTTTTCCGCAGGGCGAAGGCCGACGACGCGAGCTCAGATGAAGGCAGCACTGCAGCGGCACCCTTCAGCCGCAGTCCTCAGCCATCTATCGCTACCGTGAAGAAGCTCCCGAGCATGGAGGTTCTTTACAAGTCCAGTAGCAAGTCCCTGGCTACCGTGAAAAAGAGAAGCTCCTCCAATTTCCGCCAGAAGCTGCCGGGGTTGGCTTTCGCGATGGTCAGCTCCGAGGGAGCCGTAAATACCCAGGAGGAGACCACCAAAGGCGCCACAGATCCTTGCAGCGCCACCAAAGGCCCCTCCGACGTCACCAGCAGCGGTGCCACTTACGATGAGCACTGCAGCTGCTGCCATTGCAAGCACATGCGGCGCGCCGTGAAGCAGGCCGAGTTCCTGGCCACGGACGAGGGCAAGCGCCGGCTGGAGATGAAGATGGCGGCCAATGACATCTTCATGGACCTCGCCGTCATGGCCAAAGTGCGCGAGCGCGTCCTGTGCGACCTGAACGGCACCAGTCCGGACCAGCCTTCGCCGCATGCTAGCTTCCCCCTTGCCATCACCGGCGCCCGCCGGTTGGACGCGGGCTCGCTGTCCATCGAGTGGTTCGTGCACGACTACAGCGACATCGGCCACTACGAGATCTATGCGGACAATGTCCTGAGCCGCAGCATCTACAATCCGCGCACCCTCAGGACTGTACTCCTGGACATAGACGTGTCCAAGCCCCACAAGCTGCGGATGCGCCCGATTCCTGTCCAGGGCCGCGGACCGGGCGCCCAGCCAGTGGACAGGCTGGTGCAGCAGCTGCGGGAGGGCGGGCTGGCCCGCATGACGGCCGGAACCCTCTGCAAGTGCCTCCTGCAGCAGGAGACGACGTCAGATGGGGCTTGCAGGTCTCTGATAGCCTTTTGGACCGAGAGCGAGTTCCACTACCTTCCTGCCGAGAGCACTCGATCCGAAGCAAATATCCCTGAATAGCTCCTAATAAATAATGATTACGGTGTTAAAATCAGGGATTGGTTTTGCCCAAGGAGCAGCTGCGTGCTGCCATAATTGATTACACTAATTTCGGCCAACTGCTGACTAATCACCCGACACGAGTCTTGTAAATCGGCCTTTAATGGGGTGGGGACTGGGTGTCCCTCTCTGCCACCTGTTTCTATTGCTCCAAGGAGACTACGAATACCTCTACCCTGGGTGGGTCCATCCCATCGCTCACAGACAGCGTCTGCTGTCGACTTTATTTAAAAATTTATCGTAATCTGTGCAGGCTTCCTTCTTCAGGCAAGTCGACGATGAAGCTGTGTGGGTCTTTATCGGTGGCCAACAGCCACCAGTCGTCACGTCACGGGCCAGCACACAGAATGGGTCTGTGGATAAGAGGCGATACTGGTACTGGTACTGGTACTGGTATTGGTACTGGTACTGGCACTGGTATTTGGCTACTGGCATTCCGGCGGCTGACGTAGGCATTTCACTCTGGCGGATCTGTCAGTGATTTCGGTTACGATGTGGCGTGATTAATTATTTGGCAAATATTTGAAATAGCCCTACGCTCGCACTCGCTTTTGCTTTTGCTTTTTGCTGACCAGCTGGCGCTTTTGGTATGGAAATTTAATAAAACAACACAACAAGAGAGAGAAGAAAACTCATATTTTCCCCAGAGAAACTAAATAGAGAGAGAGACAGAGAGAAAATCCTTCCCCCCCCCCCCAAAAGATGAGTATTTTAATTAATTTTCACTTGTGCTCCGACGCATAGGCATTCTTCTGGTCATGTGATGGACAGCTGGCGGCGGCGGCGGCACCCACCCACCCACCACTTCATCCACACTTATTGGCCCACTTTTTCCCGTTGTTGAATGCTTGGTGTTCGCCTTGTTCCCCCCTTCCTTGTGGCGCGTGATGGCTCTCAAAATAAACAAGATTCTGCGGGAGGGCGGGCGGTCGGTCAGACGTTCATCGTACTTCATTTCCGAATATTTTCTTTATTTTGTATTATTTTCAATTATCGATGATGTTTTCCAGCTCACTTTTTACGCTCTCAAACATAATGTTTCTTCCGTTCGCTTGCCCCGCTTCCGATCGATTGTGCTTTGCACCCTGCCACGCGGCGGCGTGTACGTATACGTAATTTTTTATAGTCACATCTCGGGGCGCACTTTCAATTAGTTTTTATGGTTATTATCATGCTCTGACCCTCCTGTCTGCTACCCTCTGTTGCCTTAATGTGCTGCAAGCAGTTGGCCAAATATTTTAATTGATTTCATGTGGCAAAAGCCAGAAAGCTGCCCCCGCCCAGAGACTTGTGTAAATATTTAGTGGACTGCTCTCTCCACTGGCGGACAGACAGACAGACAGTCCCTGTCCGTCAGCGTGAGATGTTTACCGCTAGTCCGATTGTGGTTTGGTCAGTGTCAGTCCATCTCCATCTCTCATCCGATCCGATGGTGGATCCGTTGCGGATATGTAATACGTTTCCCAAACAAAACTTCAGCTGGTATTTTGGCCAAAAGCTGCTTATGTTTTTGTCTACTGGGATGGCATTCGGAGAACAAATCATAAGAGGCGCTCTTCTTTCACCAACATTTGTTGCATGCAACCCCTTAAAGCTACAAACATGTATCTTCCCCACTTTATTGGCTGTTGCCCAGGGCAAACTAAACCCTTTTTTTTTTGGAACGGAAGGGGAAGGGGAACTGTGTGTTGCGTTGTTCTGGCACTCACTCGAAAATTCATTACAAATTGTTTAACTATGACAAGTGGGTCCCCTGAGAGCCATGTTTCACCGATTGCTTGGGCAACGACAACCAAGTGAGTGATGGGGTGGGGTGGGGGGAGTTGTGGTGTGGTGCCAACCTCTGACCCCATGCCTGTCAAACACATTTGATGCATGGGAACGGGCAGAGAGAGTGCGATTCAATTGAATTTTCGCGATACTCTCTTGTCTGCTAGGAATTGGAAAGTGGGAAAAGCACAGTGGGGAAATGAAAGAGCAAAGAGAGATGGGAACACACATAGAAGCAGTGAATGAGAGATGGGATACACATATACATACACACACACATTCAGATTGGGATACCGATCAGGAGCCCTGACAGAGGGATAACAAGAATGACAGGAGCACGAACAAAGAGGATTGGAGCGGAAAACCAAAGAATGGCAGACAGGGGACCCATGAATGAGGGATAACATACTGATATGGGGAGAGCAAAGAGAACACAAGAAGAGGAAAGCAGGAGGCAGCTTTGCCTACGGATTATCCGGCTCCCTTTGTCGAAATCCATCAAGTGCTGTGGCAGTCGCAGGTTATCCTCTAAAATTTCTGGGAAATTATAAGCCAATCTCCTGAATGTCTCCATATGGCGTTCCTCTGCTCCTGGGCCTAGGAGCACTCGGCATTCGGTTTCCCAGCGGGTTGCGGCTTGCGGCTTGTGGCTAAGCCAATTGGCTCTGGGGCAATTTTGGTCAGCCCTAAATAAATTAGTACCCAAATGAGCAAAGAAAAGCTGGAAGGCGGGAAATGCAAACAGATTTCCCAACGACCGATGGAATCTGCTTGAAATCGGAATTGAATCGCAATCTTTATGCAAATTAATCATTTGCTCTTTTATTTGATTTTTTGTGTCTTTTCATTTGCATTTTCCCCTCTGCATTTCCCTGGAAATAAATGTGCGACGAACAATGGACTGCGAATGTGACCGTATTGCGGAACACGAAAACGAATAAAAGATACAAGATACACAGGATACACAGGATACAAACATCTTTCTTTAGCAGCTCCTTGAGATTATTTATGGCCCTCTGTGGTTCGGACACGCAGAACGGTTTTATGATAAATGACTCGATTTAATCATCGGGCAAGAGTGGGTCCTCCCAGGATCCAGGACCCAGGACTTCCATGGCAGCATGGAAGGGGTTAAGGATTACCTCTTAATCCACCTCCCGCTGTGACGTCAACGCGACGACTCTGATTTCCAACTGAGATTTAACAGACCCTACCTGACGCCCCCCTGGGGAAGGGCTGGGCAGGGCAGGAGCAGGGCTTTTCTTCTTGATTAATTGAGTCGCAGTTGTCCATCGAATCATCGTGCCTCAACCAGTTGATCCCGATGTGACAACATTTGCAAAAACATTCCATGGGAAGTCAGCCCAATAAATCATTCGTCGGGGCGGCTGCCATCGGATCGGGGGACATTAGCAGACAATCCATAGGAACCGCCGCAGGAGCAGCTTCATTTATCAATCGCTGGAATCTGGAATCACAAAGGCAAACATAATCCCAGGAACTGAGCAATAGCAATAACGTGTCCTCAAACAGGTGTATCCTGTCGCTGAATAGATGAACAAATGCCCACGCACCTGTCAACGAAATATCCGAGGAGAGGATGCCAACTCCATTTGCCTCGATTGACAGCCTGTCAGTGTCTGATTTCGTCCCCGAAAGTCGATCTGCCTCAGCGGTGCCCATCTCCTCCATTTATTTAATTTCCTATTTATGTCATACCACTTTCTCGTGCCATTTTCCCGTACCATTCTCCAGATGGAGGACGAACTGCAGCGGTAATTGAATTCCCCCGCATGGCCGACAGATGCAGCCAAATGACACTCAGGGCTGCCTGACAGAGCGATGGACAAGTGATTGTTATTCGCCGACAGGAGATGGACTTTTCAGGTATCAGTGGAGGCCAGAAAGAAGGAAGAAATGGCAGAATGGCCACAGCTGAATCCCTAATCAGATGGGACCCTTCTAATGGACGCCTTGTGGCATTCATTTGGGGGAATGGATAAGGTAGCTGCCTGTCGGAAACGGTGCCCACTGCATATTCATCAGTTCATAGATGCCTCCGTAACGGAGGCGCATAATTAGGCTCGACTCTGGACCACCCAGCACCCAGCACCCATCATCACTGCATAATTACAACAGAGTCCTGGGTCCTGGGTACTGGGACCTGAGTGCCGCCCACCCCTGCCTTATGGCCATTAATAATCAGCGCGGACATTAATCAGTTTTATATGGCAAATTAATTTCGGAGCCTTGGCTTACGCACAGCCCAGGATAACCAGCGTGAACTGAGCCAAAAGGGAATCAGGGCCTTAAAGTTGGAATATCGTAAAATCAGAACCAAATAACCGAGGAACTTATCGCAAAGAAGTGTAAACTGGTGCTGGGAATCGCCACCATTAAAGACCATTAAGTTTAAGAGCTTAGCATCCGGTGATCCGGTTCCGAATGGCGATGGAATTCAATAAGATGTTTGTTTGGAATGTCCCCAATCAATAAATCAGGTCTGGATGCGAGAAAACAAAAGGAGCTCACGCATTTGTATGTATGTATGAGACGTGTATATAGAGACCCCATAAATATCCATTTCGGCTGAGGCGGGGGGGAGGGACATTTCGGCGGGGGGGACATTGACATTGTGTTGGGGCAAATAAAATGTAATTTATTAATGCTTACGCGGCGCGAGATTGAAAAGCGTGGAAAGCCAGCGAAACGGCTGGAAATGGAAATACACCTGATGGAGGGATAAATCAAATTTTGTGGCATTCAAGGGAACAGGCGTTGGCTCTTCCTTTCCCCATTTTCGTGGCCAATTAATAGGGCCTAAATGGGAATGTTGAGGGCTAACAACTTCTCATGGAAAATGTGTGCCTATTACCGCGAAAGTTTTCACATAAGAGCCTGCTCCTTTCTGGGTATAATTGAGGCATACTTGAAGCTTTTGCAGACATCGAAACTTTCCCCATTAGAATGAAGAAAAACAGTTGAATATCTGTCCATTTGACACAATAAACCCCACCGTTGAGTTGCCTTCGAAAGCAGATTTATCTGAATTCTGCATTCGCCTGCAGTGCATTACCATGAGACGAGTGAAGAGTCATCAGTCCGTTAAAAAAAATGGGTGAAAGATGGCTCTGTCTCTGTGGCTGGTAAACACTGCGGCGGCTGCAACTGTCGTCGCCATCGCCATCGCCACCGCGGTGTATGCAAATATAATCATAATCCGCATCCATTAGGGGCGCTGCTGACGGATAGCCATCTGACGGATCTGACAACTGTCGGAACCAACTTTAAAGCTCATTCATACAGAACTTTTCGGGTGGATTCGAACCCTTTCGAACCCCCCACGAGCATCGTGGGGAGGGGAGAGTGGCGTGGTCGTAATCAAATGATAGTCAAGTGCAGGCGATGAGCGAATGTGGCCCTGTGGGCACATTACGAATACCCAATTTTTGCGCGTTTTCCCAATTTTATTAACCGCAAAACTTTTCCGGCAGCGAGAGAGAAAGTGTTTTTGGGGAGGCGACAGCGAGGTGCTTCAGCGGTGAAGGGATTACAATAAGCATATTTGTCCCAGGATACCCATTGAAACATGTGGCAGGCAGGGCATATCAGGATGCCTCTGGCTGTACATCTGCCATCAGGATCAAGGGGTATTCCCTATATCGGATACCTGACAGATTGCGTTTCCCTTTTGGAAACTTTCTGAATTAAATTAAGCGCCACAGAGCAACATGTCGCATGGGTGATAATTTCCATTGTGGTGCCACAAACAAACAATTGCAAAGCCAAATGCGAAAGCGCAAGCGAAATTAACACAAAAATACACACTAATTGAGCACATTCATGTGTGGATGTGGATGTGGTTGTGCCCAGCCCCAGGGATATCTCTGAGTATCTCTGCATCTGGCAGTGATTGCAATACCTAATTACCCATCCATCCACCCATACACACAGCACAACACAACACAACACAACCTTTATCCTTCAGCGCGCACCTGCAACCGAGCTGAACCAGGTGTCTGGGCTGGGCTGGGGGTTGACAAATTTAATCTGATCATTGCTGATGTGTGTGCCCCCCGACATGACTGATTGACTTATGCTAATTTCCTGTTTCCTGCCACGCCTCCACCTCCACCTCCATTGATGGATCAGCCACAAAATGTGACACTGACACGGACACGAATTCGAATTAGGCCTGGCATTAGCTAAACGGAGTCTTTGTGGGCATGGACCCATTTTCCAGTTTCCATTTTCCAGTTTACAGTTTCCATTTTCCAGCTTCCTCTTATCTCGGCGTTTGCATATTGTTCATTTATCTTATGCTGTAAACAAGTAGCGGAAAACCCAACAGACAGACCGACAACAAAGATTGGCTTTAATGTGGACTCTTTGTCTCCAAGTCGGAGCGAAGTAAGGGCCAAGTTAATTAGATTCCCGGGACCCCCCCGCTGGCCTAATGAGCGAAACTGTGGCGCACAAACAGGCGCCGGTCTAAGGGAGCTCTACAATTCCTGTGGCCCCCTCTTGCCACCCCCTCTTACTGCCTCACATACTGACCCCGCCAATGGCATGTGTCTCTTCTTTGGGAGAGTCTTTGGGGTCTCTTCCCTGAGTTATGGAATATTTGGATACTAAAATGTGGAGAGGAGAGAAGATGGAAATTCTATAGTTTTAAAATGGTTTCCTTTTTCCTTCGGAATGCATGGGGGAATAATTTGAGGAATTAGGAAGCTTATGCCAGTTAGGAATTTAATTTATGGATTTAGAGCACATCAGTTAGAGCACATGCTACAAACTCAATACTCTTTATATGAAAATAATCTTACAAATTGCACTTGATGGCATATCCAACTTGGCCAACACTTTTCCTATATTCCGCAATCATTTCTCTCATGTTAAATTAATTTTGTGAAAACTTTTCCCCCTTCAAACAAAGAGTTTTGCTGTTCCTCTCTCGCACTCAAGTAAATAATTAAAATCTGCTCAATGGCATGTCAACGTACAGAAATTCAAGAGGCAACCTTCACAGAACTTTTACCCCTCCGTTGGTACTTTTTCGAGAGGATGTGGTGAAGCACTTGGAGCGAAATAAACAAAAGAACAAAAATGTAAAGCCTTTTAAAAAATAATGCACATTTTTCGTTATGAAAAACTTTGTTTTTTGTGGCCCTGAGGAGTCGAAGGAGCTTTCTTATTGTTCGACAAACTTCAGGCGACTACACATCCCGAATGATCTCGGTATGTGTGTACCGTGCCCTCCCGGATTTTCCGCAAAATACTCACTTCTGACTAATGAATAGGCTGTGGAGGGGGCACTCTGTCCCGTGGCCAGACGATGTTTGTCCTTTTTTAACACTTGTCTTCAAGTGAATCGAAAATGAATTGTTTGGCAGTCCAAGCAGGGACCACAACTTGGCACTGAACAAACGAAAGTATTTGCTTTGGCACTCGTCAAAACCAGGGCGCTTCAAAAGAAAATTCTCTTGAGACACTGAGGAATGGAATGCGAGATATTCTGTTGATATTCGGGCTTTCACATACTTGTACTTCACGGCGGAAAAGAACCGATATAGGAGCGACGACGACCGCTTCAGGCGAATCCATTCACAGGACTAACTCGGCAAAGTCGTCGGAACCGGCGCGGCGCCCAAGTTTGCTAGCCCCGAAATGGATTGGGTTCCACATGTGGCACACAGATAAAAGCGCGCCAAAGCAAGAGCCCGAGAAAATGGTATCCACCACGTGCGTGGCACAGCGCAGGCGCCGGCCACTGTGGATCCCAATCAGAGTTTCCCTGCCCCTGCCCCTGCCCCAGCCGTGGCGTTCATTCTCTGACAGGGCAGACATCTGTTGCCTGCGAATTTCATTCATGATACGAGAATTTCCGCCAACCCCCAACCACCCCCACCCTCGCGCTTTCAATGGAAATCTGTTTTGACAACAGCAAGAAATTTTTAGAAAAATATTTTCCTTTGTGCATGCGTCGCTTCTGCTGCTTCTTATTGTTGTGTGGCCTGTATACCCTGTAATGGGAGAGAACAAGGGAATATAGTGGTGGTGCAGGTAACTGTAAGAGTGTGCAATACATTTTCTGTCACAAATAAATAGATTTTCAAATTATAGCATTATTAGAGAAAATATAATATAGATATCCCAGAGCTTGGGTTTCTCGGTTCACTATGCAAAAAGGGTATCCATCAGTTAATCAAATTCTGTTTCACCTGCTTGAGGCCTGCTCTGATGGCTAGGACCTGTTGCCCTCCAAGAAGGGGGAATGTGTTGACAAGGTGACAAAAAGATGGTTACCAAAATTAACTCTGGGAAAAACACATCGCAACGTTGACCTTATCATGGGTTGCCAAGCGATTCGCGTCCCATTTGATAAGAAGAGATTCCCAGGATCAAGCTGATTTATGGACTATGTACTGGTGTTGCTGGTGTTCTGTTGCCAAGCGAAAGGCGAGGAGAATCCGTGGGAACAGACAGCAAAACAGCTTTTTCTATATACTTTGTATACATTTGCGTACGTCTGTGTGTGGTGGAGAGTTCTATAGGAACCAGTTCGTTCCCATGATTGTTTTTCAGAAAAATATTTAACCAATTTACATGTTACATGGTGTTTACTCTTCGACAGCTGCTAAAATGCAATTATCAGGCTATATAAGGCTGGAAAATATCCGCTGTGGATCACTTGGTTCAACGATTTGATTGCTCAAGATGATCGCTACGACGGTGTGCTTCTACCTGGTGCTGCTGGCCGCATTCCTGATTCTGATGGCGCCCACATCGGAGGCATGCTTCATCCTACTGGCCTGCCTGATGCGGTCTCCGCTGTGTCCCTACAACACCACTGCCTCTTGATGAGAAATGGTGCTATCCCCACACCCACACACAGCCAATAAAAAATACATAGTTTTGCTTTGAAAAAAGTTGTATAATTATAGTAGATATATGTGAAACGAATATGCTCATATGTAGATACATTTTAAGTAGAAATTTTATCTGTGGACGGAAGTTCCTAGATACTAATGCTATGATGAAAATTGTAGTCATTAATCGGAAGGACAGTGTTCTGTTTGAAGGGAGTAAAGGTTGCCAAGAATCATTCAATTGCCAGCACACTTTTTGGAAAATCGAAAAGATTTATTGAACTGCAAAGACGATTTCAATGTAGTTTTCCCTTAAAAGCAGAGCCTATTATTCATTATGTTTGGACTGTCTGTTTCTCTGCACTTTTAGTTCTCATTTTCGGCAGCAAACACAGTGTAAGGCTTAAACTTTTGATAGCTGTCCGGTAATTTATTTCCACAGATAGACAATGCATCCACGTAAGTGGAGAAGGAGATGGAAAAGGTGGAGAGCAGCACAAGCACTGTGCAGTCGACTTTCTGAATAGTTTGAGAGCAAAGTTCCCCCTGGTATAGTCGCCTAGAGGATTGGGCTTAAATGAAAAGTTGAAGAGGAATCAGTGCTGTACTTTGGCTCAGAGAGGGCGAGAGAGACAGACAGAGGGAACGAGAGTGTTGCTCGAGAGCCCTCGCACGCCCACGCGGGATAATCTCGCCCACGAGACTGCCTCAATGTTGGCACGCCACAGTCACAGCCACAGCCACAGTCCCAGCCCCATTACGTATACGCACGGGAAGCCCACGTGTTGCACGCGACTGTGTGCTTGGACCCACAATTCACGTTAGCCCACGCCGATGTCTGACGTATGAGTGATATTTAATTAATTGCCATCTCCGTGCTGTTTGCGCTCGGTAAATTTGAATTACAATTCAGAAAACTCAAACATCGCGGGGGCGTCACCACGAGAGCCCTTTTCTTCACTCGGTTTCCAGCACGCTTTCGGAACAGCACCTCCTCGCTCTTGGGGCTCACGTCGGATGATGGTTGCTGATGGTTGACACGACAAGCGGAAAGTCATTTGGGGGCAACTTTGACACGCCAATGCGACGACAACGTGCAACATTGTGGCGCCTCTAAGAGCCACGCAGCTGCACGCATGAGATACTCCAAGCTGGCGTTTCACATTGATTTTTCCACTGTCATTGTGGTCTCCAATCCTCTTTTCGAATCCTCTCACCTCTCACCAGCGTGAACCAGTGAACAACACGCTTTTAAAGGAGTAAAATTAAACTTTAACAGTGGATTTTATTGAGCAGAAGATTGCTAACGCGATTTACGAGAGTTTCACGAGAACTGATGATTGATGCGGATTGTGTGGGTGGCGAGTATCGATGGGCTTCCTTCCGCCTGTTACATACATCTACAAGTGTTCGTGTTCGTCCTCAAGTGTCTGCTGTAATAATAGAACCACGCGCGTGGGCCAGTATTTAAATTAACGTAAACAGGAGATTCTGTAAGGGTGGGGGGCCACGTAATTTATTCAGATTCTAGGCCAAAAATATCTATTTGTTCCTCTCTAGCGATTGAATAATTTTACAGCACGAGCATTCATGTAATTTCATTGACTGGGCCCAACAAAAGTTAGACATTTGGCCGCAAATTCTATTTTTGTTCGGGCAAAAGGTGTCCCTCGATGTGAGTACCTTTCCCCTTTTGAACTTGTATTTGCGGTCTGTGGTTAGCCTTCTCTTTCTCTTTAAAAAGTTTTCCTTTGTCCGCCTGGAAAGGACCGAAATTGATTTGTGGGTTGGCACCGGCTGCAGGGTCAAGTTGCATTTTATTGACCTCTGCCCCCGAATCCATTCAAAGTCAATTGATTCTCGTTTCGGCTCAATGGATGAACCGGAGCTTGTTTCTCCGGAAACGGAGGGCACATTCCACAGAATCATTTATTGATTTTCGCTTGTTCCCTGCTCCAAATTCAGTGGAAGCTGTGCCCGGAGCTGTCTTGTCTAGTGTTTTGTAAATTTAATTTTCATTTACCATAATGAATCGCCTCCCCCACTCACCACTCCCTTGGGTGGGCTGGTTGCCAGGGGTAATGGGGCAATGGGGCAAGGCCCCCTGGCAGCGGTTTCTTTTGATTCGCAGGAAAATTGCAGAAATTGTTGAGGTTCTCTGCTGACGAAATGGTAATTTTTAAGTCAGCCCCGAATGTAAATAACATTATTTGGGTAGCGATGGGTTGGCCCTCCCCGGAGGGGATGGCTAATGGTTGAAAGGATGGATACGATGCGAGTGTATGCGGTGGAAATTACTCTGCCTGATTGCCAACATATGTAGATGGGAGCAGTCGCTGGGAATAATCCTGCAAAGGTTATCCGATATAATAAATGTACAATGGTTTGCCTTTGGCGATGGAAAGTTTGATAGGATTCATCCCGGTCAATATATTCACACTGCTGCCCCATACAGATTGTCCTTTACAAAGTGAACTGCATTTGCTGCTAATGAATTAAACTAAATTATCCCGATGGGGGCAACAACACTCACCTTACCCCATACAAAATGTCCCCCATTGTTCGATAGAATTTTAGCTGGCAAAATAATCCGTTTACACAAAAGGTGACTATTAAATTTCCCGGAAAATCGGATTTTCAATGGGGTTGAGGTGGCAACTCAATCCGATGTCGCCTTCCCAACAATTTGCGTTCATTGTGCGGCTGGGCAAATCCATTAATGTGGCCCTCGGAATGGGGGGCTGGTGAGGATGGGAGGATGCGGCATGGGTGCTCCTCTAGAATTACATAACCACGACACGTACTGACAGCAGCGAAAGTGAAAGCCACGTCCAGGGGTTGGGGGGAATGGAGCCGGAAAGCTTTGCACTTAATTAGTGCAAATAACTAATGACAAACTTTGCACTTGCCGGGAAACTGAGGAAACTGAGGAAACTGGGAAAAGTAGGGAAACTTGGGTGCTTTTGGGGCTTCCAGTCAGGCGGAAACCGAACGAGAAGACATTGTATGCGGGGGGGGGATACTAACGCCTCGTCCTTGGGTTGGTCGGGTTCGGTGGATGATGTATCTCATTGTTGCCACTCGGTGGCAGGCTGGAGACACTTTGCTTGAATGTTAATGAAGCGAATGTTAAAGGGTTTGCAATTTATTTACTGGTCTACTAAATTAACCCTAAATTACAACAGCATAGGCCAGAATGCATTTGTCTTTGGTCTCCAGTTACATAAATTATATGGATCGCATTTACAAATCATCGTTATAGGGATTCTGCTGCTGGAATGCTTTCGGATAAGCCATGTTTTTTAAGATCAAATAGGAGAGGTCCAGTGAACAGGAGCAGGGGAGCAGGATCATTAATCTTCTTCCTATTGCCACAGGAGGGAGCAGGAGGCAAAAGATTATAGTTATAATTCTGATATGATCGAAATCATCAATATTATGATATGTAGATATAAAACAAATAAAATATAATATGTATCATTTTCCGCATTCAAAAGTAATAAAATATAGTCTTGGGTATGGTTTAAGCTCACCTTCAATTTTTTGCGCGATACACGCTTGAAATTCTTGCCGCACCCTTTGCCGTCATAATGACCATCCTGCACTTTCACTCACTTTTTTCATTGGATCACATTTTTTCACTTTTTCGCATTTTTGAATTTCACAATAAAAAAAAACACTCATATGCCATTGCGTTGGCTTTGTTACCACGCTTTGCGCTCAATATTGCCGCTTTTTCTTTAAGGTATTGCGGTAAACTTTATTCTTTTTTTTTTCTCACTCACTCACTTCACTCACCAATGCTTTGGCTTTGTTGCGCATTGCGCTCAATATTGCCGCTCTTTCTTTAGTTCTTGCGGTACATTTTATTGTTTTTCGCACTTGCACTTGATCTTACTTTAACACTCTCACTCACTTTTTGCCCATATCGCCTTCCACTGCTTTCCGCCCGACTCTCCTTGCCGTCATAATGACCATCCTGCACTAACACTCACTCTTTTCACATATCTATCGCCTTGCATTGCATTTTCACTCACTTTGGCATTTCATTTTCACCCAAAAAAAAAACACTTTATGCCATTACCTTATGCCATTTATTTGCATTTGCTGCCACGCATTGCGTTATTATTGCGGTACATTTTGCTCTTTTTTTTCACTCTCACTTGATCTCACTTTAACACTCACTCACTTCTTGTCCCTATAGACTTGTTCTTATTGCCGCTCTTTATATACATACATAGTTCTTGCGGGATTATTGCTGCTTATTTTTTCACTCACACTTTCACTCACTTTTTGCGCGATATGCGCTTGCACTGCCTTCAGCCGAGCAGTCCTTGCCATCATAATGACCATCATCCACTTGCACTTGCACTTCACTCACTCACTTGCACTCACTTTTCGCCTATATCGCCTCGCCTTGCTTGTCGCCATGCTCCCCTTGCCGTCTGGATAACCATCCACCACTTACACTCACAAAAAAAAACACTCAAATTGCTTACTGCCTTGCATTAAGCTCAATATTTTTTTTGATTGCTTTTACACTTCACTCACTCACTTGCACTCACTTGCCACTCGCCTTGCTTGTCGCCATGCTCCCCTTGCCGTCTGCCATCCAGCACTTGCACTTACACTTCACTCACTCACTTGCACTCACTTTTTTCTCATATCACATTGTACTGGTTGCCTTTTCCGCACTCTTGCATACATTTTTCACACGTTTACTCTCACTGAAAAAAAAAACACTCACATGGTTTTACTTTGATGCCGCTCTCTATTTAGTTCTTGCGGTGCATCATATTTACGCTATCTATAACTTTAGAGTGTAGCAGTTCTAGTTCTGTTAACATTACCTCGACTCCTCACCGGATCAAGTGTTTTCGCAAAACTGATTTCGGCAATTTAAACATTCACCTCTCGAATGTTGATTGGTCCACTCTTCTTTCCTTACCGAACATTGATGTAACAGTCAACTCATTCTATAAAATTTTAAACTCTGCCCTTAATACTTATGTTCCGGAGATTGTTGTACCATTATCGTCCAAGCCTCCCTGGTTCTCCAGGAATTTGTCATACTTAAAGAATAGGAAATCCAGACTTT
This sequence comes from Drosophila athabasca, assembly GCA_008121215.1. Taxonomy (NCBI): domain Eukaryota; kingdom Metazoa; phylum Arthropoda; class Insecta; order Diptera; family Drosophilidae; genus Drosophila; species Drosophila athabasca. The sequence continues at coordinate 306,538 of VMQQ01000019.1, read as the reverse complement.
TCAAAAAGTACCGGAAAACTGGCTCCTTGCTTGTCTTCGTACAATATTCTTCCGCCCGCTCTCAATTCCTAACAACTAATAGTCTGTGCTACAATCTTTATCTCTCTTCTTGTAGTAGAAACTTCCGCAATGATCCTAAAAAATTCTTTTCTTTTGTCAATTCTAAACGTAAGTCCAATGCATTTCCTCCGTCCCTTCATTATCTAAGCAATTCTGAATCTTCTGCTGCTGGCATTGCAAACTTATTTGCAACCTTTTTCCAGTCGTCTTACTCCTCTCATATTTATAACGCATCCACTCCGTATCCCTACCGTTTGCCTCACTCTAATAGCATTTTTCAACCATATTTTGAGGAAAGCGTTGTGCTTGATGGCTTGAAGTCTTTGAAGATTTCTTTTTCTGCGGGTCCTGATAAAGTGCCTAGTTGCATTTTAAAACATTGTGCCCAGTCCTTATGCCAACCCTTAACCTTTCTTTTCAATCTATCCTTGGAACAGTCTTGTCTCCCCGTAATTTGGAATGAGTCGTACATAATTCCGCTTCACAAGAAGGGCTCTAGATCCAACATAGAAAATTACCGAGGCATTGCAAAGCTCTCTGCCATTCCTAAGCTCCTTGAGTTCCTGGTTACCCGGCAATTGCAACATCTTTGTTCTAGCTTGATATCTCCTTCACAACATGGTATTTTTAAACATCGATCAACAACTACCAATCTGCTCGAGTTTTCCTCCATAATCAACCGTGGATTTCAGAGTGGTTTGCAAACTGATGTTATTTTTACGGATTTTAGCAAGGCATTTGATTCGGTTAACCATGCTCTATTAATTCAGAAGCTGTCCTTATTAGGTTTCCCTAGTAATCTTCTAAGTTGGATTTCGTCGTATCTTTCTAATCGTACACAACGGGTCTTATTTACTAATGTTTTATCAGAGATCGTTAATGTTACATCTGGTGTGCCACAAGGTAGTCATTTGGGTCCGCTCCTCTTCATTTTATTTGTGAACGACCTACCCCAAGTTATAACATTCTCACATACATTAATGTATGCGGATGACGTTAAAATCTGTCTGCCCTACTCCGACTGGTATTTGCACACACACCTTCAGCTGGACCTAAACGAATTGCTATTGTGGTGCTCAAGAAATCTTCTATTTTTGAACCTCTCGAAATGCAAGCTTATGTCTTTCTACCGTCGTACTCCACATTTTGTATCTTTTTCTCTTGGTGATCATGTATTGGATCGAATTTCGAGTTCAAATGATCTTGGTGTATTATTTGATCGTAAACTGTGTTTTAATAGTCATATTGCTGCGACAGCTAATAAAGCTAAGGGTGTTCTAGCTTTCATCAAGCGTTGGTCCAAGGAGTTTGACGACCCGTATGTGACCAAACAATTGTACATTTCGTTAGTGCGCCCGATATTGGAGTATTGTTCCTGTGTGTGGAGTCCACAGTATAAGGAGCAGCAAGCTATTCTCGAATCAGTTCAGAAACAATTTTTAATTTTCGCTCTTCGTAATTTACACTGGGACTCTGGTAGAATCCTGCCACCTTACAGATCTAGGCTAAAACTTATTGACCTACCTTCGTTACACCATCGCAGAATATGCAATGGAGTAATGTTCGTGCACAAGCTCCTTCTCGGCATGGTGGACTCCCAAACTCTCTTGAGTCAGATTGACTTTACGGTTCCCTCTCGCTCTACTCGTTCTTTTAGACCTATCAGATTACCTTTATTTAGGTCAAACTATGCCCAGCATGAACCTTTCAGGGTTTTATGCTATAATTATAATACCCTTTACCATATCATATCCCCTGAACTAACCCTTAAACATATAGCATTTAGCATTTACAACCACCTAAACTCTGCTAACCTGTAATTTTAATTTTTTTGTTTCAATTTTATTATACTTTATCTTTAGTTCTCTTCCTAATTTATATTGCATTATTAGCAGATAATTGTTAATTAATAAATAAATAAATATTGTTTTTGGTTTAACTTTTAATCACTTTTTTTGCCACTATCTTTGAGTTTTAACTTTAGACGCACGCGCGACGAACAATTCAATGTTTGGTGACCGCTTTGAATGATGGACCGGGGGGGAATTGAAAGTTTAGATAAAACTGCAGCAGCGTGGGAAGCTTAAAGAAGCTTTCGAAGAGGGAGAGAAGGAAAGAAGTTGAAGAGAGAGCAGCAGCAGAGCAGCGTGGGCAGCAGCTCATTTCTCTGCTTAGAATTTAGATGTCACGCAGAAAACGAGAGCGAAAATTTGTGCAGGTGATCGATCACAGATAACAAATGTAGGTCAAGGGCTCGCTCTCGCTCTCTCACTTAGTTTATAGTTCGCTGTTAGCTCTCTTTGCACACCATTCCCTCTGAGAACATCTAGGAGCGGCTTTGCTTTTGCAAAGTGTGTGTGCCGTTTCTTTGGCTTACGCTCTAGAAGCGTAGGGGGAGACGAAGAGTGCATAGATGATCTCATCAGCGTAGATAAAGTAGATTACTTTGAACAGTTCTTATCTTTAATTCTCTCTTCCCACTGCATGCGGTGTCAGTGCAATGCCCTGAAGCGGGGGCGAAAAGTTAAAAGCGCAGCAGCTCCGCCAAGAGCGGCTTTGCTTTTGCATTATGAGAGTGTTTGTAACTGTTGTTTTTTTGTCTTGTTGTTGTTGCCTGCCAATGCTTTGGATGGGTGGAATGGGAGACGGGGAGTGCGTGGCGGGATGACGTAAGCCAGATTGACCATAGCACAAATATTTTTAGGTGAAGAGATATATTTTATCCCCTCTCTTCACTGCAGGTAATGCAAGTGTGCAGGGCAAACAATTAAGAGTGAAACGATATAGATATGTTGTATTTGTATGTATTTGTCGTTTAATTACTTAAATATTTATCAAATATTCGTAAATCATTTCATTATTTTTTTTTGGGTTATTTTCTTGCATTTGCATCTACAACAATATGAACTTATTCTAATCGGAGTCTTGGGGATGATGATAGATCGAAGGAATGGGGATGATAGACCCCAAGATGAGTAAGAGACACAGATGGAGTTTTGAGATTGGGCTAAGAATGAGGAGAGGTGTGGGTCATAGTTCTAAGTGGTCTTAAGTTCTAGGTAATGAAAGTTCTAGCTAATGTGTCCTGGAATCGATCTATGAGTACGAGTATTGCCTGTCGTCTAGTATCTGTAGCCACTGCCGTCGTTGTCGCCGTTTTGGCCGCCTGGACCGAAGCCATTGCGGCCCTGACCCTGTCCCTGTGGCTTGCCGCTGGAGTAACCATTCTGGCCGAGATCTTGACCACCTGGACGGCCACCGGAGTAGCCATCGCGACCAAGGTCCTGACCACCTGGACGACCGCCGGAATAGCCATCGCGACCAAGGTCCTGACCACCGCTCTGCCGTCCACCGTTGCCATTGCCTCCAGGACGACCACCAGAGAAGCCTTGACCCTGATCGCTGCCATCCGGGCCGGTGACACGTCCAGCGATGATCACACGTCCGCCATCGCTGCCTGCATTGCCGCCGTTACCGCCGGGTCGACCGCTGGAGTAACCATTCTGTCCTAAATCTTGTCCACCTGGGCGACCACCGGAATAACCATTCTGTCCTAAGTCCTGGCCACCTGGGCGTCCACCGGAATAACCATTCTGTCCGAGATCTTGACCTCCTGGGCGACCACCGGAATAACCATTCTGTCCTAGATCTTGACCTCCTGGGCGTCCACCGGAATAACCATTCTGTCCTAGGTCCTGGCCACCTGGGCGTCCACCGGAATAACCATTCTGTCCGAGATCTTGACCTCCTGGACGCCCACCGGAGTAACCATCGCGACCAAGATCCTGTCCACCTGGGCGTCCGCCGTTGCCATTGCCTCCAGGACGTCCGCTCGAGTAGCCATCGGCGCCCAGATTCTGGCCGCCTGGACCGCTGGCGCCACCATCGTTGGCCTCACCCTCGTAGCGGATCTGTGGCCGGTATCCTTGCTGGTCCGCCTCATATTCGACAATCTACGGGGAAAGAAAGCCAGAGAGAAGAGAGAGAAAGAGAGAGAGAGAAAGAGAGAGAGAGAAAGAGATGGAGGGTTAGCAGTGACATAGCAATGGCGGGAGCGGAGCAGGGAGGGATCATCGCCTGTTGCCCGCCGCCGTCTCGTCCGGCTCGGCGCTTACTTGCTTCCTTCCGTCGGGCAACAGGACATTGTACTGGCCGGTGGTGAAGTCACCGTCGCGCATCTCTGAATGCCCGAACGAGAGCCCACTGGGGGCGTCCTCGACCTGGTAATTAAACTCGTACTTAGCCGGCTCCTGCGGCGCAGAGCAGAGCGAGGGGCGGTACCGAGGAGCGGGGGGCGTGTGGAGAAAGAGAGAGAAATAGACAGATAGAGACAAGAGATCAAGAGCAGTAGGGGAAGGCGCAAGCAAGCGGTGCAGAGAGAGTGAGACAGACATAGAGACAGGCAGAGAGAGAGAGAGAGAGAACTACCAAGAGAACCAGCAAGAGATCAGGGCGAGGGCAAGGGCGTGCATCAAGGCGCTGTGCAGCAGGGGCGGAGCGGTGTCGGGTGTCGAGTGTCGCGTGTCAGGCTCCGTACGGATGTGTGTGGATGGGAACCAATCCCGAATCTTCTACGGTCTACTCACATCGTTGTCGTAGTCGGCGCCACTGCCTCCAGGCCCACCAGATCCGCCGCCAGCACCTGCGCCGGAGGCAGGAGGACCGTAGGAGTCGGATGGACGACCGCTGGATCCGGAACCGGGAGCACCATAACTACTGGAAGGACGTCCACCATTGCCATTGCCATTGCCGGAAGCTCCAGGAGCACCATAAGAGTCGGAAGGACGTCCGCCGAAACCACCCTGTCCCTGTCCTTGGCCGGGGGCGCCATAGCTGCTGGAGGGACGACCGCCGCCGTTTCCGTTGCCACCAACACCTGGGGCACCGTAAGAGTCCGATGGACGACCACTGGATCCTGCACCTGGAGCACCATAGCTGCTAGAAGGACGACCGCCTTGTCCTTGACCGGGAGCGCCATAGCTGCTGGAAGGACGTCCACCGTTGCCATTGCCATTGCCGGAGCCAGAGCCAGGGGCACCGTAAGAGTCCGAGGGCTTGCCACCGAAGGCGCCTTGTCCCTGTCCTTGTCCTTGGCCGGGAGCGCCATAGCTGCTGGAAGGACGCCCACCGTTGCCATTGCCATTGCCGGCGCCAGGAGCTCCGTAGGAGTCCGAGGGCTTGCCACCGAAGCCCCCTTGTCCCTGTCCTTGACCGGGAGCGCCATAACTGCTGGAAGGACGTCCACCATTGCCATTTCCATTGCCGGAGCCGGAGCCGGAGCCAGGGGCACCGTAAGAGTCTGAGGGCCTGCCACCGAAGGCACCCTGTCCCTGTCCTTGTCCTTGTCCTTGGCCGGGAGCGCCGTAGCTACTGGAGGGACGTCCGCCGCCATTTCCGTTGCCACCAACCCCTGGGGCACCGTAAGAGTCCGAGGGTTTGCCACCAAAACCGCCCTGTCCTAATCCAGGAGCACCATAAGAGTCCGATGGACGACCGCCTTGGCCTCCACCCTGTGCTCCTGGGCCGCTCTGTCCCGGTGCACCATAGCTATCGGATGGCGGGAGGTAGGAGTTCACTGGAGGCTCGGGACGCGCCAGAACCGCCGTGCAGAGCAGCGTGAGGCCGAGTAACTTGAACATATTCCACGTCGCTAGAGGGGATCTCTGATCTGGATCTGGATCTGAATCTGGATGCGTATGTGGATGTGGATCTGCGGACCTGGTTGTGTAGCGCCTCGAAGCAGCGCCGAATTCTGACTGATCTCCGACTGCAGCCGGGGCGCGTATTTATATGAAACGATCGCAAAACTGAAAGTCGAGGATGCACACACAACACACAGAGAGCAGAGCAGAGCAGAGCAGCGCGACGGGGCCCTCGGTTATGAGTTGATGGGGCAGCCGAGACGAGACTCATCTGTGCTGCGGTGGCGGTGGCGGTGGCGCTGGCAGTCGCAACATGTGGCAACCACAGCCACGAACAGCTGCTGCCACATACGATCATCTTCAAAACAGCGCAAACTCAGCTGCATTTGGAGCTTGCCGCTTCTTGTTGTTGCTGTTGTTGTTGTTGTTGTTGTTGTTGCTGTTGTTGCTGTGGCAGTTCTATGCCTAGAGCCCCGCCAGCGCCAGTAAAAATCTCAATCAACGCTCAAGCATAGGCATGGCCCTGCTCCGCTCTGCTCTGCTCTGGCTTGGATCGCACGTGAAGACAGACAGGCAGCCCCGAGATTCCGTTTCCAACTGGGTTGCGGGTTGCCAAGCTGATTTGCCTTCTTTCGGCGCACAGCACATCTTCGAGGCGAGTGATTGTGTTTGCCCAGAGCCCTGCCTCCCTCTGCCCAGTCCCCTGCCCAGCCTCCATCCTCAACTCAGAGTCTCTGACTCTGGAGTTACGTTGGCGCAAAGTAGTCTACTCGGTCGCTGGGTGAATGTGTCGGCGGCGTCTGCTGCATCTTCAGAGTGCTGTTGCCGCTGTTGTCGTCGTCGACGTCGTCGTCATCTTCGTTTGTGACAAGCTCCGCATTTGTTGGATTTGTTGCATTTGTTTGCCTTGTCAAATATAGAAAAAGGTACGAGTACGAATACGAATACGAAGAGCAAAAGTTGTGAAGAATATCGTGCCACATGCGACCCCAATTGGGAGTAGATCTGTGCTCACATCCGAATGCGTTTTGATGGCTAACAGATTGCAGATCTTCGTATCGGAGATCAGCAAAGATCAGCAGAAGGGAATGCTCGGGAGATCTCAATGAAGTGCTACTGCAATTGTACTTTAATTGATTCATTCAGAGATCTGTCGAATCTATAGCTCATTCATTCAGATCAACAGTGGAGTAGATCATCAACTCTTTCTACTCCACCACTCCATTGATACATTCATTGGTTCCGTTGACAGATCACGGCCCACACAAAGAGATTCCCCAGGTTATGGGAAATTAATTGCATAGACTTTTCCCAGTCCCAGTTCCAGTCGCCCACAGCCACCGCTTGGGAAGTAGCGCCATTCACACACAGCCTTCAGCCTCCAGTCTTTAGCATTCAGTTTTAAGACGACGACACCGACGACAAATGGGAACGTGCAGAATTAATTGCCCCAAGCAGTGGGTACGTGCCTGGCCATGGAAGGCAGCTGCTCATCCTCATCCTCATCCGGCTCCGTGTCAGACGTGCGGGTCAGAAGCGAGCGATTTGCCTAAGCTGAAGATCGGATACGGAGTCGGATCACGTCGCCAGCTTAACCTCCCATCGGGTTAACGTGAACCCACATAACTCAGTTGGTAGTAGCGCATCTAGATTATCTTTTTATTTGCGTTTTTGCATATTTTACAACTAAGTATAATATAATAAACCGTCTCACTCGATGGCCATCTTCTTGGGGAGGTAGAGTCGCTTGTAGCGCCCATGGACCTCCAGAAAGAGCAGCGTGTGGATCACATAGATGAGCAGGCAGACCACACAGCAATCGAACAGCACGAAGATTAGGAGGAAACCCAGGTAGAGGCACAGGAGCAGCGTCAGAATGGAGACCACAAGCTGCAGCAGGCACAGCCAGCGGTGCTCGAAGAAGGCTGAGGGCGAGAGAACCCTCTAAACATCTACAGATTGATGTAATTCTTCAGACTTACAGCTCACAAAGAGCAGGGCATAGAAGACACTGCCTATGGCTCCATTCGGGGGATTCAGATAGGGGCTGGAGGTGGATCCAAACAGCAGCTGTGTCAAACCAAAGCCACGTCCATAGCTTACAAGGAGGAAAGGATTATCTTTCATTAGATGTGTTACACCTCCAAGAAAATCCCCTCTACTCACTCTGACTTGAAGACGGCTGTGCAGCTAACCTTCTCGGCCAGATCGCACATGGCCACATAGTGCGCATCCTGGTCCAGCTGCATCTTCACATACAGGGAGTACAGGGAGATGGCTAGACCACAGATGCAGATCCATCTGAGGCGAGCGGCAGTGGTTGTGGTTGAGGTCTCCTCCGGCTGACTCATTCTGCGGCCACAAGGATAGTGAACTCTGGGCTGCGGTCAAACGTGTAGTCCTGCAGACGGAACAGAGCTGCCAGGCGGCTCGGGCTATGTTCTACTGAAGGAAAACTCTGTGATTCGGGGTAGGAATTGACAACCCTGTTGGCGGCTGCGCGCTGAAAATTGTGCGTAATTTGATATACCCTTTCTTGGGGTTTTAGGGGTTTGCGGGACAGGAAAAGAAAGGATACATTTTTGAAGGTATTGTGTGTCCACTAATCTGTTCTAGGTAAGCTAATCTTTAAATTGAGGATATCTATCTATATTTTAGCTAAACTATGGTGACGGATTATTCTTGAATCAAACAAAAAGGAATGCTTAAAAACACTTTTTAAATTGTTTACATATGTGGGAATTTCAAGACCCCAAAATACCTTCATGGCATTGTTTTTTATAATACACCTGCAAGGGTATTTGGAGCATCCACTACCTATGCGCGTATTTTTGTGTTGTTTTCCTCCTTGGGTTCGCATAAATATCCATTCTCCCCTAATTTGCTGTGACAGGAGAGCAACAGGTACGTACACCACGTACTACCCATTGCGGGGGAGTGTAAGTAAATACTGCGTAGCGAACTATAAATTGAGGCTAGATAAACAACGAAATGGAATGGGATGATGATAGGGAAATCTATGCTCCATGGTCCATGGCTGGCGAAAACATCTACCACCCCCTTCCACCCAGCTTCGACGAAACATTTAGTTACGCTCGATTGCATGCATATGAAATTAGCGACTTCGGCGACATCATCGAAGTGCCAGACATGCCAGAGACAGCTCCACGAGGCCCAGTCTCAGTCCCAGTCCCAGTCCCAGAGACAGACTGCAGACTAGAGACTACAAACTGTAGATAGAGACTAGTACGAGTACATGATGCTCATGATGCTCCCCTGGTCGGGTCGCGGGTCGGATTGGGGCACGACACAATAGTGTGGTGCCCACTCTCCCGATCTCCGCACTTTGGCCATGTTGTGCTCATGTCCCTTTTTAATTTATGGCCTCACGAATTTGAATTTATTTATGTATTTAAGAAGGAAGCAGCAGGCAAATGAAGTGATGGATAAATCCACGTGAGAGACATGAGGCAACCAAATGGAAACAATTTACAAAATTGCAGCCAGTAGCTGCGGCAGAACCTCACCGATTCACCGCTCCAAAACGATCCAACCGATGCGATGCGATGCGATCCCGCCCGCTGGCAAAGTGAAGTGACGAATTTTACGCAACCTTGGAGCAGCAGCGGCAGCACCACCACCACCACCAGAGACAGTCACCGCAGTAGCACTGTCTCTCCACGGAGTCTCTACGGTGGGTAGAACCCTTCTAAGCAGCTGTCAGATCGATTGAGCCTCAGGCTCCAGCCTCAGCTCCACCTGGTTGCTCCTAATTCGCCCATGAATTGGGAGCACTGGGGGGTTTATTGAACTTTACACTTCAAATACGCTTCAAACACGAACGATTCCCAGCTCTGATCGAATGGAATGGGATTTGATGCGTTTAGAAGGGCTAATGTCAGGCAGCAGCAGCACCAGCTGCGCAGACAGACACTTCTTCTTCAGCTCGAGCACGCGCTGACTGGCTGACTGGCTACCCTTTTCAAGAGGGGTCCCATGGCTATGAACCAATCCCAGATTGGATAATGATAGCGTATGTATGTATGTATGTATGTATGTGCTAGGGTATCCAAGCTTCGACCTTCAAAACTAGCGCTCTTGCTGCAGATCCGTGATCAAAATCAAGTGAACTGCACCAACAAAAGCGCCTCAAGTGCAGCTGAATGCTGAATGCAGAATGCCGAATGATGGAGCTGCTGCAGCTTTTGACGATTATGATTATGTTGAAGGTAAACGCTTTTGGAGACGCTTGCCTTTTGTTGCAAGTTCTGTCACCCGCTGCACTGCACGTGTGGCAACTGTGGAAACTGTGGAAACTGGAAACCGAACACCGACCATCATCTAGCATCTAGCATCGAGCGTTCGAAGGAAGTTAAGGTTGCTGTTGCGTGCAACAGCGTGCCTCGATGCGAGATGTGGCAATCGGCCGTACATTTGTATGCGTCATTTGGTTTAATAAATTCGCAATTAATTAAAATCAATGCATGGCGAATTGTCATCGAAATGCTAATGGCAATGATTAGGCTTTTACGAGTGCATAAGTGAGCAGAGAATTGGGAAAGAACAAATATTTCCAATTTTATTTAACCTCCAGGGGATGAAAACCATTTTTATAAAATAGAGTCGAGCAAAATGCTTTTAAATATATAATATGTATCATATTCTTCGAGATTTAGAAGCACTTGCGATGCACAATGGTGGCCCCGACCTCCTCATACTCCGACCGATTGATCAACATGTCTTCGAAGGTGCTGAGGGAGGCCAACACAGAGCCACCCATCCAGACAGCGAACTGACGATGGGGACAGGCCTTGATCTTGATGTTTGTGCCAGGTGGCGACATCCGGGTGAGCTCCCGATGCATGCGCTCCGCCATATTGGGGAACATGGTCGTGCCGCCCGAGAGCACAATGTTATCGTACAGATGACGGCGCAGATCAATGTCGCACTGGAGGATCGACTGGCAAGTGGTCTCGTGCACACCCAGCATCTGCAGGCCCATCAGTTTGGGCTGGAACAGGGCCTCCGGACAGCGGAAACGCTCGCTTCCGAGCTTCACCTTCTGGCCATCGGGCAGCTGGTAGACCTGTTCCAGCTGCTGTTTGTCGGATTGCTGCATCAATTCACGATCGTAGTCCAGGGAAACGTAGCAGAGCTTCTCCTTTATTTCGCGAGCAATGTCCTGCTCGGCACTGGTGGTCATATTGCGGCCACGCTCCCCGAGCAGCTTGCACATGTACGCGCTCAGATCCCGGCCAGCCAGATCCAGACGCCTGCAGCCATGCGTAACGGCGTAACCCTCGTAGATGGGCACTGTGTGGGTGACACCATCGCCAGAGTCCAGCACAAGACCAGTGATACTTCCAGTGGCGTAGAGCGAGAGCACTGCCTGCACTGCCACGTACAGGGACGGCACATTGAACGTCTCGAACATGATTTCGACCATCTTCTCGCGGTTGGCCCGCGGGTTGAGCGGGGCCTCTGTGAGTAGCAGCGGAGACTCCGTGGGCTTGACGTTCAGCAGGTCATACGTGTGCTTCCATATCTTCTCCATATCATCCCAATTGGTGACCACGCCGTGCTCAATGGGGTACTTGAGGGCGAGCATGCCTCGCTTACTGATCGCCTCCTCACCAACGGCGTCCTTGATGCGGCAGTCCACCAACACGTTCTGGTGGCGCGGCCGCCCGACGACCGAAGGGAAGATCACCCTTGGCTTCTTGTCGCTGCAGAATCCCGCCTTGCATACGCCCGATCCATTGTCGATGATGACCGACGTCATTGGGACTTCTTCTGCAAGAGCTTCAGGAACCACTGTGAGTGCGTGGGCTAAGGGCTAAGGTTCCAGAGGTATAACTTACGAAATTCTAGATATTTGTGTAGAATTTGCAGTGCCTTTTGGTTGGTCAGATCGATCTGTATTCGAGATGGAGTAACGAAGTCAGACATTCCGTGTGGATATTGAGTTTGTCAGTTGAATGAGAGAGAGAGAGAGAGAGCATTGGACGGAAAACGCTCAGCATACACAGCATATTTGAAATGTGGCGCCAAACGTGCGAGTCAGTGTTGGGAAACAGCAGGAGAATGGTTTATGCGGCAATTAAAATTCCAGATAACTGTTTGCTAATGATAACCAATTTATTTGTTTCCGAAATCTCAGACTACAGAGTGGGGGGATCTATGATCCGATGCTTATATATTAAACACAGAACGTAAAGCAGCAGCCTAGGCGGACAGCTTCTTGGCCTCCTGGTAGCGGCACGAGATGTCGTCCCAGTTGGCGATGTCCCAGATAGCCTCTACATACGAGGGACGCACGTTCTTGTACTGCAAGTAGTAGGCGTGCTCCCACACATCGATGCCAAAGAGGGGCACCAGGCCAGTGCTGGCCTCTAGTGGATCCTGGTTTGGCAAGGCAGCCAGCTGCAGCTTTCCCGACTTCTTGTTGTAGCCCAGCCAGCCCCATCCAGAGCCCTGAACGCCCACGGTGAGGGCGCTGAGCTCCTTCTTGAATTCTTCGAAGCTCTTCCACTGCGACTCGATGGCCTTCTTGAGGTCGGCGCTGGGTGTCGACTTTTTGGGCGAGAGATTCTGCCAGAAGATGCTGTGGTTGATGTGTCCGCCGCCGTTGAAACGCAGGGCGGGGGCCAGCTGAATGATCTTCGAAGTGTTGTTCTTGCAAGTGGCCTCCGCCAGCTGCTCCTCGGCAGCGTTCAGATTGTTGACGTAGGTCTGGTGATGCTTCTGGTGGTGCAGCTCCATGATCTCGCGGCAGATAATGGGCTCCAATGCATCATAATCGAACGCCAGCTTGGGCAGCGAATGCTTGCCACGGACTGCAATGCTGCTGTGGGGATACAACAATGTGCATTAGTAGATATTCAAGTTCATGGTCGCCATTATGTTAGTACAACTGTTGTTTTGTGGCTTTTTATGTAACCGCACAGCGGTTGAGCCGGCATCGATTAATTGCACTTTGTGCTGCACTTACCGCGCTGCCTGGGAGACTTTACGTGCTGTAAACATGACTGTTGCTTGTACTAAAAAATATTGATATTTATTTAGAAGAGGGAAATATTTATTTAAGTTATTAACAAAGAAAGAAAATCCTTACATTGCTTTTCCGTACCGATTTATGTTTTTGATAGTACCGATATCGATAGTGCTGCTCATAAATGCGTTGCACTGCTCAGAATTCGAAGTGTCATCTCTAAGCGCGCTATCAGCTGTTGGCCCCCACCACCAAACCAACAAACAAAACAAAATATTGGGGCGGAGAATTTACTTTTCGCCCGTTTTCCTAAGCTGGAAAATGCCCCAACAAATGGCCACCAACCGCTGGCAGAGTCGTTTGTTGCGTGTTCTCGTAATGGCCACAGCCGACCTCAAATTCAGTCAAAATAGAATTTAAATCAAAAACTAAAGAACGAAATCTATATTTTGGTGCCGAATACCCCATTAAACCTAAGAAAATCGTACAAATTGAGTGCAATTAAGTAGCCAGTAATTGTGATTGTGATTAAATAGGCAAGCAGAAATCAAAAGGAGGTGTTTCCCACATTCCAGGCGCTGAGGAAGGAGCCGCAAAAGGAGTCTACACTTGAGTGTAAGTAGCTCCAAAAACTAATTCGATTTATGATAAAAATGTTGGGCGAAAACTCCACTATCCGTTGCTGTATTCGAGTATTTCTGGGAAAAATCAATATTCCACTTGCTTTCCTTCTCGAGAACTGCGCACGCATGTCCCGCAGGCCACTTGCCACTCCCACTGCTTCACGTCCTCCTGTTGCGGTCCAGCAGCTGTTGGTCCTCGTATCCTGGCGTGGGCGTCTGGGCAGCTGCTGCTGCCGCCCCGTACTCCTCCTAGTCGGCTAAAAATAAACCTCTTTTCTGTTGTTTGCAAATTTCCTTGGCCAGAGCGAGCATATGGTCCAACCAGTCATCAGGGGCGGAACGGGACACACATTTATGTTGCCTGCCGCCAGGCGCATGGCCCCCATCTCCCCTTCCGCCCATGGATACTTTTGATACGAGTGCTGCTGCCTTATCGCAGTGCAAATTTGACCGACAACGATTGACGTCAGGAATCGGAGTTGGATATTGAGTGAACAACAGTCTATGGACGTGGACTAACTGGGGTGGGTTCGGGGGAGTGTTTAAATATTTGCTTAGTTCCCCAGAGTCCTCAAGTGCTGGTGCTGCAGGGCAACCTTTGACCTTTGTGGGGGAGAGAGCACAGCACAGACAGCCGCCACTCAACCTTCACCTTAGTGCGACGCAAAAACTCATTGTATGCGCGCCTTGACTTGAACAGAACAATGGAATGGATGCTTTCGCGGACTTGTACTCCTGCCAAGTCCTGTGTGACATGTGTGGCATGTGTCTGTGTGTGTGTGGGCGGAAGTCTGGTTTTTCCTTTTTGCGCATCGCTTGATTGGTGGAAAATCTACGCCCTGATTATGATGAGGATGATTATGCCCTCCAGTCCCAGCTCCGGGCGGACCACTCTGATTGCTAGATTAAGTGTGAAGTGCGATTATTGCTTGCTTTCATTGGAAAATATGATAGTGGGAGGAGGTCGGGTCCGTCTGGGCTTACAGTCTTGCAATCCTGAGAGTCCTTCTCCCTGGGTAGCAGCCATAAATAAAGTGTTAGGACCGCAGCTTAAAGAGGACTCCCAATGTCTCCAGTCCGCAGCATAAACTGGCTTCCAAAGTGTCATGAATAAATAAGGGAAAATACTTATCCCGACAAAAAAAAAGAAACAGAAAGAGTGGACCGTTCCCCAGGTGTAGGCCAAAGGGAGTACAAAGATGAGGGCGGGAGCCTGGGCGGGGGCCATGCAATAAACATAAATTTACGGCGAGCGCGCGCGACATTAAAGCCGTAATGGAGAGGTAGGAAAAGTGTTTCCTCCAAGAGTGCTTCACCTGTTCGGAAAAATGGCTTCCCGGCCCGAGGCTTCCAGAGCAATTTTTCGTCCTGTATTATTAATTGTGTTAGGCCAAGGGGGGGAAGGACTGCGACTAGAACTACTTGCGGTCTCCCAAAATGATTTATGTTGCTGGTGGCTGCACTTTTAAGTGCTCCTCATTGGAGTTGCAGTTGCAGTGGCCTGCGGCGTGGGGCGTGGCCCCCCCGCATTGCGGTCTACTACATCATCACGTGTGGTCAGGCGAGGTCCTGCTGCTGTTCCTCGTTCCCTATAAGTATGCCGCAAAAAGAGCTACAAATGGAAAATACTTGCTAATCAGCGTGTGTTTTGTCGAACACTCATACTATACAATATATAGAGCGACTATGAGGCACCGAAAGTTACAACATTCTCTGGCCGCCAAGTGGGGGCATTCCTGCAGCAAAAACAACAGTAAACAAACCTTGAAATTATGAGGAAAACCAAAGGAAATCGAATGAAAATAGTGAGTGGGGTAGAAAGTGGACATGTCAGAATGTTTGCCTCCTGAAAGATGATTCACCATTTGGCTGGGCCTGTGGCTGGTGCTGGGCCTGTGGCGTTTCTTCCTTCCTGTTCCTTGCCTTCTGCTTTTTGTATGTAGGTGCCCGTTGTGGCTGGGACGCGACTGTTGCGACACGAACACACAAACACACAGAAAAGCTTGGCACGAACATTTGCCCGAATGAGTCATCCGCTGGCAGAGAGAGAGAGAGAGTGTGTGTGTGTGTGTGTGTGTGTGTGTGTGTGTGTGTGTCTGTGCCCTTTTGCGTGGGGCAGGCTTTGCTTTCGTTCTGGCTCCTTCTTTTTGGCTCGTACTACTCCTCGTCCTGCTTTTACTGCCGCTGCCACTGTCGCTGCCTGACGCTTGCTTTCTTGGCAATAATTTAACTAACAAAATCGCATTTCATTTATGTCCTAGACTTAATGGAGGAGCACCCCAGACCGCTCACAGCTGTATCCTCGGAGCAGGAGACTCCACGTGTCTGCTGCCATTTGAAGAGTGCTCTTTCTTTCCATTTAAAACATTGATTGCAAGCACTCCCTACATAGAGAGTGACTCATCTTTCAGTTTTCTGCTTTAAAGTGCCACTCCATGGAGTGTGATATTTTAATTGGTCGCCAGATCCCGCCCAGACTGTCGCTGAACTCCCTTTCGATTCGAGCGAGGATGATGCAGCATTAGCTGGCAAATGGAAATTGAAATGTTTTTCTCGGCTGCTCGTGAACTGTCAATGACATTTGCCAGCAAAAAGTCCTTAAAGCTGCTACGAAAGTTGGGAATTGCGCAGCCAATAAAACAACGCGTACAACGTCAACGACCCGCCCTCACTCCCCACTCCTCCACTCTGCTCCTCCTGCTCCTGCGTCCCACACACGCTCGATATTATTTGGGTTCCTTTGGGTCTGTGGGGGGAGGCCAGACCTCCTTATTTCGCTTCCACCTGCCTCCATCCACTGCCATTTTACACGCACTGTTTCCCAAAATAAAGCGCACTCTAGATGGAAATGTGTACAGTGCATACCATGTCTGTATGTACTACCTGCGCGTATTAATGCCACTGCGGGCAACCATTAGTCCTCGTGCTTTATGGGACATATTGCTAGATCTTTTGGTTCCTTTTAGAGTTCAAGAATTTTTTATTTCCATTTAAATGCAATCAGAAAACACTCATTTCTGGACCATACTCTCCCAGTATCCTTCGGTTCAAGCCGATCTATATAAAAGATATGCTTTTGAGGCAGTCATAAGACTAGCGTCTATAATGATCTGAGAGGATTACCTAGACAGATTACCTTTGTAGACTACAATCTGTATAAGCCAATAGCATTTGATCAAATTATGGTCTTGATAAGTACAGAAAGTTTTGAAAATTCACTTGTTAGATATTGATATTTCATATTTCATAGTTAAACCTAAAGGTTTAAGTGAAATGAATAGCGGAAAAGACATATTTAATGTGTTTTCAATATATTTTGACTCTTAAGACAAGATTGATTGTCGTGGAAACTATGGAAACAATTAATAAAGAATGCTTATCCTACCTAATTCTATCACTTTTCCCCCTAACAACCCACTATAGCTCTTTAACTTGGGGGTGGGGGGACAATCTTTAAACGGACATACATATGCAAACGATTTTCACAGTACATATAGCCGCCGTCAGTATAAGATTGTCCTGGACAGCTCCTCCACCTCCATGGCTCACCTTAGCGCTACTCCCCTGTCAGCGACAGCGACAGCGTCAGCGTCAGATTTCAATGTCAATGCAATTACGGGCGGAGGCGGAGAAGCACACAAATGAAACTACCAGTAACATAAAATAGTCATAGTCCTGTGCTGTGCTGTGCGTCAGGACGCCAGGCGATGGGAAATCAATAGGAAAAGTGGAAAAGGCAAGAAAAGCACCATACCACACCATCCACATACACAATTCACAATTCATTTTACGTCATCAGGCAGAAGCCACTCTGCCAGCAGAGTGGCAGTGGCAGTGGCAAGGGACACTGGCAGTAGCGACAGCAGCAGCAGCAGCAATAGCGACAGCGACAGCGGAATGGCTCATAATAAGATCAAACAAACAGTGGCGGGTGAACTGGCGGGCGGGTGTTTGTGTGTGTGACAGTGGTGGGCAGACACAATGTGCGCACCTGCTTTATTAATGAAATTCTTGAAGCTAAACGATGACGGGCCCACTGTCTCTTTATGAAATTTATCAAATTTTTGGCATACCCATATACATAGTACGAGTGTGAGTACGAGTACACCTTGCCCCCGGCTACTACTCAGGGTCCCTCCCCCCCGGGTTCAGGCCTGCGCATGCGCCTGGCTAGAGGGCTGGTCGCAGCAGCAGCAGCAGTAGCAGTCCTGGCAGCAGGCAGCTCGACCCGAGTCGGATTCACTGTGTCGTCTACCCTTAACGGGTGAAGTTCGTTCTGGTCTCGATACGATTCGTGTGACTCGTGCGCGTGCCACAGTTCTGGCTGGCCATCGATTTTGTGCAGAAAATAATAGAAAAGGCAGAAAGATTTCCTTTCCTTTCCCCAGTGAAATACGCTTCGAAAAATCCCCCAGTGAGAAAGCTCAAAACGCAGCCAAAGTAAAGAAAATCTACCATGAAATATCAAACAAAAGAAATATCCAAAATAACCCAAAGAATCTGAATACAAAACGGAGTGCAAAATTTTCTCTGTTATACAGAAAGCCCGACCAGAGCAGACCAGACCAGACCCCTCGCACGTACATATGTATACACATATTCGAGTTCGAGTACATATATGGATACAAATGTATATATCCCAATCTATAACTGAGTAAAGAAGGGAAAAAGAAGAAAGCTACGCGAATGTGCGCTTTTGGTTACTTATTGTTTTTCGCCCTATTGCTAACAACAATTCTGGTGCTGTCCATCATATTTGCCACGACCTCAAAGAGATCCATGTTGGACAGCTTTATCCTCGTTTTCAATTACACACAAGAACAAGAACAACAACAACAACCACTACAACAACAACCACTACCACAACAACAACAGCAACAACAACAAGAGGACTATCTAGAACAGCCAAAAATGTTCCTGAAACAGAAATTCTTTTGAGTTTTTGAATAAAAGTAAAACTTAGGGCAGACAATAAAAAAAAAAGAAGGAAGAAGTGAAAAAAAAAATCAATTGGTAAATGCTTCAAAAATATCTTTGCAAAATTTCATCGATTCGCGCGTGAAAACATTTTGAAAATCTCAAGACATTTTCCATTAGTTTCATTTTTACATAATTTCGATTTAGTTTCCTCTTTTTTCTCATCTTAACCAGTGGCCACAGTGGCCTCCAGCATAATGTGCTTAGCCTCGCTTCTGTGTAGAGTCCGTGGGTGGATGTGAGGTGAGTGTAGAGATTTGTCCGCTCTGTGTCTGTGCGAAGGCAACATGAAAATATATTAATAAAGGTCAAGACGACCTGAGCGAAGGATATGCTGTGCTATGAAAGTGCCTTGCCTTGACTTGCCCCACAGGAAGCCATAAAAAACCACTACAATAAAAGCGAAGGATTCGTTGAGTCGTTTGCCTTGGCTGTTGCCTTGTCTCGAGTGGAACCGTCCATGAGAACGAAACCAGTTCAAGTTGAGGGACCTTTTCGAGTGTCGTGAAATAGATTTCGGGGATAGTTATCATCAAATATCACCTTCCAATTTCCTTGCTACATTTTCATAAAAATTATGATTCGCTATGATTTCCTCAGTCTATCATGGAATATATTATACTCGAACATTACACAAATATTTAGCATGTTCCACCTCTCTCTCTGCCTCTCTCTCTCTCTCTCTCTTAGTCTCTATCTCTGCCTAGCTCTCTCCACTTTCTTGCACTGCTTGGGGCGTCTGCGCAGGGGCTTCTCTGGAGACTTTTGCCTCAATCCTGCTGCAGACTGTTGCATGTTTGCTGTGACAGATCCATCAAAACACACATAAACAAAAGTATTTTGCTCAGGTAAACAACAAGAGAGAAACAGACTTGGAGAAATTGAGAGCGAGAGGAAGAGAGTGAGAGGTTCTCGCAAAGAGAGAGAGTTGCGCACTATTGAAACATTTCATTGGAAGTGTCCCAAAGCTTAGGTCTCAACCAGAGTGTCTCAATATTTCAGGACTCGACTGTGCACAAGTAAAAGAATTTCATTGTTCGACGAGAACCAAGAACTAAAACAGTTGCTAAAATCTACAGTGTGGTATTTAGTGTGAACAAAAATCATTAATAAAAATATAAAAAATTCCATTGATAAACATTTACGAGAAATACAATTAAAAGTGAAGCGAATATCATTGTAATATGTGCAACCCAAGGGAGACCTTCCTTCAGTAAGCCAGAAATTAATTGGCTATCGCTTAAAGGTAAATCGAATCAAAGATTATAGTGATCCCTATGTAAATCCATTACTGTAAAGACATAAGGGGTGTGCTTTCCTTTGATTTTTTACTTTGCTGCTTTTTGCTTTTGTGTGTCTTTGCTTTTGGATGACTCATTCGTCCGTCGTCGCTTTTACTGGAAGAGAAGAGAAGAGCGTGTGGAAAGAGTACATATTGTGGAATGTTCGCCACCCACCCCCTCTTCTTCTTCGAGTGTGTGTTAGCATAACTACAAGTCTAAGGGGGTGGTAAAACTATTTACTTGAATTCAAAGTTCAATAAAAGTAAAACTGACTTGAAGGAATTCTCTATCTCTTGGCAATCTCTGGGAATTGAAGAATTCCAAAGCACTCTTAAGTATAGAAAACTTTATATAACGATATAGACATAGATAGATAAATACAAAGTCGAATAATAGTTAACTTTGGCCGCTTTAAATGTATTCGTAGTGCTTGAAATCCTTTCCACACCCCCAAAGAACTTATACCCCCACCCGAAACCCACAATCATACGAGTACCGTCTCCAATTCGAATTTCCCTGGCGACTTGCCCTGGAAATGACTCATAGCTGAAGCTTCAGCCTCGTACTATCCGCCGCACACACAGTTGAGGCAATTACAAAACGTCGACAGCATGGTGGAGGCGGGGTAGGGGCCGGGGCTCTCCAGGGAATTTTATGTGGTTTATAATATCGTATTTCATACCCTTCCACTCCAGTTAACCGCAAAACCCAGGACACGAGCAGCGAGACACAGAGCCAAAGATGTCGTCCGTTAAGGTGGCGGTGCGAGTGCGCCCCTTCAACTCGCGCGAAATAGGCAGGGAGTCGAAATGCATCATCGAGATGACCGGAGCCACCACGGGTAAGACCCACACCCACACAGCAGACAAACCGCAGACTCTCATTGTGATCCTTTTGCAGCTATAACCAATCCAAAGGTGCCGCCCAACACGAGTGAGGCGGTGAAGCGGTTCAACTTTGATTACTCCTACTGGTCCCATGATGTAAGTCGATATCCGGATGGGAGAGCCATATATAATCCCCGCTCATCTCCGTTTACAGCCTCGCGATTCGGACTTCTCCACACAGACGATGGTCTACAAGGACATTGGCGAGGAGATGCTGCAGCACTCCTTCGATGGCTACAACGTGTGCATCTTTGCCTACGGCCAGACCGGTGCCGGCAAGTCCTACACCATGATGGGCAGGCAGGAGGAGCAGCAGGAGGGCATCATTCCCATGATTTGCCAGGATCTCTTCACTCGCATACACAATACCGAAACCGACGAGCTCAAGTATTCCGTAAGTCGAGAATCCGACGAGAATTTTCCATAGCACAGCCTTTTTATATAACAATCGAAACATCAGGTTGAGGTATCCTACATGGAGATCTATTGCGAGCGGGTGCGGGATCTGCTGAATCCCAAGAACAAGGGAAATTTGAGGGTGCGTGAGCATCCATTGCTAGGTCCCTATGTCGAGGACCTATCCAAGCTGGCAGTCACCGACTACCAGGACATACACGACCTTATCGATGAGGGCAACAAGGCTCGGTACGTATCTGGGGACTACTTCTACTGGGACTGCTCCCTAAATCCCTACTCTATTCCAATCCTTAGAACTGTGGCCGCCACCAACATGAACGAGACGAGCTCCCGCTCCCATGCCGTCTTCACCATCTTCTTTACACAGCGTCGCCACGACACGATGACCGATCTGACCACAGAGAAGGTCTCCAAGATCAGTCTGGTGGACCTGGCCGGCTCCGAGCGAGCCGATTCCACTGGTGCGAAGGGCACCCGCTTGAAGGAGGGAGCCAACATCAACAAGTCCTTGACCACCCTGGGAAAAGTCATCTCCGCTCTGGCGGAAGTCGTAAGTGTCTAGGATCTAAGATCTAAGAAAATCTTGACAAAAACGAATGCTAATCCTTGCTCTCTCCACTAATCGCTGCCTTGTGGCTTCCCAGTCTGTAAGTCGATTAGAATTGGTAACATTTCAGCCACCATTTGACACTTGAATCACTTTTGCAGGCATCCAAGAAGAAAAACAACAAGAAGGACTTTATACCCTACCGCGACTCGGCCCTGACTTGGTTGCTGCGCGAAAATCTGGGCGGAAACTCCAAGACGGCCATGATAGCGGCCATTTCACCGGCGGACATTAACTACGATGAAACCCTAAGCACCCTGCGGTAAGCAATCGTCAGGAGAAAGACTTATATGTAGCGCCTCATGATGATAATGATGATCCCATAGGTATGCGGATCGGGCCAAGCAGATCGTGTGCAAGGCTGTGGTCAATGAGGATGCCAATGCGAAGCTTATCCGCGAACTCAAGGAGGAGATACAGAAGTTGCGCGATCTCCTCAAGGCCGAGGGCATTGAGGTGCAGGAAGGTAAGCATTCCAAACCGATCCTTAAGTTAGTACACCTTCGACTAGGCCTAAACCTAAGCCCCTAACACTCACACACAACACATCGACATTCTCATGTAACCCGAAATTACTTGCCACACTTGCAACAAGAATATGTACAAAGAAAACGCTACCCAATCCTAAGTTAGCCGTAGTTCTTAAACCCTTCTAAAAAACAACTTAGAAACCAAACAACAACCCAACCTATTTCATTTAGGACCCGATGGCAAGGTGGTGTGCGAGAAGCGCGATGCTAATAGTAAGTAGAGCCTACCATCTCTCAGCGCTAAAAACCAACTAAAAAACAAAAAAAAAACCAAAAGGCTTCACTCGCAAAATGTTATCCAAAATATACAAAGAGATGTTTTTGCGATATCTGGCTATGTACAGTGCGTTTCAGAGCCTAAAGACAAGCAAAGAAACGCTTGTCGAAACGCACTGTACATAGCCAGATATCGCAAATACATCTCTTTGTATGTGTACTACGTCTGTAATGTGCTGCTGTATCGTATCTAAAGCTTCTAAACAAATCGCTTCAGGACATACTATAATAACTACATATATCCCATACGATAATCACCAACAAGTCCTCCTTATGTTGCCTTACTCCACACACACATACACACACGATTAACCAGTTACAGTCTCCTGTCCGGGCCAGAGACTCCGCAAGGTTCTTCGGCTGGCTGGGAGGAGACTCTTTGCCGCAGAATTTTTTATATGGCATTTATCGTCTTTTTCTTTGTGTTGCCCTGAAAACATATGAGTGACAGGCTCAGACTCCTTGCAGTCCTGGCAGTCCTTTAGGGCTCGACGTGGACATGCCAGAGTTAGGCCATCGTCCCCCAATCGGCAATTGCTTTTTTTCCGTATTTATCTTCAATATATATCCAAAGTATCTGTATCTTTATGTATTCCATATTTTGGTGCTGATTTCTAAATGAGAGAAATCGCTCTATTATTATATCATAGCACGCTTATCACTGCGCTTGTGGGCGTCCTTTAGTAGGAGTCGGAGGTTCCACCTTCTAATTCCCGTTTCTAATTCTTGCAGAGGATGAGCTGAACAAGTCGACGACGGGAATCAAGTCGCCCTCGAAGTCGCGCAATCGCAATGGCTCCACCACGGAAATGGCCGTGGATCAGCTGCAGGCCAGCGAGAAGCTCATTGCAGGTGAGTAGTAACCCACTCTATTTCACAGGACTGCAGGACTGATCACTCCAACAATCCTCTGCAGAACTCAATGAGACCTGGGAGGAGAAGCTGAAGCGCACCGAGGAGATTCGCCTGCAGCGCGAGGCGGTCTTTGCCGAGATGGGGGTGGCCGTCAAGGAGGATGGCATCACCGTGGGCGTGTTCTCGCCCAAGAAGACTCCGCATCTGGTGAACCTCAACGAGGACCCCAATCTGTCCGAGTGTCTGCTGTACTACATAAAGGATGGGCTCACCCGACTGGGCACCCAC
The DNA here is from genome assembly GCA_008121215.1 of Drosophila athabasca. Classification (NCBI taxonomy): domain Eukaryota; kingdom Metazoa; phylum Arthropoda; class Insecta; order Diptera; family Drosophilidae; genus Drosophila; species Drosophila athabasca. The sequence goes on along the minus strand of VMQQ01000019.1, from coordinate 283,102 downwards.
GAGGCCAATGTGCCGCAGGATATCCAGCTGTCGGGGTCGCACATCCTCAAGGAGCACTGCACCTTCGAGAACCGGAACAGCACCGTGACCCTGCTGCCTCACAAGGATGCCATTATCTTTGTGAACGGACGCCAGCTGGTGGAGCCGGAGGTGCTGAAGACCGGCTCGCGTGTCATTCTTGGCAAGAATCACGTGTTCCGCTTTACCAATCCAGAGCAGGCACGCGAGCTGCGCGAGAAGATCGCCGAGAACGAGGCCGAGAACGAGGTGGAGAAGGCCGACGCCCCGCAGGTCGACTGGAACTTTGCCCAGTGCGAGCTGCTTGAGAAGCAGGGCATTGACCTGAAGGCCGAGATGAAGAAGCGGCTGGACAACCTCGAGGAGCAGTACAAGCGCGAGAAGCAGCAGGCAGACCAGCAGTTCGAGGAGCAGCGCAAGACCTACGAGGCCCGCATTGATGCCCTGCAGAAGCAGGTCGAGGAGCAGTCCATGACCATGTCCATGTACAGCAGCTACTCTCCAGAGGATTTCCACCAAGAGGAGGATGTGTACAGTGAGTGAACACACATATTAATAAATATGATTAAAATTCAGCTTTCATCCCCGTTCCATCCATAGACAATCCCATGTACGAGTCCTGCTGGACAGCCCGCGAGGCTGGGCTGGCGGCCTGGGCCTTCCGCAAGTGGCGCTACCATCAGTTCACTTCGCTGCGCGATGACCTCTGGGGCAATGCCATATTCCTCAAGGAGGCCAATGCCATTTCCGTTGAGCTGAAGAAGAAGGTGCATACCCACTCGTCTCTGGAGCTTAAAATTCTCGCTAATGCATTTGTTCTCTTTTGTTTCAGGTGCAATTCCAGTTCACCCTCTTGACCGACACCCTGTACTCCCCACTGCCACCCGAGCTGGCCTCGAGTGTGGCACCACTGCAGCAGGAGGACGAGTTCGGAGCCCCACCCGTATCCAAGACCCTGGTGGCCGTGGAAGTCACGGATACCAAGAACGGAGCCACCCACTACTGGTCGCTGGAGAAGCTCCGGTAAGCTGGTCCCTCCAAAGGAGCCACTGCCACTCCTGCTCCTGCCCTCCTCACACTCATTCGTTCTCTGCACTTTCGTTCCAAGTTGAAGCTGGCTTTTGATTTGTTGGTTTATCTTTACATTTCGTTTGGTTTTTGTTTTTGTTTTTTGGTACGTGCATGGTGGTTGTATTTCATGGATTCTAGTTTCTATCAAAGTGCTCTAGAACATTTTCAAATGATTTCTTTCAATAATGTCTCGCGAAGATCACCGCCACCATTTACGCCTCAACCCTCATCGCCATCTCAAACAAACAAGCCTCCAGGCCTTGAACAAGTGTTGATTTGTACTTTTTCGGTTCTCTTACAACCAACCCCAAAACCCAATCCAAATCGAACGCGAAACCATTTCAAATCCCAACCAAAATCCTGGATCATTTTGACCTTATCCAAGATATCGCCTCGAACTGATGCGACAGATATACAATGTCGAGAGCCCGCCATCATCCATGCTATTCGATACGTCCCGAATCGAAGCCTTTAGCGGACCACGACTAGACGGCCACGACCACGGCCAGCGTCAGCTGCTACTACAAGTGGAGCCGGAGGCTGCCAATCCAGAGCCCCCTGAAGTCGTGAAAAGGGCCAGCGAAAGAGCCTCCCCAGCACGTCTGACATTGGCCAATTTGATACCTTCTAGGTTTGCTTGGACCATATGTTTTTCTGCTTTTTTTTTCTGTTTGCACCCGATCCTCAAAATGGTAATCCTTTTGAGTATCGGGATTGCCCGTCTATAGCTTTCATAAATGTTTTCTGTAAAGATTGTAGTAGCAATTAGTTGTAGTTGTATCCTTAGTTGTAGATTTGTGTGTGCCTCTGCATGGCTTTCCATACTAATTGGCCAATCGCCTACTTCTCTCTATCTGCACACCTTTTCCAAAGCAAGTGTTAGCCTGATATTCGTGTGTCCTTGCTATGCCGAGAGTTGTTCTCATTTTGGGTGTTCGCTTCTCCCTTTTGCAGACAACGCCTGGAGCTGATGCGCGAGATGTACCACAACGAGGCGGAGATGAGTCCCACCTCGCCGGACTACAACGTGGAGAGTCTCACCGGGGGTGATCCCTTCTACGACCGCTTCCCCTGGTTCCGCATGGTCGGACGCTCGTTCATCTATCTGAGCAACCTGCTCTATCCCGTGCCTCTGGTTCACAAGGTGGCCATTGTCAACGAGCGTGGGGATGTGCGTGGCTACCTAAGAATCGCCGTGCAGCCGGTGTTGGATGAGGAGTCGATCGATTTCAACAATGGTGTCAAGCAGTCGGCCCGCTTGGTCTTCAACGAGGACGATGCCAAGCCCAAGTATCGAGCCCTCAACGAGAAGGACGACGTGCAGCGTTACATCGACAATGGAGGCCTCGACAGCAAGCTGGAGGGTGAGTCTTTGTCTCTGCAAGAGACTTTTCCCTCCCGAGCATCCCATTCGAGCTTAACGTTATGTCCATATTGTTGCCTTCAGCAGAGCTCGAGGATGTGGACTCGGGACGCGGCATTGACTCCAACTCTGCCTCGGAGTGCCCCGAGACCGCCGAGGAGCCGGGCGAGCATCTGCAGGTGGGCAAGGAGTTCACCTTCCGCGTGACGGTGCTCCAGGCCACTGGCATTGGGGCCGAGTACGCAGACATCTTCTGCCAGTTCAAGTGGGTACACAGATCATCTTCCTTTGGTACAGCTTCTATAGAATCATTGTATCGCCTTCCCCCTCAGCTTCTTGCATCGCCATGAGGAGGCTTTCTCCACCGAACCGGTCAAGAACTCGGCATCGGGAGCCCCTCTGGGCTTCTACCATGTTCAGAATGTAAGCCAAACCCATGATTATCCCTCGACCAGAACCATTTCTTAGTTGGGATTGCATTTTGTAGATTACTGTGCCTGTGACCAAGTCGTTCATCGAGTACTTGAAGACCCAACCGATCATGTTCAAGATCTTCGGCCACTACCAGACGCATCCCCTGCACAAGGATGCCAAGCAGGAGTTCGTGTCGCGGCCACCGCCCAGGCGTATGCTGCCCCCCAGCATACCCATCAGTCAGCCAGTGCGCAGCCCCAAGTTCGGACCCCTTCCCTGTCCGCCCTCATCCACGGTGCTGGCCAAGCACGATGTTCTGGTGTGGTTCGAGATCTGCGAGCTGGCACCCAACGGAGAGTATGTGCCGTCGGTGAGTAGAGGAACAACCAGAACAGACCAGAGGTCATGTTAGTTACTAATCCCCTTTCGATACCCCCCACTGACGCAGGTCGTGGAGCACAGCGATGATCTTCCTTGCCGCGGACTGTTCCTGCTGCATCAGGGCATCCAGCGACGCATCCGCATCACCATTGTTCACGAGCCCACACCCGAGGTCAAGTGGAAGGACATCAACGAGCTGGTGGTGGGCCGCATCCGCAACACGCCCGAGTCCTCGGACGAACAGGATGAGGATGCGTGCGTGCTGTCGCTGGGTCTGTTCCCCGGCGAAGTGCTGGACGTGCCCGGCGATGATCGCTCCTTCTACCGCTTCGAGGCCGCCTGGGACTCGAGCCTCCACAACTCCGCGCTGCTCAATCGCGTCTCGCAGGGTGGCGAGACCATCTACATCACACTGAGCGCCTACTTGGAGGTGAGTCGGAGCGCTGCACCTCTCATACGTCATGCTTTATGCATTCTTCTTTTAGCTGGAGAACTGCGCCCGCCCGGCCATTGTCACGAAGGATTTGAGCATGGTAATCTATGGACGCGACGCTCGCACCGGTCCTCGCTCGTTGAAGCACCTGTTCTCGGGCCAGTACCGCAATCCGGAGGCCAACCGTCTGTCTGGCGTCTATGAACTGTCGCTGCGTAGAGCATCTGAAGCAGGTAGTCCAGGTAGCAATTCTCATTGTAGTTGTACTCGTTGTATCCCGCTAGCCAGCTTTTGTTGAAGCTGCTCCACAGATTCCTCTCTGACACGCCCAATCCTCCCATCCACACAGGTGTACAGCGTCGTCAGCGTCGCGTGCTGGACACCAGCTCCACGTACGTGCGTGGGGAGGAAAATCTGCACGGCTGGCGGCCACGCGGCGACTCTCTGATCTTCGACCATCAGTGGGAGCTGGAGAAGCTGACGCGCCTCGAGGAGGTGGGACGAATGCGGCACCTGTTGCTGTTGCGTGAGCGCCTGGGCATGGACACCAACCCAAATCCGACCACCAAAACGGAGAAGGATGTATGCAATCTGGCTGCCCGTGCGGCCACCTCCCCCGTGCACATGGTCATTCCCCAATCGCCGCAGACCCCCGTCAAGGATCCCCAGCAAATCATGCCAGAGCGCGAGTACAACCAACGAGAGCAGGATCTCATGCTCAAGTGCTTGAAGCTGGTGCAAGGTGAGTCAATCTTTCGTGGTTTCCCATCATTCTTTGGCTAATGAAATCATTTGCCCCTTCTAGCAGGACGCTTTGCCAAGAACGAGGGTAATGACACACAGACCCAATCGGATGTGTCGCCCAGCGATGAGGGCTGCGCCGACATGACCGTCAGCTGCATCTCCAGCAATTCCATGGAGTGAGTAGTCGCCAGACAATCCCTTCGCTCATTTCTACTGCATCCATCTGGCTTTCTTGGTTTATTAGAAAAACAAAATTGGCACAACACCCAAAACCACACCTTAAACCAAACCACTAAGCATCCACCCATCTTCAGGCATCCACCCATTGCTTTCACCTCACAGAATCACTTATCAGAATCTATGAATTTTACCTGGGACTTTGCTGGTCACTCTCTAGATCTTGTACCATCAATCCAGCCTCTCCTTTTTATTGAAAACCCCGATAGGTGGCCACTTCTTCCTGCTTGTTGTCCGGGGAACAGTCACTATCCAAAATGCACAGAAGCAGATACTCCGCGAAGACATAGCAGGGTTTGACCGTGATTTGAAGAGGCATGTGCCGGAGCAGACGCCGCCACAGAGCACCATGGTGGTATTGCGTCCATAGATGCATGGAAAGGGGTTCCATAAGTACTTGACACGATCCGGGTGCGGGATTGATTCATGAACCAACACATCGCTCATTTCCACGGCACAACCAGAGCTGGCAGCAGCTGAAATAGACACACCCGAATCTTTCTACGTTTCGTGACTAACTGAGGCCCAATCTGCCCAAAAGCTACTGTTCCATATAATCGCCCCAACCATCCGATTCATTCCATTGCGAAACTAACAAAAACACAATTTATTTTCTCAATAACTCGAGACAACTCAAAAACAATCCTCCAATCTTTACATCTGTTTGTTTTCCTTTGGTTTTCTTTTACACAAATTAGAGACAACAAATTTGTAATTCGACGCAGGTAATTTTCCGTTCTATCCAGAGAACCTCCTATTCCCGCCCAATCCTAGTGCGACCAATGGCTAACTTTTGCTCTACCTCTTTCCTGCAGGCTATGCTCGCCGGATCGGGCCGATGCTCCGAATGGCTGGGAGGCCCCTGCCCCGGCCACGCAGCCGATTCTCCCGCTGCGGCTGTACGTGCCGGAGCTGGAGGAGATTCGCGTCAGCCCTGTCGTGGCGCGCAAGGGGCTGCTTAATGTCCTGGAACATGGCGGCTCGGGCTGGAAGAAACGCTGGGTGGTAAGTCTTGTATACACATATATACATATATGTATCTCTATAAGGAATCTCTTCTAAATGATTTCCATTACAGACTGTGCGTCGTCCTTATGTGTTTATCTATCGTTCGGAGAAGGACCCCGTTGAGCGGGCTGTTCTCAACCTGGCCACGGCCCAGGTGGAGTGCAGCGAGGATCAGGCAGCCATGGTCAAGATACCCAACACCTTCAGGTGGGCTATGATCTGAATTCGAGTAGGAAGACTTTTATTGTAAACCAAAAACTCTTTACAGTGTGGTGACTAAGCATCGTGGCTATCTGCTGCAGACACTCGGCGACAAGGAAGTGCACGACTGGCTCTATGCCATTAATCCTCTTCTGGCTGGTCAGATCAAGTAAGCTCCCAGTTACCCACTAAAGAGACCCATTTCTAATGTGAACACCCTTCAAACAGATCCCGCCTGGCGCGACGCACCTTGGAGCCGGCCAGCCAGACGGCCTCCCAGATCCAGGCCAGCAATGCCGCGAATGCGAACAGTGCGAACAAATGAGATACGATCACGATGGAGTCCGTTTTGGTTTACTGAGACGCAGGCTATGGCTGGCTACAGCGCTTGAGCCTGGCCAGCCGATTGATCGGGCGGCGGCGACAGCAGCCGGCCACCGATTAAAAGCTGAAAGGATTCCATCGGGATAGCAGGAGATTTATGTAGAGATTGTAGAGCAAAAGCAAAAGCAAAGAGCAAACCAAATGCAAAGCGTACGTAATTATTAAGTAGAGAAAGCAGCAAACGACGGATTATTGTATTTTGTAATTAGTTGGCCCCCTCCGGCCGAAGGTATTAGAAGGCAGTAGAACGCTCCCATCCCATCTCTTACGATGAGAGCCTACTTCTGAAAACCCTCACACATCTGATTGAGTTTCGTGTATTCTGGAGATTTTTGTACATAGCTTTAGTTTGTTTCGATTGTATAAATATTTGTTAATTTATTTCGGTTTCCACGTGATATTATGTTGATCGTTTAGAGTACTACATATATGATTATTTCGGTTCAATTATGTGACGATTATGCAGTGCTTACAATGCATTTTAAAGGAAAAACATGCAGACAAACAAACAAACAAACAAACATCTATATATACATATATATAGTATATAAAGAATTATTGTATAAAACCTATATATTTGCTGTTTATACACAAATTTTCAAGCATATAATTGTATCGCCTATTGTTTAAACTTTAAAAGAAAAGAAAAGAAAAGAAAAGAACAGTCAAGGCAATCGAATGCCGCAGATAAATATTATACCAAAAAAAAATATGTGTGTGTTAGCGAAAGACCGATCAGTATATAGGATATAGGCGTGCATAAGCGAGGCAAAAGCTCAGCAGAACTGCGAAATCTCGATTAACATAACGACTACTTGTTAGATCTCCATATACACGGATATATAAAGATATATATACACATATATGAAGCTATTTTACACAGGAGTTATGAACCACTTGAATGGCCCTGCTATATATATGTAAAAGTTGCCATATAGCATTATCAAGTGTTGACCGCTTTAAGGCTTTTTCAACCCAAAAAAAAAAAAACAAAAAACACTCAACCACAAAACCACAAAGCAGTTTTGTCGCTTCTCTATGCTCCCACTCGGAACCACCTGCAAAGCTTCAAGCAACAAATTACGGAACAAAACCAATTGTAGTTTTGATAAAACATAATTTAAATCTAAAATTACGAGTAGCACGCCACGGCCACCTGTACATTTCCCAAAAAGAAACTCAAACTGAAACTGAAACTTTGCTTTTCACATGCTTAACAGGAAATTTCACTTGCATTCTGCATTCAGTAATCTGTAATCTGTATTCTGCTTTCGGTTAGAGCACGAGCTTAGGTCGGGTTTATGGATAATATTTAATATGGCAGACAATAGGAGTTTTACTTGTGCCCGGATCACAAGTTCCGAAGCTCCCTATGTTGTCGATGGAAGCGCTTTCCTCTGTATCCTCTTCGGACACAGAGCGTAAAGCCTTCGCTAAAGCTGGAGATTGGATCAAGTATTCGATTGGGAATTGGAATTGAAGCCGAGTTTGAACTTGAGTTTGTGTTTATTGTAGCGAAATGTAACATTTGTTAACCTATTGAATTAATTTCGAATTGTAACATATTAGAGAATTGTAATTACAATAACCATTGTACGAGCATATATTCGATACGATATCTATGTAATATCCAACAATATTTTGGCCCAACTAATTGAAAGGCACACAAAGCATTGGCTAGGCGAGTTGGCGAGCCACAGCTCCACTTATATATGCATATATAGTACATAAAATACATTTCAAAATCTATCTAAATATATATACCCCTATATGTACATCGGATATACATATTTGGAGAAAGACGCCAGATGAGATGAGATGAGATGAATGCCGGCCACCTTAACGAATGAAAGTTAACAGATCAAAGCGGAACCAAAGGGTGTGCTCGGGCAAAGTGTCGGCAATGTTGGGATCGGATCGGTAGTCCGAAACCAAAAGTAAAACCAGAAAAAAAACCAAACCTATGCTATGTGTATGTATAATCAAACCAATCGATATATGCCAGGGCGTATCACTATTAAAGAAATATAAAATAAAACGGCTTTAAATAAAATCTGTAAATTATCAAATGGTTATCGTATTCCAGGGTGGGGGCGGGGAACGGAATAGGATTTGGAATATTGTACATTACTTTTCTTGACTCGATTTGAACTATACAAAGTAATCTACTACATATGTATATGTACATACATATACTCCTATGCAGGGTTCGGGTTTAAAGATACCCTAAAACCAGTGAAATAGGTAAATTATCGAATGGTTTTTGCATTTCCTTAGTATTGCGTAATGTCTTTTAGTGTCTGTTGTATAATCCAAATCGAATTCTTAGAACGTAACTGGAATAATTGGTTTATAGATGGACACGTGTAGGCGATTACACTTCCCCAAATCGAGCAATGCTTATCGATTCTTCTGAAATCCATATTTTTCGTTTTCAGACAACATTATTTCTTCATCACATTCGAACATTCTTATTTCCAATATTGAAGAAACCATCAATGATATATTTGTTTCTATAATTACAGGGCACTACCTGATCGCCTAGGCCTCTCCCTGCTCTCCATCCCTACATATATAGAGGGTAATTGAGTATATGTTTCAGTTAGCCAGAACCATCACAAGAATGAAGTCCTTCCATTCCATTTTCCTCGTCTGTTCAGTGATCGTAAGAGATGGACGCTTAACATTTCTAATTTCATCTTAAAATCATCTTAAAAATACAGCTCCTGGGATCCATTATGCCAAGCAGGGCTCAAGTTGGGATGGATATCGATAAGATGGGCAAGTGTTTTGAGCTGGGTGTCCAGGTAGCATCAGTCTTGGGCCAGAATACTGTGCCCACCATTAGAGCCCTGGCGAAATGCGCCAAATTTGTGCCCATGAAGAGAAAGGGATTGGATTCTATAGCGATGCTGATGCTGGGCTATCAGTTCATCCAGAAGATCGTCAGCAACCAGTCGTGCCTGATGAACACCATCCAAAAAACAAAAGATCTGCTTACTCCGTTCGCTGAATCCTTCCATAAATTAAAATGCCTGCAGCCCTAGGATGGTTTTTGTTTTGTGCATACCACCGGAGCCCTTGATGGGTCGTCTATCTTTAAAGATAACATATCTATTTTTATGTACGTATGTAAAAGTGAATAAACAACCGTATGAAATCGATTTGGCTAGTATCAGGCGAGGCGTCAGCTTCAAAAATGAAGAAACATCTTTCGCTTTCGAATAGTGCCTTGGGGTAATTGCAAGCATGAAGATCATTCTGCTCCTTGGCTGTCTGTTGGTGAGAGAAGTGATACTATCTACAGATACTCGTAATGATGGATACTGCTTGTGACGGTAGCTTATAGTGCCCCTTCTAGGTGGTCAGGAGTACAACATGGCCGTAATGGGCAGATGCTGGACTATCTTTCTGGAAGCAACCTCTGCCATTGCGAAGCGTGTCATGCCTCTCATCAAGGAAATGGTCACGTGTACTGACTTCACGAGCAGCGTTGATCTGGAGAGCATCGACGTACCGATTCTCATGATGACCGGATTCAGCTTCCTGCAGCACGTGGCCAAGGCCCCCGACTGCCTGTGGAACATGACCGATGCGGTGGCCCAGGTTCTGGAGCCCCATTTGAGCAGATATTCCAGCTATCAGTGCAGTTACATTGGTGTTCCGCAAAGCTGCCTGCCCAGAGCGGGCTAAAGACAGTTATGGCAGCATATAAAATGGGTTTTCATGCATGTCCCATACACTTCGGCGGTTTAAGCAAAGCCAGGCAGTTCTTTAAGTGAATTTACAGCATGCAGTGCATAAACACCGCATTAATCCTCAGCTGTTTCTTGGTAATAAAAACTTCCATAGTGAAATGTTTAAGTCCTCGACTCCTTTTGGTAGATATTGGTGCATGGTGAAGGGGGGACGTATAACCTCAAACAGATTGGCGTCTGCTCCCAGATCATTCTCCAGGCAACTTCGGACCTCACCCAGAAGGCCACGCAGATTGCGAAGACTATGTTCGAGTGCATCAGCTTCAAGAGTTCGCAAAATTTGTCAGCACTCGATACCAGAACATTCAAGGATGTGGCCTCCAAGTTCCTGGGAGTGCTCGTCCAGAAACCGTCATGCATGCTCGATGTGGCCATCTCGCTGAACCAAACATTGGGACAGCATTTCGCGCGACTGAAGACCCACAGATGCATGTACCTGGGCGTGGCGCCGTCCTGTATACCCAAAAATTAATAGGCAACAAATAAAAGAGCAGCCCTGTATCTCGTTACGTGGCCATTGGTGACACTGTGAAGCACATAAAAAGTATTTGGGATCATATAAAAGCAGCTCGAACCATGACAACGTCGCACAGTTCTCACACACTTCCCCCAGCATGCAGAGAGTTAAGGTTGCACTGCTACTCGGCTGTCTGCTTGTAGGTGTTTAGACTATGGGATTTACAATATATATGTGATTTATCAGATTGCCTTTTAGCTGCTGCTGCATTTCAGAGCCATCGATGGGCAGGAGATTAACCTGATCAAGATCGGGAGTTGCATAGAGATGGGCTTGGAGCTGACATCGAGCCTTGCCATGCAGATCACATCCTTGACGAAGGAGCTGCAGCAGTGCGTGGGCTATGTGCCCAAGATCAGCACTGCCAGATTGAGTAAGGTGCAGCTGCTGGTGATCATCTACCAGTTCGTCCATAAGATGCTAATGAGCGAGCGTCTGACCTGCCTGATGAATGCCTACATAACGGTGTCAGGCATCCTGGGTCCTCACGTGGAGAAGATGAACTCCTTGCAATGTTTCTATCTGTTTGTGAAGCCACCAATATGTTGAGAATTGTTGAGAGATTCAGAATAATAAAAATGTTGAGTTCTGAAAAGCAACGAGCAAATCTAAATCGCCGTAAGCGTGCGACATTGGAGGCGTTAAATTCGTTGTTAGAGAAGGCAGCGAGCACTGCAAATGTGATTATCCTGTGGCCTATAAAAGGGCACGATCGGAAGCTGACTGCAACATTGGGTCTGGAGCCGTTTAGCCAAAAGCATCAAGACAGAGAAAGCCCAAAATGAATCTGCTCAAAGCCGCCCTTTTGATGAGCGCGTTGGTTGTAAGTAGAGCAAGTCAGTCTATGGCTCTCTCTCTCTAATCTTTGAACCCCATCTATGTTAGGTCTTGTCTGAGGCCAAATTCTCCAAGGACGATTCCGAGAACTGGGATAAATGGCTGAGCTGCACACATATTGGCACCAGAGCCGCGGCCAAAATTCTGCGAGGTACCATCCCCGCGATGCGCACACTATATCAGTGCATCGACTTCGAGCCTCTCCGTGACGACGACTCAATCTTCTTCGGCCTCAGGCATCTGAAAAACTTGCACCAGTTCCTGAAGCGATCCGTCTACGAGAAAATGAGCTGTCTTCTTGACCCGCTCAAGGGAGCTGCCAACGCTCTCGAGCCATTCATTGAGAGAATCGATCGCATGCGCTGCTTGCACAACTAAATATTCAATACGCTTTTCAATATTGAAATAAAATGCAGAGCATTCCAAGAGCCTGCCTCCTTCTCCAATTGAAGCAAGCCAAAACCTAAACTGTGACAATCTGTTATTATTGAAGGATACGACCATCAAAGAAGTGGGGAATCCTGGAGATATTATAAGAAAATCCGTATAATACAATTAAACATGGCTATTTTACTATTATCGGAGAGATTTGACCTTCCTGTCACCTCTGGGGAGAACAACTGTAAAGGTCAATAGCAGAACGCATCGTTTGTACCAGGATTAGGCTATTATATAAGAATTAAGAAAGAAATTTAATGTCAAGCCAAAATTGACAAAATGTTACTGATTTCATTTGAAGAATCTAAAGCATCTTATATATGATGTATGATCTGATATATGATCATTCGAAATATAGGGTTTTATACGAATGTCATTGGTTCATAAATGTTAACGGAAAGATTTGACCTTCATGTCACCTCTGGGGAGAACAACTGTAAAGGTCAAAAGCAGAACGCATCGTTTAACGCCGGACTAGGCTATTATATAAGCATTAAGGACATTTAATTATATATGGACTGCTTTTTATGCTTAGAACTGCTAATCCGTTTACCGAATTCCGATAGCTATGCATTAAAGTGCGAAGAGAGCCTTTAGCCATGGCCCGGAGCATGAAGAATACAGTTGTCCAAAGCTCTATAAATAGGACAGATGATCGATCAGACACAAACGCTGTTGCTGCTTTTCCGGCATTCCCACATTGACCAAAACGAAGAATGAACGTGCTCAGGTCGATTCTTTTCCTGGGTTTCCTGGCCGCTGTGAGTACTTTCAGCTCGATTTCCATATATGTAGTAGTCTTTACCAGTAATGACTCTTCCGATGCACAGATTTGCCTGGCCCCGAGGACAACCGATGCACAAGCCAAAATTAACAGGAATTGGAGCAAGCTGAGCAAGTGCGCCCAGGTGGGCATCGAGGTGGTGGCCAAGATCGTCACCAACGTCATACCAGCGGTCTACGAGATGCAGGTGTGCTCCTTCTATTCGGCGCTGCCACCAAAGGAGGGCAAGAGCAAATCGTCGGTGTGGTACCTAAGGAACATGTATCGGTTCGCCAAGACGCTGGTCGTAAATAATCCACAGTGTCTGAGGCTTTTACTGAGCCAGACAACGGATCTGATCAGACCATATTCCGAACAAATCGAGAACTTGGCATGCCTGGATGAGAGAGAATATATCTTCTAGAATGGATATATACACATATATATATATATATATGTATAAATATATCCCAAATTGCAATAAATCGAAAGCATTTTTATGCCAGAATAGCAATCAAATCTCATAGCTTTTCTATAACAAATTACATACGTACATACAATATAAATATATGGATAAGTCAGCCTAAACTATTAGTAGGAATAACTAACCAACCACTCTTATAACCTTAACTAATTTAATTTCAACCGATTAAATTTGTCCACCAAAAAACTCAATTAGAAATGGTTTTTAATTCAAGGTCAGACAAAATCCGCTATGCTCGGATACAATCCGTTATGGATTATGGCTAAGCCGGCGCTAATTGGCTCCAAGAGCCTGAAAATTATCATTTGTGATGGCCCCGAGCATTGCCAATCGGATTATCCTGTAATCCTATAAATAGGGTAAGCTCTGCTGATGGCTCAAACGTTGGGTCTGGAGCCATCAAGCCACGCGCACGAAGACAGAGAAACCCACAGAGAAATGCATTTGATCAAGGTCACCTTGTTGCTGAGCTTATTCGCTGTGAGTATATGTATATCATCTTACTAGCCCTACTTGCTCCGATTCGATCCAATCCTATCCTATCCGTTATTTAGCTATGCCACAAGTGTCAGGTCCAGGCATTATCAACGGAGTTTCACAAGTACCTGGAGTGCTTTGAGGAGGTTAACAACGGCTTGTCCTTATTGCTCGAAAACTCCGTACCTGCACTGAGGATCCTGGTACTGTGCATCGACTACCGTCCCAAGATGGAAAAGGGCCATAGCTTCCTCAAGTACATTCGAATGGTGCACGAATTTGCCAGGAAGTCGATCTACAATAAGCCACAGTGCCTTATCGACATGTTCACAACGGCAGTAACTTTGCTGAAGCCCATGGGTAAAAGACTAGAGACTCTGGAGTGCTTCGAAGACTAATGTGTACAATAAATAATACATTTTCAATAAAAATTCAGAGCATACCAGGAGCTTGCGAGGTTCAGCAAACCGAATATCATCGTCACACGAGTGTCATTTCCCCATAGCAAGCCACAAACATTCGGATTATCAAATGGGACCTTGGCACATTAGAAACTAGCGTTTAGAATCAGGCCATTCGTTTCTCAAAAGAGGAATTTAATGTCTTTCAAGAAAGACTGCTAGCCCATTGAATATAATACATGTAAGGGATATTTCTAGGTCTGATTCACACCCCTGTGCCGGTTTTTTTTTGTTTTTTTTTTTAGCTTGTCATACGTTTTTTGATATATTCTAGGAAATCAGGATCTATGCCCCAGGAGTGTGGCATCATCATCAGCAGGGCGCCGCAGAGAACTGAAAGGGTAAGGGTTAGTGTTGCCACATGTTCTATACTTTCAAATACTCACGAAACATTTGTGGAAGCTTCATACTGATTGATTTTAAATTCACTGAATATTGTCGCTGGTTTATATAGTAAAACTGAAACCAGTTCGTGACTGCTGAAAGCCCGATAAAGCCTAGAACGTGAACACAATGATAGACGGCAGCGTGACCCACATGGAGATAGTATAAAATGAAGACCAGACAGTCTATTCGTAATCCCAAATGTGGTCACCTGCACTTGCTAAGTAATTGCCTCAATTCCATGGTCGCTTTGCTCACTCCGCTCCACATCCTTTCTATTGCTGCTTGGAAATTCCATGAAAACAAAAGCTCGCCACGCTCGGTGATGCAAATCCCCGGACGGAGACTGCAGTGTGCCGTTGCATAAGCCCCAGCATCAGCCACTCTCGGGGCCAGGGATTTGTGTTGGTTCAAGTACTCTTTGAGTGGACAAATTTACTTTGCAGAGCCAAAGATTCGTTGTAATTAGGCGAGTTGTCACTGGTTGCCGTTTGCCATTTGCCATTTACCATTTTCCATTTGGACGCTGCTCTCCCTCGTCGCTGGCCACAAGAGCATTTTATGGACTTTTGTCGCTGGTCTTCCTTCTTCTTTTGTTTGATTTTTGGTCTGAGCAAATGAATAATTCAATAGTCGGCAGGCGAGCGGAGGCAGAAGCTGCAGGTCTGCAGCTCAGCTCTGCAGTCCAGTCTGCAGTGCAGTGGCATTGTTGGACAGCGGCGCGGCGGCTGTAATTGAGGTCAGTGAAATCAAATCGCGTGGACGCGAAGCTTGGATTGTGCGGACAGGTTGTTAGCACTTGGTAAAGCTGCTTAGCGGAGTGGAGAAGAACTGGAACTGGACTTGGTTTTCTTTCGTTTCCCTTGGCTCGCGCAGCGGCTCCACTTTCAATGGCCAAATGCGGCCATGGGTTCTTCCTCTTCGGACTGCTTTTGGGGTTAGCCGCCGTTGTTTCCGTCAGCCAAAATTACAGCCACGCCACTAAAAATAGACAACAATTAAATGCAAATCAATTGAATTGATTTCCCCTCAAGGCACAGTGGGAACCATATATAAAAGCAGACGAATTCTTTAATCAAACCGAAAGAAGAGGAACCTTTGATCGGGGAGAACACTCATCAGACGTTTCCTTCTGTGCATGGGTCCCACTGCACTTGGCAAACCGATTAAACAACAATGACATTGGCCTTCAGGAGATCGGGTTGGAGGCTGCCAAATCCCCCAATTAGCGGCTATAAAAGCGACCGATTCACACCACCAACGCCAGACCACTTAAACGCTGGGCGAGACAGTGCCACGTTCACTTGCAACTTGCAGCAGCTTCAGTTGTACGAGTAGTTTCCATCGCCAGGGAGAAATCACCCACTGTTGAGATCAGAATGTTCGACTCAAAGATTAAGGTGCCCAAGTACGATTCGGAGGCGTTCGACAATGTCGAGTACGAGCTCCAGATGACGTACACTTTGGAGACGGATTGCCGCATCATGAGTTTCTACGACGCCATGTGGGGCATGGAGGTGTCGGGCGGCAGCGACCAGTTCGAGCCGCTGACCATCGTCAACGTGTCGCCCACAGGCCTGGCCAAGCGCGGCGGAATGCGTGTCGGGGATGAGATCACTCAGATCAATGATGTCCCCGCGCTGGATTTGACCTTTAACGAGGCCCTTCAGCTCTTCCGCAAGTCCTCGCGCTACGTTCGCGTCTATGTGCGTGGGTAAGTAGCCGATCCGAAAGCGTTTTCTCCTTCGGTGGGTAACCCAGCTTCTCTTGCAGCGATGACGATGCTCCTGGCGAAGAGGACTGGACCTGCGACTGCTGGTTCAAGCCCAGGAAGCCATGGAGGCGCGACTTCACGCCCATTCAGTGGACCTTCCCCTGGAACGATCGCCGCAAGCCGGTCTACAAGGAGTCCAACTGCTTCATGGTGCCCAGCAAAATGGAGGAGAAGATTCGACTGCGCCGTGCGGCCACCTCTGCCGTCCACAAGAAGGAGGAGGCCCCACCGCACACCCGCTCGCTGACGCCGACGCCTAGGCCCAAGAACCAGCCCGGTCCAAATCTGCTCGAGAGTGTCCTCCGACCACGTGGCCCGCCACCAAGGGACTAGATGTGCGGCGACCTACAATGAGCTGGCTAAAATATGACATTTCAAACGCAGGCAGCGCTGAATCCGCTGCAGTGCCTTGGGATCCACAGGATCCTCCCCTCACGTTGTCTACCTCAGCATGGCAGGCAGCTGCATCTTCCCGAGAGCAGCTGAAGTGCCGCGCAAGGGCTTGATCACGGATTTCAAAGTGTCCGAGAAGGAACATTGTCGAAGTCCTGTCCAGGATCAAGCTGTTACTCAATTGCATAGAAAATAAAGGCCACAGACCAATCAATAGAAGTGGATACAAAATAAAGGGCAGAAGGCAATCGATTTGATACGTACCGCTCCGGAATGGAGGACTCGATTCAGTTATTGTCGCATTATGCTGCTTCCACGATGAACTCTTTCATCCTTTTGGCCCTTTGCTGCTATAAGTTACATCAGTGATTCATATAGCTATTAAAGCTATGATGGGCTTCATTTGCCAGATCAATGAAAGGGGCTTCAATTAATGTTGAATATCCATAGCTTTGTTTAGAATTGATGTGATACGGTAGTGGATAGAAAATAAAGGGCAGAAGTCAATCGATTTGATACGTACCGGTTTCGAATTGCATTTGCGTTTGGCAGCGGCCGATAGTCACGCTCTGGAATAGAGAATTCCATTCAGTTATTGTCCATTTGTGCTACTGCCACAATGATCCTTTTGGCCCTTTGCTGCCTCTCGAATCCGCTGGCGAGCGCGCAACCGGCGAGAGCACCCGACGATAGGGATCCTCAAGATGCTCTGCAAGAAGTTTCGCAAGATGCTTTGAAAGATGCTCCGCAAGATGCCGCAGAAGCGAAATCGCCGCACGCTCAAGCGGGTCACATGAAACTCGCAGCTCGGCGAAGGCCCTTCCGTAACTATGGCAATCGCTATGATGATTATTATGATCATTATGAAAGTGATATGCGTGACCTTAGTTATTCATATGATAAGAGTTACTACAGTGATTCATATATCTATTAAAGCTATGATGGGCTTAATTTTCCAGATCAATGAAAGAGGCTTCAATTAATGTTGAATATCCATAGCTTTGTTTAGAATTGATCTGATACGGTAGTGGATAGAAAATAAAGGGCAGAAGTCAATCGATTTGATACGTACCGGTTTCGAATTGCATTTGCGTTTGGCAGCGGCCGAGAGTCACGCTCTGGAATGGAGAATTCCATTCAGTTATTTTCCACTTATGCTGCTGCCACAATGAAGTCTTTCATCCTTTTGGCCTTTTGCTGCCTCCCGATTCAGCTGGCGAGCGCGCACCCGGCAGTTCCCTGCCACGGCACCACCTACTTCGACTGTTACCAATATTGCCAAAGCGGTTGCCACGGGGGGCCCGATTGCATGCATAGCTGTCAGGCGGGCTGTGGCTGCGAGGAGGCCTTCATCGTAAGAAATAATGGTGCTTGCTGGAAGGTGGCGGTGTGCGAAGTCGGCAACGACGATAAGGTCTCTGAGGACTCTCAGGTCGCTCAGGACGGAGGGCATAAGCACGGAGCCGTGCCCCCAGAAGCGGGTTCCGTTCCCCAACGTCATCGGATGTCGGTTCTCTATAATTTCTACGATTTCTTCAACGGCTATTATGATGACATTGACGATGATGAAGATATAAGAGACATCGATTCTGACTTTTCTGAAGACAGTAGCGATTACTACTACTGATTTTTCTCAATTGGAAAATTATAAATCAGAAATCAAATTAGAATCAGAAAATTATTTGTTTTTGCTTATCGAGAATATTTATCGGAAGTTGAAGGATATGCAAATTTGCCAACACTGGTCGCGATCAGATGGTCTGGAGACGTTAGTGAAAGATCAAAAAAGGCTCAGGCGCTGTGATTGTTGTTGATCTGTTCCAAATTTGATTCCTTGATTGATTGCTAAAGTGTTAAAGTGATTTATTACATGGAAAGATACTAATTACGTCATTTACCATTTCGCGCTGCCCTGCAGTGTATTTGTAATATTGTATTGCCGTCTTGCGTGCAAATTGTTTCCAGGTAAGACATCTTAATGTAATGTGATCTTTCCATTGGCCACGTGCAAGGACTGTCCAACAAGTAACTCAATTTAAATTGGATTATGTAGCATTCGACTGTGAAGACAAACACAATCCCCTCCCTTCTCCCCACAAAGCAGCCAGCCCCCTTTCGATTGCTAATTGAAGCTGTAAGCAAAAGTACAACGGAATATTGTGCCAGGGAAAATGCAAATTCAGAAAATCTCTACTCGTATAGATCCTGCGGGTGTTGGCGGGCAGTTGAAACTTTCCGGAGATGTTTTATTAAGCATATAATTTAATTTTCATTATTCAGATACGGGGTTGTTGGTATTATTCAGAAACGGGGTTGTTGGTAGGTAGGTTTTCCATTTCTCTGCGGTGGAATGTAGGCAGCAGCAAGGCAGGCAACCGTACACACGCTCAACAGAAATTCAGAAACAGCATTCAGAAGAGCATACACTCAAGAATATTGCTAACATACTTGTTTATTAATGTTTGCTGGAGGATGTCGAATTTTAAATTCGGGCTTAACCTCAAAGTTCTGTTTACCGCAAAAGTGCTTATTGCCGATTGAGTAAGATTTGAGTGTGAGTGAGGGAGTGAGTGCAAGTGGGCCTAACGGCATTTACTGCCTCGAAAGATCCAGTGGTTCAGCACTAGCTGCATCCGTTTCCAGCGTGCTTATGTCGTAATCTTTAGCTCTATCCCGCTTTAACCTACTTGGCTTGCTTGTCTCTCAGTGTACTCGCTGTGCTTGAGTGAAGCGCCTTCTATTGAGCGAATCCGGGCACTTTATTCAGGATCCTGCTGCGTTTAATTGAATTAAAAGCGGCGGCTGTCGATGCCTAGTCCACGACTTGATGGAGTTCCTGCCCCAACCATGTTGAATGCCGCTTTGCATAGCAGTTGGAGGCAAAACGGAGGCCCCATTACAATGGCCGCCAGTGGAGCCCAGTGGAGCAAAGGCAAACGCAAACGCAATCGGAATCGCAATTAATATTCATTTAAAACGAATATACACACACACACAACTGTGCAACTGAAAAAAGGGACGAAAAGGAAAATCCTCTAGATGAATTTTTAATTTTCGAGCTAAAGAAAGAATGCTGCGGGAAGCCGCCTTCATGTCGGGCCCCTTAGGTCGCCGGCCCCCCCTAATGATGATGAAGATGGATGCGAATTTCCGTTTTGACTTTCGGTTTGAGTGGAGCGATGATTAATGCATGAACAGAAGTCGAGTGGTCCTTGATTTTTCTCCCCATTCGTCTCAATCAGAACCGAACCGAACCCTAAATGAAGGCAACGAGTACCGGGCTACCAGGGGTAACGGGGACTGTGGAAAACTACCGACTTGATTGGTCATGCCCATGATTTTCACTGCTAGTAAAAGTTTCCATATTTCGCTTTTCGCTGCGCGAAATGAAAATCACCAGCGAAAAAGTTTTCATCGGAAAAAACTCATTTCATCCTAATCATAATAATAACTTTGGCCTGGGGGCACTTAAAAAATTTCCATTAGTAATATATGCAGCAGAAGAAGAGCCTGGCCAAAGAGGAGAAATGGAAATGGGAAAACAGGTTCGTATTGGGTATCGGGCATCGGTTCGAGCCTCGGGTAAAAGTCAATGACGATGGCGATGACGATGAACAAGTCGCACATCTGTCGTGGGAATCTTGGCAGCAGCAGAGGCAGCCGCAGAGGTAGACGCGGAGGCAGCCGCAATTTTGTCAAAGTGAATGCCATGGAAAATTAGCAAAAATCATTGCAAATAAAATGGAAAACATGACAAGCCCAAAGAAACTTTTCTGCAGCCAGCCAGCCAGTCAGCCGTTAGAGTGCCCCCGACCCCACCCGACCCGACCGCCATCACAGATTGAATACCGTATATCAAAGTTCAAAGGTGTCAAACGTTGTACACCACTGCCAGCCACTGCCACTGCAATCGTAATTCTCCTACTCCTCTTTTTGGGAAGGAATCGAAGGAAGGAATGGGAACACACTCCAAAACTGGTCGCTGGCTGGCTGGCTGGCTGTCTGGGGGCTTAAGCCAATTTATAGTTTGTGTAGTGCCAGACGACATCGATGCTTCAGCTTCTGGTGCTTCTCCTGGTTCTCCTTCTCAGGGTCGTGCGGTGCGGTGCGGCGAGGTGAGATGAGCGGTAGCCTGGACTGGTGGTAGCTTGGACTATCAGCGTGGACAAACATCGCATGTACGTATATGGGCATGGAGAAACTTAAGCTGTGTCAAATGTGGGTCAATCCCAAGCTAACCAAATAAATGGTTTGTCCGTAGGACTCAGAGCAGGCAGTCGTGCACAGAAGAGGCCAGAGCAGATTGAAATGGGATAAGGCGATGGAAAAATGTTCAAGGTACACAAAAAAAAAACATCCGATCCGGAAAAATTTTATATGGATAAAGGAATTCTCAAACAATAAGAGTTGAGTGTGGAAAAATTGAATTTTACCAGGAAAAAGTGAAACTAAAAATAGGGAAAAGTTTTTTATCGTAAACACAGATTGAAACAGGACATACATATGTATAGGTAAGAAGCCACTAATCGACTAAATATCGATTAGACGCTTTCGATAGTCACAGTCCTTCCCATCAATAATGAAAAGCTGCAACACTTGCAGCAGCCTGAAGCAGTCCTCAATTTCCATCCACTTCACTCTGCCTGGTGCCACAATAAATTCTATAACCTCTCAGGCAGGCTGACAGTTCTGTAGGAGCTGTCTCCACCATCGCCTGACAGCCATGGGGCAGAGGCATGGCTCCTCTTCTGTTCTCTTCCGTTTTTTTTTTTGTTTTGCCTGCATGAATATTTCATGAATGCCACTTCTCGCAAATAAAGTTGTTTTGCAGTCACATTTTGTGTGGCTGTTGCTGTTGCCGCTTCCCGTGTCAATCAATTCATGCAGACGGGAGGCCCCTTGACTTTGGGACACATACTCCTCACATTCTGGTCAACAGGAACTTGCGATAACATTGCGCATACGCCGCATAAGCCGCTGACTAAACATGCCATCAACGGGGGATGGGGAAACATTTTTATCGCTGTCAGGAATTCGTACAAGCCCCCAACAGCATCTCACTCTGGTCATTAGCATAGCAGTCGTCGGGTGGCGGATGGCGTCGAGGGGTAGGGAAATTTGTGGCAGCTTAATTACACGTTCCCAATGTGGGTCACAGTCCAGAATAGAGTCCTTCCGAGACTCTGAGGGTCTCTGCAACAGGAGTCGGAAATTAAGAGTTACCCGAACAGTGAAGGACAGGTTAAAGATAATAGACTTGTAGCAGATTGTGACATGACTTTCTTTAATGCTTAGGGATCCCAGAATTCGTTTGCAAAGTAGTCCTGCTTCTGGTTGAGTATGGCGAAGATAAATGGTCGATCCGCAAAGAACTTTACCCCATTATCCCTTCAGGAAACCACCTTCTTCTCCATTATGGCTCTGCATTTCTCTGCCGCTTTTCCAGGGCCAAGAGCCCGTGAGGTTGTCGTGTCAAGAAATGGTGTATCTCAAGTGCTTATAAGTGCTTTGTATAAGGAATGGAGCTCAAGAGCTCCACCAGCTCGTAAAGATCTCCAGTTGTTGATTTTCCACTACCTGCATTTCGTTAAGTATAGAGTACTAGGAATCACTAGGTACTAGCCCTAAATCACCGTCTTAGTGCACTTCATTAATGCAGCATAAAGTGTGGGGTTCATGGGCTACCAATTGACCCTTGGATGCTTCGCCAGAGTTCAGGCTTCAACGCACGCAAAATTAATTAACGCTGCTCCAAACTTTTGCCACTGCAATCTTTTGTCATAGTTCCCTCATTTTATGGCCATCCCACTCTCCTTTCCCTGTTTACGGTCCGGACTTGCCCAAAACACGAAGCAAAATGGAGAGGAATCGACTGTCAGATTTCCATTACTGAATCTGGGGAATAGAAATGTTGAAGATTGGCAGATTTCTTTAAGTTATTTTCCAACTAAACAGTAAAATATTTTATGTGCGTGGATTTCTCATAGCAGTGCTTTTTCATCTGCAAAGAATATATACCTCCGAGCGATCCGATTAAAGGGTGTTCAGAGTATCAGGCCTGCAACAAAAGCAACATTTTGGCTGCTGCCCGTTCTTTGTTGGAGGTGTGGCACTGCATTGGTAAGGGGGCGAGTGCTGGGGCGAGCAAACAAAACTTAAAACTGGCTGGAAGCCATTTTGTGTAAAGTGCCTCGGTGCATGCCACTTCGTAGCATCCTGTGGGCCTCTACTGCTGCTGCTTCGCTCCTGCTGCTCCTTTGGCCACGCTTCAACAGTTCCCCGAGGAGAGTCGGTCATTTTGGACTTGCAACTTTTGGCCGGCGAAGCAAATGGAAAAGGAGGAGCTTCAGCAAACGGAGAAAAGGAAAACCAGAATAAAACGAGAAAAGGAGATTGTTTTTCTTCCGCTGGACCTAAGCCTTGGACGACGATGGAGAAGGAGCAGCCAGTCCGCTTTAATTGTTTTCAAACAAGAGTCGGTCCAGAGTCTCGCTTTAAGCGCACAATTAAACGAGTCTTCGGATGGGAGGTGCGCCATGGCTGGGGCTGTGCAACCCCCCTGCGGCATACATAAATCCAGAGCGTGGATTTGCAGCGAAAGCCAAATGCAATTGGAGCTATTGCTGCGTTTCATTTGCTTGGCTTGGCCGTGTGTTTTCCTGCCTTTCTCGATTCCACGAATCATGGATTCCTGCTTCCTGCTTCTTGTTTTTGTTTTTGTTTGCTCGTGTTTGTGTTTGCCACCGAAATTGAATTTCTCGCTGAGCGGAAAACAATAAACAAGCCAAGTGAAAAGCCAGAAGGCGACGGAGCGCAGCGGAGTGCGCCGAGGTGAAAGATGAATGGATGGTGACTGAAGGGAGGGCAAAGGATTCTGGTGCAAGGAAGCAAGCCAAGGTAACCAAGTTGCGTATACGCCGCGTTGACTTCGCAGAGAGGAAGGACAATAAAAGGGTATACTATGTATACGGACTGTATTCGTGGAAAGAACTTCAGGGGGCAAAAAAACACTGTGATATTCACAGTTTTCCAGATTCTGAACTCTAATAATTTGTATTCCAGAATTCTTTTTACACAGAAAAATTATAGAACGTGTCCCATGGCGCATGTTTCGAGGATATCTTATAGTCGTAATTTTATTTATTTCAAATAATTTTATCCGACAAGAAAACATTTAAATAACATTTTAATTAAGTCGATTTGACAACTCAATTGAAACCCATAGCAATCCTCATCAAAGAGAGAACCCTTTAGAGTATCGAACTGTTCGCATAGCCTTACTTATTTTCTCTCTTTCTCTCTGTCTCTGTGTCGTCCTGGGGGAGGTTTTATCTCGCTTCTCCTTTTTCTTGGCACATTGTTTGGCCAAAACGGAAGGAAACACTTTCATTATCACTTTGGCGCTGCAAATTTATGGCGACAGAGAGTCCCCTGTCCTCTCCCCCCTTTGGGGAGGAGGAGGTTACCGAGCCATAGGAGGTTATCGAATCGATGTGTGGCATGGAAGACGAAAGTCTTTGCCACTTTTAAATGCATTTCCCAGAAGAGAGTGTTCTGGCAGAGCTGTTTGTGGTGATGCTTCTGCTGCTGCTTTTAATTGGGAAAACTTCCAGCCAGAGGGAAAAGCATTCCACTACGGAGACAGCTGTACGCCGGACAGCTGTACAACAGCGTACGTGCCGCAAACAGCCACAACGAGGACTGCTTGCTGCAGGATGCTTTCTTATTGAATGCTTTCCGTAGCTTCAGTTGTGGAACGGTCGGCTGTATAGCCTTCTAGATCGTGCAGTGCCCTTTATTTTCAGTTCAAAAATACTCCATAAACTCATAATTCCGTTAAATGTTTCCTCCTAGACACAGGACTCGCACATCTACAGGGGATACGATACGATTTGTTGCTCAAATACGAGTGTCTTGTTGCTCTGCTGTTTTTTTCGTGCACTCAAGTGAAAGCATTAGCCTGGATATCCTTTCTGCTGTTCTTCTTTCGTGTCCGTTTCCTTCCTTTCGTTGGCTGCTCCATTAATTCTGCTCCTCTTAATCATTTGCTCACTCGTTTGGGGCCATTCATTCTCACTCGTCAGCTGTAACAATTTGCGGAAATTAGCCAAGGTGTTTTATGGTCATCACCGGAGTACCACAGTACCAAAGGAGCCACAGGAGCACAGAAGCACCTCCTCTCCCCTCCAATTCCATCCTGCAGGAGTGGATGATTGCTGTTGTTGTTGTTGTTGTCTGGCAGCGTGAAAATGTTTGTCTTTTTCTTCAGTTTGATTTTCCTGTCTCTTGGAGTGTCTCCCATCTCCTGTCCTCTGTGCTGCCATTGGGTTTCATTTTAATTGGGGTCTTAGCTGCCATTACGCTCCTCAGATCCTTTTGGTATGTGCTCTAATTCTATTTTGCAGTTTAATGAAGTCCTTGGCCGGGCCGTAGGACCCGTCGCTCGTTGCTCGTCGCCTGTCGCTAGTGGCCTGTCGTCTAGGCAAATTGGATGGCATTATTCATTCAGTGTCCTTTAAAGCTCAGGATATGCCAGTGGCAGTGGGCTCTCTACAGTTTACACTCTCGGCCTGGCTTAAATGCCAATATATCACTGGCTAACAAAGCCACCTGCCCCGTGTGCCACGGTCTCTGACTGTATGTGTGTGTGTGTTGTGGCAACAGGAGTATAACATGCATGCATCACGCACACAAGCCTTCACTGGATACTAATTATGATTGCGGTGGCATGGCAAGGACATTGCAGCAGGGGACATTGCAGGGTGTGTGTGTGCGTGTGTGTGGTTATGGGGGAGTCTCTGTGTGGGCGTTCATAAGCCTTTGCTGCCGTGTGGGTGCTTTGAGAGCCGACAAACAACTCAATTGAATGGGCATCGGAGATGAAAAACTATCCCTCGCGGTGAAAGCAGCTTTTGACCTTCAATGGGATTTATTTAGTGGGGGAACCACTCTTGGGGCCGTGCTTTAAAGACACTGAATCGCTCCTAGTTTGAAAAAGAAAATACTTGCTAAGAAAACTTGCTAATATAAGAATCTAACATAATTTAACCAAAAGAACCTCACTTAACCTGCGCCATAGTCAAGCCAATAGGTGGAGAACGCTGCCTTATATTAAGATTTAACTTAGATAAAACTCACCTCACTTGATCCTAGGGATGCTTTCATCCTTTCCTTTATAATCACAAGCGGGAACCTTTCTTCACTTTAAAGATCATTTTGATTTGAATTTCTCTCAACCATTTTCTGAATAAAATCAAGCAATTATAGCCCATTCATATGATGTATGATTTGACCTTTACTTCAGCCATGCCAATCCTTAAGAGTAGTCTAAATTGAAGCCTTAATCTAAATATAACTTAATGGAAAACTTACTGGGACGCACTTGAACCTACCTCTAATCGAATCCAGTTTTCGGTTGACTTTAGCTTTAACCTTGTTCAAATTGACCTGAACTTAACCCCACTCCCAAACCGTAAACTCTCTGCCACTCTGTTGCTACTTCTACCCGCCTGCCCTCCCCCCTGGTAGGTATTTCAATTTCGTTTGGTTACAAATCGTACCATCAGCCCCGCCTTCGTTGCGATTCAATAAAGAGCACAGCCCCTCGCTGTCGGAGTCGGAGAATATCATAAATTTTCGTCATTCTCAGCTGCACCTTCGGGGCGAATGTACCGTACATCCGTACTGTAAACCGTACAACGTACACCGTACACCGTACAGCTCCTTGCCGCCATCCCCGATTACCGCAAAACACCTGTACAGCCACGCCTCGTGTCTACTGCCTCCTGCCATCACCATCAGCAGCACATACCGCGTTCCCCCCCCCGTTCCGTCGTTCCTTTTGGCCATTTGTCAGAGTTGTGTGGCAGCGAGGGGGAAAGGAAACGGGAACGGGGTGCGGAGTGCGGGTTTGGAATAGAAATTGCTGCCAAGTCATGTCATTGCCTCCGACTCTGCATTCGCATCCACATCCATCCATACGTGTACCCGCACGGATATGTAGATCCTGGAGACCACCAGGACTCGTATGCCGAAAATACTTCCGTGACTTTTGCGGCAGATACGTGACTCGCCGCCTACCCAGTGCCTCCTCCTCCTCCTCCTCGCCTCCCTTTGCTGTCCCGCGACTTATTTACTGTTTTTCAAATTGCACTTTGCAACTTTTTGGCTGGCAGGCAGGCAGGCCGTCAGGGAGGCAGCATTTTTTACGATCTCTCCTGGCTGCGGCACCTAACTCTATCCGCTATCCGTGCCACCCCCAGCCCTGCCCTGCCCTGCCCCGCCTATCATGTGTTTATGGCATCTTAATTGTGTGTGTGAAAAAGTTTGTTTTTGCGCTGCGGAAGTTTTTCCATTTTTCCATTTTTGCCGACACTTTTTATGACAGTGACAGTTTACGTTAACTCCCATCATTTGCGGCAGGAGAGGAGCCCAGATAATATCGGTAATCATATTGATATTATATTGATTAATTACCCGTCCAGTCTGACCATATTTCCACGGTGAATATTTCATTTAAAATAAATGCGAAATGCCTTAACGTTCGGTCTTAATTAAGCCGCGCTTAATGGGCCGTGAATCGGATAATGGATACTAGTATTCATGGTTATTCATGGGATAAATTGAACAAGCGGAAGGATGCTTTTTTTTACAACAGGGAAAGCGCCATGGGACTTTCTTTCGAGTTTAAAGCTGCTCAAAAGTGAAATTTAATCATTCAAAAATGTTTCCTTTTTGCTTTTGATTAAGGTTCTTAGTTAGGTTATTGATAGAAAGACATTCCAGGCCTGATTCCATAATTGATTTCATTTTCAAGATACCAAATTATCTCTCTGCTGCGACCTTTGAACTAGTCTCAATTTCTAAATTCCTTCACTTTGAGCTGTCGTAAGGTACTTAATGCAAATTAGGGCCACACACTCGTAGATACTTTAATCCATCCGAAAGGACAAGACAAACTTTGTCTTGTGGCATGTTGTTTTTGCTTGCATTTTAATTGGTTGCAAAATCAATAATCAGCAATGCGGCATAAACTAACAGTAAAACTAAAGCATTTGTGTGTGTGTGTGTGTGTGTGTGCCAGGGCTTGAAAACTGGCACACATACACAAAAAATGTCCTACACATATGTAGATACACACGCGTAAAATGAAGCAAAATCAAAAGTTGTGGCATCGAAATTGAATTGAAGAACATTTTAGTGCTCACAAAACGCTGTAAAGTATGCAACACATTTTTGGGAAACGCATTTTGCACTCAATTTTTATATATATGGATGTGTGTGTGTGTGTGTGTGTTTGTCCCTAGAGGTGGTTGTAGGGGTCGGGTGGCGTTTTTGATGCCAAGTCAACATCTAATTGGATTTGTGCTCATTCAATGAACTGCAAACGAAAAGTATTTTTTATATGATTATTCCACTTGAGCCTCTAATGGGGGGCGGACGCCATGCCCACGCCACACCCCATCCGCCCTCTCTCCATGGCAGAACATTTTTTTTTCGCCCATTTTGCACTTTGCCACACTCCATTTGGCCAAAGTGCAAGTGGATGCAAAAATATATGGAAATATATTTCGATTTATGCTACCACCTAAAATCGAACAGATGGAGAAAGGGTATGCTGTGGTCGTCTGCCACGATGTAACATTGAAAATTCTGGATAAGAATGAACAGATGAAACCGATGAAATTTTGGATTCATTATTTTTTTGAGAGATATAAATAATATAGAGACAGGTGTAGAGTTTGGAGTTAATATAAATTTAAAAGTCATAGATTTCCCATTTGGTAGTCTTACAAAGCTTAATATTGTCTATAAATACAAAGATAATCATTAAGATCTATATGGGATTCGATTTTCAAACAAAAAATGTATAAATCTCTCCAACAATTCCTTTTTTTCCGCTTTATTTTCTAGAAATATCAAAGAAATATCAGCAGTCTCCTGTTTTATCCAAAAATTAAACCAACAATCGGTTATGCCCTAGTCGAAACATCGTTTATAGCGCTCTGCCGATTATTTTTTTTTGCCCCGCCCCTTTCTGGAAGCGTTCGCTTTGATAGAAAGGCGAGAAAAATCTTTGCCACGCGACATTTTCTGCAATTAGGGGCAAAAACACGTACCAGGAATGGCAAGAGCCATGGTCTGTGCTCTGAGGCAGACGCAGACGCAGCCGCAGCTGGATGGGGCATGCCGCGGAGGCATACCTTAAATTGAAGATCTCCGCAGGGGGAGGGGTTTATCATAATATAAAAATCTAGCATTGGCCCAGAGTTAAATCTTTAATGAGACGGAAAGCGAGCGCCAATCGGTGCAATTAAAATTAATTACAGTATTTGTCAGCTTAGCTCCGGCTAACAGGCCACCACCGCAACGGAACGGAAAGGCAGGCCATAAGGGCAGAGCAGGGCAGAGCAGGGCAGCCACGAAGAAGAACCACAGAACCATCAGAAGTACCAGAACCATCGCCAACTCATTCACCAATCTCTGGGATGGGATGGGATGGCATATGGAGCACCTGGAGAAAGAAGGGGCTGGAGAGGAGCCCTGCATTGATTGCAATCGCGATCGTTAATTAAATGTCCAAAGGAATGTTGTTGCTGTTGTTGCAAGTTGTTGCTGGTGGTGGTGCCTCCTGTGCGTAAAGATCAGCCTGGCTGGATAAGGGGCAAGTTGCAAGTTGCAAGCTGCTCTCTGGCTGCCGGCTATTTATATCTGCAGCACGTTGTTGCACGCAATGCGATGTCTGTCCCCCGTACCGTACCGTCCCGTACATACAACAAAACTCAGATCCAGCTACAGCTACAGCTACCGCTCCCTCCTCCAGCAAGCAGCCCCCAGCTCTCGTGTAGTGCTGCTGCGGGCATTATCGCCCTTGATCTTGGCTAAATCGAAATCGCCGGCGTTGCGTGAAGTGTTGCAAATGAGTTTTTGTCTGGGGCGTGCAGTGCATTTTCAATTGGTCGGCAAATTGGCAACGCCAACGGAAAATAGTCCCACAAGTGAAGCCCAAAGCCTGCCATCGTACAGGTGGCAGATATTCTATATTCAAAATAGGGAAAATGTATAGGATTGTATTCTACATCTAAGGAAGAAAGGGAGATTTTTGGGTGGTTTATTCTCAATTATGATGTAGAAAATAATTCTTAATGGAAAGTCATGGCGTTTTCTGAGTGATCTTTAGAGGGACTCTATTTAGATCATCATTTGATTTGTTTTCGAAGGATGAAATTGGGAATTTACTTTTAGATTGTAGATTACAGTATTCCATTGATCTCTTAAGTCCAAAACAGAGAGATAGAACTTTGCCTTGAAACACTATATTCTCTCATTTCTAGTGCCTCCAGGGCCCCATTCCATAGTGCCAACATCCCCACTATATAATGGATTACTAGATGATCCAACCAATAGATAAATATTTGATATTTATTCCATAATACTCCGATGTAAAGGTCTAGTACATCCACTCACACATATCTGGGGCCTCCAGTAAGTAGTACAAATATTTGTAGGGACAGACATGAGCGTAAATATGAAATTGCATCTGAGCAAACAGAAAATTGGGGTTTATTGATGGCGAAAACCCCCGAGAAAACTCGTTTCGGTCGCCAAGAAAACAGAAAACTTTTGCGATGCGTAAAAAGAAAAATGCAGCAGAGGAAAAGTTGATTGGTGTCATCTCTCTTCTGCCCCCTCCCCTTCGCTCTCTCTTGGCCATGTTTCAATTGAAACGAAGAGTACGGCCGAGAAGAGGGCAGGGGGCATGAAGATGAAGCGTGTGGAAAGCAATTGGAAATACTGTTTCGGAAAGGTGTCGAAAGAAGTCAATTTTGCGGTCGATTTCGGCACTTGTCAACAGAAAGACACTTGACAGACGAAAGTTAATGGAAAACGCGGTATGGTGCAGGGTCAGAGTTCAGTGCCAGAGGTCTTAGGAAATGGAGAATGCTAACTAAAAAAAAAAAAACATAAACTATCGACTGAAATCGCCTGAAAAACCTCTGCAGAAACCGCTTCAAGCCAAATTCAAAAATCATGTGCAACAACGTCTGCAACCACAAAAAAAAACAACAGCAAAAACAACAAACACAACAACAATATGGAAATGCAAACGAGCCACGTGCATGCCAGAGAGGGTGGGGGTTCGAGCGACAAGTGCACCGGCCAACATGTGCGTGTTCGAGTTGGAAGCCGGCATAAAATCAGCAAAAACAAGTTTGGTTCGATGTTGCCATAGTGATGAGCGGTTTAGCCGTAAAATGAAAATAAATAAAGCAAACAAAGATATTAATGAAAGAAATTCCATGGAAATTGTAAGCTACTTATGTATTGAAGAGATGCAGTCAAATTTTTGGGCTGTTCACTCTTTTTTTAGGGCACACATCCCTGCTGGTTCACAAAGGCGACTCAAACAAATGTAGGCCCACAATCTCTTTCCGCTAGCCACTTCGCCCCCACACACAAATGTCTGGCAGCCACAAATGTCTTTCGTATAGGGGCACATTTGTCATTCTCAGGCCTCCGTCCAACAGCAAGAACAGAACCACCACGATAAACCCTCCCGTCTGTGTCTCTTATCAGTGAATTTTTATCACACAGCACAGCAAGAAGTGACCCACACCCTTCCCTCAGTCGAACCTGAGTTCGCTTCGAACATGCTGCAACGCGATGTTGTTGTAGTCACTAAAGGCAGCAATTCCAGAAACCAGCTCTGTTAGGCGGCGGTGTCTGTAACGACGAACTTGTAGACAACATGCAACATGTTCGAGCTCGTTGGAGCTCGTTGGTTGGCGCGTATTGGAAATCCACGGCCTTGCCGCCCCATTCGAAATTGTACCGTTGAAAGTGTTGGATGTTGGAAGTTAGAAGTGACCCGTTGCATTTCTCTTCTTCCATCCAAAAAAAGACGTGAAGAGTCCGCCGACGAGCACCACCTCTTCGCGCGCAGGTGTGTGTTAGTGTATGCGTGTCGTGCCGTTCCGTGTCCATGTGTGTGTGTGAGCGTGTGTGATAGTGTCTGTGCATTGTTGTGCGAGTGTGAAGAGTGGCACAACACAACAACAAAAGCGGCGGCAGCAGCAGCACGCAATCAGCTGTGAAGGTGCGAAAAAGAAATGCAAATCGAATAAATGGCAAAAAAATACGAATTATCAACGCGAATTCTGCCGTAAATGTAACATCTCTGAAATCGAAACGAAGCGAGCGGCTCTAAATCAATCGGAAAAAAACTAACACAAAAGGAAACTCAAAATACAACCAAGAAGCACAGCAGCTGTAGTAATCGCCGTAAGAGAGTGTTTACCTTAAATTTGCTTGCGGAAGAGAAGGTGAAGAATCCAAGGGATCCAAAGAGAATCCATCAGCACAGTAGCAGAGGAAAAGAGAAGCAGTCATTCCAGCAGGTGGATTACGCGGCGGTAAGTGAAAAGGAGAGGAAAGCGTGGCAGTGCGACGTAAGGAGGAAAGCACTCAAATTTGTTGTTAGGCTTGCTTTCCCCCCGCTCTTCCCACCGACACGCGACCTGCGACCGGGTTGTATGGGGGTTGAATAGGACATACAAATTCTGTCTCAAGTCGCAACTTCACCCACCCCCGGCACCTGCTGCTGCTGCTGTGTATTCTGCTACTGGCGCCTACGCCTCACCTTCCCCTTTGCCCATGACAACAGATCAAACATTTGTTTTTGTTGCGTGTCTTTGCCGCCGCCGCCAACGCCGCCGCGCGCTGTCCCGTTAACTTGGACTGACATTTTACATGGCGTTGCTTATTCTTTTTCTTCTTCTTGTGACTGCTTCTTGTGTTGTTTTTGGTTCTCATCCAAACCCCACCTTCTCCTCATTGTCGTTGTTGTTATTGTCGTTGCTGTTATTGCTGTTGCTTCGTCTTGCATGAGTTCTTTTTCACAGCTCTTCCGCATGCTCTTCGTGCATTGACTTTTTGTCTCTCTTTCTGTCTGCATCAGAAGCTTTGCTGTTATTGTTAATGGGAATGATAGTGGGAGTGAGTGAAAGAGAGATCTTTGATCAGGAATGCATTTGAAAGAGAGCGAGAGAGAGCCCTTCCCTTGAGAAAGGGTATCTCCGATTCTTCATACTTTCCGAATCAGTTTTTGCGTGTTTTTGTTTGCAAATGACTTTTTATTGGCCATTTCCTTGACTTTGCTTGCCTTTCTGTTTTGCTCTCATTTTTTTTTGGCACTGGCTGGCTGGCCCTTGCCTCGCACGTACAGGCGAGTGTAGGAAAAGAAAAAATCAATAAATTTCATTTGATTTTCATGTTGCGCCTCCTGCCCAACCCACAGCTGTGCCTGGGATAGGGAGGGATGGAGGTAGGGAGGGAGAAGAACCCTTGAATGCGCGCGCTTTGTTTTTGCCTTTGGCTTTGCAATGACAGCTTTTAGCGCTACCCCTACGTCAACCCCCCCCCCCCCCCCCCCCCCCCCCCCCCCCCCCCCCCCCCTAAGAGAGCCAACCCTTAGTCCCACGCCTAAAGCCCTTAGCCAGCCCCAACCCTCCTCCCTACAGCCCTTAGTCCTAGCCTCACCCAGAGCTCCCTCTCTCTCTCTCTCTCTCTACTCCACTCTTTGTTTTGTGTATCTGTCTCTTTCTCTGTGCGTTTTGCCGGGTTTTGTTTTGCTCTGGTCTGGCCTAGAATCTAGCCAAGAGAAAAACCGAAAAAAAACTTGTCTTTTGTTATTAATTATCAAAGGCGGCTCTCCCGAGGAAGGGGGCGGGCATCGCTAGTCAGACCCGCCCAAATTAGACAGACAGATGGATGGATTGGTGTCAGCGGCAGCGGCAGGCGCAGGCGAAGAGCCTCCTTTATGCTAGTCTTCTAATTAATTCAGAAATTTTATTAGATTGGATTCTTCACTCTGGTTCTCCCAGTGCACCATTACTCATGGCTGTACGTGTACGCAAAGATAAGATAAGATTAGAATGCTTCAGTTTGAATGTTATATCTTTTGGGGCCAAGTGTAGCCCTGTCCGTACTGGGTTATCTTTCAGATGTCACAATGGAATAATTTGGCAACCGGATTGTTGACACTCTTTTCTTTTATTATCTGTTATGTGATTTGTTTTTTGAGCAAAAATCTTGAGAGAATCTCCTTAAAGATATCATTAAGTAAAATAAATGTATCACACTCTTCAGATGTATCCATTACTCGTCGTTCTTTTAGCAGTTTCTGCAACTTTAGACCGTCATTCAACCTTCAAAATGACTCCATTAGCCACATCAAGAAAATCAGGTGAAAATGGCATTTCACGGTTATTTGGGGGATGTTCGAGGGGGGGATGCAACCCTTTCCTGAGACCCCATCAAGTGGGTTTACATTTCTATTTCGTATTTGTTTAATTTCGACAAAATTCACCTTTATCGCCCGTCGTTTGTCGCCTGTGACGACCCCTGGGCGAGGGTTCCGTTTAATTTCATTTCCATTTTCATAAAAACGAGTTTCTGGCTTTCTCAGAGCCAAAGGAGAGAGTAGGGGCTAGGGGCTGGAGCTGGAGTTATGGCTGAAACCGAGTCTGGGGTCGACGGAGGTCTCGCTCCATCCCTCTCTCCCGCTCGCTGTGGCTCGTTTGATGCTTGGTTGCATCATTAAGAGGCAGCGGCGGCAATTAACTTTAATTATTTATGTCGGCCACTGGGATCGGGAGACGAGGAATGGAGGGGGGGGGGAGACGGGGAGCCCACCTGCGGTCCTCGGGTAAAAGTTAAAGCTGTTGCCATTTATGTTAATTTAAATAAATTAATCACTCCACATATTAGTCCTCTTTAGTGGCGGCTTACATCATGTGGCATGAAGTTCGGTTCTGTTTTCCGTATCTTTTCTTTGTTCTTTCCGTCTGCTTTTCAACAGCTGTTGGTTCTGAGTTTTCCTATCAACTGCCAACTGCTGCTGGTGTTGCTGATGCTGTTGCTACCTCTGCTTCGACCTGCCGTATTGCCGTATTTTGCACGTCTGCACGTTCTCCATTGCAAAAAAGAAAAAGAGCCAGAAAAAGCTGTTCCGAACCGAAAAGAAACAGAAAAAAACAGTTGTCAAAATGTGGTACATGGGAAAAAAATTATGCACCATTCTTTTGTGTAGTTTTTTACGTATTGCTGCACGTTCCTCCGTCGAATATCCGATATCTTCTAACGAGCGTAATGTGGCGGGCAGAGGGATTCACTCAGGGCGGAAACGTTTTGGGGCACGTTCCAGGGTTTCGGTTACCCCGAAAAAAGTTGATTGATAAACCGTCCATCCGTAACACAGTTGACCGAATCTTAGAGAAGTGTCTTTCGTGGGAGAATCCACCATCGAAGCCCTTAAGATGTACGAATTGTTCATGTTATATTTAGTGCGACAATAGTTTTGCAATCCAATCATTTTTATCTTTAGAATTCTTCATTTCCTCTCCAGCTTTTCAGTTTCCTTCCTTCCATGTTTCGAGTTGTTTACTGCTGACCCAGTAATTTCGCTTTGAGGAAAGTTGGTCCTTGGAAGGATACCTCATGCCCCAATACCCTAACCGTAAACATATACATAGAACGAACAAACTTTATGTCAGAAGAGATCTTTTGTCCAGAGTTTTGTGTTGGTCTTTTGCTTGATTTTCGGGTTTATTTTTCATTTCTTGTATTTTGTTTGTTTCTGGTGTTTTTGGCCTTTTATAATGCTATGCTGTGCTGTGCTCTCCCGTGGTGATAACAATGCTGAGCAAAACTTTTTAGCAGCCTTTTATGTACTTGCCCCATGCCCCACATGCCCCCATACTCGTAGTACTCCGCTCGCACTCATTCATTCTTCTTCCTTGGACTTCCCTCTCCTCTGTAGCTCTTTTTGGCAACTGGAACCTCTGGAATCATCCTTCGCCTGTGCCATGTTGGCTCCTTCATTGTCTGTTCTGTGCTGTTCCTTAAAAAGGAAAGCCTGCGGACGCGTAATTCATTACGGGGGTTGGGGGTTTGGCTTTGGGGCTGGGTTCGCTTCTCTGGTTTCTGGCCTTTGCGGAAGTTTCATTTTTCAGTGCAAGATATCGCACAAACTATTTGTATTTTTCTATCTGAGTTCTGCTCATATTTTATCCCCATTCCCGCTCCCACTATCGCGCTCTCTCTTTCTCTCTTGCTCCATTGTTCTCTGGTCTCTGCCTTTGCCTGTCCCTCGTTTATCCTAAGTCTACGCTTCTAAAAAATACATTTTTCACTGGCGATAAGCAGTTTCTAACACAGTGAAAGCTCTGCTGAGCGGACAGGCACTGTATATACAATATTAAATATACATAAATATCTAAGCGTTACTGGGGAATGCTTATCCCCTCCCCCCCCTCAGGCTTATTCCTCCCGTGGCTATCGTGAATTATACATTTTCCAAGTGTTCAAAGAGTCGACTGGGGGATACCCAAGAAACACTCCTGTAGATCTAATGGATAATCTGTGAAACCTTTCAAAATGAAATCAGATATCCCTTGGGCTCCCTTCTGTTCTTGATAGATTTCTCGAGTTTCAACTGGAACGGAAACTGGAGAGCCCTGGAGCTTCTACAGATACGAATATCGCTGGGAAAAGCATTCTCTCCCTCCCTCCTGCACTCCTGCACTTCTGCACATGAAAATCTGTTACAGTCAGCGAATAAATTGCACTCATTAAATATTTATAAGATTGCCAGACGAGACGCTTTCCCCCCCGTGGAATACTCGAGTACTCGTAATCCATGCTCTATGTATTCCATTCCTTGACTTTCTTTCTTTATAAATTCATAAAAATCGTATGGGATACCACAGAACAGAACCCTTTTGTTTATATGATAATGCGAGCTGTTGCGCCTCGGTTCTCCTTGGAGTACCCACTCCCCATCCCCATCCCCATGGCATCACTCCCCTCCATTTTCTGTGCCTATTTTGGCCAGAATTCTTTGGATACTGCCCCTCAAAGTCATGACATGTGCCGGCGCGGACCAATTTATGGCCATGGATACTATAAATTGTGGCCGAAGCTATTGATTTGCTGTTGGCCATTCAGCCTACCGCTGCCCCTGCCCATGCTGCTGCTGCTGCTGCCCCTACCATTGCTGCTGCTGCTGCGTGTGGTGACAGTTGACAGTTGAGTTACAAGGTCATTATGTGGGGTTGTGTGTGGGGCGGAGTGGGGCGGAGTGGTGGAAGTGGGAAAGGGAGCCCATATACTGGAACTCGTTGGTGCGTCATGGGATACAAATGTATCTATGTATGTACATACATATGTGCCTGCGAGCAGGCGAGAGCAGGCGGGGAGGCGGACAGGCGGGCAGGCGAGCGCGTGTATGAGCGCAATTACAGTTAATGTCCAAAGCGTGGATTCATTTCCGTTTTAAACAATTTTTTCTTCTTTTGGATTTGTTTTTTCGGTTTTTTCGGTTGATTGATGGTTCGGAATAGAGAGGCTGAAAGGTCATACCATCCGAATGACTGGCAGCAATCTCTCATCCATTGTTTTGCCACACAAAAGAAGGAGAAGAAGAAGGCGGAGGCGACCCCTAGACCGAGATGATCCCTCGCCAGAAACCTAGATTGAGCCGTCCCTCCATCTGACTGACTGTCTGTCTGTCTATCTGTCTGTTTGGTTCGCTTCAGTTCGGGTCGTGTCTGCCTCTGTGCATCATCCGTTGATATAAATCTCTGTTTTTTGCTGGATGCTGCTGCTGCTGGTGCTGGTGCTGGTGCTGCTGTTCTTTGGCATTAGATTTCCATATTTGTAGGATCAATTAGTGTGTTTGGCCAAATGTTTGACACTCGATAAGGCCAGGGCCAGGCCAGCAGGTCTTAACTGGAATTGGAAGTGGAAGTGGGTCGCAGCTGGAAAGTGCAATGCGAACGAGCGCTTTCTCCCAACGGAACGAGGCAGATGCAGAGCTGAAAGATGGAAGATGCAAGACACAAGATACACATACGGACAGCTACTTAATCGAAGTCCCACTCTGGACTGCAGAGATGATTTTTATGCATTTGCAGCCAGAGACCAAGACCCCAGACCCCAGACCCCAAAACCCAGACTCAAGACCCGAAACGGAAACCGAAACGCAAGACCTAAGCTTCAAGAGAGCAGAGCCAAAGATGAAGATGCCCGACGGCCGATGGCCGACTGGCCAGATGACTGCCGCATTCCACTTGGCCAAAGCCGAGGCTGCAGGCCCCAAAAAATACACTCATACTCATACCAAAAACCATGCCACAAGATCTGTCTGGTGTGTCTGTTGAGGTATCTTTTTGTTTTTGGTGGATGGTAGATGCTGGATGCAGGAACCTGTTTGCTGTTTGGGATTTGTTTTTTTTTTTTTTTTGTGTTTGATTTTTTTTTTATGTTGAAAATTTACGAGTTTGGCGAATACCAAGCGGGGAAGAATTCAATGAACTCGTCTTCTAACTTGGCTTTCGGCTCTTCTCGAGAGAGTGAAGTGTGTGTTGTGTAGTGTGTGTCTCGGTGGTGTGTGTGTGTGTGTGTGTGTGTGCTAAGTGGGCAGATCCCCAGACATGGTCTTGGGCCATGTAAATGGGGAGTTCTCCATTCCGTAGTCCCCCTCTATCCATGCCCTCCCCCTCCAAAACACACAGAAATTGCTTTCGAATTGGATTAGCAACATAAAAAAAAGTTTGTTCGTTCTCCTGTTGCTGCCACAGAACTTGTATGCCGCATGTTGCAGTCGTGTTGATGTTGTTGCTGCTGCTGCTGTTGTTGTTGTTGTTGTTGTGGTCGTTGTTGGGGTGTTCTTGTTGCAGCTTCTTGTTCCAACATTTGTCTTGTCATTGCGATTGCTGTAGCTGTTGTTGTTCCGAGTGATTGTTGAACTTATTGTTGGAGTTGTTGTATGTGTTGTTGTAAATATTTGTTAGTTGTTGTTGTTGTTCCTATTGTGGGTGTTGTTGAACAATTCTAGTTATACCAATGATTGATGGTATATTAGTTGGAATAGTTTTTGTTGTTGTTGTAATTAATGCAGTTGTTTTATATGGTTTAGTTGTAGCATATTTCGTTTTAGAAACTATTGTGGGTGGATGTTGTTGTCCCCAATAATTGTTCTACTAATTTTTGAAGTTGATGTAATAGTTTTTGTTGTTGTAATAGTTGCAACGGATATTGTTGTTGCATTGTTTGTTGTTTTTGAAGATTTAAGCTTAGTATTGTGTGAAATATTTCGGTTTTGTTGTATTAGATTCCTGTTGTTGTAGTTTTAGTTGTTGCGTCTCTCTTTTTTGCCAAAGGCCAGATGATGTGTCGCTTTCATGGCCTGCCCCACCCCCATGGCCGCCCCCATCCGATGTCCAATTAGTTGCAGAGAGTTGTGCTCTTTTGGTCGTCGCCCCACTTGCCCCATCGTCTGTGACCAACTTTGGACCAACACAAATCTGCTCTGCCCGCTCCACCCGTTCAAAAGATATAGTTTTTTTGTTTTTTTAATTGTGGACAACGGACAATTAGTCTTCAACGTATAATTAAATGTAGCCAAAGCTCTGACGATGGCCGGCCACTAAGCGACGACACTAAGAGTCGGGCATCTAAGTTTTAATTGCCATCATTTGTTGGAGTGCTCAAACACGTTGGCAGCACAGATAGGGGGGGAAAGTGATGTGGGACTATAAGGGGTAAGGGGAGACACTATAAATCCATTTATATACCGGAAGTGTTTGGCAACTGATTTGAATGGGGCAAAAGAGGAGCAGGTGGTGCGAATTTCTTCTTCAATTTGAGACCCGAAAGCGATATGAAAATCGATTGCTAGAAAATTGTTTTATAAATATTTAACCATCAAATCTTGGCCCCGAAAAACCACTGAATATTCGTTTTTAAAATCAAATCTGCTCTTGGCCACCAGTTGAACAACAAATGTTGTTCGAAATCGATATTAAATATTCAGTTATTCAAAATGTGGAAAACACAAAATGAAAATCGACAACAAAACATTCGTTTGCAACACCCCAAGCCCTGAACACTGAACACTGAAATGTGTGTGTTCATGCCCCATCATCTTTTATTCAATGCTCTTCGAATATAATTTTCAACAATTTTAATTGCTTAAACAATGGCCTTTTTTGCGGGCATTTAACAAAGTATCTGAGAATAAAACAAAACGCAGACACAAACACATATACACAGACAGAAATCGTCTTCAATTTATGGCAGAAATATAGACGAAAATAGAGGCACATACAGATACAGATACACAGATACATCGCTCTAATGACTCGAACTAACCTTCGGCAACAAATCACGGGCTGTCAGAGGCAGAAAGATGAAAAATAAATATACAGAAAAATATAAAATACAAATACAATGGCCAGCAGAAGATTTAATAAAGCACCACCAAGCAGCACTCCACTCCACTCCAGTGGCAGTGGCAGCAGGCACCACCGTCGAAAGGCCAATCAAGAGAAACCTGTTGCAATGCTCTGCTGCTGCTGCTGTTTCTGCTGTTGCTGCTGCTGCTGCTGCTGCTGCTTCTGTGGCTCTTAACTTGTTTCTTTAGCCGTGTTTTATATTCTGCCTCTTCTGTGGCTGTTGCTATAATGCAGAGGGTTCTTGTGGCTCTTGTTCACAGTTTTTCACCGGTTTCCACACCCCCTCTGCCCCCGTGGTGTTCCCTCTGTTTTGGCATTAGAGGAGAGACATGAATGTTCATTAAACCGTAACCGCAGCGGCAACAGCAGCAGCAGCGTCAGAGTTGTCAAGCTCTCGGTGTCGCCTCTGAAGCTAAACATTGCGGCAAATGCCAATGCAAATGCCTCAGGGGCTGCCTTTAGGAGAGCTTCATAGCCCCCATATCAGTGACATTTAAGCAGGAAGGTGCTGGCAATGTGCTGCTGCTGCTGCTGCTGCTGGCAACGAAGTGTGGATGCCCTTCGAGGTAGGGAATGAAAGGTAGATCAAAGGATCCAAGGTAATCTTTCCACAGATGGCTTTCATGGTTCTTAATGTTTACTTATTGCCAAATACAAGATGGATCTAAGACAAAGAGCGATGGATCTGTGTAAATGTTTACTTATTCTTTGCATGATTTACAGCATATATGTACATATGTATCTCATGGATAACGAGTACTCCCAGCAGTGAATCTGACATAAATTTCACACTTTATTTAGCCAAAATCTATTTAAATATATTTCACAGCAAACTGCTAAAAGTTGCCCTCAAATTTAACAGACTCTTTCGGGTTCTTTTGTCGGTTGTTTGAGGCTCGTGTTCCACTCATTATAGTTCCCCCATCCCCGATCCTCGGCAGAAAGAAAAAGGTCTCATCTTACCACTTGGGGCATACAGAAACAAAGGGGACGGACAGCAGGAAACAGCAGTAACAAAAGAGTCAAACGCGCTTTTGGCCTTCGGGCATTAAACTTTACTTAGCCATAGCCATAGCCCTCTTAGCCCTCTTAACTTTTTACATTTGTGGCAAATGTTGCATCATCATTAATACAGAAAGACCGCAACAACAGAGCACAATCATTGATGGTGATGCTGATGGTAATGCAGATGCTGGGATGGGTCTCTCTCTCTCTCGCTCTCTATAGGGTCTTCCCACTCAACAGCACTCCCCATTTCTTGCTCTGTATCTCTCTCTCTCTCTCTCTGTCTTTCAAATGCAAATGCAGGCAATGATGACAGCTGCTCCTTAACTTAAGCTTTTGTATTCGAAATGTTAATGGTTAATGCCAAGACGAGCCTTCGTACCATCCAGAAGGTGCAGTTCATGAGTCACCCCAAAAAGCGAGAAAATGTCAGAGCCAGAGAGGAGGAGGAGAAGTCTCTGTGGGTCGAGTGCGGATCGCGCAGTAAAGACTCAACCCGAATGCAATTTATCACATGTTGCAATGAAAAATCTGTGAAATGCACTCAGGTGCCGTAAAATATTTAAAGCATGCCACAGAGAGGCAACAAGAGAAGCAGCAACAACAGCAACAAGAGCAGCAGCAGCAGCAGGCCCTCTGGTCTCTGGTGAAGTCATTAAGCTGGAAGTTAGGTAACTCTTCTTCGAATGGCTGGCTGGCAGAGGCCCTGCAGCTGCAGCTGCAAGTGAAGGTAGATTGCAGCACTGCCACTTGATTGAGCCGTAATTAGTCGGCGTCGCAGATCTTACCTCTCCCTCGCTCTCGCACTCTCGCTCGCTGCGGCGAGTGTGTGTTGCAAACGTACAAATTAGATGTTCATCGGTTATGTGGGTCGCCTGGGAATTAACACCCGCAAAAATGTGTTACAGATCGCCCGCTGGATAGGTAAATAATCTCGAAATAATCTGGAAACACCACGAAGCACCACGAGCTACCCCACCAAGAGCTCCACGCGGTATTCAAATCGGAATGGAATCACATCGCATTCCAGGCACGTTGGAAATTAACCAAAAATGGGAAAAAGAATAAAAAGAAAAGAAAAATACAAAAAAAAAGAACCAAAAGACATTCAAATAAAATAAAATAAAAAAGGCAAACGCAGTAACAACAACAACAATCTACTGCAGTGGGCACGGTCCAAGAGGTGTTGAGGTGACCACGACACCGCGACCAGGTGAACAACCCGTCTGTCGACCGTCGATTGCCTTTTGGTAGCGCTGTTTCTTTTTTTTTTTTTTTTTTTACAGCTATTTACTTGTGCGCCAGGGCCCTAGCTCTCGCCCTCTCCCTCACTCACACTCTCCCTCTCCCTCTTGCACCTCTCTTCTTGGGTTGTTTCGGCTGTTTGCTTTGGGCTCGGAGCACCTGTTTGTTTTGTTTTCCAACATGCTGTTGAGATCTCTAATTATATTTGCCTCTGTTTTTTTTCGCCTTTTTTCTGTTTGTATAAACAAAGAAAGTTTGAACCAAAAAATTACAGTAGATAAATACAAAATGTCTTAATTATCGTGGGGTTACGGTTAAACCAACCAACGGGAGCTGCAAAGTGCTACGGGAACTCGCATTCTAATGGGATGTTTTCTTCTGAAGCAAGGGGCAATTATTAAATATAGCATCAGTGATTAAATCTGTAAGAATGCACAGAAATAAGTGTTGCCCAAGCAAGCAATAAGAATTAATCTTTAAATAAATTGGAAACTATTTCATTTTGCATGTATTTTTCTAAGGAGTAATTTCCATTGAATTGGTTAGATATTTAGCCAGGATTATATATGGAATTCATTTGTTTAAGCGCGCTTAATCCGTGTAGAATTGCGGTGCATAATTGGACACGTTTTTATTTGCGATAGATTCTTTTTCTATTAAATTTTTTTATATAAGTTTTTTTGTGCAACACTCCATGAATGTTTACCGTTCCATGTTTCATAATTTTTTACTTTTTCTTTTTTTTGTATATTTATCTTATGAACTTGCTAATTTTTTGTGTTATGTAAAGTTAATGGGCCCTGTCAGAGGGGGGTGGGGAATGCTGCTGGTGACTGGCCATGACTTTTGTTCAGCTTTTTGTCTGATTGCCATCATCGTGTCGCATCATGGTAGATCCACCATCGTCATCATCAGCATCGAATCACTTTCACTATCATTGGAGGTGCCCCTCGGGGGCTGCTACCACGATTCGATTGTTTATTTTTAGTTTTTTTTTTTGCCATGTTGATATCATCAATGAATGAATGAATCAACGAACGAATAAGTACAATAAATGTTTATTTTTGTTTGGAATTACTCGTACCATTCCCTACCCCTTTTGTCCTACATTTTATGGAGCGGTGGTTTTTCTGGCGGATAGACTTGGAATGGAATTCAATTATTTTTCATTCAATTCCCGATATCTGCGAAATATCGTAATCCATAAACATTCCCCGTGAGCTATGCGGGCCGCAAAACAAAAGGCAAATAGAAACAGCAACAGAATTTACTTTACACAGCAGTTGCATCTACAATTCTTATATACATACATACATATATTGTGTTTTTAGCAACGATTGGTTCAATAT
This sequence comes from Drosophila athabasca, assembly GCA_008121215.1. NCBI lineage: Eukaryota > Metazoa > Arthropoda > Insecta > Diptera > Drosophilidae > Drosophila > Drosophila athabasca. Next base: position 239,666 of record VMQQ01000019.1, on the reverse strand, counting down.
TTGTTCAACAAAATGCGAACAATAATTTCAGAAGAGTGCAAAAAACGCTGTCTCTCTCTCTCTGTCTGTTTTTCTGTTATCGGAAATGTCTGTAAATGAAATGCATTCGCAATTAAGTCGGAATATTCATTCACGTGGCCTATCAGTCGATCAGATAAGACTCCTCTTATATGTTTAGGTTCCGTTCCCCCTTTGTGATATCAGTCGAACCCACCTGCCATCGAATCCACTGTCGAAAGTATTTTGGTTTCGTGGAATTCGGAATAATTGAAGCAGTCAGTCAGTCGACCGCCCTTGATTGATATGACATTTATATCAGTTTTAAGTGAATTGATAAGCCCCGAAATATTAATCAGTTTTTGGTCTTTCCAAGAATAAACTTTGAAGGTTTCTCCCAGCAAAAGCATAGAAATATCAGCTGTGTTATGGATAGTATTTTTATAGCCTCTGATCTATGGATATAACTTAATCTCTAGGCGCTGTTTTTATGGTATGTTTCCTTTCAGAAAACAGATCTTAATCGCTTGTCAAACGCTGCATCGATTCTCTCCGCTGCTGCCCAGCCATACGATACGAGTCGGAGTGCGAATGCGAGTGCGAGTGCCAATGCGAGTGTGTTGCAATTCACGCTCTCCTCAAAGCGTGTTTAGATACGAGTACGAGACTCCAGAGCTCTGTGTCTCTGCTGTGTGTGCTGTGGGTAGAGATACGCAAAGTATCTCTGGCCTGGCCTGGCCGGGCCTGGCCCACAACCCACACACAGAGCCTTGCTTAAGAGATACAGATACTGGGAGCAGTGCAGCAACTACTCTTCGAGGCCATCGTCATCGTCGTGGCTGCCTGGGCCTGGGCCTGGTCTGGGTCTGCGTCTGGTCTCGCCTGCAACTTTTACAATCAGAGCTAATTAGCAAATTCATGCTAATTTCGAGTTGTAACAAATAAAATTACAACAACGCGTCGCACGTGTCGCTTTATGTAATTAGTTGCAACATGTTGGCAAAAGTTTACTCTCTTTCTCCCATCCACGGAGAGAGAGAGAGAGCGCGAGAGATAAAGATAAGCGCACTCGTTGGAGTCCCAGTTCCCAGTTCGCAGTTCGCAGTTACCTTGCCTGTCCTTGCCGCCTCGTTACGAGTGATAAAACAAAAGTTATGTCCCATGGGAACCCCGCGACATGAGAACGCTGGAACCACTGAGAAATTCGCATAATTCATAATGAAGATGTTGTAAAGAGTGATCGCTCTAGACAGGAGGATGCACGGATGGATGGATGGATGGATGGATGGATGGGGCTCCAGTCTAGGGCTCGTTTATCATAATGCAAAAAGGGGATCCAGCCCATCCTCTGTGGGCAGCCCTGCGCATAATTACAAGTTGTATGCCACAGTCCAGAAGGATGGATGGGATGGGAGATGACCACGGGACACGATCTGTGAGCATTGTGGCCATTCGTCGTGTCACGCGGCCATATCTACTGTTAGCTACTGAAAGGCCTAAAATCGATTTCAGTTATTGATTGTAATGACTCCTTGGGCCCCATTCTTTATCGCTGCCTTCCATCTATCCAGTCCGTCCGTCTATCTGTCCGTTTCCCTTGCAGTCTTTTTGTATTTTTGCTGCATCTTTCGGCCTGGACTGGGTTTCTGGTCTATCTTTTCAGCCTGGTTTCCTCCCCATTCGGTTGGGTGATTAATTTTTGTGTCGAGTCAGGTTTGGGGCTGCCGCCTGCCCCTCTGCTGCCCCTCTGCTGCCCCTCTGCTGCCTTTTGTGATTTGAAAAATTAGTGCAAACTGCAAATGATCATAAATCAAACAGTTTTGTTGATTGCATTCGAAGTGCCCACAAATTGCATGATTTTGCAATTTCTGGACTCTCTACGAGGGACTGCACGGACTGTGGCATGGTCCTCCTCTCCTGCCTCTGCTGCTGCTGGAACGTTGCAGTTTGCATTCCTTCCCCGGATGCTGCTGACACACGACGACAGTCGCAAGACAACGGACAATGGACATCGATTCCTTGTCCTTTGTCCAACACGACAGAAGATATTCCTCCCCTTGGTAGTTCCGCAAATAGCTCGAATTTTTCTTACGCGAAAACAACTGGCACGAAGCAAAGCGAAAACGAAACGAAACGATTGCCTGGCATTTTTACGAGTATCTCTTTTTCATTCCTGGCTAAAATTTTATTGTATTGTAATTAAATTTCAAAGAAAAAAGGAAAAGCCAAGGGGAACGTCATGTTTTTCTGTCTAAGCCACTGTTCCCGGCTTGAAGGCCCAACTCTGGGCCACAGATGATGACTTGCCGCCTATGGATGATAACTGGTTTCCCCGCTATGTAAATGAAGTATCTACGACTTTGGCTAATACTCGTACTAGCACTACTAGAGTCGAAAGCAAAAGAGGGGCATCGCGTGTGCGACCTTCGCTCATCGATGATTATGATGAGGGACAGACAGACAGACAGAACGCAAAAAACCATATAAACATTGAACAATTGCACACAAAATGAAACCCAACTCAACCTCAACGTGCGCCTGAAGATGGGAACATTGTACGAAGATAACTCCATGACGTAACCCACTCTCGAGGCAATTGCTCTCCACTCTCCACTCTCCATCTCCACTATACAGTGACCAATCGTCGAGAGCGTTTCGATCATTAGCTAATAATTTACGCCATTAATTTGAGGGCGAACAAACGTGGAAGAACCTTTGGGCCGAAATGGGGGATCGTTGTGGTAATCGGCTTAAAGTTTATGGAAGACCATTTACTTTAATGAACTCCCATCGATGCCTGATGCCTGGGCCTTTGGCCTGGCCGGGTGGTCTCTGGTCCATGCTCTAAGCAAGGTCTGTAAGTAGCTCAAAGTAGATCTCTGTCGCTACTGTGCTTTGTTTCCCAACTGTCTCTTTCTCTCTGTGTCTCTCGTTTGTTTGTTGGTGTTATCGGGCTTAGCATACTTCGTTGCCGTTGCAGCTGCAGCACCTGGGAGCAGTGCTAATTAGTGTTGCCAGTTCAATTAGTCCCCGAAGATGTGTTGCCCAGATGTGTGTCACCCAGAGAGAACCAAGACCCGTGCTACGTCATGCGATTGCAGGTCTCTGATAGTACGTCCGTCACTACCTGTTCCCGTAGTACCTTGAAGTATCGTTGCATATCGCCAACCAACACCAACACCAACACCTAACCGGTTACATTCAGAGCTTGGTGTTCCGGGGCCAGAGGGCAGCAGACAGCTGAGAGCAGAAAGCAGGAAAAATATGCGATAATACCAGTATGTGGGCGTTTAAATTGAACCCAAGAGAAAGCGAGGACACAGTAAAGTGCCAAAAGGGAGCCCCAATGGGACACTAAACCATATGGATTGGCTCTGCGTTGCTGTTGGCGACCCACAAAATGTTTTCAGAGCGTTGAGGAATCTTGTAAGTGCAGGGGAAAAAAATGATGAGGAATCTACTAGAGCTTTTTCCGGCCAATTATTGACCCCGATAAGTTAATTAGGCTGAAGAAGAATGTTGAAGGAATCTGTCGTAGCTTTTGCCTGGTAAACCATAGTTTATTAGCGTGGAAAGAAGGGGGTATGAAATGTTTAAGGATATCCTTGGAGGGTTACAGAAAATTGGTGACCCCGACACGTTAACTAAGGAAAGGAGTAAAGGAATTTGTTTAGTGTTTGACTACCAAATTTTTGCTGATTAGCGTTGAAATAGGAAGTGTGAAATGTGGGGGTGAATCAACACCTTTGACTGTTGAAACAATTAATAACAGGAACTCACCGACCAGACACATTGAACCATAAATTATAAACCATAAATAATCGCATTAACTGTTTTACTAAACAATCGAAAGCCCCTTTGAAAGTGTGCTTTGATTTGGAATAATTTCATATTTTGCATAATTCGTAAATCTCCAAAAAACACAACTGAGAATGTGAAAGTTTTCCCGTCGCTGTTGCTATGGGAAGTTTTCCACATGGCATTTTCCAAGCGGAAGTGCGGAAGGGCCATATGGAGCAAGGGCCATAAATTAGTCTGCCGCTTACAGAAAAATAATTAAATGCATGAACATATTATAGATACATACATGCACAAATATGTACATATGTGTATATTCCATAATCTATTTGCTATCTGTTGATATAGATTATCGCTTTTAATAACTTGTGCCTTCCATTCTCCCTCCTCCATTGCAGCTTTCGGTCACGCTTCGGGCTTTTCCTTTGAAGGAAATTCGGGAGAAATAGAAATCCATGTGGAGGTGAGTACCCAAGTCCCTCCGCTTACGAAACGAAACAAACAAATTTTCAATGTCAATTTGTAGTCGGAATTTATGATTTCCATTGTTTTGTCCTTTAGTGCTGTGCTCTTTTGCTCGTTTTGTTTATGTCCTGCCAAATATGGCCAACAATTTCACTGAACCAGGCCCCCGAACTGGGGACTACTTTTGCACTTTTGCACAAGCTGCTTACGGCGTCCGAGCAAGGGTCCAACAAGAAGGGGTCGGGGTTTCATTGTCTCGAAAGGTGTACCCTCTTTTTAGGGATACTCTTTCTGAGGGTACCTAATGGGGGAAGCATCCATCTCCGAAGTCGTAAAGAATATGCCTTCGATCCTTTCTTTGTCCTGCACCTAGAACCTACTACCAAATCGTGTCAGGAAAGAGTGGCTTACTATATCTTATATATTATATATCCTTGCTTGGTCAATCGTCCAGGGTATCGAGACATTCGTAGCTCCAATGCTTAAAATTTCTCTGTTGTTTTTCTTTTCTTTTCGGTTTGTGGACATTTGTTCGTTGTTGTCGCGTCGCTCTTGGCCTCGTTATTGTGCCAAATGGCCATAAAAGGTTAATTGGGTCCTTAGCAACTGTTGGGCTGCAACAAATAATGCAAACATTCCACGGACTTGGACTTGGACTCCGACTCGGGGGCTCTCTCCCTCCCTTCAGCAGGCAGCGACATGCGACATAGAAAAATCTTAATTAGTTAATTAAAACAACAAACAAACAAACTGCAGTCCCAAGACACTCTTGCCACAAGAACAGGTTCGCTAGTGCAGCCAGGCCTCAGCCAGGGCTCTCTTCTGCTTTGGTCTGGTCCTGCAAGTAGTTCACTTGGGCTACTGCATAATTCATTCGGTTTTAATGACAACACGAGGATGGAGACGGAGACGGAGATGGAGTGGAGTGGAGATGGAGGCGTGGATGTGCCTGTTGGCTGGTAGCTAGTAGCTGTTGGAGCATGGAGGATGATAGTGATAGAGAGACGCGTTGTCTGGCCCTTGCACACCCATACCATCCCATTGATTTCTCTCTCTCTCTTTCGCTCTTTCCCTGAGGTTTCCCTTTTGTGTGGATTTTTTTTGTGTGTGGTGTGGTGTGTCTTTCGAAGTCCCTCGAGGTGGCATTAAACTATGAAAGGCATTTAGTTTAGCGATTTATATAGGCGACCTTTTGACAGTTTTATGTCCGTCCAGGTTGCTTCCCCCGATACGAACGATAACGAGCACAAATGTTGCTGCTTTTCCTTCATTAAATGGAGCGGCAAATGTATCTCTATCTGTGCATAGTCTGTATCTGCACTGCACTCGCACGGATGTATTTGTAGTTCTCTTCGTTATCCTTTGGCATCATCGATGCAATTGCCTGGCAGGGATTTATTTGCTTTTAAGCAGTTTGTAATTGCCAATATATCTGACGGGACGGGACATGGAATTGAATGGAATGGAATGGCAGACAGCAAACAACAGATACATTGGTCCCGCCAAAGTCCGCTGGGGAATCGGAATTGAATTCCTTCTTAACGAGAGAACCAAATTAATTCCACACAGAGGCAGAGACCTTGGGGCACAATTCGGTATTCGGTGCTGGAGAGTGTCACATTTGAAATGCTTTCAAATTTGTTCCAATCGAATTACATTTATGATATTTAACAGCATTACACTATCTCCGGTTTCTCCTTCATTTGACCTTTTTTTGGGTCACACAAATTGTTCGAAAAAGGGTTCCCAGCTCCCAAATAGGGTATATTTTCAATTTCAGCCAAAAAGGCTTTTCCTCCACTTGCACACGCATTCCGCAACCACAACCTGCCCCACAAAAGGGGTGAGGGGGGGTCTTAATCTGCTCTGAGCCCCAAATATAAAATGGGAATCTGCTCCGGGCCCTGATATAAAGAAATGACCAACAGCCATTAGATATTAGATGGGACCATGCCACGTCGTCGGGCAGGGCACAAAATGAAACCATTTTTGTCATTTGACAGGCAATTTTCAAGCGTAACATTTTCGATATTTTGTGGCCCCCCAACCACCACTCATCCCCTCCCCCCGTTATTTTCCGCCACAACGCAACCGAATTATCTTCCCCGGAAAACGGGCGAGAAATAAAATATGTCCTGTCGGCCGAGGACGGGTGACCCAAAAAATATAAAAAAACGGAATGAAAGAAAGAAAAAAGGAAAAATGTATATAAAATCTGACGATGATAGTTTATACGGCTTTAAGCGATTTTTCCCGTACACCCTCCGTCCCCTGCCCCTGCAGGACATGTGGCTAAATCTGTTGCCATTTCTCATGTTTCATGCCTGTCGCACAGAACATTTTTCCGCTCAGTTCGGGCCAGGAATTTGGGGCCCTATGTCCGTCCGTGGCGCTACTGTTTTTGGTTCTGTTTGTGTTTCTGGCCTGGAATATTTAATCGAGCTGCCACATTGAAATATATTGAGTGCATTACCAAATCCAGCCGCTAGGCTCCACTCCGCTCCACACATGCCCCTCGTGCCCCCCATGCCCATCAGGCCCATCTCTGGGCTATCATTTGATTAAATCTAAATCTGTTTACGAGCGCCACAGTTTTCCCGCTGCCTGCAGCCTGTAGCCTGTAGCCTATTGCCTTTATTCTTTTTTCATTTCAATGGAAAGTAATAAATTAATTTTTCTCTCTTTTGCGCTCTCTCTCTCTCTTCTCTCTCTATATCTCTCTGTGTCTGTATTTTGTTTGCTTTTGTAAAAGCTGAACAAACAAAATTAACGCTGATAACTTTTGTGTGTGTGGCTAAATCTTTTAGACTAGTTTGGCAAACAGTTTTGTGGTAGTTCTGATTGTCGAGGGAAACCAAAAGGCATGGGGCTTATGCGGATTGGGTTGCGACTTGTACGGATGTAAGGAACGGTGGGAATACTCTGCGAATTGGACCAAATAGTTGGCCATTACTCTGACTACTTACCGATGAAAAACGACAACCTATAATCATGTTCATTAGTAGCCCCCTTGTAGGCTGCTACCTACTATCTATCTTGTTCGCACATCTGCGTATCTAGTATCTGTGATGCTCTCATTGTTGTACCTATTTGAGGTGATAGATGTGGTAGATAGGGAACATCTAGATTCTAGACTAGTGGAGGGCCGGCACGAGACCGTAGCTCGGTCCCGAGTAAGCAAAAACAAAATACACGGTATGTGTGGACTTGAGTCTCGCTGATTAGGGGTTGTTTTCTTTTAGTAGTAGTATAAAAGATAGCATCTTTGCGATAGATCGTCGTCATATATTGATTTCCTGATATTCATATACATACCTTTAAGATGTTTTTTTGTAGCTTCTGTATTTCTGTTTTGGAATCTATATTTTCTTATTGGCTTCCATCCCCAGTCTCTCATCTCTCGTCTAAGCGTGTGATATTTTCCTCTAAAATTCCACCACGTAACTTCTCTGAGAATGGGCAACCCACAGTCGACTGTTTTCCCTCCTGTTTGTAGTGTGTGTGTTCCTCTCCCATAAAAATATTTCGTTCAGTTTGTTGGAAATTAGTTTCTTATTCAATTTGGGCACCAAAAGTTGATGGGCAAGCGGCCAAACAGGGCCAACAGAATTGGAAAAAAAGCGGCCAAAATGCATTTCCCGATTCAGAGGAGGGGGAGGAGGAAAAACAGGGAAACGTAACTCAAACAAAAGCCCAAAAGTCGAAAATCAGCGGAAAATACACAAAACAAAAAAATAAAACGGGAAAAATCGTGATGAAGAAGGCTCTAGTCTGGCGGTGGAGACCAACCCCAACCCATCCAATCCGATCGAATCCAATCCGGTCCGGTTCCGTCCAGTCAGGTTGAAAAGTGGCCGTCAATGGAAATGGTTTTGGCCCTGACTCTGACTCTCTGGAAAAGAGGCAGAATAAAGCAACAATCGAGGTCGGAAAAGTGGGGGAAAGAGCGATCCGTGGCCGCAGGTGGAAAATGCATGCAAATATGCAAATGAGCAATTGATTTTCCTGCGGCTCATTCCGAGTTTTATTCGCTTCGAATTTTACTCTTTCTACGGGCGGTTTCTTTATTTCCCTCGAAACTCGTTTGACCCTCAAAATTAGTTGGCGGTTCCTGCTTTGCTTTTGGCCAAGCCAGCGGCAGAAGCTGACCTTGTTTCTAAACGTTGGCCCAAAACAAAACCAAGTGCAAGGTCAGCAGAGAGAGAAAGAGTGAGAGAAAGCAGAGGGGGGTGGGCAAATGGGAGGGGGAGGGGGAGGGGGGAGAACTCCCAAAAGTGGAAGCAGAATCTCTCTGGGGAATTCAGATTACGCCTCATCTGAATTTTTGTGGATTTTCTGCTGCTGCTGCTGCTGCTGATGCTGCTGCTATTTTTGTAGTTCGTTTTGTTTGCCTTTTGGGCTTGGCCAACGAGTTTGGCCAGTTTCTTGGGACATTGGAACAGTTTGGTTTGCGAAGTGAATTAGCCAGCAACAGAAATCTTGGCCAAGTTTTTGACAAGTTTGCTGGCCACAAAGGAAACGATTTGTGGGCTGCCAGCCAGCCAGCCAGTCATCATAGATTATCATCTCAACAGAGCAACAACGGGAAAAAAACACGGGGAAATAGACTACAGATTTGATTTGATTCGATTTCTGGTTTAGTGGATGCCAAATCTTAATGATCGAATGGCATGAGTGCTGCTCTGCTCTCTGCTCTGCTCTGCTCCATTCGGTTCATTCAACTTTTCCCATCATTTCTGATGGCTTTGGCTTTGGCTTTCCATGCCATTCTAATTTCCAACCTGTCATCTTCGGATGGCTCTTCTCCAATCCTCTTGTGCTCCGATATTCCAGATCCTGTTTTGCAGCAGAAAGAGATGTCTGGAAAAGCCATTTAATTACATTTTCCTCGGGCTTCGTGCTTCATGCCTGTGAAAGAGGGAAAATCATTTGTGCTGCTGCTGCTGCTATTGCCCGGCTTTTTGTCAAATTGAAAGCCATAAAAAATGCGTGGCATGTTTCCAATTGTCGGTCGCTCCACGATGGGGCAGATGCTGGATGCTGCTGCCTGCCTGCTGGAGTGGAGTGGAGTGGAGGCTGGGGATCCGCTGGGAAACTGGTCTTTGGACGTGGACTGGTTCGGTGGATGGCAAATTAACAGTTAAGCGCCAACGGTAAATAATTGTCAAAGACAACATCCCATCGCCGACGCCGGTGGATGCTGCCTGCCTGCTGCATGTTGCATGCTCGTGATGCACCTCGGATGGGGATGAGGATGAGGCTGAAGCTGAAGATGAAGTAGCACCATCTTAAATGAGGTTTGACTGGTTTCGCCGTGACATGAACCAAATGCCCAAAAGGCGTCTTGGCCAGCCAGCCATCCATCCATTCAGTCAGTTAGTTCGAGTTGGTCAAATACAGTGAGTACTGCCTGTGAAGGAGGGAGAGCTGATTGGGAGAAAATAAGAGGGAGAGAAGGAGCTTTTGAGAGATGTCTTCGAGTGTCTGTCTGCACTTTTTACTTTGAAGGGCATGAAGGAGAGAAAAAAGTCCTGCAAATCAGAGTGTTTGCACTTGTAATAATAGATTTATAAAATTTGTATGGAAACATTTTTATTATGGAAGGGCATCTGCAGCTCGATTTGAAACCCAGAAAACTCCAAGAAATGTTACTGAAATTTAAGGACAGAAATGTACACAGAAATACGGGAGTGACTGTATCCATCAGCTTACGGAAAGAGAAAACATTTTTAGTCATTAATTTGTTCAAAGAATTTCTTCAGTTTTCTCTTATATTTGGAGGAGGCGCAAAAACCAAAATGAAATTATAATGAATTAAGAATTTCATTTTGTGGCAAAGCCACGATTCGCATTGTACCTCCAGAGGAAGTCTGTCTGTCTGTCGTGTCTGTAATTTCACTCCACTCTGTTCTACCCTCTGTTGCGGGGGGTGCGGGTGTTCCATTGCCTCTGGTCGGTTCTGCTTCTTAGACTGGTAATTCTAGTCGACTTGGCAACTTCTCTCGCTGTCTCTCTCTGTCTCTCCCTGGCTCTTCTGGCTGCTGGCGGATGTGCAAATATTTTGATTAAATTTTCTCCTCCCGATTCCCCATGGCAACTTTCTTTCAACGAACCAAAACGCAGTCACCGTGTGCAGTGGCATCATCATCATCATCATCATCATCATCCGAAGCAATAGCAGTGGCTGTTGCAGTGGCAGTGGCATCTACAGTTTATCTCTCCGTTCTGGCTGTGCTTCTTGGGAGTCGTCGCTCGTTCCGCTCCCAGGTGGCATTTTTAGTGGAGCACAACGGTCGGTGGCAGCTTTTCCGTGACTTGACCCGTGGCTAAGGCTAAGTCTGCCTCCCCCGTTCTCCCAAAAAATGATGGTCGAAAAAAGTTCAGAGCAGAAGAACTTCATTAGAGAACTCATTAGCGGCGGAAACTTTTCCATTTTCCGTATAAAATGAATATTAAACGGGTCCTCCCTCCGCTCCCTTCTGGTTCTGACTCTGCCTTCGTTTTAATAACTGTGGATTAAGTCTGCATAAATAATAATGATTATAAACTGTGCGAAAATGCACTCCCCCTTCGCACCAACCCCTCCCCCTCAGCGATTCATGAAAACTTTCTGCATAAGAAAATGACAAATGATCGCCTAGGAAAAGTATATTCAGAGAGTGGCTTCCAGGATGGAGGGAGCGAAGGAAGCGGCGGCGACAATAAAGTTTCCCCCCCCCCCCCCCTTTTCTTTTCGGTGGAAATGCGAAAAATGCCAGGACTTTGTTATGCGTAATATGAGGTGGCTTTTCACTGCCTTTTTCTTTGAGTTTTTCCCTAGGTAGAGTTGGGTTAGGGGGGATTTCCGTCTTTACTCTTCTTACGTCAAATTATCTCGGCAATTATTTCTGTGAAAGCGCCTTTGATTAATGGAGAGATAGCCACGAGCTGAAGGTAATTTTCGAGGAGGAAGTCGTCTCCTCCTGCGACCCATTCCGCCTGTTGTTCAATTTAATTGTATCTTAGAAGAAAGCCACCAGCTAGACGCACAAATTGCTCGATTCTCCGCTTATCAGTCAATTAGCCAGGCGATAAGACGCCGGCAACAACATGCGAATGAGCAGGTAATGAAGAGCGACAAAGAGAGCGAGAATGGCAGGTAAACTCAAGACAAGAAGCCCTGGGGAGGTGGGGTGGTATCAGCCTGTCATCGTAACAATGGCAAACACTTATCACCGTGTCCGTGTGCCCCTCTCTCTGTCTCTCTCTATCTCTCTCTCTCTCTGTATCTTCTACTCTGTTGCTGTTCTTGAATCTGTAATTTTGTTTTTCTGTTTAGTGTTTGTTCGCCTTTTATCGCTGGAAAAACACACACACACACACACACACACAATGTCTGTGCTTTATCTGTTCGAAATGTTTTCGGGGGGAAAACTAAACCACAACACTCATTAAGCGAGACATTCAAAAATGTAGAATACCAATTTGGAAACATTCCCAGACAGCGGGATGGCGGTGGGGCGGGAGCTGCCAATCAGTGATAACAGCAGAAGGACAAAAAACCCTAAACTCAAAATGGGAAAAGATATCCCCAGAGTTATTTTTGGGAAATGCCACTGGAAATAGTTATCTTTTAATTGCATGTTCGAAGTTTTGGGGCTAATCAAAGTCTGCTAATGTTTTTGTTGTCTTTCCCTAAGGGAAGGTTTTTTTTGTTTGATAAAAGAGTCTCCCTCTAGTCGCATAGTTTTTCCAAAGACTCTTTGTGGGGAATGCCACAGAGAAATCCTTATCGCACTGCTGCAGCATGGAATATCCATGGGAGGTGGGGGGAGGTTTAGGATAATGCTGGTATCCTAATAAATGCCCCGACATTAAATGCCAATTTAGAGTTAAACATATCCCGCAAACCCATGCGATGGCCATTAAATATTATGATATCTATGGCCATATGTGGCACCTCGCCGCTGCGTCCCTGCCTGCCTGCCTGCCTGCCTGCCCCCATGCCATCCAATAAAAGCAACGCATACAAACCAAATATTGCGCATACGCCACGGGCACCGCAGTCAAACCAATGCCGCAGCGACATGACAGAAGCGCATTTTAATTAATATACAAATTTAAATGCTGCACGCAAAAGGCAAGGGACGATAGAGGGAGAGAGAAGAGGGTTAATTGGAAGTGGAAACGGAGAAAGGGCGGGGAGGGGTGACGGTGACCCACTCTGACAGCGAGGGTCCATAAATGTCATTTTATTGCGAGCTATCAATTATTGTTGGGAGTATCTGTATTGGGGAGTCTGGCGAATATTTTATTAGGGTTTTTATTTTCCGATATGTACATATATTGTATTTAGAAAATATATGTATTAGAACGAGGGTAGGGTACAGCGTTTGTTAATGGAAAGCGAATGAAAGAAAAATACGCAAAAAGGCAGAAACTATGTCTTTCTGGAGAGTAGGTAGCGAGCGATGGATGTGAGAGTACGATATAGACTATATATATATTTATGCATACAGATGGCCAACGAAAAAGAAGGCAAGCCAAAAATAGCAAATAAAAATATTGGTTACCAGAAAAATACTGTCAAATAATTGTGAAAAACGTACCTGTTCAGCATCACAGAGAAAGGACCTTTAATAATACTTAAACAACAAAAATAGTAATAGTAAATACTTAAATAATACCATAAGTTACCTATTCAATACTAGATGTTGGCTTGGAGAAAGGCATACAGCGAGGGGGAGTGGAGGGTGTGGCCCACAGAGAGGCAGTGATGGGCAAGGCGGTCCTGCTCCTTTGCTTTTTACTGTGTTTCGAAACTTTGAGATGGAATTTTTGTAGAATCATCGTCGAACTGCTTATGGTAGAACTGCACCGTGTGACACAATGTGGCCCCTGCGACACCAAGGATCACAGGCACAAATGCAGCTCTCTCCTCCTTGCTAAGCGACTAAGGAGTGCTGCAGCATGACGGGCGGTATCTAAGGGTCCCCTTCCATTCGTTTAATCTCAATAGAAATTCTCTCTGTTTCCATTTATATTTCTATTTTTTGTTTTTTGCATACTGATAAACATACCCTATGTGTGTGGTGTATGTTTTTTGATTAGCTTTCATGCGGTATATAAATATCCAAAAAAATAAGTTCTAATAAAAAGAAAACACATGAAAATTGTCGGCAGAAATCCGCCAATTATCGTCGTGCCAATGGTTCTACTGCTCTTTGACTGTATGGTTCTATGGGTGTGTTGTCAGTGCGGTCCGTAAACCGTAATTGAGATTGTCAACATTTGGCGGGGGAGAGGGATACGGATACACCTCTCTCTCTCCCTTCGTCTCTCTCTCTGTCGCCAATAATTACTCTATTTTGCCAGGGCAAACTTTAGTTATGTGAGTTGTTGCTGTTTTTACAGCTGAGTGAGGACATGACATGTTTGTGGCGGGATTCCCCTCTCTCCCTCTCTCGCTCTCTCTCTCTCTCTAGCTCTCACTCGCTCCCTTTTGTCTTTTGTCTTTCTCTTTTGTATTCAATTTATAAGCGCATGCAGCGGAAATGGCACCAACATAGCGTCGGGGGTGGGGTAGTGTATTCCAAATGGAGGGAGGAAGGTAGGGAGGGAGTGGAGGGAGGGAGGGAGCATGGCACTTGAACCCAACGAGCCATAACAAAAGGCACACGAAGTAATTAACTTGTATTTATAGTATTCACATAGTTGGGCCCCCAAAGAGGGGGGCGGGGGCTGCGGGTTGAACAGGAGGTGGAGGGAGGGGCTGCTGCCTCCAAGAGTGGCATGAAGAGATTCCCCAGAGTGGAGAGTGCAGAGTGGCGAATGCTGCCCCATCTAATTGATAAGGCCCAGAGTCGACTTGGCCCTGGGGGCAAGCAGCGTGCCAGCAGCGGCTCCGGGGACGGGGCCTGCATGTGCACCAATCACGAGTCCGAGTGCTCCTCACAGAGATGCCCTCTGGTCCGGCGATCAGGCAGGGGATTCCAGAGCCATGTTTATTAGTTTTCATTCTCCCCTGCATATACATTTTCCTCTAATAGACTCCGGGAAACTCTGCTCGGGGAAAGCCCTCGTATTAATGCAAATTGAGTTGGCTTTCAGGGAATTCCTGCCCCAAAAGGAAGCCAAGAGGAAGCGCAGGGCATGTCAAATGGAATTTTAAGGCATCTTTTGATACCAAGAACTTTTTTTCCGTCAGATTCTTTGATTTATGATGGGAGATTTGTGGGCTTTAAAAAATGTTTTAATGGAAATATAATCTTTGCGGGAAATTGCAAGACGTTTTCCCAGGATTATGTGCCCCTGTGACAGCGAACCACAGACCGAACCCCAACCCGAAACCGAAACCGAACCGAGTCCGAACCCATCTCTGGGCGGTGGACAGTCCGCTAATTGGATTAGCATCGAAGGGTATTCAACTGCGGTTAGCCCTCTGCTGGCTGCCGTGGGGGAGAGGTGCAGGGGGAAACCGCACAATTTCTTGCTGTCTGCCCCGCAACAACTTCTCGCAACACGCAACTCCACTTCGTCTGCCTTGGGATCATGTCTATGGTTTATGGCCTGGCCTCTGGGCCAACGACGAACGCTCTGCTCTCTGCTCGCTGTTCCACTTGTGAGCTTGGGGGCCACAGGCAGAGCTAGAGGCAGTGCCAGAGCCAGAGCCAGTGCCAGTGCCAGAGCCAAGTGGCGTGTCCATGTCATTTACCTGGCAGCCACTCAAGTGGTTGCTGGGGAGAGGGGCAGGCGGATCGGGTACAAAGTTCTGATGCGGTTTTTGCTGCAATTATATAATATTGACATTACTTGCATGTTGCCTGTCGCTTTATGTTTGTGCCTCCGCCTCTGCGAGAGATTGGATGATGGCAAGAGCTTCCACGCTTAATTGCAAACGATGCTGCAACACCAAGGGACTGCTGGAGGCATGAGGCAGCAACGGAGAAATCTAAAATCAATATTATTCTTAATGGCTCACTTATTTGATTTGCGTTTCAATTTAATGGCTTAAATTAATGGCATTCGGCCTTCTGTTCTGCCAGGCACACAACGATTTTAAACCCCCCTCCTTTGCTCTATCTCTTCCATAGCTAAGGACCCCCCTCCAGGCGAGCAACCACATCCGAAGTTCTTCCCACAATTTGAAGATTGTCCACACACATATCCCACAGCAAAATCAGACTGAATCGAGAGCAGACGACTGCAAGGATAACTATATTTTGATATCTTCCACAAGAGAGAGCAGGCCACATATCAGCGAAAGAGAGAGAGAGAGAATCTGAGAGCAGCTAAGACATATCATAAAAAACTTTTTGTGGGCATTGATTAATGTTGCGTATACGCCATGTGCGCCCATGTCGCGGACCAGAAGGAGAGGCCTCGTAACTAAGTGAAAGCCGCCGCAGAAAGCACCGCAAGGAGAGAGCTCTCAACGGGGGAGAGAAGAAGAGATTAAGTGTATCCGTTGGCACCTTTTTTGTTTTTGGCCAAAAGCAGCCACAGCTACAGCAACACACCAGAAGAGCAGAAAGCAACACCAAAGATGGCCTTCATCTGGCGTCGACGCTCGACGACAATCGTGAAGCTGGTGGCCTTCCTGCTGGCCATCTGGTTCTGCATCGCCTTCCTCGTCTACACGGACGACACACGGCGTCGTGCCGCCCAGGAGGGTGCCTCAGGCAGTGCCGTCGGAGGAGGCAACGCTCCCCTCGGGGATCCCATTGCCCTGCCCCTGAGGAATGGAGACGACTCTGTCGATCCCCTGAACGAGGACATCGGCCTCAATGGCAATGTCATCAGCGGAAGAGGCGGCGAAGGGGGGCTACGCAACGAACTGGACGAAGCGGACATTCCGCCCACCGCCGCCAAGCCCAAGCCAAATGAGTCCGGACGCCAGTCCCAGCCCAGGAGGAAGCCGGCCCCCATTCCGCTCAAACCAAAGCCACAAGACGGTAAGATTACTCTGATTTCTATCCTTGATGATTCCTCTAGCCGAAAAGTGGAAAATCCTTTGGTCAATCTCCATAAAAGGGTCGCAGCATCAGAACTAATTAGAGGACCTTTTTTTCTATCGAAAACGAATCAATTCAGTGCTTTTCTTAGGAAATTAGTTCTCTCTCTTTCTTCTACTTTGGGAAAAGTTTTGCTCGCCTCTTTCTTTGCTAGCAGTTTTCCCAAAGATTACTTTCTCATTTTCCCAATGATTTAACATCCTTTTCCCTCATGCTCGATGGAGCATTCGCTCCTTATCGAATGGCTTTTGTTGCCTTGTGCGTCGAACAATAAGCATTTCTATTGAAATCAGTTGCACATTTATTTCCATTCCGGAATCCGCACAAATGGAAGCACCATCCACCCTGCAACCTGCAACCAGCAACCAGCACCACCCCCTGGTTCTTGGTGCTTTTTATCGGTGCTGGGAAATCTGCCCTGTTCTGTTTCATGCTTTTCCCTGGACTCTTTGCAGTTCATTTCCACGCAATCGCTGGCAACTAATTCCCATCAATTCAATGCACATGCCCCCCTCCCGTTGCACCCGTTGCACACACACGCACACACATCCCTCTTTCTTGGAAGATTGCATTTTGGGTCACCAGCAGCAACCCGAAACCGAACCCGATCCCATCAGAATGGGGAAATAATAACACATACTCGTATGTACATATGGGTCCTCTCCCCTCTCTCTTCAAAGAAAACTTGCTGCTGCCGCTGCTGCTGCTGCTGTCACACTTCCTCGCTTTGCTCTGGTGGTGGCCGCCACCGCCTTTGTGCCTTTAAGAAAATTTCTAACAAGTTTTACAACAATGTCGAAGATGCCGCCCCAGCGGCAAATACTAACAACCCGAACCACAACTGCAACAACAGCAACAACTGCAACAACTGCAACATTTGCAACTGCAACAACACGGAGCACTTAACAACTTGGATTGGAATTGCTGCCAAACAACATTTTCAATGTCAGGCAGCAGCGAATGCTCAACGGAGCAGCGAAGAGGTGGGCTGGAGGGGCAGGTGGCGGGGCACGCGGTATATTGCAGGGATAGAAAGACATAGACAGGCAGACAGACAGACAGGCATTCGCATTAAGCTTTTGGAGGGGCGGGAAAGAAGACGACTAACGACTGAGGGATACCCTCGGATCGAAAGAACTGTAGGAACTTGGGTCTAGGGGTTCTTCATTCTAGCTGTAGATAATATCTGTATCTCTATCTTTCAATTTATGGCTGCCACAGGACTTGCTCGCAGGAAATATAACCTTTGTGCGGATTACATGTGCGACGAGTGGTATATACCCCTTTAAAATACGATTAAAGGGTGTGATAATATTACTTACTAATCAAGTGAAGTCAAGGCTTAGGAAAAGAGCAGCAAGGGGAGGAGATGAGGTGGCAGATGTGGCAGAGACAGATACAGAGTCAGAGTCCAGTTCCTGGCCATGGTATAGATTTTTCCTCAATGGACACTTGACTGGTCGCTCTGCCTCTGCTTCTGCCTCTGCCTCTGCCCAGGC
Organism: Drosophila athabasca; assembly: GCA_008121215.1. Taxonomy (NCBI): domain Eukaryota; kingdom Metazoa; phylum Arthropoda; class Insecta; order Diptera; family Drosophilidae; genus Drosophila; species Drosophila athabasca. The sequence continues at coordinate 221,914 of VMQQ01000019.1, read as the reverse complement.
AAATCAATGAAGCCCGTCTGGGGCCCAACCAGGCATGACTCCAGAGAGGGGTGGGGGACGAGGTAGAGAAGGAGGAGGCATAGATAGACCTCGCTTATAGCTTCCTGCATGTGTGTGCACGCCCTTCTCCGCCATCCACGCATCTATTAGGCTCTGGCTCTGGCTGTGGCAGTGGCTGTGGCTCTGGTTCTTGCATGTGGAACAAGCATTTAAGATTGCATCAGCATGTGGTCGACTGACCATCAGTCCGTCAGGGCATATGAAAGGAGGAGGATAGCGAAAGATCTACATCCCCGTCTCGGACAATGCACGTATTTGCAATTTCGCATATCATGTTTGCATCTCTCGCTTCCTTGGCCCCATCACCCATGGCCCATCTTCTGCCTAGGTTCTTCTGGTGCAACTCCATCTCCTACCCATTTCCCATTCCCATTCCCTTCACCATTATCATCATCATCATCATAAGCATCGTTGAGGTGGCAAGGCTACATGCTGGATCCTTTTTTTCTTCTGGGATCGCTTCGCGAGCAGCAGCTGCCCCATGGCGTCAAAATTGTGTGCAAGCCTACAAACGTTTACCAACACTCGCCAATGGAGCTGCCGAGGATCGAACTTCGAACAGTGGTTCGAGGGACTTTATTCGGATCAGAGATGGTTCGAGAGACCTCTCAAGACTGAAGAATTCTTCCAATAGAAAGTCTGTTTCCATAGCAATTTCAAACTACTTTTCTTTTTATATTTTCCACATGGAAATTCTTCATCATGAATTCTTCTGGATTTTATGGAGCTGCCCCATTTATTCCGAAGACTATAACTTTTAACTGCCCAATGCTCAAGTTTTATGGTTTTCTCGATGGGGTGCCAGGGTGACCACTGTGGCAGCTCCTCCATCCTAGCCCTAGCTATAGCCATAGCTTTCGATCTCCTCTATCCTCGATCCTCCATGTGTGCCTTTTGTGCCTCGGGCTCTGGCTCTGGCTGTGGCTCTGCCTCTGCCCTTGTGCCTGTGCCATGTGGATACCCACGTTGTTCATAGCTGGTAATTAGTGTTGTTGTACTTATTGGCTTTGGCCTTGGGGGCGCGCGTTACTACCACACCACCAAAAAGATGTAACAACGAGACGCGCGAGAGCGTCGTGGCACCAACACGACGTTTATCGCGCGTTCGCATCGGGTTCTTTAGGGTCCATTCCCCGGACTCCCCGACTACCATACCATCCCATACCATACCATACCGTTCCATCCCACCAGCAGAAACCTGCCTGCTGGCCAAGTTATCTTGATCGCTGGCCCTACTATCCCTGGGATACCTTTCCCTTTGGCCCCTCGCCTCCCCTTGTGGTGGGAGCATCTGCTATATGCATAATTCTTGTTTTTACAATTTAGCAGCGATAATGATTTTATATATTCCAGGCAACAACATTGACACGCCCTCCCCACACTGAAGGCCCCCCTGTTTTTGTTGTTTGCTGTGCCACAAAAGCAGATTGATTTGCCACTCTCAGTCCTCCTCCGCTTTTATCCTTCCCCTGTCTATTGGGGTTTCCTGTTTTTAATCAATGCAAATCCCAGGGAATGTCTGATTTTTTTTTTGTTTTGTGCTCGCATGTCTACTGTCATTTCCAGTTCGCCCCACAGGCATCCTGCCACTGCCACGGCCAGAGGGGATTCACACATGAACCGTCCTAACCTCATTCGTTGTGCAGAATAACGGTACTTTGGCATATTATGTTACAGTTATGCGGCAAACATGATGTGAAACATGAGCGACGAGGAGGAAATGAGAGAGCGAGGGAGCTAGGGAAAGGCATTTGTCATGTGGCAGCCACACCCCCATTCCTACAATATCTACCTTTCACCTGCTGCTGCTGCTGCTCAGAAGCCGCCCACCTCCCAGCTCCAACCTGCTCCTGTTCCTCCTCCTGCTGCTTCTCCTTCTCCTTCTGCTGCTCCTCCTCCTCCTGTCTCTGTCAATAGCCAAACATTTATAGCTTCCTGTCACGCTCAGGCGTGTCCCTGGGGCACTTCTCTGCGCTGCGATTGTCTTTCCTTGTTCTCTCCCCCTTCCTCTTTCTTTCTCTCTCTCTCTCTCTCTCTCTCTGTCTCCACCCCTGCCCATTCATCCATTCTCCATTGTCAGCGTTCGCATGGCGAATATAACGCATACGCAGCGTTGTTTTACTCGTCTGTCCCCTGCCACAGGATGGGAAATTGTCAACTTCGATTTTCTCATTGGGAAAACTGCATGGTTAATCGAAACGGAGAGCATTTTTTTCAGTTTTAACGAAATTAAGTGGAAAATCGCATTTTCAAAATATTTCCTGTATAAAAAATAGAGGAGAAACGCGAATGGGGTTCTGTTGTTTGGCCTTTGGCCCCATCTTTGCCTGTGTGTGTGGGCGTGTCCCTAATTGGTTAACTCCTGCAGGGAGTCCTAGTATAAGAATAGTCCTAGGAACCCACCCGATGGTTTCATGTTCATTGGCATATCATTAATATCTCCAAGGGGCCATAAATATGCAACAGTGAATCAATAAAAGACATAAAATCCAGTTACGACTCCACAGGCCCTCGCCACAGACCATATTCTATTTTTGTTTTTTCTTTTTTTGTTTTTTTATTGTTTTTTATGATGATGATGCGTGTGCGAGCCGCACAGCATGCAGAAGAAGGGGAGGCCCAAGATCCAGAACCAAGGATGACTCGGATCCTGTGGCGGAACCGTGAATATTCCGCAATGAAACTGTTACTACGGCAACGGGCGACAAATCATAAAATTTATGAGTGAAACCAGAACCAACCGACCAGCCCCCACTCTCCTCTTCCCACTGAGCCTATGGCCGATTTAATGGCTTTTCTTTTTTTTCTCTCTTATTTTCCATTTTTGTGTGCGAACAAATTTATTGTCGGCTGATTGGCCTGCTCTCCACTCCACTCCACTCCATGCCTCTCTCTCCCACAAACTAGCATAATGCGGTTGATATCCCCAATCTCACAATCCCCCATTCCCACTCTCCATCCCCATGCCATACCATCCTTTAGCATCTTTCCCATCCTGCACATTTTGCAGCCTTTTATGGCTTTTTATTTTGCCAGAGCCAGCTTTTTACGCTTATTGAAATTGAAATGATTGTGGTAATTGAAATGTTCTTGCTTCGCTGGCCCTCGCCTCCCCCCTCTTAGCCAGAAATATGTTACCCGCTTGTGGAATAAAGAAGAGTTTTTTGTGGACTAAAACAGACAAAAAACCAGTTCATAAAAGCCGCCAAAGTCGCCTCAATGGCAGCCGATCGAGCTATGTTTTTATTGAGTTTTAATTAGAGAGGTTCTGATTATGATTGGAAAAGGGATGGGATGCGATGGTGGGGAATTTCTGTTTAGAACGGTAACCCATAGCTGTAAGGTACACTCCTTCACTAGATCCAAGCTATTTCCTTGAAATCCCCAGCTTAAGATCCTCTGAACTCAATTTCGCTGAGCTAATCTATGGTAAGCAAACCGCAGCTTAAGTAAATGTAATTCCGAGATGGAAATCCAGTTTAATTAAATTGGTAAGCCCTTTAAGCAGGGTCTGGGCTCCGTACCTGAAATTTCCATTAGCAGGGAACCCGGGGAAGAGGAGAAATCCAAGGATGGATAGTGGAAGTCGGGCATTCAGGCAGTCAGGCATTCAGGCAGTCAGGCGATGGCCAATAAGTGTCACTTGTGGCTGACAAATCGTATAAAAAGCAGACGCAGAAGCGCACGAGCAGGATGTATATGCTCCCAGGAGGAGCAAAGTATGGCATGGTATGGCAGCATCAGCAGCAGCAGCAGGAAAGAGTCGACAGAGAACAGGAGAATATTTCATATTTCCATGCAAATGCAAATAACAAAATAATAAAATGCACAGCAAGGATGCATACAGACACACACACACACACACACACACACACAGATGGGAGTAGCAGCTGTAGGAGTAGGAGTAGTCAAGAAGAGTGAGGAGGGAAGGGGGGGGTTCAGGACACACATGAGGAAATTTGCAAGGCAAACGATTTTTCATAACCATGTGAAGGACCCCCAAAGCAGGCATGGAGCTCCTGATGATGGCAACTTTTCATGTGAAATGCACTGCGATTTATCTCAACAGGAACCTAATGTTTGTCCCTCTCTCTCTATTTCTCTGTCTCTCTCTTTCTCTCTCTCTGTGTGTGTGGGAGTTTATTTTGTCATAAATTTCACGCACAACAGGGTTCCATCGTGCTCGTCTCACCTTCAACTGCAATTTCAAGGCAAATCAAATCAGACAGCAAATGCAAACATATTTCTAACGATGTCTCCCCTCCCTCTCTCTCTCTCTCTCTCTTTTGCAGATACGAAAAAGGTGATAGATCCGCCTAGCGACGTCGATGAGAATCTGGGGGAGATGGGCAAACCCGTCGTCCTGCCCAAGGAGATGACCGACGAGATGAAAAAGGCCGTGGAGGATGGCTGGACCAACAATGCCTTCAATCAATACGTCTCCGATCTGATATCGGTGCACCGCACGCTGCCGGATCCCCGTGATGCCTGGTGCAAGGATTCAGCCCATTATCTACCTAATTTGCCTGCCACAGATGTCATCATTTGCTTCCACAACGAGGCCTGGACCGTACTGCTGCGTACAGTGCACTCGGTGCTGGACAGATCCCCGGAACACCTCATTAGCAAGATTATCCTGGTGGATGACTACAGCGATATGCGTGAGTGTTCTCCCGGAACTTACCTTGGCATTAGGGGATCCTACATCGGGGTTTTTTCTCCATTTTAGCCCATCTCAAGAAGCAACTGGAGGATTACTTTGTCGCCTATCCCAAGGTTCAGATAATCAGGGGGAAGAAGCGCGAGGGCTTGATTCGTGCCCGCCTCCTGGGCGCCGCGCATGCCAAGGCGCCAGTTTTGACTTATTTGGATTCCCATTGCGAGTGCACTGAAGGTGAGTGAGCAACAGAGAACGGAAAAAAGCACAATTTTCACTCACTATTATTACACAAACTACACGCTAACTACACGCTAAGTACACATTTTCTGCATATAACAATACCAAGAAATTCTAGCATACTTTTAGGGAGCAAATAACATGTAAAATGTAGCAAATCTGTACTTAACGTGTAGTTATCATTTCTATCTGTGCCACGAAAAAAGTTCCTTTTTTTTGTAAGTTTAAATAGTTTTAAGTTCGCTATAGAAAATAAAAAAAAGAAGGTTCCTTACAATAAACAAATGCTTACTCTAAATATATACAAAAAAATTTAATCATTAAAATGCAGCATTAGCCTAGAAATAACATTTAAAGTTGAAGTTTGCAGCTGTGCCATCACTTTAGTGCGTCACTGTATATGTGAAATTGTGAAATTATTGAGTTTAAAAATTAAATATTATTAAAAATAATGCACACCACTCAATACAATTCAAAATGTAGCCCATTCCTAGGGAATCATCGATTACCTCCTAAGCTTATTAAATTAATATTGTATTCCTTTGCACGAAATTGGACAATTAAATTTTGGCAAATTGGAAAATATTCACTTTTGGGAGACGTGTTTCCTCCATCGTTAAATGTTTGATGAGCCATTTTCCACCACTCTCTCTCTCACTCTCTCACGTAGATTTTCATTGATTGAACGAATGTCAATTGGCCAATATGCTAATTGAAAAAAAAAAGGAAAACCTCTCCAAATGCGGCTCTTAATTGAGTAGCCAGCTTTTGTGGAGTCAGCTTTTTGGCCATACAAAATGCTGGCAATAATAAATATTTAAATTTATGCGGCAGCCAAAAGCAAAGCAAAAGAACAACCAAATCAAATTTAAATGCAGAAATTGTATTCCTGTTTTACAAGCTTTTTCCCATCCCGAGACTGCTCCTGCGAGTCTGCCTCCTCCTTGCCTGTGGAGTCTCTCGTTTCTGGTTTATAGTCGAGAGTGTAAGCATTCTGTTCGTGCCATTTTTGATGGCCATCAAACAAAATCCGTTGGGCCGAAAACGATGCCAATAAAACAAGGCCCAACTCGAGTAAATCACTTGAGCCTCGGTATTATCCTGGCTCTGGCTATGGCTCTGGCTCTGTCTCTGCCTTTGGCTCAGATTCTGTTTCTGTTTCTTTTTCTGTTGGCTGAGACCGCTTCTCATTTCCTCCCACTCGATAAGCTCAATGACTGACATGAGAGAACGTAACAAAAGGCAATCAATTTAGTTTATTAAGAAAGTTGCAACAAAAGCTGGCAATTGGTTGTCAAAAACTATCCGACAGCCAAGCGTAAAGAAAAGCAATTTCTCCTTTCATGAGGCGGATGATGGATGGATGAGCGAGCGAGCGAGTGCCGTGCCGTGACGTGCCCCGAAAAAGCAATTAAACCCGCTCGTATTTCCACAATTTCATCCTTTTATCCTTTTCATTTGCAGGCTGGCTGGAACCGCTGCTGGATCGCATCGCCCGGAACTCTACCACCGTTGTCTGTCCCGTCATCGATGTCATCAGCGATGATACCTTGGAGTATCACTATCGCGACTCCAGCGGCGTCAATGTGGGTGGCTTTGATTGGAATTTGCAGTTCAGCTGGCACGCAGTGCCCGAGCGCGAGAAGAAGCGCCACAATGTGAGTAGATTCTGCATACTCGTATTGGAATCCCCCTCCCAGTGCCAGTCTCAGTCCCGGTCCCGGGGAGCGGGATTAGTATTCCTCCTTTGGTTAACCTAAACATACACCGCATGGCGGGTTGAGTTATGTTTGTTTTACCCAATTGTTACCATGGTTATGTATCCACGAAACCGTAGAAAAATGGGGTTATTCCCGACTCCCAACTCCAGGCTCCAGGCTCCCCCTCTGTTGGTGGGCCAAAAACATGAAGCCCCCGCTTAAAGCGCTCGAACGTGACTACAAAAACTGAATGTTTGCCGTAAAAAGGGAATGAATGCCCCTGCCCCTGCCACTGCCACTGCACAAACACACACTTACACTCGCGCGGAGACACGGATACGGAAACCAACACCGCCATTCACACGTACAGGCCACAAAAGTGTCGTTTGCGATATGAGCTATTAGAACTAAGAGTCGTTTCACGCTGCTGCAGATGAGCCAACAAAAATTCAGCAGAGAACTTGAGATAAATTTGCGTTGAGGAAAAGTTAAAGTTGGCAGCATTTTATTGGTGTTTATTTGGGAGCCAGGCACTTCCCTAGAGCTAGAGCCAATAAAAACAAAAGTTCAGCTATTTTCCGAATAGTTTAAGAAGTTTTATGAAATCTAAAAAGGTAGAGCACTGGCAATGGGATATACAATAAATCGTATTTCTATTCTTGGACAGAATCCACAAAGAGAGTGCATCAGAAGCAAATAAACTGCTTCTAATTTTAGTTGAAATTTATTGATTAACTTGTGAGCCATGGGCGAGTGTTGCTACGCTTTTAACACGCACTGTCCCAGCGGATTTCATATCCTTTGCCGACGGCGGAGCCCCCGCCCCCCCATCCTTGCTGATGCCATAACTTTCCATGAGCCAAAGAAATGGCTTTTGCAGTTTATGGCCGCCTGTGCGAGCCACGTACAAACTGTTACCCATACTCCGACACGCAATTAGATACTCCCGCACACACACACACACGCACACACACTCCACAGATACAGAGAGAGACAGAGAGAGTAAGTGTGAAAGGGGGAGAGAGACAAAGTGCTCCACAAATGGACATTCGAAACTGTCGATGGGTTTTCCAGGCGCTGACAGCTGCTGCCTGTTCGTGTTTTCCTCCCGTCTGAATGGAGGGAAAATCCTCCTTGACTGGGGCCTCAGCGCAAAACCATTTTCCCACTTTTCACGTAGCAGCATCCCCGTCCCCCCTGCTCCGCCTTCAACATCTTTTCCCTGGTTGAAATGCATGCCATGCCAGCATTGCACTCTCTTCTCCAGGATGCTTTTTTTTCAATTTGCTTAACATTTTAATTAAAAGTTCATAATTACAACGTTTTCGTTTTCTCCGTCTGCCTCGGTGAATGGTGTAAATTGGCTGAAATGTAAGCGATATTACGCATACGCCTCGTGGCTTTAAGGCCACAAATTACAAACGGAAATGGAGATCAGAAGAGATGCAAGCAGAGAGCAAGGAGCAAGAGAGGCAGTAGAGGCTGCAGAGGCAGTAGAGCCTGCAGAGGCAGCAGAGGATGTGGAAGAAACAACGGGCCATGACACTGCAATTAAAAGCCAAAAATGTTAAAAGCAAATGTGCCACGACTCTTGCCAGTCGAATGAATGCCCTTTGCAGAGGGTATACCCCTTTAGAACAGCTGGAACTCTCGATCTTTGTTCAGCATTGACGATTTCTGGCTCAAAACTCTGTACAGAACCCTCTCTCCTCTATATGCCCCTAGTATATCGCATCATCATATCACGTATGGCGGCCATAGGAAGGGCATCTACTACTTCGACTTGGACTTTCTTTGTTGCGGCTGCTGCTTCTCTGCGTCTCTGGTTCTGGTTCTGGTGTTGTCGTTGCAACAAACGCATTCGGCTTTTTGCGGCGTAAATATCTGGCATAATTGTTTTTACAAGCGCCAAGGGGATTTATGAGAACATTGTTGCCGAAAAATCCTTGCCGAGGACACTGGCAAATAGTTGTTGCTGCCTCTGCCGTTAGCTGGCTTCAGCCTCTGCCTTCTGCCACTGCCTCTGCGTCTGCTATTTCCTGGCGACATGCGGCGTGCAATTTCGTATCTATGCCTCGCCCCATGCCTGGCCCTGCCTCAAGTTGCACTTAGCAGCTAAATCAAGTAAGGCATTTCCTGCCTGCCCCTGCCGCCGCCGCTGTCTGCCGTGCCAGTAGCAACATTGGCAATTTGCCGACTCGGAAAGGGGAACCGAGGAAGGGGAAGGAAAAGGAAATGCGGGAAGAGGGAAGCCCATAAATGTTGCTCCGTGTGCCACATGTGTGCCGACAATGATAATGGCTCAGCGAAGATGAGGGAACGTTTTTGCCAGAAATTGAAAATGCTTAAGCGAATGGGAGATACTCTCGAACTCTCTTTTTGGCAAAACCAAATCCCCCAGCAATTTCTTCTGGTATCTCTTTGAGCTATATCCCCCTGTAAGGTGAGCATCCTCCAGGAGCTCTGCTGCTGCTGCTGTGGGGCACAGCTGTTGACAGTCCCAAAGCTGCCCGAATGAAAATCCCACCAACTTTTGATGTCTGTCCAAAGTTGCTTAACTTGTTACGAGTTGCCGCAGTCGAAAGAGAAGGAGCAGCAGCAGCAGCAGCAGCAGAACAAACATCAAGGAACAACAACAGCCACATCGCACAGGGAATCAAAAATACATATTCGTTATGGGCAATGCCATTGCCATCTCCTTTTGCCAGTCAAAAGTTTTTCCTGCTGCTTTTGTTTGTCTTTCCTCGGGGCGGGCGGCGAGGCAAAAAGTTGCCAGGATATATTTTGTGTTTTTTTTTTATGAAAAATGCTTTCTGCTTTTACTGTAAAGCTAATGGATTCGGCAACTGGCATTCCACTTCCACTGGCACTCCCTGCCTGCCTGCCTGCCTGCCTCTTCATCAAATCAATCAAATCCGATTTACCAACTGGAAATCCTGAGCAGTTAATCATTTTAAGCAACTTAATACATCTGCTGTGAAAGTTTGTTTGCCTGCTCCGAAGGTTGCTTTTTCCACCTGCCTTTCACAGGATTCCCTCCTTCCTTCCTTCCTTCCTGCTTTGCTTTTTTCGAGAGCAATGGCAATGGGAATTTAAATATTTAAGAGACGAACCAAGCCACATAAAAACTAACTCGCTTCGTTAGTTCGCCTTGGGCAGGGTAATATTATACATACACACACACACACATATGTATACTAAGCCCTGTGTGTGTGTATTTTATATGAAAACTAATCCGCATAGAGGGAAAATCTGAAATGAAACTACAAACAATTTCATATCCATACGAGCGGATGCGATCCCAAAGGGGGCGGGCGGCAGTAGCAGGAGTAATGGAGCAGCCGCCGCTGAGGGCGCTGAAACACTAATCCAATTATTTGAGAAAAAAAAATAAAAATAGAAAGGAAGGAAAGCAACGGCAAAAAGTGTATTCGATGGCAGAGCAGAGCCAGAGACACCATGGCGTATGCGCAACATGCGTGCTCAACAGCTCACGGCACACACAGAGCTCTCATACGCAATGTTGGCCAAAGCGTTTAACTATACATTGAGCAAACGAATATACATAAAGAAGAGTGCCTAAAGTGCCAAATCCTCCAACCCATATACCCCATACCCCTAGCCCTCTGGTTGGCAAATGGAAGGGAATATTCTATTCAGAGTTTACCTTTAAAAATTGTTTAGGCTGTCGTCGTACTCGGTCCTGTCCTACTCTCGTCCTGTCTCGTCCTCTTGGCATACTCCCTCGTTTATATGCATGTGTAATGGGGCCTGTGCGGAAAGGTAAATGCTTTCCTAATACCCTAAGCGAACGATGGAGAGTTGGGGGTAGGCCGATACAGAGAGGGAGAGGGAGAGAGAGTGGAACGGGTAGAATGAGGCTAGCTCTCATCTTGGCCCGTTGCACGTTTCATTTCATTTCTCTCGTTTCAGGTTTATTCCATTCTGATTGCCTATGCGTGCGTTCTCATGGATGTTGCCTGTCGAGGGTCCTTTTGTGCCTTTGCCCGTGCTGTCATTGTTCTGCTTTTCGAGGCTGCTCTTCGTTCTCAACAACATTGGGTGTGCCCTTGCCTAGAAGAGAGTATATCCGCCAGAAGCTTCTCTTTCTAAAACATAACATAATCCTTGAATCGTATTCAAGGGTATTCCATACTTCGATTCCCGATTCTGAGCTTCCTTTCATTGTATTTTGTGTTGTTCTTGTGAAATCGTGCCTAACATTGAGCTAGTCCTTCAGAATGTCCCCATGTGCGTTCGTCTGTAGCTGTCTCTGTGCGTGTGCTTGTGTATCTGTTTGTGAGTTTCGCTGCGTATGCGAAAATGTTCGATGTTTTCGCTTCAAATGACAAATGTTGAGCAGTCAATTCAAGGCCTTCCACGGTAGGGGCTTCCTCTGAGGGGTGGGCAGGATGTGGCCAGAGTCTGGCAGTCTCTGGCACTCGGCGCTGTAATGATGAAGCCGATTACAGACTTTCCGTCAAAGTCAATTGGATTTTAGCTATTCATCGAAGCACAAAGATGAAAGCCTGAAGCCCTGTGACGGAGCAGCTGCCAATGCGAATGCTGAATAAAGGAGCTGCCACAGGACGACTCTGCCTGCCTCGTAGAATGAGAAATGGATAGGCGGATAATTAGACAGACTGGGTGTCTGTCTATCTGGGGGGTGGGGGATTGTACACATGTTAATGTGGCATCATCAAGCAATTAATGGGAATGCTCATGGAACACCCTCTATTTATTTTACGACATTACACATACATACATACATTGATGGCTCTAATTTTCTGTCTGACAAAGCTTAACCTTGGGCTGAATCAATCAATCAGCCAATCAATCAATCGATCATTTTCGTTTAGTTGGACAGACGATACTTGACTGCCCGCAGGATGGGATACTTCTCGGTGGTGCAGAGGCCGCGGAAGTCATCAAAGGAGAGGTCAAATAGCGCCACACCGCCCAGATTGTTTTGGACCACATAGCCGGCCTTGTCGGCGGCCGTGTCCGGATCCTCGTAGCTCACCCAGATGCCGTTGTCGCCCTTCTTGTCCGCCGCCCGATAGGCATACGATCCGTAGCGCTTGGCCGGGTCCTGCACCTTCGTGAGCGGTGCATTGGCCCCCTTGGAGTAGGCGTTGTTCTGATTGGGCAGCAGGGCGCACACCTCGGGCCAGCTGTAGATGCCAGGGATCAGCGTGTTGCCGCCCACGGGCGCCTGATCCTCCACATGGGACAGCGGAGGCACACCCGTCTCCCCAGAGTCCTCGGTGAGCTTCCAGGGGCGTCCGTAGGTGGCCACGCCCACATTGATCTTGCTGGCGGGGCAACTGTTGCGCAGCCAGTACTTGACCTGTGCCTCGACATTGAACTCGGGATTCCGTTCGCTCAGCTCGTAGATGGGGGCGGAGTAGTCGGCCACCTCGGGATTGCGCTGGGGCGTGAAAAAGTCAAAGGTGCCGAGGTTGACAAAGTCCAGATAGTTGATCACAGCGGGGATATCGTAGAACACTGAAAATGAATCAGCTTTGATGGAATATTACTCTGAGAAGATTTTGGGAGTACCTACGCGAAGAATTGACGTTCGGCAGAACTGTGGCGGAGAGCAGGAGGTTGTCCGGACGGAAGGCGTTCTTCACGTCGCGCAGCAGGGCTGTGAACTGCTCCTTGTGCTCCTCGGACTTCTCATCCACAATCGAATCGCCGGAGAAGACCTTCTTGAAGCCCTTCCAGAAGCTGCCCAGACCGCTGTGCACCTTCTTTGGCTTGTTCTTGGGGAACTGCCAGGCCACATCGAGGCCATCGAAGCCGTAGGTCTTGACCAGCGCGAAAACGGTGTTCACGAAGCGCGTACGTCCCGTGGGGTTTTCGAGCAGCTCCAGGTACTTGTTGGGTAGCTCCTTGGCATCCTTGTCCAACTCGATGTCCTTGTCCCCGCCGACGCTGAGCAGTATCTTCAGGTTGGGATACTTGCGCTTCAAGCGCGTCACCGTGCGGTACAGCCCCTTGCCCAGATCGAGGTCCAGCTGCTGGTTGAGGCTCACCGCCTTGTGCGAGTCGCGCTCGATGCCCGCATAGCCATAGATCAAGTAGTCGCAGAACTGGAGCGCCGGCTCCAGTTCATCGATCACCAGCTTGCCGAGACCTACAAAAAAATAAAGATTAGAGATTGGATGGGGGTTTTAGTAGAGTAAGGTTATCGCATCGATTCGAGGAATTCATTGATAAGCTAAGCTAAGTTTCAATTTCAGTTTCGTTTTCGCATTTGCTTATAGCGGTGGTTATTACATAACAAAGTCGCTCACTCGCTCACTCACCTTCCTTAACGAAGCTCGCCGAATCGTAGTAGCAGACGAGGTGCTTCTTGGGCCCCGACTGCTGCTGGCCGACCTTCACGGCCAGCGCCACGCTGGCCAGGCACAGCGACAGCGACAGAATCGCCAATAGCTTGATCATCTTTGTCTACGTATCAGGGGATTCCAATTCCGACTCAGATTCGATGTGTTCCGTTCGAGTGTTCGCTTGGAACTGAAACTCGACTTGGGACGGGATCTGTCTCGTGGCGAAGGTTGGGGGTTCGGTTGTAGGCTGCCGCCCGAGAGCAAAGTGTGAAGCTGATAAACAAAGCGAAGCTCAAATGAAATCATTTGAAATGCATACAGTGGGTATTCGATAAAAGGGAATAGAATTCAGAAACCAGTGGAATTAGTTTTGTCTTTGGTTTTTCTTTGAACTGAATTACTTTTTATGAACTACTTCGTTCCCTTTAGTTAGTCTTCACTGTATTAGTTTTCAGTACATTCGAGTGGGCATCCCATCGCATCGCTTCACAGAACAGAGAATGTGTTTAAATTTTTACGACTTTACTTGTCCCCCCACAAATATTATTTTTATTGTTTTTGTTCTTGGTTTTTGTATTTCTGTTTTCTGTTTTCTGTTTTCGGTTTTCTGTTTGTTTCCTGGGCTTCTCTTATTCTGCTGCTGCTGCTGCTGCTGCTTCTTCTCTGCTTCTGATTCTCTGAGATTTCAGGTACTGATTTTGTTACTGCTCTTGCTGTTGCTGCTGGTCTGCCTTTGCTTTGCCTTTGCTTTGATGCTCTTATCTGCGCTTGGTCCCGTTTCGGTGTGTGTGTGTTTGAGCTATGCCCTAAGCTCTGCTCTGAAATGTTTCTGTCTCTTCTCTGCTCTGCTCTTTCTAGTGTTCTAGTTCTTTCTTCGTTTTTGCGCATAATTCTTGTGTTTTTGTTTGCCCTAATCGCTGTTCAATCCACTCTGCCTCCGCCTCTGCCTCTGTTGATGCCCTCACCCGCTCTATCTGCCCTTGGAGTGGTGGGGGGGGGGGGGGTGCTAGGGAAGCATCTCCGACTCTATAGAGTCGATGTTTGTATGTACATATGTATTTCTGACAGTCGATAAACGAAGAGAGTATCAAACCTTCGGCCTTCCAAATTTGCATAGACTTTTCTCTTGCCTGTTTCATAATTCATGTGTATGCTCGGCTGTTTGTGTGTGTGTGTGCGTGAGTGTGGGTAAGTGTATGCTCCATCAATTTCATTTATTTAGTTTCAGTTGGTACTCTCCTCTCCACTCTCGACTCTCCTTTCTCTTCCCCCTTGTCTGGCTTGTCATGTCCTGCTCTCCTTTTCTCTGGCATTCCTCTCGTGCCTGTGTCCTGGCCCCTGTCCCTTGTTCCTGTTGCTCCTACGCTCTGGAATGACTGTTTGGGAATTCATGGGCATATCGAATGTTACATTGAAACCAAAATGGATTTGGCATTTTCTCTAGCTTCCTTCTCTGTTTCCTCCGTTTTCCTCTTCATCTCAGAGTTGATTTAAATACGAAATTTATTGGATAAAAGGTTTTCCATGTGGAAGTTCGTTTGTCTGGGCCCATTGTCTGTCTCTTTTGTTGATTGTAGGCAACAATTTTTGCGTAATTTAAATACAGTACTTAATCAATTAGCAGTTTCGCTTTCATCTCTTGACGTGGGTCTGGCATCGTCTGGGGCTGTGGCTGAGTCTGTGTCTGTGGTGTGTGGGTGTTAATTCCATGGAATTGTGAGTGAGAAATGGGGTTAAGCTGATGCTGGGGCATGCCATGCCCAGGGGCAAGCAGCTGGCTTCAAAACCGAATCACATGCACGAGCGGTTACCCCAAAAATATAATAGAGAGCAAAGAAGAGTCTTTCCCTAAACATAATACCGAGCAACCTAGAGGGTACCCCCGAATATAAGCAAGTGGAAAAAAAAATCAAAAGAACACAAAGGTTGACTGTCCTTAGTAACATTTTTTTTTTTTGGCGTTTCCACACTTTTGAGGTCAAAGGGACTTCTTGCTGTTGGACGTTTCTTGCTCTATTTTTCGCTTTTTCTCTTTTTTGTGCGGGTTTTGCTTTTAGCAATTTTGGTTAATTAATTTTTCGCCATGGAGCCAGTCAGCAAAAGCGGGGAATATTGCTTACACATTTCCCTTGTAGTCTGCATAATTACGTGTACGTTTAACTTTTAATTGAAATGTTGTAACAAAAGTTGGCAGTGCAGAGACAGAGAGAGAGCGAGCAGCGGACCAGGACCTGGCGGGGTTTCTCGGTAGAGACTGACATGGCAATGCAGCGCTTCTCGCTTCTGCCTCGTTTCTAAATTTCTGTTTATTATATTGAGCTAAAAGCTGAGGTTGTTTAATTAAACGTATAGCTAACAGGCACACACACACACACACACACTCACAAACACACAGACACTCTTACAGAACACACACACAGACTCAGATGCTCGGTCGACTGCCAGCAGCTGGTTATATTTACGAGCAGCCCCAAAAGTATGCTACCTTTTTGCGGAGCTCCCTCTGGCTGCAAGGTGGATTGGTGAATGGGTGGTGGTGGCTGGTGGGTGGTGCTGTAGCACTGCGCTGGCTGTCTGGCTGTCGTTTGGCTGCCATTAATTATATTCCAAAATATTATTAAAAATAAACCACCAATTTAAGCTGGCTTTCAACGGGAAAACCAGAAAGACCACAAGTGGCATGCCTCTCTCTCTCTGCATCCTTCTCCTCGCTTCAGCCATAACTTTGCATATTAAGCCATATGCACACTCTACCACAACAGAGCAGAGGGGTTTGGTGGAGTGCGGGGGGCGGCGAGTAATACACACCAGAAAACAGAGAAAACTTTGTTGGCCACCGCCCCACCGCTACCGCCTTCTCCATCCAATAACCGCAACAACAAAAACAAACAACAGCAAAAACAAGATCGGACTCTGGAACTGCAATTCCTTACCCCCTCCTCCACCTACTCCACCTCCTCCTCGTGGGCCCGCAAGTGTATTAATTTGCACCCAATGGAGAGTGACGAGGGCCCACGACCCTCCAGTCCTTCTCTGGACACAGCAGCAGCAACAACAACGAAGCTGTGAACATTTTTCGCTTTCGAGGGGGCGGGGGGTAACAGAACCCCAGAACTAACGACCCTTTCGCTGGTTGGGGTAGGGTCTGTAGGGGCGTGACCATTGCCGCCTGCAAAAGTGATTTGTGCCTTTGCCCTTTTCGAGCGCCATGAAAGCGGGTGGGGAGTGGGAAGCGAGAGATAAACGAAACCAGGGATGGGATGGTCATATAGAGGCAACTATTTTGAGAATCCCTATACTTTTGGAAAGTATTATTACAGCCCTACCAAAACTAGGAAGTATTATTACAGTCCAAACACAAAAGCTAAAGGAGGAGCATACTGCATCATTTTGGCAGAAGAAAGAGAGAGGCAGCTGTGGCTGGCCAGCCCTGGAACGAGCAACATATGCAAATCACTCACTCAAGCGCTGACTGCCACACACCAGCACAAACACACAGAAAAGAAGAGAGACGAGACGGGTGGAGAAATGTATCCTGTGTATCCTGTGTATGAAAGTCCGCTTACGTGGCGCATGATTTATTAAAAAATGCTCGTAAAAATGCACAACACACTCAACCCAAACCAGAGCCCGAACCAGCACACAAAAAAAAAAAGAAAAAATATATAAAATATACCAGCAACCAAGAAGCAACACCACAGCCGAGGGTCATGACTGTATGACTATATACCCAAATGATATGCATATCTCTCAGTCATATGTATATACCCTTCTTGCTCTCCCGAACAATAGGCAGATCCTTCAGAATATTTATGAATGTATGACATTTCAGAACTGTGGCTTGTTTGTTTGTTGCGAACATGGACACCAGGTGGAATCTGCACAATACATATACCCCATGTCGTTCACAATTACAGGGTATTCACACACATCAAAAGGCAGCTTCTGCTTTGCCCCTGTATGCCTGTATGGTATTGCTGTAAAAATGCATGAAAAATAACTATGGAAATAAGCAAAGGCAGCGGCAGCAGCAGCAGCAAAAGAGCACAAGAGCAGAAGAGCTTCAGCACTAAAATAGTTATGAAATTTTTAAAGCTTTTGGCACTCGTTGTGCCTGCCAACCACCCAGCCACCCAACCACCCACTCTGCTCCGCCTCTTTATCATTTGCAAGCCGTGCAGCAGCAGCAGCAGAAGCAGCGGCAACCGCCCCTCGTCTCGTGGCAAACACTTAGCGGAGAATGATGAGAATTGCGGAGCGGTTGGATGGGGATGGGGGGTGGCTGGGATCGACTGGGAGCCAAATTTTCCAGCCCATCCATCAACTGTCGGAACGGGGTTCATTTTTAAGCAATTTTTAGCAAACGATGTGCCCGATGGCCTGGCCCCCCTCCTCTAGATAGATGACTCCATATACATGCAGTAGTCGTATATTTCTACAGCGAGCCATAGATTTTTATACCAGTTTCAGGCTCCAACATCATCATCGTCATCATCAGTGCACTCATCCACATCCACATCTGCATCCACATCCACATCCTCGTCGTGGTCGTGGTCGTCACGCAATTGGGAAATTGTGAAGCGGCAGCCATGTTTGGTTTTCATCTCTCAGAGCTGCAAGCACTGCTGCCAGAAGCACCATTCCGTATTCCGTATTATTAATTAGCTGCCATTCCATATTCCATGCAGGAACCCACAGGAGGATGAGGAGAAGTGTGCGGGAGGGAGGTAGTGCAATTCAAGCCATGTCCATGGGATATTTGTTCTGGTTAGCAGCGGGCAGAGCAGGGAGCAGGACCGGACCCAAAGCACCGATGCAAATTGCCAGTTAAGCGAGCCGAAAACGGGAACGGCTCTCATTTGCATAGAGTCATATTTTCGGGAAATATGTCTTAAGCCCCATTTACACCACCTAATGAATGTGGGATGTACATTTTGTGGGGAATTGCATCCTTAATATTCTGGGAAAGAAAAGTGGGCAACGATAAACGGGAGGGTGTTCCCCCGTGATGTTCCTGATGATTTTTCCCACTACGTGCTGCTGCCCAATCCAATCTCTGGAAATGGTAGCATCTAGGGATATCCTTGGCCAGATGCTGCTGTTCTGTCGTTAACTGCTTCGAGGATAAGTGGATATTTGCATGCAACGTAGCTCTGTTAAATTGCATGCATAATTTATGCAGCACTTTTAGCAGGGAAGGGGAGGGAGGCAGGAGGGGCGCAGCCATAGGCCAGCGTCCATATTCGCTCATCAACTGAAAGTAAGCACGTACTTGGATGGCTTGGACGGCCTGGACGGCAGTTGCTGCCCCAGTTGCTACCTATTACCGTTCTTCATCATCTTCATGCCACTCTGCCACTGCCACAAAGCAATGGAAATTGAGAGCGCGCTTTTCGCATGGCCAAAACACAGTTTACAGTTTCATCACAGGTCTCTCTGTTCTCTGGTGCTCTTGTGCTCTGTTCACGGATGCGGACAAGGCCAAGAGTAAACGTGCTCCCCCTGCTGATTAAACACCCCCTCACACCATCCCCCTGCCGCTGCAGTTGCCGCTGCCGTTGCCGCTGCCGCTGCTGCCTGGCGGCGGATAATCATGTAATCAGTTTTGCCCCAGAGTTTAGGCCATGAAATATGCTGAGCATTCCGAGGGCATGGCCGAAGGGAGGCGTGGGTGGGGCTGGAAACTTTGCGCGTCAGCTTAAAAACTTAAATAACATTGCGCCAAATTAAATAAGCGAACAATTTTTGCACCACGATAAGCGTCCTTGGGTGGGTCAAGTACGCCCCCTCGAGCCGCCGCCTCCTGCAGCTGCTACTGCTGCTGCCCCAGCGAGATCCTAGGCACGAGGCATTTTGACAACGTAATTTAGTAATATCCTAGGGGCCTGGAGTAGGGAGACGCCGACTGAGGCAGGGTCCTGCGATGTCAAGGGGCTTCGCTCTGGCTGCCGGCGACCATTTTCTTTTAATTTTCCAACAGTTAAGCTGCGTGCCGCCTGCCGTCTCCTGCCGTCTCCTCACCTTCTCGCATCTGCCGCCACTTGGTGTGCGTTTGCCTGGCGCAGATTCTACTGCTTAATACGCAAAGTTGCACTTTAGTTTTTTATTGCACTTGGTCCTGGGGATCTCCAGCTCTCTCTCCCGCTCTCTCTCTGTCTTGCTCTCGCCTGCTCTCCAGGTCCTTGTGGCAGGATGCGCTGCGTACTAAAAATGTCGAAAGTTTTGTGCACGCGCTTTCGCGCCGGGAAATCGCTGCTGCGTTTTATGGTTCTCCCCACCCCACCCCCCTCGTAAAGCAGGGGCTCAGGTGAAAAGGGAGTGTCCTGCAAAATGGGGATGTTAACGGAGGGATTTTGCCCAGAAGTTTGGAGTCTTTTTATGATCCAAATGCCCAAAAGGGAGAGTATAACTCCTACTGTGATACCTCCTACGCCCCTGCCATCTCTCTCTCTCTCTCTCTCTCTCTTACATGTATGTGTGTGTGGGAAGGGGGGAAGGGACGGGACAGGGGGTGCGTTAAGCATTTTCTAACAGTCCAGTGAACCGGTAATCAAAGCAAAATCAGCAAAGCACTGAAACAACTTTTTTATGCTAATTTTTACTTTTTACCCTCACCTCTGCGACACCTTCAGGCCACCCGTTCCCACTGTCTATCTGTGTGTTGTGTGTGTCTGTGTGTGGCATGCTACATTTAACATTTAAATACGCTTTTGAGCATCCCCCCAATTGGGGGCAGCAGAAGGATGCTGCTGAGTGGGTTAAGAGCAGGCGGCTTCAGCTGCAGCTCCTGGCATAGGAAGCGAAACTTCAGACACGAGATTTCCTGCATCCTCTATCCTGCAGACACTCGTGCAATAAGCCAAATAGCAGCTCAAAGATACTTCTTCGTGGCTGGAGCCTCTGACCTGAAGCGCACTCTTCCAACTATTAACTTTGGCGAAGATTGCGACTTTTCGGTGCTTGACTCAAAATGCAAATACCCAGTCGAGCAGCACATCAGTTGCCCCGCTAAGTTGCCACTTTACCACCACACACACACACACACACGCACACAGAGAGAGAGAGATGTCTAAGAGTGGGGCTGCTGCTGCCTTTCGAGGCAAGCACTTGTCAAAGTCAACTTCACATTATGTCAAGCAGCGCGCTGTACTATAGTATATACGTATATACATTTTTTTCCGCTTTGCATTTTTCCGTATTTTTTTTTTGGGAGCGTAGCGCGTGTCTTGCTTTTCCACCGACAACGTCTTCTTTATTTTGTCAAGCATTACATCGGCGATTTTCGAGGGTAGCAAGGAGGGTTTCATGCCGGCCTAAAAAAGGCAACTCGAGGCAGTTAGTTTATGCATTAATTTTGGCTATTAAATCTGAGTGCCAAACAGATAATTCAAACTCCGAAACTGCCACAAAAAGAGAGACGAGGATCCTGGAAAATCTGAATATAATGATCTTCATTAATCATATGAACATCGTGCATATATGAAGAATCCTTAGGGTATCCCCATGCCTATATTGTTCTCCTGTATCTGTCATCTTTAAAACATTATCATCGTGTGTCCCCGCCTCCTGCCGCCTTCTGCTGGGGCCTGCCTGCTGTGCGCTAAGAGACCCATCGGCACTTGGTGCGTGGTGGCCTGGCTCTAGAGATTCCAGGCATCTCCCATCCCCCTCTGAGCAGGCGCCTCCTGACATTTACGATATTCCTGGGCATATTTTGGTTCGGTGCCTCCCACCGCCCCTTTACGTGACTGTTTTATTTGATGTTAATGCGGGATATGCTGCTGGGGCTCCTAGGAGGAGGGGGGCCACAGCAGGTCGGCCCATTTTCCAGCGACTTTAAAGTGGAGCCACCGCAGTGGCATCCTCTGGCACACCTCCTGGAACATTCATCATCGTAAAACGTGTCACACTCTTTAACCATTATGAATGCCATAGGATTTGTGTTGATTTCCAAGAACGGGCGAGACAGAGAGCTCTGTCCCTCTGTGTGTTTCGGGCAATCAAAATGAGAAATATCCCCAAGTTACTTCTGACATTTTGTCATCTCTAAGCTCTGTTTCTTCTGGCGCTACGCGGCGTTGCTTGTTTATGCCATTTCCACGCCAAATTGATTTCTTTTGGCCATGAATCTTTCACTTTGTGTGCCCCTTGAGGAGTTGGCCAAGTTACCGCCACTCAAATAGGCCTTCTGGCGGGCTTACGACCAAATAAATGGCCCAGGCAGAAATGACAATAGAAGAGCAATTCAATGGAAAATTTCGGACTTTCTTTGGAGGATTTATTTACTCCCTTGAGGACCACCTTTTGTTCGAAATATTTGCAAGGATTGATTGATTTTTCCCTTTTTATGTCGATTTTCCATAACTCTTTTGTTGTAGTTTTTTTTCAGGTATAAATATATTGTTATATTTTCATCAAAAAAAGGCTTTTGTTTGCGTTTGAATGATTGAATGTTTTTAATGAAATATTATTTACATAACTCAATAAATAAATTAAATAATTGACTGCTGAAGGGGAAATAATGTTGCGAATTCAATCAAATGGCATTTAAGAGTACAAATTGTGGTGAATCTCCAGGGGATTTCCCTTTTGACGACACTCTTCATCCCCTGCTTATGGCTGCTTAATTTCCTTTCACTTTGGTGGCAACTTTTCATATTGGTTTTCCGCTTTCCGCTCTGCCCCCCACAAGCACTGCACTGACGAATTATTTATTCGGGCATAAGAATTCTGTTTGTTTGCGGGCTTTTAAATCATTTAAGCTGCATTATTTTTCAGCCACTAGCAGAGCAGGTGGGGGGTGGGGGGGTGAGGGAACCCCAAGCTGCAGGCGGAAAAACAAGAAGCAGGAAGAAGTAACCGTCGGAAAAGCGAAAAGTTGTACACCCGTTGTTTGCATTTGTAGCAACTGCCACTGCCACAGAAACTGCCACTGCCACAGCAATTGCAACTGCAACAACATGATTCACTCATATTTCCCTGTTTATTTATTTATTCAGAGCTGCATTTCATTTCATTTTATTTCATTTCGGTTTATTCTCGCCCAGGACGAAAAATCTCCTTTTTTCCCATGTACATATAAATAATACTCAATTTTTTGTTAGTGCGTGTGTGTGTGTGTGTGTGTGTCAGCCTTTTACTTCCATTTCCTCTGAGCGGCGAAAGCGGAAAACAAAAAAGGATACAGAGGAAACACTGGAGCGGTTGAGGGGGGGAGGGGGAGGGAGGCTGGAGTGCGTGTGCAGGTTATAACAATAAAAAGATTCTCTTTACTATAAACTCACATGCTGCAAGCGCCCAACCCCCGCCCCCCAGCCACAGAACCTACCCCCACCCCCGCCTCCGTCTCCGTCTCTTCAGTTTTCACTTTTGCTATTTGTTCTGTCACTTCCGGTGGCAACAAAAAAAACCAAACAAGTAAAAAAAAACACAGACACACAAAAAAATGGCCGCCCGCATGTCCTCGCATGTGTCCCTTTATCCTTTATGCCTTCTCCTGTTGGCTTTTCGCATATTTGGATACATTGTCGTGGCCCATCCGCTGTTGCCTGCCACATCCGTTCTCCGTCCTTGTAGCTGCCACAAGCTCTGTTGCAGGCGTTTATTAAATGTCACACTGCGAATTTGCCGACGGACGGCCGCGTCTTCCTTCCTTCCTGCCCCTCCCCCACCCCTGTGGGATGCTGCTGCTGTTGCTGCTGGCCCCAAAAGCACAATGGCACTTGTCGCTTTCGGAGATTTCACTTTGGTGTCCTGTTGGCAGATATTTTTCTGGATTTGCCTCCTTCTTCGTGTTGACTTAACGATACACATTTTTAGTTGCCACCCACTGCCACCACACGCTCTACCCGACGAGTGTCCTTTGACCCGTCTCTGTGACAATTTCATTTATTTTCTCGTTTTCCGCTTTACGTTTGTCGTCAACCTTTTTCTCTCGCTTGCTGGCTCCTCCTGAAACTCAATTACTTTGCCTGCAATTGTATCTGTCGGCTTTACCACCCCCCCACTCCTACCCCTCCTACTCGCCGCCCCGCTGTGCGGCAGCAGCACGGTTTTGACCTTGCCCACATGGCGTATGGACAACATCTACTGTGTGCACATTTCTCGCATAATTTCATAATAATGGAAATTATTATTATGATGTCTCCCCCGGAGCCGTCCATAAAATTAAAAGCAATCACAATAAATACTTTATATAGTATAATTTATGCGGGAACTTAATTTATTAAAACACTTGCATAATTATTAATGCCCGTTTTTTGTGGAAGATGGAGAGCGAGAGAGATAGAGCGGGAGGCATTCCACCAGAATGATTGCTGTAGGGCAGGATATACCCTTCAAATGGCTAGGGAAACAGATCTTATAGGGAGTCCATTGGTCATCGTTCCTTCTTCGTTTAGACGCCACTCCATTACCCATTGAATATTTAAATTGAAACATTTTATAGGGTATCAAAGCGTAAACTTTCCTTTTGTTTAATTCCATTTTCCCTGGTTGGTGTTTTCATTTGGTTTTCCATTGAACAATAACAAATAACGAAACAAAGCAGCAACAAAAGGTAAAACCTCCATTGGCAGAGTGTATTTATTTTTAATTATTTTATTTGTTGCAAGCGGACAAACAGCTGCTGCAGCTACTACTGCTTCTGGCAGTCGAAACAAATCGAGAATATTCCTGAAATTAAATTGCAATGAAATACGGAATGAAATTCTCCAATTAAATGCAGAAATTCGTTGCCCCAAAGGGAGCTCAGGCGGTAAACAGGAACCGGAGCAGTACGCCAGCCAGGACTCCAGCCAGGACTCGGGGATTCTGGACAAAGTATTCAATTACAGCACAAATTTTGTGCCGGAAAACGAGATAAAATGTGTGAAAGAGATAGTCGAAAGGGCAGCGAGATATAGAGAGAGAGAGAGAGTGAAAATGTTGTACTAAATAAAACGTAGCCTCGAGTATTTTTGTGGCAAGCTGCTGAGAGTAACCAAAAAAGGCAAAAGGCAAACTTTTCCTTACAGAAAGAGGGCTTGAAACGGGACTTCCCGACAGACGGACAGACGGACAGACAGACAGCCAGCCATGGCTATGGCTATGGTACTCGAGTAAAAGTTTGCTCTGCTCAGGTGCAAGGCACTTGTGGCACGAATGCGAGTGCCTCCGCTTGAGAGTATCAATTAGTGAAATTAAATTTTTCTCCTATCGTACGCCTCCTCCCAACACTGAACTTGACTCCTCTTTTCTTTCTTCCGCTTTTCAGAGCACGGCGGAGCCCGTCTACTCGCCCACGATGGCCGGCGGACTCTTTTCGATAGACCGGGAGTTCTTCAACCGCCTGGGGACCTACGACTCTGGCTTCGACATCTGGGGCGGCGAGAATCTGGAGCTGTCCTTCAAGACCTGGATGTGCGGCGGCACTCTGGAGATTGTACCCTGCTCCCACGTGGGCCACATCTTCCGCAAGCGTTCTCCTTATAAGGTAAGTGCCATCGATAAATTATCGAATCGAATCGAAAAGGAAATGAAAACGGAAATGGCAATCTGTCGGTCCATTTGTTTCTGTAGCAGAAATTGCTGGACAATGAATGCCAGTGGCCCAAAACCAATATTGATATACTCCAACCATCAACACCCATAGCCCACTGGTCGCCCACTGCTCATTAACGACCCAGAGACCAGGCTATACCTATGTGGAGTGGCATGGAAGTGGGCCTGTATGCTGGGAGTGGGTGGGGCGGGAGGAGACCAAAAGAATTTTAAACTTTTACACAACATCACGTGCTATGTGTGCTGTGTGCTCGGCATCGCTTTGTGTGGCCAGCCTCAGGACCAGTTACCAGCTACCAGCCGAGGTTCGTGTTTGGTCAACAGTGGCCCAATCCCCATATCCCCCCACCCTTACCACATACCCTGCCCTATCCCGTGTCCTACTGCACTCCTCTTGCCTTGAACATGCCAGCCGCAAAGCAGCGTAGCCTCGACATGGACATGCATTGCGGCTGTCTTTGCCATGTGTGTGTTCTCCTTCTACCAGTAACATCTACCAGCAGCAGCAACTACTGCCACTGCCACTGCCATAGCCACTGCCACTGCCAGTGCCTTTTGGGGCTGCTTCAATTATCAACGGTTTACGCTTGACAAAAGTTTGGCAACTGTTTGGATGTCAATACCGCCACACACAGAGCTTCAATGCATGCTCTCGGAGTGGAACTAACCCGAACTCGAACCCGAACCCGGTCCCTTTGGTTTACGGCCAAATCCTAAGATGAGTTGGCCGATAAACAGAGGAGAGAGAGACAGAACCAGGGATACCTAATTGAGAGCTCAGCCATGGCCATGGAATAAAATTTCTATAAGTGGAATGACTATATTGCGAAACTACTTCGATGATATGAAAAGTAATCGTTCGATTGTTTCCGTACAACATTTATCGATAAATTACAAACAGAAACGGCAAACAAATCGCCACATTTATCGTTGGGTTATCGATTGTGGATAGAGCAGCCCCCGAATATATTGCTTCGGCCTTGGACCCTGTGCAATTTCAATAAACGTCAGGTGCAAAGCACTAAATCTTCCAGTCCTGGCATCCGCCACACCCCCACTGCTGCAACAACCATTTGGCCCCCCCCTACACGCCTCTAGCCCCATGAAACGAGCAGCGACAACCCAGAGGGGGGACAGACATAAACACAGAACAGGACACACAGCAGGCAGACAATGCCCATGAGGTATGAGGTGGTGTGGCGAAGGGGCAATAAAGAGGTGAAGTGAAGTGGTGGCAAGGACAGATAGCCAGAGACAACCACAACAGGAGCAGAAGCAGACGCTGGAGCAAAAGCAGCAGGAGCTGAGGCAGCAACCAGCAGAAGCCGTACCTAATGCCACTAAGCAAAAGCCACTCATTCAGGTAATTAGGCTTTGTTGTTCACCTCTCCTGCTGCTGCTGCCTCTGCTGCTGCTCCTCCTCTTCATGGCCACTCCCTGGGACCTGGATCGGGACCTGGCCATCGTCGAGTGCCTCCGACTGCATTGTTCTACATTCTGTGCTCTGCTCTGCTCTGTTTACTGACCAAATATTTCCATTGACTCTGGCACCCGCCCGCTCGTTCAGTGATTGCGCTTGTCTTGGCCGTTGCCATTGCCTTTTGCTATGCTATCCTTTACCCTTGCTCTCCCAGTTTCCTGGGAAGACCATAGCCCAGTCCAGTCACCCACTCAGCCACTCACCCACTCTCTGTTTTCCATCCAATTGCAGTGGCGTTCGGGTGTGAATGTGCTGCGAAAGAACTCGGTGCGGCTGGCGGAGGTCTGGATGGATGAGTACTCGCAGTACTACTACCATCGCATCGGAGACGACAAGGGCGACTGGGGCGATGTCAGCGAACGTAAGAAGCTGCGGTAAGTGGACATCCTTCTGGATGTGTACAAGAAATCATCCAAATCACAATTCCAATCATAATCCAAAATGCTCATGCCAGGGAGGACCTGCAGTGCAAGAGCTTCAAATGGTATCTGGACAACATCTATCCCGAGCTGTTCATACCCGGCGATGCGGTGGCTGATGGCGAGGTAAGTCCTTCGGTTTCCCCAGTGTTGCCCCCACCCCCCAACCCCTCGGATCCCACCCCAAACCCAAACCCATTCCCAAACTGAAACACTAACCCCGAAAACTCCTTCGAACATCGAACGATATCAATCCCAATTCGCAGATAAGAAACCTAGGTTATGGCGGTCGCACCTGCTTGGACTCTCCCACCGGCAAGAAGCACCAGAAGAAGGCCGTGGGCCTCTATCCCTGCCATCGCCAGGGCGGCAATCAGGTTTGTTTAGCACAAAATCTCAAGCAGTCCGGCGACCGCCACAAACTCCGTTCAACAAGCACAAGAAAGCCGTAAACCGTAAACCGAAAACCGTAAAACGAAAAACACAACCTCCTAGAGCCGTACTCCCACTTCGCTGCTACTAAACACCATGTCCCAAACTAATCTCTCTCTATTTGTCTGGCAATGTGGTGGCTGCGTTCTCTCCAACTCTATGATTTTACAAGACTCTCTGATCCTTTGAACAGCTCTCAGATCTCAGACCGATCCTCTCCATGAACTCTACATGAACTTAATTTCCAGATATCGAACAAAGCCTCGGGCATGTGCATAGATGGGCAGGAAAGGCACGAAGGGGCGAGCGTTTCCGTTTATCAGTGTCACGGCGAAGGAGGAAATCAGGTATCCACATACCGGCCAGGCCAGGCCAGGCCACAGAGGAGGCACCCCACCTCGTTCTCTTAACATTTACTTTCTTGTTTCCCGCTTTGTTGAAATTTAAATTGTTGGTTTTGTTTTTTTATTTGCTTCGGTTCCTGTTTTTCCTTTTTTCCTGATTTTTGTTGCGCTTTTTGAGTGCTTTTCCATTTTGTTCATTTTCTGCTTGCTTTTTTGAATGAAACCCAAAACCCAAATCCAAACCCACATCCAATTGACACTTGACAAGACACCCCCAATACACACATCACCCATCATAATCATCATCCTCATCCTGGAATAACCCCCCCAAAGAGGTTCAGTAACTCTATTAATCCCTCTACAAAGTATCTATGATTTTTCTAAGAATTTTGATTGCAATTTTTGATGACAATCACTACAGATTATGGAGATCAAGGCTATAGAGAATTGATGGGATCAATTAATTCTCTTAAACCTAATTTTTTGCAATAATCTGTAAAACATGAAACTATTTTTCTTTGGAAGTAAACACTTCCTGAAGAAAGTGTCTAAGTATATCTTAAATATCATATTCATCTAAATCCCAATCGAAGCACAAATATTCTGCAGATATTCTTTGAAAAATCATGAAACCCCTAATATTCCCACGTATTCTATTCTAATTCCAATCTATTTTTGATATATTTTTGTTACCCTTATTTGGTTTTTGATTTTTGGTGCCTGTGCCTCCGAAAGGTATTTCCAAAGTGGATCCTCGCTAAGAGCGGACAACAATAACCGTATTTTTGTCGTTGTTTTTCCTTTTTTTGGTTACCCTTGTGAAAATCCTGCGGTTTTGAGCACTAATTTTGACGGAGTTTGTGGCTAGTGTAGAATCGAAAATAATTTGAAAATTGAAAGCATTTCATATTCAATTTACAATCTACATACCATGTATTTGCATAACACAAGTGAAAATATTTATTCGCAATTGTTGCCAAGTCAAAAAGTGCATTGACAATTTAACAGTTATGCAGTTTTACAGGAAGCATACAATCAGATACAAACACACACACACACAAACATTAACATTTAAACGAACACGAACACTGACACGTTATTTGGGGTTATTTTTGGTCGATTTATGCCATGTCCTTCACACAGAAATTAATTAAAACGCAATCATAAATAAAGCCCAGAATGATAAATCATTTGCATCGCTTTGGCTTCAGCTGCTGAGATGGGGTTTTTTTTTTTGTCATCAATGGCAACAACTGCTGTTACAACAACAACAACAACAACAACAACAGCTAACGAGAACACTTGCCACATCACACAGAACTGCTGCTACTGCTGCTGTTGCAAAAACACCAATTACGACTGCCATCGACAGAAGCTTCAAAAAGAAAATAGAGAAAAAGACACAAATGGCACGCGCAAGAGCAACAGAAACAGTTACAACAACAAATACAACAACAGTTACAACAAATTCAGAAATTCAACAACATTTACAGACTATAACGATAATTTGAACAACATTAAATAGAAGAAGGGCTCTTAAACACCAAAAATACTTCAATAAGCATTGCTTTTATAATTACACCAACAAAAACATATACAAACGCTGTAACCACCAACAGCTGAACTGCCTGAAACTTCACCAACAGCTGAACTGCCCGAAACTTCACCAACAATTCGAGGGTCCATGAAAGAAAGACAAAATCCCGATTTAGTAACAAGAATGTTTGACAACTAAACAACACACACACACACACACACAACATACTCGGCAACAGAACAAAACTGCTGGCGAATGAACTGCAACAGACAATAGAATCCTTTGCAACACACACACACTCACAAACACACAGTCACCCAAGCACACAGATACAAATACTGTGCCAATGTTTGTGTGACGATTTTGTATATTCAGCATTTAAATGGGGGTTGAGGGGGGCGAAAGTGTTGACCCCGTTCTACTGGCCGACGCCTGGCTTCAAAATCGTCCTCCCAGACAGCAAACAACAACTACAATGGGGTCCGACACGCCAACAGCCATTCACCCATCGCACACCCTCCCCCCATGTACACACACACACACACACACATATGTATGTATGTATGTACACATGGCGAGAGTGCAACAAAATAGAAGCCGCATCCAAGCACGAAAAAAAGAAGCCTCCAAATGTTTGTTTGCACTCGGAAATGCGGCTGCGAATGAAATAATCAACATTTGCAAAGCGGTCGCGAAAGGGGCGTTTGAGCAAGAAGGCGTGGCATTTACCACAGTTTTTTTTTTTGTTTTTTGTACGAAAATTTTAATTTTGCACATCTGCAGCTAGCGGGGGGAGGGACAAGGGATTGCCATGAGGGGAATACGTCAAAGGATACGAGATCAGGCAACCAGACGGTTGTCCTGTGAAACACTTTCTACCACTGGCCGAGTGTCCACGCAATGAAAGAATTCCGGCTATGAACAAGGGTGTAAATACGCGACTGGGCCAGGACAAATACGTGTACGGAGCAGGGAGTATCCGTAGACCGAACTGGTTCAGCGAGAGACCGTAAAAAACAAGAACGGATGTCTAGCTTTAGCGTTCGGAGGTACTATATACCCTTCGAGATGGATTGTACCTAGGGATAAACTAGAGATTGTTGTACATTGAAGGGAGCTTCATGGCATTCCATTCCCAATTGGGACCGGAATCATACTACCCTGTTTCGAGGGTATGAAAAAACTTAATAAAAAATACGCTAGATAAAAAAGATATGTAAAACGACATGCAAAAAACGTAATTAAAAACGCATCACGCAAACAGAGGGAAAGCAAAGGGAGGAATGGGGAAAAGGAAGGGGAAATGAAAATGGAAAAGAAAAGCAAATCGCGAACACCAAGGCTGGGATACAAGGACTAAACAATGAGCAAGGATGAATGTGAAGTAGAACTATCCGCGAGGATAGCAAGCGTCCTTGGAAAACGTACGCGACACAACTGTAAGACAGCTCTTGGACAGCTCATTTCATCCGAAGGGGGGGGAACTTTGACCAAATACTGAAATTCGGCTGTTAAAACAATAAATGTAATTATCCGTGCAATGGGGCGTCCGTCCACCCCACCATTGAACGGCTCATCATTATTCCTGTCCTGGCATCATTATAAAACGAATAAGGAAGGGCAGGGAGACTATACGGCTAGCAGGCGCGGAAACGGAAATGGCAACAACACAAAATGGCGGCTGGTCACGACCTGCCAACGAGAGGAAGTGTGGGAGAGAGGAAGAGGGCTGTGGGGCAAGGCAAACAAAGGCATTTTCAGGCCCGCAGAATCAGGACCGGGCCCGTTGAATCAAAACCGGATTCAGAAGCCGCGTTCCGAGGTCCCTGCCATGTGGCATTGGCAACGTGGTTTAAATTATAAATAATCATGACCAGACTCACAGAGATACACAGACGCACCCATACACTGGTCAGACCTTAAACACACACACACACACACACACACACATACACAGAAACAGAGCTGCTTTTTGGCATTTAATTGAATAAAACATTACTCTGTAGAAAGTTGTTGCGATTGTAGTACTGCAAAACTTTTGGCTTGGCAATTGGCATCCGCGCATCCACGCATCCAAGCATGCGCTTCCATTGAAATTTATATTAATGTGATCCCCACTCCTTCTTCCGCTCCTCTGCAGTACTGGATGCTGAGCAAGACGGGGGAAATACGACGCGACGACTACTGCTTGGACTATGCCGGCAAGGATGTGATACTCTACTCGTGCCACGGCGGCAAGGGCAATCAGGTGAGGTTGTGGGGATATTTTCATGGGTCAGCAGCTAATCGAATCTCCATTTCAGTTCTGGACATATCGTGAGAACACCAAGCAACTGCACCACGGCACCTCCGGGAAGTGTCTGTCCATCAGCGAGAAGAAGGACCAGCTGCTCATGGAGGAGTGCAGCCTGTCCCTGACCCGCCAGGAGTGGGTGCTGGAGAACTACGATAGCTCCAAATTGTGAGGCTACTTCTATGCGAGGGGCAACGTCCTGTTGCCCACTTCGCAGCGCCAACGACAGCGAGACAGGCGAGCATAGCAGCAGCGGCAGCAACAGCAACAGAAGCGGCAACAGAAGTGGCATCGGAAAATGGAGTCAGAGTGGAAAGAGGAGTTGGAATAGTTTTCCCCTATTCCAGGCATGTGCAATAGGCAGGAAAATGTAGGGAGAATGGGGGGAGTTTGGCGTGGCAAATCAGCATTACTTAGCCATGCTCTATAAATATGATTAAAATTTATATGTTTCCAAGCAACATAATATATGTTACATAGCTCTAAGAACCCACACACACACATACAGATCTACGGAGAGATAGACATACAGACGAACAGACACCTACACTTCCACTGACAATGAGAAAAAAGAGAACGACTGCTGTACAGTAGCTATAAGTTTTGTAGGCCTAAAGTCAGCATAAAGTCTGGGGCCGTTAGGTTAGAATCAAGCCAGGACAAATGCTGGCCAAAAAGAAAACAAGAAAAAGAAAAAGTCGTAGCGCAATTTTTGCATTTACATTTGTAAACGTTTAGCACAATTTATGGAAAGTGTGTTGGATGATCCAACGGAGAGCGTACGATCCTACGATTTCCGGAATATTTATGAATTATGAATTTTATATTGTCATCCAATGGCTCTGCGAAAGCCCCATTCCAAATATGTTTCTAGTGCGTAAGCTTTAGGCTAAGAGTCTATGTAGGTCGGAAAGCATTCGGTGATAGCCTTTGTTTTGCCTGTACGCCCCGCCCTGCCCGGCCCCGCCCTGCCCGGCCCCGCCCCGCCCCGCTCCTTCCTTTATTGCGTCTATGCAATATCTATTTTGGAAGCATTATCTTTAGATGGCACACCAAAATTTTGAACTAATTTATTTTTTATGTACGATTTAGCCGCGATACGATGAGGCGACGATGAGACGATGAAACGATGAAGTTTGTGTTTTTTAATTTGTAAAGTGCGTTGGAGACCTTATGCCAAATTATGTATGCTTAGATTATTAGTTTTTGTTCTTTTGTATCCGTTGGATTTCATTTCGTTGAGTTCGGAGCTCAAGACGACAACATATCCTATGCGTTGGACACAGCCAGCTTGTAGTAGTACTTACAAATATCAGTTTCCAGACTACAGATATCAGACGATCTGAGCAGATCTTAGAGTTAGTTAATGCCAATGTGCATAGTGCCTTCTACTTATAACGGACACATACTTACACCCCATGCATACGATATGTATGTATCGCAATCGTTCATCGAACATGTGAATGTAGCCTGTCCTGTAGCATTAGTCTAGATCACAATCACAGCGACTGTGTATATACTGTACTGTTTAACTTCATATCGCATCCTGCAGAATGTGTACATAACTATGGATTAAATACTGTTTTATTCGAGACTAAAGCGTACATATTATACATACCATACCCACTAGATACTAGATACTAGGTACCACTAACCAGAAGCGGACGCGGACGAAACGCTGCTACGGAATGCACGCGAATTTTTATTTGCTATTTTTCACACAAATCGCTTCACACAGGCGGCATTTACAATTAGGCGTACGAAACCCAAAGCCATAGGAAGTGGTCGAGCAACCTTTTTTTAACTTAAACCTTAATGAAATAATGTGTACTAAGCGCGTAGTGAATGTGTAGCAATGAATCGAAATTGTACAAGGCAACAGATGCAGTTATGAATAAAATATATATGAAACTAAACTATATTTCGGTTTGTTTTATTAAAAATATTAAGCAGGATTCCAACAACATTTAAGATCGGATCCGATGATATGGATGCAGTAGGGCCCCAACGGCCATTGGTAGAACTAAGACGGTTGAAAACTTTGCTAAATGTTGCCACGCAACATTCTTACCAAATTAGCAACATCTTAGTCGCCGCCTAAAAGTATGCTATTTCGCTCCTCTTAGGCGCCTAGATTCAAATTTAAATTTTAACAGCTTTAACCGAAAGGACTATTATGCGAAACTTTTCTTATTTATTGATTTAGTTTTAGTTCAGATATCCAGATACTTCCATGCCGATTCCAGTTAAACATTTGCGTTCTGCTTGATCCAGGACCTTAGGGCACCCACATAAGTGTACATGGCCGGGCGTCCCTTGGCGCCACATCCAAAGCCCCAGGAGACCACGCCGAAGAGTTTGCCATCCACAGTGAGCGGACCACCGGAGTCACCCTGACAGGAGCTGACTTGTCCACTGGGATGCCCAGCACAGACCATGCGATCGGTGAGGCCGGGAATGTTCTGGGAGTTGCAGTAGTCACGGCTCCAGAGCTGCACCTGGGCGTACTTCAAGCGGTTGGGCAGCTGAAGATTCTGGTTGATCGCCCCAAAGCCGCTGATGGTGGCCATGGTGTCAGCGGCATAGTTGGAGTCCGCGTCGGCCAGCTGGATCGTTTTGACGGCACCGCCCATTGGCACGGGGCTGCTAAGCCGGATCAGCGACATGTCAAAGTCCTGGCTCTGCGGATTGTACTGCGGATGAATGATGAACTGGGAAATGCCAAATACCTGCCCATTGCCGGCGCTCAGATCGTTGGTTCCCACAATGGCCTTCATCTGGGCAGGATTCTGGTCCTTGGTGCAGTGGGCGGCAGTTACGATCATCGTGTCGGAGATCAGAGACCCTCCGCAATGGTGACGCCCATTCAACTGGAGCGATACCTGATGCGGAAACTGGCCAGGTCCGGCAAACTCTCCTCCAATGATGCGCGAAACATCTGCCGCCTTCACTTCACCAGGAACGGAAGTCGTGGCGATCAGAAGGAGCAGTGGAGCTACTAGACTGGTAATCGGAGACATTTCTGGAATGAGTGTGCAGACTGTGGCTGCCTTTGGCGTATTTATAGGTCTTGTCGGGGCATTTTCGTGGAAGTTTTTATCACTGACTGGCACACTTTCAAATGCGAATTGGATTGAGGTGTGTGGGGTGCCACCATTAGTAACATTCCATTTTTGGGAAGCCCATAAACATGCATTCGATTCTCCAATAAAGATAAGATACTTGTACTTCCTAGCAAACCATGGAAAAAGTTCTTATTCTACTTCTATCTACCACAATTTGTCCCTTCATCCTCTTCCATTTCTTCTATCCATTCACCCACTGCCGAGCATTATTATTTTCTGGGCCAAACAGCGGGGGCTCGGCTGGCACAATTCCAAGTGCGAATTTCAAATTATCGCCACATACTCGTAAAAACCAAGTTCACCTTACGCTTAATTGCAGTGACCTTTATTTAAAGTGAACTAGAAGTGAAAACGGTTGTTGGTTGGGACGGAGAATTTGTAGATTAGGCCTTCTTGCCTGCCTGGTCGCCGTTGCGGATCATCCACACGTTCTTCCAGAGCTCGCGCTGGTGGATGTTGCGATAGTTCTGCACGGAGACGAGGAACTCTGGGCCGAACAGAGTCTGGATGACCACGTTCTCGGCGGCCAGATTGCGGTTGGTCACCGCATGGACAATGACCAGTGGGGCATTGCTCTGAAAGAAAAGTTGGTTACAAGGATGGCAAAGCGAAGCTCGTTCATACAAACGGGGACATTTTCGCCCTCGCTCTCGAAGCGCCGGTCGCGATCGACGTGAACGCAGATCCAGTGGGTAAAGGCCATCGGTACGTCTCCACCCGGACAGCCACACCTCTTTAGGGGACGAATAAATGACGATCAGTAAAAAGCACATGTTGGACTCATCGTCATCTTACGCTACGGTGCACAAGGCCGATGGGATAGTTGGGCTCCCCGTTCTTACGGGACTCGTATGTGACATCGATGGACTGGTTGAGGTTACATTTCTTGGGCGCGCTGTATAGAACGATGGGATCATCGCCCGAGTCCATGCACTCCAGGCGGAAGCGCTGCCCGTACTTGAAGTCCTCCCCAGCGCGGTCTTGCCCATCGCCACTGACGATCCGGAACGAGTTGCGCACACAGGCCCGGGCGGAGGGAGCCACCGTCAGTTCGCAGTCCTCATTGATTTTCTGGCTGTGGCGCACCACCCGCTCGTTGACCACCACCGAGAGGGCGAGGTTTAGGTCTGAGGTGCTCATATCTTCGATGTTCATGGAAATAGGCATGACCTGGACGACGGCTCCGAAGATAACGTTCTCCTTAGGCGCTGCCAGGACGATCTCCTTGTGCAAGTTGTCGTAGAGAGTGCGAGCCTTCTCCACCAGAAGTTTGCCCTGATCGCGCTTTTTCTTAAAGGTGCGAGCTTTGTCCTGGAAAAGGGGATCGAGATCACTTGTAACTGAAGTGTCCTAATGGCTTGCAAGAGCTCCCCTACCTCCTCGATGTAGTTTTCTTCGAACCAATTGCCGATGCGAACGACAGGCCGGAAGCGAGTCGGTCCGCCGCTTATATCGAATACCGTGCAAGGCATTTTGTGTTGTGTAGTCGCGAAACGGTAATAAAATATTTAAATCACACAGAAATTGCAAAGAATTTGATGTTTCTTTATTTATTTTGGGAATAAATAGAGACACGATACGTATGTTTCAACTTGGGGCGGGGTTGTCTAGCAAAGCAAATGACATTTTATTCAAACGCCTTCTTATAAGAGGGATCCTTGAAAACGGATAGAAGTGCAAAGAAAATGAATTGATGATATGCTGGTACATATATTTGATTCACGCCCCCGTCCTGCTCTAATTCACCACGGGATGTATTCATTGCGGTTTCAGTCGTAGCATACTTTTGGTCTTAGGAACGGTTCCCGTGCACTGGCCACACGGCGGATGAGTAATGACAGAGCAAATATTTCGCATTAGCACACATTTCGGAGCTTTAATTTGAACAATATACTTGAAAGTCGACTCACACAGAGATGATTAAGACGGCCAGTGCTGGTGTTGGCTATCAGCGGAGACAAAGCAGAGCTGAGGAGGCCGAAACCCGTCTGTTTGCCAGACAGACTGCCTCAGTCTCAGCATTCAGTCATCAGCATTAGCAAATCTGTGGATGTCTGGGCCCAATATCGGCGCGGTGACAAGATAAGCCAGTTGTATCAACATTTAGCACATCAGCCAGTTGTGTTGTTGATCGCGTTAATTGTGCTTGTTATTCATTATCGCTGATATATTGTATGGCTAATGTGTCTGATGCTAGATCGGCGTGCACATCACGTGAACGTGCGGACCTGGATCGGCCGATGTACGGCACGTTTCTTATCTGGGCACCAAGCACCATTCGGAACTCAATTGCAAGGGGGCCAAACGGTGGTTTATGGCCATGTTTACCCTACGCTATGGCTGCCGCTGCCGCTGCCTCTGACGGGTCCGTGCTGTTTCTGTTCCAACTAATCAGCCATCAGTCGTGGCATTCGTCCGATACACAGCTCGGCACTGATTTATTTCAATTTGGTTGCACTCAAAATAGGAATTTCACAATTTTCGCTCAGCTTTCTGTTGTTGTCCCTTCAGGGATATTGTAGAGGCCGTAATTGGCCCCAAAGTACTTCACACTGCTCACTTGGTACGAGGGAACATCCAGCTGCTTTTGCCCGCAATCTGTCCGCAGAACGCAGCTCGTTCGTCGCTCGTCGATCACATGACCCTCGATGCAGACGCACGGGCCCCCGCAGATCTTCGGCGGACAGGTGCGGGACTTGTACTGACAGCTCTCCGCGCACCTGGAGGAGCAGCTGGACTTGGTGGCATTGACACCGCAGTGCAGGCTGGGTGGGTACGGCGTATTTGCCCGAACAAAAGGAAGATTTGCGATGGCCCAACCGTGCGCTAGAACGGAGTATAGCATTAGGTGGAATATCATCATCTGGCGATGGTCGAATGATGATTCTGGAAGTGGAACCGATCTAATGATCAATTTCGTTCTGCCCATATGAACGGATACCCTGTAACCGAAGAGTCGCTCTGGCCCCAGCATGACTCATATTTCAATGGAAAATCACTTGAAATATCAAATATCATCATCAATGATAAGTTATAATCTAAAAGATGAATAGACGAACTTGTACGCTTGTTGTTTACCTAAAAGAAAAGCAATCTATTCGCTAATTGTTTCGTACCCTCAAAACCCGTTTCGTTATCTGCCTCAAATAGAAGTCCTCACAAGCAGTTGCCACATTATTAATTGCGTCAAACGACAGGCCCCAAAATGATAATGGATCAAATGTGGCGCTGGAATATCTTCCTCTGGCTCCGATTCCGTCACTAAACACGCAGAGCCGTGTATGCCTATCTCGATGGGCGAAATATAATTAATAATCAGATAATTCCCTCATAGCAGAAATGGGTATTTGATTTGGCAGCGGAATTTGAAACACACTCGAGACTGTCACCATAAACCATAGACGTTGGCCACCCGGCGATTGGCGATAGGAGATCTCTGAGCAAGCTACTGCGTCCCGAGCTCCGTCGATAGGCTAATCCGTAATCCAATCCGGCATCATGTGATTTGGTTTTCCCCATCTCAAGTCGGTGGCTCATTGATGGCACCAGCAATAGCAATGGCAATAGCCTTGTCCGGTTGGAACTACTGTTTACCAAGATTATGTTTTACGACACTTTATAGACCCGAAATCAGGTTGATATTGGCTGCACGGCCAAGCTACGTCGGACCAGCCCCATTCGTCTTATCGTTGGTCAAAAGTCACTTTATGGCCCACTAATTGTCCGCTTTTGGATTGGGATATTGGTTTATAAAAAGCACAGTTTACAGAGCTGTTTTGCACGGGGCATTCCTCCTCTATTGGTTTTGTTCTGTTCTGTTCTGCATGGCATGGCCCCAAAGCTCTGACGTCTTTGCTGTAAATCTCCTCATTAGGCCTGTCAATATTGTAAAAGCTTCGCATCGGTAGAGAGTGACGATCTCATGCGTCTCTCATGCGGTCGGAGATAACTTTCGTTAGTGCTAGAATTTGCACGTGAGCTTCATGCCGGAGAGCACGAGAGAACAGCTGCACTCGCCCCTCTCCCGAACCGGTACCGGTAACCGTTAACACGCTCGCACCTGACAAAGCGGAGACAGACCCGAAAATTGAGACAAAGCTGCAGTACGACATTGATCCTCAGGCGCAGCTTCAACGCTGACATTGTTGGTGCTGTTGGTGCTGTCGCTGCTGCTATAAAAATATCGTTTAATTGGTTATAACGCTGCCCATAAACGTGGCCATTATCACAGTCGTCTATCACACCCCCAACCGACCGACGAGCAGGCCTCCACTCTGGGCTGCCACTCGGCAAATGAGCGAATGCTTCGTGTTTCCTCTGTCCGCTAACGCAGCTCTGTCAGCGTTCGCGTCCGCGTCCGCGCTCCGGTGCGAGTAAAACAGAAACAAAATTATAAAAACGTTCAATTAGCCGAGGTAGTAAGTCATTACAGAGCCAGCGCTCGTCCGAGACTGTCCGCTCCAGCACAGCACAGCACCTGTAGTCTGCCTGCATCCCGGCCTTGGCAGCCCAGTCCCGTCCCCAAGGTGTCGTCGATTGTCGATCAAGAAGAAAGTTTCCAAACCAAGTGCGCGTCTGTGGTGGAAAGTGTCCAACAAGAGAAAATTCCATTGGAGTTCCATGAAATTGGGAGAACCATTCGCGTGAGTGTCTCTGCCTAAGCTTCTAGTCGATAGAATAACTGTGTTCCTGTCCATTGAGTGAAGCTTTTGCTTGCGCTCACTTCACTTCCCCTCCCCCTCCCCGTCCTCTGTCTCTGTTTTTGTCTGCGAATTCGCTGAGATCGGTTAAATGACCGCAGAGAAAGGTAGAAGACACGTGAGAGGAGCAATAAGAACTCCAGCAACGGAAACAGCAGTCAGAGGAATGAGAATAAGACTAAAGAAAAACAGCTGATTCGTATTTTTGAAAAGTTGTTTTTTAAGTGTGTTTTGCGCGTATTTGTGTGTGTGTGTGTGTGTGTGTGTGTGAGGTGAGTGAGTTTCTGATTAAATCCACAAAAAAGTAGCAATACATATGTTTAAAATTATTCCATATGCAAAAAAGCCGAAACGAAAAGCGAGAGCAACAAAAAACGAGTTAATTAAGCATTCCCCAGAATTTCATTCCTGAACAACAAATATCGCTTATTGTGTGTGAGAGAGCTTTTGTCAAGGAACTCGAATAAAAAGTGAATGATTAACGATTGGATGATAAATACTTGTTCAATGACCGTTCCCTTAATCACTGGAAGTCTAGACCCTCCTTCCGATCCAATTGCAATTCGATTGCTTCTGGGCTACAAGTAATCCGCGGCTCAAGTGCTAAAATGCTCGCAGATAAGCAGATAAGCTCTGGGCCACGAGACAACGCAAAGACCCCTCGCCCCCAAAACGAAACAGTTTCCCACCACTCGAGAGCAACACAATCGCAAGAGCAATGCAGCAGAGACAAGGCAACAGCCATAGAGCCATAGAGCCATAGAGCCACGGAGCCACTCGGCCGAAACGAATGTGTGAATATTGTATGAGGTTGGGGCTCAGGCCTGAACTTGAACTTGAAAACTAAATGCAAACAGCGAATGGAAATTGATAGGAAAAACGCTGCTGCGCGAGGAAAGCGAGCAACAATTGTTGAACGGAGCGAATAAAATCATCATAAATTAAGAGGATTGCAATTGAAATGTTCGTACCAATTCAGAGGAATGACTTTCCACCCGACTGGAGAAACTGAAAGAGTCCAGAGCAGAGCATTATTATGGTGTGGGTGGAAAATTTTGTGTGCGGTGCGTTGTGATTCAAGGGCCTTGTCATGGTGCCGTCGTATAAGCGGCCGTTGACTGGCTGACGACTGCACGTTTATGGGATGGTGATAAACGTAATTCTGTCATAATTTCGAGTATGGCAATCTGATATCAGAGGAGTCTATAGCTAGTTTATGGCCACATCTCACTGGCACCAAAAACAGCTGAATGAAGAACATTTTGCACGTGCCCAAATGAATGGAAATCTCCAACTATGTTCTGAGGACACTCCAGTGTTTGTACAGGGTAGCAGATAGGGGCGTTACGAGTTTAATCTCTGAGAGGGCACACACTCGATGAGGGTCCCTCGATAGCTGTATTTGATTTATGGTCAAGTCCCAACGATAGCCCGTCCGTCCGCTTTCATGGCAACCAATTTAGCAAATTCCTGCACCCCTTGCTCACCTCCTGCGATATAAATCGGGTATGAGATCTGACAATAAATTTGTCTGGCGACAGATTTACAGTCGACTCTCCACACGTTCCGGCCAAAAGAATAACCTACCTCCCCCAAGCAAGAATCGGACTTTGACAACTCTACTCTTGACTCTGCTCTACTCCACTTATCTGCCGAAATTTCCGACACTCTGGAGAGGCGAAAGCGCCGTTGGCGCACGCTTGGATTTTGGGATCGGATAAGGCCCGAGGAATAGCGATTGCGATTAAATTCATAAATTTTCGCTACTCGTAGAAGTGGGTTTTATTAAATATGGCTTTGCGGCTGTCCATAAATTTACTCATTTAGTGTTATTTACTAATGCACTTTTAATGCCAGTGAAATGCAACAACTATATAACCGAGCCTGGAGCCGGAGCTGGAGCTGCGCATTAGTTGACAGTCGACGGTCGTAATTAACAATTGCAATTTAAATTTATAACTTTTGTTTAAACAATTAACTCGCACAAGCTTAGTTGTGCTGGGAAGTCCCTTTGCCCTTGACACGATCGTGGGGTAGGTACTATTCGTATTTAAACTCGGCAGGAAATGCAATCGTTTGACGGGCAATTACCATAAAAAACCGATTCCCCTTTCTCGTGATTTTTCTCAAGATCTACATCCAAGGAGGTTATGCAACCAAGATTAGGTATTTGCGATCCAGGAACGGAACCTTCGCTGACGATCCGCATTGGGAGACTGTTTTTGTGGCAGTCTCCGCGATCGTTTAGCAGCCGCAAAATTCCAAATCATCCCATCCCGTCTTCGTTCGGTATTTGTCGCGACTATTTACCTAAAATTAAACATTGCTAATTCCTTAAATTGATAAATATTTGCGACAGAAATGACGGTGCTAAACCCTCAAGATTTGCACTCTGTTATGAATATATCTTATACAATATAGAGATCACGTTTTAGATTTTCTATTATTTCGATCCATAAACGGTACGCGGTTATGCTCTATTAATAGTTAAAACTTTCCGCTACTTATGAACGGCATTCATTATTCTGAATGATGGGTATTTATGATCTAAGAACAGTAAAGAAATCCCCCTGAGAACGATCGACACCAACTGATCAAACAAAACAATACGCGTAACTCTCTCCTTCCTAGAACATTTCCTATACTACTCGTACTCTGTCTAAATAGAGTGGGTATCTTTCTGCGTCTATCTTTTGGTGTTATCTTTCCGAAGAAATCAGGATTGGAGTATAGGATCTTGGTGTGTTTCTGTAGTAATGAGTGAACCATTTGGCATGCTTCTTGTTTGGCAAACTTTGGGGCTCATAACAACAACCTGTTTAAGGCCGTCTGTGGGTTTTATTTCTAAGAAATTTAAGTAAACAAATCAGCGGCGGACAGCAGATTTTTCGAACTCCGGTCGCAGCCGTGTTTTGTTCGTTATATGCGACTTATGAAACTTTCCAAAATTCAATTTTGGGCCGCTCTGACGCTCTGACGTGCAAAACAAACCGAAAACAATTGAAATTCCACTCACAAAAACTCAAGTGCGCAACTGTTGTTATAGAGTGTACGGGTGTGTGTGGTGTGTGGGGTATATAAGTTTGTTCAGATCTAAAGTGCCATTATAATCGATTTACCTAGAACTGTGTCTCTGCGAAATCGGAACCAGTTTCATCCAAAGGGAAAGATTTTAAAGTAGATTTCATTACATCATCAGAGAACCGAAATTGTCAATATGTGAGGCTCGTAAGATAAGTACTACAGCTATAAGGTTAATTACATTGAGTCGTCACAATTACTCGTAAATGTTCCGCATATATAGACCTGCAATGCAAATATTGGAGTAGCCTTGCATACCAAGCCCTGCCTTGCCGAAAAAAAAAACGAATGTATTCAAGGTCTTCTCTCCCGTACAGAACGTGGCACACGCTAAGAAATCGGATGACAGACTGTACCCCAGTTGGGTCCTCATATTTCCTAATGCGGTCCCGCGCGAATCTGTCGAATCATGGCAAATATTTGGGTGCCAATTTTGCTGTTAACTGGGAAAACGTGCGTAGGGCGAGAGACTCGTGAAATCAAACGCCGCTGATCTGATTATTCAGGGAGGCGACGATGACATATGATGATAATCTCGCGTTTACACAATCAATTGAAACATCCAGCTAAATTTATCAAACTAATTTGATGTCTGCTCTGCTTTCAGATTAACAACTTTATCTGCCGACCAGCTATAGCTATAGCTATAGCTACTATATATACAGCGGGGCAACGGCAACGTCGAAGGGAACGCATGCGCAGATCTCTCAGCAAAGCAAAGCAAAGCCAAACAGAACGGAAAATAAATCGTGCAAACAGAAGACGGAGCACCGCCTGTCCCAGTCCCAGTCCCAGTACCCAGTACCCAGTCTCCACTCAGTCTTCTTCTCCGTCTCCATTCGGCTTATTTAAAGGCCGCTATCCACCGAGTGACAATCAGAACAAATCAAGCCGCCAGCCGCAGCAGTTCGCGAGTGAAGAGAGAAAGAGTGAGCTGAGATAACAAGCTGACGTACAAACACACATGAACACATCTGTAAAGAAGAAGATGTCTTGAGGCCTGTCATATCGGGCTCCTGCTGAAGAAAAAACGTTGTAAATCGTATACATTCCGTGCAGAATTGTGATATTAAAGCGCTCCGCCTACAGTAGCCAAAATAAATTGGTTTTAACACCTTTTATTTAACTGAAACACACACTCATTCCCACCGCAACAAATAAAAAACACGAAACACACAAGATGTCCGCGTCAAAGGAGGCCATTTGTGGAAGCACCGAGAAGGATCTCGAGAAGCCGCCATTGGGTGAGTGCCCAGAACAAATTTATATAGAGGAAGAGATGATATAGGGATGAGGGTGCAGAGGTTATCAAAATGTGTATACTGAATATTGCTCAGATAATTTACTATCTAATCGGTTGGCTTTTGCAAGTTAATTTGGGAGGAAGAGTTAGAATTGAAATTGGAATGGCAAATGAACACAAAAAGATTAGTCTGATTAGCAGAAGCAGAATTAGTATATAGATACCAAATAATAGGAAATAAGCCCAGCAATCAATGCAAATATTAATCAATCTGAATCGTAGTCATCTTCCCCAGTCACTTCCCCATAATTATTCGCTAAGCTTCCATTTCGTACGATCTATGCTATGGCCAGGTCTATGATATCACTTACACGTAATTGCCCTATTTATTTCACATGACAACTCACTCGACTATATTGTACTATACCGTACAATATGCTTCTCTGACTGCTGACTACTCAGGCATATCATTTACATTTCTACTAAGCAAATCCCAAGAGAAACCGAAAGCTGTCGCGGATTCACTCTCGACGAATCCGCAATCCTCTGCACTTGAACTGAGAATTGAATGCGACTCTCAATGATTCTCCTGGAATCCACTTGATTTAAATACGTACTCGTATCAAAAGCGTCGAAAGAGCCAAAAACGGACATCAGGGTCGCCGCTAAACGGAAGTTATTTGTTATGCAATGCAAAAGAAAAGGAAAATAAATATGTATAATAAAATTCATTAATATTAAGTCGCCAACGCGTGAGCCAAATTCCCAATTAACGTGTGACACAGACACAGACCAGACCCCACAAAAGTCCCCCTACGAAGGGAGGGGCAGGAGGCGGTGGCGGAGGCGGAGGCGGTACAGTTGAGTCAATAACTGCCAACTTTTGTTGTCTAATTTGCCTATTCTCTTTCCATTTTCGGACAGAGGCAGAGACAGAGATAGAGATAGAGACAGAGCCTTTCCTTTCTAGAAATCGTCATCGTCCGCCAGACACTTGACACAGTTCATTGTTCAGGTTCCCGTTCCCTTCCCCGTTTGCCTTTTGCGGAGCCAACCGGTAGAGCGGCGGCACGGTCGACCACCCGAACTGGTTACCGG
The DNA here is from genome assembly GCA_008121215.1 of Drosophila athabasca. Classification (NCBI taxonomy): domain Eukaryota; kingdom Metazoa; phylum Arthropoda; class Insecta; order Diptera; family Drosophilidae; genus Drosophila; species Drosophila athabasca. Next base: position 177,626 of record VMQQ01000019.1, on the reverse strand, counting down.
CATAGCCCCAAAAAAGCAGGGCAGAGCAGAGCAACAAAAGCAAAACATATCCAAAACAAAGCCATAAATCTCGACAAATACCAGGTATGGTACGTGTTTATAACTGTGCAAATGAACTCTGCAAGGCAATGAGAAAAACTAGTTTCAACCCCCACCCCACTCCCCCCACTACATACGGAGCTAAGGTCAGTCGGGGAAATGCACTCACTCGCCTTGGAATGCCATGCCCGTCGAGAGAACTTTTCACTTTTTCGCATTTTTTTTACTTTCGTTCGGATTGGATCGGAGCTGTCATAACAGCGCTGCGCTCTGTTAGATTCTAACAGAGCTCTGCTATGGCTGAGCAATGCAATTTAAGCAATTTCGATCTGGCAGTTTGACAAGTTTTTGCATGTCGCCGGCTTTTGGCCCTGATATTGACATTCGCATGGCTATTCTAGTTTTCAATTTTCACAAAATTCCCTGGACATGCAATCGTTTAATTGGGACATCGTTGACCCCAGTGCATTCCAAGAAAACGCCTGTCTCCCTCACAATCCACGTGCCAGGGGGTGTGGAATGGAATGGGTTGAGATGGGATGGGATGGGTGGCTTGAATAAACCTCCCAAACAATCAACAATACAATCAGCGACCTGTTGAACGTTGCGCTCGAGTTGAGCCCCATATCCGTTCCATATATAGGGTGTATTGTCATCGGGGGGTGGGTGTCTCTGGCGTAATGCGATTTACAGCTCATTCCGACCCCACTCGAGTCGAATGATAAATTAGAAAATTGCTTTTGCAAAGCAGAGCAGATAGACCTAAGACCGAGGACCGAGAGAAAGAGAGCGCAAGAGGGTAACCCACAAATTGGACAGTTGAAATTCCTCGGGTTATTTCTAAGATCGTGACTTTTGCGACGTTTCGCAAAACATTTTCACTAGCAAGTGGCAAGCAAATTACTCATCTCATCTCAAGTTGTGCATGTTACTATTTATATAGATTGCCGGATCCCCCAGAGCACCACACCACCTCGGAAATAGCCCAAGCCAAAGCATTCATTCAGTGAATGGTAATCATGAAGCAGGCATTTCACCTGCTGAAGGGAACAACAAAAAGTAGCGAACGGCAAATAGAAATTACTTTCGCATACAGAGCAATTAGGCGGCAGCGCTGCCACAGTTGGCACTCGCCCATGTGGAACCGCCAGATAAAACCGACGCGAGTATAGTCCATTCATCAGTTCAGTAGAAATCACATAACCTTGTCTGCCGGGGGAAAAACAAAGCTTCTTCTTTTAATGGCTGCCAATATTTGCGATTCTGCTTGGCACCTATCGTACCAAATCCCATACCAGGAAACCCTTCTGAGAGACCCCTATTTGTTCGAATTATGATCGAAACAAACAGTTTCTAAATTCGGAAAAGTTCCACGGAATCTAATCAAATCTCATACAATCTCCACGCATCACTTACAAAGTATTTACGTCACGTTTAACGCACAACATAAACGAAAGCTGAAAAGCTCACCCCAAAAGCATGCTGCGAAAAAGCTCTGCGCTAGTTTAGCTCCATGTAAAAAGCATGTATGTACGTTACCTCGGTGTCAAAAAAATGTTAACCATCCTCACGGCCAAAAGGTCCTGATCGGTTCCGAAGTTGATGCTGCCCCAGCAGGTAGCAATTATAGTAATTATATCGTTTAATTATCGCCCTGATGGATGGGATGGGCCGTCCCGAAATAGAACAAATAGTTGGCAGGCATTATGAAAAATCACTTAATTGCTTCGAGCGTGCACAACTGTACTGCGGCCTGACCACAAAAAAAAAATATTCCATTAGGGGGTCTTTGCCAAAAAATACAACTACACAAAGCGATGATTTGTACATATTTATTTGAAAAAAAGCACTATATTGAGACAGCTGCCAATGGGGCATCTCGGACTGTCACGAATATGTACATATGCGTCGGAGTGAGAGCTGCAGAAGAGCGGTAGAGAGCAAAAGTCTACTCTACGCTCAAGCTCATAGCTATAGCTCATAGGAGAGTCGGTGCGATCGGTTCTGCGGTGCGGGGGCAAAGCAGCAGCAGCCGACAAGCACGTGTCTGTCTCTTGGAGGCACTCGCCCTCACACAAGCACACACTCACACACACACACACTTGCACTTACCGCCTTGTACGAGTATTATTAGTGAGTCAAAGCGTGACTGTAGCTATTTTTACTGTTTCAACTGCCTCGTCTCGCCTCGCTTTGCCACAATAATAAAAGCACAACACAACAAAAGGCCCGATCCTATCCGATTGTTTTTTATTGCTGTCAAAATTAGCAAGAACTTGTCAAAGCTCACGCAATGACTGGCCAGAATATGCGAGTAGACGAGTAATGTGTTTCGGCTTAATTAGTAATCACACAGAATACGCACCTCTGGGGGCGCCTCCACTTAGCGGCTAGCGGTGGCGTCTCGGACGCCCTGATGAGATGGGATGCGGCATTTCTATGACTTCATAGCATGTGGGGCTCATTTACTTTCGTTGGGGGTACTCAGACATCATACTCGGGCAGACTTTTATTCGTAAATATTTCCACTGCCCAAAGTCTGCCCTGCACTGCCCTGCCCTGCCCACTGATTGTCGTCAGAATCACTTAGCTGTGCATATTTTAAGCAATGGGCGCATGTTTTTTAAGATCAGTCTCTCCATGTGCCACAGTCACGAGATCTGGATGTGTGTTACGCTTACGTCCGACCGATATAATTAGACTTGTGTACTATACATATCTCGATATAGCTGGGCGATTTCTTTGACGCCTTGCAATGCTGTGTGCCGTGTTCTGTACTGTGCCGAGTGAAAAGTTCACTTGCCCAATTGACATCAATCGTATCGTGGGATGGGATGGGATGCATTATGAAGCGAGAGAATTTTCCATCGTTTCGCTAAATTAGTGCAGAGGAAAGCCGAAAAACTAAAATCACGCTGACCACCGTTGATGTAATCGCCGGGTCGGGCCGGACAGAAGCAGAGAGCGGGCGAAGCAGAGAACTGCTGCCCCACGAGAACGAACCCACAGCACCAGAGTTTATAAATGACGGCAGCGCCACGGTCGCCGCTCAGTAGGAAAAGCCGCACGAGCGAGCCGCCACCCAAAGTTCCGAATCAGTCAGTTCGCTAGCCAACGTCGGGGTTAGCGCACCGCAACGTTGCAACCTAAAGAAAGAGTAATCTAATTGTTCAGTTTCAGTGAAATCTTTGAGTCTGTCAGCCCGCGCAATGCTACGGTCCCACACCGGCCAAGTTTACAGATAGACAATGAAATGGTTTAAGCGTGTGCGGAAAAAGTCTTACCACTCGTAAATCGCGCCGCCCTCAAAACAAGCAAACAAGCTCTCGAATACGTCTCTAATTAACTATAGTTTAGCATAAACCTAATTAATTGGCAACGCGACAAAATGCCCTTTCGTCGCAGCACACTGAATCATCGCCATCGCGATGGGCATGTCCTGGTCTGGGACCAGAGGGACATCGACCCGACCCCTAAACGTAAGCCTTGTTAATATTGTGTTAGGGCTTTCGTCGCTCACTTTTCACTGTTCACTTTGCGTATACGTACTAGACTAGTACTTTTAGTGGCAAGTGTAGTCCAATATAATTGTTAGCCAATACGACGCTCGTTCTAAAAGAGACTCTCTGCCACTCAAGACATACACGTGCTTTCCCCTGATTCCCTCGATTCCCGATTCGCGTCGCCCGACCTGCCGTCAACCACAGCGAGCGCGGCGGCGATTGTGCAACACGAGACGTTGATGGAGAGTGCTGAGAGGGGGCTGGGGATGGGGATGGAGGTAGTGTGGTGTGCTAGGGAATATCGCGCCATATAACGCTGCGTGAGCAATAGCAAAAACAGCAGGCGTCCAACATTAAATTTTAATATTTATTTAAATCAGCATTTTTCCAGTGTTTGTTATAGTTTTTTTGTACTGCTGTTTATTTCTTCATTTATTATGAATTCCAAAGAAATTGTCAGATTATTGGGAACATAAAACTTTACACTCGGAGGGGCAAAGTTCAGCACTCCCAATGGGCGGGCATATCCGATTTATGATTTACGACTGCTGGAAAATTAAATTGTCTCAATTAAGTGTACTATCTAATGTATTCCATAATTGTGATTTTGCTTCGAACATTCATTTTTCAACATTATTATTCAACATTATATTAATTATACATATGTATGTGCAATATGAGTCAATCCTCAAGCGATCACAACTGTACCCGCTGCAAAAACCTATCGAATATCACGTGTTGGCGACACTCTGAAGAACGCCGACTGTCATCGACTCACGTTTGTCAAATGACAATAGAAAAATGAACAGCCACCCCCCGCCCACTCGTAATAACAATAAGCAATCTCTAGGTACGATTCTAGGGTTATAAAATCGAATGAATAGAGCGAAATGACACCGTACGCGGTACCAGTAATTTCATATATGTATTTATGTATTCTCAGAGACCCCGCATCAGAAAGTGAGGCAATTGTCAGCCCACTCCCCTTTCCGGGTCCTCTATCTGCAATGAGTCATGGGTAGAGTATACCTTATCTCTCCCTCTCTCTCTCTGTCTCTCTCTCGAGCAACGAACCTTGGGCTAAGTAAACCCCAGACAAGATTATAGCGTAGATTATATCGTAGTTGAGAGATTCTATGACGGTATCTCACGGTGCTGTAGCCTCGTTCTGGTGTATTTTCGATTATTTTCACAGTCCCGAAAAGCGAACATCTCTGTAAGCAATTATTTCTGTTGACAACACTTCCGCTTTTCCTTTGCTTAATTAAATTTTAATTTATTTGTGTACATTAGTCAGTGACGCATTTATTGCTATAGAAAGCTGGGAAATACACTGCGAAAAAGAGGTCCAATTTCTGACAATCCACTAATGTGAATTCCCCCTCCCTTCTTTGTAGGATGCTTTGCCACCCGCTACTTTGTGACCTTCATGCTCTTCCTGGGCATGGCCAATGCCTATGTGATGCGCACGAACATGTCGGTGGCCATCGTGGCCATGGTGAACCACACGGCCATCAAGACGACCGATGAGGAGGCCGTCGATGAGTGCGGCGATCGTGATTTGCCCATTGTAAGTTCGAATTGCCGCCCAAGATCTTCTCATTCCAACTCTTTCTAACCCATTCAATCCATACTTTTAGGACGATTCTCAGGATGGCGAGTTTATTTGGAGTTCGAGTCTTCAGGGTTACATCTTGTCGTCCTTCTTCTACGGCTACGTAATCACCCAGATCCCCTTCGGCATACTGGCCAAGAAGTTCGGGTCGCTTCGCTTCCTCGGCTATGGCATGCTCGTGAACTCGGTCTTCGCCTTCCTGGTCCCCGTGGCAGCTCGTCAGGGCGGCGTCTGGGGCCTGTGCGCCGTCCGCTTCATCCAGGGTCTGGGCGAGGGACCCATTGTGCCCTGCACCCACGCCATGCTGGCCAAGTGGATTCCCCCCAACGAGAGGTCTCGCATGGGTGCCGCTGTCTACGCGGGAGCGCAGTTCGGAACGATCATCTCAATGCCTCTGTCGGGTCTCCTGGCGGAATATGGCTTCGACGGTGGCTGGCCATCGATCTTCTATGTGTTTGGCATTGTGGGCACTGTGTGGTCCATTGCATTCCTAATCTTTGTGTACGAGGACCCCAGCGCCCATCCCAACATTGATGAGCGCGAGAAGAAGTACATCAACGACTCCCTCTGGGGCACGGATGTGGTTAAGGTAAGTCCTCGACTCAATTGCGTTTTGCAGCAGGCACTAATTAATTTCCGAACCTTCCGCAGAGCCCTCCGATTCCGTTCAAGGCCATTCTCACGTCGATGCCCTTCTACGCCATCCTGTTCGCCCACATGGGCCACAACTACGGCTACGAGACTCTGATGACAGAGCTGCCGACGTACATGAAGCAGGTGCTCCGCTTCTCCCTGAAGTCGAACGGTCTGCTGAGCTCCCTCCCCTACCTGGCCATGTGGCTGTTCTCCATGTTCATCTCGGTGATTGCGGACTGGATGATTAGCTCGAAGCGCTTCTCCCACACGGTCACCAGGAAGATGATCAACAGTATTGGCCAGTACGGACCTGGCATCGCCCTGATTGCTGCCTCCTACACGGGCTGCGACCGAGCCTTGACCTTGGCCATTCTCACAATTGGCGTGGGCCTCAACGGTGGCATCTACTCGGGCTTCAAGATCAACCATCTCGACCTGACGCCCCGCTTCGCCGGCTTCCTCATGGCTATCACGAACTGCTCGGCGAATCTGGCGGGTCTGCTGGCGCCCATTGCGGCGGGCAACCTGATCAGCGACCACACAAAGGTAAGGATCGAATGCTTCAATCTGTGTCCTGAGGGATTACTAATCGCTTTATCCTTTTGCAGCCCATTATGGGACAGTGGCAGATTGTGTTCTTCATCGCCGCCTTCGTGTACATCATCTGCGGTACCTTCTACAACATCTTCGGTTCCGGCGAGCGCCAGTACTGGGACAATCCCGAGGGCGACGAGCAGAAGGCGGCTCTGAGCAATGGAGCCAATTCCTCACCAGCAAGGCTGAGCACGACGCCACAGGCCATCACCGCTACCGAGTCCAGGCAGTAGAGTAGTATTAGCCTGTGTCTGTGACGTGTGACCTGTGACATGTGTCTGTCATTACCATTGCACTGCACTACACAAGTTTAGAATTTAGTTATTGTTTTAGTTACCTATGTGTTAAGCAAAATGTTGTTACTACGATAGTTAGCCAGCCATTGATATATTCCTACACCTACATATTCCCCCATGAGCCTTAAAGCAACCGATTCGCAGAATAAAAGACAGCAATCATGTAAAAGGAAATGTTCAAGAATGAAACCCAAAACCAGGCACAAATTGTCGAAACATAGTTAGGCAAATCGAGGTCTACCATTGTAAATGAGTATATGTAGTTTTCTTATGTGATAGAGACCAAGTTTAGTCTTCTAACCAATTGAAATGGTCCGATGAAAGGAACGCAACCAAATATATAAAAGAATTAATTCTACCATAGCTTAAAGCCAAACCCAAAGAGTGTTTCAATCGATTGCAGAGCAGCGGAGCCCTAATTCGAAATTAATAATCAGTTGCTCGACTGTCAAAATGTCAGGATATCTGCTGGGCCCATCTGTCATATAAAAAGCCACACAAAGGACATCCAATGGCTATACTACAAATGGGTCACGAAGAGGAACTAACACCGGAGCAAGTAGATTTGAGTGTGTCCCCACTGAGGGGCTCCCTCAGGCGCACCTGGACGGACTTCTGCGCCACCAGCAGTATCCACGGATTGAGGTACACCCGGGACGAGGACACCAACCGGATTGTGCACTTTGTCTGGCTGCTCATCTGCCTGGTGATGCTCAGCTGTGCCGTGGCCATGGCCCACACCTTCTACATCGACTTTCGCAGCAATCCCACCCGGATGAACGTGGAGAGCGACTACACGCCACTGAACGACCTTTATTTTCCACCGGTCACCATTTGTCCGGAGGTGCTCTTCAATATGCAAAAGTCCAAGGCATTTCTGGAGACTCTGTGAGTGGGAATGAGCACAGTCTGAGACCTCGATTGATTGATTCTTCCCCAACCGACAGGCGCCTTCCTCAGGGAGCTGATGTGGCACGCATCCTGCGACAACTGCACATCTTCTACGGCTTTATGCTGGACGATGAACGCTATGCCGATCAGGACATAGAGCAAATGGAGTCTGTTCTGTCTCTGAACAATCTGACACTTGGACAGTTTGTCGAGCACTTGCGCTGGGATTGCCGTGAAATTCTGTATCGCTGTCGGTACCATGGCAGGATTGTGGACTGCTCAGAGCTCTTTCAGCTCTCAAAGACCTTCTTCGGCAACTGCTGCTCCTTCAATCTGCGCCAACAGGGGTGAGTAGCCATATAGATACTAGCCTCTAATGACTCCATCGCCTGCACAGACTAAACTTCACCGCTCAAAGAGCCGCTGGAGGACTGGGCTCTGGCCTGTCGGTGATCCTCCGGTACCAGGACAACAACTACGATCCTTTGCAGTCGTATTCGTATGGTGTGAAGCTGCTCATCCAGGAAACCAATGCCTTTCCAAGTGCGCATGCTGTCTCGAAGTTCGTGGCCTTCAATACGGAGGTTTTCGCTGCTCTGCGACCTGAGGAGACCTTCTGCTCGGCGGCTGTCAAGGCACTGGCCATAGAGGAGCGGAACTGTGTGTTCGGAAACGAGTTCCATCTGCGCTACTTCCCCGACTACGTCTACCCCAACTGTGAGCTCAACTGCCGGGTGACCAACATGGTCAAGTTCTGCGGCTGTCACACGTACTTCTTTGACTTCAACCGCACGAGGGATCGGATCTGTACGTTCAGGGATATCCCCTGTTTGGTGGACAACTTTGGTAGGTTACCCAATCGATGGAAGTGGCAGATCTAAGAACACTTTTCCTACAGCCAACATCATCACACGAGAAAGAAGCACTCAATGCTATTGTCCCCTGACTTGCGAGCACTTTGATTACGATGTTCAGATCTCCAATTTTCCGCTTCATCCGAATATGCCAGTGGTGGATCCCTTTTAGTGAGTGTTTCCATTGTAGTATACATTCTTCTCAGGTAATAGATTCCACTTTTAGCTCGGGTATAGCCAAAAACGATGGCATTTTGCACGTGTTCATTAACTCTTTTAGCTATCGGCGCATTCGTCAGGACTTGCTCTCCAATATGGTGACTCTGGTTTGTACGTTCATCCAGAAATGTTCCATGCCAATTTCCCATCTTTTAATGCCCACTTTCCTCATAGCCAACCTGGGCAGCGCCTTCAGCCTGTTTGTGGGCATGAGCATGCTCTCCGTGGTGGAGATTCTGTATTACTTTTCGGTTATCCTCCGAAAGAACTATGTGCAAGAGTGCCGAGCACGCATGAAGATGCTGCAGGGGCGAACAAAGTTCGCCGTTCCCAAAACAAGTTACGCATACAAAAATCAAAAGAAATCTGTATTCATAATTCACAAATCGTAATCATCAGAGATATCAGAGTGCAAAAAATTAACCAATAAATTAGAGCAATAAAGTTATCGCACACACAAAGCACAACACAACACAAAATCTGATCACGCTTTCAATTCGCGGTACTTGTCATCGTTAAAGGGTATATTTATTGGTGGAAAAGGTAGACCGACATCATAAACTACATATGTATGTATATGTATTTTTGGAAGCCCCCCTAAGATCGTTGAGTATTTTTCATTTGAATTATATGTTTAGGGAAACGTTAACCATTTTATAAGTATTATAACGATCAGATAATTACAGCAGTCCTCTGTCAATCTCTAAAAATGCACAGAAATTGCGGTTCTAAACTGTCCATCGATCGGAGACTTCTCTTGGGAAAGACCAACGGCAAATAAGTAGCAGAAATTTGCTTCGTTATCAGTTATTGCCATAGGTCAGCCGATGTCCATCGTAAATATGGCTTCAGCGGACCATCTGCTCATCGTAAATTGGACCCAAGCGAAGAAAATCCATGCGATAAGATTGGGTCGAGGTGGAGGTGGAGCTGGAGGGCTATAAAAGGGGGGATCGGTATAGCCAGCGCCTACAGTCATGTTCAAGTTCACTTTCGCATTGGTGCTCTGCGCACTGGCCGCCGGTTCGGCGCTGGCGCAGCATAACCCCCATTGGTGGGGCAACCGGAATACCATCGTCCACCTCTTCGAGTGGAAGTGGGAGGACATCGCCGAGGAGTGCGAGAACTTCCTGGGTCCCCGTGGCTTTGCCGGCGTGCAGGTCAGTCCGGCCAACGAGAACATCGTGTCGCCAGGACGCCCCTGGTGGGAGCGCTACCAGCCGATCTCCTACAAGCTGATCACGCGATCGGGCAACGAAGAACAGTTCGCAGACATGGTGCGTCGCTGCAATGAGGTGGGCGTCCGCATCTACGTCGATGTCCTGCTCAACCACATGTCGGCGGACTTTGTCGGCCAGGCTGTGGGCACGGCCGGCACCGAGGCCGATCCCGCCGTGAAGTCGTTCCCGGGAGTGCCCTACTCTGCGGAAGACTTCCACCCAAGCTGCGAGATCTACGACTGGAACGATCGCTTCCAGATCCAGCACTGCGAGCTGGTGGGCCTTAAGGATCTCGACCAGAGCCGCGACTGGGTGAGGACCAAGCTGATTGAGTTCCTCGATCATCTGATCGAGCTGGGAGTGGCTGGCTTCCGCGTGGATGCGGCCAAGCACATGGCATCTGAGGATCTTGAGGTAAGTCGAGGAATCTGCAGCTCCTTCTCCATCACTAACTTACCCTCTATGATCCCGATCATCGTTTAGTTCATTTACGGCAGCCTGAGCGATCTGAAAACTGAGCACGGATTCCCCCACAACTCGCGTCCCTTCATCTTCCAAGAGGTGATCGACCATGGTGGTCAGGAAGTCACCCGCGAAGAGTACAACAGCCTGGGTGCCGTCACCGAGTTCCGTTTCTCGCAGGAGATCGGAAACGCCTTCCGCGGCAACAACGCCCTCAAGTGGCTCCAGAGCTGGGGCCCCGACTGGGGCTTCCTGTCGTCGGGCCAGGCACTCACCTTTGTGGACAATCACGATAACCAGCGCGATGGCGGCGCAGTGCTGACCTACAAGTCCCCTCGCCAGTACAAGATGGCCACCGCCTTCCACCTGGCCTATCCCTACGGCATCAGTCGCGTGATGAGCTCCTTCGCCTTCGACGACCACGACTCGGCACCGCCCCAGGACGCCCAAGAGGAGCTGATCTCGCCCGAGTTCGATGCGGATGGCGCCTGTGTCAATGGCTGGATCTGCGAGCACCGCTGGAGGCAGATCTACAACATGGTGGGCTTCAAGAACGCCGTGCGCGACACTCAGATCTCCAATTGGTGGGACAATGGCGACAGCCAGATCGCCTTCTGCCGCGGCTCCAAGGGCTTTATTGCCTTCAACAACAACTTGTACAATCTCGCCGAGAGTCTGCAGACCTGTCTGCCTGCCGGTGTCTACTGTGACGTCATCTCGGGCGATCTGATTAACGGCTCCTGCAGCGGCAAGTCCGTCTACGTCGGGGACGACGGCATGGGCTTCGTGCGCATCGATTCCGATGACTTTGACGGCGTTTTGGCCATCCATGTGGACGCGAAATTGTAAGAACAGAGACCAGAGGAGGGTTAACGACAGAAATATTGGCTTTATTTTGTCTCAAATTACAATAAAAACGAACGCATATAATGTTTTGTATGTATGAATATTTGTATAAAGGTTTTAGCTCTCTCTCTATATGTAAGTATGTATGTATGTATGATGGATCGAAAGATCGATAACAATAACGTTACAAATACAAAAAGGTACAAGTAAAACATTCAAACTGGAACTGGAGTTAGTCTAACAAATGCCTCGACAACGACATCCTCAGAGGGGCTCTCTATCCCAAAACAGATAGGGATAGGGATACGCTATACTCGTATATGTGATATATATATGTTCGGGGATGGGGTGACTGTGACTGTAACTGATCCTCCTCCGATCGATCGCTGGAGTACTGTAAAAATAGAACCACTCTGCAAATAGAAGAAGGTCGCATTGCGAATTTGTAGTTGGGTGCTCTGGAATATCCATCTATCCATATCCTCTCGCAAGCATGCAGAGGCTGAGAACTGAAAATGGGTATAGATATCGCATATCGGATATCGGTAGATATGCGTATCGATTGCACTACGCTACGAACTGTTCAAGCGATCTGTTTTCGAATCGAATCGAATCGAATCGATTTAGTTTTAGTTCTAGTTTTAGTTTCGAAAGCAAGCAACTACAAATCAAAATAGCAACGATTCTACTGGCATGGCATTCAGGAGGTTAGTTTCGAGTTCGAGTGTAAGCTTTTGGGGATCGATATTGCTGTCGCTGCCGATGTCGTATTGGTGTACTTTACGATTATATATTTACCATATACGAGTATACATATGTGTGTATGTATGTATGTATGTATGTAGTGGTATGTTATGGTTAGAAGTAAATGCTCATAGTGCGTAATTACCTGTAAAATCTTTCGGCTGATATCATTCTTCGACTTGCTAAAAAGCCAACAACATCCATACCGTATCGTATCGCTTAACCATAATATATATATATAGTATATGTATGTATTTGTATAGTAAATATCTTGTAAATAATGTTACTTGAATTGCTTAAATGTAGGATTTTCCTTTTCTCAATTTTTTCAATTTTCATATTAAATTTCGTTATTGTTTTTGTTTTCGTTTTTTCTTTGACTAACAAACACAGAGTCCAAAAATCTTGCTCAAAGTTTAACATTAAACATTCATTTGATAATACGCGAGAAGGAGTTTCCTTTTTCGTTAACTCTTTTCTCTAAGTGTTTTTCTTTAAGATTTAAGTACGGCCCCAAATCCAGCTTTTAATACATAAACAGGCATGCGCATATATACACGTATCGTATAATGCCATAGAGCTCTGATCTTGTCTTAAGATTGAACTGAATAATATGTATGTAACTAACTAAATGATGTCCCCGTCACCTCTTGCAATAGCCGCGCAGTTCGGTTACATTTAGAATATAGCGTTTAGATCTTAAGAATACCATCTTTTTTATGTTATGTTTTTATGGGTTATAATATACCATCCAGAATGTGTAATACTCGCACACATCTATATTTGTATATATATGTACACATATACGTATGTATGTATATGTAGGTATATCCTATAGCTATACGTATATAACAGGAACCACGTAAAAATGCACAAATATCTTATGGTATACATTTTGGTTTTCCACAATAATTACAACATCAAAGTTTGAACCCCTATCCGAATACGTACGTACATCCATGTATATGTATATATGTATATCATTTAATACTAGATATATATAATAAATGTTTGATCTATTGTTTTAAATAGTAATCAGGTAAATCGTGGGAGGAATTATTGTTTCACATACATTTGTAGATCATTTAGAATAACAATTTCTTTTCAACTATTCCAACTCCAACTCCATTCAAATCGGAGAAGGCTTTCTTCTTTCTCTCTTTCTCATATAGCTAGACAAATCGGTAGAGATCATAAGTGTTTTCCCTTCTATAATGGAGGAGGTATGTATAACTGGCTTCGGTTTGGCCGAAGAACCTGTTTGGGGTAGAGCTTTGATTTGAAACGGCCTAAAACCAGAACCATTTTATAAAGTTTGATTATTGAACGCCTTGAGTTTGATTTTCACTTATCCTACAGACACAGACAAAAACATACACTCACACAGACGAGATGCGATGATGATTTTGAGTTTTAAATACATACATATTGAGATAACATTGAGATTGTCAAAAACATATCATATCCAAGAAGATATGTATATATGTAGTAGAGCATTGCCGCAATGAATTCTTATGAGGTTCACCGTGGTTCAACTGAACAAAGTACTCAAAAAATTCCATTCTATTCTATTCTATCTAAAACGACTGGACCGGCCCGTCCCGTCCCGTCCCGGCCCGGCCTCCTATCTATCTAAAGAGCCCTCCTAAAAGCTCTTGCCCGCCTCATGGATGCGCTTGCGTCGACTGTCGCGTCGCCGGTAGCGATCTATGATGCGGGATCGATGCCTTTCCGGGCCCAGGGCCTCCGGCGAACTGTCCACCTTCTTCATCACGATGCGGAAAGTGAAGGTGTGCTTGGGCGAGGCACTGGTCGCTCGTCGCGGGGATGGTGGCTCGAACTCGCTGCCGCTGGAGAAACCGCAACTGTGCAACTGCCCCCCGGGGGGCAGGGCAGTCGTTGGCGCGGTGCCTGCGGTGCTGGGAATGCGTGGCGTACCGTTGGTGTAGCCCGAGGGGGTGGACATGGATCCCGTGGACAGCTGCTGGGTGAGCACAGAGCTGGGCCGCGGCTCGAAGATGGAGGCACATCGCTGGTCGGTGCAGAGGAACGTCTTGACCTCCTCCTCGCGCTGATCGCGCTTGATTGTGAGCGGGAAGTGCTTCCGGCTGGGATCGGCATACGGTCCGTGGCCATGGCCGTGGCTGGGTCCGCCCTGGTACGAGGAGCTCGAGTCGTAGCTGTCCCGCGAGCTGTAGTTCGAGGAGGTCTGCTGCGAGAGCGGACTGCGTGCCCGCGAGAAGGCACTGAAGGGTGAGATGTGCAGCTGGCGGAAGGTCTCGGCCTTCTGCTTCTTGGTCATCAGCGGGAAGTTTGGCGAGCGGGCGGGCGTGACGCCACTCGTCTCTGAGGGCGTGTAGTCGAAGTGCGTCTCCAGCGAGGACTTCCTGCCGCAGGAGGAGCCCGACCGCTGGAATGTCTCCGCATCGACCAGCTCAATGGAGCTTTTGCGCAAGTCCACAGGACGCCGGTGCCGTTCGTCCGTGTCCACAATCTCGAAGCTGGAGGTCTGGTCTTCGTAGCTGGTGGACTGGTACCGCGATATGGACACATCAAAGCTGGTGTCGCGCGAGGAGTACGGACAGTCGAAGCTGGACTCGGCGCGGCTCGACTTGCGGTCGCCCTCGACCATCTCAAAGCTGTCGCCGCCCGAGTCCAGCCGCTGGAGATTGATCAAATCCGTGTCCGTGTCCCCCCCAGGGCTGCGCAGCTGATCGAGGAAGGGCGAGCGTGGCGGGTCGAAGGATGATCGTCGCGACGGTGGCTCAAACTCAATAGTAGGACACTGCAGCGGCTGCTTCATGGGCGGGGCAGAGGCGGCCGCTGCAGCTGCAGCTGCAGCCTCGGCTGCCGCCTCTGCCACAGCCTGGGCGGCCGCCTCCGCCTCATCCGTTTCTCGCCGCAGCGCCTGCAGATTTACATAAACTGGTTCTGGCGGATAGGCCTTCAAGATTTCTACTAGCTCGGCGCGCAAGTCATCCGGGATAATTAGATCGTTGGAGTCCGACTCGTGCTCTTCGCTGATCCGCGGCTCGATGGGCTCCCGGCTCTCCGAGCGGCGCGTGAAGTGATGCACCACTGCTGCTCCTGCCTCGCCGTTTAGGGCCACCACCTTGAGGGAGTTGGTAACTTCTTCCACGAACTGCGCCATGGCGGCATCCGCTTGCTCCGGCTCGACTTCTGGAACGACTTCGGATTCGGAGGATTCGGCCGCCCTCTTCGCGTCCGCCTCCTGGTCCGGCTCGACTAGCTCTCGGAGTCGCTCATGCTTGATATAGGACTCACCTACCTTCTCGAAGTGGACGTTGGCCAGCTCGAATGGCAGCTCCTCGCCTGAGGCTGAGGCTGAGGCTGATGCTGATGCAGATCCTGAGCCACCTACCTGCTCCATGATCCCCGCATTGGAGTCCGCGCTGGGCCGCTTCGATCCCGAGGCCGAGGTCCCTGTCTGGTGCTGGTGCTGCTGCTGCTTCTGCTTCTCCTCCTCATCCCGCTTGGCGGATCGGCGCAGCTTGAGGCTCATCTTGGTGTAGTGCGCGAATTTGAGGGACATCTTCGGCTCGAATCCCACCTCGGACATCTGCTTCTGAACGGCACTCTTGGAGGCGGTGGATGAGGGGGCCGGACTGGCCGAGAAGGTGCTCTGCCGAATCAGAGGCCCGCTAGATGATCCCGATTCGGCTCGGGTGAAGGCGTTGGCGAAGCGGTTCGTGCGCGTGCTCATCACCTTCGAGGGCTTTCGCACAAAGGCCAGGATCTCCCGCATGACGCTCTTCTTCTCCTGCGGCTGCGCCTGCACCGCCTCCTTCTCCCTCTCTCGCTCCAACTCCCGGGCAGCTGCCTCGGCCGCCTCCCTCTCCCTTTCAGCGCTCTTGTAGGTCTCGGCTGGGTTGGAAACGTGAATCGGCGGAATGGGTCCCATGCCCATTGGCGACCGCTTCTCGCTGGCGAAGTAGATCGGTGTGAAGAGGCCGACCGAGGGTCGCTTCATTCCCACAAAGCCCGCCTCCTCCGGCTCCGTGGCCATGTCCTGCACGTGTACGGTGGAGGTGGGACTCCTTCGGGATCCCGGAAAGCCGGTCTGGCAGCCGAAATCCGTGGGCGCAGTGGCTCCCAGGGGCGAACGACGCTCCTGGGTGTGCACACTGAAGGTGGGACTGCTCCGTCGAGGCTCTCCCGTTGGACTTCTGGCAGTGGGACTGGGCTGGTCGTTGGGTGATCGCAGGCCGCTGCTGCTGCCGGGGAAGAGTGGACTGCGCCTGCCCTGGGGACTTCGATCGTTGGTGGCCACGGGACTACGCCGGCCCTGGGATGGGCCCAATGAGATGGAGAGTTGTCCGCTATTCTTTCGCCGGCTGGAGGCCCGGAGTGTGCCCTGGCGCGAGAGCGTGGTGGGCGTTTTCGATGAACCGCTGCCCGGGCTCTTGGAATCCGTTTCCGTTGCCACCGGACTCTTTGGTGTGAGAGGACTTCGCTTCTTTTCGCTGCTGGCCCCAGCCGGGGTGGTGTTGAGGGTGAGGTTGGGGCTGCGCCGTTCGGAGGGGCTGCGTCGCGAACGGAAGGACTGCGACTTGGCCTTGCGGATCTTCGGCAGGGACTGGTGGTGGTGGCGATGTCGGTGCTGGTGGGGTTGGGTGGAGGATGAGGAGGAGGAGGGGCCGTTCAGCTTATGTTAGTTGCTGTGAGGGGCGCAGCTGGTGGGGTCGCTGCTGCCGCTGGAGCTGAGGGTGGTGTTGGAGCCGTACGGATCCAGCGAGCTCTGCACGGACATCGAGCGGCCCTGGTTCTGGCGAGCCCGCCTCACTCGGCTAGAGTTGGGAGACAGCTTTCCGGGGTCGATGCTTTCTGGGTCTGCCTGCAATTTGTAGAATCAGACATAAAGGGGGACAACAGGGATGGATGGATGGATCGCATGGATGGATGGCATGGATATGGATGGCATGGCATGGCATGGACATGGACGAACACATAGATGGCCATGGGCATGGACGTGGGCGAGGGCGTGGGCGTGGGCGTGGACATTGACGGAGACGGATGCAGGACAGACAGATAAAGAGACAGAGAGATGAGGTGGCGTGAGTGTGAATGACACTGAGTTAACACAAACAAAGCCAAAAGCGGGATATGGTAGTCTATTCCACAAAAGCGCACAGCAACCCACCTGGTAGGCCAAGGCATTCATGATGATCGCGTAGGGCACCAGGCTCAGCGGATGGATCTCCCGCATCAGCACATTGGCGGGTATCTTGTGGAACTGGATGTACTCCAGGAAGGTGCCCAATATCTCCTTGATGTCAATGTTCTGCAAATAAATGATTGTTTCTTTTATTGCACAAGACTATATACATATGTATGTATGTATGTTCCGCTTACCGGGTTGTTGTCGTAATACTTTTTGCTCCACATCAGGGCCGCCTGGAACTTGGTAAACTCGTCCGCCCTCAGCTCCTCTCTGGCCAGGATCAGGCGCACCACATGCTGCGGCAGAAGGGTGAAGCTACCCAGATTGAGCACCTCCGTCCCGTGCTCGTCTACGAACTCGAGCACCTTCTGCACCAGGGTCTTGGTGCATTTGTACTGGATGTAGCGCTCGGCGGAGGCCAGCAGGGCGCAAACGGTGTCCACGTTGATGCAGCACTGCACGAATCCTGCGCAGGCGCGACGCAGCTCTTCCAGGCCATAGTAATCGGCGGCATTCATCACCCCTTCAACAAAAAAGAGGAGAAATGAATCTCTTGGTAATTGGCTTCCCACCGCTGCCCTCTGTCCTGCCACTTACCCAGCAGGGTGCGGGGTTGCAGGGTCACGCAGCCCGTGTGGATGTACTCGATGAGCTGGCGGAAGACATCTGGCTCAAACTCCTCAATGATCAGCGTCTGGTGCTGCTGGCCTGTGGGCTAAAGTCAATCGAATCTTGATTAGTACAGGACGAGTCCCATGCGTGGAGACTACTACATATTGGAGCTAGCAGAACTCGAACCACTAAGCGGGCGAAAGGGAGGTGTGTGCAGGAAGTAAGCCAAACCAGGTATCACATTGCTCGGTTATAGACACATTTACTATAGATTGATCATAAAGATCAGAGAAACTTGTTGCAGGCAAATCAAAAGTAGGATACAGACACCGATTCGAAGGGAGATCATTATTTAATCTCAGGTAGGGATAGGGATTACAAACTAAACCGTGGACAGTACATTGCAGGGACATGCCAGAACAGTACAGCTATTCTCGGATACCGTTCCACAGCACAGTCTTGAGTCCTTTCCTTAAGATGTTTTCTTCTATAGATGGAATGTTTTGTGTTGTATCCTGACCACCGAATGCCTAGTCTAAGGCAGTCTTGTAATGTGTGGGATGCAATATCTTATAGAGTAGCTACGTGTACACTTCCCTACGCAACACGCAACAAGCAACACGCAACACGCACAGGGAGTAAAATGCTCAGACAAGTGAAGCACATAAAATCCTATTATGGTACATTCATGGTATGAGTATTTTCAGCTCATAAAAGGATTACACCCACATGCTAGTACAGATGCAGAAACGAATGCAAACACGTATACAGATGCAGACACAGATACATTTAAACGTACGCACAGATATGTATATAGAGAGAGAGAGAATGAGAGCAAGAGAGAGGTTGACAAGGATATAGACAGAGAGATAGATAGATAGATTTGTTTTATGCTTTTGGTTAGTTGGACATTTACATTTACCTCGGTTATCGGAGCTAATTGTTGGGTGAAACCGGTTCTCTATTATTATGCGGATGGGGTTGGGGTTGTCGGATAATTGATATTGAAATTGATTGATGATGATTGGAGAATTGGAGGATTGGAGGGTTGGATTGGTGACACAACAGAGAATGCACGAGAACATTGGATAGGTATCATTAAAATGGATTATCAGATATAACAGTATGCACAATTTATTGTATAATAAGGCTACAAAAGTAATATCGAAAAGTTAAACCAAAAATAAACCCACAGGAACCCAAATGAAGCCACACACAAATGATGCGCGCCACAGGAGGCCACAGCTAAATGCAAAATCACATCACACTCGTACGCACACACACGAAGGACCAAGGACGAAGGAAGGAGCATGAAGGAGAGCAGTGCACTCACTCCACTTAGAGACCCTGTCCCCCAGGGTAATCGATTATGAATGAATACAGATGCACAGACACATACTCTTACACACATACACATACATACATACTATACATGGATGCTGGTGCGGATACGAACCTGTTGTGCGGCATTCTGTAGATTCAACAGCGGCTCCGACGAACGCTTGAGGAATAGCCGCAGCTTGTTCTCCTTTGTGGAGGTCTCCCGCTTACGCTGCGGCGATGGCGCCGCATAAAGCATTTTCGCAAACACTCGGGAACGGGAGGCCAGCACAGCCTATAATAGAGAGAAGGGGAGTAGGTGATTAGAGACAGTACAACTTCTTTCAAAATCAGTATATTATATGCATATGTGTGTGTATTTTCCGAATAGTTGCATTTCCCTGACTTGAATTACTCCTAAACTCAAGCCAAGAGTCAAACCATCTGTGGCATTCCTTCGAAAATTAGTTCGCAATACGGAAGCTCCACTGTAATGCTAGGGTCGAGGCTGTTTGATGATTACGCAGTGACCTGATTTCAATACTCGGACACACAAACACACACACACACACACCATAAAGAGGCGGATGATGATGATAATGATGATGATGTTTTTGGGGGCATGCTACATACCTTAACGGCACAAACGGGCTCGCGGGTGTCGCCCACCAGGAAGGTTACATCACACAGCTCTGGCATGGAGGCGAGAAACTTCATGTCCTCGGCCAGTCCCGTTTTGTTCTCGAACGTCGATAGGTCCGGCTCTGCGTCAGCCATGCCGAGTAGTATCAGCGCCTCTGGCATTTGGGTTTACTGAAATCACAATCAAAATAATCACAAGAGGCACACATATACACACACACACACGCACACACGCACACACGCACACACAGAGGGTGTGCGAGAGGCGGGGTTCAACATCATCGGAGGAAAGTTAATTGAAAAATGCTATAAATAAGTTCCCCCACATTATTATATGCTCATCCAGAGGGGGAACAGCGTCCCCCTCGCGACAGCGAGGTACATAGATGAAAGCCCCTGTTGATCCTTTGAGACCAGGCCAGGACGGGTGGCGGGTAATTAAATTGTAATTTACTTCCACAAAAGTCCCCACCAAAGTCCCGACCCCGACCCCGTCCCCTCCCCACCCCTTCACTGGCACCCACACCCGCATCCGGCCAATCCCTCACTGACAAGCGTCTGCGCCCGCCCTCCTCTCGCTCCTTCTGCCATCGCCGTGCGTGTGGCACCTGCCCCGTGTGCGTCCTTGAACATAGCTAACTGGCAAATAAAATGCAATTACCATAAAGGCAAAAAGGCACTTGGTGTGTGCTTGGGGGTGCTCGGGGTGCTCGGGGGGTGCTGGGATGCTCTGCCAGGCAAACGGCATCCGGTAAATGTCATCGGACAACCGCAGTCTCTTGCTTCATAAACAACACCAAACAACTGGTCGGCACGGGGTGGGGTGGGGTGGGGCGTGGCAGTAGCCTTGCAAAAGATTGTTGCATACTTCGGGGAAAGTTTTGCTATGGGGGTGGGGGGTGAAGGTTGGGCATTGCATGCACATTGAAAGGGCAAAGTGGCACACAACAAATGCTATTCAAGGGGAGAATGGAAATGTAATCAATGTCGTACCTGAATTGTCGCAATAGAAATGTGGGTTAAATCTAAGTGGGTTTTGTTCAACCCACTGCAGGGGGTACAGGAAGGTACGGGGGGTGCCTTCCACATCTTATGTACTTACCTGTTGCAATGTGAATTCGTCTACTGGCCCCTCGCTCTGTTAAATAGTCATTCACAGATACATACTACTATATGTGTATCTCAGAACGGATTGGTCATATCATATCATATCCGTTGCTTACTAAATATTATACCATTACGTGTACGAGTATGTATACATATGTATTACTGCAATCCCAAAATGAGCAAAGTAGGAATAAAAAGTACAAGTATTTACACCGAAAATGGATCAAAAGTTAAATGCCACAAGAGTGTACACTGTACAGCATGCCAATAGTTTCAAAAGTTCAAGTTTCAAAATGGGGGGTGAGGGGTGGGTAGTTGTCAGGGGGTGGTGGTGGTAGTGGTGTCTGGATAAAGCCAAAAATTGTGCTGTGTATCGTAAATGTGTAGGTGCCAAAAAAACAAAAGAATGGGAAAACTGGTGAAAAGTTGTATGAATATGTGCCACGCATAAATTTGAGAGCAAAAAGTTAGTTGGAACAGGAGTTTTCGAGAGATGGAGAGGCAATAGATTAAATTAGAAACTGTTTAGATTGTGGAAATTACGAGTATGAATTTTCGCTTGCTTTTCCGCCGATAAAACTAACTTTTTTCTCTGCTCTTTTCTCAAGTCGAACGCTGGCTGGAACACTGGAGCCCTCGGGATCCTTAGAGTATTTCGATGTTTAGCTGTTAAGCTAGGGCGTCACTTTCACTTTCACCACCCAGAAGCGTGTATGTGTATGGGTGTGTGTGTGTATGTGTGTATGCCCTGTGTGTTCTGTGTGTTCTGTGTGGTAGTGCTTGTGCGTGGGTGTACAAACAAAGGCAACAAAAGCAACACCACTACGTGCCACGTTCCAGGACTCTATCGCTCTTTCGCTCTGCCACACTGCCACTTTCACACAGCATAAAAATGTGTCCCAAATACTGTTGCTAATGCTAATGCTTTTGAACCCAAGAGTTAACTTTTGTTAACGACCAGTTGCAGTGGTCGCTATTTAATTGAACGATTTAATTTTTTCTCTATCTGTGGCAAATACCAACACATACACACGCACACTCGTTCACTCGTTCACACACAGGACACACAGGAGAGCGAGACAGAGACGGAGAGAGCTACTTTCGGCGGGAAGCGCTTTTGATGTGAAATGAACCGTTTCGCACGAGGCACAGGAGCGTTCTGACTCGAATCGCTGCCACAATTATTGTGTCTACATCGACATCGAATCCATACGCAGAGTGTACCAGAGGGGCCTCTGCGCATGTCCTCGACCAATCGATATGGGTCCTACGGGTGGGTGTTGCCTGGCCAGGCAACAGTTTGTCCGCTCTGGGGGTGGGTGGGGGCTAGAGGGCCCTGGGGAGGCCCGGACAACGTGGCCACGACCGTCGTCGTTGTCGACGTCCACGTCCACGACGTCCGACCAGACCACTTGTTTGCTTCATTCGCGGGTCACGCGCCTCGTGTGTTTATGTCCCAACGGCGCAGGTGCCGAACGGGTGGCAAACATAAACAATGTGCAGCCACGGCGTCGATAGAGATGATACAACGTTGAAAGGAAAGGGACGTGCCGTACCGATACCACTCGACATGCGCCCCACGGTGCCTGCGTAACTGTGGCGCCTCTCGCCACTAAGGTGCGTCCCAGAGCGTCCCGTTTCGGCGCTAAACAAACCAATTGAAATGCGGTGGCAACCCTCGCACATCGGCACATCGGCACATCGGCAGACCACTTGAGACTGAGACTGGACAGGCCACCAATGCAGGCACAGTGGGAAGCGAGGTTGGAGTTTGGGATCATTCATATATTTTTTGTTAGTGGTGATGATATGATGATTCTCAGGAAAGATTCCGATAATTGATAAGCTATTTCGCATATTGGTATACATACATATATGAAGCATATATCGTATAGATGGCTAATCTTACGATCATCGCCTCTTTGTAGGTTTTACTATTTTAGACTTATCAAAAACTATCGTTAATTTCTTTATTTGTTTATCTCTCAGATTGATATGTTTCGTTTTTATAGTTGTATGTTCCACTGTGATCCGTAGAGGTCGCCAACTTCCGCTTTGATTGCTCGACTGTCGCTGCTGCTGCCGCTCCATTCCCCTTGCCTTTGCCCTGCCCTTTGCCCTGCCCCTTCCCCTACCCCTACCCGTTATCCGCTACGGACGACTGCCCTGTCACAGAGCCATTAATTACTTTCGCAGCTTCCCTTTTCCCAACAGAAGAAGAACCACAACGACAGCCACAGCCACAGCCCCAGACGAAGGAGAAACTGTCGCACTGACTGACTGCTAAAAATAGTTCCCCCCTTCAACAGAACCAGAACCAGAACCAGACATCCATAGATCTTCGGGCTGATCGGTTGAGAACTCCCCTCCCCATTACGGCACCGCTGCAGGTAGTTCGAGGTTCTGACGTGCCTGTCGCCGCCGTCCCGCTGTGACCCATTGAAACCCGCTGTGACCTAAGACCTGTGACCTGTGGGTAGGCACTGGTAGCTGGTCAACGCTTCCAATTGCATTAGCACTTGACACGGCGCGACAAAATCAAATAAACAAACAAACGACAGAGAGAGTCAAGGATGCAGGCAGCTTCCCAGCAATACCAGAGAGAGAGAGAGAGAATATGGGAGAGGGAATGAGGTGGAATGAGATGAGATGAGAGTTGCGCAGACGGAGACGCCGCCTCCGCAGCATTTGTGTCCGATTGTGCCCGAGATCACAGCTGCTGCGATTCGCATCCGCATCTCTTGTCAGTCGTCGGCGAGCGGTCGTCTCTTTCAGTTCTCAGTTGCTCCGTGAAATCTCAAGAATCCAGAATCGACCATCGAGAACCTTTATCCATGAGACACAGTAGTCTCATTGCGCGAACTTAAGTGAATTAGCCCGCAATTGAGGCCCAAGTGGTGTATGAATGTACATTTATTCTGTCAGCTTGTATAGTGACATAAACTCTTTAAGAGACACACCAAGACACGTGCCCGGCACGCTTCGATGTGACTTGACGTGAGTTCCGTTCCCCCTCTTCAATGATCTATAAATATCTTTGAGTATTCTTTGAGACTTCTGCGTGCATCTGCCAGATACAAAGATACAAAGTGCAAGTGCATCGCATCTAGTGATACTTTTATGCGCCATTTTGGAATAGTTTGGGTAATTGCACAGCGCATCTCTAAACATTTTACGGCCCCGTTTACTGTCGCACTGCGAAAAATACAAATCAACATCCGAGAGAACCGCAAAGACATACGGCAGACCAGACCGCTTGGACAGTGCCAGAGAGTCAATAATATAATTTTATAAATACTCTTGTATAGTGGATGTCGAGGTTTTATTCCGATCGGTCTTTCC
Source organism: Drosophila athabasca (assembly GCA_008121215.1). Classification (NCBI taxonomy): domain Eukaryota; kingdom Metazoa; phylum Arthropoda; class Insecta; order Diptera; family Drosophilidae; genus Drosophila; species Drosophila athabasca. The sequence continues at coordinate 153,502 of VMQQ01000019.1, read as the reverse complement.
CGAGACGTCTTGTTCTCTCTTTTTAATGGCGCTTCTCTCGAAATCTTGTTGTCTGCGCTTTCTCCTGCAGCCGCCGTCGTCTTTTACAAATATATATTTATAACTCATATATTCTATGGATATACTATACATGTGTATAATTATACATACCACATACATACATATATGTACAAATGTATCTTGAAGTACTTTCATCTGCGCCGATTCTATATTAATTTTTCTATATTTTTGTAGTGACTTCTGCGTCGCCCATTTCCGTTTAGTGTCGTCATTATTTTCACGTTGTGTTGTGGATTTTGCCACTGACAGCCAATTTGTTTCTTATCCCAACATAAACGAATCTTTTCTTGTTCCACGAAAAATAAACTTTCAACACTGATCTATGCGCAGGACTCTTCAAAAGAGAGCCTAACGCGGACCAATATACGTATTTGCAAGTAAGCAAAACACTCAGCATGTTTTCTTTTACTATTTTCTTCTATAAGAAAGATGATTATTGATAAAATTGTTTACGCAAAGTCTTTCTAACATATCGAGCTATATAATGTCTTCCCCTAAGAATCTATCTCTTTATTCTCCGATCAAGTCTCTTGCCCTCCGTCGGAATGTCATATTGTGCAGTATGGCCTCTCACTACAAGATGACTTTTCACCCTGAAAAGTGCTGTCAATAGACTGTCAAGGTCACTTACTGCTTTCATCTATAAGTGCATTCATTAGACAAGGTTAATTTGATTGGTCAAGGTTGCTTTTAAGCTAACAGGGAATTAGTTTTTATCCAGATAATTAGCCACGAACATACCTGTCTATCACATGCCTTTGAAGATAATTTCCACCTTGATGGGGTGCGCCGGCTTTTAATTACCAATCTAAACGACAAGCAACAGGATGCCACTTCAACAGCAGCCGGAAATATAGTTTATAAGTGAAGAGAAACTTATCCAGCATCGAGCAGAACAGCAGCTTCCCCGCCATAGAGAACCCTTCACGTTATTAAACGGCCCGGCCCGGCCCGGCCGGTCTAGAGCGGCAGTGACTGGCATAGAAGCCGATAAGTGCATTTGCGTCGCATCCGTTCATGTTCTGATTAGATAAAATTACCAACGAACGCGCCCGTCACCGGAGACCGACCGGATGCACCGCCAATAGGAGCCAGGAGCCAGGACGCATCCCCAGAGCCACCCGCGAGAGCAGCAGCTGTGCTGCAAAATTAAAAAAAAAAGCGCGGTTCAGGCCAAATCTGACGCACAACCGAGAGCACAACCCCACCCCCCTGGCTATCGATGATACTGCGCTGCTACGCTGCTGCAGCGGCTGCTGGAGTTAAACTCAATTTCCAGCCCGTTTGCATTTCTCAGCGTCCGTCCACCACCAGGGTGCGCCAGTGAGCCAGCCCACCCGCCGCCCACTAAGCAGCAACAGCTTTCGACGGAGCAGAATTCAGCGAGTGCTTTGAAAAACGGCGAGTGCTAACAGGAGTGCTAAGTACTAAGTGGCGGCAGCGATGAAGGGAATTTCCGAGCCCGTATTCGTATCTGTGCGTATCCCGAACGCAGCTCGATTTCAGCGCAGGATATTCGTTTAAACTCCGGGAGATGCCGATGCCCGAGCATGATGCCCGAGCATGATGCTTCCGATGCTCCTCTGCTACTGATGCTGGCCGTCGGGCGATGAGAATTTCCCCATTTTCAGTCTTCGTTTGACGAGCGACGTGCGCGCAAGTATTTCGCAAAGAATCGCGGATGGAAGGACCGCCAGAGCCAGAGCAAGAGCAACAAAACAGTACAATAAACCAAGAGAAGCCAGCGCCAGAGCAAGAGCACGGGCTTGGGAAAATGTTACAACAACAGCATCCACGGGTGGCAGCATTCAGTAGCAGCAGCAGCAGCAGCAAATGAAACGTGAACATTTTCCTGGGATTTGCTGTGGTGTAAAACGTGAAAAGTGAAAGATTTGATTTTTGTTTCGGGTGGATATTTTTTGAGAAACTTGAATTTTGTGCGTGCTAAAAATTTTCTCAGCAACAGCAGCATTGAAAATTCTGGCCCACCCCTCATCAAAGAACGAAAACGAAATCGAGAGAAAAAAGTGTGAGCTATGGTAAATGCAAATCAAATATGAAACCACAGATAGTGATTTTTCCACGGAAAAGCGGAAAAGATAAATCAAAGCCCATGCCCTAAAAAGGATATGAAAATTAATTGAATATCGGGAAAAATTCGATGGAAAATCGAATGAAAAATTTGTTGAGCTGCAGCGAAAATTTCATTATTTTTCGTGATTGTGTGTGAGTGTGTGTGTGTGTGTATGTGGTAGCGTGTGTGAGCGTGTGTAGTATCTTTTGTGCGCCTCGGCTTCTATGTATCTGTGAGATACGCAAAACAATTTGTCTGCGCCATTAGTAGCGAAACGTTCCTCAGCTTTTGCGGAGGCATGTGCCCATGTGAGTGTGTTTGTGCGTGTGTGTGTGTGTGTGAGTGTGCGCGCGCGTCTGTGGCTGTATCTGTACGAGTATCTCTGTGTGTATGTGTGTGTGTATTCTGCGCAGTCGATGAAAACGAGGCTGCGTTTCGCATTCGATGCTGCCACACAGAGCACAGGACATAGCAGCAGCAGCCAAGGCAGTAGGCAGCAGTGGCAGGACCAACGACAGGACCAGGCGCAATATTTGCGATGTTGACGCAGCCCCTGCCTGCCTCACTCGCCTCTGTTGTTGCGGCTGCTGCCGCCGCATGTGTATCTGCAAAATACAGATATACGTACATCGTGCATCCCCCATATCCAACCATCCATGTAATTAACAAGTGCATGTGTTGAGTCCTGCGAAATGTGCAAACATTTGCACTTTGATTAAAAAGTTAACGGGAAAAATGCAGGCACTACCCTACACATTATCAATTGAATTTGATTTTCCAGGAATTATCCAAGCAAATAAAAGCTCTTGCTCGGAGCCTTTTTAGAATCAATTGGAGAGGCATCCTACCATGGAGATTTCGGGGAAACTAATTCTGGAAAATACATACATATGTACATACATTCTGGATGATCCATAGATACAGCTACAAGGACACCTTTCTTCATGTTTGACTCGACTTGATACTCATTTCCATTATATATCATTGTACATATTGATTGATTCCTTTAACCTACTAACTAAACTACTTTAAAATGTGTGTTTCAAGTGAAGGCAATCCTCAAACATTTTCTTGTTGCAAGATGTAAATAGATCGAGTCTTTTTGATATTTATTTTCTAGAATTACTTTCTGAGAATTTTGACACGGAAGGCTGAAAGTCCCACCAATAATTCTCCAATTAGAAATATTCACAAAGTAGTGCCTCCCGACATCCTCCGATGATTGCAATCCACTCTTATCCAGCGGATGCCACCCGCAGTGAGTGTCACAGTGTGTCCTCAGTGGGACACTTGTCCGTGTCTTGAACTCCCGGACTCCACTCGAGTTGGCTTCCTTCTCCGGCGGGGGCTTCCTTCAGCGGGTAGTTTGTGTTAGTTTCCTCAACTTTTTCCGCTACTCCGCACCGCTCTTCCTCCGCTTTCCGCTTTTCTACATCCCTTCTGCAACTGCTTCTCTATGCCGTTACTCGCAGAACTTTCAGCTTCAATTGCCTTTCCGTTCTCCACTCGCTGTTGCTGTGGCTCTGGCCAAGGCAGTGCCCGACGAGGGGGGGGGGGGGGGGGGGGGGGGGGGGGGGGGGGGGGGGGGGGGGGGGGGGGGGGGGGGGGGGGGGGGGGGGGGGGGGGGGGGGGGGAGTTTAAGGGGGAAGTGAGAAAGAATTCTCAAGATTTATACTGCTGGTTATCTCACTTTTTTTTCGCTTTTCTTTTCACGAGGCGTTTTCTATAAATGTGTGTGTTTGTGTGCGATTTACAATTCCGCTTTGTTGTTGTTTTCGCCGTTGTACAACTGTGCGACAGCCATTTTGTATAGCATACTTTGCGTACTATGAAGTTTCACACACACACACACACACACGCTAGCACACACATACACACGCATACAGACAACGAAGAGAGTTTGCTTTTTTCGAGAGGAGAATTTCCCAACTTTTTAGCTAGCCCAACATTTTGTGTTTCTTTTTTTTTGCTTTTCGTTTGGCCAAAATAATAGAATAGAAAATGCGAATAAGCGAAAGGCAAACAACAAGATGAAGAAAACGCAGACTCCATCTCTTTCGCTATCTCCCTCTCTCTCTCTCTTGCTCTCCCTCTCTGTCATCCTTTCGGTGGTCGTCTATGCCCAAGTCTAGTATCCACAAAACAAGAAAAGGTAAAAGAAACGAGAAGAAAGCGAATTCTGAAAAAAAATCAAATAAAATAAATGCAGTTGTCATTCGGCAGGCGAACACAAATCCCAAAGAGAAAATGCGAGTAAATACTTTTGGGCATCGGGATATCTGTGAGATATGGATTTGTGTTGTTGTGTGTGTGTGCGAGTGTGCGAGTGTATATGTATATGTATATTCATATAGGGATCTGTCAGTGTTTGTGTGGACAAACGAAATGTTAAAAGTGAATTTGTACGACGCCCATGGAGAAGAAGCTGCCCAAAAATACTCGTACATCGTACATCTCAAGGTCCCGAAAATTATGAATTTACTAGTATCCATGGCAATACATACTTAGATACATATATTTCCATATATGTATGTATATGTAACTATCACTATTCTAAGGATAACTCTGTTTCGATAGGGGATTGCTAATCGAAGTATGTTTTAAGAATGTTTTATCTTAATAAAGACTGAAGGCAATTCCAATTTAATTTCAAGTTTGAACTAATCTATTCTGTTCACACGAAAACCCATATTCTTCAAGGCTTACCTGAAGCTCCTATCATTATTCTCAGAAGACGGGTGCAGTACCCGTACAATTCATTTGATTGCTATTCAACTGATTCCCTATTCAATAGAAAATTGCATTGTCCCCAATACAGTTATTTGCTCTTCTTGGAAAAACTAACAGTCAAGAGTGCATCTTCAAATTATTGTTATTGCTCTTCATGGGATGCCTGATTATCCAATACTGGGAACTCCAATTCAAGTGAAATAATCCGATTGTGCGGCTTGTTTTCCGCGAAAGCTCATGAATAAAAATCCATCTACATACGTAACCCTCCCCTCCCCTCCCCGCCCCTCCCCCTCTTGGATTATAGCTCTTTCCTGTTATGTTCATGCTTTCTTTTAATCCGATTCACGGAATAGTTGGTGGACTAACGGCACATGGCATTCACGAGAACTCTCCAGCCATTCTGTGTCACAGTTCACCGTAAGGATCGGTATTGGTCTTGGCCTTTCAGTTAGTCCCAACAGTTGATCCAAATTCCCGTGCCTTTTCCGTATCCGTATAAGTATCGCATTTCAAAAAGGCTGCACAGGCTGCTAATTGAAAAGTGCAATTGGCCAGCATGCTGCCGTTGGCCTGCTGCTGCTGGCGAAATGTCAAGCAATCTGAAGGCTGTCATCGATTTTGGCTCTGGACTGGGAGCGGTGCGAGTGGAATGCGGTCGCAAGGGGGTTGGGGCTGTGTATGGGCCCTTTTGTGCGCCTAATACACGTTCACCAATAACTGCAGCTTTATTGCACTGCCGGATGTTACTGGACATGTTCGGGGGTAGCTGTTTCCTGGAATTTTGATGGCTGCACTCGAAATGACATGAGCCTGAAGCGACAGGAAAATATGAATAATTCCTGAAATGAAACTTTACGCTTATATATATGTGGAGGGAGTATGTATGTACATACATATGTATATTAAACTATTGTGTATATATGATTTTTGAAGGTCATAATGTGGGCAGAATTGTGTGCTGAAAGATCAAATGTATCCATTTGTCCCATTAATCACAGCTCGTTATTATATTCCGATTAATTACAGATTTTCCCGGAAGTCACAAATCATCAACCACATCACCTGTAGGGAAGACAAAGCCACAGCCACAACCACAACCACGCACGGATAGGAGCCACAGCAATGTGCAGCCTGCATTTGAAGAACTTTAAATGCGGCCATCCGCGCTCATTGAAATCCACTAAAACTTAAGAACAGATCTATCGAACGGATTCCGGCAATCCAGCCAAGATACACTCACCCCACCACACTCGCTCACACTCGCCCACTAGAGGACTCTCTCCACACATCGAAGCCGCAAGGAACAGCCCCTCCAGCAGGCGGACTCGGACACGGACACGGTCAGAGTGGGATTTGGGGGATCTGGGATCCGATTAGGATGCCCCGGCTAAGGCAACAGGGTTGGACCTGGCTGCTGCTGGTACTGGCCATTTGGGTGGGCGTGAGCCCGGGTCCGGGTTCGGGTCCGACTTCAGCTCTCGCCCAACGACCACTGCTCGCCAACCATACCTTCAACGCTCTGCCCAACTACAACAACAACAACTGGGGGCCGGGCGGCAAGCAGCTGCGGAATGGGAGGTTGCACGAACAGCCCCTGCCTCTGCCACAGCCACAGCCGACGGTGACGGTGACGGGAATCTACGATGACTACGAGGGGGAGCCTGGCTCTCGACCACCACCGGGTGGCGGGCGACGGGAAACGCGACGCCGCCAGAATTATGCTCGCCGTGGCATGGAATCACTGCGAAAGGAGCTGCTGAAGCCATCGGTGGGAGGACCCGGCGGTGGTCTATCCGGCAGCAGCGCCGGCTATCCCTCCTACTCTGGCACTTCTTCGATAGGCCGCATCGACGGCCTGGGTCTGGGCATGGGCTCGGCCGACCGTTATGGGGAGCAACTGCGTCAGCCGAGCGGCGCCGCAGCCATGACTGCCGGACCAGCGGTGGGACCCTACTCCACACGCTTTCCCCCACTGTACGCCGGCGTGGACGAGCAGCAGCCGAAGCGAATGTACTCGCGCAAGAACTCCATCAGCGAGCTCTACAAGCTGAAGAAGAGCCTCAACCAGGCGGACGAGCCCGCTGGCGGAGTAACCCATGGCAACTTCGAAGGCGATCCCGTGGTGAGCCCCCAGGGGGTCGCCGTGGATCTGATACAGGAGATAAAGGACCGCATCAGGGACACGGAACCCAATGCGGTACGTATCCAAAGCCACAACTTTTTCTTTCGATTTTAGTCTGAGCTAACTGTCGTCTCGTTTTAGAACACATATTCAACCCACACGGAGTCCACCCCGTCCTCTGAGTACGAGTACGAGCTTGGGGTCAAGTGCAACTTTGAGACGCCCTGCAGCTGGTCCTGGGTTGACTACCCGGACGGCTTCCAAATAATGACCGGCACGGAGCTGGCCAAGCGGAACATGACGGGTCTCCTGCCCGGGCCAGTGGCAGACAGCATCGACGACGCCAACGGTCACTTCCTGTACGCCCGCGTTCAGCCAAGCACCAAGCCACTGAATCTCACTTCTCCTGAGTTCAGCACGACCATGGAGAAGTGCTTCCTGGAGGTGTACATGCACCAGAGCGACATGAGCCACGGCCTCTCCCGTGTGGTGGTGGAACCACTCCACACGCAGGAGAGCAGCTGGGTGCCGGCCGAGATCCAGGGCGACAACTTCCGCACGTGGACGCGCAAGGTCTATCGCCTGGGTCGCATCTCCCGCGACTTTCGCATAGTGTTCGAGATCGTGCCGGACTTGAAGGCCGGCCAGAAGGGCCATGTGGCGCTGGACAATCTGCGGATGGTGAACTGCTTTCCAGAGGGCACCAAGTCGGAGAAATGCAGCACGTCGCAGGTCAAGTGCACAAACAACAGGGTACCCGTTTGCATCCATCTGCCACGCATCTGTGACATAACCCGCGACTGCGACGAAGCGGAGGACGAGCATCAGTCATGCGGTGAGTGTGGGAATAGATCTTTGGAGAGCACTTTATGAGGAAATGTTCGCTGTGGTTTTGTGGGTGAAGAATGCTTGACAATATTTTATAAGTACAGACGCTTCTGTACAGTCACTAACCATACGGTACGGCATCCCAACAGAATCAGCATCGGCTGGGCGTTGTCGCGCTCGGCTTTCCTCGGGTCGAGCCGCGGCCTTAGCCACGCTCTATAATAATGTTCCCACATTGAGCCCAAATCACCTTTTTGCTTCCCATTTCCTTCACAGACAAGATACCTTATGGCGGTCGCTGCGATTTCGAGGAGGATTGGTGCGGCTGGCGCGACTCGGGCAAGACCACGCTCACCTGGTCGCGCCACACGGGCTCGTCGCCCACCCACGACACGGGACCCGATGGGGATCATACCCTGCAGCACTTGTTGAACAACACAAGCGGCTACTATATGTTGGTCAACATGAATCAGCACATGAACGACACGGAGAAGAACTCGATAATTGGCTTTGCCAGCAATGCCATCATGCTGAGCAAGACCTTCAACCCACCGCCTTCGGTGCACGGGAATCCGGACTCCCCGTACCGGAACTCCTGTGTCGTGCGGTTCTTCATCCATCAGTTTGGCAAAAATCCTGGCAGCATCAACCTCTCAGTGGTGGAGATGAAGGAGAAGGAGAACATCACCACCACGCTCTGGTGGAGCACCAAGAACCAGGGCAGCGATTGGCTGAGGGCCGAGTACGTCCTGCCTAACATTACGTCCAAGTAAGAGAGAGAGAGAGAATGGGAGAGAGCTGGGATATTAATCAACATTATTTCCATCTTTTGCAGATACTATCTTCAGTTTGAGGCCCGCATGGGCATGAGAATCTACTCGGATGTGGCCGTGGATGACTTCTCACTGAGCCCCGAATGCTTTGGCCTCAACATTCCCGAGGAGCACCTCAATGGCTACAACTACTGGGATGTGCGACAGAACCTTAAGAGTCCCACCTACCGAGACTTTGAATATACCAATTGTAAGTGTGAATAATAGCCTCCATCAGGATTACATTTCACCGATTAATCTTCTCCTTCAGACCTGGAGCTAACCAGCTGCGATACTCGCGGCATGATAGGACCCACTCAATCGCAGTGCGAGAGTGCCTACAAGGAGCAGAACAAGACCCACATTCTCCGCGAGGTTCATGTCGTCGAGGATCAGAGCAGCTACAAGGGCATGCAGAAGTGGAAGGTGCCCAACGAAGGACACTACACGTAAGACCCTAAAGATTAAACCCAAAGATCTCCCTCAACCATAATGCAATCTTTCACCCATTTCCGTGCAGCATTATTGCCAAGGGAGCCAGTGGAGGCCTCGGATCGGGCGGCGTGGGCAGTTCTCGTGGATCTGTGGCCGTGGCTGTCCTGGAGCTGCACAAGAACGAGGAGCTCTACTTCCTGGTTGGCCAGCAGGGCGAGAACGCCTGCATCAAGTCCATGGGCGCGCTGAAGGAGGCCGGCTGTGGCACTGACCACGACCTGGACCTGGCACAGTACAGCTTCCGGTCCAAGCAAGATATGGTCAAGAACATCTACATCGAGAACGGTGCCGGTGGTGGTGGCGGTGGGTCCTATGTCTTCTTGCTAAATCAGGCCAAGAACGAAGCTGTGCCGCTTTTGGTGGCCGGCGGAGGGGGAGGTCTGGGCATTGGCCAGTACATTGACGAGGACTTCCAGCACGGCCAGAAGGCGAAGCCGCTGCAGGCGCCGGAGAGTGGACAAATCAATGGCGAGCCGCTGAACAAGAAGACTGCCGGACCAGGCGGCGGCTGGCGGGCCAAGGAGGATCAGGCTCTAAGTCCCACCAATGGAGCTGCCCTGCTGCAGGGCGGTCGCGGCGGACACTCTTGCTACGTGGAGCTGGCGGACAATGGCACCACTGTCCATCGACATGGCCAGGGCGGATTCGGAGGCGGCGGTGGTGGCTGCAACACGGGCGGTGGAGGCGGCGGCTATGCCGGCGGAGATGTCTACCTGAACGAGTCGAACGGCGAGGGCGGCAGCTCGTACATCAGTGCCAGCCGCAGCCTGCGGGACATCGGTGACGTGTATGCGGGGGCCAGTAGCGGTCCGGGATCCATCATCATCATTCCAGCCATCGAGGGCTGTGGCTGCGACTACCGATGCGTGGCCATGGACGAGTTCAGGTCAAAAGTGCGCTGCATATGTCCGGACGGTTGGAGCCTGAAGAAGGACAACAACACGGCCTGCGAGATCCGCGAGGAGGCGGGCAAGTCCTCCTTCCAGCACCTGGTCTCCATCCTGATATTTTCATTGGCGGTGCTCTTCTTCTGCATTGCGGCCCTCATCTTTATGCTGTGTAAGTGTGAAGTCGGATGGCGTGGATGCCCTATCCTTATCCTTAGCAATACTAATGCCTTGATGATTTGCTTCCCTATTCAGACAATCGCTATCAGCGCAAGAAGCAGACCAAGAAGCGCCACAAAATGCTCGTGGAGCAGGACCTGCAGCTGACGAGGCTGCGCCACAACATCGACGACTCGAACCTGAACAACTTCAATCCCAACTACGGCTGCGACGCCATCCTCAACGGCCACATCGATGTGAACAGCCTGCCGCAGGTTGGCCGCGACAGTCTCCAGCTGGTCAAGTAAGTTCCACCACTTCCCCCTCCGTCTCCATCAAGGAGTCCTGCTGATCATTCATCCACCTTCTGTTCTGATTGCAGTGCCCTGGGCAAGGGAGCCTTTGGTGAGGTCTACATGGCCCTGTACCGCCATCGCGATGGTGATGCCGTGGAGATGGGCGTGGCTGTCAAGACCCTGCGCGAGGATCCAAAGCGCGAGAAGGAGGAGGATTTCCTCAAGGAGGCGGCCATCATGGCCAAGTTCAACCACCCCAATATGGTGCACCTGATCGGTGTCTGCTTCGACCGGCAGCCCTACTACATCGTCCTGGAACTGCTGGCCGGCGGGGATCTGCAGAAGTTCCTGCGCGAGAACCGAAACACACCGGAGCGGCCCTCGCTCCTGACCATGAAGGACCTGCTGTTCTGTGCCCTGGATGTGGCCAAGGGCTGTCGCTACATGGAGAGCAAGCGGTTCATCCATCGCGACATCGCCGCCCGCAACTGTCTGCTGAGCAGCAAGGGGCCTGGACGGGTGGTGAAGATCGCGGACTTTGGAATGTCGCGAGACATCTACAGATCGGACTACTACCGGAAGGGCGGCAAGGCGATGTTGCCCATCAAATGGATGCCACCGGAGGCCTTCCTTGACGGCATCTTCACCTCCAAGACGGACGTGTGGTCCTTTGGTATCCTGCTGTGGGAGGTCTTCAGCCTGGGACGCTCCCCGTATCCGGGCCAGCACAACACCCAGGTGATGGAGCTGGTGGTGCGAGGCGGTCGCCTAGGCACACCAACCGAATGCCCCGTCTCCATATACAAGATCATGGCCGACTGCTGGAACCCAACGCCGGAGGATCGTCCAACATTTACCTGCCTGATGGAACACCTGACCAGCTGCTCACAGGATCCGAATATCATGAACGCGCCGCTACCCAATATCCTGGGATCGACCTCCTCCGACCGCGACGACACCATCATCCGCCCCCCCAATGGCGAAGAGTTCTGCCTGGCCGTACCTGATTACCTGGTCCCCCTTCCCAGCCACCTCGCCCAGCACTTGCCCAGCGGCTCCGCCTACATCCCGCCGCAGCGCAAGCAGGCGAGCGCGTGCACTCCACCGGCGGTATCCTCGCCAGCGACGCCCCATCCCAAGCCCGTCGTCCTGCCTGACCAGCAGTTGGAGACCTCCTTCATCTTGTCCAACTCGAAGAGTGACCAGCCCCTCCTGGCCGCTGGAGCGCCCATCACCACCACTGCGCCCATTTGCGTCACCCCACCCAAGGCCGTTGCCTCGCCCCTTCTAACCCCAGCAGCGAAACCAAAACCGAATCCGAATCCGGCCGCCGACCAACCAGAAGCTGACGAGGCTGTCGTCAATAGCCAAACCCACGACCATGAGGGGAAGCTAATCAGTCTGGACACGCCGCAACCGACGCCGACCACCATCACACCGCCGCAGTGCTTCGGCTCGCAGCTGGACGGGATCACGCTAGATCCGTCGACCCTGGCCAAGGGCCTCTCCAATGGCCTCTCCAATGGCCTACCGACGGTCAAGCAGTCGTATGCCAATGTCCAGGTGAATGGCGAGCCGGAGCCGAAGGCCATGACCAATGGCACCGGAAATGGCAATGGCAATGTCAATGGCGCTATGGTTAATGGGGAGAGTCCGACGGCGGGGGGAGCTGCTGGGGACCGAGAGCCTCCCTTCACCATCCAGGGCTACGCGGAGCGGTACAAGGACAACAACAATCATTCCGAAATCAGTTGCTAGACACCAGGTGTATAGCCGCCGGCCACAGGGTGACACTGTCCGTACCGTACCATTGATCCCGTACGAGCCCGTACGAGCCCGTACGAGCCCGTACGATCCCCAATCCAATCCACAATTTGTTCGCGTTTCGTGAAGCGCATTACTTAATCTGATAGATTCAAACGGAAATCTTGAACAGAAAACATAAAAGAAAATCGAGTGAGACCTTCACAAAAAATTGTATTGTAGTTAATGCGTATATTTGTATTGTGCGGGAATGGAAAACCGCTGAGGAAATTCCATGACAGCAAGTGAGGATACACACATTAATTAGTTGGGAAACTAGTTTAGTTTTGTACCAGACATTAGTTTGCAAAAAAAGGAAGAAAACAAAAACGAGAAAAAAACCAAAAGGATTTAACCATAAATTTGCGAGAGGTTGTATATATCAATTGAGTATAATACGATATATTATTTGAATTATAATTATAATTACCCTAATGTTTTTTTTGTTTGTCTTGTTTTTAGTTTCCATTTCTTTAGTTAAACCTTAGTTTCGTTTTAAGCTGATGACTGAAATGCCAAACAATATTCCTAAAATATAACAAAAAAGCGCGGGAGAGAGGAGAAAGAGTTTGATTATTTTTTATACGCAGTCCAGTATCGGGAACCAACAAAGAATAAAAGCCAACTCAAAGTAGTTTAAAGTTCAAAGTAAAGCCAGAGACACACCATACCATACCCATACCTAAACCCATACCACACCAGATTCTCTCTTATATGCCATATGATTTCCTTATGATGCTAAGTTTTATCCGAACGAACTTGTAAATAACAGAGACAAAAAAGCTTCCGTCGTAGCGAATCACGTTTATTGAATGTATTTATATTAGATTAAGAGATAAACCCTTTAGCGATTAAACGATAGATCGAAAAAGAATACAATTTACAGGGTGATTTTTATGAAAATTCAGTTGTATGTTTGAAAAACAGAAAATTAGCATTAACGGAGGTAACCCCGATCGAGGAGAGCCAACCACGCCCCCTCGCCCCACTGTTGTGCGACCTTTGGTTGTGCAACATGCTCTCAGCACGGCCCTGTATTTGTTATCATCACTTATAAAATGGTTCTGTTCGAGATTCGAAATTCGAAATTTGAAATTTGAGATTTTGTACATTTAGTTGGAACGTAACAAACAAGCTTTAAATTATATAATTTTTATAAAGATATATAAACGGATATACAAGTGAGGTGACAACATTATATTTAACAAAAAACCAAAAACTAAAAACAGAAAACAAACAAACAAAAAAAAAACCAAAAAAAAAAAGAAAACAAAAATGAAAAATTAATAAAATTATACAAGATCAAAGGACATACGGCTCAAATATGTACGTGTACGTGTATATCGATATCTAGATATAAGATAATTCTAACAAACAAATCAAGAAACGAGAAATACATACGCATATATGTACATATGTATATGCATACATATATGTATGTATGTATATATGAAAGAAACCAATACAAATACCGATACATATAGTACTTATATAGGAGGGATAGCGGTCACGTTATCGTTATCGTTATCGCTACCGTTAAGATGAACGTTATGTCTATGTTTCGCTTTGTGTACCAGTCTACAGTTATATATGCGCATACATTTACATATACACGTGGCATACATACTCTCGTACTCGTATACATATATACGTATACATATATACATACATATATATATCCAGCTAATATATCTAACTATTATATGCATACATACACACACACACACTCACACACGTATATATATATATATATATATATATATATATATATATATATATATATAAATGACAAACTCAGCCGCGAATCGATGCTGAATACGCGAAAACCCAAATCGGAATATCTGTATCTGTAAATTACAATTACATATAATTACAGGTTACTCGAAACTCGATTACAATTCCCAATTTGAATTGAATTGATTGCCCCCTCCCCCACTCCCATTGAAAAACTGTACAAAACCAAGCGTAAAGGTAACCAATGAAATACGATACAAAATGAATATCGAAATAAAAACTGCTTAAACATAAACCAAATGTATCGCAGCCTCAATGATACATACTATATATGTACATATATGAAGGGCACTTACATACATATGTATATGATTATGTATGTATGTATATAGAATTGATCCCTTCAGCATCCACAGCATACAGTGCGGCATACACTTAGTATTTAATCTAATCTAACCTACCTAGAACCAACCAACGAAACAGTATTCTTTCGGTTGTTGCTCATTTATTGTATACATTGATTGTATCTATCGTATCGTATGTGTGTGTATCTATTATGGTTGTGCCGATTACACATCTCTAGGAGATCGTTGCCGCTCAGTGGAGAGTCTGTCCGATATACATACATATGTACATTATCCCACGATACACACACCCACATTATACACACATTTTTATACCCGGATGACCTTGATTACCTTGTGTACCTAACATCCAGAACCTGACACCTGACACATACAGAAGAATTATTCTCGTAAATACATACATACATACATAAATTTGTATGTATATCCACGGAACAGATAGTTGTTGATTGATTGATTGATGATTGTTTGGTTCGACTTAGCTAAACATTCTGGAAACCAGTTTGATTCTTTGGTTCGATTCGCTGTTGATTGTTGTGTACGGTTCATTGATAGATTGAACCAAGATTAGGATGGAAAATTCTGAGCATAGCTCAATGTTGATTGTTGGAAGATGATTCATTCAAATATTGGGCAATAGCTCGATTAATCGGATATAGATTCCTTGTTTATTAATCTCAATATCCTGGTTGACTAAGGAACTTTGATTTCTGGTCAGGGGAGCCACAATATTGATGTTTACTTCCATTGTTCAAATTATTTCTTCAGGATGAACTGAACCACTGGAATCTCCACGTTCAGGTGTTGAAAATTCTCATTGGATGGATGGCAACAGCACCACAATGGATTGCTTTCAACGGGAACGATTTTCCAACCAATATCAGTAGTTTCGAACACACACACACACCCAATTTATTTCTCAACAATAAAAATTCGCAACGAAATTTAGAAAATGAAACAAACGAACTAAAACAAAAATATCTAAGGTAATGGAGTAAACGGTTAAATGTACTCGATGGATGTTTCATAATAATAAATAGTATTTTTATATATTGAAGTAAAACCACGAAACAAAGAAAAAGAAAAACAAAAATACCAAAAGAAAAGATTAGCAAAAAGATTGAAATGTAATGCAAGTTTAGTGCATGCGAAACAAGCTTCAACTTAGCTCTAGATATAAATGTATTAATAAAATATTACAAACAATTGATGGTTTTCATTTAAAATCGTAAATTATTTTGTTACATTAAAATCGATATAAAAATGAATACGAAAACAAATTCAAATAAATAAAATAACAAAAGAAGAAACAGAAACGCAAAGACTAGAACACACATTTTGAAAGCTGGAAAACCGAATGCCGAGTTTTTTAGCAATGTGGATTTAAGGATTGAAGGATTGAATGAGTGACCGATGGATGCGATGGGATGGTTTGGTGGCAAGTTATATATGTATACATACATATATATAGTTTAATACGAAACAAATCATGTATAATACAGCAACAAAAGTCCACTTAGTAAGTACTAAGCAGAAGATTCCAAATCAGATCGGGCACCCACACCCAAACCCACACTCACGACTCGACTTGTTATATCTTTGCCCCGTTGTCCATGCTGAACAAACGGAGAGCTCTTAATCTTATATCTTGTATAATTTTGAAATCGATTTAAGCTATATAATGAAATACATGCTAAGATACATACATACATACAGAAATATGTATAACTGACCCCCATGCTCGTAAGCCCAAACCCTTAATCTACCCCTGGTTTTCTTCAAGCGTTTTCTGTTTTTGGAATGTCTCGAGAATGAGTCTATATTGCGAGTATCTCTAATCGTAAGCACATGTCTCACAAACGAGCAAAAATCGGGCAAATATAGTATACATACATATACATATATATAAATAACATCTGTATTTGGAACAAGTGGTGGGGAAGGGATTTTAAAGTTGGTAGCGTGTAAGCGCTGGTAATGTGAAGTGACAAAAAAACTGAGAAATAATAAAATAAAAGTGACAAATTCATGTGTACAAAAAAGACAAAAAGAAATGTTTCAACGCAGTTTTATTTGGGAATGGGATAGAACATGAATTGGAACTGGAACCCCTCTAATATCAAACACTTTTCTGTAGAATTTTCTTCATAATTTTCTGTTTTATTGATTTGTTTCTGTTTTATTAAATTGAATTATTACCTGTTTTCTTCATTTATGTTTTCATTTCCACACTTCATTATTGGACAATAAAAACTAAACCCCATACATATACATATATGTACATACGCGTACTCGTACTCGTACTCGTACGTATGGCTATAGTTTTCCTCCTGTTTTGTTTTTGTTTTTAATTTTTAGTTATTATTTTAAGTTAGTTTTTCATTAGTTTTGCATTTGCTTGTCTAGAGGCTAATTTAACATTCGTATAGGTAAATAATAAGAAGAACGCGCTGGTATAATTGTATTATTATTTTGGAAGTGTATTTTATTGATGCACTGCAATTTACAAATCGATTTCGACAAAAAAAACATAATAAATTCTAGGCATAACATAAAATATTCCATATTCAATATTGAAAATTGCACAAAGAACGAACTCGAGAACGATGCATAGAACAAATCGATCAAACGAGACGGGAAGCTAGGGTCCAAAGTGGAGGAAGAGTTGGTTGGTGACCCGATTTTTCCTACTAACTGGATGGAATGTTCTTACTATATGTGTGTTTGTTTGTGTGTGTGTGTATCTATGTTTCTGTATGTCTGTGTGTCTGTGTGTCTGTCTCTGTGTTGTGTTGTGTCCTGTTGAGTTTTGTTGGTTTTCTATAATTTAATTTATCGCCTTTATATATAAA
This sequence comes from Drosophila athabasca, assembly GCA_008121215.1. Classification (NCBI taxonomy): domain Eukaryota; kingdom Metazoa; phylum Arthropoda; class Insecta; order Diptera; family Drosophilidae; genus Drosophila; species Drosophila athabasca. Next base: position 136,282 of record VMQQ01000019.1, on the reverse strand, counting down.
TTTTCATAATCATGTTTTCGCTAAATTGTTTCGACTCAAAAAACTCTTCATTTTTTTGGGGGAAACTTTCTTTTTCTTTTTTTTTGTTTTTGTTTTTGCGCTGGTTAACCTTCGATTTAGGTTTTAGACTGCAAATTCTATTATGTTTCTGACGATTTCATATAAATATAATTCTGATTTTCATTAATTTATTATTATAATTACTCATTATCATTATCGGTATTATTTGTATTTTTTTGTGGCGTTTCTTCGCTTCGTTTTCTGTATCCGTTTCCTTTCCGCCGTACATACATATACACACATATGTATGTATGTATATATCGTACATATATATATGTAAATTTAATTTTGTATATATGAATTTGTTGCTCCTGCCGTATATATTTGTCGCTTTTGTTCTGTTTTTTGTTTTGTTTTGTTTTGTTTCGCTTTCTTTTATATAAATTGAAAACTTAATTGTAAATGTAAAAATGTTAAAACTACATTCAATTATAAATAATGTTGGTTTTCTCTTCGCTTCGTATTATTTATATGCAATTTTCGCTCGTTACGTAGTAATATTTATAATTAATATTAATTAATTAGCATAGTTTACGTTACGTGTATGTAATTTTTAAAGCAATAACAAGCCATTTCTTTAATTTCATTTATTCTCTTTTCTAATCAATTTGTGGAATTAATCGCATTTGTTTCATATATTTATGTATATATCAATATATATCTCTCTTTATAGTTTTGGGATGTACTAATCATGCAAATTGCTTCTCCATCGATGAACCGCGACTCTGATCTTCCCAATCCCAATCCCATTCCCTCATCTCTGCATGCAAAAAGTAGGAATTCCTTCTTCAAAGGGGTTTCCCCCATTCTCCTTTAAATATTTCACAAAAACTTTACAAACTCGCTGAGGGAGGAGGCAGGCTGGTGGGGGGCAGAGACGGGGAGATGGTGGGCATATGGGATCTTCCACCATTCCACCACCTTGTGGATTTTGGATTTTGGATGTTGGATGATGGATAATGGATGCTGGGTGCTGAATGATCTGCGACAAATGCCATTTTATTACCCCGATGTGTTATCATTATTTAATCTGTTCTCTTTTTGCTGTGACCATGTGTTTGTTTTTTTTTTTTGGGGGTGGGGGGAGGGGTGTTTGTGTGTAACATATGTATATGTATATAAAAATTATGATTATAATTATTCGCTAAAAAACCTCTAAAATGTACGCCGTGTTAAAGCATTTAGAAATCGCAAAGAAGAAGAAGACCCACGCATCGCATCGCATCGCTCCGCATCGGACCTCCTGGCCTCCTTCCAGATCCATATCCCCATACATATATATCCAGAGTTGTGGCTCACTCGCGTCAGTTTATTACAAAAAGGGTATCAAGCGCGCCATCTTCAGCGCGTTGTCCATGAAGGCGCTCCACATGTCGTTCAGGCGCTTCGAGCGCGACATCAGGAAGCGCCAGGTGAGCAGCACAGCCACCAGTTTGGTCAGCTGATGGAGATAGTAGAGTCTGTCGGAATAGGAGTGTTACGGGTTGCTTTTCGTGTGGCTTTTTCAGACTTTTCCGAGCTCACCTGACCATACGCTTTCTGCTGTCCGGCAGCGACTCGGGCCGCTGCTTGAACAGGAACTCCCTGAAGCCGAGCACATAGCGCTCGACGTACTTGTCCCAGTTTATGTGGCGCACATCGAACACAAAGATCTCCCGATCCTTGGGGCTGAGCGTGTGCAGCAGACCGTGGACGTTGTCGTCCTTGAAGCGCCATTGGCGTGTGGCAAAGTACTCTAAGCACTCCACAGCTTTGGCAATTTTATTTTGTACGTTGACAACGCTACGAAAAGTGAGATCAGACGATGTGTTAGTTAGCTGTCGATCCAAGCAAGGACTTTTGATACTCACAATGGCTTCTTGCCCATCAGGCGCGCCACTCCATCCAATATGTAGGCCGGTAAAAAGTGTTTGACTATACAATTCAGCGTGTTCATGGGGCGGTTCATGCGCAGCTCCCCAGTGGGATACCACAGGCAGCCCTCTGTTGTTGGGATAAATGAATGTTGAAGAACATTTCGTATCATATTTAAAGAGAGCGATGAATATGAATGGCCTCACCCAAGGGATGCTTGCGCACACTGCACATAGCGTACTTGACAAACTCCGACCAGATGAGAGGATTGCGCTGGCCGGTGCAGCAATTGTATATGCGTAGATCATTGGATTTATGCGTCGCTGTGCGCCAGGCGGCGGCAATCATCAGATTAATCACAATATCGACAGGTACCATATCGGCCACATAGTTCTTCTCGCACATCATCGTGCGGAACATGCCCTTGGCCAGCGCCGAGACCAGGCCCGTCGGCCCATTAAAGTTGTCCACCCAGCCAGCAAACGGCTCATTCAGGCTGGCAGTCACTGTCGGGGGGCAAATGACAAATAGTGTTATGTGTAACCATTAGTATTCGCAGCATCCTGCTGCTGATCTCATCCCATCTCATCTCATCTCATCTCGGGCAGTACTCACCAATCGATGGCCTCACAATGGCAACGGGCAGATTACCAGCCTCCTTAAGTAACATATGCTCCGCTAAGGCTTTTGTAAATGTGTACGTATTGGGGCGCTTGCCAATCAGACGCGGTGTAAGCTGCAAAAGCCGAGAGTTACAGGATAGGTTATGCCAATTGGAATTGGATTAGAATGAGGGAATATACCTGATCGAGTATATCCTCCGGAAGCCAATTGATTAGTGAAATGATATCGTCGGGATTGTAGGGTCTTTCATAGATTCTCTCTTCCACATCGGTTATATCGCAATTGCAATAGGCAGTGGAGACATGGATAAGTGCCTGTAACATGAATGAATCAACCATTAACCATTAGGAGGATCTTCCTCTTTCTAGAACTCATTCTTTGAGGCTTACGTCCAGGGACATCATGCGATGACACAGCTCGACCAAGCGTTTCGTGCCCAGCATATTGATTGTGACAGACAGTTTGAGCTTCTCATCGAATTTCACAGTGGCAGCCGAATGAAAGACAATGGAAACGTTGCGACATAGTAGGTCCTGAAGAATTGGGAGAAGAACAGTTAGAACACCATCAGATCACCCCCCTCTACTCCATCTTACCTGATCTTTCTTTGAGATGCCCAACTCCTCGGATGTTATATCCCCCGAAATGGGTATGACTTTGCTTAGTTCCTTGGGCTTTTCGCGACGCAGCGATTCAAAGAGCTGAAAGTACAAGTCGTCGGCAAGTGCTTAGAATGTTAGTACTCCTTATCGATTTTCGGTACACTTACTGGTGCATTCAGGAGTTCCGTGAGACGTGCCGACACCTCCTGGCCACGTTTCGGTCGTATCAGTAGATATATATTCCTTATGTCCGGACATGAGCGCAATAATTTCTCCACCAGCACCTGAAAATAGACAATTAATCATTGAATAAACCATTATCCATTAAGCATCAACCCAATAAGCGGACATTACGCCGCCCCAAAGGGACGCACTTGACCCAGTTCAATAATGTCTGCGGTTCGGATTGATTTTACCCTCGAACAGGCATTGTGGTGGCAGTACACCGCCCCATTGACACGCCCCAAAAACGATGCGAGAATTGTAACAAAATTAAGCGACACACCACACACAAAAGGATGGAGGATTGTGGATTGTTCGCGTTGTGGGTTGGATTGTTTGCTTGGGGGCGTCCTTTGTTCTCTTCTCTTCTCTTCTGTTCTGTTCTGTTGTGACGTTCCAGGTACTACTAGAGGGGTTCGCCCGTCTCACCTCCGCTCCCCTCCGCTCCCCCAAAACACACAAAATCGATGCACGAGCACTGCGAACATTGAGTTCAGAGTCTGAGCGGCGCCTGCTGCGATTTCATGTCATAATGACGCCAGTCAGGAACGGAGCTCAACCGAGGAGAGGACATGCGAGGAAGGGCAGAGCGAGGCATTCGAGGGCATGGCATATGCATATGTTTAACAATGGTTTCTACGAAAATTGGCACAACAGCCGCTGGAATTACTAGAGGGGAGGAGCACGGGCCCGCACAATTAGGAGAGCAAAGTTGCAGATGCATGCCATGCGACGATGAGTCAGGCAGCTCTCTCGACTCTTGAGCATTTCGGGGGCACCTAAGCGGGCGAACACACGCATATCGGCCATAAGTAGCCTGGGGCCAAAGTGCATCTAAAATTCAGGCTGGCTGTGGGCACACCCGTTCCCCCGTTCCGCCTTTCCGACGCCTCGACGCAAATGTATGGCTCTTGTGTTAATCAACAAAAATATTTGTGCATATTTTATGACTGAGAGCACTTCAAGTTCTCAATCAAGCCGAACCCGGGTTCAATAGTTCGATTGCGAGTCAACAAACACGCGGCGTATGCGTGATGTGAATGGAATGGAATGGAGGCGTTTCAAGGGCCCGCAAAAGTATGCAATGGAAATGGGGCTCAAAGGATTGCGGATGTGTGTGTGTATAACAGTACAGTACTTCGAGGGAGGTTCTTACATCTCTTCAGAAATAAGGGCTTCTATAAGATCTACTCACCTTTCCCATAAAACCAGTGCCGCCTGTGATGAAGACGCTGCGTCCCGCAAAGAACTGTCCAACGGGCACGTAGCTGCTGTCGTCTGCGCGGTAGCGCTCGTACGTCGACTGCTCGCCGTTGCTGTTGGGGGGCAAGGGCAGGGCACCCGACAGGAGGCCGGCCATGGCTGGCGCGGGGGAGAGTCCGTTGCCGCCGGAACTGGCCACGGAACTGCCGTAGCCAGAGGAGGCGGCCGAGGAAGCGGCTGCATGGGTTAGTCCATTGGTGCGCGGCTGCTGCTGCTGCTGCGGCTGGTGCTGATGCGAGGTCAGGCCCCCGTTGAGGAGCTTGGCATCGTGGCTCTGTGCAGGATGCGGGGACTGTTTGAGGCTGCTGCCGTGGCCGCTGCCGCTGCCACTGCTGTTGCAGGTGTCCGTTACTGTGTTTTTAGCGGCTGCGTGTGACATGTTCGATAGCTGTTCTGTTCTGTTCGTTATCCGTATTATAGTATTATTATCCTCTTGATCCTCCGCTAAAGTTAAATTAGGAAGCAATTTTTGTCATTTGCAGTGTGCGCTCGAGTTTCCTTCTTCCTTCTTCAAATATTTGGAAGTAGCTTTGCTTTCTTCACCGATTTCTTCGTCTTAAATGGAAGCCTTCGTGTGTTTCGTGTGCGGGGGAAATTATGCAATTAAATCCGTGGAAAATTGTCCTGAAAATCGTTCTGTCGCCTTTGAGCGCTTGTCCATGTTTCCACAAGTGTCGCTGCTTTCGTTTCGCTTCGTCCCTTACCCTGAGGGTGCAGTGGGATGGGCTTGGATTGTATTGAATTGTATTGTATTGGATTGGAGGGGGGGTTGGTTTCTTTGTACAAAAAAGAATTCAGCAGAAGGAAAGCTTTTCACCTTAGGTGTGTCCTGTGCCCCGTATTATGTGTCCTTCGGGTGGGGGTGTGTGTGCGTGTTTGTGTGTGAGTGTGTGGGGGAGAACAGAACCGATTTACCAGGGCTGTCTAACTTCAGAGCAGATCTGCAAAGCTGTAAGTACACAAGAGATGTTTAAATTGTTAGAAGCTTGTTAGGAATTTTCATATAAATGGGAAGGAAAGGAAATGGTTACCCTCTTTGATGAAATGAAAATTCAGAATAATTATTACTGTCGAATTCTAGTGTAATACTCGTAGAGGTTACTCTGTGGAATATTCAAATTCCTAGAATAAATCGAAGACTTGCAAGCATTTTTATGTTGAATTCCCTTCAAGGACAATCATTCTCTGCTATCGATACGGATTCCAGTTAAATTTTCTGCAAAATAGAAAACATTTCCCTTCTGCAAAGTCTGTAGAAAATCATTTTGAAATTACGTTGAAGTTGAAACCGAAATTCCTAGAATTAATCGCAGACTAAACAATTTTTATGTTTCATTTTCATCTTCAAGGACACCCATTCGCTGGAAGGAAATCATCTCCTTTTCCACTTCGTGTCCTTTGCACGTTTTCCTATTAAATTTCTTCCTTCCGTGCTCCTGCCATGCTTTACGGGTAACCTTTATCAATCTTATAAACTCAAGGACGATGCTCATCGCATCCCATCGCATCGCATCGCATTATTACTGCAACAGACAGGACAGCCAATTAGCTGCTGACAACGAGATTACCGCAAACGGAACAGCGCTACAGCAGCAGCCCTGCTCAAAGTGCGTGTCTATCCATCTGTCCATCTACATCCATCCATATATCCATCCATCTATCTATCTATCTATCTATCTATCTATTCAAATGTCATTTAGTCTCGGGAAATAGCTAAAATTAGTAACCCATTGAGGAAGGGATACCGAGGCTGATTGGCAGCTATAATAATCCGTGCAGAGCTATGACGTCTGCAGATGGGGAGACGGAGAGAATGAGAAAATGGTTTGGCAGGCAGCCCAACGTCAGGACAAACGGATATTCAAATGACGTCGAAGGATATTCGCACATACACATACATATGTATGTACTATATATGTATGTATGTATGTATAAGCCTGGGCACAGCCGTTGTATAACTCACACACAAGTCTCTGTCGGACCGCAATCGAATTTAACGCACAATAGAACTAAATATGCAAAAGCTTTCAAATGCCTAATCGGCTTAGAAATCGTAGGAGGAGCGACCACAACGAGACAGATAAAGATACAGATACAGAGACCGAGAACGGGATGGAACAGAACGGAACGGAACGGAACGGAACAATACGGAACGTATCCGACGCTATCGATGGCACTGACAGTTGGCGAATGCTCACTCTGCGGCAGGCAACACTTCATTCTATATTAAACGATTTTTACATCAAGACGAGACGAGCCCCGTGTCGAGATTTGAGCAAAAAAAAAAACAGGCCCCAGCTCTCGCGACTGTGGCTGCTACCCGCATGATCAAGTGGCACTTAAGAGAGTGTTTCACACGTCACACATATCTCGGGTCTAGGGTCGCACTCCACTCCCACCCATCGGCATCCGCTACTCAGTGGATGCCCTACGAATGGCCCCAACATTCGATGGGACTGCGTTTCGGCTAGTCCATTGAATGGATGAACTTCCTCTTGAGGGGGTAGCGCACTCAGCGCCAAACCAAACAAGATATCGGTGTTCCTGTGTCGCTGTCTAGGGCTGTAAAAAATCTAAATGTATCTGTCAACAAGCAATAAGGGAGGGGTTACAGGTTGAACAACACGAGACGAAATTATTTCCTAAAGCTAAAAGGAAATAATATTCACTTCACTGAAAACACAAACAATAACAAAAACAAAAAGCGGGTTGTGCCAACAAAATATTTCGCTAGAAAGCAAAAAAAAAAATACACATCAGCTATGCGAAGTCCAGACCCCCTTCCCAAGCCAACGGAGAAGGGTCGAACCTTTGAACCCTTGCAATGCAACCTCTTCAACCTGCCCCTGCCACGACCCCTCCTCCTCCACGATCTCTGGATGAATGTAATTTGCTTGATGCCTTGCTAATTGAAATTCAAATCAATTGCTGGCCAAATATTGATCATAACGAATAACCAGGAACTATTTATTCGCATACATCCGTCGGATACAGCGTCGCAAAACGTGTGATATCTGACGTCAGACCACGAGCACAGATCCCAGACCAGACCCCACCAGAAGATGCTCGGACGCTTGGATGCGCGTCTCGGATGTTGCGTCTCTAAAACGTTTTGGTTTTTTTTTGGGGTTTTGGGCTTCAAAGCGGGTCCCCGCCGCACCACCGCGACTTGCCCCGAATGACTTTCACTTTTTATATTTCGAATTTTTGTAGGTTTCTTCCCTTCCGCCCTCCCACCCTACTTTATCTAAATTCCGCAATACTTTTTTTTCGATTCGGTTTTGTGTATTTAAATTTTTGTATATTTTTTGTCTTCTTTTTTTGTCCAACTTTCGTTTTCAATCTTTAGGTTTGTGAAAAACAAAAAAAAAATCTACTTCCACGGATGAAAGAAATATCTTTTGGTCATTTGCATGATGGGTTTCTTTCTGACTCGGCGAAAAAATCTCTTAATGATCTTTCTCTCTGTGTCTCTTTAGGTTTAGGTTTCTCTCGCCCTCTCCGTCTATCTAGGAAATGTGTTAAGAAATTGGCACATTTGTTGCTGGATCCAATCCAACCCAATCCGATCCGATCCCAGATGTTATCAAATCGTTTTGCTATATCCGCTGTTAAAGCTCGAATAAAAAAAAAAGCAAACTAGTTGGGGCAGCAGCAGCATCTCTATAATTAAGGTTTTAACGGACAGAGGGACGGACCAACAATCAGAGCGCTCTCATCACGTAACTGTAAACTTATCAATGAAGCTTCTTCGTCTTCAGCGGAAAGACGGGACTGGAGAGTCCACTCACCGAACGACTGACCGACTGGTTCCTCTTCATTCTAAAGTGAAATTTCTTGAAAATCAACTTTTTCCCTCTCCTTCTCTCTCTCTCTCTCTCTCTCTTTCGAATCTTTCTCTGATTCTCTCTCTGTTTCTGTGTCTCTGTCTTTTGCTATATGTGTCTTTCCAAGTGCAACGAAAATTTTGCGCGCCAGAGACCGAGAGGCAAATGAACCTACATATCGAACCATCGCTTTGGCCCCAACCACGCCTCTTCTGAGCCACTCAGCCACTCTTTCTCTCTTGGCCCCTCTCTCAGACTCTCTGACTCTCGGTTGGCGTGCTAACCAAACATGAAGACCAAAATGTATCTGCGTGTGTGCTGTTAAACGGTAAACATTCAACCTGCCTTGACAAGGTGCTTACACACAGAGCCAGTCGATTCCATTCGAGTCGAGGCGAGTCGAGGCGAGTTGGTTCGAGGCGACTCGAGTAGAGGTAGCGGTCTTGTTGCCCGCTGCCCGTGTATTGTCTGACCCATTTCCTATAATCGTGTGCCGCATATCATCATCATTATCAACAACGAATTCAACCTCATCATCATCAGTTCATCATCATCATCATCGTCATCATCATCTTCGTCTTGGTCATCGTCATCGAATGGGACACAACTGTCCCTTGGCGACCGCCTATCTCTCGGGTATTACCAATATTACATATACCCTAGGCCTTCGCCTTTGCCTTTGCCTGCGTCTTTGCCGTCTCTTGAACTGAACGTATTACAACTTTCGACCAACGGCATTGAATCTCTTTCTTGTCTTGTCCCGTCTTTAGCGGCATTTCCTCTTTGCGCTTCCCTACGCTACGCCTTTTCTCTTCCCTACTGGGCCTCTGATGGTGGCCACATGTTTCCTCATTTGGAGCTTGTTGCTTTCGGATTACAAGTCTTTAGCACTAATACGAGTACTACCTATAGCTATACCTATACCATACCTCTAGCTACAATGTGTCGTATGCTTCCGCGTATACGCGAGTACTGCATAAGCGTGAGCGATGCATAAGCGTATGGAGATTCTTGGGTGTTAGGGAGAAGAAAAGGGTGTTGGTTGTCAACCTGTTTGTTTTAGCAATTTGGACGCTCATTTCATCTTTCGTCTCGTTTCGAATCGAATTGGATACAAACGAAAGTTCAAATATGCATTTTCACTTTTCAACAATGGGAGGGGAGGGAGGGAGGTAGGCAAGCCGAGGCCATCGAGCTGTTGCCTCTTCTCTCATTATGTAAACCCGTAGCAGAGCCCCCCATCTACGGCGGATGCTGTATACTACAGAGGCACGGCATAGCACACATACACACAATCGCATTGCTCTGCTCTGGCTGATGCTCGTCATAATGGGTCTGTGCCCTCTATTCTATTGAACCTTTGAGTGAGTTTGTGGCATTCAGGCATTTCACTGGCCATCCACTGTCTATCCACTGCCTATCCACTGGCTATCCACTGACTATCCACTGCGGGGTCCATCGCCATCGCCATCCTCGACTATGTCTGCTCTTACAGTTATCGTAAGTTATCTATGCTTTGTGTGTAATTGAATAAATCTGTAGAGGGTTGGTGGGGCAACCTGATGGATAGAACGGCGCTCCGCTCCGCTCATCTCCTCTCCGCTCTCCGCTCTCTTCTGTGATCCCATAATTTGTGTCTTGATTAACAAACAAAAGCTATTTCGCAGTTTACAGCATAAAAGTTAAATTTAAGTGTGTATAATGGGGGCCCCCCTCACCTGATTCGCCCCTCCTCCCCTGCCTCCCTCGATCCCACTGCAGTACGGGCAGTCGGTCCCCCATTTGACGTAGTCACCAGATTCAGATTAGCTACCCAATTTAAGCGACTCTGCTCGAGAGGAAGAGAGAGAGAGAGAGAGAGCTACCTTTCTGAACATCTCTGGATATTAAATAATTCAGTATTAGAATATATATTAGTCATATTTATAGGCCTGTCACATGAGCTAAGATCTAAGACTACGGGTGTGTCTACGGGTCCAATTAAGAAATTCTTCGAGCTGGGTTCCATCCTGCATGTGCGATTTGTCTAATTAAGAGTACTCACTACCTCTATCTCTTTCTCTTGCGACTAATTTGAATAATCAACAACAATTTGGAAGCGTTGCAATTATAAGATGAAGATTTATGGTCTCCAGATAGCACTCCTTTCCTTTAAATGGTTTCTTCATTGAGATTTATGAAGATTTGCTGGCGGGTTCAAGTTCATTTGAGGTGAGAGATAACAAAGTTAAAGGTCAAAGAAAGGGAATACCTAACCAGAGTATTCGAATGGGGTCAGATGGGTCTGAACTTCCTTCTCCTACTGTACTGTCTTCTAGTCCTACTGCCATTTCAAAGTCCATTCGAAAACCTCTCCCCAAACTTGAGTTTACGTCACAGACCACTGGCAGCTTTCGATGCGCCGTTTGTGCCCAATAAACAATCGATCAGAATGCCAGTCGTGGATTGCCAGTCGTTGGTTTAATTTAATGGCTCCATAACCCATTTCCAGTTGGAACATTAGCCCATTGGCCGAGTAGAAGTAGAATCGATCTAGCGAAATGTACGCGAAAGTGAAAAAGAAATTTGTCTGTGCGCTCACCAAATCAATAATCGAGGCACGTAATCAATAGAAATACACTCGGTATGTCCCCACAGCAACTCGATAGTCCCTCAATATGCAGTCCATACTATAACTTGTACATCTACACATACATATACATATGTATATACGTGTATATATAGTGTTTATCTGAATCTATATGTGGATTTTGGCTGAGCTCAGCGCTTGCTGTCGATGCACTTGCGCATGCGTCTGTCTCTTGCCGCACCACCACCACCACACCACCGCCACACCACCGCCACTCTGCTCCACTCCCAAAAAATGTGGGTCAAGTCAATGTGGGTTCGCAATTATGACACATTGTACGAGACAGATATTTACCCCATAAAAGCAAAAATCGCTGTAATGATATTTGTAAATGTAAAAATTAAATAAACAATATCTCTGGCTCATTTTTTTGTTTTTGTTTTTTTTGGCTTGTTTTTTGTAGGGTATGCCAAATGGGTGTTTGATCTTTCATCTGTAATTGGAAACTATTCGTTTCGTGCGTCTTCCATAATTGTTGTTAAAACTTCACTGAAACCAATAATATGGAAACCCTAATCATTTTATCATCTCTGATTCAATCGATATCGTGCGATTTTCCGCGTCTTGCTCAGATCTATAGACATACATTTCTCGAACTACTAGGGTATCTAAATTTCGAGGCTTTAAAGATAGATTTCATTCATTCATTTTTTTGTCTTTTTTTTTGCAATTCGAGTATCTTTGTATCTCTGTATCTTTGTATCCGTGTGTGGCCATGATCCATGTTTATTTATTATGCTTCGTCGTCTTCATCTGCCTTTTGGCTGGCGTTTCGTCTGTGTGCAAATTTTATTTGTAAATATGCAATGATTAATATTACAAACACCAACAACAACCAGCGAGGAGGAGCGTTTCGAAAACATTTTCTGACAAAAACTTTCTCGCACCAACAGCGAAACGAAACAACCTCGGACGCAGCCCTCGACTAAACCCTGACATGAGGATGAGACCTGAATGGTTGGGTTGGTGCTGGACTTTAGTCCGGCGGCCCAAGTATTATTATTAGCTCGGTGTGTGGCAGTCAGGCAGTCAGGCAGGCAGTCGGTTGCATAACCCGTCCCAAATATTTGCGAGACTGGGCCAGGCCCTACCCCGTACCCTACCCTACCCTATCGAAGCGTGCACTTACTTGTCGGACAAACAGAGACGCAGAGGCAGACGCAGACGATAGGTGGCGCTGGTGCGGCTATAGACGCTGACGAGATTCCGATTTGGAGATTATTTGGCTTGCTTTTGATAACAAAACACCGTTACGTATCTAGGTCAATAACACTCGCTTGCAATTTTTGTAGATTTGAGCTATTTTTCGGTTTTTATTTTGATTTGGATTTAGGTTTGGATTTGATGGATTCGTTTAGTAAGCACTTTTGAGGTTGTAACTAAATTTGATTGCAAGAACTAGGCACACTATTGAAATCAAATCGACTACTTTTGTGAGGGATTTTCATCAATTTGTTTTCCTTTTGGCTTGACACTAGCGGCAGGGCATGTGCCGATCGTAAAGATACACGAATACACGCAAGCACGCATATGTATGTATGTATGTATATTTATTTTAGTGGAATATACCTATACGGCTGACACACAAAACGGGAACTGAAATTCTGCTTAAGAAATTTCTCCAAATATTTTCACTTTTGCGAGCTGCGAGCTGCTGCTGTTGTCGGCGTTGACGTTGACGCTGACGCTGCTGGGGCTGCGTGAGCGAGCTGCTCCTCTCTTGACCGCTGCGCTTGCGCAAAGAAATCGAACGATTGCGCCTGCGACTGCGAGTGCGACCGAAAACGAAACAACGGCAACGTAACAACGACACCGACACCGAACCCGACCAAAGGAGACGACACAACGATCGGAAAGGTGTTGGGAGAGCGATAGATAGAAAGAAATGAGAGTTCTATGCTCGTTCCGCTTCTTCCTCTGCTTCGAGCTGCTTTGTTGTTTTTCTTCTTTCTGTTGTTGTTGTTGTTGCCTTTTCTTTGCTTTCTTCTGCGGACTGCGGTGGAACGCGTGCGCTACCAACGCCGGCTGAATCTGAACTAAACTTGAACGCCAAAGAAGTGAAAGACTTTATGCAGCGACAGCGACGGCAGCAGCGACGTCGGCGTGGGGCCCAAACGCCAGCGCCAAAGCTGGCTTCGGCTGGGCTCGCGGCGGGCTCGGGCTCGGGCTGGCTGGCGTTTTATGGACGGACGGACACGAAAGGCAGCCAAAAGCGCACAAAAGAAAGCATCGGTGGAGAGGCGGACACGTAAACGGGCTGAGATTGAGATCGGAATGGATGGAGGCAGAGCCAGAGGCAGCCATAGCGACAGCGATGGCGACTGAGACTGAGCAGAGACTGCGACCGCGACAGATGCAGCGACAGCGACATGCAACAAGCTTTAATTGAAAAAGCCCCAAAGAACTGTTCGTCTGTGGAAAAACATGTCGGGGGAAAAACAACGATGGAACAGGCAGAGAAAGAAACCCCAATAGACAGACGGCGACCAGTGGCCACTGGCCAGGCACTGACATTGACCATCTCGCGATGACGTTGACGTTGACGCTGACACCGTCGCCGGCGCTGGGTAAAGCAGACGCTGACGCTGGCAGAGACGGAGACGTTCCCAGCACCGCAAAAGAGGTCAAAGTACACGCATGAGCTTCAACAGTATCAGGTATCGCAGCGGGTGAGTGTGTGCGTGTGTCGTGCGTGTGTCGTCCATGGCTTTGCGTACATGCACAATCTTGCACTTGTCCAACAGCTGGAGAGAGAGGCATTGCCAACAACGACAGAAATAACAGCGGCTAAAGAAGTAGCAGCAGCAGCAGAAATTGAGGCAACAAATTGATGGCCTGCCAAAAGAACCCCACAATCAGATTTTGTGTCTCACATCACACATGGTTAAAGGGGGTGTGTGCGGGAATAGGGTAGGGGGTGAAAGAGGGGGGACAGGTTGCCACGATAAGCTGCTAATCGATAATGATAGACTCTGAGTTTGTTCGTTTTCATAGTTTGGAGAAATTTGAGAAAATACACTCATTTTACAATGAAATATGCGATTACTTATAAAAATATAACCCACTCTAAGTAATTTAAGATGTATTTTTATGCTCAGATTTAAGGAAATCAAATCATTTTATTTTACAAGTCTAACCATTTTATTATCCATTCAGGAAGTTGTACATTAACTATCGGACCATAAACAAACGATTGCACTTACGATAGATATATGTAGAATATAATAAATAAACTAACCAAATGAAATGAAAAAAAAAAATAACTACATTTTCAATAAATACATATGCATTTACATAATCGTATGCATTTGCATACTATTTACATTTCCGCAAAATGTGGACATATACCTCAGGGAAAGAAGTATATGTGCACTGATATTAATTAGAGAAAAACTATTAAAAACAAAGAAAATGTTTTAGATTGAATTTGATTTATCTCGTTTGACTACATACTAACAAAAAAATAACCATTTTATTTCTGTAATCTTTTAGGACAACTTAAAATTTAATAAACAACTTTAACTTCGTATGAAATAAGTATATGTGCATACTGAATGAAAATTCAAAATACTATTGGAAACATTTCTTAAATATTTTTTTGTTTACTTCTTAATAGTTGATATGCTTTCTTTTTTCAAAAAAAATTTGATTAATCCGGTTTCGCATTGAGGTTGCCAAATTTTGGAGAATTTCAGGGTTAATTTGATCCCATTCCTGGATCAGTGCCTTTTTGAGGTCATTTACCGTATCAAACTGGCGGCCATTCTTATAAACTTTATTGGATAGTATTCCCCAAAGATCTTCTATTGGGTTTAGGTCCGGGCTGATCGCTGGCCATTGCAATAATGGTATCTTCCTAGCTGCCAAAAAGTCTTTTGTTTTATTCGCCGTGTGGATTGGCGCGTTGTCTTGCTGGAAGATCCACTCATCCCCGTAAAGGTCTCCAGCAAATTCGATGAGTACTGTTTCTAACAACTCTATATACATTTCTGCATTTGTTCTGGTTGGTATAAAACAAAGTGGAGACTTTCCAGCATACCCAAATCCTGCCCAAACCATTAATGATCCTCCACAGTGGTTTCGTTTATGGCAGACCTGCCGTGGTTGCCTTTTATCACGCCAATACTTTTGGCAGGAGTCAGGGCCGTCCAAGTTAAATTTTTTTTCGTCCGAAAATATAACTTTACTAAACTCCTCTGACCAAAATTTGTACTTCTCAGCAAATTCTAGGCGAGCGGTTATGTGACGCTTCAGCAGCCTTGGTACAGCGTCGCGGGAAGCATATGTAACCATTTCGTTCTCGTTCAAAATTTGGTTTATTCGTCTTTTGGATATGTCAAGTTTCAGTTGACCTTTGATCTCCATGCAAGACTTATTGTTTTGAACAGCTAGACGCCGAATTTGCCTCTTACACCGTGCGTCGATTTCAGTGGGCCTGCCGCTCCGCTTAATTTTTCCATACATTTCCGGATTTTTGAGAAAAATCCTTATTGTGTTTCTATGCCTATTTAGTCTGGCAGCAATATAGGAAATTGTCTTGCCAGATTCGGCCAGCCCTTTGATCATACCGCGATCTTCCTCTGACAAATGTGTCCCACGGGGCATTCTACCGTAAAATCAAAATTATTTTCCATCATTTATTTCTCGAAACATTTAAAAACAATTTTACTTACGTTCCGCTGATCAAAGAATATTTTTAGATCACACTTCTTAGCTTAGCCACACTCAATAGTACAATAATCTCAATTTGCACATATACTTATTGCCTATGAAAACCACAAGTGGCTACACATATTATTAAAAACGGTACAAAGAATGAAGCCCAAAGAGGACCACTGGAGTAGGAGATCTTCATAATAGATAAGAACACAAAATTGCATACCTACAAAAAACTTACCGTTAACTTTTGAGAAAATATAAGCAAATTAAAAAGTGCACATATACTTCTTTCCCTGAGGTATATAGAAATTCTTTGGGGGACACTTGCACAAGTAGCACAATTATAGTAATTATAACTAGACGATGTCAATATGTATACTAGCATTAGGTTAGTTAATACCCAGCTGAAGCTTTTAAAATAGGCTAAAAGATCTATTGGAATTTACACGTGCCTAATATATGCATTCGCGATACTATCTACCGACTATTAGAGCCTCGTGACATATCATGCACGAGTACATCTAATATTAAACAAGTCTAACTGGACAATGTAGAATAAAGCACTCGATCATTTTGTACATACATATTAATGTATGTATGTTTGTGTTGAGGCCGATCTCAAATACTGATGCAAAATAAATGTTGCTGTTATTTCTTGTGCGTTATTTCTGTACCCTTTTCCTTTGCTGTACGCAGCTGTTTTACAGCTTCATTGCCTGTTGACAAACTTTAATGACAAACATAGAAATGCAGGCCGACGTTTCTGACAATTTTTTTGCCTCCTACTCCAATTCAACGACTGAACTCGAGTGGATCAGTGCGAAAGCTCTCAGGTATCTTCGTGACACCCGAGTGTCTTAAAAGCACCCGAGTAAAAAATGTGCGCTTTACCCACAACGCATTCCTTTTTGTTCTCAATCCTTGCTTCACCTACATTCGTTATGAGTGCGAAAATGATCGGCCCGCGTCTACGTCACCCCACGACTGGGTGTCTGGTGAAATAGAAGCAACGCACAATGCGTGTCCACTCGCAACACCGGCACGGTTTTGTGGGAGTGCGAGTGTTTTTCACTTTTCTTCTCGAAATTGAGTGGCACCGGCACACACAGTTCAATGGGTGTAAGGAGAGTGTCAAAAAGTGACACAGTTGCCGTTCTCTGATACATATGTACGTATGTATGTACATAATCGTATGCATTTGCATACATTTACATTTATAATTTCCTCGCGCTTAATAAATGCAATTGCGATGGTATCTACCGATTATTACAGCCTCGAGGCATTCCATATGCACGAGTACATCTAATATTAACCACTATTAAGAGGACAATGTAGAATGAAGCACGCGTAAGCTAAGGGAAAACCGGTTGCAATTATTTAGATGTATGTACATACATATATTTTTTTGAAATCAACCGTCTTTGACACGTGACACAGTCGTGTCACGTAACACTCTCGGTTGCGGTTATCAATCAATCTAACAATTTTGTAACGTTCAATGTACTTTAAAATTATTTGAAATGGAAGTTAACGTATTGGATAGCTGACCCCATCCGGAAAGTAAATAATAATCGAATGCTGCACTTTAGCAATAGTTCCACAAGCTAATACATGCACAAACATGCACATACTTGTATGTAAGTGCAGCAACAACAACATGAGAATCATACGGCATGAGGCATTTGGCATGAGGAGTATGTACATATGTACATACATATGTATATAGAATGGCACTTTCGGGCCATCTGACAAGCAAACAACCCAAAAATATTACTTAAAAAAGAATCAGAAATACTCACAGGCCCCCACACACCGCACACCCCACCCACAAAGCACACCAGCCCTCTCAAGGGCACATAACAAAAGTTCCATTTCTTTGGCTCCACCTCTGTGTGGGTTCGGGTGTGTGGGGTGGGGTGTGGCCTGTGGTTCTTGGCTAATCCCCGAACTATCTGTCTGCCACGTGCCCCAACACGAAACTTGCTAATTGGCGCCGGTCAATATTTGAGTTTTTAATTGATTTTGCATACACACATCAGAAGAGCGTTAGAGGAGCAGAGCCAATCGCACTCGCACTCGCACTGCCTGCTGCCTCCCCCGAAAAGCGGAAACTGCCGCACGGATCGAAGAGTCAGCCAAGCGTGTCGCTCTTGGCCATGTTTGTCCGGTCCATTGTGGCAGCCTCTTTACGTTTCTCGCAATGAAAAAACACAGTGAGACACACACACACAGCAGAGCCCGCATAGAAATAGTTCTCTAACGTTGTGTGGGGGAGGAGGCGATGAAGTGGGTGGGTGACCCTGGGGAGACCCTTTTGACCACATTCAGGCAGGCCGCGCATATGAATTCCAATACGAACCAGACCGGATGTGGAAAATGTGGTTTAGAGGAGCGGCACAGGCTTGGGCACTATCACTCACTCGCTCCCGAGGGGAAATCTTTCAGCACATTTATCGGCCGAGGGAACATTCTGTTCAGTCATATGTGATAAGGAGGTGGCCTAATGGATACTCTGCTTCCAGGGCCACCCCTCGAAAACGTTGTTCATATTGTATTTTTTTTTTAATTACACAAAGTTACGGCATTAGATGGCGCCCTGTTGACAGCAGGCCCTGTCCTCGTTCTCGTCCTCGTGCTCGTCCTCGACTGGTAAATGGCAAACACTCATCCAACATTCACACACATCCCCATCCACCATCCACCATCGCCATCACAATTACCATCCACAGTTCTCCCAGAGAGCGAGGAGACATCAAAACGAGGAGGAAAATGACATAATGCACTTGAAATGTTATCGCCTCGATGTCGAGTGCAATAATACCACTACACGCTGGCACACACGGGGAAATCCCCCCGATAAAGTATCTATAGTAACACAATTAAGTCCCAAGCTTGCCAAAGCTCCATTCATCTTGGGGCGGCTGCCTGTCCCCCGTCTCCTACCCCAAGCACACGGCGCCCTGGCCCAAATTTTCCCCATTTTCCGGGCGGCCTGCGGCTGAGGCTGAGGCTGCGACTGCGGCTCGACCGACCACTACTCACTCATCATTTTTATGCAATAGACACGAGCTCACTTCCTTGGATTGTTCGAGGCCGAAATTTCGTATAATTTTTCACGCATTTTGGCAAACATTTTAAATTGGCAAAAATATGATTGTATTTATGGAATTTTCGAGTAGCTATGACTGCCAGATACTGGGGGAAATGTTTTTTGAGACCAACTCGCGTCGACCGCCTTGAAAATCAATTGGAAAATGCCTGATTCAGTTCTTTTTTTTGCGCTTCTGCTCCCCAAGATTATTCACGCGCCTGCTCTCACCCAGAGAGAGCTTGAGAGAGAGAGAGAAAGAGAGAAACTAAATGGAGGAAAGTGCCAGAGAGAAAATGTTAAAAGAGAGCAGGGTGCCTGCTCTTTTCTGCTACTATTTTCTACTACCTTTTTTCTGGGATTGGCTTAGGATCTGCCGGCTTTCGATGGCCGTGCAGTAAGGGTTGCTAGGTGGCTGGCTGACTGCTTATATAATGTGCGTCCAGCTGACTCAGCTGATGGAAGAGCGGAAGATAAGATAAGTTCTTATCAGCAGCTGGCTTATCAGCCATAAAACTCCCCATTTTGGATCACAGAAAATTGATTTCACTTCAGGCGTCTCTGTAGAAAGCATTAGTGGCAGGCTCAATATTCTGGAAGTCGTCAAGGAATGACCAATCGATCTGAGAAAGCTGAATATTCAAAGAAAGAAATTAGGCCTTCTTAAAGCAAAAGATATTGGAAGGCTTTATGAACGAACGGCAACTTCTGTTGCCTCAATCTTGAGTGTGGGATGGTATAGGTCTTCAAGGAAAGATAGCGGTGATCCTTGACAGACCGGGGTACTTGAAATATCTGTTGTAAAGACGAGATATAATATCCTACGGAACGAAATATCGGACAGAGAGTAGACAAAATCCATGGAAAATCCATCCAAAATGCATGGATGGGAGCACCAGGTTAGAATCCCTAGAAGGAGATTAAGAAATATTTGGGAGATCAAAATCTCCAAGGACAATAAGACGATCGGTATCATTAAATTGGGAAAGTTAAGTGGGGAGAAACCGAAGCCTGCAAGTTGAAAATTCAGAAGACAGCGGGATGTAAGAGCATGATACGAATAAATGAAAAGAGCACAGACGAAGTTTAACTGCAAGTATTTCTATATTGTTACGCTCTTCGATGGAAAGAAGTCAGAACGGGCAGCAATCAGTACACCAATCAGATCTACATATGTATGTATGTATACATATAAAATAAGAATAGTGTAAAAAGAGTAAAAGTATGTAATTGAACAAAATATTGCATATCTCTGGATACATTTCTTATAATTTCTAAAAACGCTTTTTTCTTTCTATTTAACCAATGAAAATTAGCTTGAAAAAATCGGAGCATACTTTTGTTTGTTTTTTTTTATTTTTGTTGTTTAATTTTTAGTTGCAGCTTTTAGGCGCAAACGTTTATTGCATATCAAATTAAATAGTTTTAATAATAAGAGAGAAAGGTAAGAAAAGCTGTTCTCCCGTTTGATGTACGGACCACTAGACACTAAAACTCTCTCTCTCTCTCTCTTTTGCTCAGCTTCTCTCTGGCGGAAGCGTGAAACGGATATATATGTCAGATTTTCTGCCAAATTTTTTACAACCGCCGACGACGCTGCTGCTTCTGTCGCCAGCTTTTCCAATAGCGATATTCTCCGGATGAGATAATAAACCCAGCGACATACATTCTCCACTCGAAGGGTTGGAGGGGGCTGCAGCAGGGGCAGCTGACGAGAGGGGTCTATAAATAAATGTTCGCTCGAAATGAACAAGAATAATACATGCTCAAACAGGGCAAAAATTATGCTAAAAATATCACCAACAAAAAAAAAAAGGGGAGCGCACAAAACTTACAACTAGGGGGGGCAGGGGTTGGCGCTTTCCTCCCCCTCGAGTCATGGGCGTGTACATACCGGCACAAAATAAATGTGAGGTTGGAAGCGATGCTCCTGTATGGATGCTGCTACTCCGGCGACGATTTGAACAGAAGCTGAGGGGCAGGGGAGGTTTTTGGGGCAGTTGTAATCACAGCACTTTTTCTTTCTTCTGTAGTTGTTGCAAAATACTCGTTTGAGACACTCACAGACACTGCATGGAGCACTTTTTGGAGTCGCGTGGGCGTTCACGTTCACCCCCTTTTGATTATTATTTGGCGTTACTTTTGCGGTTCGTTCTTCGCGCTTTAACGGGCAGAGGGGCAGGGGCAGAGTCAGAGGCAGAGAGCAGCACAGCTCGGAAGGCGACTAGCGACTGACGGCTAACGAGGAGCAACGCAACGCCGGGCTGCCCGCCTGGCAATTTTCACCATTAATAAAACAGGGCCAAAGTTGACAGTCTCTCTCTCTCTCTCTCTCTGCTTTCTCCTTTCTCTACTCTCTCGAGCGCTCTCTCTCTTTCTATCTGTGTGCGTCGCCTTTCTCCACCCTGCAAGCACAGCAACGTGCACTCTCCGACTCTCTCTGGCTCTGCCTTCGTTGGTGGTGAGCTCTGACACCACCCCCGCTGTTGTCCGGGGCGGCTGCGCTGCCCTCTGCTATGATTTTTTCCACCACCCTTCGCCGTACTGTCCTAGCGTGTTTTTCCTATTGAATGAAATCCGCTTTTGTCTAGTTCTGCTTCTGCTTCTCCTTCTGCTTCTGCTTCCTCTTCTTATACGCAGAGAGCGGATGTTAGACGTCGCACGAAAAGCACAAAACGGGTATAAAATAAAATATATTCTTTTTCTGCACTTTTTCTACTGCAAAAATCATCGCATGCTTCGCTTCAACATGGCGCCGGGGCTGCCACTCTCCAAAAGCTGCAGCGTTGCCACCCCGCCTTAATGCAATTCCAATTCAAATTTGAATTCAAATTGAAATCCACTCGAGATTATAATCTGTCATCAATCTCGATTCAAGTCGGAAAAACCGATCTTGACGAGCGTACAATCCAACCTTCGAGGGCCAAATATTTGGACAATGGCCACAAGGTCGCCGCACGGCTCGACGGTCGATTGCAACGAGACGTAATATGAAAATCAAAACAAAAAGATGAAAACAAAACATAAAATGCATTGTCATTTGGGCCCAAACTGGTCGGTTTGAGGAGGGGGAAAGTGGGGGGAGTGTGCCGCTTGTGGACGTGCTGCTCTCCACTCTGCATAATAATTAATTTTCATGGGGCTGATGCAAATACATTGAGACAAATGACTAGGGAGTTGAGGCATGATGAATGCTCTTATAATATGAGAGGGGGCTCATCCATTTAGGTCATAAATGCAGGAAAAAGTGAGGGGAGGAAGCTAAAACACAATGGAAATCCTATAGATAAAGTACTGCGAGGAACCTATTAAGTGTATAACTAACCCGCTAAACGACTAATCAATCAGTGACTAATAACTAACCTTTGCTAATTGACCGAATGACTAGCCTCAAAGAGAGTATGACATGGACACAAGCCAGTTTAAAACGATAACAAATAGGTTAGACATCTGCAAACACACACACACACACATGCACAAAATAATGAAAAACCAAGCTCATTACTCATGCGCACACCAGTAAGGGACGGGACGGGGCAGGTGACTTGAAGTGGAGCCCCTTTGGAGCTACAACCAAGCCCATCTGTGGGGCCCCCCTTGGACACTTCACTGCAAGCTCCCTGCCAGATGACGGGGCACTAAAAAATGTGAGCTAGAGTGTTGAAAATTCCCACCTCGAGACGAGCAGTCAAGTGGCGGTGACTAAGTGGAAATTCGATTAACTAACAAGAGCCTTCTTCCGTTGCGGTTTGGCTTGAGGAAAACGGATTTTCGAGCATGATGCCAGACACTGGAGTTAATATCAATGCAAATGGCTTTGCCAATGGGGCGGATCGTTTCATTTGTGGCTCAGATTGGATATCCATTAGGAGAATGCGTTGTGCCGTTATCCCAAACGGTTGTTTAATTAATTAAATTGGTCATCTCGAAGTATGCAAATGCCTTTATTTCTGGGAAATGCCAGCCTGAGACTGAGACTGCGACCCTCCACAGATTTACGACCGCCGAGGTTTCCACCTCTTGCCACTTTCCTTTGCGTGTCACAGAAATTATTGCCAATTTTGGCATTTCCTTATGTTGTAGGGCGGCGGGGCACAGGTTTCACGGATTGTGGCACAGGTGACTGTACAACCTGTACAGGCACAGGTGTATAGGCTGGTTAGACCTACGGTTTGGAGGTTTCTTTCTGTTTGTTTTTCTCTCTTCCCCTTTATGTATGTATGTAGGTCACCTGCAGTTGAAGATCGTCAGAGCTCTCTAAGCTTCCGTCAGAGAGGATCATTGAAACAGACAGTTTCGTAATATTATTCGCCTTTTGGCGAATCATCAAGGCGGCTATCAATCAATGAATTAATCAATAGAACAAAGCAATTTTGCATAATTAGACAGAGAAAACGTGATCAGCACCCTCCCCTCCCCTTTTTTCTTTTTCTTCCCGCATTGACACCGAATTCAAATTGTGAACATCAGCACTATATACCAGATATATGAAGCTATATCGTTCTTGACCAGAATAAAGTGCAATGGTCAGCTGAAAGAGACAAAGAACAGGAAGCCAGGTGACCCGCATGAAGACCTTAAATTATTTGGAAATGTGAAATCATTTCAAGAGAATAATGAAAATCGAAACTAGAGCGCATTTTCGTGTAATTTTCAAAACTATTTCGAACAGTCTATGTGGGAGTATAGCCTTTCCTAGGATTTATTTGTGTGTTTGAGTCTGTTAAGTCTGTTTAAATCGAATCGCTTAGCTCAAGTACCAGTCGCTGTCTCGCTTTCACCCGCTGGTTGGTGGTTGCTGGTGGCTGGATGGTCGCCAAACGGCAGCCGAAGTCATCGCCAGATCCACTCAAAAGATACCACGCACTCGTAATAGATCCGACCATGAGAGGCGGGGGGCACTCGTCAGGTGGGAGGGAGGGAGAGAGGGGCTGCAATTTGGAGAGTCAGCTATCTCAGTTACCGAAAACGCCGTTGTTGCTGTCGTGTTGCTTCGTTGGCTACTCAAAACCGCTGCTCTCTCTCTCTCTGTCTCCGTGGTGCTTCTCTGCCTTCCAGCTGAGTGTGCTTATTTTGCTCGCTCTTTGCACCCAGCATTGAAGGGTATATATTTTATTAGTCGGTCATTCTTCAGATCTATTTCCTGCACAGAGAAAAACACAAATAGTAGGTATTTCACAGTCTGAACCACTTCACTGTTGTTTGTTGTTGGTTATTCGGTTTCGTCGCTGGCTTCTGATTGTTTTCTGTTCCGATTTTCATTACTTAGCTCGGACGGCCTGTGCGAGTTGAGAGCCAGAGACGAGACAGTGCCGAGCCGAGCAGCTAGTGCTAGAGAAAGAGAGCCAGTCTGTGAGTGACTCCGATTTTGAGTCCAAGTTTGGGTCTTAGCTTAAGCTTCGGTCGCGTTATTTCCTCGGATCAGTCTGCGTTGAGCGTGCGTCGGCATTGGCAGCAAAAAGAAAAACCTCTTAGCCTCCTCCCAATCCTCCTGCACCGCGTCACAGTGTCAGTGTGCTCGGACACCCCCTCCCGCTGCAGACTTTGGTCGATATATTTTTTCGGTTAGTTTACACTTCCATTTAACACTTAACACTGGCCATCACGACCGACGTGTTTCCCGGGCGTCTGCGCCTGCGTCTGCCCACCCAAAATCAAATCAAGTGCAAAGTGAAACCTCCCCGAACCGAACCGAGCCAAACCGACGCGTGGTGCAATCAATGATAAGTCATCGAAAATACAACTATTGGATTGCAACAAATTTCGATCGAGAGAAGTCGAGAATAGATTGCCAAACAATTGGAAATCGATGATCCAGCGGAAGTGACGAAAGATCTTTGTGCACAGTTTATCGGATATTTGTTTGTTTTCAAGGAAAACCCATTGGAAAAGCTGTTTATTATTCAATTTTCACTCGAATGTTTGTTTTTCTTTCAGCCTTACATGATTTTCCTCTCTTTTTCTCTCACTCTTCCGCGCGCTACCGCTCTCTTGGTTTCCGTGTGTGTGTTTCGGTTTTCCCATCAGTGTGTTGGTTAAGTTTTTCGCGACTGTTTTCCACATGTTGTTTTGCTGACTTTGCTGGAAAATTCATTGGCAAACAAATGCAATTGTATTGCGTTTAGAAATATATGCCTTAAAGAGGTTTTTCCTGGTTGTTTCCCCATATTTTTGAGTTATTTCTAGAATTGACAGCGTGGCCAAAATCCAGATACGTTTCTTTCGTTCTTTTGGTTCTGGTTTGGTTCTATAATTTATTACTGGCTGAAATCGTTTTTTTACACCGCCAACCGGTTTGCCAAATGTCCCAAAGAATATAAATAATAAATAATACAGTTTTTTGTACGGTAGAATTTCGTTATAGCCAAAAACAACGAACAGGAATGTTCAATTGTCTACTTGTTAATGGGTCGAAATCTAAGTGCAAATTGTCGGAGCCAAAAGAGAAAAAAACGAAAATGAGAGGCTAGCTACGGGGGCTCGAAGCTGTTGATACCCTATGGGATATATTTCAGGAATAAGATATATGTACATATATTTTTGCGATTTTCTTTTCTATATTATATACTGTAATTTCCAACGTTGGAATGAATTATCTTCAGAATCAGGAATATATCAGTGGGATCGCAGATCGCACCAAATAATAATACCCTTCGCGAGAGGTTCCCTCCTGATGAGAGGTTCTTCTTCTCTGTGGCCCACTCTGTGGTCCACGTTCGTTGCCTTAGTCTTTCGATTGACATTGAACGGAATCACAATTGTTGATTGTTGATTGAACTGCTCGCTGGCTGAAATGCTCAATCAATATGGTTTGCTTTCGTTGTTTTTGTGGCGGTTTCAATGTTAAGGTCTACGCCAACAAATACAACAAATATTTAATGCTAATGCCCAGCCAGCGCCAAGTGCGACTTTTTCAGTATTTTTTCTCTGTTTGTTTTTTATGGCGTACGATTCAATGAGTCCGCCGATCCGCCCCACACCGCACATTGATGGTTCATGCCTAGCATAAATAAAACAACAAATTATTGTTACACATTTGGTTGCCAAGGCGGAAATAAATGGCATTAAATGGAGTCGCATCTAAATCGAATCAAAATCAAAATCATAACAAAACTTGAAGAGAAATCATTGGCCAGGCCAACGAGAGGAGAGAGATCTGTTCGTCGTTAAATAGAAAGTGACCGAAATGGATCTTTACTCATAAACAAAAACCCGAAAATTCGTCACAGTTGGAGCATACCCTCTACCGCCGTAGAGTCGCTCCAGTCGTTAGTTTTCGTCTCTTCTGGCCATCAAATTGTTGCCTAGGGCTTCGATGTGATGATTTTGCCATTTTGAAACTGCAAAAGAAATTTCCAAATATTTAATATGCATAAACCGTTTCTGTCCCTACCAGGGGGAGGCTTGGAGAGCGGAGAGAGTCATTTATCTCAAAAAAATCACGAACAAAACGAAACGCAGACGTAGCAAAGTTATGCAAATTTTAGGGCACATACTCGTACATTTAAAGCTATCTCTCTATATAGACGAATATGTATATAAATAGCTATCAGGTATATACACCAGTATTTAATAGATTCCACGTTTTTCTCAACTCAAAATGCAAACAACAAAAAGTCGATAAACATCAACAAAATAGTACAGAGAATCGGTGCAAGTAAAAAGAATTTATCTCTTCATTTCTGACCTCCACAGACACCAATCGAATGCTCATCTGTCTCTGATTATTCAAGGTTTCCGCCTAACAAAATGTCAAGTTCAACGATCGCCCAACCTTCTCTCAGATCCCATCCATACATCATACATCATCTGTCTGTTCCACGAAGAACTTTACTTTACAGAGTTCGGCCAAACAAAAAAAACTATTACAAATACGAGATGGAGATGGGGAGGGAAATATGACAAAAATGTGGCTCGACCGAATCTCAAATGGCGATCAGTTGAAGCCTGAGAAGATTATATGCAAATCATTGGTCGAGACCTCTAAATGAAACCTGTTTGGAGTTGGCGGCATTGTCTTTCAGATATCCCTCCATCCCATCCCAGCCACCTGCCCATCGACCCATTTCCATCTTCTAATCCATAGTTTGCATAATTCTGGCTATCGCACGGAATCGAACCATGTGGCTGTGGCTGTGGCTGCGGCTGTGGCATTTGAAAGCGAAATGCCTTGATCAAGCGCAAAGAAACAGGCGAGTCATTGGGCCAATTGGCCAAGCACAAATGTGTTGAGTCACCATTTGGAAATGGAAAAGCAAGCGAAGGTTAGTGGGCCTGATCTGTCAGTTGGTCAATTACCAGGCGAATCAATTAGCGATCGAGTGTTAAACCCCCAAAAAACAGCCAACTGTAGCAGCTATCAAACCCGAGCTGGTGTGTATCCATAGGTTGGGATTCGATCAGACTTTGGAGACTTCGGAGATCAACACAACCGATGCGACCGTGACCGTGCATTTTGATTAAGTTGTTTGTCTTCGAAGTTCGAACAGAAACTCCAACTATTACACATGTCTTTGGAGCCCAGCTCTGGCTCAACCCAGGCTCTCTGGCAGTGCGGCGGCCTTGACACAAATTTGTGTAAGCTTCAAACACGAATCCCACGAAAATGCTCAAAAAAAATATATTAATCTCTCCGCTGAACAAATTGTTACGCATTTTGTTCATTATCTCTTCCACTTGCTAAGGTCTGTGCAGACCTTAGCAGACCTTAGGCAATGGCATACCCTCAACCTAACGCGTGAGATCTAACTACATCGGCTATACCTTGATTTGATTTCTCTGATTTTCTAATTCGCGTCTCTTTCGGTATCGCGGATATACGCCTCATTTGCCATTAATTAGTCGAGCTATTGATGGTCTTCATGAGGCGAGGCGACGCGAGGCGAACAAAGGCAGACATTGTGAGGCGGCAGTGTGCCACCGATCAGCAATCGCCAATCACCAATCACCGATGGATGGATGTGGGGGAAAGTACAGTTGGCAGTGTTGAAAAACGGCCTTGGCTTCGATTTTTGTTTCACTTGAAAATGGGAAATCGATTGAGAGGATTGTGATGAGATATATTTAAATACGAAGCATTGCTTTTGTTGTCTATCCGCTAAAAGAGCTCTCATCTAATACGACAGAGAGAGCCATACGTGCAGGCTCTGTAATTGCCGCCACTCGTTGGTGGCATGGTCAGCTGTTCGGAGTAGCTGCACACAGGAACTGGTTTGCGCTCCTCCGTCTTGACGGTCATGTGATAGCTCGGTGGCTTCACCATGCGCTCCATCCTGTCATTCTCCCATCGATGGCGCCGAGCAGCTTGCGACAACTCCTCTTCCTCCTCGTCCTCCTCCTCGCCAGGTTCATTCTTAAACAACTCGTCCTCTAAGTACTGCTGCATAAGATGGTTGAACCTCTTCTCCATTCCCATGGGCTTGCGTCTGCAAACCAGACGATTGGCCGCCGATTGGTAGTTGGGCGAACGGATCGAGGGCAGCCGCAGGTGGTGCATGCTGCGGCGACTGCTGTAGTAGCCTTTGTGGGGTCTCTTCTGGCCACTTCGACGGCCGCCGCTTGGATTGTAATCCTCGCCGTACTCGAGGTCCTCGTCGCACCGCTGACTGGGGCAGGGTTGCCAGGAGTGCCAGTACTTTGAGTCCTCGCCGGCGCCGGAGTGTTCGTACTGGGCTTGGGCCTCGTCCTCGCCCTGGCTCGTGACCTGGTAGTCCCAGTAGTCCCGTCTCTCCTCCCGGGAATCATCCGGCTTAGGCAGATTGTAGCCCCGGCGCGACTTTTCTAGCTCATAGGCCTGGCGCTTGACCTCCTTCTGGCGCTGGTACCTGCGCTTCCTGCTGTAGTCCTTGGCCTCTCTGTCAGGGTCGTCGGAATCACGACGGGGCCGACTCGGCCCCTTCCGTTTGCCGCCGGCATTGTAGATTAGGTTGGACTTGTAGGTACCTGGCGCCAGTGACTGGCGTCCATGGTTCCACTTTCGCTTGGAATCCTCGATGATCGTCTGCTGTCGCCGCTGGTGCTCCTCGGCGCTCTGCAGGATGTGGCGCCGACCGGAGTCCCACATGTTTCCACTACGCGCTTTGTCGTCCGTTGGGTGCTCCACCCAGGAGGACGAGTTGGAGTCCCGCCAATCGAAGTGCGTGTAGTTCAGGAGCCGCAGCTGACGCCAGCAAAGGTTCAGTCCCCGAGTCACCTTCAGCGAGCAATGCATTTTAAGTATTTTTACGGAGAATTTGGATCAAACGAGCATTAATATTTTTGAAATGATTATTTTTTTGGTTTGTTTGGAAAAAAGAAGGACCGAAATTTTTATTGAAATATATGCCTAGGAGTGATGTTGGGAACTGAAGATTTGTGCTATAACATTTCGATATGACAGAATATGCAGGCTTCCTGGGTTTTGTAAAGGCATTCAAGACATTATATAAACAGGCTTTTTGTATTTTGTAGGCATTATTATTTCTTGAATGTAAAAACACTAACTCGGGATTCTTTGATAGTTCATCCAGCATCCATTATCATCACTGCTCATCAGAGAAAGCTCTGAAGAATGGCTAGTGCTGGTGGATAGTCCAAGAACCATCGAAATCCGGTCATCAGCACAGTGTTTAAGCGTGCAATCCACTTCCTCTGTATCTACTTATCATTTCGTGGCCTTTGACTCGACTGCACTTCCGCCGGCGAGCGGACTTTGATCTCGCAGACAGACGGAAGCTGCCTTGAGTGGGGGGACTTTTATCAATCTGTTTTATCTGCTTTGGCTAATAAACCACTCGAGACTCGATACTCGAGATTTAAAACTCGAGACCAACTAACGTACAACACTTCTTCTCTGCTGCAGCTGGCCCAACCGACTTCAACGTTCAGCATCAAATTGGCGCCACCGACGAATCTCGAGCCCTACACCATGGCTGTCATAACGGATCATGACAGCAGTAGCAGCACCACCGGCACCTCCACAAACTCCACCCCCAGCACCAGCACCACCCACAACAACAACAACAGTAGCAGCAGCAGCAGCAGCATCCTCAGCAATGGGAAAACGCACAGCAATCGTGGGCCGAGCAGCCAGCGCCAACAGTTGAGCACGGCCCTGACCATTCCAGAGTTTTTTGCCCACAAGAACATCTTCGTCACCGGCGGCACGGGCTTCCTGGGGACGGTCCTGATCGAGGCCCTGCTGGACACACATCCCGACATCGGCACCATCTACGTTCTCGTCCGGGGTAAGAAGAAGTTCGATCCCAAGGAGCGGATCAATCGCCTGCTTCAGAAGCCGGTAAGTGTGGTTACATTTTGTAGTGGGTTACTCGGGGGCCAAAGGTCACGACCAAGCTCAGCCCCTTGGCACTCTCGCTGACATCATGGTGTATCATTAAAGCCAATTACATGCCTCTTTATAGCGCGTTAATTTGTTAGCGTCGCAACCCACCGTAACCCGTCGAAGGGAACGGAGACAGGGAGACCCGCCGCGACCTCTTCCGCTTGGGCTGCCTCACGCCTCTCTCCACACAGGTTTTCTACATATCTTTCTTTGGGGTTTTCTTTCGGATGTCTATTTTGATATACCCTCTCCCATCTGTCCCTACTCCCAAGACGTATCGAAGTGAAGTGTTAGCCAGGTTATGGCTCTGCGTTAGCTGGGGATATCCGAACAATTTAGACCATAAACTTCACTAGTTTTAGCTTATCAGATTAGCTAGATTAAACATTGATCTGTGGGAACTATAGTTTCCATCTTTGACCCTGTGAGAGTATCTAAGACTTCGCTTCAAGCTATGTGACTTTTCCCTATTTCTTTACCTTCGAGTCTTCCCAACATTTTGGTAATTATATTTTTAAACGCACTTTTTAATGGCGCAACAACCACAGGTTTTTGTTAGTGTTTGGAAATTACTTACTTATAAAAAAACAAACGCCCTGCCCCTGGAAGTAGTAATCATAATTTGTATGCTCTTGCCTCTAACCTGTACTTTCTCCTCTCCCGCACACAGATCTTCGAGAAGTACGCGGAGAAAACCCTGGCCAAGGTGGTGCCTGTCGTGGGCGAGCTGAGCGAGCCCAATTTCGGCTTCGGCCCGGAACTGCTCCAGGAGCTGATCGACCGCGTGCACGTGATCTACCACAGTGCAGCCACGATCAAGTTCAGCTCCCCGCTGCGCACCGCCATTCGCACCAATCTGACGGGCACGATGCGGACCATCGAGCTGGCCAAGCAGCTCAAGCATCTGTCCGCGTACATCTACTGCTCGACGGCCTTCTGCAACAGCAACAACCGCGGCCTGATCGCCGAGGAGGTGTACAAGTCACAGTTCGATCCGTACGACATGATGAAAATGGCCGAGGACGACGAGGCCTGGGTGGACTTCACCGAGCAGAAGTGCAAGGGATACATCCAGGACCATCCCAACACGTACACATTCACCAAGAATTTGTCCGAGAACCTGCTGATGGCGGAGATGTCAGGACTGCCGGCGGCCATAGTCAGGCCATCGATTGGTAAGCGATTTCTACACTCAAACAGAACCGATCGACAAGTTGTGATTGCTCATAATTGCTTTTTTAGTGTATGGCACCTTGGAGCACCCGATGAAGGGCTGGGTGGGCAATGCCAACTCGGGGCACTTGGGCTTCCTCGCGGGCTTCGTCAAGGGCATCTTCCGGACGATGTGTGGTCAGGCTTCGGCCGTGATTGACATCATTCCGTGCGACTATGTGATCAACTCGTCTCTGGTCATGGGCTGGTATGTGGGGACCCGCCAGCTGGAGCAGCCGGAGATCATTCACTGCACCTCGGGCGAGGTGAATCCCCTGACGCTGTCCGAGTTCTGCACGATCATCAACGACAGCGTGGAGCGGCATCCGCCGAACAGTTTCGTGTGGAAGCCACTGACCAAGCTGCGCAACGGCTGGCGCTACAATCTCTTCTTCTATCTGTTTCATCTGCTGCCCGCCATGGTCTTTATAATTCCGGAGAAGCTCTTTGGCATTGGCATGCCGCAGCACACGTAAGAATCCTGCCAGGATACCTGGGGAGTCCCACCTGCCAGTTCTCAGATTGCCTCTCTTTCAGTGCCTATGAGTACATGCGCGTCTTCCAAAAGGGCACCAAGGCCTTTGACTACTTCCTGGACAAGGACTTCCGGTACTCCCTGAAGAACGCCCTCCGCATTTCCGCCATCATCCCGGAGAGCGATCGGCGGCGCTACAACTTCGATGCCAGCCAGTGCGACTGGTCGGAGTTCATCGATCGCTGCCTCATAGGCATACGACGCTTCTACTTCAAGGAGTCGGCGGTCACCACGGAATGGCACCGCAACTACTGGAAGGTGTAAGTGGCCTTCTCTCCGAGCGCTCTCTCTGTCTGATCCAAGTCTTACTCTCTCTCTCTCTCTCTTTCTTCTCCCTCGCATCAGCTTCAATTTCCTCTACTATGCGGGCTATGCTGTCATCTTTGCCGTCCTATACGTTGCCCTCGTCCCCTTCCTGGGCATACAGATCGGCCTCACGCTGGCCGTGCTCATCTGGGGCTTCCTCGTCTGGCTGTAGGGGACCGACCACCCTGCACTCCTGGTCCTGATCCAGGCTCCCTTGGACAGTGCAATATTCCTCCCTCTCCATGTTCACTCTATCTCCTGTTCGTTTCCATCGTAGTTTGTCTTTGTAGGGTATCCATGTATTTTACTTTTAAGTCCTTTCGCTTAACACAATCTAGTACAAGTCAATCTTCGTCGGATCGATTCTCGGATCGAGCATCCGATGGAAAAAAAACTGTATCATATCAAGAATAAACAAAAACAAACGCAAAACAAAACAAAACACACCAATCCATTCACACAGCAATGCAAAATGTAGCCCAAAACTTAGTCACGTTAATAACTAAAACTATGTAAAAGTATAAACCTATAGCTAAAGTGAAAATGTAATGAAAACGATTGTAGATTGTTTTGTAATTATCATCCGGCATATAGTCAAAGAGTCGAAGAGTACGAGAACTAAACGTTAAATAATTAAATGTATAACTATTATGCAAATAAATACGACAATTTTATCATTAAGGAAAAATCTATTGTGTACTGACTATTCCACAATATGTACATATATGGGTGCTAAGTGCTAATCCAAAAAGGATCTATTATATATTCTGCTTTCTTGTCAAAATTTCAGTTCTATTCCTTTTATTTTATGAATGAACTCACATCATTCATGTGCTATTAAATATATTTTTCAGCTATATATCCAATATCTCTGGTCATTGTCTTTTATTGCATAGTTCCTATTCTTAAAATCTTTCAAAGAATCAATAAAAATCTGACATTCTTTATATTAATGTCATGCCAGAGTAGTTGAGAACACACGTAGATTCTTGGAAAATAAGATATCTCTGAATAGTAGAAAATAATTCTTTTTCTCCATTTCTCAATCTCAAATACAAGCTGTATAGACGTAACAATATAGAAAACTGCGTTGTACCGAAGTTAGTAACAGTAAAGATCGACATGGCTTCTACGTGTCGTGAACAGTGGGCGCCATTAAAACATAATGAATATTTTAAAGTCGTATGGATATATTTTTGATAATCATATACATATGTAGGCATACAATTTCATCAGTGTTTCTTTTTCTATTCGAATAACATCCTCAGTAGGTCTAGAAAAGGCTTTCCCTACAATTGTCTCGTTCAGGAAACAAGTAAGATATTTGTTGTATGTAGAAAATGTTCTTTTTATTACTTCCATTATTGCTTAACAGATTTAAAATGCATTTTATCGGTCGATTCTTTGTACGTGGACGTACATTTGTCCGAATCAGGACATTTCAAACAAACAAATGGCGGAAATTGTCCAGACCCGAATATTACATTGATTTGAACAGCAATAAGTTGATGAAACTGAATGGCGATTGGGATCTACACGAACTACTCGTCATTCGCAATCTGCTAAAAGCCAAGATAGACGATTTGGTATATCGGAAGATCCCAAAGAAGATTATAAGCTTGCTCCTGGTTGCGGTCGTGGCAGGATTTGCAACGGTACATCTTTCTAAGAATCTCTATGTAATGGAGGTTTTCAAGAATCTCATGAAATGGCTGAACAACATATTTTGAAATTAATAAAAAACACAGCTATATTTTTGGGTTGAAAGATATTTTCAGAGTGCAGTAATCCATTCTTGGATGTCCTTTTTCTGACGCAAATCGGTTGGTAGGACTCTGCCAATGACAAAAAGATATGGCACGCCCAGATCTGCCACTGTAAAGCCGAGATATAGCTAACTATGTATGTATATCTGTAAAAAAAAAAGGGGAAATCTTTCACAAATTTTCTTGAGACCTACACGCTAAATACAAATTTGCTACAAATTTGCTACATATTGCATGTAACACTACTCGACAAAATTCAACTTTTTTTTTCCGCTGTGGCCAAAAATGACTTTTTCTGATAGATTTGGAGATTTAAAAACTACATATGCCGTTTGGCACTATTCCAAATGCCATTTTACCGTTAAAAACTGTTACAAACGCAGATTTTTGGTATTTTTGTAAGAAAAAAAACGGTTATTCGTCGGCTAACGGAATTTATCGGCGAAATTCGGCATATGAAAGTTTGGTCAAACGGTTATAACTTAGCCGTTTATTTTTATATTTTTATAAGCGATACCTTAAACGACGCCTAATTAATGTGTCTATCTAAAACCAAAAATCAAGGCATTCAAATATTTTTTTTCGACTTTTCCTGAGCTTTCAAAATTAAAATTTCGGGGAAAAATACCGAAAAAAATTATGAAATTTCAATTTGGAAGCTTAATATCTTCCAGACGTTAAGTTGCAGCTACAAAGTGTCTGAGTCGGATTTATAGCTGCATTTGTCAGCTTTTTTTAACTGCAAAGTTCAATACAACCAGTTGTAGGAAACTTAAGTTATGTAAAAAATAGAAGCACTACCTATGACAAAAAACACAACATTTTTTAAAAAAAAAAAACTCCATGAAAAAAAAAAAACATTCTTTAAAAAATTTTAAACATCCAAATGTATCAGAAAAAGTCATTTTTGGCGACAGCGGAAAAGTCGTGTCGACTAGTGTAATTAGCAACGGAGTCAAGTGGGCATCATTAATATTTTACAAACTGTATGTAGAAAGTAACATTTCATGTCAAATTGTAAGGGATATTTCTGGAAATTTTCGCTCTATTTTGTTTCGAACTCATACCGTGAGAGCAAAAGAGAGTAAGAGCTCATACATTAACGCGAAAATGAGTAAAAGAGCGCGTCTAGTGTCAAACCGAACTTTTTGGGTTGAGCCAAAACAGGTATGGATAACGGGTAAATTCAGACAAGGGAAATTCCATGGATCGCACGATTTTCACCTTACCCGAATTTTTCCCCGATAGGACATGTGAGCGCTAGCGCCCACATGCCCTGTAAATCAGATGGGGTGGATTTTACCTTGCAGGCCATGCATTTTCTGGGCCGTTTTGCCTGTTGTCCATACCCGATTTTTTCCAAAGATCCTCAGCAATTTCCCAGGGAAAAATATTATAAACTTCCCAGGACAGCGAGGATTTTTTACAGCGCGCGGATTTGAAATGAGCAAGGGAGTTACTAAAATAGTGGATAAATTGCTAAAATCCATCAGCGCTCCATTCAGTTTCGAAACGAACCGAGTCGAGCCGATATCGCAACTTCTCAGATACACGCAAACCTGCAGATACGGATACCAATACGCGTGCATCTGCATTTGTGTTTGTGTATTTTGTTTACAGTCGCATCAACATCTCCATTCAGTTTCGAACCGAACCGAGCCGAGCCGATATCGCAACTTCTCAGATACACGCAAACCTGCAGATACGGATACCAATACGCGTGCATCTGCATTTGTGTTGTATATTTTGTTTACAGTCGCATCAACATCTGGGCTGGAGGAGAGAAAACATACGAAAGAAGCAAAGCGGAACGAACAACAAGCAGAAAGAGTGGAAGCGAAAGAAGGCGCCGTGCTTGGTGGAAAGGAAAGAGAAATTGCCCCCATTCTAAGCAATTTGCAACCGATCTTAGGATCAAATCCCATCGCCAGGCAAGCTGTACTTCAACGGCAACCGAAGATACATAGATACATAGATAGATATTTCGTACACCTGCTGAAACTATGGCCAGGTAAGTGATGTGGCTCAAACAATGCAAGACTGGACCCGACTTGCCAGCGGTGTGTGTGTGTGTGTGTGTGTGTGCGTTTGTTTTTTTGGTAGCCCGTTTGACAACTTTCGGTCAAATTTTTCTCTTTTCTCCGCTCGAAAGCTGCTATTGAGGTTAGATATTCGGTGCAAAGTTCGAAATGTGGCAGATCTGCCAGGAAACATGCATGTAAATCTATTTGAGCACGATCTTTGACTTCAACTCGAGTGCATTTCTTGGAATATTGATTCTACAAAAAGGAAACCTAATGAAAATGTACAACTTCTCGTAATTCCATTAGCATCTCGCGACACTTTCTTCTCCATCAACTAAGTGTAGACTATGTTCTCTGTGTCTGTGTTTACAGAGAGAGGGACTGCATTCCAGTCTCTACTCAAACTTTGACCTGTTGACGCCTTTTTCTTGGGGGATAAGTGGCTGAGTTATGGGCAAGTGCAGTGTATCCAGAGATCTATAGATCTCTGCTGCAGCAAGCCGGAGATGACGTCAATGGTTCCGTTTTGCAGCTTGTCAGAAAATCAAGCGGAAAATTACAGGTTGTCGTAACTGGGAGAAGTCGAAAAACACGATCCATTGCATATTATTACATGCATCTTTGGCAAAACATACTGTTTTTGAACGTTCATTAATAATCGCACAAGTAAACCAGAGATTTATTGGCCACCGCAAGGTTGGCCACAGTCGGTAGGGTCAGTTACCCAGACACCCGGACAGACAAACAGACGATGCTGAAGTCGAGGGTACCTTAATTGCGGAGGTGGGAATGGCCTTTAAATTTATATGCATTACACTGGAACTCGTATAGGGGCGTCTTAAGTTATTAAATGTAATTACAAAAAACCGCTTCCATCGAGTGTTGAGAATATTTGAATGGCTTTTCAGCACTGTTTTCGAACCAAAGTATAATTGCAAGTAGCACCTCCCAAATACAGTAAATCCCAGCAATTAATTACCTAAGATAAGCACCGGCTTGTCCAGAAGGGAAATCTAATCAGAGTTACGGACAGTGCTTGGTTTTAGCCAGATAAGAAACCCAATTTACCACAGCACAAAATGGGATCGAAGACAGAGAGACGAGGCAACATATTTCTGCTCGGATCTGTCTGGATCGGGTGAACTGCCTGCTCCGTTTCCCTTCCCCTTCGGGTAGTAGCTGCTCCAAAGTGAAAGCTCAATTAAGATTTGACAGCAATCTCTGACAAGGGACCAGGGGGCAACATGGAGTCATTAACCATGACTTGACACCTTTTTTTTGTGGACCTGCAACGACCAAATCGGCCTCTCCTGTCTCTGCATGCGGAAATTTACATTATTTTTGCATATAAATACTAAAATATAGGAAATGTTGCATTTCTTCGAGTTTCTTATGGGATTTGTTATGTAGAAATTATATCACGCATTTGCTGAGGGGAAAAACAGAGATCCCCTTCAATGATCATCATTATAAAATCATTTGGCATAACAAAAAAGTGGAGATGGCGCGGACTGGAGATCATTAAAAGAGAGAAATGCGCTTGGAGTTGGCTAATTGAATGATCGGGTTGCGTACGTTTGGTGGGGGGTAAAGGTTTTTGGGTACTTTGGGGTCAGTTAAGAGGTGATGGGAGACGGAAAATTATATTTCAGTAAACCTTAGAACAGTGGAAACCCTGGAAAAGTCTTCAAAGAATGAATTGTAGTATTACAGAACTTAAGCAGTAGATCGAAATACCTCGCCAATGAGTTTGAAATAAAGTTGCAAAGATCTTCTGACTGAATGATGACTGAATTATAACTGCATCCTTAGTCCTTGGTGTTATTAAAGTACATAGGGCACAGTACAATGGGGAATTGAATTTGAATAGTACGAGTATTGGCAGCGACCCGAAAGCCGACACCCGACACCTGCTAACAGATCATTAGCTAGATCAATATTAGAGGAGCCACAATGGGCAGGCACTTAGAACTTGCAACTCACGTGGGAAACAGGTTTTGCCTTGGAATTCAGTCCGAGATGTCCACAGAGTTGCTTGGCGTTTCGTAACTTTGCCACGACGCGACGCCAGCTTCCAGCAGCCATTGCCATTTGAATGGGAGATGAGAGAAAGTTTGATGAGAGTTCATTTTCATTTTATGGCATCTGAAAATAGATGTAGAGCCAGTTGTTATATAAACAGAGATCGAAGGAAGGGAGACGATAACGATTGCGACTAACATGATCCTACGCTCTTTTTCAGCTCTTCCATCACAGACTTCTATGCGGGGCGTAATGTGTTCATCACGGGCGCCACTGGCTTCGTGGGCGTCACCATTGTGGAGAAGCTGCTGCGCGATGTGCCTAAGGTGGGCAACCTGTATCTGCTGATGCGCGCCAAGAAGGGAAAGAGCGTGGAGGAGAGGCTCGAGGAGCTCAAGAAGAACTCTGTCTTTGATCGCTTCAAGGAGATGCAGCTGGAGTCGCGTCTCACGAAGATCATCCCTATCGAGGGCGATGTAGGCTTGGACAACCTGGGAATCTCGCCAAAGGACCGCCAGACACTGATCGATAATGTGAATGTGGTGTTCCATTCGGCGGCCACCCTCGACTTCTTCCAGTCCCTCAAGGAGACGACCAACATCAATCTGAAGGGAACGCGTCGCGTCGTGGAGCTGTGCCAGCAGCTGAAGCAGCTGGATTCGCTGGTCCATGTGTCCAGCGCATATGTGAACGCCTATCTGACAGATGTCGAGGAGAAGCTCTATCCTTCGCCCGACGATCCCGAGAAGATCATACAACTGGCCGAGACCCTCAACGACGAGGCGCTCAAGGCACTCGAAAAGAAGTGAGTACCTGAAATTGGATCATTTTACAATTGTACAAAAATCTCTTGCAGACTGCTCAAGGATCATCCGAATACGTACACCTTCACCAAGCACCTGGCCGAGCACGAGGTGGCCAGAGCGGCCAGTAGCTTCCCCTGCGGCATTGTCCGCCCCAGCATGAGTGAGTGACAGACAAACGGAGCTTCTGAGCTGTTCGGATATAGAAACTTCTACTTTCAGTCACGGCGGCCTGGAAGGAACCCATTCCTGGGTGGACCATCTCGAAGAACGGCCCCCAGGGCTTCTTTATGGGCGCCTCCAAGGGAGTGCTACGCCGCCTGCCCCTTGATCCGAGCATCATCATGGACTACATTCCAATCGATGTGGTGGTCAATGGTATCATCACCACCGGCTACTATGTCAATGCTCTCAAGGCAAAGAACGCCGGCCGTCCTGCAGAGCTGCAGATCTTCCACCTGACATCCAGCACGTACAAGCCGTTCCGCTTCGATCTGATGGCGGACAAGATCAACAGCTATCTGCACGATTATCCCCTGAACAGCGCCGTCTGGTATCCCAATCTGCGGCTGGTCAAGAGCCTCTGGGTCTTTCGGCTGAGCGCCATTCTGTTCCACTTTGTACCTGCATTCTTCCTAGATATGGTTACCCGCATCGCCGGCGGCCGTCCCATGTAAGTATCACTAATATCTTCAACGTAGAACAGCAGTTGATTTCCCCCTGCTTGCAGTTTGATGAGGCTGCACAAGAACGTGTGGAACTCGCTGAACACCCTGGAGCGCTTCATCTTCACGGAATGGCACTTCGACAGCAAGCGTCTACTGGCCCTGTCCAAGTCGATGGACGCGGTGGACAGGAATAAGTTCATCATTGACATTGGCGAGCTGACGTGGGACGAGTACTTTTCCAACACCATTCGCGGAGTGCGTCAGTACCTCAGCAAGGAGTCGCCTAAGAATCTGGAGAAGGCACGTCGCAAAGATAAAATGTTAGTGATCATATAGCACCTCTATTCCATATTCCATTCGGATACTAACGAATCTATTCAACAGTCTTCTGGGTCTGCATGTGGCCCTCCAGCTGCTCTTCTGGTTCGGAATCTTTAAGCTGATTGTCTGCGTCTCGGGAGTCTCGAATGCCAAGGCGGCCCTTATCTTGCCCGTCTTCTATTACCTGTTTGGACTGCTCTAGAACGGCCGTATTTGTAGTCGAGCATTCTCTTAATGTTATTAACGTTTAATGCAATTTGTACACAAGGTTGGGTTTTACAAGAAATAAAAATACACAAAAAATAAATAATTGCGCTATTGAGCTTTGGCTGTTGTTATAGATCAACCAAATTAATAAAATGTTTATTCTATTGATAAAGTTAGTTTAAAGTATTTGTTTTAACGATTAAAGGTTTTCCCGCAGTCATAATTTTTATGCGCCAAAATTTAATTTTTGGTGATGGTTCACTCGATAGGCATAACAGGGTTGAAATATTAGCAAAATCGAACTAGCTCAACCATACAAAAAAAAAAACGATTCCCAAAACTCCCCTCACACACTGTAATCCAGCATTTTACAGCACTATTAACCACCCTAGTCTCTTAATGCCGTTTGGCCGAACTGCCGTTGTCGCCTTCGATAGCTCAGTTGGTAGAGCGGTGGACTGTAGAAAGTTTCGTACCGAAGATATCCATAGGTCGCTGGTTCAAATCCGGCTCGAAGGATTTGGTGGAATTTTTTATATTTTTATTTTTTAATATCTTTTACCACTAAAAGAGGGTGAGGGCTTTCCGGATTCTGTGTCAAAATGGCGCAGAAAAATGATCAAGTGAAGGAGCAGAGCAGAGCAGAGCACGAACAGGATCCGACAACTTCAGCGCGCTAGAGTGGAATGAATTTGACACATCGAAAGCTAAGATACGTACAGCTGCGAAAAAAATAAATAGCACCACCACCACAAGCAACTTTTAAATAGTTGCCAAACTCACATTTTTAACTTTAAGGAAACTTTAAGCACATTTTTAGAAATGGAAGACTCTTATAAACATCTGAATATAAAAAAAATAGTCTTCCTTTTTAACGTTTTTAAGTTATTTAAGAAAATTCCTTGAAAGTGATCAAATTAGGCGAAAAAAATAATAGCACCACTTTTCAAATATTGAATTAAAAACAAAATAGTGACCAAAAAGTAACGAATTCCTTAGTTAACTATTTTGAACGATTATTACTAAATCTATAATTATCATTTAACATTTAGTACAATGTCCTTTTTTGGCAATAACAGCTGCGTAGCGTCTTGGCATGGAATCAATCAAGTCCTGGCATCGTTTTAGGACCAGGACTCTTTAATTTATACCCAAAGTGATTCGATAGTGGCTGGATTGGAAGTAGCAACCGGCTTCTTGACGTAGGGCCACAGATTTTTGATGGGATCAGGTCAGGTGACTGAGCAGGCCACTCCAAAACGTTCACATAGTTTGCCATAACACATTCCTTTGCTTTCTTGTTGGTGTGTTTGGAGTCACAGTTCTGTTAAAAGACCCATACGAGCGGATTTTCATATTCTGCAAAGGGTAGCATTACTGTATCCACGATATTCACCTACACGTGCTAATCCATGATGGTTTTTATCCAACCTAGTGTACCTACTTCATAGTGGAAAAAGCAGGCCCATACCATTACACTATACCCTCCATACTTATCGGTTTTTGTGGTGTACTAAAGTTTGTATTCTACTTTCCTTGGACCTCTAACGTATGATCGAGATCCTTTTCCACCAAACATATCCACTTTGGACTTATCTGACCATAGAATATGTACGGGTAGGCTTGTAGCTGGGGGTTTTTTTTTTGTCCGCCGAAAGGTAGGCATTGCCTGATGAGCGGCGAAAGCCAATTGCTCTGTAAGAGGTTGTCAGAGAGGGCCACGAAATGAAGAGAGGGTCATGGAGAGGTCATGGTTTCGCAACGAACTGAGAGGGGTTCGAAGTCGAAATTCGGTGAGGGGGAGCCTATAAGTAGAGGTCAGAGGGACGCCATTAGGCAAAATCGGCTTGATTTTGGTGCCAAGAAGAGACTGGAATTAAGTGTCTGTATTACCAGTGAAAAAAAAAAGAGAAAAAGAAGTTGTGCAAAAGCCAGAACCGGCAAAGTGCGTCGGAAGGAAAGGATACAGAGGTCACCGCTTGGGGTAAGAGTAGTTGACGATGCCATGGAAAGGGCATAGTAATGATGGTGGGGCATTTCAGGCCAGAAGTTGGAGGGGGCTCGTCTTCCACGACCAGCTGAAGCGGAATTCGCCGGAGCTTTGGGTCGAGCAGAGGGTCGAGCAAAGGAAAGGCGAAGCAGTGCCCGGCAGAAAGCGGCCGCTTCAACTCGTCTAACGCTCCGGACGCGAGTGAGCTCGTGCGGGAAGAGAAGCGAAAGAAGCAACAAAGCGCCCATCACGTTCGAATAATTTATTCAAGATCGTTCACATTCAAAAAAAAAAGGAAAAACTTTCATCAAAATCTGGTCGCCGTGGATGTTACATCAAAGAGAGAAACAGCGTTCATCATTACATGAAAACCCAAAGCGGCTGCATGTGATGCTTTAAGCTAGTGTTCACCAACTATCCTCTTTCTTCTATCAAGCTCTTTCTCTCACTGCAATCTCCCTTTTCTTTTCTTTTCTTTTCCTTGTCCGTTCCCCACCTCCCTTTTTTCCCTTGAGCGCAAGCGTCAACGCACCGGTACTGGCAAGTACCGGTGATAGCAAAAGAAAGAGAAAATAAAGAAAGAGAAAATAAAGAAAGAGAAGAACATCGAGCGAAAGGCAGTGCAGCGGGCGCTAACGGCTGGTGGCTAGGGAGAAACGGATGGGAGATAAAAAGAGATCGAGATAGTTGATTTGCCAAATGTGTGTAGTGATAAGCAGGTGAACTTTCTTTTTTTTCTTTGTGCATATTATTTTCACAGATCCGGACCCAATCGGAAGCGCTTCGTCGATGGAGGTTCCCGTAAGTGTTTGAATAATAAATGTTAAGTTATACCCCACATATTCTTGGTGGCAAATGAACACATAAAAATAAAAGGATAGAAAAGGAGAAGGGCACGGTTGTCACTGGCACACACATAGTAAACAAAGCAACAAGAAAGAAAAAAGGGCTTTAACGCCGTGTGCTTATAAGCAATCGGTTGCCGTCTGGTTCTCCCCTGCGTGGGCATCCGTGTTGGCCAGAGACGCTGTTATGGTTTGCCAATTTGCATCGGCATTTCACTATATTATCCGTTGGCCTTAACTCTATGCTCATATTCCTCTATGCCCATAAATACCTTTCTTCACTTTTCCACTCCTTTTAAATTTAAGATATATTTAACATCCGGGGAAAACTCTTGGGATTAGCTAGTATGAGGGGAAACATAATTTTAGTCATAAGAATACAATAAATATTATAATGTTTGTGTAAAAGATAGAGTTTGATCTCCTACAGCAGGCCCCTGTAGGTCC
Source organism: Drosophila athabasca (assembly GCA_008121215.1). Lineage (NCBI taxonomy): Eukaryota > Metazoa > Arthropoda > Insecta > Diptera > Drosophilidae > Drosophila > Drosophila athabasca. Next base: position 92,985 of record VMQQ01000019.1, on the reverse strand, counting down.
CTCACGCAAAGGGGTCTTGTACAGTTTAAAAAAATGCGGTACTTGGCACAACAAGACCAAGGTAGGGTGGGCGTCAGTGGCTCCTCATGACCAGCAGAGGAGTCGGTTCGTTGTCCGTTACCCAATGCAGTTGTCGTCTTTTGTTTTAGGTGTTGTACTTTGTCCGGTGTTAGTTGGCTCTGTTTAGACACGCATTAATATTAAAGTAATTATACGTAGGCTTCAGCTAGAGGAACTGAAAGAACACCACTCTCGTGGCCGACGAGCCAGTAGCCGGAAAAAGATAGCGTGTCATCCTCAAGCTGAGGGAACCATCTTGCCTACTCCGTGGTTGCACGTTACAAATATTCGTCCATTGTTGGGATGTCCGATTTGCTTGAACACTGCCTAACCTCATGTGCCTAGTAATATGTGTCGGGTTTAAAAGTGGTATCTTTCTTGGGCTGCAGACTTTTATATTATGTTGGCTAAGATATGTACTAACTTTTTGATCCATCGCAAATATTTAAAGCTCTTCTTTAAGCTCGGTAGCTGACCTAAAGGGAACCTTCTTTCTCTGACGAATCCGTCTATTGCCATGAAGAGGGGCCATAAATCGTTTTCGTCCGCGTGTTTCAGCCTTTTCTTCATAGTTTAAGACGTTTTTAATCATTTTATTGGAATATCATACCAATCGACCAACTTTTCTGTACGTTTTTCCGTTTAATATCAGTTTTTTGGTCAAATCTCTCATCTCCGCAATAGTGCTTTCCACGTCCCATTGTAATGATTATTATTAACTTTTATGACAGAAACAATGAAATCTTAGTCAAAACTAATGAATACGTGCCTTTTACAAAGACAATTTTGAGAAATATAGAAGCTTCACTAAGAAAAGTGCTAGTGGTGCTATTTTTTTTTTTTGCCATTTTTTGGGTATTTTTTCTTAAAACAAAAAAACCCACAAACACAAAAACCCCATTGCAATAGCCGCTCTTAGATTCTCTAGGAAAAGCTGCGCTCTTAATTGTTTGCCCTGCTTCAGGGCATTACCTGCAGTGAAGAGAGGGGATCAAATTTAACTCTTCACTTTAAAATATTAGTTCTATGGTCTGACTTACGTCATCCACGCACTCGCCGTCTCCCATTCCCACCCATGTAAAGAATTGGCAGGCTTAAATCGTTTACTGTACTCGAATATTTAGTTTACTGTACTCGAATACTTAGTGGAAAAATATTATTTGCTAGTACTACTGTTTTTTAAATATCTTTATTATTATTTTTCCTTTATTTCTGTAATTTGTTCATTATACTAGAGCATAATTAGTTAAATAGTCTAAATAAATGTATATATTGATTTGTAGTATGTAGTATCTGATGGATTTACAAATGTACATACGGCGGGGGGCGAAGGGTAAACTTAGGTGGCTACAATTTACAAGATTAATTTAAAGCAGGCAGTTTGCCAGTAATTACTATAGGTACTTAAGAGTAATTGCGAATTAAGCTAAGGTTACGGTACACTATGATCGGTAAAATTAAAACGGCGGCCACGCCCCGAGCTGATTGAAGCGATCGTCATCGTCATCAGTACGATCTTTGCCCCATCCTCATCCACAGCTGTCGAGCGATCGCCCATCGCCATCGCTCATGGCTGCAAAACCAATCGACAGAAATTGAGATCAATTTAGCAATGACTGAACTATTTGACTGATTGATTGATTGATTGAATGCATGAAGATCGGCGTGGTATGAGTGTTCGGAATTTGGTCGAAACTTAATTCGAAAGATTCAAATTGTTTGGCAGTTGACTGAGTTGGTGGTGCTTGTGCTTGTGGTGGTTGTGGAGTAGTAGGGACTGGAGTTCGAGTTTGAATTGGTGGTGTTTGTGGTGGCTATGGCTGTGGAAGCGACGGTGGAGGTGATGCTCGATATGCTCCGACGATTGCGTGGCCTGGCGGCTCTTTGCGACCGACTATGCGCTAAATGTTATTCTTTCTCGCTGCGTATCATGATCTTTTTCTGTACCAGCTTGCGTACCTGTTGCGTTGTGGGTTGTGACATGCCGCCCTGCTGCTGCTGCTGCTGCTGTTGCTGCTGCAGGCCGCTCACCGTGGGCAAGGTCGCAGTGGTCTGAGTTATGGTCATCACTTCGGCGGGGCCCGATGTGGGCCCAGCGATGCTAGTATGCTGCTGCTGTTGTTGTTGTTGCTGTTGTTGTTGTTGTTGTTGTTGCTGCTGCTGCTGCTGTTGTTGCTGCTGGACAACAGCCAGCAGATTCCCACCGGCAGTGGTCTGGAGCCGCACGGGACTGGCATTTTGCCGCTGATTGTGCTGCAGTGCAGCAATCAGTGTCTGCTGCGTGGTTTGGCCACTAGCGGCCACTTTCAGGGCGCTGGCAATGCCCGGGCTACCCACGTGAGTGCGCAGGTTGCCGGCAGCAAGGGCTTGGGCAGAGGCGGCCGATACCACCTGCAAGAGCGGAGAGGAGTGTTGATTGATTCCTCTAGAGGAATTCTTCGAGAGGTAACCTACCTGGATGGTCTGCCGCTGATTGGCCTGCGATGCCACCGAGACGGGTATGACCCGTCCGACACTAGTCTTGCCCAGCACCAGATTCGTGGTGGCCAACGTCCCCTGCTGCCCACTGCGCATCACCTGTTGGATTTGCTGCACCGTTACGGAGCTGGGCAGCGTCTTGGTGTTCTGAATGTGCAACAACTGTGCCTGGACACTGCCTCCACCGGTGGTCACCTTCTGCTGCTGCTGTTGTTGGCCGGCCACCGTGGGTAGGGTTCCCCCACCTGTGACGGTCATGCCACCCGACTGCTGCTGTTGCGGCTGGGGACCGGACACAATGTTGGTAGCCGTTGGCTGTCCACTGGCGCTTACCAGCTGCGTCATCCGACTGATCTTACGCGGCATCGTCAGCTGTTGCTGCATCTGCAGATGTCGCATCTGGTTGGGCATGGTCACCTTGATCTGGCTTCCGGGCTTCAGCTGCGGCAAAGGGATATTCACGCTTCCCGCCTGCACCGTGGGACCCGTGGCGGAAACGGTGACTCCGCCCGCGCTTACACTGCTCCCGCTGGCTGCCGCCGCCGTGGAGGCCTTCACCAGGGATGCAATCTGCTGCTGGGTGACCTGCTGGGCCTGTACCTGTCCGGCCACTGGCAGCTGTCCCTGCTGCTGCTGTTGCTGGACGGTTGTGGTGGTGGTGAAGAGGGCGCCCGTCGCCTGCTGGGCCTTTTGTGCGGCCAGTATGTTGTTGTGTCGCTTAACCAGAAGCATATCTCCGGCTGCCGCTGATGTAGTGCTGCCGTCCGCCGATACCACCTGGCGCTGCATACTTTGCTTGCTGGCCATTTGTTTGATAAACTGTGTCCGTGCCTGGCCATGCAGCTGAACACTGACGTTGCCCGCCTGCACCGCGCCAGCTCCCGGCATTCCGGAGACGGCCACCTTCTGGCTGGTCACATGGGTGGGCATGTTGCCAGTCTGGATGATGGTGCCCGCTGTCTGCACCAAATTGGCAGTGCCCACCCCACCGCCAGCCGTTCCACCGACGGAAGCCGGCTGCGTCTGCAGCACCTTGAGGCTACGCTGCCGATACAGCTGGATGTGAGCGCCTCCCGGCTGCTGCGTTCCTGGAATGACCGTCGTCTTCCCCCCCTGTTGAAGGGCAGTTACCGGAATTCCCTTGGTGGTCACCAACTGCGTCTGTGTGGCTGGAGACGTGGGCACTGCGGCCAGACGAAGCTGAGTCTGGAACTGGGCGGGACTCACGCCCTGGCCGAGGTTGGGCATGGACACGATCGACTGTCCGGCTGCATTTGTGCGCTGCTGCAACGTGTTTCCCGTGGAAGCGGACACAATGCGCTGGCCCCGCAGCATGGCAGTGTTGAGGGTGGTCACAGCTGTGGTCTGTTGTTGCTGCTGTTGCTGCTGATTGGCAGTGGTGGTCAGCACGGTACCCACGGTGGGCAGTGTGCTGACAGAGACGACCTGCGGCAAGGTCTGGGTCTGCACAATGCTTCCCAGTTGCGGAGAACTGTTCACGGGGAGCGTTGTCTGTGACGAGATGGACACGATTTGGGCCGTGGAGCCAGACTGTGTCTGAACAACGGCCGGCAGACTCTGGACGGGCGTTGTGAGCACCACACTGACGCTGGATTGGCCCGGGTTGGCTGCGGCGGACTGTTGGGCCAACTGTTGCAGCTGGCCTGCCGTTAGATGGTTGGAAGAGGTTCCCACAATGGTCTTCACCAGTTGCTGCGTGGCGGACTGCTGGCCTTGTCCCGGATGGACGCGCAGTTGCTGCTGAGGCTGATGCAGGAGAATGGCCGTCTGCTGGCCGGGCGATACGTTGGCGCTGGTTAGGTGCTGGATTTGCAACTGCTGCAGTTGGCCGGCGGCGGGAACAGCCACCGTTGTGTTCGTGTTGATGGGCTGCTGTTGCTGCTGCTGCACCAGTTCCACGGTTTGCTGTTGCTGCTGCTGTTGTATGGGAAGAGTTTGGGGAACGGGTGAAGCTGTGGGCAGCTGCTGCTGTACCTGCTGTTGGTGGGGCTGGGACTGCTGTTGCATCTGAGGCGCCTGTTGCTGCTGCTGCTGCTGTTGCTGCTGCTGTGGCTGATGTTGTTGTTGCTGCTGTTGTTGTTGCTGGTGCTGTTGTTGTTGTTGTTGTTGCTGTTGCTGCTGATGGGATTGCGGCGGTGGCAGCTGCTGACCACCACGTTGCTTCTCCCGGATCTTGTTGGCCTTCATGACAGCAATGTTCTGGGGGGGCACGGGTTGGTCGTAGTTCTGTATGCCGAACTCCTGCAGCACCTCCATGTGCTTGGGGTTCATCAGGCTGGGCGCACTGAACTGTCGCTTCGGTGGAGGGGCCTTCTTGAGGTAGGCCGTTTTGATGCTGTCGAATCTGGAGCGCATGACCTTGTAGAAGGAGGCGTTGTTGTCGCTGGCATAGAGTTGGGTGGTGCGCAGGTAGCGTAGAGGGCTCTTGAGGTACTCGGTCCGCAGTGTGGGCTTGAGCTTCTTCTGTTTCTTTGGGCTCTCCACCACCTTGCCCTCCTCGCGCGGCTGAATGTGGGTCTCGTAGCGGTAGCGGCACTGCCTGGCCGAGCGGTACGTCTTTGAGCAGAAATTGACCATTTCCGAGACGAGGTCCCAGTTGGGCGTCTGGCCAGGCGCCAGCTGCACCAGACTGCAGGGCAGGCCCTGCAGATTGACCAGAACGTGCAGTATGGCGATGTCCTCGAAAATGCACCACTCGCTCATGGCCTCCGGCTCGGTCAGCGGCTTAACGGGCAGCTGCGGCTTCATGCCCAGTACGGGGGAGTTGGGCTTAAAGCTGCCACGGAAGCGCTGGTTCTTCAGCTCGCGACGCAGACGCGAAAGCTGGGGCGTGGGCCGATCAAAGAGTGACTTGGGAGGCGCACAGTTGTCCTCGCGTCGCATTTTGTTGGGGCGCCGACTGCCGTCGTAGCCGGCCTCGGAGCGCGAGCGTTTGCTCTCCTTGCGCACGTAAACGGGCGGCAGGTCCAGTTCCGCGATTGGCACTAAGTCGTACATAAACGACAGAGAGTAATCTATGTAGATGTCGTTCTCATTGTCCTGCGGCGGCGTGGGCGGGCACCACATCTATATATTTCCGTAGGAGATTCAGAGTCATATTAAAATGAAGATCAGACAAGGCAATGCAATCTCCGATACCGGAGATCCGATCCACTTACCGGCATCTGTTCCATTGTGTTGCGTGATATCCAGACCTGGACCCGGGGCCAATGGCAGACGCAGAGGCAAGAAAGTTAAAGAAAAGAATACACGTTCCACATTATTTTCAGGATATAGCAACTCTGTTTTGGTGTTGGCTTAGAAACTATTTTGATTTGAATTGAATTGAAAAATTGCTAATTGATGGCGTTGTAGCTTTCATTCCGAACAGTTTCTAACTTTCGTACGATCATTGGGATTTGATTTTATTTTAATTGTTTTTTGATAGCAAGAACTTTTTAGAAGACTCTACGCGGAACTAACAGATCTCAGACATACGATAGATTTTTCGGATATGCGACACCAAAACAGAATTCTACATTTCTTTGGAGAAAATAATATTTAACAATCTTTGGATGGAGATTTACGCGCTTATTCTTTTCCCAACTTTTGTGCAATTGTCTTTTCTAAATGGAATTTAGGGGCTACGCACGAAATGAGTCCGTAAATAAAAACCACAACGTCTTTTAGTTTTTCTTTTAGTTTTAGTTTCAGTTTCAGTATCGTTTGCTTCCGTTTTTTTTTTTAAGATAGATCTGTAGTTGATCTATCTTTATTTATACAATGGAACACACGAATTGAGTTCTGGTTTATTTGTTAGTCAATCTATTCGCAAAGTCTTAAGATGGTTAAGGGTTTTGTTTTGCTTTGCTTTCGTTAAGATAAGAATACAAAATAAATTATAAAATGCAAAACATTTAAACTCTAGATTACAGGTATACCTCACGTCTTACGAACTAAAGCAGTATTTTCGGGGGAGATGTGTTTGGTTTTCATTTAAAGTAATGACGAATCTGCTGATCATGCTGTTGATTTGTATGCTTAGATGCGCGGAGTGGCTCTGGTTACACGCTGCTAATTATGTCTATATGTAGATGTATTTATATATCTATGTACAATCTGAGAAGTCTTACTATGCTAAACTACTGGCTATCCACCCCCACATAGTGTCTCCCCATCTTCCCATCTGCATTTCTTTCCTATCGATCCAAGTTAATTTGTTATCCTAGACTTCTGCCATTCGGCTAATCACTAACTAACCTTAGCACATATATATATATATAGTATGTATGTATGTTTGATAGAAGGAAACTTGTTACAGTCTATAAATACTCGCCCTGTAAAACAGCTCGAGGACGACAAGCTCTCACTCTCTCTATATCTGCGAGAAGGATTCACCCACTAAAACGTTCACAACACACACACACACCACAGCTGAATGGCTGGCTGGCTGTCTGGCTGACTGGTATTTAATACTACAAGTAATACTGACAAACATTCGTTGTTATCACCGATTCGTTGTCCCACTTGAGGAGGAAACTGCTCCTGCGGTTGCGTGTGCTCCAGAGCTTGCTGTGGCAGGAAGTGGCGTGGATCGAAGCATCACTTTCGGCGTCTTGGTTATCCATGGATGCAGCGTTCCGGCTGTGCTTTTGTGCTGTGTTGATGATTTGTTGATGGCGATGTTGTCATCCGCCTTGACCATTCTCTTGGTCACTACCCTGCGCCTGGTTTCGCTGTACGCCTCTCTGGGCGTTGACTTCTTGGTACTTCTGTTCGAGCCACTGCGGTTCAGGGTGTTCGCCACGGGACTCATGTCCAAGGTCCACAGATTGATCTTTACAGAGCCACGTGATCGAGTGCGGGGCGTGTGGCCAACAGCTTCGCTCTCATCGCTCTTATCCGACAGAATCTGTTGATGTTGTTGCTGCTGCTGTCTCTGAAGGGTTTGCTCTTTGCTCGACTCTGATTTGGCATGCGCCAAGGGATCATTGGGCTCATCTGTGTCCGTCTCCTCGCTCACATTGTAGTACGTGGAGCTGGTCATTGTGGTATCTTGCACCTGATCGTGGGCACTCCAACAGCCATCTAGACTGGCATTTGATTCGCCCTCCCCTTCTCCGGTAACTTCTCCGGCTGTAGCATAGCTGCTCTCTGAGTCTTCGGAGAGGATATCAACGTGCGTTTCCTGCTCTTTATCTTCATCCTCATCAGCCCCGTTCCCTTTGTCGCTTAGGGATTCTTCGGTTAGCGTTGTTGTTTCCTCCAAGGCGGATGCCTTATCGTCATCATCTTCTGCACTCACCTCCTCATCCTCATTCGCCTCATTATCGTTACCATCGTCTTCATCTACCACACTCACATCCTCCTCTTCATTTTCTGTATTATTGTCATTCTCGTCCCCATCCTCGTCGCTTGGAAAATCTAAAGGAGTAGCTATCGTCGCGCGTCTCTCTAGCAGCCTTCGCCGTGAAGTAGTCGACACAGAGGTGCTATCTCCACGGTTTCGCTTGGAAGACGTGGTGGTGGTGCTGCTCTTTCCACTGCTGTTCATTTGATTGGACTTGACGACGGGCGTTTTCATCATCTTGCTCATGGCAATGTTGGCCGACAGCCGCTTGGGACGCTCGCCGCCGACCACGCGAGAGTCCTCCTCGGCAGCCGCAGCCGCTCCTGCAGCTAGGGCTGTGCGTGTTGTCTTTCTAGTGGGTGGTGTGTTGACATTGGTCACATGGACCACACTCAGCGAACGGAGTCGCGTGTTCTGTCCGACAGACGAGCCGCTTTTGCCCCCAGTTGTCGACCTCTTGCTGTTACCCGTCCCCAATACTGTCCCTGTCCCTGACCCTGACACTACTGGAGGAGCACTCACATTGAGGCTGACACGTCGCCGACACGACGTTTGCGCCGGACTTCTACTTGTCGCTGGCGGCACTGATCTCTTCTGGTTCCTGTTGCCACTGTGGCTGCTTACACTCCTGCTCAGCTGCCGCTGACCCTGCCTGTTGCGCTGCGACCTAGTGGCAAGGGGTCGCTTTTTGGATGAATGGGAATCTTGTTTGGTGTTAACATTAACCTGATTACTCGAATCCTTGCGACTGTAGGTCAGCAATTCCTCAGCCTCGGCCTCCGGCTTGAGTAGCTCCTCCTCCTTTTGCATAACAGCCAGTCGATTGGCCTCCCATTCCCGCTTCTGTGCCTCCAGCTCGGCCTCTGCGGCGCGCAGCTGTTCCGCCGTCCAGGCAGCTCCAGTGGCCTCCACAAACCGCATGGCATAGCGTTCCACGGGCGACAGCTACAAATTGGGGAAGAGAAATGCAATACTCATTAGAAACGTTTGAATCCACATGCATATATGTACATGTCCATCATTACAGCTAATTTGGAGTGCTAGCAATGTTAGACGTTGAGTGATATAATCGAGCGTGGGTTGCTCGCTTCGACTATGTCTGAACGTCTACTCCCCGAAGGGAAGTTTCTCTCGGCAATGCTCGCTGCATCGAAAGCGCATCGAAATGCGGTATTCAATATAAATTGCAAGCGCTGCCATACCCGCACCTCATCCCCAATCAATCAATCATTGCGACTCACCTGCTTGACGATATTCTGCATCTCCAGATCGGCCTTGCTGATCTCAACCTGGGAGGAGCCGCCGCCTGCCTCGGCGTTGGCATCATCCGCAATGGGAATATTCTCATCGAACTCGGCCAGATCTGCGGCCACTTCGGCCTTTGCCGTCTTGGTGGCCAGAACGTCCTGCTCATCTTCGGCGGCAGCAAGGGCGTGCTCAAATGCTCGCAGCGACTGCTTCTCCGTTTCCACAACGGCGGTCCCGGTCGTCGTCGTCGTGACAATCCTCTCTATCTTCTCCTCTGACTTGACGGCTTCCTGGGGGGTGCTGGTCTCGTCTTGCTCGGTTTGGTCCATTGTGAATAGATCCTTGATGGTGGAGCTCTTGAAGAAGGTTGTGGTGAAGTTGCCGCCCTCGATGGCCATGTCGCTGAGCATTCGCTTCTGATTGGCCTTCTTGAGGATGTTCACCTCGATGGTCTTCTCAGACACCAGGCGGTAGATGTGCACGTCGCGCGTTTGCCCAATGCGATGGCATCGATCCTGCGCTTGCGCATCCATGGTGGGATTCCAGTCAGAGTCGTAGAAGATGACAGTGTCGGCGCCCGTCAGATTGATGCCAACGCCGCCCGATCGCGTGGACAGAATGAAACAGAATATCCGTTTGTCTCCGTTAAAGCGCTCCATGAGGATCTGACGCTGCTCAACACGCGTCGAGCCATCGAGTCGCAGGTAGATATGGCCGTGGTGGTTGAGGAAGGCCTCCAGCACATCCAGCATTTTGGTCATCTGCGTGAATATAAGCACGCGATGGCCGTCGACCTTCAGCTGCCTCAGAAGACGATCCAGAGTTTGAAGTTTGCCACAGTCGTACTGAATGAGCCGCGGATCGGGAAACTGTGTGGTCATCGCCGAGATAATAGGATGCAGAAGGTCCAGCTTTGGCAGCAGGGTCTGTCCCACCCTGCTCTCGATCTGCCGCTCGTACTGCCAATGCGTGGAAGACAGATTCTGGACGTAGCGACGGATCAGCGGGGCACACACCGAAGGAACATAAATCACAAAGTTGCTAAATATTGGCGCCATTTCCGCGCACCTCTGCTCAAAGGTCTTGAGCAGATGATTGAGGGACCAGCCATCGCGATGGGCCATCGCCGTGCAGCAGTTGGAGAAGCTCCGTGTCTGCCACGTGGAACGTCGCAGGGTGCGCGTCGACTGCATGCACCGCTGGATGGCCCCGCGGCAGTCTTCGCCGTAAATGGGAGTGGCATCGGTGCGCCGACGATTGATGGTGGCCATTCGCTTGAGGGAGGCTAGGCGCTGCTCCTTGCGCATCTGAATGAGTTCCTGAACCTTGTAGGGATCCTCTGCTTCCTCCTCCTCCTGCTCCTCGTTCCCTGTGCTCCCGTTAGCTATGCTCTGCTTCTGCGCCGTGCTCTTCACATGCGTAGCCAGATCCCTGACAATGGGCTCCTTGGTTAGCTGCTGAGATGTCAATACTGTACTGGAGGCAGCTGTCGCCGAAATGCTGCTCGCATTAACTGACGCTGTGACAGACGACGGCGACGATGTCTTGCTGGTGAGAGTCAGGCGGGCACCGGCTCCCCCCGCATTTGTTGCTGGCGTGAGGTAGAAAAATGGTTTCCCATCCTGCATCGTCTTGGCCACCTTGGCCGGCGTCGAGGCATTCATATGGGAGCGTGCGGTCATCAGCTTGGAGTTGGCCAAGACGTTTAGCGCTGCCCCTGGAGAGGATGTCGATCCTCCAATCGTCGTTGCGGTCGTCGTAATCACGCTGTTGATTACAACCGGCTTTAAGGCCATATTAATGGGGTTAATGGAACCACCGATACGCTTCATGATCCTTCCACTGGGCAAGAGGCTGCGCATTGGCACAATCTTGGACCCCTCCAGCCGCATGGCCGGACTGGCGCCCACTCGCACCGCATTCAGTTTGAGTCGCTGTGCAAGCTCCGCCGTCCGCACTCGTATGTGAAACCGATACTTGCCGTTGGGGCAGCGCGGTGGCGGCTGTGGGGCGCTGTCGATCTCCTCGATCAGCTTGCGTGGCGGGGCGAGCAGGCGGCACTTGTGCGATACGTAGGCGGTTAATGTTTCCTCCAGATGCAGCAGCAAGAGATTCACAGTTTCCAGATTGATTTGCTATTGGCGAGATAATGATTTCAGTCGTTTAAGATATGGAATTACTACATGAATACATTGCTAGAACTACAGCTTGAACTGGAGGGGATTGAATCAGACAAATGCCTCGCAATTGCGAACATCCTGGGACAAGTTTACGACTCGCTCCAAAACAGATTGAGCCCAACTTTCAGTGACAGTTTAACATCATTTTCAATCAGAGGGAGCTGTTCGGGCGAGGCCCGAGTGTAATTCCCTTATTTTGTTCTCTTACTCGTATTGTTCTTTCCATGCTCTTACTGTTTCACTCTCTTACTCTCTGTCAGCATCATGCTCTCACTTATCATCTATTATCTATGCTTCACCACTCTCTTTTTCTCAGCTATGCGTCCTCACGGCATAGCTAAGTGGACGGCAGCTGCGTCTGCTTAAAATGACAGTTACCGCTTGATATAGTTGGCGCACAGACCTTTTTTGTCCCAACTATTACTTGGCACGAGACTTGCTCGCTTGCCTCCCCAAGTTTGTTAACTCGTTAATTACAACTCTCTATTGTTAAAGGCTCAGGCATTTTCGGCCACCCTCAATATACAAATTACATACAATAAATTATAACGTTTTTGAAATCAAACTTTTGTGAAAATTCTTGATATATAGTCAACGAAAAAGCTCGTTGTCTCAACATTTGGTGACCCCGACGTGATCGTCATTAATAATATTGCTAAAAAACAATTAAAAATCGTTTAAAGTGCAAACTAAACCTAACCTTTCTGTTGCGAAGCTTTCGTCTCGGCGTTGGCTTGCTCATAAACACCAATACATCTACGCACAGCAACGGCTTTGATTTCGGTGCGCTTGCGCGCACATACCGACAATCAAACGGGTCATTCTCCTATTCTTCTTTGTGCCTGCTCGCTGCTGCTGTCTGTTGCTGCTGCTGCTTGCCGAAATGGCTGAGTCCAATGACTTGTCGGAAAACAGGGTGCCTTTTTACAAACGGAAGGCACAGTCAATATACGACAAGTCAGCATTACTTCAGGAGACCATTGCGGGGGATGAAAGCAATGAAGATGCGCTAAATGTTCATCTAGAATATTTGGAAAAGATGTCCGATTTATTTAATGCGACTCATTCCAATTTAGAAGAACTCGATGTAAGCGAAATTGGCAGCGACTTAAGCAACAAATTTGATGTCTTAGTTATGGAAATCAAAGTTTGTATTCGCTCAAGACTCCGCAGTGCTATCGGGAACATGCCGCATCACTCAACGATACATCCTGAGTTTAACGTTACTGCCTCCGGAAATTTTCGGCCACGATATCATATTCCTGATATAAAACTTCCTACTTTCCGTGGAGGCTATACTGAGTGGGCAAACTTCTTCACTATGTTTAACACAATTATAGGTCAGGAGGCCGTTTTATCAAGGATTGAGAAGTTTCAGTACCTGCGATCATGTTTGGATGGACCTGCATTGGAAGCTGTTCGGTCTTTGGAAGTAACGGAGGGCAATTATGATATCGCGTTGGATATTTTAAGCAACCGATTCAATAACAAACGTTTAATCTTTCAGGCACACGTCGCTGAGATGCTGAAGCATGAGAAGGTTGAAGATGGGTCAACTAGAAAGCTGCGTACCTTATCGGATAAGGTGCATTCTCACATGAGAGCGCTAAAGTCGATGGGGAACATGGAGGAAATAGCAGGTTGCATCATCTTTCACTCCATGTATAAGTATCTGGACACCGAAAGCAGGAACAAATGGGAAGAACTGTCACCGTCCAATGTTATACCGACCTGGGACCATTTTTCGACTTTTTTGGAAAAGAGATGTCAAGCCATGGAGGCAAAGTATCAAGCTATGTTGATTGATCCCCATAGCAATCAGGTTGGAAAACATAAAAAATTAATTAATTCCAAAAACAGTCTTGTTGCTACAAACACCCTTGGATTAGAGTGCGTATTTTGCAATAATAAAGAGCACAACATTTACAGCTGCACTCGGTTTGGAAACCTTTCGCCATCTTTGCGCCTTAAAGAGGCAAGGAAGCTTAGAGTATGCTTCAACTGTTTGAAGAAGGGACATCGCAACACCTCCTGCAGTTCAGGTTCTTGCCGCACATGCGGTGAAAAACATCATTCACTTTTGCATATCAACAGTCCTCCGCCGACGTCAGTTACCACGGATCGAACGAACCCTATGTCGTATGCTCAGACCGACTCACGCTCAGACCCCAGTCTTCAGAATTCTCTTGTTGCCGCTTCATTACCTTTCTCGCCTCCTGCTCAGAATCTTAGTTCAGACGTAGTGCTTCTCGCCACGACAGTCATCATGATTAAGAGTCGACATGGTGAGCTTATTCCATGCCGTGCTCTTCTGGATTCCGGCTCGCAGATTAACTTAATAACCTCTCGTTTTGTTCAGATGCTTCAGCTGAAACGAGCCAAAGGTTCGGTGTCAGTATCCGGTATTGGTGCGGAATCCGCATTTCATACAGAAGGTTCAGTCAATTTGGTCATTCGATCCAGGACTTCAGATTACTGCACGAGTCTCACAGCTCTTGTTGCTCCACGCATCACAGGGAACCAGCCTGCTTCTTCTTTCGATATATCCAAATGGAAAATGCCATCCAATATCAGCCTTGCTGACCCGAGTTTCAACAAATCTCAGCGCATCGATGTGCTTATTGGAGCCAGTTTGTTTTATGATATCTTATGCGTTGGACAGATTAAGTTGGACAAAGGCCTTCCTATAATACAGAAAACGCGTTTCGGTTGGATTGTAACAGGTGGAGGTCATTATTCCTACAACTCTGTGCTCCTAGCTGCCTCTAGATCGGCTGAATTGAGTCATAATCCCACCGTCGGTATGGATGAACTAGTTAGACGCTTCTGGGAAGTTGAAAATTGCCACTGCCCCGCCATAGAGGCTACAAAGGAGGAAATTGCTTGCGAGGAACATTTTGAAAAACATTTCTGTCGACTCCACCCCATGAGGAGATTCGAGCATTTAAACTAGATACCGTCACCTATGGAACGAAACCAGCATCATTTCTAGCCGTCCGTTCCATGCACCAACTAGCAGTCGACGAGCGTGCTTCTTATCCAATTGGATCTAAGGTTGTGTTGCAGGATTTTTACGTGGATGATCTGCTAACGGGGGGAGACACTACAAATGAGGTTCTTGAAATAATTCGCCAGGTGTCAGGACTCTTAGCCAAAGGGAATTTCAAGATCAGGAAATGGTGCTCCAACGATGCATCTTTACTAAATCAAATACCCAGTGAAGATAGGGAAACATTTGTAAAATTCACTGATGGCAGCGATGTAACCAAGACGCTAGGTTTGGCATGGAATCCCATCGGATGAACTATTGTTTGCTTTTTGCCCCAATCAAGTCCCTTCGAAACCAACTAAAAGAGTTATATTGTCCACCATTGCACGATTTTATGATCCACTCGGACTTATAGGGCCAGTAATTACAAGGGCAAAAATACTTATGCAGCAGTTGTGGAAAGAAAAGCTGAATTGGGATGAAAGTCTGCCAGTCGCCTTGCGCACAGCTTGGAACGACTTTATTCAGCAGTTTGACTCTATGCAACAAATCTCTTTCCCACGTCTATCATTCCTTCAAAGCAGCAATCTTGAAATACATGGATTTTGTGATGCCAGCATGAGTGCATATGGAGCATGCATTTACACTGTTTCGCAAGGCGTCAATGGAGTAAAGGCAAATCTTCTGTGTTCCAGATCTCGTGTAGCGCCACTGAAGACTATTACAATACCCAAGTTGGAATTATGCGGTGCAGCGCTACTCGCTCAGCTTATGCATGAAGTCTCTTTAATGAACTTCAATTGCTCGTATTACTGTTGGTGTGACTCTACCGTTGTGTTAGCCTGGATCAAAAACCAGCCATCTAACTTTAATGTATTTGTTGCTAATCGACTGTCTGTTATTCAGGAACTCACATCTGGAATGTCTTGGCTGCACGTGCCAACTGATCTCAACCCTGCCGATATTCTTTCTCGAGGATCACTACCTGCTGAGCTTATCAATTCTCATCTTTGGAATCATGGGCCTCCATATTTGACGGACAGTATAGATCAATGGCCAAGTACGCCTGCTCTTCCAGAGCCGGTTTTGGAGGCACGGAAAACAATCCTAATTACCAACTTCGCTTCGAAATATTTGATGGAAGAATCGAAATTCGTGAATTCCTTCCCCAAAATGCAGCGAATTTTTGCATATGTATGCAAATTTATTCATCGAAAAAGGTTTAAAATAACTGTGGAGGATTTGCGCTTGGGAACCGAACTTCTTCTTCGCCTTACTCAGCAATCTCGTTTGTTGAATGAAATAAGAGCCCTGGAATCCCGAAAGGACATCAAAGCTTCAAGCCCAATCGCTTCGCTTTCTCCATTTTTAGATAAGTACGGTTTGCTTCGAGTTGGAGGACGCCTTAAAAACTCCACGTTGGATTTTGAAGCACGACATCCCATAATACTGCCCAGAAATCATTCCATCACTTCTGCTTTGATACGGCACCTACACGAAAAGCATCTTCACGCAGGACCCCAGTCACTATTAGCCATCATTCGGCAAACTTACTGGCCAATTGGTGGTCGCAAGACCGTAGCTCACGTCATACAGAAGTGTGTCAGATGCTTTCGAGTGAAGCCTCGAACTCTAGAGCAAATAATGGCAGATCTTCCGGTGGACAGAGTTAGCGAATCTCGGGCATTTCTAGTTACCGGCGTGGACTACTGCGGCCCGTTCCTGTATAAATCAGAAATTCGAAATCGGCCCCCAATTAAATGCTACATGAGCATTTTTATATGCTTCTCCACTAAAGCGGTTCACATCGAGCTAGTGAAGGATCTCACAACGTCCGCGTTCCTGTCTGCTCTTCGCCGTTTTATTTGCACACGTGGAAAACCGATTCGTATTTGATCAGATAATGCCACAAATTTTGTTGGAGCTCGGAACGAACTGGCAGAACTCAAGTCTTTATTCCTAAGCGACAATCATCAAGAAGCCGTACATCAAGCTTGCCTCAACGATTGCATCGATTGGCGTTTCATTCCTCCTAGATCACCTCATTTTGGAGGATTGTGGGAGGCTTCAGTCAAGGCAGCCAAACATCATCTTCGGCGTGCCCTTGGATCCTCGCTTCTTGGATTTGATGAACTGCGCACCCTTGCGTGCAATATTAGCGCAATCATTAACTCAAGGCCATTGTTTCCTCTTTCAGAGAACCCGGCAGATCTCGATGTGCTCACGCCAGCTCATTTCTTGGTTGGCGCCCCTATCACTACCTTCTTGGAGCCTGACTTGGTACACTAAAACGTCGATCGCCTGGACCGTTGGCAGAAGGTCACACAGCTGCAGCAAATTTTTTGGTCTCGATGGCGCCATTCTTATTTAAGCAGTCTTCAGGAGCGAGCTAAGTGGCGCACCCGGAATCCTGAGCTTCATGTCAACGATGTCGTTCTTGTTAAGGACGAGAACTACCCTCCGCTGAAGTGGCGCAAGCGAGAATCCTCGAACTCATCCCAGGAGCTGATGGAGTATCTCGCGTTGCCTTGATCAGGATGGCTACAGGTGTTAGCCGAAGGGCACTTGCCAAACTGTGTCTCTTGCCTCTACGGGATGAGGTGAAAGGCTTGGATCCTTCCACGGGGGGAGTATGTTCGGGCGAGGCCCGAGTGTAATTCTCTTATTTTGTTCTCTTACTCGTATTGTTCTTTCCATGCTCTTACTGTTTCACTCTCTTACTCTCTGTCAGCATCATGCTCTCACTTATCATCTATTATCTATGCTTCACCACTCTCTTTTTCTCAGCTATGCGTCCTCACGGCATAGCTAAGTGGACGGCAGCTGCGTCTGCTTAAAATGACAGTTACCGCTTGATATAGTTGGCGCACAGACCTTTTTTGTCCCAACTATTACTTGGCACGAGACTTGCTCGCTTGCCTCCCCAAGTTTGTTAACTCGTTAATTACAACTCTCTATTGTTAAAGGCTCTGGCATTTTCGGCCACCCTCAATATACAAATTACATACAATAAATTATAACGTTTTTGAAATCAAACTTTTGTGAAAATTCTTGATATATAGTCAACGAAAAAGCTCGTTGTCTCAACAGGAGCTAAAAGGGTAATGGGGAACATTCTTCGGTGAACTCCTATGACTCACCGTGAACGGATCATACTCCATTATGTCGCAAACAAGACGCGGCGTGTGGAATGTAATGCCCTCCATTTGAAACGGCGATATTATCGGCCGCACTTCAAACATATTCGGATGATTGCACACCTTCCGCAGCTGCATCAGCACATTGATCACACTCAGTAGATTGCCCGTCTGCAGAGTTTCCCTCGTTCTGCAAATTACAAATCAAATTAGCCATGATATTCCAGTTTTCGCAGTGAATGGGGGAGTAGAGTGGAGTACTTACTTGGAGCGACTCATGAAATCCTCGTACAGAAAGCGCTGGCGATTCGACAGACGGCACATGACCACATGCTCGTACTTCTTTGGCATTTGCTTTTCCACCTCCTTCTTGAGGCGTCGCAGCAAGAACGGCCGAATCACCTGCAAGGACATAAAACGACGAAAATATTACTTATTCTTATTTTCACACTACTTAAGTAACTTGTATTACTCTTTAAAATTCTGAAAAGCATCTATAAATCGAATTCAGTTTGGTTCGAAGCGTAAAAATGCTGTTGCATAGTGTTATTTTCACGGTGAGGTCATGTAAGGAACGTTTTCAATGTGATCAGCTTTGTTATAGAGCCACCACATGGATAAGACGCCCCTATCCCACTTGTTCTAGCAAATTTACAAATTGTCATCACATGTGGCTGTATTTCAATGTGACACAGAGTGCATTTGCCGACTTGTACAATATCTCAAGGTTTTAAGTGTTCACAACGTAAACGGACCAGAGTCATCAATAAATGGAACTCGAATCACTTTGCTATTGCAAGAAGTTCTCTCTGGCACACATCTACGATTTTCGAGAGCATTTAATGGGCTGGCAAGAAAACGCTTTTAGGTGCTACATCCCCCAAGGATCTTCTGTATCTGTAGCCAGCTTATTGTGGTTCTGCCATTGAGGGGGCAGAATCACTTGCAACTGAGCCTTGCTATGGCACACATCTACGATTTTCGAGAGCATTTAAAGGGCTGGCAAGAAAACGCTTTTAGGTGCTGCTATATACCAATATCAATAATTGGGATTTAAATATTCTATTTGTATTTGTATATATTTGTATGTATTAGGTATATTCTATGCCTAAATTGGAACTAGAATACTATTATTAATAGGATGTACGATGCGTTTTCAATGTGATCAGCTTAGTTATAGAGCCACCACATGGATAAGACGCACCTTTCCCACTTGATCTAGCAAATTTACAAATTGTCATCACATGTGGCTGTATTTCAATGTGACACAGAGTGCATTTGCCTAAGTTGCACTCCGACTAGTACAATATCTCACGGGTTCTATAGTGTTCACAACGTAAACGGACCAGAGTCATGAATGGAACTCGAATCACTTTGCTATTGCGAGAGGTTCTCTCTGGCACACATCTACGATTTTCGAGAGCATTTAATGGGCTGGCAAGAAAACGCTTTTAGGTGCTGCTTAAAACCAATATCAATCATTGGGATTGAAATATTCTATGGGAATATTTGTATGTATTTGGTATATTCTATGCCTATATTGGAAGTATAATTCGATTATTACAACGATGTACGATGCGTTTTCAATGTGATAAGCTTGGTTATAGAGCCACCACATGGATAAGACGCACCTTTCCCACTTGATCTAGCAAATTTACAAATTGTCATCACATGTGGCTGTATTTCAATGTGACACAGAGTGCATTTGCCGACTTGTACAATATCTCAAGGTTTTAAGTGTTCACAACGTAAACGGACCAGAGTCATCAATAAATGGAACTCGAATCACTTTGCTATTGCAAGAAGTTCTCTCTGGCACACATCTACGATTTTCGAGAGCACTTAATGGGCTGGCAAGAAAACGCTTTTAGGTGCTATAATACCACACGGGATTATCTGAATCTGTAAGTATCCTGATAAACACTGCTTACCTTGTGTAGACGTGCTATCAGAGTCTCATTGTACTCCATGTTACCCTCGATCATGCCCGTCATCGGATTGGAGAACCACTCCTTAAACTCGCGGTGCGAGGAGAACACATAGGGCATAAGGAAATGCATCAGAGACCACAGCTCCATTAGGTCATTCTGCAGCGGGGTTCCCGTCAACAACAGTCGTCTATTGGAGAGAAAGAAATTAGTGATTATTTGAGTGGACTCGTGGAAAGTGTGGGTGTAGCTGTCGGTGCAAGGTTAGGGCTGTCTCAGAACAAGGCCACAAGCATTCTAGGGCGGGATTAGCATGCTCTGGTTTAGTATGCGGCTTTATAACGATATTAATTTTAGCACCCAAGCGTAGTCCTCATGCTAGTTAGCAGTCGCATGGTTACTGATTTTTGGTGCTTTTGGCAGGCAAACAGAATCAAACAGAAGAACAGATTGACAGATGGTCATTCACAAGGGGTTTAAGTGGGGGGTTAGGTTTACCTTTCGGTGGAAAAGTTAAGAAGCAGCTGCCAACGCTGCGATTTGAAGTTCTTGATGTTTTGGGCCTCGTCTAGGATTAGATATTTCCATTTTTTACGGCGAAAGCTTTGCTGATCCTGGACGACCAGCTTGTAGGAGGTAATGCAGACGTGAAAGGCATTGGGCTTGGTCCAGCCGACGCGCTTCAGCTTGCGCTCCTTCTGCGAGCCGTAGTAGGTGAGTATCTTGAAGCCGGGACACCACTTCTTGAACTCCATTTCCCAGTTTAGCATCACAGACGATGGCACCACAATCAGATGTGGTCCCCAATTGCCTCTGGCGCAGGCGAGGTGCGCCAGCAGGGCAATCGTTTGAATGGTCTTCCCCAGGCCCATCTCATCGGCCAGGATGCCGTTCAGCTTGCGCTCGTTCATCGTGACCAGCCAGTCGAGTCCGATGTGCTGGTACTCGCGTAGCGAATGCTTCAGCAGGAAGGGCACGGGAGTGACCACATTGGTGGAGGACAGTGTGTTGCCCTTGGGCTGGAGACTCTCGGCCAGGGCGGCGGCATCATTGAGCATGTCGTCCTTGTTGGCCCCGGAAGTAGCAGCTCCAGCACCAGCACTGCCACTGCCGGCAGTCTCTGCTCCTCCGCCCGCATCGGCAGTCGCATCTGTCAACAGACTCTTGAGTCCATCCTCCTGGTCGTCCTCCTCGACTTCCGTTTCGGTTTCATTGGTGGAGAGATCTTCGTCGTCGTCTTCTTCGCTGGCATCCACATCGCTGCCGTCAGTCGACTCCTCATCCACTACCGTGGAATCGTCATCAGAGTCGAGTTCTGGGACGCCACGAGGCTCCATTTTGCGGCGCTTGGGACTGGGCGGCTGATCACTGATTCTTCCAGACTTGTACTTCTTCAGCAGCTGCTCAACCGGCAGGTCATTGTCGGCCTCCAGTTCATCGATCTCCCTTTTGTGGTCGACCTCTTGCTCGGCCTCCTCCTGCTTGCTGATGGTGTTTTCATCGTCTTCGCTTGCCTCCTTCGCCTCGAACTCACTGTCGTCGTCGCTGTCTTCCCCGTCCTGAGCCTCGCTCTTTACCGCAGAGGTGGTATGCTCCTCCTCCTTTATGAGCTTATCACGATTGTCCAGATAACCGGGGGGCAAATCTTTCAGGAAATCGTCGAAATCCATTTCGGATTCCTTGGCTAGGGCCGTCACCTCCTCATTGACGTCCGCCGCCTCCTCCTCCGCCTTGGCAATCGTCTCCTCATCGTCCTCTGAGCCAGACTCAGGCCGAAACTCAACTGCAAATGAATAGAGAATTGTGAATTAGCAACCGATTAACATCTGCCAGCATTCGGTAAGAGGCAAAAAATAATATGAAAACGTAAAAGCATCAGGCAAATGCCTCGCAAATGCGACCATCCCAAGGTAACATCGAAGTGTTCAAAAATAGACCACGACAACGTTTCAGTTTGTATTTTATCATCATACGCTTATTACGCTGATTCTGTTAAAAGGATATGTTGTATTTACTATTTTTTATTTGCTTACCATCAGACTCCCGCTTGGGTGATGTAAGGCGGCTGGAATTGAGGCTAAGGCTGGGTGTGTCGGCCGCCATGCTCTTGTTCATGCCCTCCACCAACTGTTGGGAGAACTTCTCGGTCTGGCCGACAATGAAGTTGAGATGCTGATCGAGGGCCTGCTTGCGTTTCTCCTCGATCTTCGTCTGGTGCTTGTACTCCACCAACTTCTCCACATTCGACCAGAAGCACTTCACCTCGCGCGCAATAAAGGACGCCACTCGCTTTAGGTGCAGCTCTTGGGCCTTCTCGGCCCGCTGGGCCGCATTGGCTTTCTCCTGGAAATACTTTTGAACCATCTTGGCGCACTTCTTGGCCGCGTTCTTCTTCCATTTGCGCTCCTGTGCAAAATCAGCCGCCAGCCAGGCCATCTCATCAAGGAGGTAGTCCCAATGCGCCTTCGGTCGGCTCGGCTCCTGTAACTTGGGCAGGCGCCGTTCAGTCCATAATCCCTCTCGCTGTAGTTCGGATATACGCTGCATCACGTACACCTCCTGCTTGGCCTTAAACGAAAACTCCTGCGCCGCACTTGTCGGTGTGCCAGCGCCAGCGCCAGTCAGGGCTAGGCCTGGGCTAAGCAGGCTTCCGCTTGGAGTGCCGGGCGTGATGGCTCCACTGCTGCTACATGCCGGACCATTGCCCGTGTACAGCGGCGTCGTGGATGTGGCTCCCGTCGTTGCCGTTGCGGCGGCTCCACTGCCATTTCCGGCATTATTGTGGCTCTGGGTGCGTCGGAGCGTCGTCGAGCCGACTGCGGTACTGCAGGGTACCAGTGGAGTGCCACCTTGGAATAGAAGCCAAAATACATTTGATTAACACATGGCCATTCAGCTGCAACTCAAAGTTCAATCAAGTCAATTAGGGTCCACTCGTGGCGTGGCATGCTCAATTACAAAAGATTTGATCTACCAGGAAAGCAATAGGAATGAATGGAATAAACATGAGAATCGCTTGCGAATCGGTTGCTAAACAAACAGAACGGAGCAATAGATGGCAACTGCATGCAAACGTGTTCCTATTAATCGTATGGCTGGGATAACCCAAACCCATGGATAAGCCACGAGCCACAGACTTTCGGTGCTTCGGCCGAAGTATATTATGAATCCTCCAGGTCACATGCTACTGCATTGGTCATTGGGCTTCTTTCGTACACATCTCTGAGATCATCTGTAGCCAGCTTATTATGCTTCTGCTGCCATCGATGGGGCAGAATCACTTGCAAACTGAGCCTTGCTATGGCACACATCTACGATTTTCAACAGCAATTAATGGGCTGACAAGAAAACGCTTTTAGGTGCTGCTATATACCAATATCAATAATTGGGATTTAAATATTCTATTTGTATTTGTATGTATTAGGTATATTCTATGCCTAAATTGGAAGTAGAATACTATTATTAATAGGATGTACGATGCGTTTTCAATGTGATCAGCTTAGTTATAGAGCCACCACATGGATAAGACGCACCTTTCCCACTTGATCTAGCAAATTTACAAATTGTCATCACATGTGGCTGTATTTCAACGTGACACAGAGTGCATTTGCCTAAGTTGCACTCCGACTAGTACAATATCTCACGGGTTCTATAGTGTTCACAACGTAAACGGACCAGAGTCATGAATGGAACTCGAATCACTTTGCTATTGCGAGAGGTTCTCTCTGGCACACATCTACGATTTTCGAGAGCATTTAATGGGCTGGCAAGAAAACGCTTTTAGGTGCTACATCCCCCAAGGATCTTCTGTATCTGTAGCCAGCTTGTTGTGGTTCTACCATTGAGGGGGCAGAATCACTTGCAACTGAGCTTTGCTAGGGCACACATCTACGATTTTCAAGAGCATTTCAAAGAGACTATCAAGAAAACGCTTTTAGGTGCGGGATAACTAGAGAGCTAGAGAACTAGGCTAGAGCTAGAGAACTAGGCTAGAGCTAGAGAACTAGGCTAGAGCTAGAGCTAATGATGGGAAAGCTGGGTAATGGGTGATTTGTTTTTGATTTGTGAGTGGTGAGAAGAAGCCCAACTGGTGGTGTGACAATACCAATGGATAATGGATCATGAGGATCATCATGTGGAGTATCAACAACGCGCAATCAAATGTTCTAAGTATGCTTAAGTTTGCTAACTTGCTTACAAATCAACGAATCAATCAAAATGTACATTCATCAATTATTCAATTCAAACGTAAATCAAACTTTAAGCGGTTTACCAATACCAATCCAATTCCAATCAATAACTAACTAAGGACAAAAAGACACCAATTCTAGAAGGAACGAATAATAAATGTAACTTTAGGCACATCAATAAATGCACTACTTTTGCTTGGAAAATGATAAAATGCTTCAATATTCAATAATTAACAGACAAAAATGTTTAGTTTATATAAGAAATTCAATCAAAACGATAAGTTTTTTTTTTGTTTGCTGAGAATATTTTTTGTTTGATATTTTTGTAGTTTTGTTTTGTGTTTAGTTTGCGAACGATAAGCACCTGGCACCAAAGGTACAGAAGAATTTCCTACGGCAGCAGGAGGAGCGGGTATTTGACCGAATACCATACCGTGACGACCTCCTAAAGGTCTACCGGGTATGTGACCTATATTATAACGATAACGATACAATTATGGTGAGTTGAGAGTGTGTGCTTTATAGGAATGTATGTGGGGATCAGCATTATGTGATAGCAAGAACAGAAATCATACAAATGTAGAACAAACAAAAATTAAATAAACAGAATTTTGAAATCAGAAACATTCGTAAATACAAAGTAAATGTTTTCCATCCCAGTGGACAAAAGAAAAAACGACAAAATTGCGAAACAGACTCTTGAAAAATGCATTTAGCGAACAAATAATGAAACTATGTTTAAAGTCTCGCTAAATGATCGTAAATGGACTTTAAAATTTTAAAATCGTATTAAAAAAGACTTGCCAACCAAGTGATCAGTGGTCACTGATGGTTTTCTTACGATAGTGCTAGTGAATGATTAGCAGAGCTCGCAAATGACAGTTGATCGTTTTTTCTTATATGCTCAGCTTCGTAACATAACCGAAAAGATTTTGCAGACACGATCTCGCTCTGAGCGGCTCTCTTTGTTTTGCTTTGAACCGGTTTTGGTCAGACGCTTTGCATTGACTCATTCGTGTGACGCTCTCAAATGAGTGTCGCGTAAAGAGTAATACGATTTTCGCTCTCACAAAGCCTCTCAGCAAAAGACAATTTGACTAAAAAACTCAACAGAAATTATCTTTGCCTTCGTGTGCATGTAAATACATACATACATGCATACATGCATACATACATACGCAATTAATGTGTATAATGCAAACAAAAAGGCAACAATCGCGTGTGTTTACCCATACATACGCAAAGACAATTTGCTTCATTTAACTCAAGCAATGAGTTGAGCGAAATGAAATCAGAAATAACTGTCTCGCTCAGAGCGCGAGCGAGCTAAGCCAGACGCGACAAAAACAGTTTCTGTCTGAGTCTTTTTTATTGTGTGAGTGAAAGACACTTATTTGCAGACAACGAAAAAGTGTCAACAGTTATTTGCGAGCTCTGATGATTAGTGATTATGATGCATAAATTCATCCATCCTTGATTCTTAATGCATACATTCATCGATATGATGCCTGAAAATCACATACTATCGTCTGAAATCCATCACTGAGCGCTGAGCAAGTTGTGCTGGGCAACGATTGATTTGTGTTCTGATTTTTGACGGAACGGTTTTCGTTAATATCACACGTTTTATTTTCGCGCAATTTGTCGACTTAGCATTTTGGGTCCACTGGGATAGTAGTGTTTTAATGTGCGTCGTGTGTGTGTGTAGAAACTAACAAAATTCTCAATGTAATTTTGCGAGTTTTCATTTGCTTTTGTTGTACATATTAGTAGGATATAGTAGGATAGGATAGATGTATGTGTAGATATATTTCGGTTTTAAGTGAGTACAGGACGTGCGTTGGCAGTTGGCACGATTCGGTTACGGTTTGGGTGTCACTTGCACTTTCGGTTACAGGAGTTAGAGTTGGTATGCAGTTGGCTAAAGTTTTTGGCATTGATTTTACAATTTCAATTTGGCATTAACATAGGATCAATAAATATGATTAAACGGAACGAAATAAAAATCTTGGAAAAAACACAGTAACAGAAAATACAGTTTCTTTTGATCGAACAGTCGAACAAAAACACAAACACAACAAAAACACAAAAAATAATGGTAACAATGAGAGGTCTGATCCATTGGGATCCATTGGAGGATGGCATCCATTGAATACATCAATTTACCTTGCTGCGTTAGCTGAACAACAGCGGCGGGTAGTTTTGTCGAAATGGCCACTGGTGTGGCGCCCACGGCTGGAATCTTGATCTCCGCCTCCGGTGGATGAACATTACCGCTTGCCTCTACGAGACTGCCGCTTGTGCTGGTAGATGTGCTTGCTGTTGTGGTTGCAGCGGGCGCAGGGCTGTTGCTGCTGCTTCTGTTGCTCGATTGGCTTACAGTTGCTGCCGCTGCGGGAGTTATTGTTGTATTGCCGCCAATCTTTTCTGGCAATTGAGATTGCGTATTCTGTGAAAAACAGATAAACCATCTTTAGTATTCTGTAAAATAAAATCCTACGGGGTGCCGTTGATAACAATATTCCATCAGACAAATGCCTCGCAACTGCGAACATCCCTTTAACAGCCAAAATCAATCAAAAATAGACCGATAATGGCGCTCAGTTGAATTGTAACATCACTTGGCTAACTTAACAAGGAGTTTATAGTCATTTTTGCTAACCGTTTTCACTGTGCTATTGCTGATTCCGTTTTCGTCCACCTGTTGTACAGTCGCCCCGGTGTTGCTTGTTCCGCTAATCCCCGTCCTCGTCGTCTCCAATGTTGCTTGTTGCGTTGGTGTTCTTTGGGCTTGAGCGGCACCGGCTGCCGCTGACGTGCTCGGCTTATCCTCGTGTACCAGCTGATCTATACGATTTGCATTGCTGTAGCTGATGAATTGCGGGGTTGGTGTCTTTTTACGCCACGCAGGGTAGTCCATCATACTGCCGCCGTTTTGTAGGTAAAAGTATTCGGACACATTTTCAAGATGTCTGTAGAGGGAAATTTAAAGCGTGAGCACGAGAATGAAAACCGCCACTATGCAAGGCGATGATCGATCATACCTTTCCTTAAGAGTACGCAAAATCTGCAATTTCTGCTGGAGAATGCGCTTTTTGAGCGCATTCGAGTCTTGCAGGGCTTCCGAAGATACCCCACCGACTTCACAGCTGGAGGCCACAGAAGCCGGCAGCAGCGAGCCAACAATGTTGCTGCTGGCAGTCCCGACAATGCTGCTCGTCTGGCTTGAGCTCGGACTGTTGTCCAAACGCTGACGCTTGGCCTGCGGCGGCGAGGCGGAGGCTTCTATGATGCTCGTGTTGGCGGAGTGGGCGGATGAGATGAGTGTAGTGGAAGGTGGTGCTGCTACTGGCGTGGCTGCCGTTGCCTCTGTCGTTTGCTGTTGTGGCGGCAAGGGCGACAGCGGCACAGGCAGCTGCGCACTGGGCAGCTGCTGCTGTTGGTGTTGTCTACTGATACTGCGGACCCCTTTCGGTTGCGCTGAGTAGCGGGAAGCCGGTAGGGCTGCTGTTGCTGCTGCTGCTGTTGTTCTATTGCTGGTCACTGTTGTTATTGTTGTAGCCGCTGTTGTAGTTGTGTTCGATTTTGGGAGTGCAACTGATTTTTCCGTAGAGTGTAAAGTTACGCGGTCTGACACAGCAGGAGGGGCCGGGCTTAGCCCTTCATGCCCCCCTCCTGCTGAATTACCTTCATTCATGTTTGAGACATCTGCAAGAACACCAAATGATATGGATCTCTCACTATTAATTTGAATTTTCATTGGTTTGGCGGGAAACATTAGTATGGCGCTTTCGGCCACCCGGCTTAATAACACATGCTCTGAACCTGCCTTTGCCTGGCAAAACGTTTTTAAAAATTTGTATCTATGTATATGAAATGCTCAGTGTACCAGAGCAATAATATAAAAGTCATCCTCAAATGAGCTTATCAAAAATGTTTTCCCCCTGCTACACAGAAACGTACCGAAAATGCAACTCTGCGTTTGGAAATGGCTTCGATTTTTCTTCCATTTCTCACGCTCACGCGTTTTCTCAGGCCTGATTACGTGACCACCATTTAATTGTACATATATTCACAATTAATTGTTAGAATTATATTTGTTTAAATTTCTTGATATTTTAACTCTCAAAACTAGCCGCCATCCCTCTCAAACACATATGACACGTGCGAAAACGCCGCGGTCAGACAGAGACGACCATATATACGACATAGCGTCGGTTCTTTGTGTTGGTGTGCGCAGCAGTCAGTTTTATATGTTGGGCGGACATTTTTTCACAATTTTTCAAAGGCCTACCTCAGATGGGGAGAATTTTTAATCACAAAATATCCACATCTCTGCCATGCATCCGTGCAGAAAAGTTGTGCGGACGCGTTTTAAAAATAGTGCCGCACTCGATTATATATAAATTAAATCGTATTTTCAGCACTAAACACTAAAACTAAATTATTTTTTCTGCGGAATAGCGTGCCGCACGAAAATTTGACAGGAAGTTAGAGCTGGAGAAGCATCGATGTTAACATCGAAATCGATGTTTTTTCCATTTTTTCTACATCGATTGTTTATGGCGAAACATCGATGTTTAGTCTTAACGTCTTGTTCCTATTTTATGAAAGAAAAACTAATGTTTCTTAACAAAAATCAAGACTTTTTTTAAGATATATGTATGTACTCTAGGAATTTTTTGTTTGTTTTGTTTAAGTTTCTGAAGGAAAGCTAGGAGCTATTTTAATTAAAATGATCTCAAATGAAAATGATCCCAAATGAAAATGATCCCAAATGAAAATGATCTTTAAAAAAACTGTTTATTTTTCATATCTGTAATAATGTATAATATTTTTTATAATATTTTTACAGAATTTTTTTAACTTTTACCTCGGAAAACATCGATGTTTTTGCACCTCTATCGGAATACTGACGAAAATCGTATTCCTCGCTTTTTATGTTCTGTTTTATATTACTAGCCAACTAGGACCCTCAGGCCAGAACACATAATTTTATACAATAGATATGGACATGATTATACCCTTTTTCATTTCATTAATGTTAAAATTATTTTTCCCAGCTGCTTGAAAATGTAATTAATATTGCACTTTGCACACATTGACATTTTTGACCCATTAATGCATTTGATTAATTTATTAATATTAACATATCGCTCCCGATACCCATTTTCAGTCTTTATAAATAGACCAAAAACCATACAATTTTCTGAGATAGAGACTGACTAGTTTCTGCAATAATTGGTGCCTAGTAAAACAAACTTTTCTTAAATTCTATAATATCCTTTCCTAAGGGGTATGCAAAATGTTGTGGGACAATGTCGCTAATTTCGGGGCACATGCTGCTGGCCCATACAAATAAATGCTGCCAACGGTACAAAACGTAAGTGAGCATGGAAAGTAAGTGAAATTGTTGAGATGAAAAAGGAAATTGTTGGGATGATGTTGCCTCCACAAAATCCCTCAAAAAGTCCCAGACAAAATTCCTACCAAGTACGATATATCGATATTTTTCTCAAACATCGATTTCTTAGATTTAGATCTATAGCCTTTTTATATCCTGTTTAGACTATGGTTGAGATATTGGGTTTCGTATGAACTATCACCACTCTACATACAAAAACTATCAGATCAAAATCTAAATTTTGGCGCGTAAAAGGAAGGTGAAAATATACAGTGGCTCAGAGCGAAAACAATGCAGAGTCAAATAAAAAGTTTAAGTTTGAATACGATAGAATAGGTGGGGAAAACCCAGTATTTAAGGGTCAAATATTGGTTTTGGTACCTAATGTATATACCTATCATCGGTCATTGGAATTTTTGAAAAATAATGTGTAATAACTTTATGGAAGCCAATTTAACTTTTTATTTGACACTGCATTATTTTGGCTCTGAGCCACTGTACATAAAATCGTTGAAACGAACACTTTAAACTAACTTTATGATTAGATACACCATTTTAAATTTTTTATATTTTATATATTTTGTATCCTAAATATTGACCTAAATTGGTTGATCTAATGAAAAAATTAGTTTTAAGTATTGGTTTAAACGATTGTATGTATATTTTCTTTTTTTTCCTCAGCCATAATTTTTAGGCGCTCAAATTACATATTTTAATTGCGATAGTTCATACGATATGCAGAACACGGTTGGAAGATTCTGAAAATCGAGCAAACACAGAGCTAGACTGCAGTTTTTCAGACTAGAGTAGTCTTGAAGTGTAGAATAGTATATTGGAATACGGTCGTGTTACAGCACTGGACAATGCTTCGATGATCATCGATATGGAAGATTGATTTTTCAGAATGCAGCTCTGTAAATAACAGTTTTCCAATCTTCAAAGTGAAGATTTGAATCTAATGCATGAATAATTTAAATAGGTTGTTGTAAATCTGCAAATAAACACGTATTTATTTGGATCTGGCTTTCTGGATGCTGAAATGACATCCTTTAAGCTGCATCCAATTATGATTCATCATTGTCTTTGTCGTTCGATAGCATCTGCTTGCTGGCTTGTTTTCGATTCAACGTCCAGAATCCGAGCTTATGTGCTTACGATTTCATTCATAATCAGTTTAAACATGATTGCACAAAATGACTTTGAACTGATAAAGGATCGATATATTGCACAGCATATATTTAAATATTGTTTTTACATATAGTATTTATGTTTTCCGGTGACATCGTGTGCATGCACATATGTATTTACTGTAGCCACACGCTGTTGGTTGCATGAATGAGATTAGTAAATACATAAAATCCACCTAGGTTAGGTAAGACTTTAGGAGCCTGTACTGAAAATACTTAATTTTTTTAATCTAATATATATTTTTATGACGTTCCAGGCGCCCATGGTCACATAATTTGAGGTGCTTATCACTGCACCAAGGGGTTTCGGGCGGGGCGGCGGCTTATCAATCAAAACTCAAAGTCACCGAAAAATTGGATGATTCGTCGCCTCGATATGAATAGAAATACAAAATTGAGCCCGAAATGATATGGAGACCAAGAATTCATTAAGGGGCGCCTGTCCCTTCCTTTGGGGGGAACAAAGTTCGAGAATATTCGAGATAAAACTGGCTTAGCCGGATAAGTGGCAGACAGATAAAGATAAAGAATTTAGTCCCTGCGAGTACAGTAATCGGTTCACTTGCTCTAATCGCCACACAGACCAGACACCACTCTCTACCACTCCACCAGTTCATGGCCCTTTTAATGAATTCAACACGAAGAATGACTTTCGTTTTTCCAACGTTTCTGCGTCCGCATAATTATATCGCACGAAAAAGTTTGTCTATCTAACTAAATACATATGTATGTACGAGTATTGCGCAATTTCATAATTTGTGGCAACAATTTCCATGGCCCAATTGCCGGTTTCGGCCATCTTTGTTGTGCCCGTGGAGTGCGAAGACACCGGTAGCCTGTTGGAGAGCAAACAGTAGCCAAAGGCGACACGATCTCTGCGCGGTGCTGAAGTCCCCAGAACATGAATGGGTCCCATTCACCATTTCGAGTTTATCTCTTTGGTAGTGGAAAAAGCCAAAAACGCCACGCACCAACACCAGCATAGCACAGCAGGAGAACACGTACACAAACTGTTGGCTTGGCATAATTGGAAAGCAGAAAAACACAGTATTTTTGTAATTTATGTTTTCTCTGGAAGAAGTGTCTTTAACAAGTGAGAGAGTCAACAAAGTCAACATTCCGACTTTAAAATAACCGCTAATCGGTTTTATTTGTTTTATTAATAGATCCCAAAACTGTATCATTAGTCTGCCATACATATATACGGGAATGTATGTATGTACACAATATACCCTTGTGCTCTGCGGGAGCGGGGTATGAAGAGAGAACAAACCGCAAACACTCCCAAATGATGATACAAGAGGAAAGGGAAACAGAAACAGAAACACAAAAAACACACAAAAAAAGAAACACTGAGAAAGAGAAAGAGCCACAGGCAGAAAAGTAGAAGCAGCAACTAGTTGCTTCTTTGCATTGCGTATACGTCGGGAAGTTCTGGTGCCATTTTGGTTCAGAGAGTTCGTTATGGCACACACACACACACACACACACATACACATGCAACCGGCAAGCGCTCTCTCTTTCACGCTCTTCCTACATCTCTGACTCGAATTCTTTTTTTCCACTGGCCATCATCCTAAAGCTCGTGCTGCAGTGACTCTTCGGAATTTCGGTGTGTAACTCTGGAGGTTGACCTGATCGGAACGAACCATTCCATTCCCTATTCAGCAGAACTTGAGCAACTCACACACACACGACCACACACACACACACATACTCTGGCTGATAAACTGCCTCACAGACCCACACTGGAACACACTGCTGCTGCCGCCGCCGCTGCTGCTTTTGCTGTTGGTGCTGGCTTGTGCTGTGCTGTGCTGTGTGGTTTATACTGCCAACACATTCTGATTTCCCCTCAGTTATCTTCAGTCCGTCGCGTCGCTCGCATCGCTTTAAGAGGCGGATCAGATCAGGCCCCCGTGCGGCAGTATTTTCGAAAAGGAAACAAGTAAAGCAAATAGCAAATAGTCGAACATCAAACTCAAACCACAACAAGAAGAAAGCAACGCCACAGAGGCCAGAGCAACAGCAGAACACAACAGCAGCGCCCATTTATATGCTCCACATATATACCCACCCGACCCGTACGCACACACGCCTACGTACATATATGTACATTTGTACATATACAGGCGGACATATGTATAATCAGATACTGATATATGTACCAAATACATACACATACATATGTATGTGCCAGAAGTATTTATAAGCGGCGTGTTATTTCGCTTCAGGCCGATCCTGCTTCTTCTTCTTCTGTCCGTTCCGCACGTTGTTGCTGCTGCTTCTCTTGGTGCTGTTGGTGCTGTTGGTGCTGCTAGTGCTGCCGTTGACTTTTAACTTTCGCTTTTACTGTGTCGGCGTCCCGCGACGCGCCACCACCACCGCTTACTTTCGCTTTCTCACCCAACAAAAATTCTTTGCAGCGCGCCAAAAATAAGAACAGAACCCTGTTTTATAACACTCGTAAACGCACTCGAATCCCCCGAAACTCCGAGGGCTGCAACGCCGCAACATAGAGGATACATAGAGGTAAGATCGCTCACAGACATGCCACCGATGCAGCCGTTCTGGGCCCTCTCACTGGGCCGGGTCTGGCCTGGCTCAAAAACGGGTTTGTGTGGCCAAAAGCACACACACGCACACACAGCGTGAGGCAGAACTCCAGTAGAGTCCCACTTGGGCTGCGCTGTGCTGTGGCCAAAAGGGAAACGTTGAGGCTTTACCCCAATACCAGGAACCGGCAGCACAGCACAGCACAGCACAACGCACTCGTAAACGGCTTTCGAGCGCCTTTTGTGGCGCAATTTCGTAGACGTCTTTGTTGCCTTGTTTCTGTCGTTGCCTCTCCCTGAACTTGAACAAAAGAAAATGAGCTTACGTTAGATCGATACTAGTACCTACTTAATGTGTCTCTGAGCTTAAGCCTCTACTACACTGCTAGCACTATCCGCGCGGTACACAACAACATATCTGAATTGTGAACAGGCTCGATTGCAGCCACTTCAAATGCAAATCCCAAGTTGATCTCGGGGCCTGTCCCTCGTGAGTCAGTGATCCGATCCAGTTTTTGGCATTCGCCCAAGGTTCTCTTCGCGTGGCTTCAAATGATTTCGATTTGTTTTTGTCTCCATCTGACAACCGGTTGCCGGTAAAAAGCAAACAAAACAGTGCTAATGGCATGTTACCCCCCACATCCGCAGATCGAACGCAATCGAAACCCAAAACCCCAGCACATCCACATCCACATCCACATTCATATCCATATCCATAGCCATATCAATGGGCCGTGACTCCCGTCGTGAGAAGCATTAGAACTGCAAGATGCCAATGACCTAATTTTTCCCCCAACCACTAATTGCGTTTCTTGGTAATTAATCAATATGCGTCGGAGCCAGAGACAGAGCTGGCTCTGGTCTGGTCTGGTCTGGCCAAGAGATTGGATTGGATTGGCATGTTGAAAACTACTTTTCGACATTTCGAATTTTGCTTTTAATTAGGAGCCAGAAAAAATAGAAATCTGAATTATACTTATATTAGGCATTCGGTAAACATGTTTTCTGCATTTACAATGCCCCACTCATTGCCAAATATCAGAGGTTTTCTCACCAACAACCACAAGCTCAACCACAACCACAAGCCGAACCCCACAAACAGAAAATTTGAAGAATTCTTTCAGTGGCTGGATTCGGATTCGGATACGTATTCGGATTTCTCATTCTCCTCCAGCGATTCGGTTGAGTGCGCTTGCGTGCCGGGCCAAGTTGCTCGAAGAGTTTGGAGAGGAAAGATCCCAACTGTTTTGGAAATTTTTCCATACCAAACGGAGATTGATAATCGGATTGTCAATATTTGCGGGTACAGCTGATTAAAGGCAGCACAGCTCTTGGCTGCAGTTGCAGTTTGTTTGCTTCCTTGCTCAGCTTATCAGATGAGAGAATTGGAACTGGGAACTGGGGAATTGGGATTGAAACCGAGGCGAAAAAAACAGCAAACAGAAGGCAAAGGCAACAACATTTTGGCGCCAATGTCGGGGCCGTCGGGGTCGGATCAGATCGTATCGTTCAGTGGATCGCCCGATTCGGGGTCAGTTGAAAACTCAAACAGAGACGTGAGATGTGAGATGTGAAACGGAATCCGAGGAACCGGAGGCTGGAGGGGCGCTGTGCGTCATGTATGGGGAAGTGCCTGACAAAGCCACGTGCAGATAACCCAATAAACGAGTGTATAAATAACAATTTACATATACAACAAATCACGACCTGCTACTCTCCTCCAATCTCGATGCCAACCAATGTCCGATCGACGACTCTCGATTTTCATTTGAAAGGCATTGGGTAGGCATAGTCTCGTAATTGCGCGACTTACACTTATTTTCCATAATTTAAACATGTTAATTGATTATGAATACCATGCTCTACTTCCGACAAAAGAGTGGAGCCACGGACCACGGACCCTAGACCGAACCCGAAACCCGAGCAAAACCCCTACCCTCCGATCATTGATCGCTCCACTCCACTAATTGTCGCAGGCCTTTGTTCGTGCCGATAGTGTGGTCAACGCGCCAACAGCTGGCTGATAGTATGGGCTGTCTGTCGTCCCGCATGAGATAGAGAACTGTGTCAGCGACAAACAGAAGCCCCGAAAGATACAAGTTTTCCCAGTGGAACCAATACTATAAGATATCGCACACTCCTTGGACCCGCTCTGGGTGAAAGGCCGCCCGCCGTACAATGAACTTGACAGCAGCTGCTCTGAAGTGTCTCCAATCCGAAATGGGGACACTTCGAGTGGAGTGTGGGATGGGTGAAGAGTCTTCCTAGCTACCAGGGCATACACGATTCGGTGTGTTATGTCTGACTCTCTCTCTCTCTCTGTCTCTCTTGGATTCCGTTGCTACTCCAGACATTCGAGTTGTCGCCATTTAAGGCGCTCGCACCATTCGGGGCGGACCTGCCTCTTGGCCAGCTAATTAATATTTTGAGCATTAAGTCGTTTAACGATTGCCTCACTTGTACCTACAAATTGCGGCGCTCCGGTACGAGAGCTGGATGGAACCTGTCCGAAGGCAATGGCAATACCATCTAAATGGGTCCGCCACGCACTGCAATCGACGAAGAACCGGACGGGACGGGACGCCTACAGTTGCATGTTAAAAATAAAAGAGCCATGTACTACATATGACAGATGAAGAGACGGGATATGTGCGGCACACACACACACACACACACACACACACGCGCAGATACAGAGGGAGACAGAGATACGTACGAAGAAAGATAAAGATACAAAAAAGTCGGAGTCGTGGATGTGCATGCCTCAAGTAAAACCCGACGACAGGAAAACATCTTAAGAAATCGCCGTCTACGTCTCCCTCTTCGACTGACTGTCCGTCCTTCCGTTTGTCTGTCGGTCTGTCTCGCTGTCTGACTGTCTGACTGTGTGCCTTTTCTCCCTCCTCGTTGTCTGCCCCTGCCACTTGGACACCATATGTGCGGATTACCACCTATAACATTTATTAGATCAATCGACATCGGGCATCAATTTAA
The DNA here is from genome assembly GCA_008121215.1 of Drosophila athabasca. Taxonomy (NCBI): domain Eukaryota; kingdom Metazoa; phylum Arthropoda; class Insecta; order Diptera; family Drosophilidae; genus Drosophila; species Drosophila athabasca. Next base: position 57,285 of record VMQQ01000019.1, on the reverse strand, counting down.
ACGCTGTCAGCAGTCTCAATTGCCGCTGACAACTGTCGACCTTCTGTCCCCCTGGTCATTCACTGGCCACCACTTCCACCTTCCGCTCTGGCAAGTTCTCTGCCATTCACGGATGATGGATGGGAGGGAGGCAACTGTTTGCTCGCAGACAGGAGGGAGGCCACAGGCGGAAGGCCACAGGAGCCGCCGTGTCACATTATCCACCACATGCGGGGCCATAAGCCAAACCCACAGAGCAAACAAAACAGAAAAGAGTGAGAATGAGAATGAGAATAGTTGATTCGGTAGACCAAAACAAGGAATACTCTTACCAAACCCAAGCACACCAAATCATTCAGATTAAAGAAAAATATACCGCAGGAAAGACGCTTCAGTCTTCAGATAGAACCCTAGCAGACCCCAAACGATAGCATTGGATAGCATACCCCTAGCCAGCCATAGGGCAAACCAAAGACTTTGTCTGGGCGCGTCCTGCGCCAATTTGTACCTCAAGAAACACTTTGACATGGCTGCAGTATGGGATCGGGCAACAAGTAAATGCTAGGGTCTATTTATAGGCGTTTCCACTTCCAGTGCTATAGCTGGGGGCTGTTGCAAGCCAGTTATGGCACGATACTTGAAGGGCTTCCTCTTCCAAGTGCCTCGAGCCGCTCTTCTCGGTTCTGAGTGCTGCTTCCTCATCCCAGCAGGGCCACAAGATACCCACCGTCTGGCGCGTGGTCATTTGGGCATGAAACTGAAAACAAAATCTGAAATACGAGGCGCAGATCGAGTCGGGTCGGATGGGCATCGGCACCGACTACGGCATCGACTTCGATGGGTGTGGTGTGTTTGTTTTGAGGTGGCGCTTAGAGGGGGCGGCCACACTTTTGGATTGCATAACAAACAAGAGTTCTACAAGGGTTACGGCGACGACCGACGACCGACGACCGAAGACTGTTTCTGTGTGGCCTATCGCAGCGCTCGCAGTGCTACTTTATGGGATCCCATAAATTGGCTTGGTCAATGGCATGCCCGAAATTCGTGTCATAAAGGAAATTATTATCAAAATGCGTGCTCACGTGGTGTGTCCGCTGCCAGGGGCGTTGCCAGGTACGAAGCTCTATCTGGAGCACCCAAAGGCAAAGGCAAATCCGCTGCGATAAGATCAAATCTGGTGGTGTAATCAATTAATTTATGGAACGTACACAACCAGACGGCAGTCTGGAGGGGAACTTCCATGGGAGCCCTCGATTAGCTGCCGTCTATCCGGATTTATCTGATTGTAAACCTTTGGGCCAGCAATCTCTGTCATTATCTGGGGATTACGGTGACTCCTGGAGCTACTAGGACTACTCAACTTGATTGCCGTGCCATTTCGTGGGATTTCTGGGGGATAACTTTTGTATATCTCATCGTGCGCTTAGCTACAGATGAGCTGTAAGTTTGTTGGCCATTCTGGCAGCAGGTTTTACGCGCTAGTGCAGGCACCAGTTGTCTAACAATTAGAACAGATTAGATTAAGGCAACGGGGCAGGTCTCAAGGCCAGAAGTTTGTTAGCCGCATGATCCAAGATGTGGACAAACAAGAAAAATAACCAAAAGAAAAAGCAAAATCCACACAGCACATCTACTCCGACACATATGTTCATATAGTATACACATAGTATAGTAGGTATATGCAGAGAGATGTACTCGCACTGTACCCTGTGGTATGTGTGACTGGCATACAGAACGATCTTAAGTCTGAGAGACTTCTCCGATGTTTTTGGATACATAATTGAAAATTCCATTTCATATTTTTTCTGTTGTGGGAAGACAATCGCCGGCTGTTGACGCACTCCGAGAGTGCTACATGCATCCGTATGTACATATGTATGTACATATATATGAGTATATCCGTATAGCCCTGGCATTGCCCTGACGTTTGACATCCCGACAATACCCGATACCCGCGATGTCTCCCTTCTGCTGCCATCTCCCCGATTGACGTCGATCTGATAAACAGAAACAGCAAAAGCCTTTCATAATCCGCACACCTTCGCGCCTATCGTGCAGATATGTGGATACATGGACAGGTGCATAGAGGTTTTTGTTGGAAACTGTTCGGTTTTGCGGTTATCGGGGCACGTGACACTTAAAAATAGATATATCAATGGGAATATTTTGGGGAAATGAGGAATTGACTGACAAGGGGGGCGTATACGCAATGCGTCCCACGGCAAAGGCGAAGGCCATTTCGATTGGGTAAACATTTGCGTAACACCCGAATGGCAGATGTGGGATGGCTATAAACATATATGAGATCTTTACTGATCCTCCCTCTCTTCTCTTCTCTTCTTTCCTGTCCGTCGACAGCCCAGCAATGGCCACACAGCAAACGAAATCACAGGACGAGCTGACATCGTCCCGCGCCCTGGTGCCCAAGCAGCCGGATGTCGCCATCAAGAAGGCCGATAACGATGAGGAGGAGGAGCAAATCGAAGAGGCGGCTGTGGTGGTGCCCCCGGACAGCGGCTGGGCCTGGGTGGTGATGGTGGCCTCCTTCCTCTGCTGCACCGTTATCGACGGCATCGTCTTCTGCTCCCCGCAGATTCAGCAGCAGCTCATGGAGGAGTTCCACGTGAGCAAGGCCTACGTGTCGTTCGTCTCGTCGCTGCTCAGTGGATGCTACCTGATGGCAGGTCCCTTTGTCAGCGCCCTGGCGAATCGCTTCGGCTTCCGCGCGGTGACCATTACCGGAGCCATCTTCGCCGGCATCTGCTTCGGGCTCTCGTACTTTGCCACCAGCGTGGAGTTCCTGTTTATCATATACGGCGTGCTGGGCGGAATCGGCTTCTGCATGGTCTACATCCCGGCGGTGGTCATCATTGGCTTCTACTTCGAGAAATGGCGCGCCCTGGCCACGGGCGTTGCAATGTGCGGCTCCGGTGTGGGCACCTTCGTGTTCGCCCCTCTGACCAAGATAATGCTGGAGACGGGCTGGCGCCATACGCTGGCCGTTCAGGGCATCATTGTGATGTCCTGCGCCCTCTTCGGTCTGGCCTTCCGACCCATCCAGCCGATCACCCTGTCAGCGACCAATGAGGAGGCCGGCGACGAGCAGGAGAAGAGCAAGCTCAACGGCCACGGCAACACAGTGGCCCCCACGCCGCAGCTCCACCAGGCGGCCTTCACCAAGCCGCTGCCCGAGGGTCGCTTCGCCTATTCCATGCCCAACTCCGCCCACAATACGTACATGGGCGCTTCGCAGCGCAACCACTACCCCACCGCCCAGGAGATCTTCAAGGGCATGAACCTGGAGCGTCGCCCCTCGGGCACGGCGGCCGGCAGCAAGGGAACCGAGCTGAAGGCGCTGCGGAAGTCGCAGCCCACGACACCCAACGGGGATCCACAGCAGCTGACCTTCAACCTGCACAAAGAACTGACGACGGTGGGCGAGAACGAGGAGGAGGCAGAGAACGATAACCTGTTGGAGACAGATGCCAAGCCAGTGACCATCCAGGCGCGCCGACACACCGTCTCCGGACGTCGTCCACAGGACCTGGCCAAGCGGGCCGCAGCCGCCGCCAACGATGGCCATCACGGACAACACACATCCTCGTCGAGGCCCATGTACAGAGACGATATCTTCTTTTCCGGCTCGCTCACCAGGATCCCCCAATACCAGTCGCAGACCTCGCTGGCCTACCACATGTCCGTCACGCGCCTGCCCACCAAGCAGGACATGCTGCAGGACCGGCAGAAGGGCTGCCGCATCTGCCCGGAGGCGGTGCGTCGTACCCTGGCCACAATGCTGGACACCAGTCTGCTGAAGTCCGCGTCCTTCATGTGCCTGGCCGTCAGTGGCTTCTTGACAATGATGGGCTTCTTCGTGCCCTTCAGCTTCGTGCAGGATCGTGCTTTAAGCGCCGGAATGACCGCGGATCAGGGCACCGCCATACTTTCCGCCATTGGCCTAGTCAACACCTTCGCTAGGATCGTTTGCGGCTCCATTAGCTCCTTCCCTGCCGTCAAGCCACTTTGGCTGAACAACTTTGCTCTGACCGCCGGCGGCATTGCTACCATCGTCAGCGGCGTTGTCGTCAATACCACCAGCCAGTGGATCTTTGCCCTATTCTTCGGCGTCTGCATTGCCTGCTTCTCGGCGCTGCGCTCGCTGATTGCCGTGGAACTGATTGGACTCGAGAAGCTGACAAATGCCTACGGATTCCTCATGCTCTTCCAGGGCCTGGCGGCCACCTTCGGCACCCCCATTGCAGGTGAGTCATCGTCATCCACTAACCCTTCCTTCAGAGACTATAGCGCCATGTACTGAATGCGGTCCCTCATCTCTTCTAGGTGCCCTATATGATGCGACCAAGAGTTACGACATGGCATTCTACTTTGCCGGTGGCCTCATCCTGTTGTCCGCCTTCCTCTGTTATCCCCTCACCTGCGTGGCCAGGTGGGAGCAGGCGCGCAACGAAAAGATCGCCCCCCTGCCGGCAGCATAGACAGCATTAACCGCCAGACAACGAGGCGTCCGTCGACGTCACAACTGTCTTCTGATACGAGCACGGGCAGCGCACGCCCCTTAAGATTTGGATGGGTGCTGCTGCTGCTCGGATCCAACACTAATTGCCAATCACTCGAGGTTAAGATCGATGTCCATGTCCATGTCGATGTCGATGTCGATGGGGGTGTAGATTGCGGATGCGCTGAGCAGCTGACAGGGAGCAGCACTGAAGCGTGGTGTTCCGAAAGTACTTGATACGTTAAGATTAGACTAAGTGTAATGTTCGTGCCTTCAGCCTTATCGAGTGCCTCACACAGATACACACAGACACATACACCGATACAACAACGAGAAGAACACAAACACTGTACTGCAGCGTGGTGTAAATTACGTTTCTATAAGCTTTAGTAGACAGACGACGAGACGACGATCCTTGGAGTGAAGTTGAAAACGTTGAACTAGAATTTAGTGGCTATGCAATGCATAAGTGAGAAGGGGAGAAGAACCTAAAACATTATTAATAGATATTATTATGATAGCTGTAAGCAGCTGTGCACATGGCTATGGCTGGGCCAAAAGTCGACTGCCAAGTTAAGAATCGTTTGTTGAGTTATTTAACATGATATGATATGATACGATAGGGAATATGAACATGAAGTCTGGAAGCTAGTTACAGACGAAGCATTTGTTTATTTTATAAGAGATACTGCACCTCTTTGGTAGTATCCGTTGTTTCCTAGCCTGTACATACGAGTACATACGAGTAGATACATATACATTTATCAATCAATCAAAGACACGGGCCCAACCGAGCCGAGCGACCGGTCGTGGGGTGAATGCACTCCGCCCGAATGCAACGACGCTGCATTCGATGGCCTAGCCGATTGTGGACAAAGCAAATAAACAAATGCCTCATCGTCTATATGGAACAAGTGCCCTTCTGCCGTTGTGCTCTTAAACAAACAGACTTATGTATGTAATACCTGCAGACAGATAAACGGATATAGGGATACAGAAACACACACGGACCGCTACATACTCAAGCACGTTTACGTCTATCAATTACAACTACAACCTTTTTATTTGTATTACATTTAAATGAATGATGATTACGAGTACCAGAAACCAATAAAAACAATTTGAGTAATACAAACTAACAATCTTGTGGGTTTATTATGTGTTTCCATCAGCTGCATTTCGATACTGCAGGAGATTAGCTTAACTAAACGATTCAAGCGTGACTATAAACAAACGGGTATAATTTTGGACTTAAATTATTCAATTAAATAAGTAACGCGTCGAGTTGTCCAGTGTCTTTGGCTATGGCACCCTTCTCCTACTTTTCCTGATTCAGTGAATTGATGAACTCCTCCAGCTTCTCCTGTATCTGCCGCACTTTGACTGTACAACGAAATAAGCGACCATCAGGTAATGTCCTAATAAAAACCGATTTAGGATTTCACTTACTCAGTTCCTCGGCCAGCAGCACGCGCTTGCCGGTCAACAGATGGGCCTTTTTATCGTCATCCTCGCTGAACTCATCCAGCACCGCCTTGATCTCCTTGTCCAGCCGTCTCGCCTCTCGATTGATCACCTGTTGACGCAGCGCGTTGCCCGTTATCTTGATGACCTGTTGGATGCGCCAAAAGAGGACGACATCACTGCAGGAGATCTGTATGGGAATGTACAGATGATACATATATACTCGAAGTGAATTTGATCTGTTTCTTGCTTACCTCGCACTCGGTACCCTGCTGAGTGTACAGGTAATACGCCTTGCGGCAATCCTTGGCCCGCTGGAGGGCCTGATGCAGGAAGTGTCTGAAGGAGAGAAAGCAAAATGAGTACCCAAGAAGTGCTCAACATTTACGGCATTCACTTACTTCCTGTAAACCGGGAACCATGTCTGCCGAATGTAGTCTGTATCCACATCGACGTTCTCTCGCTGCACATTCTTGCGCACCGTCGTCAGCTCGTCGTAGCTCAGGGTGGGCAAATGTTTCTACGGCAGGATGCACATCAAAAGTTATTCATAGATCTAGATGAATGTACTGCGAGGCTTACCGCATCGTTCTTGAGTATCTTGTCCAGTTCGTTTTTGACACAGCGCCGCTTCTGCTGATCCTGCGTGAGATATTGCCAGTGAGTGAGGCGCCTCACTTGGCCGGGTCCAAACATCTGCGCCAGCGTCTCTTCCGTTTGCACGAGCTTGGCGTTGACGGAGGTCTCCAGGAACTTCACCGCCTGGTCCCACTCCGCCTTGTCGTGCACGAAACGATCCTCCAACGTGTTCAGCTGTATCACGCGCAACATATCGATAGCCTTGTCTTCCCAGCTGTGCCGCCTAATAGCCTCGTCCACCACAGCGCCCTTAAGCTGGTCGAAAATGCAGTCATGATCCTGGGATTTCTTTGAGTGGTCCATCAGCGAAATGAACTCTTGCTGCAGAGCCTCCCAGCCGGCCTCCACGGACTTGGCTGGCAGAGCCTGCTCGGCCCACTGACGCAGCTTGATGTCCACCATCGTGTTGAAGGAATCTAGAAGGTCGAAAAATAAGCAGAGATTAGTTTATCGGAACACGCAACAGGGAACAAGTATGATAGAATGGTAAACAGAGCCACAAAGCACTCAAACACAGATCCTAACTCGATTACCGGCATTTGATTTAATTATTAAATTGATTTTGGGGAATTCATTGGGAAAATTAACGGATCCGTCATAAAATGCAAAAGAAATTAGGACCGTTCGGCCAAACGGGTTTGTGGACTCCCAAAATCTGGTTTCGTTACAGATGCTCGTAAATCTTCCCATATCACGCTTTCCGGCACCGCACATGACTGAGCCCGCGACAAAGCTTGCTGAATCACTTGGGAATCTTGGAAAGAGCCAATCGGTGTTAATGAAGTCAGAATTGGGGAGTACACAGTAAATTTACACGCATGATTCAATTGGAATTTGGGCAGCATCGGAGTAGCATCAAACCGGTTTAGAAATTTTCGGTGCATGTGATTCCCTTCGCAGGAATTCGAATTTGAATGCAGGGCGTGATAAGTGCAAAATTAAACAAGTTAAAACGGTGCGACATCCACAGACACACACGTGCGGGCATGTGCTTTTCCCGGGGTAGACCTCCAGCACAGATGACAACAACAATCAAATACACAGAAAGACGGAGCACATGGCGTGTGAATCGGGGGACGTGCCCCCGACGATGACGCTTGCGACGGCGTTGGCTTACAACTTAAGAGCTTACAACTACAAAATATTACTTTGAGAACCTGACTGAGCAGCGGGAAGATAAATGTTCTCAAACACATAGTTCGAGAGCTTATCCCAGAGCTTCGTGGTTAGGGTGTCGTCCCACTTCTTGGCTGAGATTTGGGAGAGCGTAACCACCTCGTCCAGTATTTCCCCTTTGGCCTTGTCGAACAGCTCATCGCGTCCAGATTCACGCAGTCTAAATATAAATTGAAATTCTCATTAAACGGATTAAGGATTGTATCGTCCCCTTAAGCTCCTCACCTGGGGAAGTTGTTTTTCCATTCCGTTTCCAGATTGAATCTGGTTGCCTTAAATGCATCCGCCTGCTGCTCAATGGTCTCACGCACCATTTTCCAGAAACGATCTGAGACTGCCATGCTCAGATTTCTGCTGGTCACTTGGTGGGGCATTATGACGCCGCGACGACTGCATGGAGAAGGGAGATTAGTTTCAGACAATGGCCATGCCGTGCCACGGAATTGTGTACTCACTGGAAGAGCTTAGAGTTCTTGAAGAAGTCCTCTTCGTACTGACGAATGGCTTCTATACTATCATCCTTTCGACCGCGGCCCGTCACCACAGCATAGTAGCCAAGGGCCTTCATCGGGAACAGCTTGCCAGAGAGTATTTTCCTTATCCTTTCGGGATCGGCTAGCTCCTCGGCCAAGTCCACCTTGGTTAGCACAAATATGGTTCGCCGACCGAGGGGATCGCACTGCATGACCAAATCGGTGACATTGCTGCGCTCCGCGTCCACGGATCCATCCTGAATGCAGAGTATGATGGCATTCGGATTGCTCATGTAGTGCTTGGTCATTTGGTGAATAGAGTCCTTTGTGTCCGAGGCCATATCCACTGTCATGGTCTGAGAGAAAACACACTTCAGACTGGAGAACGGAGAAACTGTTTCGAATTATTACCGAAATGATGCCCGGAAGATCCACCAGTACCATGCGCTGAAGTCCAGGGCCCTTGACTGTCATGGATATGACTTCATTGCTCACCGTCTTGCCACCCCGCACAGAGGCCCGCATGCGGAACTCCACCTCGCGGCGCAGTTCAGCCAAATCCGATTCCTTGGTCAGATCGTATTCCCGTTCCGAGTCACGAAACTGGGCCACATGGTAGGGTCCTTCGGCGAGCGTTACTTTGACCGGTGCACGTGTCATCATCTCACCACTGCCGCGGGGAAAGATGCGCGCCTTGGCTATGGACTCCAGCACCGAAGTCTTGCCGCTGCTCTGGTCCCCGACCACAACGACACGCGGCAGGTGATCCGCCATGGTGTATCCCGTGTCGTAGCCGGACAGCTCGTCCAATACCTCCGAGTACATGTCGATGAGGGACTTTTTAATCTTCTTCGCAGAGGTCTTTTTGTTGGTCTTGAGCAGCAGAAACTGCGTGCGCAGTTCTCGGTTCTCCTTCTCCATTTTCTCCAGCTCCTTTTGGTATTTGATCTGTACATTCATGATCTCTGTCTGCAGGTTTTCCACCTGATTCTGCATCTTTTCTGTGGGGGAAGAGCGTTATTCTGGCTATCTTCTGTGTGAGATTTCAATTCAGACATACCAAATTTCTTGCGACTCTCGTCTGTGGTGATGCCCAAGGCGGCGACAGTTGTCTTGGATGTGAGGTCCTCTTTGGCTGCAATAGAGTTCGCAATAAGTTTCGAATTCAAAGGCCTGGGTTCTCTCACTTTAAATTGGATCAATGTGTGGAGGTCTGTGTGTGTGTGTGTAACCTACTTTCTACAATTTGGACTCCTTGATAGTCAGCAGCTTCGATGGCATCGTCCAGACGACTGTCGAACCACGAGCGCCATTCCGACAACTTATCCTCGCCAAGCTGCTTGAGCTCCGGATCTACAAGCAACAAACACCCCAATATCAGTATCATTCAACGTGCAATGATGTGTGCGAAGTCAAAATCATACGCAAATCGAACCAAGTGAAGTGTAAAATGGAAGCATACGAGTGTTGTTGCCCCGCCCCCACCATGACCATTTAAAGTGAGAGAGAAACAGAGAGAGATCGGCAGAGAGGGCAGGAAGGAGATCAGTAGCTAGTACTCACCGATATCGATGGCGTTCTTGACCACTGCACCGACCTCGAGAAGATTCTTCGAGAACTGGCTCCATCTCTCGCCCTGAGGCATAGCGTCCTGCAGCCATTTCATGTCGGGCAGGCCATCCTTCCAGTCCTCGTATTTCTGCAAGATTGCAATTTGATAACATGCCACTTCGCACATTATATAACTAAATTGAACTCGAGAACTCACTTTGCTTAGGGACACGCCACCGCCAATGGCACCGCCCAACACGAGGTACCGTAGCTTGAGGGCTCCCCTCAGAATGCGCACCACCAGCATGCCATAGCCGCGAGACGGAGGCGGAATTGCCCAGCCCCTAGCTGGATTGCCGGCTAGCAAAAATTCTTCATGTTGACGGGAGCGCCCGTTGTTGCTGCCACTGCCATGCTGGCCATGGGCCGGACGACGTGGGTGGCTGGTGATGCTGCATAGCGTGGAATGATTACAGCAGGCAACCTTCGTGGAGTAGACTACAGCCCCTTTTGCGGTACGCCTAGAAGACAAGAGAATGGGGCGATGACGAAATCGGCACACGAAAAGCAGCGAATGATGGTTTTTGAGCCTTTGGACCTAACCATATTTACCGGTAAGAGTTCTGATAGATGCGCAACATTATTGCTGGTGGGGGCTGCAGTTGCCACACAGATTCTTTTGTTTGTTATTGGGAATTACTCAATTTTTCTTTTCGCAAAAATTCATTTCTCCAACATCAGTGTTGTCAGCAGTATAAATACAACTCTGATCAGATGGTTGATCGGTATCGGTTTCACCACTGAATTATTGAGCGCGAATATTTGCCAATTAAAAAAAATAACTTTTTTACAAAAAACAACCAAAGTAATTAGTTTATTTAAGGTCTCCCTTGTATTGGATTGTTTATGAAATAAGCTTTGAACAAAAAAGTTCAACAAAAAAAAACACGGATTTTTGCGTGTATGTATTTAATAGTTCTCTGTCCTACCACTAACCATACAATATATAGATACGACACTTCATACATTGAAAATGGCCGCACCAACAGGGCAGGCATCAGCTACCCGGCGAGTCGTGAGAGTGTATGTGTGAACATGCATTCTCACGTACTTTGCGTGTTTACAAGTGTGTATGAGCGCACAACTGATTTTTGCGCTTTCTCAACTTTGTTTTGATTTTTGTGCTCGCGCCACCCTTCACTTTAGCATTTTTAGAGTCGACCCTTTTTGAAGACGCTTGCCTTATAATAGCAGAATAATTGTTATTTTGTACATGCTTTAGATGCTAACTTTGTTTAATATAGATCTGTATGTGAGGCTGAGCTTTAACTGTGTGTGTGCACATATTGTAGGTCTGCTTCGCCTACTGCCTTGCCATTGGTCACAATAATGACATTTTTTTAAAATGGTGAACCTGTATGCAGGCGCCAGTGGGCTATGCAGCAGGCCACAGGGGTAAGAATCGCATCGTTTTCGCTTTTCTTCATTGTGCCCTCGCTGTCTTCTTCTACAAGCAGCTGATTGTGATTATAGTTTATTATATTATTTATTTATTTATTTATTTATTCGCGGTGTGCCCCGAGCTCGCTGGAGCAGCCTTCTGGCGCGGATGCACGTTCGGCGGATCTCGGCTATCTCCTCGTTGGCTCCAACTGCCTCGCTTGAGTTAGAGCCCCGCAGTGATCTAGCGAAGGACAGGAGCCTCACTGTACCGGGCGCTACGCCTTCCCCTGTCGGGGTCGGGGTGGGACTCCTCTCCCCAGAGAGCACTGGATGGCCTCATGGTCGCTGGCGGTGAATATCTCGCAGATCCTCCATCGGGCGTGGCGAGCCAGCGCACTGCTAGCGTATGTTAGGTCAATTACTGACCCTGCTCCTGCCCTGTTGAAGGTCTCCTGGGATCCTTCGTTCAGTAGGACGGGGTCCAGCGTCGCAAAAGCCTCCAGTACTATGCGTTCTCTGGCGTTTCTGGATCCCCACTCCATGGCCCAGGCGTTGAAGTCGCCCCCGACTACCACGTTGTTCCGTCCGCGTAGGTCGCAGCTCAGCTCGTCCATGGTGCGGCTGAAGGCCTCCAGGGAGAGACTAGGGGCCAGGTAGCAGCTGTAGATCCAGGTGCCACCTACGATCCCTCGGGAACGTGTATATGTATATTATGTACATACATATATTAAGATGAACACACAGATACAGATAGACTGATACAAACGCTGCGGACACCTACATGTATGAACTGTCCCATCTATATACTATATCTATATCTATGTATCTATCCAGTGGCGTAACTACCACCGGTCTTACCGGTCTCAGAAACCGGGGCCCCGAGAACCAAGAGGCCCCCAAAAGTGGCAAGAGATAAAATTTTTTTTCATCTTTATATCAGAAAAATGTTCAATATGAAAAAATAAAAATTTTGGTGTTCTTTCGCTATAAATATTCGTTGCCAGCTTAATATTATATTTCTATCGTGTTTTTCATTTTTCAAATTTTCGCACTTTTTCATATGAGCATGTTTCATTCTGGATGGGTGGAGTGAGAAAAGTTTGAATGATTTAAAGAATTCTTCTGATAAGGGCCCCTTAATGAAAATCTGACTGGGGCCCCCATTTCTATAGTTACGACACTGGTTCCATTGTTGGTTTTTCAATTGCTTAAAATAAATTTACTTATCTGTTCGGCAATGCTAAATCTGCATTTGTGTGCGCAGACAACAGACACGAAGCCACACGATTCATTTTCTCTGCCGGTGCGACAGCCAATCATAATTATGAAGCCTTTTGTGCATAGGGCCGAGGCCACACGATTCATTTTCGTTGCCGCGGCGCTGCCGATCAGAATTATGACAACAGACACGAAGCCACACCATTCATTTCCCCTACCGGTGCGACAGCCAATCAGAATTATGAAGCCTTTTGTGCATATCGCCAAAGCCACCCGAAATATTTTCGCTGCAGCAGAGCTGCCGATCAGAATTATGACAGCAGACACGAAGCCACACCATTCATTTCCCCTACCGGTGCGACAGCCAATCAGAATTATGAAGCCTTTTGTGCATATGGCCAAAGCCACTTTAAATATTTTCGCTGCAGCAGAGCTGCCGATCAGAATTATGACAGCAGACACGAAGCCACACCATTCATTTCCCCTACCGGTGCGACAGCCAATCAGAATTATGAAGCCTTTTGTGCATATGGCCAAAGCCACCCGAAATATTTTCGCTGCAGCAGAGCTGCCGATCAGAATTATGACAGCAGACACGAAGCCACACCATTAATTTCCCCTACCGGTGCGACAGCCAATCAGAATTACGAAGCCTTTTGTGCATATGGCCAAGGCCACCCGAAATATTTTCGCTGCAGCAGAGCTGCCGATCAGAATTATGACAGCAGACACGAAGCCAGTCGATTCATTTCCCCTACCGGTGCGACAGCCAATCAGAATTATGAAGCCTTTTGTGCATAGGGCCGAAGCCACAGGATTCATTTCGCTGCCGCGGCGCTGCCGATCAGAATTATGACAGCAGACACGAAGCCAGTCGATTCATTTCCCCTACCGGTGCGACAGCCAATCAGAATTACGAAGCCTTTTATGCATATGGCCAAAGCCACCCGAAATATTTTCGCTGCAGCAGAGCTGCCGATCAGAATTATGACAGCAGACACGAAGCCACACCATTCATTTCCTCTACCGGTGCGACAGCCAATCAGAATTATGAAGCCTTTTATGCATATGGCCAAAGCCACCCGAAATATTTTCGCTGCAGCAGAGCTGCCGATCAGAATTATGACAGCAGACACGAAGCCACACCATTAATTTCCCCTACCGGTGCGACTGCCAATCAGAATTATGAAGCCTTTTGTGCATAGGGCCAAAGCCACCCGAAATATTTTCGCTGCAGCAGAGCTGCCGATCAGAATTATGACAGCAGACACGAAGCCACACCATTCATTTCCCCTACCGGTGCGACAGCCAATCAGAATTATGAAGCCTTTTATGCATATGGCCAAAGCCACCCGAAATATTTTCGCTGCAGCAGAGCTGCCGATCAGAATTATGACAGCAGACACGAAGCCACACCATTCATTTCCTCTACCGGTGCGACAGCCAATCAGAATTATGAAGCCTTTTATGCATATGGCCAAAGCCACCCGAAATATTTTCGCTGCAGCAGAGCTGCCGATCAGAATTATGACAGCAGACACGAAGCCACACCATTCATTTCCCCTACCGGTGCGACAGCCAATCAGAATTATGAAGCCTTTTGTGCATATGGCCAAAGCCACCCGAAATATTTTCGCTGCCGCAGAGCTGCCGATCAGAATTATGACAGCAGACACGAAGCCAGTCGATTCATTTTCACTGCCGGTGCGACAGCCAATCAGAATTATGAAGCCTTTTGTGCATATGGCCAAAGCCACCCGAAATATTTTCGCTGCAGCAGAGCTGCCGATCAGAATTATGACAGCAGACACGAAGCCACACCATTAATTTCCCCTACCGGTGCGACTGCCAATCAGAATTATGAAGCCTTTTATGCATATGGCCAAAGCCACCCGAAATATTTTCGCTGCAGCAGAGCTGCCGATCAGAATTATGACAGCAGACACGAAGCCACACCATTCATTTCCCCTACCGGTGCGACAGCCAATCAGAATTATAAAGCCTTTTGTGCATATGGCCAAAGCCACCCGAAATATTTTCGCTGCCGCAGAGCTGCCGATCAGAATTATGACAGCAGACACGAAGCCACACCATTCATTTCCCCTACCGGTGCGACAGCCAATCAGAATTATGATGCCTTTTGTGCATATGGCCAAAGCCACCCGAAATATTTTCGCTGCCGCAGAGCTGCCGATCAGAATTATGACAGCAGACACGAAGCCAGTCGATTCATTTTCACTGCCGGTGCGACAGCCAATCAGAATTATGAAGCCTTTTGTGCATATGGCCAAAGCCACCCGAAATATTTTCGCTGCAGCAGAGCTGCCGATCAGAATTATGACAGCAGACACGAAGCCACACCATTAATTTCCCCTACCGGTGCGACTGCCAATCAGAATTATGAAGCCTTTTATGCATATGGCCAAAGCCACCCGAAATATTTTCGCTGCAGCAGAGCTGCCGATCAGAATTATGACAGCAGACACGAAGCCACACCATTCATTTCCCCTACCGGTGCGACAGCCAATCAGAATTATAAAGCCTTTTGTGCATATGGCCAAAGCCACCCGAAATATTTTCGCTGCCGCAGAGCTGCCGATCAGAATTATGACAGCAGACACGAAGCCACACCATTCATTTCCCCTACCGGTGCGACAGCCAATCAGAATTATGAAGCCTTTTGTGCATATGGCCAAAGCCACACGATTCATTTCGCTGCCGCGGCGCTGCCGATCAGAATTATGACAGCAGACACGAAGCCACACCATTCATTTCCCCTACCGGTGCGACAGCCAATCAGAATTATGAAGCCTTTTGTGCATATGGCCAAAGCCACCCGAAATATTTTCGCTGCAGCAGAGCTGCCGATCAGAATTATGACAGCAGACACGAAGCCACACCATTCATTTCCCCTACCGGTGCGACAGCCAATCAGAATTATGAAGCCTTTTATGCATATGGCCAAAGCCACCCGAAATATTTTCGCTGCAGCAGAGCTGCCGATCAGAATTATGACAGCAGACACGAAGCCACACCATTCATTTCCCCTACCGGTGCGACAGCCAATCAGAATTATAAAGCCTTTTGTGCATATGGCCAAAGCCACCCGAAATATTTTCGCTGCCGCAGAGCTGCCGATCAGAATTATGACAGCAGACACGAAGCCACACCATTCATTTCCCCTACCGGTGTGACAGCCAATCAGAATTATGAAGCCTTTTATGCATATGGCCAAAGCCACCCGAAATATTTTCGCTGCAGCAGAGCTGCCGATCAGAATTATGACAGCAGACACGAAGCCACACCATTCATTTCCCCTACCGGTGCGACAGCCAATCAGAATTATGAAGCCTTTTGTGCATATGGCCAAAGCCACCCGAAATATTTTCGCTGCCGCAGAGCTGCCGATCAGAATTATGACAGCAGACACGAAGCCAGTCGATTCATTTTCACTGCCGGTGCGACAGCCAATCAGAATTATGAAGCCTTTTGTGCATATGGCCAAAGCCACCCGAAATATTTTCGCTGCAGCAGAGCTGCCGATCAGAATTATGACAGCAGACACAAAGCCACACCATTAATTTCCCCTACCGGTGCGACTGCCAATCAGAATTATGAAGCCTTTTATGCATATGGCCAAAGCCACCCGAAATATTTTCGCTGCAGCAGAGCTGCCGATCAGAATTATGACAGCAGACACGAAGCCACACCATTCATTTCCCCTACCGGTGCGACAGCCAATCAGAATTATAAAGCCTTTTGTGCATATGGCCAAAGCCACCCGAAATATTTTCGCTGCCGCAGAGCTGCCGATCAGAATTATGACAGCAGACACGAAGCCAGTCGATTCATTTTCACTGCCGGTGCGACAGCCAATCAGAATTATGAAGCCTTTTGTGCATATGGCCAAAGCCACCCGAAATATTTTCGCTGCAGCAGAGCTGCCGATCAGAATTATGACAGCAGACACGAAGCCACACCATTAATTTCCCCTACCGGTGCGACTGCCAATCAGAATTATGAAGCCTTTTATGCATATGGCCAAAGCCACCCGAAATATTTTCGCTGCAGCAGAGCTGCCGATCAGAATTATGACAGCAGACACGAAGCCACACCATTCATTTCCCCTACCGGTGCGACAGCCAATCAGAATTATGAAGCATTTTGTGCATAGGGCCGAAGCCACACGATTCATTTCGCTGCCGCGGCGCTGCCGATCAGAATTATGACAGCAGACACGAAGCCACACCATTCATTTCCCCTACCGGTGCGACAGCCAATCAGAATTATGAAGCCTTTCGTGCATAGGGCCGAAGCCACCCGAAATATTTTCGCTGCAGCAGAGCTGCCGATCAGAATTATGACAGCAGACACGAAGTCACACCATTCATTTCCCCTACCGGTGCGACAGCCAATCAGAATTATGAAGCCTTTTGTGCATAGGGCCGAAGCCACACGATTCACGCTGCCGCAGCGCTGCCGATCAGAATTCTGTCTGAGCTCAGTCGAGCAGAATACCGAAGCCGCGCGTGTGCACAGGGTCTCTTTCTTTACCCCCAATTGCCCAGCTCCAGCTTCAGTGGCGTCGCTGGCTGCATTTGGTGCTGGCATCGCAAACTGCGTTCCTCCTTGATTTTTGTTTCGTTTTCGATTTTCTGCGATATATTATTTATGCCCATTGCAGCGGCTTAGTCAACGGGGGGAGGGACGAGCATCTGCCCTTGGGATTGAAGCTGTGATAAAGTTCAAGTTCAAACTGCCGTCGATCTCGCAGCTTTCTTGTCGGTGATTGTTGTCGTGTTGTCGCATCGTCCAGCTAACGACAGCTAACGCGGGCGCGCGCAACTTGCCACCTCTAAGCCCGAAACCGGGCATGAAATATATGAATATAATTTTGAACAATTTTATTTATTGAAAATGCGGAAATAATATGCCGCATTTGTGCTTTAAATGCAGCTAGTAATTTAACGAATTATGAGATTGGCAGAAATTTTATTTTTGGCTTCTTTATTCATAAAAATTAAATTAAAAATCCCAATGGCGGGATTACATACATACATACATACAATGTTTCTCTAATACATACTGATATGTAGGCAGCATTTGAAATGTACGCAGAATTCTGCCTAGTAAAATTTTCGGAAATATTTTCGGAATAACAGGGCCGACGCTATACGAAAGTTTACACTGTGCGTATGCCGACTGCGCTGGAAATTTCAATGCTTTTTTTACTGCACCAAACAAAAATCGATTCAAGATAATTGAAATTACACTTTTTAACTTAACCAATTTGATATTCAAGTGTACATTTTCTTAAGACCAACTCATCACACAAAACCGAAAACCAAACCAATCTTTGCGTTGAGCAGAAATCTGCCTTCTTCCGTTCTTACTATCCCAACGGATTGGGCTGCAGCCTCTCAGAGGTGAGCTCCCGCATAGCTGGTGATTATGAGGCCCAAGACTTTGGACGCTACTACAACGCATGCACGGGAAGTGGTCAAGAGCTGGATCTCTTTGACTCTGACACGGAGGAGCAGCGATGAAAAAGCACTCGAAATACCACTGCCAGCGATGCAATCTTCATTTTTTATGGCAATCGAACCACGAGCAACATCTGCGATTGTACCACGACAAGGATGGAGATCAGGAGCAGTCGGAGGACTGCCAGCAGGGTGGAAAGCATAAATATTCGGCAGCCAAGCTTCAGTGCGATGAATGTGAAAAGGTTTAAGAGCTCCTGCCGTCCGAGTCCTAGCATCACTTAAATTCCCACTATTTTCCAGGTCTTCATTTGGCACAAGGATCTCACCCGTCACAAGCGAATGCATCGCCCGCCGTCGGCAGCCCAATACGAGTGTGCCTATTGCGACCGCAAGTTCCACCGCAAAGATGGCCCCAAGTCCCACCTGCGGGTACACAACGAGCAGCAGCAGGAGACAGTTATTGGGGAGCAGTTTTGCGCCCAATCGACCTCTACGAACAGTATTCAGAGAATGCCCGGGGGGCAGCCGACCCAGCTATGCCGTCCAAATGGTTGCAAGCAAATCCAGTGCATGATTTGCCTATCGCAATACTCAAAGATCGCCGATTTGAGGAATCACCTAAGCACGCACCAATATAATGTGTGCTTTCCACAGGAGAGAGACAGTGGCGTAACTACCACCGGTCTTACCGGTCTCAGAAACCGGGGCCCCGAGCACCAGGGGGCCCCCAAAAGTGGCAAGAGAGAAAATTTTTTTCATCTTTATATCAGAAAAATGTTCAATATGAAAAAATAAAAATGTTGGTGTTCTTTCGTTATAAATATTCGTTGCCAGCTTATATTATATTTCTATCGTGTTTTTCATTTTTCAAATTTTCGCGCTATTTCATATGAGCATGTTTCATTCTTGCCAATCTTTTTTTTCTCGCTGTTTTTGCTGACTACGAGGGAGCAAAATCACAGGCCATCAAACTAAGTGCGGATTGGAAAGTCAAGGTTGAGTTTCAGAACAAGCGGATCAAGAAAACCAAGAAATATTTCGAAGAATTGTGCCAGGACGAAAGACTGTCTGATGGAGAGGCACGATTCCGTGTAAATATTTTCCATGGATGTCTCGATATCATTTGCAATCAATTACTAAATCGGTTTGAAAGTTTGAAGAAACTTTTCGAGAACTCCAACCTAAGGAATTGACAAAAATGACGGACCAAGAACTGCACAGGGAAGCTGTGATACTTGCAGATACTTATGCTGAAGACATCGGCGACAAATTTCCTGAACAGTTGTTATCTCTTCGATCATGTCTCAAAAAACAAATTGAAAAACTCAGTTCTGTCAAGCAACTTGCAAATTTGTTAATTATTGAAAATGCTGCTTTATCTTCGAGTTTTTAAGAAGTTTGCACAGCTTTGATTTTATTTTTAACTATTCCAGTTACAATTGCTACAGCTGAAAGATCCTTTTCAAAATTAAAAATCATAAAACTTATCTTCGAAGTACCATGGGCCAAGAGCGTTTGAGTAATTTGAGTATTCTATCCATTGAACACGAAATGGCCAATCGTTTGAGAAATATTCACAAGTTTGCTGATTTGAAAGTAAGGCGCATTAAATTCTGAATATGCATATCACAACTTAGAGAACTCAAAAATTGTTTATTTTATTGACTGTTTTTTATTTCAGTATGGAGTGTGGAGTGAGAAAAGTTTGAATGATTTAAAGAATTCTTCTGATAAGGGCCCCTTAATGAAAATCTGACTGGGGCCCCCATTTCTATAGTTACGCCACTGTATATATCTATGTACATATGTATGTATATACAAAGACAGAACCTGCAAGAACGTGTGTGTATGCAAGTATGTGCGTGTTCTTGTGCAGAGCATGTCATTATTGTGACCAATAGCATGGCAGTTGACTTATGGAAAGAAAATGTTCTCTGTCCCTTAGAATTATACATACGTAAATATTTGGTCTCATATTTAAAATTGTAGTGCTTGTAGCGAGCGAATATGAAATAAGGTTTTTTTGTGGCGCCATCTAGTGGTCATAGGCATAGGAGACCACTGGTCAAAAAAGGAAAGGGGTTGCGCTAACAGGTTCAAATGTCAAGTTTGAGTGGAGAGAGCGTCATCCAAGCCTGTTAGGGGGTTTGCCGCCAGAAAGCCAGCGTCCCTATCGGCAATTCCTTTCTAAGAGTTCGACAAGTCGGTAGTGTCTTGCTGTAAAGTGAAGAAGTAGTGCCAAATTAGTTGACATTAAGAAAACTGAACTGCGCGAAAAGAAGATACATCGTGCGTGGAAGAGTTGAACTCTAGGCTATTTTAGCCCTATATCTTTTGGGTGACAGCGCTGAGTCCGTTCCGGGTAAGTGGGGAAGGAAGTTGAGAAATATAAAAAGAAAAGGGGCTTAATGGAATGTTTAAACGCAGTCTTGGCGCTTAAGGAAGGGATTCCGAAAAAAGCAGTGGAAATTGCATCTGTTGCGGACGCAACGTTTTTCGAGAAGACCGACGAGCAGCAGCAGCAGCAACGCAACCAAAACGAGCATTTAATTGAATTTAATTCGCTTTTGTTGTTGCCAAACAGACGCTCAACCGACGCATCGAGCGGCGCGAGCGCACAGCGAGCCATCGGGAGGTCGAAGAGATCTCCTATTTCAGTTCCCGAGCGACCCAGCACCCGGCACCGTCTTCGTAGCATAGGGCCTCGAGTGCCCAAGCGCCGATTGGAGTTTTTTTTTTTTGATGTTAACGTTTCCCCTGGTCCCGCTGCACTATAGGTCAAAACGACAATTTTCTGATATAAATTAATAACTCGAAGGTTTTTCAAGTTTTTCCTGAAAAGTTTTTTGGATACCATTAAAGATCTTATTTGGAAATGGGTTTTGAAAAAAATGGGCGTGGCACTGCCCATCAACGCCCCTAAAAAAATATATAAAAAAAATTTTGTTTTTCAAAAATTTTGTTTTTCAAATAAATATTAAAATAATGTTTTAATATCCATTCTAGGTATATTTTATATTTCATATATGTATTAATGCTACATTAGGAACACATCATGCGCAGTGGAGGATATGTTGTGGCGAAAAGACATGAATCGGAACCACTCGTATAAGTATAGGCGTATAGGTAATTTGTACATCCATCGAAAGATCAACTAACAGAAAATCAGTATTCTGATCAGCCATCACGTGCAGTATAATATCTTCTTGCTAAGCAAAAAGTCTACAACGGTATGGTTCAGAAGATTTTGTAGACATCATCGGGGGGTCTGCATTCCTTATTTCTTTCACCCACTTCGTTATAGTGAGGATAAATATCACAATTTCTTTTCTTTGTATCTTCTCTAATGGCTACGTATTGGTCTTTTGTAAGCCATTGCTCTAATATTAAAGCCAATGAATCGTCTGGTGGAGTTTGTGCAGGCTTCTCATTTGGCTTCTTCACAGATTGCCTGAAATGCTTTGCCTTGCCTGGGCTAAAAACAAGTAGCCTTAGAACAGCTGCAAGGTCAGCCTGACCACTTTTGCGAACAGCCGTGCTTGCTGCTTGAATCAGCAAACGAACATTTCCACTAGCAAATTTTGAAAGGGCACATGCCGTCTCACATGCTGTCTCTGTCGGGATGTCCAGGTGGGTTGGTGCGTCGACACTTTTTTAAACGAAAATTTAAGCAAGAGCTTCCTTTTAGCCAAGCAGCATGCTTTTTTTAAAAATTATTTAGATGGTATCTACATTTTTTCCATCTCTCGGATAAATTCAGACAAAATACGGCTTTTTTCATGTAAATACTAATCAATATATGATCAAAATACGACGGACACATTTACATCGATATACGATCTAAAATAACGGAGACGAGCATCCAATCCATCAGTTCTTCCTTAGGTTTCGCCATTTTTCATGCAGACAGACATTGCTTAGATATAGGTTATGTTCTATAAAATGTTAAATTATGGGAAAAGTGCACAAAATGAGCAAATTATCTTAACTGTTCTGAATTAACAAAAGATTACTCTACAATATGTATATAGTCACTTGGCTAACATGTGCTAACATTTTTTTAAAAGCCTTCCCAAAGATAACGTTTCGTGCCAAAAAAATTTTTTTTGGGACGTCTCTTTATTAACACATATTACAGCCAACACGAACAATACCAACAACACAGATCTACCAACATAAAGTACAAACCCCACTGTTCAATATTCATCATAATTTGTATTAACAAATTTGAATTAAAAAAAAATTGAGCCACTTGAATTTCGACAAAAATTTGTGCACAATTTATGATTACGTGCTGTTGAATTGAATCTGCTGTTTTAACAGCTGTTAACTTAGCATCAGAACACAATGTTAACATTTCTGGTATGCAACATTACGGTTTGATGTATTCCTAATGGGTACATAACAAAAGATAGATATTTTGAATACTTTTGAAAAATGAATTTATATCAGAAAATAGTCGTTTTGACCTATAGCGCGCTGTCTGATCGGCAAACGGAGGCCTGAACTGCAGTCAGAATAGTTTAAAGAAAAAAAAAGGAAAAAAAAAACCCAATAAAAGAAAAAAATATATATATGTATATATGTAGTTATAAAATAAGTGCAGTGAAATTAGGAGAAATTGAAGAACGTGGAAGGCGTTAGGAGATAGGGAAGCAAGGGAGAAGAGAGAATGCGCGCCTAAAAAAAAAGAAAGGCAAGCGAAAAGAAGAGTGAGTGAGTGAGTGAGTGAAAGAGAATAGTTAAGAATTTTTTTTTTTTGTTTAGTTTTTGCATCAAACCCCAGCCTCAATCTTGCCGATCAGGAGAGATGTTTTTCCCGTCCCTATGCCCTTGATTATATTTTTTTCCACCCACAGCATTTCAGGTGTTCGTCGGGAAAGCGCTTTCGTCGATGGGACACTGAGCTGGACAAAGGTATGAGTGGAATTTTGTTGTTTTTATCTCACCATTATATTTGAACTAAGACTCAAGCGAAAGAGAAAGGAGAAAAGGTAGAGGAAACGCGCTACCGAAGATTGAGTCGGGAAAAGCAGAACCGATAGGCAAGGGAGAGAGAGGGAATTGAAAGAGCAGAACGCTGAGGGCGGCCTGGCATTCGACGCCGCTGTTTGCACTCAAATCTGAGTGAGTGAGTCGCCTGAGCTCATTATCATGGAGTTAGCGTTTGGATAGTTTGAGGAGGTTTATTTTTATATATTTTCTATTGCAAAAGCATTACAAGTTTTATGGTATTTTTAGATTTATATTTATTTTTCTTTTACCCCCAATATTTATTTTAGGCTACTCCTTTATGTTCATTTTGTAATATTATATTATATGTCATATATGTTATACGTATCCATGGGCGGTCCCTTTGTTTCAGTTAGAAAGTAAATAAATTTTATAATGTGTTAATTTTGGGTTATTTTGACATCAGCTGATCCCATGAACTAGGAGAAGTACCCAGCAATAGGGGCCCTTCGGATGGATGCCAGGGGGCAGAAGGGCCAATGGAAGGGTGGGCACAGTGGGCCTCAGCACCACCAGAGGCCGAGTTAGAAAAGGCTCTTTTCGGGAGCAAAGCGGACAACTCCTTCCGAGAGTTAGGTGTAGGTGTTGTCGGGAAGGTATACGAGGTGTGTTCAAAAAGTATCGCGACTTTTGTGTTTTTTCAAATATTATTTATTTATTCATGAATATCTATTTTGTCCCCTTCAAAGTAATCCCCATGAGATATTATACACTTGTGCCAACGGTTTTTCCAATCTTCGAAGCACTTCAAAAAATCATTTTTTCTTATCTTGTTCAGCTCCTCCTTCGATGCCGTCTTTATCTCGTCAAGCGTAGCGTAACGTCGTCCTTTCATGGGCCTCTTCAGTTTAGGGAACAAGAAAAAGTCACAGGGGGCCAGATCTGGGGAATACGGTGGCTTCGGCATTATTAGTGCATTGTTTTTGGCCAAAAAGTCGCGGACAAGCAACGAAGTGTGAGCAGGAGCGTTATCGTGGTGCAAAAGCCAATTTTTGGCTCATCTTCTCGGCCTTCTGAGAACAATTTGTACCACCGATAAACGTTGCTTCGGTCCAAGGTAGCTTCTCCGTATGCCACAGTCAACATTCGGAATGCATCAGCGCACTTAATTTCGTTTTTCACACAAAATTTGATACAGGTTCTTTGATCCATTTTTTTGAATAGGTAAAAATCGAAGACGATCCAAAACACGTGCAAGCAAAGCAGCTGTCAACAATTAAGTGAACATTCAAAATGGCCGAGCTTTTCGGCATAAGTGAGAGACATGAGTACCAACATAACGTCACAAAAAAATCGAAAATCGAATATACGTAACCCGCGAAAATTCAAAAGTCGCGATACTTTTTGAACACACCTCGTATATAGCGGAAATCTCTATCCCGGTTTAGCTTGTCCCTAGCACGCAACTGATCTCCAGCTATAATGGAGAAAGGCAAATCATGAGAGGGGAAGCAAGACCACCACCCCCCTAGCCGACGAGCCCGAGCCGGAACATTTCGCGTGCGCTCCTCTCTCATGCCCAACACCGCGCCGGAGAATGATAGATTCGGATGTAGTTCGCTACATTTATAATTTATTATTTAATAGATAAACATTATAACTATAAATTTGGCGCCCCACACACCCGCTCACCTACAGACAACATCTCTTTCTTTTAGTTTTGCTTCACCCTTTTCTCAGACGCTTCGGAAATGGAGTTGTTCAGATATCTCATTATCAGGCGCCCAGCCACGGCTGAGGGAGGAAGAATGCAAACTATAAATAGGTATTTCAGTAGATTTTTCTAAAAATAGGTATCCCGTACATATTTGTTGAGTCCATAGGTTCGGTTTTTCAGACGCATAGGATTTGCAGGCTGGGAGGTTCTAAGAACACATCGTCTGACCACGGATGAAGGTCAACCAAAGGTCTTAACCAATGAAGTCATTAGGCTCAATCTTATCTCGTCTTTCGCATAGGAATCCAATTCATTTCGTTTGCAAACGAATTATTGGCCACGAAAAATAGCAGAAAAAGAGGTACGCCTAAAATTTGTATCGCAAGGTGCATATGTAGATTAGCGGCTTGGATTACAGACGAAACCGATCACTTTGGTCGCTCGCTGTCCACAGCTGATTAAGGTGTTTGTTGTTGATGTTTGTCACGCGACCGACACCAAGCAATGCACACTGCAGTCTTTGTTGTTTTTTTGTATTCCGCTTTGCGCTATGTTGGCTTTTAAACTAAATGGGTGTTTCTCTTTGATTTTGGGTATGCTTGATGTCAAATTGTTTTATTTTGTTGATTTTGTTTATCTTTCCTTATTCTGAGTGTTGCAGTTTTGCTTGTTCCGAATTCTTGTGTATTACATTTTTCCTTATATTTCGATCTGATTTACAGTTTATTTAGTCTAGCAAATGGATTGCAGTCCGTAACGTAGGCGATTGAGTTTTTTTTATTTATTTTGTTTTGCTTTGTCTTTATTTTTGTACGAGTTTTTTTGTAGTTGAGTGGTTTTCGAGTCACGAAAGTTGTACTGGACAGTTAATTATATACAATAGACATTTCTCTAGATATTAGGCCATAGGTTAGGTAGGACTAATTTGTTAGTTTAGAATTTTCTTAGTCTCCACCGCAATGCGCACTGTGTGAGAGGAGTCTCTCCGAAGGCACATTGTTCAGAACTAAATGCGGGCATGAATTCCATAAGGCATGTCTGACTACCCATGCTCAACACAAAAATGTTTGCCCTACATGCAAAACAATTTGCTTCGAAAAGGCTGCTACCTCATCTGACTCAATAGCGAAGAACACAAGACAGCAAACCAAAGCTAAGTCACCATCTCGAGGCAGTCAAGTCATTAGTATGGCCAAGGAGCCAACAGAATCGGGGATTCCACAAGCTGAGCTCATATCCAGCGCGGTATCACAAGCGGTCCAAGCCATGCAGAACGATCTGTTGACCGAGTTAAAAAGTCAAATGGCCCAGCTATTTGAGGCAAACGTGGCATTATACCTTCGGCCAACGGGGATGACTTCTCAGAGTCTGTCCGACAACGAGGCACTGCGTCAATCAACGTTTGACCGGCCACGGTCAGCTAACTATGCAGCCTCAGCTCGGGAAACCCCAAGGAGCGCGGTCTCCGATCTCCTGCAGAGACCCGATAAAGTGGGGCATATTCTCAACGGTTGGAAGTTGCGGTTTAGTGAGAGTCAAGATGGACTTAGCGTCGACAACTTCATTTATCGAGTAGAGGCTCTCACGCACCAGACACTCGAGGGAAATTTTGCAGTTCTCTGCAGCAATGCCAGCCTGCTGTTCGATGGGAAGGCGAGAGAATTCTTTTGGCGGTACCACAAAACAGTTCGTGATTTGCGGTGGGACCTCCTTTGCGCGGCTTTGCGAAAGCAGTTCAGGGATGCAAGAACAGATGTCGACCTGAGAGAGGCCATACGTGACCGGAAACAGCGGGATCGAGAAAGCTTCGACTCTTTCTACGATTCCATCGTGCTGCTGATGAACAATTTGGAGACTCCTCTGTCGGAACGAGAGACTGTGGAAACCGTGAGGAGAAATTTGCGCCCAGAAATAAGGCATGAGTTGCTGAATCTCTCAATCCCTTCGGTAGACCGCTTGAGGGAGATATGTCGTCGCAGGGAGAGCTTTTTGGACGATGTGAGGAAGACTCAGGGGTACCAGAAGGTTGTGCCATTCCGCAAACAGATATCCGAACTCATCGAAGAGGCTCAACTAGATGACGCGACTGAGTTTTCGGATGTGGATGGGGAAGAAGAGGTCGGTGCAATGGCACTAATATGTTGGAATTGCCGCAAAGAGGGTCACCGGTATCAAGATTGCGAGGCTAAACGTAGAATTTTCTGTTATGGGTGTGGAGCGCCAAACACCTATAAGCCTTCTTGCGTTCGGTGTCAAAAAAACGGAAAAGCGAACACACAATTGCGCCAGCAGTCGTGTGTTCCAAGAAACAAGCCGGCGAACCAAGAATCGAGCACTTAGAGGATACTGTTCCATCCGAGGTGGAAGTTGGGCCGATAGGGAATTCATTGGTCTGGCCTCAACTCATTGATTGGAGTCAAAATGAAATGCTGAGTTGCGCCTTATCCAGGGTAAAGTCCACCTCACGAAATGCCACAAGAATGCGGGCCTACTGGCGATCATTGAAAGCCATCAATGCGATAAGATATAAGAAGAATGATAAACGGCCCTATGCCGAGGTTAGATTGTTAGATAGAGTAGTTTTAGGATTAATGGATACAGGAGCAGCTATGAGTGTAATTGGGGGAAAATTGGCTGAAGAGGTCATTAGAAGCAGAATCCCTTTTTAAAGAGTTGCTTCTGCAGCTTGTACAGCAGATGGAGTCAGACAGGATGTCGTGGGTCGTCTCAAAATACCGGTCAAATACAAGGATGTGGACAAGAGTATAGAGTTGCACATAATACCCTCACTAAGCCAAGATCTATACCTGGGCATTGATTTTTGATCGACCTTTGACCTACTTCCTCCATCCATGCAGGTCTCAGAACTTGCATTGGATTCCCACGAACTTTCGGAGGGTCAAAGGAGCAGTTTGAGGGAGGTCATAGCCAAGTTTCCGTCATTCGCTGTATCAGGCCTTGGGAAAACCAGCCTTTTATCGCATGCTATAGACGTTGGAGATGCCAAGCCGGTGGAACAACGGCATTTTCCTGTGTCTCCAGCAGTCGAAAAGTTGTTGTATGCGGAGGTCGATAGGATGCTCAAGATGGGGGTTATCGAGGAATCGGAGAGGGCCTGGTCTTCGCCAGTGGTTCTGGTACAGAAGCCAGGGAAGGTTCGACTCTGTCTGGACAGCAGAAAGGTCAATGCGGTGACCAAAAAGGATGCTTATCCGCTGCCGCAAATCGACGGGATATTGAGTCGGCTTCCGAAAGCCATGTACATTTCGATCTTGGACTTAAAGGACGCATATTGGCAAGTCCCCCTAGATCCCAGCTCGCGCGATAAGACAGCGTTCACAATACCGGGCAAGCCACTTTATCAATATAGGGTAATGCCTTTTGGCCTGACAAATGCTTCACAGACAATGACACGATTGATGGACAGGGTTATCTCGCCAGATCTCCGAAATGAAGTATTTGTATACCTGGATGACTTGTTGGTGGTGTCGGACAATTTTGAGACCCATATGAGGGTTTTGAGTGTGGTAGCTGGGCAAGTAAAATCGGCGGGGTTGACGCTCAATGTCGAAAAAAGCAAATTCTGCATGCGCTCAGTTAAATACTTGGGCCATATTGTGGGAAACGGCGTCATTCGTACGGACCCGGAGAAAATATCGGCCATGAAGGATTTTCCGTTGCCAAAGTCTTTAAAAGCCCTGCGGAGTTTCCTAGGGATGGTAGGGTGGTACCGGAAGTTTATCGTTAATTTTGCGTCAGTCGCTACTCCACTGACCGATCTGTTAAAGCCTAGACAGAAATTTGCAATGACCCCAGAGGGAAAGGAAGCATTCGAGCAGTTAAAGGAGATGTTGTGCTCTGCTCCTGTACTTCGAAGTCCGCACTTCAGCAAGCCGTTCTTCATTCAATGCGACGCCAGCAAAACGGGTGTTGGAGGAGTATTGATGCAGAAAACACCAGACGGCGACGAGTACCCAATTGCATTCGTCTCGAAGAAATTGAACAAAGCTGAGAGGAACTATTCAGTTACCGAGCAAGAGTGTTTGGCAGCCATCGTCTGCATTAAGCGCTTCCGAGCTTATGTCGAAGGACATGAGTTTACGCTCATTACTGACCACGCGTCACTCAAGTGGCTCATGTCGCAGAGGGATTTGCATTCTCGGTTGGCTCGTTGGGCGTTGAAGCTACAGGGTTTTAATTTCAAAATTGAGCATCGTAGTGGCAGACTGAATGTCGTCCCTGATGCACTCTCTAGGGTGAATGAGCAAGAGCTAGCGGCGATTGAGGCCAATCAAGGATTGTCGGTGGATCCTCTGTCGCCAGAGTTTAAAGCGGAGGAGTACTCTGAGATGGCAAAGCGAGTGGAGGCCAATATCGATAAGCTGCGCGATCTGAAAGTTGTGGAGGGCTTGGTATATCGAAGGTCAGATCACGCCACCGGCGATCAGCTCAACGATACGTTCGCTTGGAAACTTTGGGTTCCAAAGGATCTGGTGAGCGACGTGTTAAAAAAGGCTCATGACAATCCTCTAACGTCGCATGGAGGCGTGCATAAAACCCTCGAAAGGATCCGAAGGTATTATTATTGGCCCGGGCTAGTCAATGATGTCAAAGAATATATTCGTGGATGTGAGGCCTGAAAAATGACCAAAGCGCCAAATACCGTGCAACGGCCTCCTATTGTCGTTGCACCCGAGTCACAAAGGTTTTTCCAGAGACTGTATGTTGATTTTCTTGGCCCGTACCCTCGTTCCCGTAGTGGTCATGTTGGAATCTTTATAGTATTGGACCATTACTCGAAGTTCGTGTTTTTAAAGGCAGTAAAGAAATTGACAGCTGATGTTGTCATCAAGTACCTTCAGCAGGATTTGTTCCACACCTTTGGCGTTCCGGAGACGATTGTTTCCGACAATGGATCTCAGTTTAAAGCTGAAGCTTTCCAGAAGCTACTGAGAGAGTACCAGATATGTCACACTCTCACGACGGTGTACTCGCCGCAGGCTAATGCATCCGAACGGGTGAATCGTTCTGTTATAGCTGCCATACGGTCCTATGTGAGAGCAGACCAAAAGGATTGGGATGAGCATCTCAGCAGCATATGCTGCGCCCTGAGGTCGTCAGTGCATGCAGGGATTGGCACCACTCCGTTTTATATGGTATTTGGTCAGCACTTCATATCTTCCGGTTCGCAATACAAATTGCTGAGAGCTTTGAGCCTATTGGAGGATAAGTCGGCCAAATTTTCACGGGAAGATTCTCTCGAGTTAGTACGCCAAAAGGCTTGTCAAGTCATGAAAGGGCAGTATGACAGGAACGAGAGCCAGTATAACTTGAGGGCTAGAGAGATTTCGTATAGACAGGGTCAAGAAGTCTACAGGAGAAATTTCAGACAAAGCAATTTCCCAGCGGGATATAGTGCCAAATTGGGGCCAGCTTATCTAAAGTCTAGAGTTCGTAGGAAGTTGGGGAATTCTTTGTATGAGCTGGAGGATTTGCAGGGGAGGTCAGTACACTGAGGAGGCACTTTCACGCTAAGGACATTAAACAACACTAGTCGACACGACTTTTCCGCTGTCGCCAAAAATGACTTTTTCTGATAGATTTGGATGTTTAAAATTTTTTAAAGAATGTTTTTTTTTTTCATGGAGTAGTTTTTTTTTAAAGAATTTTTAAAAAATGTTGTGTTTTTTTGTCATAGGTAGTGCTTCTATTTTTCACATAACTTAAGTATCCTACAACTGGTTGCATTTAACTTTGCAGTTAAAAAAAGCTGACAAATGCAGCTATAAATCCGACTCAGACACTTTGTAGCTGCAACTTAACGCCTGGAAGATATTAAGCTTTCAAATTCAAATTTCATAATTTTTTTTCGGTATTTTTCCCCGAAATTTTGACTTTGAAAGCTCAGGAAAAGTCGAAAAAAAAATATTTGAATGCCTTGATTTTTGGTTTTAGATAGACACATTCGGCGAAATTCGGCATATGAAGTTTTGGTCAAACGGTTATAACTAAGCCGTTTATTTTTATATTTTTATAAGCGATACCTTAAACGACGCCTAATTAATGTGTCTATCTAAAACCAAAAATCAAGGCATTCAAATATTTTTTTTTCGACTTTTCCTGAGCTTTCAAAGTCAAAATTTCGGGGAAAAATACCGAAAAAAAATTATGAAATTTGAATTTGAAAGCTTAATATCTTCCAGGCGTTAAGTTGCAGCTACAAAGTGTCTGAGTCGGATTTATAGCTGCATTTGTCAGCTTTTTTTAACTGCAAAGTTAAATGCAACCAGTTGTAGGATACTTAAGTTATGTGAAAAATAGAAGCACTACCTATGACAAAAAAACACAACATTTTTTAAAAATTCTTTAAAAAAAAACTACTCCATGAAAAAAAAAAACATTCTTTAAAAAATTTTAAACATCCAAATCTATCAGAAAAAGTCATTTTTGGCGACAGCGGAAAAGTCGTGTCGACTAGTGTTGTTTAATGTCCTTAGCGTGAAAGTGCCTCCTCAGTGTACTGACCTCCCCTGCAAATCCTCCAGCTCATACAAAGAATTCCCCAACTTCCTACGAACTCTAGACTTTAGATAAGCTGGCCCCAATTTGGCACTATATCCCGCTGGGAAATTGCTTTGTCTGAAATTTCTCCTGTAGACTTCTTGACCCTGTCTATACGAAATCTCTCTAGCCCTCAAGTTATACTGGCTCTCGTTCCTGTCATACTGCCCTTTCATGACTTGACAAGCCTTTTGGCGTACTAACTCGAGAGAATCTTCCCGTGAAAATTTGGCCGACTTATCCTCCAATAGGCTCAAAGCTCTCAGCAATTTGTATTGCGAACCGGAAGATATGAAGTGCTGACCAAATACCATATAAAACGGAGTGGTGCCAATCCCTGCATGCACTGACGACCTCAGGGCGCAGCATATGCTGCTGAGATGCTCATCCCAATCCTTTTGGTCTGCTCTCACATAGGACCGTATGGCAGCTATAACAGAACGATTCACCCGTTCGGATGCATTAGCCTGCGGCGAGTACACCGTCGTGAGAGTGTGACATATCTGGTACTCTCTCAGTAGCTTCTGGAAAGCTTCAGCTTTAAACTGAGATCCATTGTCGGAAACAATCGTCTCCGGAACGCCAAAGGTGTGGAACAAATCCTGCTGAAGGTACTTGATGACAACATCAGCTGTCAATTTCTTTACTGCCTTTAAAAACACGAACTTCGAGTAATGGTCCAATACTATAAAGATTCCAACATGACCACTACGGGAACGAGGGTACGGGCCAAGAAAATCAACATACAGTCTCTGGAAAAACCTTTGTGACTCGGGTGCAACGACAATAGGAGGCCGTTGCACGGTATTTGGCGCTTTGGTCATTTTTCAGGCCTCACATCCACGAATATATTCTTTGACATCATTGACTAGCCCGGGCCAATAATAATACCTTCGGATCCTTTCGAGGGTTTTATGCACGCCTCCATGCGACGTTAGAGGATTGTCATGAGCCTTTTTTAACACGTCGCTCACCAGATCCTTTGGAACCCAAAGTTTCCAAGCGAACGTATCGTTGAGCTGATCGCCGGTGGCGTGATCTGACCTTCGATATACCAAGCCCTCCACAACTTTCAGATCGCGCAGCTTATCGATATTGGCCTCCACTCGCTTTGCCATCTCAGAGTACTCCTCCGCTTTAAACTCTGGCGACAGAGGATCCACCGACAATCCTTGATTGGCCTCAATCGCCGCTAGCTCTTGCTCATTCACCCTAGAGAGTGCATCAGGGACGACATTCAGTCTGCCACTACGATGCTCAATTTTGAAATTAAAACCCTGTAGCTTCAACGCCCAACGAGCCAACCGAGAATGCAAATCCCTCTGCGACATGAGCCACTTGAGTGACGCGTGGTCAGTAATGAGCGTAAACTCATGTCCTTCGACATAAGCTCGGAAGCGCTTAATGCAGACGATGGCTGCCAAACACTCTTGCTCGGTAACTGAATAGTTCCTCTCAGCTTTGTTCAATTTCTTCGAGACGAATGCAATTGGGTACTCGTCGCCGTCTGGTGTTTTCTGCATCAATACTCCTCCAACACCCGTTTTGCTGGCGTCGCATTGAATGAAGAACGGCTTGCTGAAGTGCGGACTTCGAAGTACAGGAGCAGAGCACAACATCTCCTTTAACTGCTCGAATGCTTCCTTTCCCTCTGGGGTCATTGCAAATTTCTGTCTAGGCTTTAACAGATCGGTCAGTGGAGTAGCGACTGACGCAAAATTAACGATAAACTTCCGGTACCACCCTACCATCCCTAGGAAACTCCGCAGGGCTTTTAAAGACTTTGGCAACGGAAAATCCTTCATGGCCGATATTTTCTCCGGGTCCGTACGAATGACGCCGTTTCCCACAATATGGCCCAAGTATTTAACTGAGCGCATGCAGAATTTGCTTTTTTCGACATTGAGCGTCAACCCCGCCGATTTTACTTGCCCAGCTACCACACTCAAAACCCTCATATGGGTCTCAAAATTGTCCGACACCACCAACAAGTCATCCAGGTATACAAATACTTCATTTCGGAGATCTGGCGAGATAACCCTGTCCATCAATCGTGTCATTGTCTGTGAAGCATTTGTCAGGCCAAAAGGCATTACCCTATATTGATAAAGTGGCTTGCCCGGTATTGTGAACGCTGTCTTATCGCGCGAGCTGGGATCTAGGGGGACTTGCCAATATGCGTCCTTTAAGTCCAAGATCGAAATGTACATGGCTTTCGGAAGCCGACTCAATATCCCGTCGATTTGCGGCAGCGGATAAGCATCCTTTTTGGTCACCGCATTGACCTTTCTGCTGTCCAGACAGAGTCGAACCTTCCCTGGCTTCTGTACCAGAACCACTGGCGAAGACCAGGCCCTCTCCGATTCCTCGATAACCCCCATCTTGAGCATCCTATCGACCTCCGCATACAACAACTTTTCGACTGCTGGAGACACAGGAAAATGCCGTTGTTCCACCGGCTTGGCATCTCCAACGTCTATAGCATGCGATAAAAGGCTGGTTTTCCCAAGGCCTGATACAGCGAATGACGGAAACTTGGCTATGACCTCCCTCAAACTGCTCCTTTGACCCTCCGAAAGTTCGTGGGAATCCAATGCAAGTTCTGAGACCTGCATGGATGGAGGAAGTAGGTCAAAGGTCGATCAAAAATCAATGCCCAGGTATAGATCTTGGCTTAGTGAGGGTATTATGTGCAACTCTATACTCTTGTCCACATCCTTGTATTTGACCGGTATTTTGAGACGACCCACGACATCCTGTCTGACTCCATCTGCTGTACAAGCTGCAGAAGCAACTCTTTAAAAAGGGATTCTGCTTCTAATGACCTCTTCAGCCAATTTTCCCCCAATTACACTCATAGCTGCTCCTGTATCCATTAATCCTAAAACTACTCTATCTAACAATCTAACCTCGGCATAGGGCCGTTTATCATTCTTCTTATATCTTATCGCATTGATGGCTTTCAATGATCGCCAGTAGGCCCGCATTCTTGTGGCATTTCGTGAGGTGGACTTTACCCTGGATAAGGCGCAACTCAGCATTTCATTTTGACTCCAATCAATGAGTTGAGGCCAGACCAATGAATTCCCTATCGGCCCAACTTCCACCTCGGATGGAACAGTATCCTCTAAGTGCTCGATTCTTGGTTCGCCGGCTTGTTTCTTGGAACACACGACTGCTGGCGCAATTGTGTGTTCGCTTTTCCGTTTTTTTGACACCGAACGCAAGAAGGCTTATAGGTGTTTGGCGCTCCACACCCATAACAGAAAATTCTACGTTTAGCCTCGCAATCTTGATACCGGTGACCCTCTTTGCGGCAATTCCAACATATTAGTGCCATTGCACCGACCTCTTCTTCCCCATCCACATCCGAAAACTCAGTCGCGTCATCTAGTTGAGCCTCTTCGATGAGTTCGGATATCTGTTTGCGGAATGGCACAACCTTCTGGTACCCCTGAGTCTTCCTCACATCGTCCAAAAAGCTCTCCCTGCGACGACATATCTCCCTCAAGCGGTCTACCGAAGGGATTGAGAGATTCAGCAACTCATGCCTTATTTCTGGGCGCAAATTTCTCCTCACGGTTTCCACAGTCTCTCGTTCCGACAGAGGAGTCTCCAAATTGTTCATCAGCAGCACGATGGAATCGTAGAAAGAGTCGAAGCTTTCTCGATCCCGCTGTTTCCGGTCACGTATGGCCTCTCTCAGGTCGACATCTGTTCTTGCATCCCTGAACTGCTTTCGCAAAGCCGCGCAAAGGAGGTCCCACCGCAAATCACGAACTGTTTTGTGGTACCGCCAAAAGAATTCTCTCGCCTTCCCATCGAACAGCAGGCTGGCATTGCTGCAGAGAACTGCAAAATTTCCCTCGAGTGTCTGGTGCGTGAGAGCCTCTACTCGATAAATGAAGTTGTCGACGCTAAGTCCATCTTGACTCTCACTAAACCGCAACTTCCAACCGTTGAGAATATGCCCCACTTTATCGGGTCTCTGCAGGAGATCGGAGACCGCGCTCCTTGGGGTTTCCCGAGCTGAGGCTGCATAGTTAGCTGACCGTGGCCGGTCAAACGTTGATTGACGCAGTGCCTCGTTGTCGGACAGACTCTGAGAAGTCATCCCCGTTGGCCGAAGGTATAATGCCACGTTTGCCTCAAATAGCTGGGCCATTTGACTTTTTAACTCGGTCAACAGATCGTTCTGCATGGCTTGGACCGCTTGTGATACCGCGCTGGATATGAGCTCAGCTTGTGGAATCCCCGATTCTGTTGGCTCCTTGGCCATACTAATGACTTGACTGCCTCGAGATGGTGACTTAGCTTTGGTTTGCTGTCTTGTGTTCTTCGCTATTGAGTCAGATGAGGTAGCAGCCTTTTCGAAGCAAATTGTTTTGCATGTAGGGCAAACATTTTTGTGTTGAGCATGGGTAGTCAGACATGCCTTATGGAATTCATGCCCGCATTTAGTTCTGAACAATGTGCCTTCGGAGAGACTCCTCTCACACAGTGCGCATTGCGGTGGAGACTAAGAAAATTCTAAACTAACAAATTAGTCCTACCTAACCTATGGCCTAATATCTAGAGAAATGTCTATTGTATATAATTAACTGTCCAGTACAACTTTCGTGACTCGAAAACCACTCAACTACAAAAAAACTCGTACAAAAATAAAGACAAAGCAAAACAAAATAAATAAAAAAAACTCAATCGCCTACGTTACGGACTGCAATCCATTTGCTAGACTAAATAAACTGTAAATCAGATCGAAATATAAGGAAAAATGTAATACACAAGAATTCGGAACAAGCAAAACTGCAACACTCAGAATAAGGAAAGATAAACAAAATCAACAAAATAAAACAATTTGACATCAAGCATACCCAAAATCAAAGAGAAACACCCATTTAGTTTAAAAGCCAACATAGCGCAAAGCGGAATACAAAAAAACAACAAAGACTGCAGTGTGCATTGCTTGGTGTCGGTCGCGTGACAAACATCAACAACAAACACCTTAATCAGCTGTGGACAGCGAGCGACCAAAGTGATCGGTTTCGTCTGTAATCCAAGCCGCTAATCTACATATGCACCTTGCGATACAAATTTTAGGCGTACCTCTTTTTCTGCTATTTTTCGTGGCCAATAATTCGTTTGCAAACGAAATGAATTGGATTCCTATGCGAAAGACGAGATAAGATTGAGCCTAATGACTTCATTGGTTAAGACCTTTGGTTGACCTTCATCCGTGGTCAGACGATGTGTTCTTAGAACCTCCCAGCCTGCAAATCCTATGCGTCTGAAAAACCGAACCTATGGACTCAACAAATATGTACGGGATACCTATTTTTAGAAAAATCTACTGAAATACCTATTTATAGTTTGCATTCTTCCTCCCTCAGCCGTGGCTGGGCGCCTGATAATGAGATATCTGAACAACTCCATTTCCGAAGCGTCTGAGAAAAGGGTGAAGCAAAACTAAAAGAAAGAGATGTTGTCTGTAGGTGAGCGGGTGTGTGGGGCGCCAAATTTATAGTTATAATGTTTATCTATTAAATAATAAATTATAAATGTAGCGAACTACATCCGAATCTATCATTCTCCGGCGCGGTGTTGGGCATGAGAGAGGAGCGCACGCGAAATGTTCCGGCTCGGGCTCGTCGGCTAGGGGGTGGTGGTCTTGCTTCCCCTCTCATGATTTGCCTTTCTCCATTATAGCTGGAGATCAGTTGCGTGCTAGGGACAAGCTAAACCGGGATAGAGATTTCCGCTATATACGAGGTGTGTTCAAAAAGTATCGCGACTTTTGAATTTTCGCGGGTTACGTATATTCGATTTTCGATTTTTTTGTGACGTTATGTTGGTACTCATGTCTCTCACTTATGCCGAAAAGCTCGGCCATTTTGAATGTTCACTTAATTGTTGACAGCTGCTTTGCTTGCACGTGTTTTGGATCGTCTTCGATTTTTACCTATTCAAAAAAATGGATCAAAGAACCTGTATCAAATTTTGTGTGAAAAACGAAATTAAGTGCGCTGATGCATTCCGAATGTTGACTGTGGCATACGGAGAAGCTACCTTGGACCGAAGCAACGTTTATCGGTGGTACAAATTGTTCTCAGAAGGCCGAGAAGATGAGCCAAAAATTGGCTTTTGCACCACGATAACGCTCCTGCTCACACTTCGTTGCTTGTCCGCGACTTTTTGGCCAAAAACAATGCACTAATAATGCCGAAGCCACCGTATTCCCCAGATCTGGCCCCCTGTGACTTTTTCTTGTTCCCTAAACTGAAGAGGCCCATGAAAGGACGACGTTACGCTACGCTTGACGAGATAAAGACGGCATCGAAGGAGGAGCTGAACAAGATAAGAAAAAATGATTTTTTGAAGTGCTTCGAAGATTGGAAAAACCGTTGGCACAAGTGTATAATATCTCATGGGGATTACTTTGAAGGGACAAAATAGATATTCATGAATAAATAAATAATATTTGAAAAAACACAAAAGTCGCGATACTTTTTGAACACACCTCGTATACCTTCCCGACAACACCTACACCTAACTCTCGGAAGGAGTTGTCCGCTTTGCTCCCGAAAAGAGCCTTTTCTAACTCGGCCTCTGGTGGTGCTGAGGCCCACTGTGCCCACCCTTCCATTGGCCCTTCTGCCCCCTGGCATCCATCCGAAGGGCCCCTATTGCTGGGTACTTCTCCTAGTTCATGGGATCAGCTGATGTCAAAATAACCCAAAATTAACACATTATAAAATTTATTTACTTTCTAACTGAAACAAAGGGACCGCCCATGGATACGTATAACATATATGACATATAATATAATATTACAAAATGAACATAAAGGAGTAGCCTAAAATAAATATTGGGGGTAAAAGAAAAATAAATATAAATCTAAAAATACCATAAAACTTGTAATGCTTTTGCAATAGAAAATATATAAAAATAAACCTCCTCAAACTATCCAAACGCTAACTCCATGATAATGAGCTCAGGCGACTCACTCACTCAGATTTGAGTGCAAACAGCGGCGTCGAATGCCAGGCCGCCCTCAGCGTTCTGCTCTTTCAATTCCCTCTCTCTCCCTTGCCTATCGGTTCTGCTTTTCCCGACTCAATCTTCGGTAGCGCGTTTCCTCTACCTTTTCTCCTTTCTCTTTCGCTTGAGTCTTAGTTCAAATATAATGGTGAGATAAAAACAACAAAATTCCACTCATACCTTTGTCCAGCTCAGTGTCCCATCGACGAAAGCGCTTTCCCGACGAACACCTGAAATGCTGTGGGTGGAAAAAAATATAATCAAGGGCATAGGGACGGGAAAAACATCTCTCCTGATCGGCAAGATTGAGGCTGGGGTTTGATGCAAAAACTAAACAAAAAAAAAAAAATTCTTAACTATTCTCTTTCACTCACTCACTCACTCACTCTTCTTTTCGCTTGCCTTTCTTTTTTTTTAGGCGCGCATTCTCTCTTCTCCCTTGCTTCCCTATCTCCTAACGCCTTCCACGTTCTTCAATTTCTCCTAATTTCACTGCACTTATTTTATAACTACATATATACATATATATATTTTTTTCTTTTATTGGGTTTTTTTTTTCCTTTTTTTTTCTTTAAACTATTCTGACTGCAGTTCAGGCCTCCGTTTGCCGATCAGACAGCGCGCTATAGGTCAAAACGACTATTTTCTGATATAAATTCATTTTTCAAAAGTATTCAAAATATCTATCTTTTGTTATGTACCCATTAGGAATACATCAAACCGTAATGTTGCATACCAGAAATGTTAACATTTTGTTCTGATGCTAAGTTAACAGCTGTTAAAACAGCAGATTCAATTCAACAGCACGTAATCATAAATTGTGCACAAATTTTTGTCGAAATTCAAGTGGCTCAATTTTTTTTTAATTCAAATTTGTTAATACAAATTATGATGAATATTGAACAGTGGGGTTTGTACTTTATGTTGGTAGATCTGTGTTGTTGGTATTGTTCGTGTTGGCTGTAATATGTGTTAATAAAGAGACGTCCCAAAAAAAATTTTTTTGGCACGAAACGTTATCTTTGGGAAGGCTTTTAAAAAAATGTTAGCACATGTTAGCCAAGTGACTATATACATATTGTAGAGTAATCTTTTGTTAATTCAGAACAGTTAAGATAATTTGCTCATTTTGTGCACTTTTCCCATAATTTAACATTTTATAGAACATAACCTATATCTAAGCAATGTCTGTCTGCATGAAAAATGGCGAAACCTAAGGAAGAACTGATGGATTGGATGCTCGTCTCCGTTATTTTAGATCGTATATCGATGTAAATGTGTCCGTCGTATTTTGATCATATATTGATTAGTATTTACATGAAAAAAGCCGTATTTTGTCTGAATTTATCCGAGAGATGGAAAAAATGTAGATACCATCTAAATAATTTTTAAAAAAAGCATGCTGCTTGGCTAAAAGGAAGCTCTTGCTTAAATTTTCGTTTAAAAAAGTGTCGACGCACCAACCCACCTGGACATCCCGACAGAGACAGCATGTGAGACGGCATGTGCCCTTTCAAAATTTGCTAGTGGAAATGTTCGTTTGCTGATTCAAGCAGCAAGCACGGCTGTTCGCAAAAGTGGTCAGGCTGACCTTGCAGCTGTTCTAAGGCTACTTGTTTTTAGCCCAGGCAAGGCAAAGCATTTCAGGCAATCTGTGAAGAAGCCAAATGAGAAGCCTGCACAAACTCCACCAGACGATTCATTGGCTTTAATATTAGAGCAATGGCTTACAAAAGACCAATACGTAGCCATTAGAGAAGATACAAAGAAAAGAAATTGTGATATTTATCCTCACTATAACGAAGTGGGTGAAAGAAATAAGGAATGCAGACCCCCCGATGATGTCTACAAAATCTTCTGAACCATACCGTTGTAGACTTTTTGCTTAGCAAGAAGATATTATACTGCACGTGATGGCTGATCAGAATACTGATTTTCTGTTAGTTGATCTTTCGATGGATGTACAAATTACCTATACGCCTATACTTATACGAGTGGTTCCGATTCATGTCTTTTCGCCACAACATATCCTCCACTGCGCATGATGTGTTCCTAATGTAGCATTAATACATATATGAAATATAAAATATACCTAGAATGGATATTAAAACATTATTTTAATATTTATTTGAAAAACAAAATTTTTGAAAAACAAAATTTTTTTTATATATTTTTTTAGGGGCGTTGATGGGCAGTGCCACGCCCATTTTTTTCAAAACCCATTTCCAAATAAGATCTTTAATGGTATCCAAAAAACTTTTCAGGAAAAACTTGAAAAACCTTCGAGTTATTAATTTATATCAGAAAATTGTCGTTTTGACCTATAGTGCAGCGGGACCAGGGGAAACGTTAACATCAAAAAAAAAAAACTCCAATCGGCGCTTGGGCACTCGAGGCCCTATGCTACGAAGACGGTGCCGGGTGCTGGGTCGCTCGGGAACTGAAATAGGAGATCTCTTCGACCTCCCGATGGCTCGCTGTGCGCTCGCGCCGCTCGATGCGTCGGTTGAGCGTCTGTTTGGCAACAACAAAAGCGAATTAAATTCAATTAAATGCTCGTTTTGGTTGCGTTGCTGCTGCTGCTGCTCGTCGGTCTTCTCGAAAAACGTTGCGTCCGCAACAGATGCAATTTCCACTGCTTTTTTCGGAATCCCTTCCTTAAGCGCCAAGACTGCGTTTAAACATTCCATTAAGCCCCTTTTCTTTTTATATTTCTCAACTTCCTTCCCCACTTACCCGGAACGGACTCAGCGCTGTCACCCAAAAGATATAGGGCTAAAATAGCCTAGAGTTCAACTCTTCCACGCACGATGTATCTTCTTTTCGCGCAGTTCAGTTTTCTTAATGTCAACTAATTTGGCACTACTTCTTCACTTTACAGCAAGACACTACCGACTTGTCGAACTCTTAGAAAGGAATTGCCGATAGGGACGCTGGCTTTCTGGCGGCAAACCCCCTAACAGGCTTGGATGACGCTCTCTCCACTCAAACTTGACATTTGAACCTGTTAGCGCAACCCCTTTCCTTTTTTGACCAGTGGTCTCCTATGCCTATGACCACTAGATGGCGCCACAAAAAAAAAACCTCATTTCATATTCGCTCGCTACAAGCACTACAAAAGCCCCCCCCTCAAGATCTGGCTTGGGGTTCAACATCCCAAGACGGATCACCAGGAAGCTTGTAGCTATTGCACTACTCGACAAAATTCAACTTTTTTTTCCGCTGTGGCCAAAAATGACTTTTTCTGATAGATTTGGAGATTTAAATTTTTTTAAAGAATTATGGTTTTTTTTTTCATGGAGTAGTTTTTTTTTAAAGAATTTTTTAAAAATGTTGTGTTTTTTGTCATAGGTAGTGCTTCTATTTTTCACATAACTTAAGTTTCCTACAACTGGTTGTATTGAACTTTGCAGTTAAAAAAAGCTGACAAATGCAGCTATAAATCCGACTCAGACACTTTGTAGCTGCAACTTAACGCCTGGAAGATATTAAGCTTTCAAATTCAAATTTCATAATTTTTTTTCGGTATTTTTCCCCGAAATTTTGACTTTGAAAGCTCAGGAAAAGTCGAAAAAAAAATATTTGAATGCCTTGATTTTTGGTTTTAGATAGACACATTAATTAGGCGTCGTTTAAGGTACCGCTTATAAAAATATAAAAATAAACGGCTAAGTTATAACCGTTTGACCAAAACTTCATATGCCGTTTGGCACTATCCCAAATGCCATTTTACCGTTAAAAACTGTTACAAACGCAGATTTTTGGTATTTTTGTAGGAAAAAAAAACGGTTATACGTCGGCTAACGGAATTTATCGGCGAAATTCGGCATATGAAGTTTTGGTCAAACGGTTATAACTAAGCCGTTTATTTTTATATTTTTATAAGCGATACCTTAAACGACGCCTAATTAATGTGTCTATCTAAAACCAAAAATCAAGGCATTCAAATATTTTTTTTTCGACTTTTCCTGAGCTTTCAAAGTCAAAATTTCGGGGAAAAATACCGAAAAAAAATTATGAAATTTGAATTTGAAAGCTTAATATCTTCCAGGCGTTAAGTTGCAGCTACAAAGTGTCTGAGTCGGATTTATAGCTGCATTTGTCAGCTTTTTTTAACTGCAAAGTTAAATGCAACCAGTTGTAGGATACTTAAGTTATGTGAAAAATAGAAGCACTACCTATGACAAAAAAACACAACATTTTTTAAAAATTCTTTAAAAAAAAACTACTCCATGAAAAAAAAAAACATTCTTTAAAAAATTTTAAACATCCAAATCTATCAGAAAAAGTCATTTTTGGCGACAGCGGAAAAGTCGTGTCGACTAGTGTTGTTTAATGTCCTTAGCGTGAAAGTGCCTCCTCAGTGTACTGACCTCCCCTGCAAATCCTCCAGCTCATACAAAGAATTCCCCAACTTCCTACGAACTCTAGACTTTAGATAAGCTGGCCCCAATTTGGCACTATATCCCGCTGGGAAATTGCTTTGTCTGAAATTTCTCCTGTAGACTTCTTGACCCTGTCTATACGAAATCTCTCTAGCCCTCAAGTTATACTGGCTCTCGTTCCTGTCATACTGCCCTTTCATGACTTGACAAGCCTTTTGGCGTACTAACTCGAGAGAATCTTCCCGTGAAAATTTGGCCGACTTATCCTCCAATAGGCTCAAAGCTCTCAGCAATTTGTATTGCGAACCGGAAGATATGAAGTGCTGACCAAATACCATATAAAACGGAGTGGTGCCAATCCCTGCATGCACTGACGACCTCAGGGCGCAGCATATGCTGCTGAGATGCTCATCCCAATCCTTTTGGTCTGCTCTCACATAGGACCGTATGGCAGCTATAACAGAACGATTCACCCGTTCGGATGCATTAGCCTGCGGCGAGTACACCGTCGTGAGAGTGTGACATATCTGGTACTCTCTCAGTAGCTTCTGGAAAGCTTCAGCTTTAAACTGAGATCCATTGTCGGAAACAATCGTCTCCGGAACGCCAAAGGTGTGGAACAAATCCTGCTGAAGGTACTTGATGACAACATCAGCTGTCAATTTCTTTACTGCCTTTAAAAACACGAACTTCGAGTAATGGTCCAATACTATAAAGATTCCAACATGACCACTACGGGAACGAGGGTACGGGCCAAGAAAATCAACATACAGTCTCTGGAAAAACCTTTGTGACTCGGGTGCAACGACAATAGGAGGCCGTTGCACGGTATTTGGCGCTTTGGTCATTTTTCAGGCCTCACATCCACGAATATATTCTTTGACATCATTGACTAGCCCGGGCCAATAATAATACCTTCGGATCCTTTCGAGGGTTTTATGCACGCCTCCATGCGACGTTAGAGGATTGTCATGAGCCTTTTTTAACACGTCGCTCACCAGATCCTTTGGAACCCAAAGTTTCCAAGCGAACGTATCGTTGAGCTGATCGCCGGTGGCGTGATCTGACCTTCGATATACCAAGCCCTCCACAACTTTCAGATCGCGCAGCTTATCGATATTGGCCTCCACTCGCTTTGCCATCTCAGAGTACTCCTCCGCTTTAAACTCTGGCGACAGAGGATCCACCGACAATCCTTGATTGGCCTCAATCGCCGCTAGCTCTTGCTCATTCACCCTAGAGAGTGCATCAGGGACGACATTCAGTCTGCCACTACGATGCTCAATTTTGAAATTAAAACCCTGTAGCTTCAACGCCCAACGAGCCAACCGAGAATGCAAATCCCTCTGCGACATGAGCCACTTGAGTGACGCGTGGTCAGTAATGAGCGTAAACTCATGTCCTTCGACATAAGCTCGGAAGCGCTTAATGCAGACGATGGCTGCCAAACACTCTTGCTCGGTAACTGAATAGTTCCTCTCAGCTTTGTTCAATTTCTTCGAGACGAATGCAATTGGGTACTCGTCGCCGTCTGGTGTTTTCTGCATCAATACTCCTCCAACACCCGTTTTGCTGGCGTCGCATTGAATGAAGAACGGCTTGCTGAAGTGCGGACTTCGAAGTACAGGAGCAGAGCACAACATCTCCTTTAACTGCT
Organism: Drosophila athabasca; assembly: GCA_008121215.1. Classification (NCBI taxonomy): domain Eukaryota; kingdom Metazoa; phylum Arthropoda; class Insecta; order Diptera; family Drosophilidae; genus Drosophila; species Drosophila athabasca. The sequence continues at coordinate 13,029 of VMQQ01000019.1, read as the reverse complement.
CGAATGCTTCCTTTCCCTCTGGGGTCATTGCAAATTTCTGTCTAGGCTTTAACAGATCGGTCAGTGGAGTAGCGACTGACGCAAAATTAACGATAAACTTCCGGTACCACCCTACCATCCCTAGGAAACTCCGCAGGGCTTTTAAAGACTTTGGCAACGGAAAATCCTTCATGGCCGATATTTTCTCCGGGTCCGTACGAATGACGCCGTTTCCCACAATATGGCCCAAGTATTTAACTGAGCGCATGCAGAATTTGCTTTTTTCGACATTGAGCGTCAACCCCGCCGATTTTACTTGCCCAGCTACCACACTCAAAACCCTCATATGGGTCTCAAAATTGTCCGACACCACCAACAAGTCATCCAGGTATACAAATACTTCATTTCGGAGATCTGGCGAGATAACCCTGTCCATCAATCGTGTCATTGTCTGTGAAGCATTTGTCAGGCCAAAAGGCATTACCCTATATTGATAAAGTGGCTTGCCCGGTATTGTGAACGCTGTCTTATCGCGCGAGCTGGGATCTAGGGGGACTTGCCAATATGCGTCCTTTAAGTCCAAGATCGAAATGTACATGGCTTTCGGAAGCCGACTCAATATCCCGTCGATTTGCGGCAGCGGATAAGCATCCTTTTTGGTCACCGCATTGACCTTTCTGCTGTCCAGACAGAGTCGAACCTTCCCTGGCTTCTGTACCAGAACCACTGGCGAAGACCAGGCCCTCTCCGATTCCTCGATAACCCCCATCTTGAGCATCCTATCGACCTCCGCATACAACAACTTTTCGACTGCTGGAGACACAGGAAAATGCCGTTGTTCCACCGGCTTGGCATCTCCAACGTCTATAGCATGCGATAAAAGGCTGGTTTTCCCAAGGCCTGATACAGCGAATGACGGAAACTTGGCTATGACCTCCCTCAAACTGCTCCTTTGACCCTCCGAAAGTTCGTGGGAATCCAATGCAAGTTCTGAGACCTGCATGGATGGAGGAAGTAGGTCAAAGGTCGATCAAAAATCAATGCCCAGGTATAGATCTTGGCTTAGTGAGGGTATTATGTGCAACTCTATACTCTTGTCCACATCCTTGTATTTGACCGGTATTTTGAGACGACCCACGACATCCTGTCTGACTCCATCTGCTGTACAAGCTGCAGAAGCAACTCTTTAAAAAGGGATTCTGCTTCTAATGACCTCTTCAGCCAATTTTCCCCCAATTACACTCATAGCTGCTCCTGTATCCATTAATCCTAAAACTACTCTATCTAACAATCTAACCTCGGCATAGGGCCGTTTATCATTCTTCTTATATCTTATCGCATTGATGGCTTTCAATGATCGCCAGTAGGCCCGCATTCTTGTGGCATTTCGTGAGGTGGACTTTACCCTGGATAAGGCGCAACTCAGCATTTCATTTTGACTCCAATCAATGAGTTGAGGCCAGACCAATGAATTCCCTATCGGCCCAACTTCCACCTCGGATGGAACAGTATCCTCTAAGTGCTCGATTCTTGGTTCGCCGGCTTGTTTCTTGGAACACACGACTGCTGGCGCAATTGTGTGTTCGCTTTTCCGTTTTTTTGACACCGAACGCAAGAAGGCTTATAGGTGTTTGGCGCTCCACACCCATAACAGAAAATTCTACGTTTAGCCTCGCAATCTTGATACCGGTGACCCTCTTTGCGGCAATTCCAACATATTAGTGCCATTGCACCGACCTCTTCTTCCCCATCCACATCCGAAAACTCAGTCGCGTCATCTAGTTGAGCCTCTTCGATGAGTTCGGATATCTGTTTGCGGAATGGCACAACCTTCTGGTACCCCTGAGTCTTCCTCACATCGTCCAAAAAGCTCTCCCTGCGACGACATATCTCCCTCAAGCGGTCTACCGAAGGGATTGAGAGATTCAGCAACTCATGCCTTATTTCTGGGCGCAAATTTCTCCTCACGGTTTCCACAGTCTCTCGTTCCGACAGAGGAGTCTCCAAATTGTTCATCAGCAGCACGATGGAATCGTAGAAAGAGTCGAAGCTTTCTCGATCCCGCTGTTTCCGGTCACGTATGGCCTCTCTCAGGTCGACATCTGTTCTTGCATCCCTGAACTGCTTTCGCAAAGCCGCGCAAAGGAGGTCCCACCGCAAATCACGAACTGTTTTGTGGTACCGCCAAAAGAATTCTCTCGCCTTCCCATCGAACAGCAGGCTGGCATTGCTGCAGAGAACTGCAAAATTTCCCTCGAGTGTCTGGTGCGTGAGAGCCTCTACTCGATAAATGAAGTTGTCGACGCTAAGTCCATCTTGACTCTCACTAAACCGCAACTTCCAACCGTTGAGAATATGCCCCACTTTATCGGGTCTCTGCAGGAGATCGGAGACCGCGCTCCTTGGGGTTTCCCGAGCTGAGGCTGCATAGTTAGCTGACCGTGGCCGGTCAAACGTTGATTGACGCAGTGCCTCGTTGTCGGACAGACTCTGAGAAGTCATCCCCGTTGGCCGAAGGTATAATGCCACGTTTGCCTCAAATAGCTGGGCCATTTGACTTTTTAACTCGGTCAACAGATCGTTCTGCATGGCTTGGACCGCTTGTGATACCGCGCTGGATATGAGCTCAGCTTGTGGAATCCCCGATTCTGTTGGCTCCTTGGCCATACTAATGACTTGACTGCCTCGAGATGGTGACTTAGCTTTGGTTTGCTGTCTTGTGTTCTTCGCTATTGAGTCAGATGAGGTAGCAGCCTTTTCGAAGCAAATTGTTTTGCATGTAGGGCAAACATTTTTGTGTTGAGCATGGGTAGTCAGACATGCCTTATGGAATTCATGCCCGCATTTAGTTCTGAACAATGTGCCTTCGGAGAGACTCCTCTCACACAGTGCGCATTGCGGTGGAGACGGGGCATTAACCTCCCCCTCGTCATCAGAGCGTACCATCATATTAAAAAAATGTCAAAAAAATTCTAAACTAACAAATTAGTCCTACCTAACCTATGGCCTAATATCTAGAGAAATGTCTATTGTATATAATTAACTGTCCAGTACAACTTTCGTGACTCGAAAACCACTCAACTACAAAAAAACTCGTACAAAAATAAAGACAAAGCAAAACAAAATAAATAAAAAAAACTCAATCGCCTACGTTACGGACTGCAATCCATTTGCTAGACTAAATAAACTGTAAATCAGATCGAAATATAAGGAAAAATGTAATACACAAGAATTCGGAACAAGCAAAACTGCAACACTCGGAATAAGGAAAGATAAACAAAATCGACAAAATAAAACAATTTGACATCAAGCATACCCAAAATCAAAGAGAAACACCCATTTAGTTTAAAAGCCAACATAGCGCAAAGCGGAATACAAAAAAACAACAAAGACTGCAGTGTGCATTGCTTGGTGTCGGTCGCGTGACAAACATCAACAACAAACACCTTAATCAGCTGTGGACAGCGAGCGACCAAAGTGATCGGTTTCGTCTGTAATCCAAGCCGCTAATCTACATATGCACCTTGCGATACAAATTTTAGGCGTACCTCTTTTTCTGCTATTTTTCGTGGCCAATAATTCGTTTGCAAACGAAATGAATTGGATTCCTATGCGAAAGACGAGATAAGATTGAGCCTAATGACTTCATTGGTTAAGACCTTTGGTTGACCTTCATCCGTGGTCAGACGATGTGTTCTTAGAACCTCCCAGCCTGCAAATCCTATGCGTCTGAAAAACCGAACCTATGGACTCAACAAATATGTACGGGATACCTATTTTTAGAAAAATCTACTGAAATACCTATTTATAGTTTGCATTCTTCCTCCCTCAGCCGTGGCTGGGCGCCTGATAATGAGATATCTGAACAACTCCATTTCCGAAGCGTCTGAGAAAAGGGTGAAGCAAAACTAAAAGAAAGAGATGTTGTCTGTAGGTGAGCGGGTGTGTGGGGCGCCAAATTTATAGTTATAATGTTTATCTATTAAATAATAAATTATAAATGTAGCGAACTACATCCGAATCTATCATTCTCCGGCGCGGTGTTGGGCATGAGAGAGGAGCGCACGCGAAATGTTCCGGCTCGGGCTCGTCGGCTAGGGGGGTGGTGGTCTTGCTTCCCCTCTCATGATTTGCCTTTCTCCATTATAGCTGGAGATCAGTTGCGTGCTAGGGACAAGCTAAACCGGGATAGAGATTTCCGCTATATACTCGTATACCTTCCCGACAACACCTACACCTAACTCTCGGAAGGAGTTGTCCGCTTTGCTCCCGAAAAGAGCCTTTTCTAACTCGGCCTCTGGTGGTGCTGAGGCCCACTGTGCCCACCCTTCCATTGGCCCTTCTGCCCCCTGGCATCCATCCGAAGGGCCCCTATTGCTGGGTACTTCTCCTAGTTCATGGGATCAGCTGATGTCAAAATAACCCAAAATTAACACATTATAAAATTTATTTACTTTCTAACTGAAACAAAGGGACCGCCCATGGATACGTATAACATATATGACATATAATATAATATTACAAAATGAACATAAAGGAGTAGCCTAAAATAAATATTGGGGGTAAAAGAAAAATAAATATAAATCTAAAAATACCATAAAACTTGTAATGCTTTTGCAATAGAAAATATATAAAAATAAACCTCCTCAAACTATCCAAACGCTAACTCCATGATAATGAGCTCAGGCGACTCACTCACTCAGATTTGAGTGCAAACAGCGGCGTCGAATGCCAGGCCGCCCTCAGCGTTCTGCTCTTTCAATTCCCTCTCTCTCCCTTGCCTATCGGTTCTGCTTTTCCCGACTCAATCTTCGGTAGCGCGTTTCCTCTACCTTTTCTCCTTTCTCTTTCGCTTGAGTCTTAGTTCAAATATAATGGTGAGATAAAAACAACAAAATTCCACTCATACCTTTGTCCAGCTCAGTGTCCCATCGACGAAAGCGCTTTCCCGACGAACACCTGAAATGCTGTGGGTGGAAAAAAATATAATCAAGGGCATAGGACGGGAAAAACATCTCTCCTGATCGGCAAGATTGAGGCTGGGGTTTGATGCAAAAACTAAACAAAAAAAAAAAAATTCTTAACTATTCTCTTTCACTCACTCACTCACTCACTCTTCTTTTCGCTTGCCATTCTTTTTTTTTAGGCGCGCATTCTCTCTTCTCCCTTGCTTCCCTATCTCCTAACGCCTTCCACGTTCTTCAATTTCTCCTAATTTCACTGCACTTATTTTATAACTACATATATACATATATATATTTTTTTCTTTTATTGGGTTTTTTTTTTTCCTTTTTTTTTTCTTTAAACTATTCTGACTGCAGTTCAGGCCTCCGTTTGCCGATCAGACAGCGCGCTATAGGTCAAAACGACTATTTTCTGATATAAATTCATTTTTCAAAAGTATTCAAAATATCTATCTTTTGTTATGTACCCATTAGGAATACATCAAACCGTAATGTTGCATACCAGAAATGTTAACATTGTGTTCTGATGCTAAGTTAACAGCTGTTAAAACAGCAGATTCAATTCAACAGCACGTAATCATAAATTGTGCACAAATTTTTGTCGAAATTCAAGTGGCTCAATTTTTTTTTAATTCAAATTTGTTAATACAAATTATGATGAATATTGAACAGTGGGTTTGTACTTTATGTTGGTAGATCTGTGTTGTTGGTATTGTTCGTGTTGGCTGTAATATGTGTTAATAAAGAGACGTCCCAAAAAAAATTTTTTTGGCACGAAACGTTATCTTTGGGAAGGCTTTTAAAAAAATGTTAGCACATGTTAGCCAAGTGACTATATACATATTGTAGAGTAATCTTTTGTTAATTCAGAACAGTTAAGATAATTTGCTCATTTTGTGCACTTTTCCCATAATTTAACATTTTATAGAACATAACCTATATCTAAGCAATGTCTGTCTGCATGAAAAATGGCGAAACCTAAGGAAGAACTGATGGATTGGATGCTCGTCTCCGTTATTTTAGATCGTATATCGATGTAAATGTGTCCGTCGTATTTTGATCATATATTGATTAGTATTTACATGAAAAAAAGCCGTATTTTGTCTGAATTTATCCGAGAGATGGAAAAAATGTAGATACCATCTAAATAATTTTTAAAAAAAGCATGCTGCTTGGCTAAAAGGAAGCTCTTGCTTAAATTTTCGTTTAAAAAAGTGTCGACGCACCAACCCACCTGGACATCCCGACAGAGACAGCATGTGAGACGGCATGTGCCCTTTCAAAATTTGCTAGTGGAAATGTTCGTTTGCTGATTCAAGCAGCAAGCACGGCTGTTCGCAAAAGTGGTCAGGCTGACCTTGCAGCTGTTCTAAGGCTACTTGTTTTTAGCCCAGGCAAGGCAAAGCATTTCAGGCAATCTGTGAAGAAGCCAAATGAGAAGCCTGCACAAACTCCACCAGACGATTCATTGGCTTTAATATTAGAGCAATGGCTTACAAAAGACCAATACGTAGCCATTAGAGAAGATACAAAGAAAAGAAATTGTGATATTTATCCTCACTATAACGAAGTGGGTGAAAGAAATAAGGAATGCAGACCCCCCGATGATGTCTACAAAATCTTCTGAACCATACCGTTGTAGACTTTTTGCTTAGCAAGAAGATATTATACTGCACGTGATGGCTGATCAGAATACTGATTTTCTGTTAGTTGATCTTTCGATGGATGTACAAATTACCTATACGCCTATACTTATACGAGTGGTTCCGATTCATGTCTTTTCGCCACAACATATCCTCCACTGCGCATGATGTGTTCCTAATGTAGCATTAATACATATATGAAATATAAAATATACCTAGAATGGATATTAAAACATTATTTTAATATTTATTTGAAAAACAAAATTTTTGAAAAACAAAATTTTTTTTATATATTTTTTTAGGGGCGTTGATGGGCAGTGCCACGCCCATTTTTTTCAAAACCCATTTCCAAATAAGATCTTTAATGGTATCCAAAAAACTTTTCAGGAAAAACTTGAAAAACCTTCGAGTTATTAATTTATATCAGAAAATTGTCGTTTTGACCTATAGTGCAGCGGGACCAGGGGAAACGTTAACATCAAAAAAAAAAAACTCCAATCGGCGCTTGGGCACTCGAGGCCCTATGCTACGAAGACGGTGCCGGGTGCTGGGTCGCTCGGGAACTGAAATAGGAGATCTCTTCGACCTCCCGATGGCTCGCTGTGCGCTCGCGCCGCTCGATGCGTCGGTTGAGCGTCTGTTTGGCAACAACAAAAGCGAATTAAATTCAATTAAATGCTCGTTTTGGTTGCGTTGCTGCTGCTGCTGCTCGTCGGTCTTCTCGAAAAACGTTGCGTCCGCAACAGATGCAATTTCCACTGCTTTTTTCGGAATCCCTTCCTTAAGCGCCAAGACTGCGTTTAAACATTCCATTAAGCCCCTTTTCTTTTTATATTTCTCAACTTCCTTCCCCACTTACCCGGAACGGACTCAGCGCTGTCACCCAAAAGATATAGGGCTAAAATAGCCTAGAGTTCAACTCTTCCACGCACGATGTATCTTCTTTTCGCGCAGTTCAGTTTTCTTAATGTCAACTAATTTGGCACTACTTCTTCACTTTACAGCAAGACACTACCGACTTGTCGAACTCTTAGAAAGGAATTGCCGATAGGGACGCTGGCTTTCTGGCGGCAAACCCCCTAACAGGCTTGGATGACGCTCTCTCCACTCAAACTTGACATTTGAACCTGTTAGCGCAACCCCTTTCCTTTTTTGACCAGTGGTCTCCTATGCCTATGACCACTAGATGGCGCCACAAAAAAAAAACCTCATTTCATATTCGCTCGCTACAAGCACTACAAAAGCCCCCCCCTCAAGATCTGGCTTGGGGTTCAACATCCCAAGACGGATCACCAGGAAGCTTGTAGCTATTGCACTACTCGACAAAATTCAACTTTTTTTTCCGCTGTGGCCAAAAATGACTTTTTCTGATAGATTTGGAGATTTAAATTTTTTTAAAGAATTATGGTTTTTTTTTTCATGGAGTAGTTTTTTTTTAAAGAATTTTTTAAAAATGTTGTGTTTTTTGTCATAGGTAGTGCTTCTATTTTTCACATAACTTAAGTTTCCTACAACTGGTTGTATTGAACTTTGCAGTTAAAAAAAGCTGACAAATGCAGCTATAAATCCGACTCAGACACTTTGTAGCTGCAACTTAACGCCTGGAAGATATTAAGCTTTCAAATTCAAATTTCATAATTTTTTTTCGGTATTTTTCCCCGAAATTTTGACTTTGAAAGCTCAGGAAAAGTCGAAAAAAAAATATTTGAATGCCTTGATTTTTGGTTTTAGATAGACACATTAATTAGGCGTCGTTTAAGGTATCGCTTATAAAAATATAAAAATAAACGGCTTAGTTATAACCGTTTGACCAAAACTTCATATGCCGAATTTCGCCGATAAATTCCGTTAGCCGACGTATAACCGTTTTTTTTTCCTACAAAAATACCAAAAATCTGCGTTTGTAACAGTTTTTAACGGTAAAATGGCATTTGGGATAGTGCCAAACGGCATATGAAGTTTTGGTCAAACGGTTATAACTTAGCCGTTTATTTTTATATTTTTATAAGCGGTACCTTAAACGACGCCTAATTAATGTGTCTATCTAAAACCAAAAATCAAGGCATTCAAATATTTTTTTTTCGACTTTTCCTGAGCTTTCAAAGTCAAAATTTCGGGGAAAAATACCGAAAAAAAAATTATGAAATTTGAATTTGAAAGCTTAATATCTTCCAGGCGTTAAGTTGCAGCTACAAAGTGTCTGAGTCGGATTTATAGCTGCATTTGTCAGCTTTTTTTAACTGCAAAGTTAAATGCAACCAGTTGTAGGATACTTAAGTTATGTGAAAAATAGAAGCACTACCTATGACAAAAAAACACAACATTTTTTTAAAATTCTTTAAAAAAAAACTACTCCATGAAAAAAAAAAACATTCTTTAAAAAATTTTAAACATCCAAATCTATCAGAAAAAGTCATTTTTGGCGACAGCGGAAAAGTCGTGTCGACTAGTGTTGTTTAATGTCCTTAGCGTGAAAGTGCCTCCTCAGTGTACTGACCTCCCCTGCAAATCCTCCAGCTCATACAAAGAATTCCCCAACTTCCTACGAACTCTAGACTTTAGATAAGCTGGCCCCAATTTGGCACTATATCCCGCTGGGAAATTGCTTTGTCTGAAATTTCTCCTGTAGACTTCTTGACCCTGTCTATACGAAATCTCTCTAGCCCTCAAGTTATACTGGCTCTCGTTCCTGTCATACTGCCCTTTCATGACTTGACAAGCCTTTTGGCGTACTAACTCGAGAGAATCTTCCCGTGAAAATTTGGCCGACTTATCCTCCAATAGGCTCAAAGCTCTCAGCAATTTGTATTGCGAACCGGAAGATATGAAGTGCTGACCAAATACCATATAAAACGGAGTGGTGCCAATCCCTGCATGCACTGACGACCTCAGGGCGCAGCATATGCTGCTGAGATGCTCATCCCAATCCTTTTGGTCTGCTCTCACATAGGACCGTATGGCAGCTATAACAGAACGATTCACCCGTTCGGATGCATTAGCCTGCGGCGAGTACACCGTCGTGAGAGTGTGACATATCTGGTACTCTCTCAGTAGCTTCTGGAAAGCTTCAGCTTTAAACTGAGATCCATTGTCGGAAACAATCGTCTCCGGAACGCCAAAGGTGTGGAAACAAATCCTGCTGAAGGTACTTGATGACAACATCAGCTGTCAATTTCTTTACTGCCTTTAAAAACACGAACTTCGAGTAATGGTCCAATACTATAAAGATTCCAACATGACCACTACGGGAACGAGGGTACGGGCCAAGAAAATCAACATACAGTCTCTGGAAAAACCTTTGTGACTCGGGTGCAACGACAATAGGAGGCCGTTGCACGGTATTTGGCGCTTTGGTCATTTTTCAGGCCTCACATCCACGAATATATTCTTTGACATCATTGACTAGCCCGGGCAATAATAATACCTTCGGATCCTTTCGAGGGTTTTATGCACGCCTCCATGCGACGCTAGAGGATTGTCATGAGCCTTTTTAACACGTCGCTCACCAGATCCTTTGGAACCCAAAGTTTCCAAGCGAACGTATCGTTGAGCTGATCGCCGGTGGCGTGATCTGACCTTCGATATACCAAGCCCTCCACAACTTTCAGATCGCGCAGCTTATCGATATTGGCCTCCACTCGCTTTGCCATCTCAGAGTACTCCTCCGCTTTAAACTCTGGCGACAGAGGATCCACCGACAATCCTTGATTGGCCTCAATCGCCGCTAGCTCTTGCTCATTCACCCTAGAGAGTGCATCAGGGACGACATTCAGTCTGCCACTACGATGCTCAATTTTGAAATTAAAACCCTGTAGCTTCAACGCCCAACGAGCCAACCGAGAATGCAAATCCCTCTGCGACATGAGCCACTTGAGTGACGCGTGGTCAGTAATGAGCGTAAACTCATGTCCTTCGACATAAGCTCGGAAGCGCTTAATGCAGACGATGGCTGCCAAACACTCTTGCTCGGTAACTGAATATTCCTCTCAGCTTTGTTCAATTTCTTCGAGACGAATGCAATTGGGTACTCGTCGCCGTCTGGTGTTTTCTGCATCAATACTCTCCAACACCCGTTTTGCTGGCGTCGCATTGAATGAAGAACGGCTTGCTGAAGTGCGGACTTCGAAGTACAGGAGCAGAGCACAACATCTCCTTTAACTGCTCGAATGCTTCCTTTCCCTCTGGGGTCATTGCAAATTTCTGTCTAGGCTTTAACAGATCGTCAGTGAGTAGCGACTGACGCGAAATTAACGATAAACTTCCGGTACCACCCTACCATCCCTAGGAAACTCCGCAGGCTTTTAAAGACTTTGCAACGGAAAATCCTTCATGGCCGATATTTTCTCCGGGTCCGTACGAATGACGCCGTTTCCCACAATATGGCCCAAGTATTTAACTGAGCGCATGCAGAATTTGCTTTTTTCGACATTGAGCGTCAACCCCGCCGATTTTACTTGCCCAGCTACCACACTCAAAACCCTCATATGGGTCTCAAAATTGTCCGACACCACCAACAAGTCATCCAGGTATACAAATACTTCATTTCGGAGATCTGGCGAGATAACCCTGTCCATCAATCGTGTCATTGTCTGTGAAGCATTTGTCAGGCCAAAAAGGCATTACCCTATATTGATAAAGTGGCTTGCCCGTATTGTGAACGCTGTCTTATCGCGCGAGCTGGGATCTAGGGGACTTGCCAATATGCGTCCTTTAAGTCCAAGATCGAAATGTACATGGCTTTCGGAAGCCGACTCAATATCCCGTCGATTTGCGGCAGCGGATAAGCATCCTTTTTGGTCACCGCATTGACCTGCATTCTGCTGTCCAGACAGAGTCGAACCTTCCCTGGCTTCTGTACCAGAACCACTGGCGAAGACCAGGCCCTCTCCGATTCCTCGATAACCCCCATCTTGAGCATCCTATCGACCTCCGCATACAACAACTTTTCGACTGCTGGAGACACAGGAAAATGCCGTTGTTCCACGGCTTGGCATCTCCAACGTCTATAGCATGCGATAAAAGGCTGGTTTTCCCAAGGCCTGATACAGCGAATGACGGAAACTTGGCTATGACCTCCCTCAAACTGCTCCTTGACCCTCCGAAAGTTCGTGGGAATCCAATGCAAGTTCTGAGACCTGCATGGATGGAGGAAGTAGGTCAAAGGTCGATCAAAAATCAATGCCCAGGTATAGATCTTGCTTAGTGAGGGTATTATGTGCAACTCTATACTCTTGTCCACATCCTTGTATTTGACCGGTATTTTGAGACGACCCACGACATCCTGTCTGACTCCATCTGCTGTACAAGCTGCAGAAGCAACTCTTTAAAAAGGGATTCTGCTTCTAATGACCTCTTCAGCCAATTTTCCCCCAATTACACTCATAGCTGCTCCTGTATCCATTAATCCTAAAACTAACTCTATCTAACAATCTAACCTCGGCATAGGGCCGTTTATCATTCTTCTTATATCTTATCGCATTGATGGCTTTCAATGATCGCCAGTAGGCCCGCATTCTTGTGGCATTTCGTGAGGTGGACTTTACCCTGGATAAGGCGCAACTCAGCATTTCATTTTGACTCCAATCAATGAGTTGAGGCCAGACCAATGAATTCCCTATCGGCCCAACTTCCACCTCGGATGGAACAGTATCCTCTAAGTGCTCGATTCTTGGTTCGCCGGCTTGTTTCTTGGAACACACGACTGCTGGCGCAATTGTGTGTTCGCTTTTCCGTTTTTTTGACACCGAACGCAAGAAGGCTTATAGGTGTTTGGCGCTCCACACCCATAACAGAAAATTCTACGTTTAGCCTCGCAATCTTGATACCGGTGACCCTCTTTGCGGCAATTCCAACATATTAGTGCCATTGCACGACCTCTTCTTCCCCATCCACATCCGAAAACTCAGTCGCGTCATCTAGTTGAGCCTCTTCGATGAGTTCGGATATCTGTTTGCGGAATGGCACAACCTTCTGGTACCCCTGAGTCTTCCTCACATCGTCCAAAAAGCTCTCCCTGCGACGACATATCTCCCTCAAGCGGTCTTACCGAAGGGATTGAGAGATTTCAGCAGCTCTATGCCTTATTGGCTAGGGCGGCAAATTTCTCCTCACGGTTTCCACAGTCTCTCGTTCCGACGTAAAGTCTCCAGAATTGTTCATCAAGCAGCACGATGGAATCGTAGAAAGAGTCGAAGCTTTCTCGATCCCCGCGTTTCCGGTCACGTCATGGCCTGCTCTCAGGTCGACATCTGTCTTTGCATCCCTGAACTGACTTTCGCAAAGCCGCGCAAAGGGAGTCCCACCGCAAATCACGAACTGTATTTGTGTACCGCCAAAAGAATCTCTCGCCTTCCCATGAACAGCGCTGGCATGCTGCAGGAACTGCAAAATGTTTCACCTCGAAGTTCCTGAGGTGCTGAGAGCCTCTACTCGATAAATGAAGT